>CM067379.1:73574115-75974115 GCA_034510155.1 Eucriotettix oculatus | reverse complement strand
AGCGGTTCGGATAGACTGAAATTCATGCAGTCGACGGGACGCCGCCTCCTCATCGCTGGGACGCTGACTTCATGACGCCTGTATATTGGACGCTGGGGAGAGCTACCTACAATTATTATCAAATTGATATTGTGCATTTTCAAACCCAATAGATTTTCTTTTTAAAAATTGCGTCTCTTCTACTTGGCCCAAATCTTAGAAAAGGAATTGCTCATGGAAACTTAAAAGAAAATTTAAAATCAAAAAAAAATTCTTTAAAAAAACTCATGGCTGTAGTCTTGTTAATATGTTATTAAACATTGACTTTCCGCCTGCACAAATTATTTTACACACAGTATTCATTGATGAGATATGTATTACAATATTTGTGATTTCTGAAAATAATGTCAGAATTCCTATTAAATATAAAGTATCATAGTGTCACTTCTTATCCCTGCTCTACACAACACGTTTGGCATGATTGAGAGATAGATCCTTTTAGATTTTGTTAATACGTTTATGTGCTATCAAAGACGAAATTGAAAGTGTTTTTCAATTGGAAAATACGTTCTTACGCAATACAAAACAGCGGTATGATGAAGTAACACAGTCAAGAATTTTCAATAAGCCATCATTGGCCGGATCAAAATAATTTCGTAATAGTTACGGAGTAAATGAAGGGAATTTTGATCACGAACAAATAAACTACAGGTCCTAGAAAAAGGAACAGTTCTTCTTGAAGATTGGGCGTCAACGTTTTGAAATGGGATAAACAATTTAAATATAATATAGTAAAACAATGCCGACCTCCTGTCGTCTAGTGGCTACCGTCGCTGCCTCCCGAGTTCGAATCCTGGCACGGGCTTGGATGTTTTTGTGCCATCATGGGATTAAGAGTGCTGGAGAATCGATACGCTGACCACGTATCACTCCAAATTCGGAATGTGTCATATAAGATGTCCACAATCGACCCGGTAACCAAGACCCCTAACGGGCTGTAGAGACAAGGAACGAGAAGAAAGAAATAATGTTACACATATTATGTTTCACGATTTAATACTGTACAGCGATATATTTGCATTGCGTGAAATTCTCACACCACTAAATAGAAAATTTAGACAATAAGGGGAAAAAACACTGATGAACACAATTTAGTAATTCCTAAAAGTAACCATAATTGTTGTATGTGTTCCTGACAAATCGTTTATTGTAATGGAGTTTAGTCTTCCAATATGTATTTATTACATAGGAATAGTAAATTTACAATTGCAGAAAACAAAATATTAATAAGACTAGTGAACCGGCACGTAGTTCCGCACGACCTAGATTTTCCTACCTGAAGTGATTGTTTGTAAGAGAACTTTCACGCCTTTGTAGTTGATCCCCCGAAGTCCGCCCACGTCAATGGAACGCCGGAAACACCATTTCACTTGATATTTTTCGGTACCCAATAATAAACGATTCCGTGTTTTTTCGATAAAAGATGATAACGATAGAAATAGAATGAGAACTCTTGAACATAATACCTCGTTTTAGGCGCGTTTCATCATATATTACTGATACCATTTTTACTCCAAACCAGAAATAATAGAAAATTGTGTGCCTGTGATGTATCCGGAAAAACTTTGTCAAGTATTTACCTCAATCATTTCCAAGCGAATTAATGGCATATTTTCCTATAGAATGTTCCGTCCCCAAACCATCTTTCTTGCCATAATCTAAGACAACAATAACATCTATCAAAGAATCAAAATTAACGATAAAAAATTAGTCTAGTATTGTGGCATATTTGGTACTAAATTAATTACTATAATAACCCGAGATAGAAACAGAAATCTGAATTTAATACGCAATTTGACAAAGTCGTAATAGAGAGTGAAGCGGCTCGAGATCGTGATACGGTTATCAGGAAAGAATGTGATGAGACGATGATTGTGGTAGCTTGGATAATTTTCCGCGGCGACGCCCTTCATAAACCTCGCCCTCTTTCCGCATTATAAATGGAGGCGCTTCCCTTATCTTTCTGGAAGAAAACTGATTCGATGAAAGCGAAGGCGTAGAACGAGTACAGAATCGAGAGCAGCTCGCTAAAAGCCACGGAAAATAAACGCTGCAATCTGAAATAAGTTCACAGGAATCTGTCCCCGAGGATCAATATGAAAATTCTAACACAAAACAGATAACAAAAATGTATTCGCTTGAACTATGTGGGAGATCTACTGTGATTTGTAACAATATTGAAGGGAAAGAACTTTCTGTAATGTGTGATAACTTCGATCGTATCATAGGGGCCGGTTTACGACAGAAGAGATGCGGGTGAGAGGGATCATCACCAAGGTTTAATCAGCTCATTAATTAACGACCGCAGTTTATTTTAATAAACTGGAAGTATCAGTAGCAAAGTATAGGTGCAAAAACACTTTTGTAATATAACAACGATGAGAAACAAATTAAAAACTATTTACCTTACTCCTGTACCTTCAAGGAACGCAATGGCTAAACATGTCAATACAATTGATGCTACCATCATGATTAAACTAGTAATAGGCGTCATTCTCTCTTTTATTAACGGCATTTTCCCCCTATTCCGATTCATTTTACTCCCGTCAATTTTTGTTACCTAATTCTTTCTTTAAATCATATACCAAACTCGTGCGTCAAATAAATCTGATTGGTCTAGAGTCAGTTTGGACGATGAATATAGACTAATGAAATCTAACTTTAACGTTATGACCCTTGTTATGTTGGTTCAGTTTATACGCTGCACTGCAATGTACCAACGAATTGAGCTGGTGTCATTGTTCTCGGATCAAGGCTGTTAATGGACTGAAGACGTCTGCAGATGGCTTCATTCAGACCTATTTTTAGTACGAGAGGTGCGTCACCGCTTGTCTAAGGACTACCACAGAAACCTCCAGCGGCAAATAATTACGACAAACACTTCGTTTTCCAAGATATAAATGTGTGACTAATAATTTATCCCATTTGCTTCAGTCTTGGCTAAATTCTTCAGCACTTTTCAACATAATAATTTCCTCCACTTCAATTAGTCCACTCTCATATATCTTCTTAATTTATATATAAATAGAGCCTAGCTACGTATTTACAGCAAAAAAATCTATTACAGCTCCGTACGATAATATATATCTTACCTGTAACATTTTCTGGTGTATTCTGCAAGTTCTTGGTGTTGCATCTTTTAACCTAGGCTGCAGTAAGATACAAAAAAAAAATTGTTTCATTTGGAAAACTCATCATCACAGAACGTTCTTTGTTCCATCTTATATACGGTTAATTTCATACATTTATCGTATTATTTAACCCGGCAGCTTACAGAAAGAAGAATATTGTATAATATTTTTGGATGGATGAAAACTCAATTAATGCTTTTAATTAAACCATCAAGCATCAGAATTATATCCTGTACAGTTCAATCGGATTCGAAGTCCTGATTTTTATCGTCCTGTAATAAACCAGAAATTGTGACTCATGAAAGACAAAATTTCTCATGTGATGTTAATAAAAATAGAACACATTATAAGATGAATGCGTCAAGTTGCGGCTTTGAATAAACAGGAAAGTTTACACGGTTTCGTTTTTCATAAAATAACGAGTTCTTTGCCGACTTATTAGACAATATAAAACACAAAAATTTTATTAAACGCAGTCTGAATGGAACGCGTAGAGGCGTAAGTTTGTCTGTAAGATTATTGGGTCAAAATATTTATGAATAGAAATAATTTTCTCAGCGTCTAATCAACACTTAAAATATAAATTCAACAAATTATAGAGAGCCCATCATAAATTTAACTTAGATAAAATATTTTCTTTATTAAAAGTACAGATATTCCATTGCCAAAGTTAAAAATGAAGATGAAACAAAAAATGGAGAAAATTCGCCTTATTTATCTTTCTTGTAGCATTCTCCTTTATTTGTCAATTTCTCTAGTCTTTACTTTTTTCTTCTCTATTCTTGAGTCTTCTTCATTTCTCCACACATATAATAGAATAAATAATTATCATAATGTTACATCTCCATTGTCAACAAGTATCAAAACTAAATTATTTCCCGTGGCGGGACTTAAGATGTTATTTCCTCAGTAATATGTAATGGTTAATTCATCCACCATTGTTCACTACGAACGTCCAAGAAGATTAACTTTTCATAGCTCAGGATATGTAAATATCAAATAAATTTTAAGTGCGTCCCGTAGAGTGCATTTACCAGCATATTGGAAAAAGAGCGACTGTTTCTCGCAAGATAAGTTAATATTTCCACCACGGAAGTTATTCACGAGTCCAAATTACACATTATAAGGATATAAAACATCTGAAGATGTCCCAAATAAAGGTATGTAACGTCGTTATTTCCTTTAATTGTTTAATTGTAAATAAAAACTTTTCAATGTAACTATCAATTCATTAACTTCCGGCACAGGAAAGTTGTATGTCGCAGTCTTGCGAATGTTTAACTTCAAAGATGGAAAACTCGAAGCAGGACTCCGCAGTTAACATATTTCCTTCAATTGTTCGCAAATAGTGTCTTAGATATGGCAGGTGAGGCAGCCATACGACCTTGCGAGGTGGCGGCCTTGCGACGTAACAGGCAGGAATAACCCAGGGGCCCCGGGCGGTCCCCGTCGTGGGGGAACTACACTCATACAGGACCACCAACCACAGACAGCTTATTTCTCCGCGATTCCTGACATTACTCGAGACCGACTACAAACACACGGGAAACTCAAGGCGGTATAAAAATTGTTTATAATGATTTTTAAATACGTGTAATAATAACTACTTGAGTTTTTGGAATAAGTAAAGAATATTTCACTGTGCAGGTGTTTCTTGACCGTTCAGCTGATGGTTTAAATCATTTATACCGCAAAAGTGTCCAATGTTTTTCTTTATAAAACATTCCGTTTCATAACTAGCTGATTTTCTCTTCAGTTTTTTCGGTTCTTTTCTTTGTCTATTCCATGCAAGACCTAGAAAGACAATTTCTCGTCTTTAAGCTCCGAATGACTAAGACGTGTTTGTTGTTGCATCCCAGTGTGTGTCATGTTGAGCATTTCTGTATTGTGTATCTTTACATTTAAGGGTGTCAGATATATAAATAATTACTTTCCTCAGAGTCTTTAATTATTCAATAATATCAATTGTAAACATACTCAGAAAATATTAATTACACTCTTAGTAAAGTTAAGAGACTATTTATGTGACCCATGCTAGTTATTTTATTGCATATTTTAACACCAATAATTAGATGTAAATATTATGTTGCATTATTAATTATGCAGGACAGGTAAATTTATTTGTTCCGTTTTTGGGTTATATAGTTATAACTTCTATTTTTATTTCTATTTTATGTAGTTTCCAGGTCTTTTTGGATAGTGCGGTTTGATACATACCACAGGTATTCCCTATTTGTTAGAGACTTTTTTACTGGGATGTCTGGATAATCGCAGTGTTTGAATTTGTTTTATGTAAAATCTTGAATTTTGCCTTAATTTGAGGCGGCAGTATTTGCCATTATCACGGCCATTTATCTTGGCAGTAATCGTACCCTCATTGTTTGTGTAATGATTTTTTGTTTTTTAACCATTCAGTTTTGTAACAATTCTTCTCAGTGCATTCAAATGATCCTGAAGATTCATCGTTGCTATTTAAGAGTCATGGTGGCTGCATCACCAGTAAAAATTCCTGTTTCTTGTACCCGAAAACTGGCTCTACAAGTATCTAATGCGAATTTGAGAAATGATTCAGGGTATGAGATCGTAAGAAACGTAATAAGTGATTTATAAATTCGTAACATTATCTCGTAACTGAAACAGAAGGCAAAGATGTTAAAAAAAGGCATGTTTCGTTATTGCCAGTGAATACATACAGATAATCCGGAAGGCGTTTTGTCGGGATGTAAAGTTACAGCCGAATTTAGCAGAACCACATAATTAACTGACGTCTTTGTGCTCACATATCAATGAACGTAACAGGAAGCTGGCCGTTGAGTCGCTATTAGTAAGTTCAGGATATGGGTGAACTTCAGCAGGTACAGCTCACAATGAACCTTCCAATATTTAAAGGGAACACTCACGAAACACACGACAGTTAACATTCTCCGTGGTCAAGAGAAAGCTTTATAATTCGCGTCATTGAACGGGGATTCCACGAAAGTTGAAGCAATTTTAAGACGACAAAGAAAGTATGTCAACCATTTAGAGGCGCTTCGTTTAGTAGTAGCATCACTGCATCATTGAAAAAGGTTCTAGACTAAAATAGCATTTATTCCTCGTATACGTTTAATTTGAGATAACTGGAACATGAAATATGTAACAATTAAAATCACACCTTATGAAATTATCTGAAGAAATAGGTGCAACCTGTCCGTTAAAATAAAAGTTTTACATGACAGTCCCAGTGTATTTTGAAGAGAGCAATCATTTACATTTCCCTCTTTAAACTGTCAACGATAAATGTAATACACATCACACAGCAGTGAAAAATGAATGTACATGCGATAAATTGTTCTACGTGACTGGAGCTAAGTTAATGCGTAAAGGATAAGTCATTCCTTCGGTCAATCGCGCCGAGGGCAGCAGTCGAAGGTCTCACAAATTGTCGTAATCAAATGCTTGAATAAATCACGGTTAACCTTTCGGGCATTTATTAAATCCTTCCCAGAACAGTTTTCAGATGAATAATTCACATGCAGTTTCCAATGTTTCAGGCATAGTTTAACGCAAAGTCAGATCGCTTTCGGAGCAAATGGAAAAATACACACGTAACTGCGCAGTCAGGACGAATGTATTAAGGTATCAGATTCTCATTACATTAACTACGTCCTTTTGAATTGGGTTTAATTTATGGGTCTCAAAGTGACAATGACTCAGTTTCGGTCATAAGTAAAAATACAAAGGCTCATTTACAAATAATACTGCCGTAAATATGTGCCTTGAAAGTTATTAGATGGAGGAGTTAATGTATACTTAAAAAATAGTTAGTCAAAAATTAAACTTTAGTTCCAGTAGCATCGCAGCATTATTTACAACATTCCTACAAGTAGAGCTGAAGAACCTGTAATATTACAGAGTAATAATAGACCTTTAATAAAGCCTAGTCAAGTAAAATATTATTTGCATGAATAATTGAAATATATCGCATCGATACTTTTTCCTATTTATCCATAATCGAATATATTATGTAATGCTCTGGGAAAAATCAGAAAATTGATGCAAATTCCTAAAAAAAAGTTAGTACCTTTAGTGGGTTGAAGAGGTGCAATACTTGGAATTTGAAATTTTGGGATGAATATTTGGATTTCCCATTAGCCAATTTTAATGTACAGATACCTAGTTTTGAAGAAACAAAAAAGGGGAAAAGACAAATACTACTATAAATATAGAATACAACGTAGTCCTCACCGAACCCGACGGCTTCACAAAAGCAAAGTACTCACCACATATCATGTTAGTTTTTCATTTTAAGAAACGGCGATTTAATAGACACAAATAATTCTACATGCAGATACAGTACAGTCTCAGCTTTGTACTCTGCCCTAGAAATCAAGACGTAATTACTTCGAACTCTCTTGCGAGAGGAAAACAACACTCAACAGTTTCTGCAAAACAAGATGCAAATTTTTTAAAGACACCCAAGGTCAACGCAGACGAAACAGACTGTGCATTAATAACGAAAGACCATGATCCGTTAAGAAATGGGAAGGCTGCAATTCTTTCGACGCAGCAAGGAAAAATATGCGGGCAAGGTCAAGCATTACCGAGGGAAAAAAACATAAAGAGTTGTGAGTGCAACATGAAACGCTACGTGAGTAACGAGCGCAGATGCAGAACACTGTAACACTTTCTAGGTACCACGTCTTTGTCCCCAGGTTCTAAATTTGATCAGGATAAAATCGCTTCGTTCTTACATCAGCCATCCAAACAAGCAACGAGGAACCAAACCAATTGAAAAATACGTATATCAATTAGAATAATTTTCAGTGAACGTGGTGTAGTGCCTCTCTTGGCTAAGTGGTCCAGATGAAAAATTAATTGGTTTGACCATATCCCACAAGCAGAAATCTATCAGTTTTGGTCTAATTTACAATTTTTAAACAAATTTAGAGTTGAATATCAAAAATTTAAATTATACTGAAACTGGGTATTACACAAACCTTTTAAGTATTCAATCTTTAAATTTTTATCTGTTCCCTCTACAGAGATATTTCAACTTTTATATATATATACAATTCAATCATCTGTAGACCAGAATACATTGAAAACAATGCCGTTTATTTGAAATTGAAATGACAACCCAGTGCTGAGTAATTAAGAAAATCAGCAGATAAACTATGAGGTCAGATATAAAAATGGCAGAAATTTTTGAACGGAACACAATAAAAAATTAGCAAACTCTGTTTTTAACTACCAAAACTTCCGAAAAATGAGTCTCCCATCTTATAATATGAACTGTTCTTCACCGATTTAACACAGATACAGATAGTAATAATAATGCTAATGCATATAGAACATCCGCTGGCCCAGTGATGCGCTTTAAATTGGGACCAAATCATAACCCATAAAGACTTTCACCGATACGTAAGCCGTGTTTATGATTAATTCCGCCGACTTAACGCTTCGATCCGTAAATGAATTTTCACCGATACTGATTGGCAGTTGGTTGAGTCTGAAAGTAGTCTAGCCGTGCAGGTGCACGTGTTATTTATTTTTTAGGTTCACCCGCATTCCGTGGCTAAACTTGACGGAGATGGTGGCCTGCCAGAAATCAACAAGCACGCTTTCTGAAAAACCCACTAATTGGGCGTCGTGAACTACACGCAGGAATTAGAGAACTTGCTCAGCTGAGCTTGTAACATTGACACGAATCAAAACGTGTCCTTTTGAGCGGACCTAAATCTGAAATGAGTGAAATGCATCATCGTCAAAACTTTCACCAGGGTCTCGAACCTTGCAGCTTTTACCTTGACCGTTACATCGGGTCACAACTTTCGATCCTCTACTTTGAGTGAAAGATGACCCGAGCCTGTTCGCCAAAAGGTTTCCCACAAACGAGTTGTCTTTCCGATCTCTAATCACAACCCGTCAAAGATCTTCCTCCGGACTCAAACTAAAGCGAAAAATCTCGCAAAGTTATTAAATTTGAGTTTGCACATTTAGAGTTCAACTGAAAAATTGAAAAGGTCGTGATAAATATTCAATTTCAGCATTATCAATTGTTGGAAGTCACAAGACACTTGCGACAATCAACATGGTAGGTCAATGGCAAGTAGAACGAACGAATCAACGATTGCGAGCTATTTTTTTGTCTTTGGTTTATATTTGCACTTCCTGGCCGTTCTTTTTTTAAATGTCTCCCGCTGGAATTCAACAAAAAATTGTTGGCAGTTTCCGTCACAGTCAAGCGCCAGAAGTGTAATCATTTATTCGAAGTGAATAAATAATTTAAGAATACATAGTTGATGGGTTGGGAAATCTGCAGTTATCAGTTTGAATTATTGTACCCCAGTGGAACCATAAAGTCCTTCCGAAAATGAGGACATTTATCAGTCGGTTGCGTTTTTCAATAGAACCTTCTCTCGTTAACTGGATGATCTTGGAGGTGCTGGTAAATTGAAGAAAACTCGAGCCTTTTCCTCCTTCTTCCTTTGTTTTTTTCCTCGGATAATAACACTTCAATCCTTCGCTGCTATCTCGTAGTCTCTTACCATGCTGCTGCTTCCTCCAATGATCAATACACGCTTCATACTCTCCTCTGCCTGTCATTATACTGCCCATTTTTCGGTCCTTTATCTTCGAAGGTCACCTCCGTATATCTGCTACCTCCAAGGGATAAAACTCTATCACGTGATGATTGTCTGCCAATCATCGTGAGTTCTCCGCCAAGCGCGGGAGATTTTGTTGATGATACAGGTATGTGTCCGTAGGAAAACCCGAAAAGTGAACGCTCTCTCAGCCAAAAACAAGCCTACCGTTATAAGCATGCAGACGGCCGCCTTCTCGGCGCCCGGAAAATCCCCCTTTACCTGGCCAGCGACATTTTATATAATTTTAAATTCCATAAATAGGAATAAAAATTGGGCAGGGTTCTACTGCGCTACAAGCCTTATAGATAGCGACGCACTTTGAGCGTAGATCAACATCCACGATGGTGGTTGGCGGATTACTGTGCACATAAATTAAGCTCATGAGTAGCATTGCCGCTTTGAGCCATATCAACAACTATGGTGCAATTACGAAATTAATAAATATAGAGACTTAATCATCCTCAATAATGCTAGAATGTAAAACACTCAAGCCAGAAAGAAGCAGAAATGGTCTCAATTATGCACGTGACTACTTAACGTATAGCTAAATACACGTGAGCTAAGCGTGAGATACTATGATTACATTATCATACCGAGAAGTTGAATTATTTTCGAAGTAGATATAAACTTATGGATTTCTAGATTGGTTTGAGTAATATATACGTAAATATACAATACGTTTATCAGGATGTTTACTGAAATATATTGTAGTTTACAGAGGGTTGGGCAAATAGGGCAATAAAGTGGAAATAAAGGATATGCTTTCAGTACACGAATCTTCCGACTTCCATTAATGACATAAGACTATCGTTTTCTCACCAAAAAAAATAAGTCGTTCAGCTCTCACAAGAGTTAAATTTCAAATCTTTTTAATAATAGCCCCACGACTAGTATTTCCGAGTATTATAGTTGCTCTGTAGACACATAATTCACTAAATTTAAATATCAAATTGCAGTCTCAAAAATGAGTGGGAGTGAACAACAGTCAAATTTACGTCCTGCGACTTCAGATTAAAAGGAAACCCCTACATTTTTATGTTTAAGACATCGGGATTAAGGGGCGAGCGAAAAATCAAAGATCACAACATCGTGGCTGTTTCGGTCGTCTACCAGAACTTCAGTAATGATTGTCCATTCGCCAACCTGATATGACACACGTCGTGCTTCTGGGTGGCGGATAAAGTGTAAAACAGTGCATTATGTTCTTAAATTAGTTAATTCCGTTTTCATTAATCACAAGGAGAGTATCGTTTCTTGAATAACTGAGATCGTTGTTCATACTTGTTGTTTGTATAATTACGTCACCGGTGGCTTCATACGTTGGAGGCTATTCTACCAATGCTTGTGACCCTTACCTGAATTTCGAGCAGCAGTTCCGTCTTGCGACGCCGGATGTCGATCAGCATCTTCTGCTGCTCCGGAGTGAGTTCTGAAATCACAAGCAGCACCATGTTACCAAGCTCCTCGTGGAGAAACTGGCGCACAATTACGGACAATCTCGGGCAGTTTGCTGCGAGGACTCACTTTCCCGACGCGAAAGCATCGTGTCGTCCCCGAAAGTGACACGAGTTTTTATTATCAAGCTTTTCCCATTTTCAGAATCACTGTACGAGGAAACATAGATAAGAATATCTTTGTTGCGGCGTAAGCAGATAAATATTATTTCTTACAATACAGTGGCATTTTTACCTGTATGTAATTTAAGGGCCACAGATACTTAGGAACATCATTACTTAATATAAATTGCTGGATGAAAACCGGAATAGATCAGGATTTTGAAGTAATAAGTACTTAAACGTGTGTGAGAGGGAGGAAAAAAAGAAACAATTTGTGCTAACTAAAATAACATAAGGAAAGGGAAGCGATGTTTTGAAAACTGTATAAATTATTAATAACTAGTGGGAATACTTATTTTCATGGCTGTAATATTTCTTACTTCTTTAGCTTCTTACACCTTTCCGAAATCCAGTGTATATTTAATATTAGCCATAATTGCTCAAATTCATTAAGCCTCCATTCATTAAGCACTAATTACCTACCTTATATTAACCAATTCTGCTAATTTTTATCGTTAACGTCAGAAAGAGTGCCGATATTTTCATCCTTCTATAATGACCGCAGAAATTACGAATTCGAAAAATTAAATGAATCCAGGCCTAAAATTTAACCTAATTTAATAACAAATATTTTCTCTGGCAAACGTAACAGTAAGGGATATAAAAATGCAAGATGATGTATTAAAATTTCATTTTAAAATAATAGTAAGTTATATTTACTGTTGTACATATTTCATACCGGAACAATCATTTGAAAATGCCAATAAATATATGCATAAATGGGAATTATGGCACACTGAAGCATAAAATTATTATTGAAAATATATAGAAATTTATGCGGGTAACCTCGAAAAATTATTTTTACATCTATAAATGTATTCCCATTATCAATCAAGTTTGGCTCCAACGAAAACGAAATTTTCTTGCATATAGTTTACACAAAATAACAATATTGTTATCTTAAAGCACTCTGTAATAGACCAGGGGTGGCCAACCTGAATGATTTTAAAGACCACTTTGGAAATACATTATTACCCCGGGCAACACATATAAAATTATATATCCCATATAAAGTGGAGTTGCCATTTACTGAATCACCATCATGTAGCCTATCACCCCCTAAAAGAAAGAAAGAGTTGCACATTATCATTTTTCAACTTCCTTACAAAACTATTGCAGAAAATGGAAATATTTTGTAAATTCTGTTGAATCTTGTGGGTCAGAAAATGTTCAAGGTGGGCCACTGTTTTGTCGTCCCCTATATAGACCAATATCAATTTAATATGACTCACAGCCTCAAGAATATATCATATATAATTCATCATAATATAAAAACAAATAATGTGTACAGAACATAAATTAGATAGGAATTAACAACCCATATAATAGAAATTAAAAAAATTATGAACAAGAATTTTAAACTTAATACTTAATAGGCATTTCGACCAACACTTGTGACTTGTGGTCTGTTCATTACAAAATGATTCTTTTCACAAATCTAATTTAGGAAACTGCTTTAGTTTGAAGAAACGTGAAAACTGGGGATTTAGCTGAATTGTCATTAAAGTATGAATACAGTCTCATAACAAACTTGCATATACAGATTTCACATGACAAATAATTCATCCAATTTTCAAGTTTCTTCAAACAAAGGCTGTTTTATTACACTGCTTCCACATAATTATAAAATTTGATGAAACCTCAAAAGTTGAAAATATTGCCTTCCGAGAATAGAAAAAATAATCAAGTCAATTAAGTATAAGCAGATACTTTTATCTTCCAAGTTCTCATATGAGCAATACTTTGACAAAGAAAACTTCCGATGAAACTGTGGTGATTAGAAATATTTCATGTAATCAATGACTAATGATTCCATAGCTCACTTAATTAGTAAACTGTAAATAAATCACTGAAAACTAAAAGAATTGAAATTGATAACAGGAACAAGTGTAATGCATAAATTTTAATCTCCTATTCATAAAATTATCATTGCTCGATGTACATTATGATATAACTACTTTCTAAAACTTCGGTTATGCTTCAGAATTATGCTGTTAACAGACGATAATGATTTCTTCTATTTCAGACTGCTGTGTTCATATAAACACAACAAAAGCCAATATTTGGGGGGAGGGGGTGTAACAGGCTACATGAGGGTGATCCTGAAACAGGAAGGGCATTGAAAAGAGGGAATGTGGAACTGCCTTCCTAAGCTTAAATATTTTGATAGTACTTTTTTATCTGCAGATTTTGTGTAAAATACAAATTAAATTTGTATCACCTGGTTTTAACTTTAAAACATATGTGATACAGTGTCAGATATATATGAAGGCAAATTGATTAGTATGCACCAAGCATGATAAGTTAGAAATAAATTGTACATTGCTCCTTTTGAATTTATTACACTTGCAAAAAAAATTCTCACCAAAGCATTCCTAGTCAAATATATACAACTTGCAAGCAAGTTTACTTATCAATATGCAAGTTTCTCAAAAATGTAATTATATACTTTTTCACAAAGAAAAGTATAACATTGCTTGTAATATTGAACATGTACTACACAATTACTGTAACAGTAAATAGAAAACAATGGATGAAAAATGTTTATTGTCTCTAAAATTAAGTTACATTCTATTAAAAGTTATCAAAATAAGGTCTCCATGTCAATTTATAACAATCTTTAAATTATTTCCCCGTGCTTATATATTACCAATATTGTGCAAGACACAAGACAATGAAAACATCACTAATGAACAATCATTGCCAGAAAAATGCAGAGTAATAGAATACATCAGCTTATTAAATTCACACATTATAGTTTTCCATACGCTGATGCTATGCAGTAAAAAATAAGTATGACATAAAGAAACTATACAAAGTGGTATTTATTTTGATATCAATCAGTAGATGTTAATGTTGTATTCAAGAATAGAATTCACAAAATAAGATTGCAATATTTTTTCAATAAACAATTGTCCGTAAAAACTAATTATGTTTATCCTTTATTGTGTAACATTAAATAAAATTATCTACATACCCATGAATATTTTGTTTGCATTCATATATACATTAATTTAAAGCTTTCAAATATGATATAATAGCAATAAAATAAAAATTTAACTGATGAACTAATTTAGGAAAATTTGCAATTAGGGATGTACACAAGTAAACATTAATATTAAATACTCTTTACTGTGTGAATATAAATTAATTTTGGCATGTGGTGAGTCAACCAAAACAGTCTTGAGAATAAAATTTTCATTCTCAAGAGGAAGCTTTTGCCAATGCCATTTTAACCCATTTAAAATTGTGTGTATATGTAAAACGGTCAACAGTGACAGTCTTGTCAATAGAGTTGTCACTTTACCAGTCTCATTAATAATGGATTAATCTCGACTTTAAATTGACATATTTGAAGCAAATATGCCAATATTTTGAATATTACTTATGTTTATTCATTTCAGCTGAATCTAAGGATCAGACTTGCTTAACTCAGTTCACCTTTACTTACATCACTTTTTCAGGGCTAGAAAAGCAAAACCGAAATCAAATAATTAAAAATAACACTTGATGACAAATTGTTTATACTTTTTTCCTTAATGATGGCTTAATAAAAGTGAAATGAAAATGAATGTTTACTGCTTTATTTGAACGTGTGCAGCTGAATAAAGCATTTAATAATGTGTACATCCAAGGTCCAAATACGGAATTAAATATTTGGGCAGAGTTCGTATGTTGTTACAACCAAAGAAAATTACTATTGTTAATTTCATTGTAAAATATGTCAATGAATTACAATATACTAAAACCTATCAAAGATATATCCTTTCAAAACTAAAACACTTTTCCAAAGATAATATATTCTGTATCTCAAAATTGTGCTATCATAAATTACTTAAAAACCTTTGGTATATAGATCTTCATAGCTACGCGTACAATATGAGCGTGACTAATGGCAGCTGTCTCTAAGAGTACTTGACAGCTCGGTTAAGATCCCCAAATTTTTAAAAACGAAAAGCATAACGTTCCCCAGCCAAAATGAATGGATGTTCTATAGCAGTACGCTTCACTTCTGCAGTGAGTTTTAATGACAAATACGAATAAAATTTAAAGACAAGTGTAACGAGGTTAATCAATAGTGTTTAGTATCACTTAAGTAAATCGAAAGTATTTACATACTAAAGTACTAACCTGTTAAATTGAAAGCATCTTGAGTATGTGAAGAAGTACTCATTTTCAAATTATCAACTTCTTTCCACATTAGAAAACTAATATAGAAAATAAATAAATACAATTTTACGTAACCATTTGCCTCCTGCCTTGCACAGGACTACTGCAACAAGGTGACAACTTTCACATACCAAAATATGTTTTAGATTTTATCGTTACAGAAAAATCCTTATAATAATGTCGTTGAATTGCGTAAAATTAGACGAACTAATATAAATAGTGTAGAAATTTAAAATTAACCTAACTTTAAATGAAGAGAATCCTAAAATGAATATTCCGTTTTGTCAGTAATGTTGGCAGTCTGAAACACTCATCATTCACCCTAGTTGCTTGCTGATTGGCCAAGTTTGCAACACGTTCATGGCTTGTCTATTTAAAAAGATGTGACAGAAACGTGTGAGCGTAGTAATGACTGCTTATATATTAATTTCTATTCAAAAACTAATAACCTGCTCTGCTCCGCTCTGAATGCCAACCAGACTTAAGCTTTTAGTACAAATATTGCACATATCGGACTGCAATTATTCAAGCATTTTACTGAGCTTTATTGTTAGATGATAATCATTTCTTTAATGCAATAAGATGCCTGATAAATGATAATGTCCTTAAAATTATTTCTAGGTCTTTTAAAACTTTATTTGGAATGCAATGAATGGATTCCACATTGATAGCAGTCTTTCTTATAGATTTAAATACTGCTTTTATAAATATCAAAGTATGACGATTTTTAAATACAGAACTGCAGACAAGTACATTTCATTACTACCATAAACATTATTTCTCTTTAACACGTTAGAGATCATTTGAAGAATATCTTACGAATACAAATCCACAATTATATTTGAGTTTTAAATCGACCATAGTGGTCACTTTGTGATCAATAACTGAGAATAGAATGGTAGTTAACTAAAAATAATGAAGCAATCAAAATATTAGCCAAGTTACATCATAATTTACCCACATTTTTACTTGTTATTTGAATTACATTCCAAACTCTTACCCAAAATGCAGTCTGATGTATACAAATATATATGAAATGTATAATTGTTAAGTGAACACTTTTTGTACACAATTTTAAGTTGATACAATTATCATAATCTATTTTACAGCTGTATTTTATATTCATTCTTTATAATTATCTTCTGAAATTAATATTTGTAATTTATCTTTAAGGAAACTTCAAAATCATTTAAATGAAATCAAACTAAGTTTAGAAGCTTGTAGATGGTTTTGACAAAATTAAAAGTTCTAGTTACCAAAAATTCTTATATAGTATTCCTCCACCGAATTAATTTGAATGAAAATTAAATAAAATTTATGACCTATTTAAGACATTTTTTTAAAAATGCAATTTAAAAGAGAACAACAGTGCATATGTTAATCTTAACATGTTATTTAATATTTGTTACAATCGTTAAAAACATAGAAATTGTTTGTATTATAAGTTTCGTGATATTGTGACAGAAGTATATAAATGTCCTTCCCTAAATAAGTCTAATGCAGAAATAATGTGTTCACAAGAATCATAAAATAAGCCACTTTAAATTTCAATATATCTCATCACATTCTGGAAGTTTTTACATTTTCTGGATGAAAAGAAACATTAAATCCATGTCCCTGAACTGATACATAAAGCTGTCACAACCTCAATCTAAATAAGGTGAAAAGATAAAACTTATTCTCTTGACCAATAGGGTGATTCCATTGACAGAGTTCACCAATTTAACACTTAAAAGTGACATTAACGCAATCAACTCCGAGTTAAATACCCTGTATGTCAATAATTGAATATGAATATATTTTCACATTTAAATGTTTATAAAAAGTAAACTAATGAAGGAAAGTCACTCTCCCAATGTCACAAGAAATCAAGCGAGCTAAACGCAAGTGCCTTCTGTTCACGTCAATGGATTTAAAAGCCCAGTTCTGAATGATGTGAACGTCACATCATCTGAACTGAATGGGTTAAGGAAGCTACCAAGGTATAGTTCTAGACCAGAGTAAATAAATTTAGATTCTCAGAAGAATGGATACTAAGTTCAATTTTGAGAGGGGACTTATGGTAAAAGTAGTCTGCTGTTCCCATTGGAGCAGTTGGCCAGCTTACTCCAAATTCTTAGTCAAGACATGGAATCAGGAATGCTGCCTCTGCAGCAACCCTCTCTCAAGTCATTGGAAGGGTGTGGGACATCATGATTGTCAAGGATATATGGTATGGAGACCAGCACCCTGCCTCACACATCCTCTTGGCATTGCAGGAGGCAAATCAATATGATGTATGAAGTACAAAAATGTCTCAAGTGTTTATGCCTGTACCATGAAGCACTCCCAAAAATAATGATTCCACCACCATCAGTTCACAATGCCCTCAAGCTGGCCCCACTAATTGACAGGAAAGATTATGCATAATGTTTGAGTCTCCCAAGAGGAAGAGATACCAAGTAGCACAGTAGGCACATTTTTGACCATTCTGGTGGAAATGTGCTCCACCCACAACAATGGAGTACCCTCAGGGCCGCTGCTTAATCCAAGGGTTGGAGCTTAGCACCAGGCCTGGTCTTTTCCCTACTATTATGTAATGCTTACCCAAGCATCGGAATGCTAGCACCAACTCAAGGGTATTGTGAACATAATCTACTGCCAAACAGAGTCTAACCCTTACATGAGCCTGGCTACTGTACTAGAACAGTAACTGGCTCAAAGCTCACATCTGCCAACCAGTAGCTTTTGCTGAAGGTTCTGGTCAGCTTCATACCACTATTTCAAGCATACGTGTAGTCCTACTCAACTCTTTGTAACCTTTAGGGGTTGCATCATCTGCAAATTTAGCACTCCCAGAGTTTTGAGCCTCTCAAGCACTTTGGGAGAGCTAGTCCTCGTGGCAAGAGAATACTCTACTAACCTGTCATTGAAGCTTTCACTTCACCAAGTGACAAACAGATCACCCATTTCCAATGCAGCCAAGTGTCCATATAAGCTAGTAGCTATCTCTTTAAACCAGGTAGTTTGTGTACCTACCTAAAAAGGAATTACAGCCAGGGAGTTTAAACATTCAATACTAAGGTTGGCTGATCATCTCCAACATCGACACCTTTGTCCAAACTCTACTCGACTGCCTTGAGTTGGCCTCTATTACTAGCATATAGACAAATCAATGGCCAATGTGGAACCAAAGCAGTAGGTATGATGTACCTGATGCAACTTTCTACAGTTTTCCTATCATCAAATGTAGGGATGTGCCATGCAAGACCCTTCAACTATGACTAGGGTGTTAGTCTGTTATATTTTCTCTTTTACACACCCCCTCCTTATATCCTTTACTGTACTATCATATGGAAGTGACTGCAATGTGTATTACCCACAAATAGCAAACACACAGTACATGTCCCTAGACAGTAAATACACAAATATCATAATTATAGATACAGTTTATTACATATTTTCCTTTCAAACATGTGCTTTTAGCATTATTATCTTTTCAGCCTGGTGTGATACTGAAAATAATCTTGCCAAAAGCATTACTGTCTTGCTGTGATATCTGTGTACACATCCAGAAACTGTTCCAATGACCAATTTATCGTAAAGGTCATATCAATGAATAAAATTTCATTTTTAACTACATCCTATTCTAAATAATGTTAATAACATACTTTGGACACAACTGACAGAGTCGATAAGTTTCTAATTTTTATTAGCACCTTCAGTTTAACACTTTTTTCACCTTCTTATCATACCGTTGGCACAGCCTTAAAATAACTTATATTTTGTTTAAATTCATTCAAATTAACAATTTGATCTACAAACTAGATAGTGTCTCATGCAGATCAGTATTAAATTCCTAACACCATGCATGCTGTGATCTACCTTGCAACATATGCCTATACCACCGGCCCATATAACCCAGAAAAGTCCAGTGTTGTACCATTAACCTGGAGTTTTCATTTACTAATCCAAATCAATGTGTATTACCATTTAATTACTTTGATACCAAAACTGGAGGTGATAAGCATAACATTTTTCTTTAATCACTTCTATATCAGTGTTCTTGTAAATTATACTGTGCAAAATATTATGGCCTAAGGAACCTATATCCAGCCCTATATTACTTTCTGCTACTCAAATTGCCATTTTTGTAAATGTTTATATATGTTGATTTGCAATGTCTATACTTCAGAGTAAATAGATAAATGATCCAGTATTGTACGTTTCTTTAATTTAAGGGACAGTGTAAGGCCCTGTTGCCAGTATTAAAATAGTTACCCTTTTCTCTGCAACCATTACTGACACAGCACTGAAATTTTCGCAATTTATTTTCTACTTTATAGCATGTTTGTGGAAGCAGAATGAATTATTTGAATAATTAGTTACAGATAAAAATTTTCCACAAAAGACAGATATTGACAAATAATTAATTATTTTAATTTATTCTGCTTCCACATACATACCATAAGATTAAAAATAAGCCATTAATATTTCTATTCAGTATCTACAATGGTTTCTGAGAAAAATATACTAAAAAATAACTATTTTAACTTTGGCAAGAAAGGGGTGTTACAAAAAGTGTGGAATATTTTGAGGGGTGGTAGTAACCATTAAAACAATATAAAAAGTCTAAAAATGTGTGTTTGGAAAACATAGTTTCTGAGATTACACACTTGTTCAAAGGAGAGGTACAACATGACGTCCATTCATAAGACTTGCTATGGGAGGTGCATAATCCATATCTACTGTCTTTACTAACATGGCACATTTGCCAATAAAATATGCATTATGTTAACATGAAAATTATTATAATGAGCCCTATTTAATATTTGTGGTAGGGCATATGGCCCTAGTAATTTATCACCATATGAAGATGGAGAAATGATGTTGGTGTCTTCCTGTATCAGGAATTTCATCAGCTCACATACGCTGGTTAAATGAAAATTAACAAATCATCGCTTGTCAAATCTGCATTGTTGGTAAATAAAATCTTCAACCAAAATGGTGGATCTGCAACACTCTTCTTCAAAAGCCATTGCCAGAACTGTGGTCTTTAGTCCTTACATGCTGAAGATGGTAGGAATATAGCAAATGTTCATGTAGTACCACTCAGACAAGCTGATGACTCTCACCTGCTGCTGCTAAAGATCACACACTTGTTCCAGGTATGTGTTGCACATGTTCTTTCATATGAGGTGTGTAGACTGATGGAGGCTTCCACTTTTCACCTTGTGCAATGCTAGAGAACCTGTGTCCTTAAGGCCTTCAACCCTATGAATAAGTGTGCTAATCTGAGAAAGTATGTTTTCTCAGACCCATATTTAATGGATGTTTTTGTTTTGGTGGTTACTACCGCCTATCAGAATATTGGACACTTCCTGTAACACCCTGTTTTTCCTAACTTAAGAAGTGCCTCAAATTTTAAAACTTTCATAGGCTCAATTTTACAAACATATTATCATATATTTTGATTCAACTCTGCTTCCATATAACTAACTACAACATCCTCTAAGCCTTGCTTTCCTAAGTACCTGTGGATAACAACTTACCTAATTTAATCACAAGTCTGTACATTACAACCCATCATAGCTACCTGTATCTGCATTATTTATATCGACCTCAGAAATGTATCATTGGCAGAATAATGCCTAATCACCTCAAAACTCTACACAAAGATGTTTATTATTGATTTCCATGAGACAACTTTGCTTTCCTGTTCATCAAATATTTTTAATACTTCTTAACAATTTCCCCCTAATGCTACATTTGTTGGCAAAATTATCTTATATGTAATTGCAAGCTCCTTACTGAGCTTTGAGAGTATCAACATAGTTGTATTATTTGAGAAACAATTTTCTGTCACTTTCAGTGCAGTAGCTTTTAATAAATCCAAATTATTTATAATACAAAATTGTACTATATACATCTCAGGCCTTATCTCATGGACAAGGCATACGGTAAGAGTTGTGTGTCCAATTGGCCCAGTCGGTCAAGTGCCTCATAAAACTGCTGAAGACAATGAGAACAATGCTGCAACCCCAGAGCAAACTCATCTCCCATCATTCAGAAGGGTGTGAGAATAGCTTGACCTTCCTAATGCAGGTAGGTTTTTTCCTGCATCTCTTTTAGGTGCATCACTGGGTAAAAACTATTGTTTTTAAACTATTGTCTGGGGACACTAGTCGACCCTTGGCTTTCTTGTTCTACCTTTCTTTTCAATTCCCTTCCATTGCTTTTAAAGGGGAGTTGCCTGTTTCTGGATCACCCCATCTGTTACAACCCCCTCCCCTATAAAAAAAGACCTTTTGGGGCCACTGTGTAATGAATAGTGCTTAATGTGCTTGGTTGATTAATTTTATTGGAAAATTAGTCAAGGAAAATTTTTTTATATGGAAATTGTCAAACTATATTCTGCTACTGCAACATCTATCACATATATATATTGTAACATGTAAAGTTACAGCCTCGGCAAAAAGCAACGCAAGCCGGGGCTGTAGATTGCAGGTGGCTACTTGTTGGACGAGTGGCATCACAATACTGCCCGGAGACTCATTGTTGTAGGGGAGATGTTTTGTCGTAAGCGGAAGGAGACACCAGTCGTTGGTGGGTTATTGTAGGGGAAAGATGTATTTCGTGCAGTTACGGATGAGTGAGTGACTACGCCCTGCTTCAATTATCTATTCTCATGCTCTGAATCTGAATTAAAATCTGGAATTAATCTTTTGGAGTTTTTCTGAATAAAAAATACCTGGTGCCCTATAAAATTTCTAAAATTCCAATACTGAGGAAGAGCGGAGCTAGATCGGGATCGGCCACAATTTATATATAAATGTATGTGCGGGCATAACTTCCCAACGACTGCGCCAATTAGATAATTTTTTTGCTGTGTTCGTTAGTCAGAACAAGTTTTGTAAAATATAATTTTTAAAAAATCGAATTGATAAGTCTTTAAAATCTCATAATGTGAAAAAATTTACGGGAAGGTTTCTTTTTATTCATGCGTTTGAATCTCCAAGTAGATGCGAGTTGCCTATACACTTGATCTGTTTATGCTCCGAAACGGCTCAACGGATTTTAATGAAAATTTCTGGGACTGAAACAAGATTTTTAACTTAAAATCGTGTATATTTCATTTAGATATCTTGAAGAGTTCAGAAGATCTTAATGTAAATATAAATCCAAGCGTAATTTTGGCAATATAAGAGAGAGGGAGGACGAGCAATATCACTTCATCTATTGTAAACATGAGAAAGCGGGACGTGTTCGAAACAAACTGCGAGTTATAAGGTTTGTCGTAAAGCGATCATAAACCCTCTTACTCTCTCTTTATCAACCACTGGGCTTGATAGTCGTGTTCATAAAGTATTGTCATTCATTCGTATTCAACTACCGCTTCTTTCGCAACAGCAAAACTTAGTTTGTTTTGTTGTGTGTTTAGAGGTTTATCCTCGTTTTATTTATTACTAGTGATAAGAAAAATGAAAACGCGTCAAATTTTCGGCCGGCCTACGTGCAACGCAAGTCGATTTTGTAATCTTCGAGACAATGAGACTGAAGAAGAGAATAGGCAGCGTTCGGAGGCAAACCAAATGCGAATTTCTACCACGACTCCTGAAGAACCCATACTGTCGGGTTCAGGCGAGAGGCGACAAAACAGACTGTCTAACGTAACAATTACCTATGAACGTAAATAATGTACCATATAATATAAATAAATACCAGGGCAAGAATTAAACTGTATTAGTGTAAGTTGTAAAGGAGATAAACGTTACGACGCATTTGTCAAAGAAATGTTCCTAAGAAATTTATCGATTATAGAACAATGACTATTTTAATTAATGTATAAGCCTTTTGCTATTTGTGGGAATAAATAAAATAAATTTTATATTCATATTTTATTACACAATCTTATTGTGCCAGTTGTTTCCTCACTAAACGGAGTCTTCAGATAAATGTTAATGGAGTTTCATTTGTTTAGGTAATTATTCAGAGTTTTGGCACCACAACTGACTGTAATAATAATTAAATATTCTATTACCATACTCGATATCAAAATGCAAAAAGCTATACTCATTCATTATAGTCTTTGAACGAATATTAGCCAATGGGTTGACATCTACGGTCAGCCAATGAATCAAGGCCTGTATATAAAGACCTTGGTTTGAATATAAAATAAAGGAAAGCGCGCGTCGTTGCACTATAGTTGTCATATGATTTGTCATACATATTTGAATAGGTGTGTGGTAAGACCGGACTTTTATTTTAAATTGCTTGTGAGAATTTTCGTCTTGATGAATAATTAAGCAAATGTTGGATAAGTTTCCCGTGCCTAGCTGAATTGAATAGCATATTTATAATTTGTATTATAAAAACTATTCTTCCTTGATGTGTGAATTTCATTATTTGATCTGATAATATTAAATAAAGTAAGTTTTTAATAAATTTACTGGTATGTGGTATTTATTATTTTAATCTAAGTAGTATGAAATGAAAAACTCTTCAACTTTTATTTTTATTTAGATGGCATCTACTTTAAATGAAATGAAAGTTTTAGAAGATATGAAGAAGTACATGCCTCAGTTTAATGTCACTTTAAAAGATATTCAGAGGCCGACATCAGAGTTTGTAATTGCCTATTGGCTCGAAGTTCTGAAACAATTCGATGTTGACATTGATAGATTTAAGCAGCAGTCTGTTATTGAAAGGAATACAGTTTCCAACATTGATGGGCATATGATGTTTGTTATGAAGTTGTACAAATGTCTCGATTTCATTTTTTGTAAAATTGGAATTGCAGACTTCAGTATAATTGATTTATTACAGCCAAGTAAGTATATTTTACATGTTTATATTTCTCTATTAATTAGTGTAGCAAATAGTTACTATGTAAAGGGTCAATTAATTCAATGTTGTTTTATGGATGAAATTTTCTTATAACAAATCTTTATAGTATTTGTTTCTATTCATGAAGCTAGAAATGGTTTGTAATTCATTAGGATTCTGTCACTGTTTAGTAAGGAAGTAGTATGCTATAGTGATACATTTTTCTGTAGCATATGATAAGCAATTATAGTTTATTGTGGCTGAAAAAATGGCTCCCCAGCTTTTGTAGGAGAGCAATTTCTTTAAGTTTAATCTCTTCCGGATTTATTAGCTATGCAGTTGTGAATTTTGTATGATAATGTTGTGATAGTGCTGAATTCCTTTTATTTTTGAGAACATAATTTTGTCTTCAGGGTTGTGAATTTGAATCCAGTTTTCTGAAATCTGCTATCTGTATATTATAGGCATCTGTAATTTTTTTAACTTTGCAATGAATAGTTATGTCATCAACAAATTTCTAAGGATTTGTTGGTTATAAGATTTTTCACCTGCTCTGTTCATGACTTGTAGGAACTGTAACAACTATTACTGTTGCTTGCAGAACAGAGTTTTCTAATTTTATAGTTTAAACTAGCATATGTAGAATTGTGTTTCTATGATTCTACATTTGGCTAATTTCATTCTAAATACAATCATTTCCATTGATTTGTACCTGAAGTAGGTTCATTTGGATGTATATCAAACTTTTTTGTGGCTCTAGCAACAAAAGTGATCAAGAGCTCCTGTGCTTCCGAACAGTTAACATATTCTATCTAACTTTGTTCAGTTTTGTTCGTATTTAAATGGGTTTATTTTGACTCCTATATTTTCTGTTAGTACACTTGGTTCGTAGGATAACTTTGAAATTATTAATATCAACTTCTCTCATTTCAGATCCATCTCGATTTTGGATGCATATTGCTGTAATGCGTAATTTCTATTTCTTCCGTAATAGAAGAGCGGAGAAATTAAATGAAGCTAAGCAAAGTGCCTTAAATGTAAAACAGTGTTATAAAACCTTGCTTCATACATGGAATGAATTAAAAGATAAATGTAACCAGAAGGCAAGAGACCAGGCAGAGAAACCAGCATATTTAGAGAAGGTAATTATAACATTGTCTTTGTACTGTTCTAAAGCCATGCTTCACTTTCACTGAATTTTCTTCGTAATTATTAAGACTGAATTTAAAAAAAAATATGAGTGTGTATATTTTGTTTCATGCTGTTTTTGTAGCCTTCTTTCTCGATATTTTATTCCTGCCCTTTTCAAAATACTTAAGTGTGTTCCAGTACACATTATCGAATGCTTTTTCTAATTCAACAATTGCCATGAACGTAGGCCTGTTTTCTAACGTATCCTGTTTTCTAAAATTAGATGCAGAGTCAATATTGCTTCTCTTGTCTCTACATTCTTCCTAAAACCAAACTGATTTTCTCCTAACATTCTATTTGCTGTTCCATCCTTCTATATACTATTTTCATTAATATTTTGCTATTATGGGATACTAAACTAATTGTCCTGTGCTGTACACATCTTTCGGCCCCAGTTTTCTTCGGTGTGGGTATAATTGTGTTGTTACTAAAATCTTCTGGTATTCTTCTTGTTACGTAGATTTCACAATCTTTCCTGAAAGGACAAGATATTGCTTCTATGCCTGATGATCATATCAACTCTACTGAAATTTTATCAATTCCTGGCACTTAGCCATTGTTCAGAACTGCTAGTGCCCTGTCAAACTCATACCTTAAAATTTTGTCCCCCAACTCTTCACCAACAGCCTCTGTCTTCCTCTTCTATTACTGACTGATGTAGATTTACACTGTGATACAACTATTTTAGGTTTTCCTTCAATCATTTTGCCTTTTGTTCTTTATCTACATTTGGCTTCCCATCTGCTTTCCTGATGTTCATGTTAGTACTTTTCTTCTCTCTGAAAGTTTCTTTTATTTTTGTATAAGCTGCATCTAATTTTCCTTTTCACTGTGAAATCTTCAACTGCTTTTCATTTCTTTTGGAGCCAAATCTCTTTGGCCACTTTGCACTGCTTATCTATCATATTCTTCAGCTGTCTATACTGCTTTTGCACATTTTCATCTCTTGTTTTCTTATTTAAACCTTTCATCAATCATTTTTATTATTTCTTGTGTTATCCATACTTTCTTATTGGTCTGGACTGTTTTTCCATTTTTTCATCAGCTGCTCTAGTCATTTCTTCCTTCAAGAGTGCCAATTTCTTTTCTATATTGTTTCTTTCTCCCTTATCCATTAATCGACTCTGGATTTCTTTCTTGAAACTCTGATGCACACCACCTGTTGTCTTGAGTTTCTTCTTTTAGGCCTACATTTCATAATCAACTGTTTTGGTTTTGCAGGCCATCACCTGATTCCTACATCTGACTCACCATTATAGTACATTGGTACCTGCCTATGTCCTCTGACTTATTCCACGTATAGTCATCTTTCATGTTTCTTGAACCAGGTATTTGTCACTAATAATTTGTGCCCCATGTAAAATTCCACTAGCCTGTCTCCATTTCATTCCATTCTCAAAGTCCATAGTCCCCAACTACATAACTTTCTCTTCTCTTTCTTAATACTGCATTCCAATTACCCAAAAATGGTCTTATTTCAATATGTCTGTTATGAATGTGCATAGCTCATAATAGAAAGGAAATTAAAATTGCTCTTAATGATTATTACTAATTATGCTTACTTGTGCATACAATAAAACTCTAAACATATTTGCATTTAAATACCACAGGTTGCGAAGATCCCAGAATCACTGCAACCACTCATCTGCATCCCAATCTCGCAAATTTCACACCTAAACCATACCTATCCTTACTCTCACCTGTACTTCCTTCCTGCCTTCAATTATTGAAACCCTTAAAACAATCAAAATCCCTATTTTCCACACTTTACACATGTGAATGCAGAATGTAACGAATTCGTGGTGGCCGCACTCTTACAAAACTAAAAACCTTAGAGTTTCAGTTACATTTGTTGCAGGTAAACACCCATAGTATGTTAGCACATGCTAATATTCAACTAAAAATGCGCACATACACAAAAGAAAGCAAGAAATTTACCTACATTTTAAGAGAAACCATGCCATAACATGTTCAGGTGCTAGACTTAGCCTAGGCAAGCTGTCCCGAGTTTGCTCATGTTATAAATTGTACATCTCCCATTGGTCATGCTCGATTCGCAAGCATTAAGTGCAACCATGTAGAAGAAGCATAAAGGGAGAAAATGCAGAACATGTGGGCTAAGAGGTGGTTGGGGATGCATTGGTATGTACTGTGCTTAGTGCAGTAAGGCAAGAGCTAGATGACTGCAAGTTTTTCCAAGAGATACTGTCTGTGATTTCACCATTAATGTTAAAAAAAGACATAGTAATGAGGGAGGCCATTTTGCCAGCTGAGATTCCCTGGCATCTGAAATATTTCCGATCACCAGGTATTTCAAAGGTATGAAATTTCTCCATACCTCGGTGCCACATTGATAAGCAAACCTGTTCATGGAACATGCGAGGCTCTGTGTGTGTGTGTCTTGAGGATTACAATCAAGGGAAGGAAGTGAAAGCAGAAAAATTATTATTTAATCTCTTCTTAAAATTATTCAAAATTTGAAAAGTTATTACTCATTTTTGTAGGATGCTGGGTGTTGTAATTTTAGAGTTGTGGGATTGGGCACAGGTTGTTTTGCTGTTCTATAAAAGTGTTACTAGAACTGTAGGAGAGTGGACTGCTTTATTATTATTATTTTAGGATTAGTGAGATCATTTGGACCTCCAAGAAAATGTAGACCAAGTGATAGCAAACTGAAGGTCAAAGTTTAGAGACATCCTTTGCGGACATTCAAAATCATTTTGCATTCACATCCATGTTGCTTCACAAAATACCAGTAATTATTTGTGCAAGCAAATACCTTTTTCTTATTCCAAAGTGGTTGATGTTGCCATCAGCCGAACTCTTTCAGGTGGCACAATGAGCCAGAAGAACATACCCTTTGTTCAATTTTTTGTGCTTCCATAAATGATTTTATATATTGCTTATTTTATGCATTTTTTTAGTTGAATAAGGAGATACAAGCATCTAGCATCAGGCTTCTAAAATTGCAAGAAGAAATAACTGAATTAAAAGAAACAGCAGGAGAACATAAAGATAATCTTATTGAAAAAGATAAAAAAATAATTAATTTAAAGAATGAAGCAGCGAAGGTAAGTTAAAAGCTCAAACACATTGACTTTTGAAAATATTCAAAGTAAATAAACTTATGTACAATTGTATCAAATGTCTGTGTGTTGGGCTGTTTATTGTTTGTGTTGTAAATGTTTTTAGCATGTTGGATAGTGTGGTAAATATGTCTTGGCTGCAGAAATTGATTATGCAAATATTGGTTCCATAATTGAATGAAAGATATATTTTTGTATACTAGCAGTTCAAAACACATTAAAAGACAAATAACTTTAGTAACTATAGTAGACTAGAATTTTGACATGTTCATGATGATAAAACTGCACATATGGTAATGGTGGGTAGAATTGGTGTGGATAACAAAAACCAGGGGATTTATTATGTTAATTTTTCGCAACACAAAACCCTATTTAAGTTTACCCTTTTGCACTCTACTTTATTTCATGTTGTTTGTTTAATATCATAATAAGTATACTAAAATATTATTATACATTTAAAATTTTCAACTTTTTAGCATGAAGAACAAATATTAGAATTAAGGCTACAGTTAGTTTCATCCCCAGAGCATGTAATTGAAAATTTGGAAGAATTGAAAACTAAAGAGACAAACTTAAAAGAGCAATGTACTTCTTTGGATGAAGGATCGTCCCAAAGAAGAGAGAATATAATGAAACTGGAAAAGCATATAATCAATATAAACAATGGCATTGAGGAGCTTGAGAAATGTTTGTTAGTTTTAAAAGAAAATAGGTAATATAGAAATTTCTTTCTAAGGTAATTATAAAGTAGAAAATTAGTAGATATTTAAAATTATGCAATTAAAGTTGTTAGTAGGGAACAAGAGAAGCTTCTGGAGAATGATTACTTTCCTTGTGTGAATTATGAATTAAACAACTTCAAGATTCCGTGGTCATAAAATATTTATTAATATAAAAATGTTTCCACGGTGTGCTGTCATTAGTCAAATTAATTGCAGTTTCTTTAATTGTGTGTATCAATTATTTGTGCTTATTTTTTGAAAATTTGTAACTACAAATAATTAATTGTAACAAAAGTAACTGCAATTCACCTGATGCTGATGGCAGAGCATGCCATGGAAATGCTGTGAACAAAGATCATTGCAAAAGTAATGCACACTATCTTATTAAAAATATTATTTTTTATTCTACATCTTTGCAATTTGTGGGCATCACAGTTGCATGTTTCTGCCTGTAAATATTTTCTGTATGGTGCTAAATTCTGAGTGTGAAGAAAATAATTAGTTAAGGTAGGTATTGTGTGTATTTTCCATGTAAGTTAAATAGTGTTGCAAGTAGACCCGTATCAGATGTGATCTCCACTTCAAGGAAAGTATATTGTGTTTATAGGTAAAGCTAAAAACCAGAAATACACTCTATAATAAATATGTAAATCCAGACCACATTCTCTTGTTCCAAATAAATTGGTTCCAAATTATGTGACAAACGTTCCCTGTCTGCCCTGGCATTAGGCCATTCATATTACTTCTCTTCACAAAAAAAATCATATCGATATCCTTCCATAATAAAAATGTTGATATTGTTGTGTATTTTACATAGTTATTATTTTATCCTAATATCTAGGTTCTTTGTTGAACTACCATCCTCTGATGTTATTAATCTTTCTTACCTACAGGAGAGATACAGATTGTTGGAATATTTTGTTGTGAATGATTTTTATTTCTGTGGAACCTCGAGTTTTGTTGAACATACATATATTTTTATAATAACATTGAATGAGAAACATTTACTTTTAGGTGTCCACTGTTAGTAAAAAATGTGTTATTAAGAAATTCTTCTAGGGTTTCCATTTGGGTAAAGCTGTTGAACAGCAATGTTTAGATGCATACCACGGCCATTGTCTTCAGCCTGGAAGCAGTGATAGCCAAAACATTGCTGTTCAACATTACCAGAGTGGAAATCAAAGATTTGATTCACCGGCAAAGTCTTCAATCTTTACTAGTAAGTGTATATTTCTTTGCTGTCTTGGTGAAAATGAAACTGAAAAGGATAGCATATGTATAATATATATTAAAATTTATTCTTTTAATTGGAATAAGTTTACCAGATATTATTGTCATATAACTTCATATTTTTTTCTATTAGTACTCATAAAAAGAAAGTTGCAGTTTTGAAACGACAAATGGAGGAGATAGAGGAAAAACTCTCATACCAAAAACAGTCATTGTCTGTCTGTGAAACTGAAATTGAACAGCTGAAGCAGGAAATTTCTGAATGTCAGAAATCAAAGTTATTGTTCATGACAACATCACAGCAAAAGGTGCAAGACCTAAATGCGTAAGTAATTAGACTTAGATTAAATTTTCTTATAAGTATCTGGGAAAATTAATGCCTGAGAATTGTTTGTACCGGAACATCATCCAACTTGGTTTTGATTTGTGCAGCTGTCCAACATTTCAAATGAAAGTGTTTAATGACAATGTGAAATTCTTATTTTTCCATTGTCTCTGCCTGACTATACATCTAACACTACAGAAGGCTGCCAACAATAAAGTATGTATGGCATATATAAGGAATTTCTTTGAAAGAATACAATGGAATCCTGATTTAACGTTTCTCGATTTTGCGTGTGCCCACATGTTAGGCTCATTTTCATTGTTTCCGACAATGTTCCAATTAGACCAATGTAATTTTTGCTTCGATCTTACGTTTCTCGATTTAAAGTTTCATCCCTATTTAACGTACAAGTTTTACGTCCCACGTAAAAAAAAGGTTCAATTAAACGTTTTCCGTTTGTAAGAATTTCAAAAATATAAAATATTGTAATTCAGCCGGGTGGAGACGGCAAATCGATTAGGACTTGTGCCTTCTTCTTGAAGTACAATCATACTCGCGAATGAGAATACTATAGCGACTGATTGTGTTTCCGGAAGTCAGTTAAAGAAAAGAAAAAAAAAGGAGACCGGGATCAATGAAGAGCTTGAAAAAGTTCTACTGGAATGGTTTCTTCCAGCCAGCTTCAGTAATGTGCCTATAGACAGAACAATATTAAGAGAAAGGGCAAGTCATATAGTGTGCCAATTAACCATTGAAAACTTTAAGGTATCCAATGGTTGACTTCATCGTTTTAAAGTTCGGCACAACATAAGTTTTCGTTCTATAAATGGTGAAAGTAGAAGTGTAAGTGATGACAGTTAATCACTGGTTAACTGTAAAGCTGCCGGAGTTAATTGCCGATTATGAACCACGGAACATTTTTGTTTTAAAATTTGCCCGAAAAAACATTACATGTTATAGGAGAGCCTTGCCACGGAGGAAACAAGAGTAAAGAGCTGCTTTCGGTTTTATTGTATACCAATGCTGATGGCAGTGAAAAACTGAAGCCCCTTGTCATTGGGAAATTTTCCAGACCAAGGTATTTCAAGGGCATGAACACTTTCCGTGCAGATATGTAAATAATGCTATTGCATGGATGACCTCTAAAATCTTCATTGGTTTCTTCAACAGTTAGATGCTAAAATGGGAGCATCAAACAGGAAGATTTTATTGTTCATAGGCAGGTGCTCGTCACACCCAGTAGACAGTCAGAAATGTAAGTGTTTTTTTCCCCCAGCAAATTGTAACTGCACGATCTGGGAATTATGTATTCCATGAATAAAAAGTATAGAAAAGCTCTAGTGCAAAAGGCTCACGTGGCAATTGAAGGACATAAAGAATTAAAACTGAATGTACTTCAAGCCATGCAAGAAATTGTTTCAAAAAGCTGGTTTTCATCTAAATTGCCCAAGTGGAAAAGATGAAGAGGATATGCAGGATGTGAGTGAAGATGAATGGGGTCAACTGGTCCAGAATAAGGAAATTCATTTTGAAGACTTTGTTAAGTGTGACGATAATGTTGCAACACCATCTTTGTTGTCTATTGAACAGCTGTGCGACAGTGCAGCTACTAAAGAGATGATGAAGACGAAGATGAAATCTCTCTACTGTCACAATCATTTGGAGAAGCCATGTCTTCTTTCGACAAAATCGAAAGAAATATCACATCATTTAAAGTAGAGGATGGTGTAATCCAAAGACTTGGGCAGCTGGGAAGAGATTTGTTATTTTAATAAAACATTAATTTTAAACTAAAAGTTAGTTTATGATTAATTAAAATGGTCAGTTTGCAAAGTTGTGGGAAAATCTTAATTTACATGATGTGGGACTTTACTAACCTAAATCAACTTATTTTATGCCATTGTTTTAAGAAGCAATTGTTTCAGGGCAGTTTGTTGTAATTTTGATGATATTCACAAATTAAAGTGTGGAGTTTGTCACATATACTGTACCAAGATTTATTCATTTTCATAATTTACGTAAAACCCCTATTTTAAGTTTGCTTCAATTTTAGGCTCAAATTTGCTTGTCCCCAAGAAAGCCTTAAATAGGGGTCCACTGTAATGCTTACCAACCGTGGCACAAAAGTGGTAATTTCCCTCTTTTATAAAAATTTACTGGACTTCTCGAACAACCCTCATATGTACAACCTAGTTGAAGACCCAAGAGAAATTAATTCATCAATCTTGGAATGTTTGAGATAAGCCAATGTTATGACAGCTGGTAGGATTGCGGTTTTTGCATGTGATGATACTGGAATTGTTCCTAGTACATCAGCATATGGGATAAGGAGGGCAAATAAAAATAAAAATTGTTGATTGCTGTAACATGCCATATTCATTCACCCATGATGGGAAACTCCAAATCATATTTTGTCACTTCAATTCTGAAGAGTCTCTCTGAGTGATGTAGGTGGGTTGTGAATTAAAATAGGACAGTGGAGAGTAGTATACATAGAATGAAGTAGAAGTGGAACGTGAGCAGTTGGAAACCATTCTGAAGACGTCTGTTAGATGTTTCCCAAGCAGATTGTTTTATTAAACCAGTTCTCAAAGGAACTACCTCAAACTGTCAGGACCCAGTGATCATAGAGCTTATGGGAAGGGCATGCCACTACAAACTATGCTTGCCTGTATGGCTTAACCAAAGTTGTCAACTGGATTCATAATCCAAGTATTGATGTGGACTATCGGAGCACAGAACATATGTATTTTCAAATCTTAAAAAAAACTCAGCACCATGGTGTAAAGTTATTTCCTGAGGTAGAGTAATTAACTCATACATGAATTCATGTCTATTATTAATCTTCTATTCACAAAGTATTTTAGTCTGAAATTAATGTGTCAATTATTCAGTTGCTCCTAGAGGGTTTTGGTTAAAATAAAATGAATAGCAAAATAAATTTTCTTTTTGTAATTTAAATTTCAGAACACTGGAAAATCTGAAGACAAAAACTGAAGAGTATCTTAATAAATTGGAAGAGTTTGAACCTATGCTTAAAGACCTACATACTTCTTTGGAAGAACAGGAAGCTATATTGTTACAATTACATACAGATGATAGTTACTTGATATCAAAATATGAAGAGGTTTGTACATACAAAGTTTCTTTGCTTATGACTTTGGGCAAATAATTTTGAATATAGTTTATTACCGAATTAGCATGTCTCTGAAATTCTTCTAGGGGTCTCTTAAGGATTGATTGGAAATCTTCTGTTTATTGAAGAAAATGTTTTGATGGAAATCAGATTCTTAAATTGATATGGAACATAATGGCAGAAAATCGAAGTATTAAATAAGCCTAACAAAACGTAGGATTATTTGATTGTTGATGCTAAATGGCAGTTTCAGTGTACATTGAAGGTAAAATAGGGAAAAAGCTTCTGACTTACCTTTGGTTGATAGGAGGCATTTTCAGATTATGCAGTTGTGAACAGTTCAAATTTTAAGGGCCAAAGTTTTCCTTAGTAGAGACAAAATAGTACTGCATGTCGTGCTGACGTACAAAGGTAGGAATGTTCTCTAAATAATGCATATGCTCGGTGGTCGCGGGTATTACACGCCGAGCGTAGGTCGTCGGCAATCCAAAACCACGACGAGCGTTTTTTTGTGAGTTTCGGCACCAGCGATTCTCCAATCAAGACTCGCACAATTTTTTATTTATAAATATGTCAAAATATAACAGTAAAATAACATAAGATTCACAATTTTCTTTACCCGTTATCTAATTTAAAGCAGCATTATAATTTTATTTACAACATTATTGCAATCTTGCTATGTCATACTTGAGACACTCCACATATACTAAAATTAGGCCAAAAGGGTCTTATTCTATTAAAGGTATTAATCGCTCGTCTTTCAACTGACCTATATTGGACATCCCACAACATAGGCTTTAAAGATCTTTGTCAAAATATATTTTCCGCCTCCCTGCGTACTGAAGCTTCTTTTTTTTTTTGGGGGGGGGGGGGGGTTAACAGGCTACATGAGGGTGACCCTGAAACAGGCAACTCCCCTTTGATAGCATAGGAAGGGAATTGAAAAGGGGGGATGCGGAAGGTAGAGCAAGGTAGCCCCGGGCTATGGTTTAAGGATCCTACCCGGTGTCTCGCCTAAAGAGATGCAGGGAAAACCCTAGAAAACCTGCATCAGGTAGGTCGGGCATTGGGTACTATTCTCACGCCCTTCCGAATGACGGGAGACGAGTTTGCTGTGGGGACGCAGCATTCCGTTCTCCGTGTCTCCAACAGTTTCAGGAGGCAGTTGGCCGACTGATCCAATGGGATCAGCGGACAACTCTTGCCATTTGCCCATGGTCTTTGACCCCAGTACATATACCTCCTAAAATAGGTGGTGTCTCGGCATATGAGAACTTTGATAAAAAAATACCCAGAGAGAGTGCGAGGCATTCCCGACATGATCAGGTAAGATCGCAGCTTAGATGCGAGAAAATAGTGGAATGTAGAAAACAAGAATAACAGGTTTTTTTGACAATTAAGGAAAAGAAAATTACACAGTGATAAATCGTAGTACTTTGGTCTGCGTGATTTTACACAATACAAAATTAAGGGAAAAAAAACTCTTTGTAACTGTGATTCTATATTTCATTGTCAACAAATTTCTAGACTACTTTAACAATGAAAATGTATTTATTAATCAGTGAGTACTGCCTATTCCGGCGTGTCTGGAAATGTTTGCTATCTTGACAATATATAGAATGTGTTTAAGTTTTGGTGTTCTTTTACTGTTTATGTAATATTATTGAACGTTTTTCAGCTGTTAAGGGAGATTGGCGACGTTAGGATACTAGAGGATGAACCTGTTTGAGCCGAATACTTCCAGTATTGTATATTCCAAATGGAATCTGTAATAATTTGAAAATAAGTTTTTTTTATTCTGTACAAAACAACACTGTAATGATTAATGTTAATATTATGAATTGTTATATTATATTCCCAATTTCAATATCTTAGGATTTATGGTATAATTGAAAAATGTATTGTAAGTAATTACAGTAGTGTGGTTATTTCACTAGTTTAACTACCATTACTAACTAGGCAGGAAATGTGAAGCTATTATCTAGACATTTTCCTTCTCGTTTATGTTATTCACAAATTAAAAAGCGGCGTTAGTATATTCCCTGCCCGCCTTTGGTGCTTAAAATACGCGTAATAATCTGCATATGACAAGCCGTTCTCAGCCCACGGGAAATTTGTATCTGCTTGTGGTGAGTGGCAGTTGTTAGCTTAAACGCAGACAGTCTTCAAGGGTTAATACTCCCACTTCAGCATGCAGATGACCACTAAATGAGTTGTGGGAGATCTAGCAGCGCGTTAAGAAACTAATTGACCGTATCATCAACAGTCTCTGCTCCCTCTACATGATTCGTAGAATTGAAGCATTTTCAACTGACTCAATGAAATTACATTAACGATAGAGAAACGGTAAAAATCTAAACTCCTTCATAGCGATGAAAAAGCTCAAACTTTAAGGAGCATTTCTTTGAACTACGCACAATTGGTCGGAAAATTTAAAAGCACATGATAATGAATTTGAAACTTGTACCAACTTTTAGAATATCACCTCTCAAAATGTGATAGTTGTGGGAAACCAGTATGACGATTGTATATAAAATGCAAATTAATTAACGATCAAAATGAAACGAAATAACCTTTTATTGTATGTCTCTAAATTCGGATAATTCTCTGAGAATTGATTAATTTTCGTTGTAAAATCAGTTTAGTCAATTAGTTGGAGATTATATACGAGGGAGAGTCAAGAATACAAAATGGAAAGTGGTCTGCAAGTTCGTACGCGTGTTTTAAATAACGAGGCGGATGTCCATTAAGTATACCGACACCGTAATTAAGGAATGGATTGTTGATGTGTGTGAAGAACTTGATCCTGAGATCCAAGAGAACACTTTATCTATGACAACTAGCTTTATTCACAGCATATATTTACAATGATTTGATAGAGAAGAATTTCGCAATCGTCAGTACACGTGGAAAGTCTTTCGTGAACTGTCCATGCACGAAAGTTGTAACACTACATACACGGTAACGAGCTTTGTGGTTGACTAGCTATACCATGTTGTTTAGCGGTTATGCACGGCGATGAGGTCGAGGAGAAACTACCTGCCGAACCCACGTCTTTTTTCTTACCCCAAGCGAACCCAAGAATCTAGTCCCACAGATTCCTGTGCGCGAGAAAAAGGTTCTACAAACTTTTGCTGCTCCTTGAGCGCGACAATGACGCCTGCCTTGCACGGATTGTCACTGGAGACGAAACCTGGGTGCGTTACCATCAGCCAGAAACTGAAAAAAGAATGGCGTCATTTGATATCACCCAAATCAAAGAAGTTTCGAGCAGAGCCATCCGCAGAGAATGTTATGCTGACTCTTTTGGGTCTAAAAAGGCACTAAACGCCGATAAGGACCATTGTTAGCACTAATACATAGACATCTGCAAAAATCCTCTTCGGTCTGTCAGAACAAAACGACGCGGATTGCTATCGACAAGTGTTGTTCTGCGATATGACAATGCACGGCCCAATACAGCTCGTGCGACAATCTCAGACATGTGGTTTGAATATCCGCCTTGTCCCAAGTAATTGATATATTCTTGAACCTCTAAAAGAAGCATTTTTTGGAACGTAATATCATTCATTCCGTCAGGCGGCGCACAAGTTATTGCACCGTCTCTCCCCCCCTCCCCACTTTGCGTAGGCAGACGATCATTAACCGTGGAGGAGACAATGAATAATTATAGATTTATTATGTGCATAATTAATAAAATATTTATTTTTGCTTCATTGTTTCACTAAATTGGAAAATTGAAAAAAAATTACATTTCAGCTGTATGGAACAATACCTAAAAGAACTTATGCAAAGACATTCGAAGAGTGTATATATACGAGTTTAATGTCTGTGATATTGTAGTCCAGCGATCTTCATACTAAAGAAATGAGCTCTGTTTTTTAATTAAATTTCCCAAAAGCCTAAATACCACAGTCTGTAATGAGATATTATGTTCCGGCGTTTTGCATATGGCAATAATTGTCGGCTGTTCCCATTGATATAACCTACTACATACCTTCAAACATGGAGTTGGAAGTACTACGGTCCACGGCAAACTCCAGCCATCGGAATAGCGTGAAACAAGTACAGAAGGCCCGATAATTCTGATGCAGGTTTCTCTGCAAATTTCCCTGCATCACATTTTGGCTAATTGCAGGTTACGCTACTTGAACTGGTTAACTGTTAGTTACCTTCTTCTCCTCTCCTTACCCGCCCTTTTTTTTCTGTCCCGCCCAATGGGATTATAGGGAAGTAACCAAATGGTGGATTATCAAGAAGCCTGTTACTGCTATTATAGGAAGTGATAATATTCTAAATTTCACTTTTAACGCGTGTAGTGACCACACATGCATTATTTTTTCCCTTACATTTATATGTACAGAGGATGTATACTTCCCGTATGTCTTTCATATGAATTAAAAATGTCATTCTTGAGGTTATGAGAATTAGCCCTTTTCTCGCTCGTGTTGCAAACGTTTGACACTTCTTTTCAGTCTCTTCTAGTGAACCTTTAAAAATCGTCTTCTCAACGTAATGTCATTGCTATTCTTCAGAAACTACTCTCCAGAGTTACTCGCGACATTCTGAGTCATTCCACAATTCATCGCTCGAGTTAATTTTCTTCATTTACACTTGCCACTAGAAACAGCTTTTCATTTTTAATGCCACCTGATGGACGAATAGGTACAATTATACTTTAAACTTTCAAACGGCATAAAATATAGCTGTGGTGAAACAGAAATTTACATAAAATCTCCTCCATTTTCAAATTACAATTGTCCTGGAGTTTGCCTAGTACAAGACGCATCTTCTCCATTAAAGCCCAGGTCTTGATAGGATTTTCAACACATACACACTTATTACAAATCAAGAAACAAAAGTGACACAAGTGGCGCCTCGCGATTTTTAAAGTTGTGTTACAGCGCCTCAAGAAAAAATCTTTACGTGGAAAATTACGTAAGATATTAATAATACTACAACAGCTACAGCGTTGATAATAGTCCTCGACGCGTAATATACACCATTTATAATTTCGTCTATATAACGTGTAATAGGGACAAATATATAATATAGTAAAAATATAAAATTAAAGTTGTACAAATTCCTAACACGAAAGTACTTATTTCTTCTTCTTCCAATTGCTCAACAGCCCTCTTGAGGGCCTAGGCCTACCGAGGCGGCTGTGGACTGTCATCTGGCGGGACACATTCCGAATTTGGGGTGATACGTGGTCAGTGTATCAATTCCCAAACAGCCTAATTTCCGGAAAGTTAATTTTAGGTAGAAACCACATATTATAGCAATATTGTACGCAGGATCGTGTGGTATTTTCATGAAGGTCTTATAAATTCCTCCCCTTAAGTGTTTTTTCCTTTGAATAATCCTTTATTAATTCAAATAAATCACAACAAGTCCATAAATCTATTTATTAATTCGTCAAAACATTAAAAACTATTCTGTGGCAGCACGCACGGCCCCGCGTTGTCTTTTTGTAGCGCATATAATTGTTAGTTCCTGGATGGGCAGGGATTGAAACGAAATACTGCACTAGCGCATTTCCCATTTCAAACAGGATTCTTGTGCTAAAAAGTGTGTAGTACACATGTATTGTAGGAAGGAGCCCAATGGACGCCTATATTCGAGCTCTTTATTGTAAAGTTTCTTGAACTTGCGAAACAAATAATTCTTCCTAATTTAATTCATGTGGTTCAACACGTATGTACCAGCCGCCACTGAGTGACAATGTAATGGAGAAAATCATACATTTCTTGTCAACATTGACAAATTAACGAACCACGATCTTGCAAACAAAACAAGGGTCGTATGCTGGAGCAGTAAACAGCCGCAGCCTGCAGCTTTCGACATTAATTCATGGTGTGGTTGGAACGAAGTAGTGAGTAACTTCAGTTGCACATTAATGAGCATTCGAGGTAAATTCGATTAGTAATGATCTGTAGGAACATGTTACTAACATGTAAATATTGTAACTTGGTTTCGTTTGGTAGTTTACTGCTGGCGCATCTTAACCCAAAACAACATCCACAATACAAGTCAATCCCCCTTTTCGATAACAAAATAGAATAAGTTAAGAAATCCTAGGTGAATCACGATTGGAGGAGATCAACAATGACAAGTCACACGACTGGGGCCAACGGTGACTAGTGGACAAAAGTTCGTATGATATTCTCTTGTCCAGCTCTGCAGGTCGACTAGAACCTCCACTCGTTTTCCTCTTTATCTCTTTAATGCTAGAATTGCTAGTTACTTTTTAAACCAGGTGTTTAATGATTTTTGAAGGACCGTTGTATGTAGACGCTTGAGGGGAAAGAAAAACTAAAACCCCTGCTTTTAAGAATCGCTAAGAATTATTATTAATTAAATCTCTAGGTAGAGCGGCAGTTTTATTTTAAAACCATAGAACTTTCGATAGATTTACATACCCTTTCTTAGACGGTTAAAGAATTTAGTTGTCAGCCTGCTTTATTCTTCTTTTATGTAATTGAGGGTAGTCTTCATATAAGACAGAGTTTTTATCCTTCTTCGTTATACATGGCCCACCTTCGGCATCAGTTTTTTGTTCTTTGAAGAATGTTGACTTTAGAATTAGTGTCTGTACCATATATTTGGCAGCCATATGTAAGGATAGGTCTAAGTCTGGGTTTTGTTATTGTGATTTTATGCCTCTTACTCATGGGTTAGAGGATGCCAACTACTCGTCTAACTTTTATATGTGCTTTTAACGGATGTGTGGGTTGAATATAAATTTTCTGTCTAGGAGGAATCCAAAGTATTTGCAGGAAATTTGCCTTCTATTCTTAAATTTGGGAAACCCACTTCTGGTTTCTACTTATGGAAAACAGCACGACTTGGCATTTATGACTGGGTTTCATTTTCTTTAGACCATAACACCATTTGACCATTAGCCACTACTCAGCACCGGGGGGTCCCGGCTTCATCGTCTTCCTCCGCCACACACGAACATCCGAAACGGAACCTGAGAGATCAGAGGCCATCAGCGAATAAACAGCACCAGGCTCCTGGCTTCATCGTCACCACATACGAGCATCTGAGACGGAGCAGCCAACAGCTCAGCCATAGTAACACACCAACAATGTTCTCACGCTGACGCGATAATTTGTAAATTCTGGGTACATAAATTATTTCTTTTCTTTGCATACTTTCTATGGGGGCTATACTCAACGGCGCGGTATATTTTCTCTATTTAAGATTCGACATGTAATTTGGTGTAATTTTCCTAACCACCTCGGTGAAACTGTAAGTTCCTTCGGGTAGTCGGAGAAAGTTAAAAATGAGGATAGTAAATTTTACAAATAGGGTCTATTATTATTTTATTTAGTAAAAGATTATTATAAATAATTTTAATATATTGTAAATAGTTTATTGCATAAACTTAGATAGTATATTTATGATAAAAATGAACCAGATTTTAATATTATCAAAAAGTTGAACCCAAAACCTAAAATTAAATGTGGTGGATTCGTTTAATGTTTAATTGCCAACTAACAGTCCTCTACGACAACCACAGTACGGATGAAAGTTAAGTCCAACTGCGACGAATGGTAGTGGTAGGGTAATCAGTCTTGAATGGCTAGTACAATTATAAAAGTAATATCTCTTGTGCCCCTGTACAGTTTCTTTAAACAAACAACAGAAGACTTAAAGTTTGAGTATATCAACCTTTACCGCGATCATAACAATAGGCTGAATCTAGAACAAACCCTTACTGCCCTAGTGTCAAGATCTTAACCTACAGCGAACTGAAATCAAAACACTCGGAATATGGAAGTAGATGTCTTCTTCAATCGGATTCCAACATTCTCTAGATCTTGGAGTCATTTTACCTGACAGGGACCAAATGGTTGAGAAAAGGCAACCAATTTAAACAGAACGTTTCAGATGAGAATGGATTATGCAAAATAAAATATTAATTTTAAATAAGGCTCTATTATTAAAATGGTGCCGAAAGCGATGTCTCTCACCCATGAGATAAAAAATTGAATCAAAAATACAACGTACTCTCCCACTACCCACGATGCGCTCACTTTGGAGTTCAAATACTAAGAACAATAACGTGCAGGTTATCAAGACTCTTGAAGATTGAAATCAAACCGTGATAACATTTCTAGAGATTGCAGCAAGTGCTGGGTGCTTTTTCTTCGTCCAGACAGAAGGGAAGCACTTCTAATAAGCATTCTATAGAATTACTACTGCGTGGGCGAGGTTTGCCAAGTCCATTAATCTTAACCGTTATTAAATTAAAACGAAATTAAAAACCATATTCCTAATATTCCTACAAAACATAAAATAACAATATAAATCTATATGGAAGTAGAATAGGGGAAGAGCGATCAATATGGAAGACGTTCCCAAAGAGAAGGGATAGATTAGTAGGTCACGGTTTGAGACATAAGGGACTTGTGAAATTTGTGTGTGGAGTAATAATAGAAGAGGGAGGCAAAGGATGGAATATGCTAAGCCAAATGAGGGATGTGGTAGTTATGCGGACATGAAAAGGCTGGCGCAGGATAGGTTAACATGGAGGGTTGTATCAGAACGGTCTTAGGACTGAATACCACAACATGGAACACTACCCAGGAAATACAGACCGCTGTTACAGTACTAGAATTACTGCGATGCATGTCGAGGACTTAATTTATTAATTAATTATAGTTCTACAAAACAATAAATGAAAAATATAATTAACTATCTAATAGTTAATGAAATGGCCAACTTTAGTGTAAAAGCTAATCAAAACTCACGCAGTGGATTTTTAAAAAAAATTAATTCAAAATTCATTTCTAAGTTTACGTTAATAATACATACTAGAATAAAAGTTATATAAAATATAGAATATTAACATTTTAAAATTTTTCAAGTAATGTGTCCCAATTGTTAACTCCACTTCAACACAGTATAAAAGTTTCGCTCAAATTCAGTTACTAATAAATTGTTTGGCTTTTTTTTCTTGTAACGGGGCGTACAACTGATATATTTTAAAATGAAATGTCAAATGACATAAATCGAAGAACGATTTACAGAAGTCCACTATGCAAGTAACTCTCTTAATGAATACTCTATTCCTGCACATAGGATAGACGCTGCTACCTGCTATTTGCCGACTAGAGAGTTTGCTTCTGTCACATCTCAGTGAGGATGCGTGGGATATTTCAGAGGATTAACAAGTTCTTAATTTACTCCTCGCTAACGCCTTTAGAGGCGTAAGAAAGTTCTTAGAAACTACTCGAACCCAGGTATATCAATTGATGGCTCCTACCGTCTGAGATATCCTCGATGACTCCTTGCCCCATGTGAACTGAACACAAGATCACATACAATTTACTAAATGACATTCTTCACGATCTAATTTCAGGGTTTCAGTGAAGAAAGGATATTGTGTGTAAATTGATCATAGTTATATTTAATTAATTCCCGGTCCTGTGGAACTTTCTCTATTCTAATCCTTTAATTCTCTAGAGTAAGAATATTGGGAATATTTAATATACAATATATTTATAAATTGCATTTTAATTTTTCCTCTTTAGTAGTTTTGAAGCTGATCTTGATTGAAAAGCATTCCTTCAGTTCATGAATTAATAGATATGTGTGTTATTGTAATAATTCTGACTCATAACTAATAAGACGTAGCTGTTACAGCACGAATATACATAGATATGCTTCGCCTTTTTACCATGATTATTTTTACCCCGTCTTCTTGGTTATTTCAGTGATCGACAACAGTGTATGATACAAAAGGCCTCAAGGTCGTTTTCGCGATTTTCTTTGTTTTCCTCTTTGGCCTATGTCGTACTAGAATAAGACTTTGAAGTCTGAATTGTCTCCTATCCTTCGTCTCAAACCTATCCACTTCAGTTAAGCCAGTTAATGCTCCTGTCTAACGTTTGAAAGACTATCAGTGAGCAGCTGAGGGGGAGACCCCGTGCCTGACCTGTTCTGGGTGGTCTGTCGTGGCTTTCTCCGGCCCACTGCGGCTTCCCTGACCCACTGACCTTGAGGCTGGAAGACCTGCAGCCGCAGTGGTCGATACGGCCCCGCTCCTCCACTCCCAACACTCCAAATACTTTCAAACACCCAATACCAATTTCATATACTGCATGCAGCCTAATGGAAAGATGTTCAAATGGTAGTAAGAGGTTTCTCACAACTAATTATCTTCAACAGCAAGACTTAGCTACATTAAAGATGAGATTCCTAATGAATTGAGTATCTGAATAAAAATATTACCGAGAGGAATAACATACAAAACAGATGAAGAAGAAAAATTATAATATTTGAAAGGAATTAACACAAAGTTCTGGGAACTTCGATCAAGCAATTTGGAAAAATGAAACTAGACTCTGTCGATTAAGTCGAATAATCATGTTTTTAGCCTTTTAAAGTAGTTCTCGTCCTTTTCGATAGAGAAAAGTTCCCGATCTCGCCCACAGATGACAAATCGAATGCGTAACGCTGTTCCTTAATATTTTCTGACTAACGCCAGAACAAGAATTATAAATTAATTAATGATAACCCAGGTTCGAATCCTGGCATGGGCTTGGTATCGTCATGGTCGCAAGGACCGGGATTAAGACTGTTGGAGAATCGATACGCTAATTACGTATCACTCCAAATTAGGAATGTGTCATGCAAGATGACAGTCCGCAGTCGACCCAGGCGGTCAATTGGCTGTAGAACCAAAGACGAAGAAGAGCATAATGATCATTTATAACAAATAATTATTAATGTACACTAATTTCTTAGGATAATATATTGGCAAGATTTATCAATATTATATATCAGGTACAAATTATATATCTTGTCTTCTCTGTAGTACTTAAGTATTTCTTATTGTAAGTTAAACATAATCGTATGAATGTAAACTAACATAGATTTAATAGTACTTAAGTAATCATAACAATTTATGTACAATCTCTGACTCGTTCCAAATCCCTGAAGTGCTACTTCCCTACGTGTTAAAAGTAATATGATTTAATACTAATACTAACGTTGGTTTGAAGTGCAGGTTAAGATTTTTGGAGGTTCCTAGACAACCAGACTAATGTATTAAAAATGTATTTGGATTGAATAGAACCTTTTTGTATTTTATGAAAAATTGTATTTTTCAGACGTATAATTATATAATATGTAAATTAGTGCAACAATTGCATTCTGCATCGTTGAATTTAATTTACATGTGTTGACTGATGTTGATAACAACTCTGTAACGAATAAATGGTAAATGTGCACTGTATATGATTTGAATGAAAAAATAATAGTAGAACTGATATAGGTTTTCCACAATATCATAATTGTACTCGGATATTCCCTGAGAGGCAGAGGGTATGTTATAGCTCAAGCCAAATTAGTCAGTGTGTGCAACTCACCATATGGCTTAAGAAGGATACTAATCCTTCACGACCCGGCTCTTCCCTGTCCCGAACAAGCCACGCCCATTATTACCAACAGTAACATCGCAAATATTTTATCATAATATTTAATTATTAAAATGTTAGTAATTTAGTAAAAGATTTTCCTTCATTCCACAAACAGTTGTCAATTAAATTGTTTGTTATGCTTTGTTATTTAAATGTTTGAAATTTAGTAAAAGATTTTCCTTCATTCGTTACAGCTTTTTAATTCATTTAAAGTCATTATCATCCCAATATTTCCATTAAATAAAAGATTCCAAATACTATTTTGACTTTAATACTTAACATTTTATAATTAAAATACTTATAATTGTGTATTTATGGCTCAATTATTTGAAAAGGGATCTTACAATATAATCTGAGCAGAAAAGAATGTTATTCTATTGTTTGTATTTGTGTTGTGTAATTGTTGGCTTTCACAATTTCTTTCACCTTTTTAGATTTGTTTCTTTTCAGGTTCCACACGCTAGCTGTTTTAAAATGGCTTTTAATAGTGATACATAAATGAGATAAGGATGACATCAATAACTAGGTTTTGAGAGTTGATTTCTAGTGAGGTGTTCACAATTTCTCGGAAAATGTCAGTAAATTTCATCATTTAACTTGAATAAAAATCTCTCGGTTATATTATTTGTAAAATACAACGTTTGAAGACGATGTCGGAGTTAACTGTCGAAACGTATTTACAAATGATACACCAGAACTTTTTATTCGGTCCATCCTCCGGGAAAGCGCACCTTCTCTAGTATCATGTAACTTTTTGTGAACGTGTGCAGTTTCAGTTGAATGGAAATACACGGTCTAACAGCCTGTGATGTCACTAATTATGCACCAATCACGAGTTAGGGGCGTATACGTGGGGATTATAACTCTACCCGTTCAGTTTTTACCTTTAATTTTCGTGTTTGACTGTAGAAGTACTTATTTTGGTAGAACTTGGAAACGCAAAGTAAGTAGTCATTCAACTTCCAGAAAGTGGAGGAACAAATTTTTAAAGTGACATCATAGTACATAACACGAATACTGTGGGGTGCAGTAATTTTATTTCGTTCCTCTCACCGGAGGTCAGAAAGCAAAACAAAAATGTATATCTTTCCCAAGCAAGAGTGACAGTTATGCAACGCATGGGTTTAGAACCTTAGTTCCCATAGCTCATTCCCGCTCCATCCTAATATAGAAAAACTCGGTAAATTCAAACTTCTATTTTGTTTTCACTACAAATTTTTCATCACGAGGAAAATTTATTGCAGCCTCTAAGTCATTGCAGTGTGACTAAGTAAGATATGTTGTGGAATGAAGTAACAATTACAGGTGCTTCACATGTGGGAAAATATTCCTAGATTTATTTATCAAGGAAAGTTATAAACAATACCTGTTTGTTATTTGGTGACTTATACAGTACTTCTCCGTTAGCCTGAAGATTTAGATTTCCCGTTATGCTCTGTGGGTTGGAGAGTTGCAGCACTGTTAGGAAACTAACATAATTGATTATTTCTTAACAGTGCCGCAACACAAACACCTACCCACGGAAATGAATTCCTCAAAAATGTTTTGTACTTGCTGGGCGATCGGCGACGCCCGGGAATTTATTTATATTAGACCGCTAGAATATTTAATTCAACAGTAATCTCTTCGTCAACACGTGATTTAACCAGTCAGCGAGAGCGTAACATTTCATGCCCCCTACTTTAAGAGTGCTGAATTTCATAATAACCACTGCGATGACTCAGTATCTTAATCCAGCCAATAAATCTATTGCTACCATAAATAAGCACATACATACAGGAAAAGAATCAGAAACAGTCAATTATATTCATCTCGTCGGTCTGATTATCGTAAAATAGTGCGTTTATATACAGAAATACATCTACAAAAAATGAAATTGGGTGCGTGTGACCCTGATCTTTATATAACGTACCTCAATCAACAATTTATTTTCGCAAATGTCACATCGAATAAGTGACTTAGTTTTATGAAAATCCGTCTCGGGCGCCAGGATCGCAATACTGGATCGTTTGCATTGCGACTTAAAAATATTTTCATTAAGTAATTAAAAAGTATCATTACATTGGATTGTTTGACTGTTTAGATGCTGATATAATGGATAATAAGAAACATCTTTGTCGTGACGGTTTTAAGAACCGTTCGATAGTGCATGGCATCCAACCTTGCCAATACTGATGTTTTCTGCCAGTTTTAATCAGACCGAGTGTTCAGCAACACAAATATTTTAAAAGTTAACAACGTACGTTTTACGGATAATAGTGTTAAAATTGAATTGTTTTTAAGTACATTTTATATCCTTTTTGAAATGCTTATATCTCATAATTCTACAAAAAAGGTTTTAAGAATTGAATTGTGGCCAATAGATTGTTTGATTTGTATACCAATGTTCTCTGTATTAGGATGAATATGGCAGTATAAGCTACCGAAAGCTACCACTTTTGAAATAAAATAGCTTCTTATAACCTTGACCCACACAGAGGTTTCTTATTATCCATTGTATCAAAGTATCATTACTTAAAGCAAATGTTAGTTAAACTTCAGCATTATTTCATGCTAAACATAAATTTAATCATCTCATTTGAGAGGTTACATGAAGATATCCATTTTCAAGCTGTAAATGTCTCTAGGATAGGACATTTTTTGGCTTGGAAAGGAGAAGGAAGGAACCTAAATCTTCAAGAAACCCCTCCTGGCCAAAACGCTACAATACATCAAAATTTATTGGCAATCGGATGAACGGTATAAGAAATCGTAAGGGACAAACATGAAGTCTTCGAGAACACGACTGACGTGGTATCATTTTTGGCCTGAAAGGGGGGATGGAAGCAACAAAATCTTCAAAAGGTCAACAGAAACCTTATTCGGGGTGAACAGCGCTAAACAAGAAAACTTTCACGGCAATCGTATGAATGGTATAGGAACGCCTAATAGCAAACATTATAACCTCGCTTGGAAGATGAATACAAGAGCTGGCTTCTAACATTGCCTTTTATTTATATATAAGATGAGAAATGTAATATGGCAGTGAACAGAATGCATTGCGAGAATAGAATACGGTAATAGGAAGAATAGATTATTTAACTACGCGTTTTTAATAGTGATTGTACTTGCTGAATAGGAAAATTATAGCGTAGAATAAGGAAAGTTGGCAAAAATGAATTAAGATGGGCTAGAATATTAAATTTAAATATTACTTGTTTTCCAATTCATGATACATATATTACCCTTTGTCTTCTTCATTTTAAACCCCTTTCAAGTAGAACAAATTATTCAGATCCCTTTTCGTTGATCATCTTAGATAACATAATACGATTGGTCGTCACAACCACGTTATTTTCAAATATTTAAGAACTTACCAGACCCATAATTCCCACGGGGTTGTAATGTGGAAAAACCCAGGTATGTCTCGTCCGTGCTCAAACGCAGTCGAAAGGCACCTTGTCTAGTTCTCAATCTTTGGTGTTTTTCTCATAAAATTTACGAAATACGTATATATTAAAGAATGTCGCACTATACCTGTAGTGACTGGGACATTCAAACATTTAGAATAAATCTGGGTTAGGCACTATAGAGGGAATACTCAGATCTGAGGTCAATGACAATTAATAGACGATAAGGGGCATGTGACCTATATCTATGGACCTCAAATGAAACCCTAAAAGCTTATAATTACTAATATTCAAAAGAAACATTATATTTTAAAAGAATCGTCGCGATTTGAGTAATAAAGTCATTGTCCTTTATATTATTTATCCCACTGCTGCGAGTTTATCTGCGACCTTTCACCCGAAGTTTCCAGGCTATCTAATGCATACAAAAATTATTACTGTTGATTAAAATATTAAAATCTACCTTCCGGATTTTTTGTGTTAAGAGAATGGTATTTATAATTAAAATACAAGAATAAAAGAAGACTAATGTTAGTTTTTACTTGATTAACTTGCTAGTTTTAACTGTATTTACTTAGTAATCTAATAAAAATGTTTGTCCCGGAATATTTCCCTTTTAATATGAAAAACACTGTCATCATGCAAGAATTTCGAGGCAGTATGAATCATATGAAAATGGGAGTCATTTATTTATAAATGTTCGATCTATGGGAGCAGTTATTAAACATGAGTTATTCAGAATAGAGACTTAATGAGCCCGAGGTTCAGGTATACAAGAAGTCATGAGATCAGATGGTAGTATACTTGCCCGGGAAGGAGGAGGTCCCAAGCTGAAGTCTTGGTCCTGTCAAGATTTTTTCATTTAAATCTTATAAAAACTTATATTAGACGTAATATACATTTTTTTGAGAAACCTTTTCTTGCTTGTGCTATCCGACTTTTTATGTATACTTTGCTTCTACCATTAAAGGTTATTTTACAGCCTGTAGATAATTTCTACTGATTAAACACAAAGAAAATCAAATAATAAGCAAATTTTCTCAATAATATTACTTATACTATTTATGTGGAATACTGCAATGAGATTCTAATATGATTCCTAAATGATTTAGTACCCTTTTATTATATACATTATTATAATTTTGTATTTTAATCTTGAAAATACTGGAAAAATTATTGTACCAAACTAATAATCGTAAGATAAAAGTTTTTATACAAAACTACCTGGAGACCCCGCGTTGCCTAGGTATTGATTTATATTATCTCCGTAAATTATTTAATTCTTGGTCAACACATGACTAAACCGGCATCGAAAACGTCAAAATATGAACCTCAAATATACTCCCAGTATCTCGAGAGTAAAAAAATATTCCCGGTACAACAACAGGACTAAAAATATTTTCAGCACTGTGACAGAATAAAATTTCTTCACCACTAAGGGAAGAAGTTTCCTCAAATCGCATATTAAAGGTCATAATGTAACACAGCAACCTCCTTTAAACCGGTTTCGACCCGAAAGTTGATAATTTCCTTGTAATTTTCAATTGACTCATTTCCACCCCCACTCTTCACATGCTGCAATGGGTTGAAATTATACACAAAACCTGTCGGAGAAAACACTATAAATGTAATTGATCTCAAGAATTCGTTTCCGCAGTTCGTTTTGATCAGCATACGTTTACAACATCGAGTGATATTGCTCGCCCTCCCCCCTCTCTCATGCTGTCAAAATTACGGTTATAATAACACAGTAAGTGGGAGGAATGGCTAATAGGACTTTTAACTCGCAGTTGATTTTTTACGCAGCCTTTCGCGCGGCATTTCAATGACTATAAATTATTTACATTAATATCTTCTAAACTCTGCAAGAAATCAAAATGAAACATAAGCGAAACTTTAAGTTAAAATTCCTGTTTCAAGTTCTGAAATTTTCATTGAAATTCGTCGTTCCGTTTCGGAGCATAAACAGATCAAGAGTATAGGCAACCCCCATTCACATTAGAAATTCAAACGCTAGGATGTAAGGCAGCTTTTCCGTAGAATTTGTTCATATTATCAGATTTTGAAACTTCTACGTACGATTTAAAAAATTTTCTTTTACACAAAACTTGTCCTGACAATAATGAAGACAACAAAAAAAGAATGATCTAATTTGGTACAGTTATTCGGTAGTTATACGCGTACGTACATTACGGTTATTCATTTATATATATATTGTAAAGACCCGTTACATCATTAGTTTAATAGTATATTTTGTTGTTAGTTTTAGTTCTTGTTACGTAAATTGTATTAAAGTTTATACGTTAGTTATTTTATTTGTCGTGATGCCGCATGTTATATCTATAGCCATTGGTCACGCAGGCTATTAGTAAGATGGAATATTGAATACAAAAAAGTATTATAAAATGGTTAATTTAAGCTTTTGATATGCACGCTGTTTATCTAGCCGTTGCTATGACAATACCAGCGATATCGTTCGTCTCTGGGCGCTACATTCTCTGTGGCCCTTTTTTGGGGCGGGGGGGGGGGGGGGTTAACAACCCTCCATTAATAGCATAGGAACGGAATTGAAAAGGGTGGATGCGGAAGATAGGACAAGGTAGCCAAGGGTTAACTAGGGCCCCCGGGCTGTAGTTTAAGTATCCTACCCAGTGTTTCACCTAAAGAGACGCCGGGAAAACCCTAGAAAACCTGCATTAGCTAGGTCGGGCATTGGGTACTATTCTCCCGCCCTTCCGAATGACGGGAGACGAGTCTGCTGTGGTGTCGCAGCATTCCCTTCTCCATGTCTCCACAAGTTTTAGGAGGCAGTTGGCCGACTGATCCAATGGGATCAGCGGACAACTCTTGCCATATCCCCAAGGTCTTCGACCCCAGTACATGTACCTCTTAAAATAGGTGAAGGTGTCTCGGCATGTGAGAACTTTGGCGAAAAAACCAGAGAGAGTACGAGGCATTCCCGACATAATCAGGCGAGTCCCGCAGTCATTTTGGGGGAAAGTAACTGTGAGACTCTCACAGACACTGTGGCGCTAAATTCCAATATATAATATAATATCGTATGCGAACCTTTGCGGGTGACGTAGTCATTGCGTAACTGGCTGACTATCGCTTGCGATATGAATGCAATTCTTCAATAAATTAGACATTTAAATAGGAAGTTAAATAGAAATTTGAATCGTACGGGGAAAAAGTAGATAATAAATGTACTTGAATTTGATTATTTAATTCGTTTTTCTAAGAGTAGTATTGGACGGTGATAAGTATTCAATGGCGTATTCTGTGACATGGAAGCTAAATAAAAAAAAAGAACGCTAACATTAAAAACATTAAAAAAGAGATTGGAGCTCGAGACGTCATAGCGGGCGGACGTGTCTGTTTTAGCCATCCATACATTAAAGAAGAGTAGTCGAGAATCTAGTTTGAGAAATTATTGCGGACCCATCTGGCTTCAACTTCTTAAGCAAATACAGGTTTCCCTCTAGCGAAGTAACCGAGGACGTTTTCCCAGTAAGCTGAACAAAACACAGTATATGCCACGTGGATAAAGCAGAATACGTTGTTGTGTAAACGACCCATAAAAACGACAGAAATAGCTGTAGTGAGACCTTTTCTTTCTGGTTCAATATTTTGATTAAGGAAGAACGAATTCACGACTGAACGATCATCCAAGAAGAGATGCTTCTGTTTTCTGAAGGCACCTGAAAATGTCATGAGAAAGCAGACGTTGTGCTAACAAACCTCGTGATATCTTCTTTCATTACAATGTCATTAATTGAACGGTTTTATTAGTTGTTTCTAGAACCACAATTTTTGTGCCTTGATATACAATTAATATTTTGCATCTTAAAATGGTCTATCCAAATTGAAGAAAGCCAGTTTGAATATTTTAATTTTAAATTGTAACTTATTATAACTTTAAATAAATAAAGAAATATTTGACATTTAACGACAATTGTTTTGTTACTAATATTTGGGTCTGAGTGATACAAAAGAGTAAATAATTGCGAATACTCTTCTTTAACGAAATTTTTGGTTGTTACAACGGTTTTACTAATTTAAACAGGAGGATAAACATTGGAAAAAGAATGAGAGATTGTAACGATGATAATTTAATTACTAAATATTCATGGGTCTCAGTTTAATAGTAATTTATATAATATTTATTTATTTACCCCTAATTTTTGTCGATTTAACTTTCCTTTTTTATCTCCTGAATCTTTGTACAGCCGTTCTTGGTCACCGTTTGTGTGTTAAATGCGGACCCATTACTGCATAATGCATGAATCAACACGACAAACACTAATAGCTTTTGCTGACGACACTTCGAGGAACACATTTGATATTATCTACAGATACAATCAAACAAGCCTCCTCTAAAAATCACTCCCAAATACAGAATTGTAAATATAAATGGAAATGCTAGAGTTAATTCGAATTCGTCAACGTTTGTCTAATCATTTTCCGTGTTGCCTAGGACAAAGTTTATTACTCTCTGGATTGTTTCCCCCGAATTTGAAATGAAGGTCTCCAGCTTACATTATGATTTCATCTCGGTACTTCAGATTAATAAAATAAAGTATGGTAGTAAATTGTGTTCCGGTATGACATTCGTTTATTTTGGACGAGGAAAAATTGTATTAAAACACAAGTCAGGTTGTTGATGCAGATAATTTTTTTTTCCAAAAAACTTCGCTTATTGATTTCTGTATCCTCACTACGATTTCGTGAATTTCATTTCTATTCTATACAGTAAACGCATTTATTCTCAAAATGATGTGTTTTCCTCTTAATTTATGTACCTTCGAGCTGCGTATTTGATAAAAAGCCTATATAGTCTTAAAAAATCGATTTATTGTGATTGATAATACCGACACGAAAGCACGTTTTTTTCTCCGGGAAGCATAAAATGTCAACACTTCTGATACGTTGTCAACCCGAGAGAAATTGATGGATCTCGATGCCATTTTTATTTTCCAATCCTAAGCCGATAAATTTTGAGGACAATCTGTTTGCCTCCAAACCAGAACACATTTAACATTTACCAACTAGAAATGAAAATTTGACTATATCACTCTTAATGAACAGACGTAGATAAAACTCTCCTGTTTCAAAGACTTTTTTAAAGAATTTTTACATGTCCAGCTTTGCATTCCACTCCTTAACCAACTACAGGATGTAATAAAAATTGAACCCAATGACTCAAAAATCATTGGCCTGTTTTTCTATTCAAGTTTGTTCTATTACAGATTATTGGCTGAAAATTTTTGAGTATTTTAGACAGTTTGGTATGCAATTAAGAGATATAATACAACTCTCTAAAAATAGTCAAAGCAAAACTTGTGCAAGAGATTAATTACACACGTTATGGTACGAATTGGCATTTCAAAGGTTCAGAGTGTAGAGCAACACATGGGCTCAACTATGTTGTGCTTGTCTAGTTAAGAAGCATGGTAATTATAAATTACATGCACATTTTTAAAGTCTTTAAGTAAATGATGAAATATTACGTACCAAATGATACAGAACGTGAAAGAAAAACTCTCAAAGTTTTTTTTGAACGTGCTGCAGGCAAGCTTCTATAGAAAACCACCGACAGGGGCGCAACTATCCGTAGTTGCTGAAAAATCACAAATTGGACTTCCGATTAGGTGTGAAACATTTTTAAAAAATATATAAATATGTCAAAAACCAGCGTAATTAATTATCCTGTGTCTGAAAGAAAATGTCTCGCATTTTTGTTTCAATTTTTTAAAATGTTTCCGGTTCACCCTCCAACACACGGCTCGAATCTATTCGGTTGTCCAATTCTGTATATACCCGACCCAGAAGATCAGGAGATATGCTGAGATGAAATGTTACAAGTCTGTCATAAAGCAGTCCCTTTACGGTGTTAAAAAGCACTGTATAGTTAGACGCGTATTATAAATAAATACAATGAATGGCCGAAAAGTCAGAATTATAAGAATTAAAAACAGTTATTCTGGCAAACAGACAATTATAATTTCCAAGCTGATCTCACTCTCAGTGCCAACAACTGTAGTCGAGAGTTATTTCATCAAACAAGACTTTTTGACTTAACTACGTCGAAGGTATTCTATTTCGTCTCCTAAGTGAAACAGATTCTATCCTCATATCTATTTACCAATCCCTAACAATGAACAAGACGCTATAGAGTTTGCTCGAGTCATATAGCGCATCTAAACTAGCCTGTCAAATATAAGCTTGGTCACTTGTGTTATAGGCGTAAAACATAAACGTTATCCTTAATAAAACCGTACAAGAAAAACTCGGGAGCCGTCGTCGTCAACAGTACCGCAACTTGATTTTTTCCAGAGACGAGTCAGCGTCTCATTCAGATATCTTCGTTCACAATTGTGAATATGTAATCCCTATTATCAGTTTCAAGTTATTGCATGAAACACAAATGAAAAAATATTAGCTATTACTGTCGTGGCGCCCCTGTCGGCAGTTTTTCAAAGTAACTTAACAAAATCAGCATCAGAAAAACTTTGAAGTTACATTTTGTTGATGTGGAATTGGACGGTACGGGAGTACTTGCCAATTAAAAATAATAGTAGGCGTGCTTTCTGTTGGACTTTTAGCTACTGGTGTCGGTTGGAGTGAGAAAATACAACGTGTACATTGTGGTCCAACACCCCACAACCAGGCTGGATTTCCTTAAGGCACCAAGATTGTGTCTGTGTAATATCATAAATTCCTAAAATATATTAATAAAGAATATCAAACGACGAAGTGATTATAAAAACGTTAGTAAATAAAAAAAATTAATGTTATAAAAATCAAAAGATGACATTGTTACTAGAAACATTGTATGCCTTTTTAAGCGCGAGATCCGTGTAAAGGAAACAGAATTAACCATTTTTACTAAAATATATGAATAAAAATCAAATATACATATTTATTGGGATATATAGCTCCAAATTGTTGTTAACTTTAACACAACACTTGACGCCAGCGTAGAACACGTCAGAAAGTAGTGTAATTATATAAATAAATAAAACAAACCTATGTTTGTAACACATATTCTAAAAACCTCAGTGAAACCTGTAGCATAATGTGTAAAGAATTCTGGCTAAAAATTGTGTACATTTGTGCTAAAATCATATGCATGACGTCATTTCGCAGGCACTAAAATTTTACTGCAAGAGATGATGTGAATAATGAATTTAAACAGAAACATTTCGGTTGAGTTAAACATATAATTATATCCTTCTATAATCCAGGAGTTAATAAGAGTCGGCGGCTTTTATGCATTAAAATATATTTTTGTGAAGAAATGCGGAAGTTTGTATGTTCGTAGTGATTCAGTTCAAATAAATGAAATACAGCTGTGCAATAAATTGTTATTAATTTTGTTAAAATCTTTTACAGCTAACAAAATTGTGTCACTGAGAGTCACGTTACACCAAAAATTGATGGAATTTATATGATAATAACTGGGATAAAGTCTAGTTGAGTAGCACCCCTCTCCAACCGGGTTTATTTAGACTTAATTTTAATTAGAATGCTAATGTACTACGAGAATTCTTAACTCGGTAAAGGTACCGTCAGTCATCATCCTGATATATATAGATCGGGATGTGCCCATAAAGTAATAAATGGACTAAAAACTTATGAATTAGATGCCAGCTGCATGTAGACTATGAGATTACTATAAAATGAATTTATTTTGTGGTATAATATAAAAAACTCCCGGGAAATGCCGGAACCCACAGCTAGAATATTTAACTCGGCTGGAAACCCGAAAATGTTTTATTTATAATTTACTCTGGAAAAGTCCTCGCTCTCTCATTAAAACGAGTAACACAAATAAAAACTGAATTATTTTCTGAATACATGTTACATTTATACACAGTTGAATTGTGTTGAATATTTACAAGGGACCATGTTGCTTAATAATTACTTGCGGATGTACGAGGAATATTTAAAATATATGCATATCACAAATGTCTTACAATGTCTGGCTATGTCATGGCCGTTGATAGCCACAAAATTAGGTTTTCAATCATTCATTGACATAATTATTAATTCAATCTATACAATAATACGTTACCTGTACTATTTTAAATTTTGAATTAAAATAAAACCCAAAAATAGTAAAGTTATTGATGAGACAGTGAATTGAATAACTTAAATAAAAATCATCCTTTATAAATAGTCCTTAATTTTTATTCGCAAAATATAGCAAACAGTCAAATTTTAAAACAACAGAAGCTTTCGTCATTTACTGGCATAATTATCTGTAAAGAAACAAAGACAAGAAACGAAGTCAACATTACAATATATATAAATATAAATATATATTTATAATATGCATTTTAGAGGTTTCCAAAGCACTGTACCTGCTCGGAACATAAAAATACGTACTTCGTTACGACAAGTGGAAATACATTACATTTAATCAGGGACGGCTTCAAGCACCGTATTTATCACGTTAGCCTAGCCATCTGCTTTAGATTACCAGAACTATTTACACTACCAATTTACATTATTTAAACCGAAATTAATAAAGACAAAAAAATTAGTAAATGAATATAATAATTATATTACAACTGTTTTATTAAGTTTGCGTATAAAAATCCTATGTTTCTAACCTCACACTTATTATTCACAACTTTATCAATTTCTTTCTGTAAGTATAAACTTTCTAACATCCTTCTTTTTACCAAGTTCCTCTCTCTATGCAAAACTATAAATTGGTCCCAATCAACTTCATAATTAAATTCACTTAAATGTTTAGTATTTTAAAAACTGTAAATACAATTGGGAATTATGTGAATTCAATGAAAAATGTTATTGCTAAAGTTGATATGAAGTATGTTGCGTATAAAATAGAATCTAAAAATCGTGGCAAAATGTACATTGGTCACTCTGGAATTAATTTATGCAAAAGAATTTATCATCATACGGCTAATTTGAAAATGGGTGCAAAATCTATCACCACACTTTATAAACATTTGAATGAATTGTAATGTACATATGTTGACTTTGTTTCTTGTCTTTGCTTTTTACAGATGATTATGCCAGTAAATGGCGAAAGATTCTGTTGTTATAAAATTGGACTGTTTGCTATGTTTTGCAAATAAAAATCGAGGACTGTTTAATAAGGTTGATTTCTATTTAAAATAAAACCTTGATCAACCCACCGGTTATATGATTGTTATTTCTCCTTTAATCAGAAGAGTGTTCCTATTGGCCGGAAACTATGAGCATCGTAAGAGATCTGGCTTAATGTATATCAGTACTATATGTAACGTCGATGATGGGAAATACCGCTGGCGTGACAATAAGCTGCGTGATAATATTCTTTTAGCGCCAGTTAGGGAACTATGCCGCTGTTTTGTTCACACATTATGGACGGCTGACCGATAAATCCTTCAATTGTCAAGAGGAAGGAATGCCCTACATTTAAGCACATTCTCGAAACAACACTAATTATACTCAAAAGAGATTAAGGGCAGTACGGTATAAAATACTAGTAACAATAACTGTAAAATCCCTGAAATAAGTTTGGCTGATTTGTTGTTATTATAATTTAAAAAGTATATAAAATAGGCGCCAATAAATTCATATGAATTTCATTCAATAAAAAAATTACATTCATAATATAATAAAGAATTGTTACATTTACTACGTATAATATATATATATATATATATATTACTATACTGAACCAACTTGTGTACATTTCGTGAGATTCTCCATGGCATGTTTAGATGCGCAGTAGGGAAAGGAGAAGGGGAGTATTGTCATTAGAGGAGAAACCTCAGCTTCAACGCTAAAAGCATTGTTAAAAACATTAATTGTATTCATACGAACGAAAATGTCTCTTTCTAACACACCATATACTTATTATCTATTACATTTTACGGATGATTATCTTGACGTACAACATATCCTGAACTGACAGCAACATATTTACTAGCGCAAATGTTTTCAGAATTTCTTTTACACTACCAAGTTGCGTTTACAAATTTGCAATTAACGTGACCCCCTGTCTATCCACACTACAATATTGGCGGAGTTATTCACTGTGCATCGTGTTGACACTCGACTATCTAAATCTCCGGACTGTACGTCATCACGTATGTTCGAACCCTGTTTTTTCCATTGAACGGTACTACTTAATAAATTACTGTAAAGTGTACTGAATATTTACAATAACAACCGTATGAATTGTCTTAAAAAATCATTCGAAAATATAAATTTAAAACACATTCTTTTCTTCAATCAAAATTGTTGATAAATTCAAAATTTATAGACATTGGTCATTTTGATAATAATTTAAAGTTGATTAAATATTGCCCTAGGTTAATAGAAATTGTAATATTTTTTAAAAAATTCCAATTTTTCTGTTCAGAAAAATATGGCAAAATTATTGGCTGAAAGCTTCTTTTGTTTTTCAATTTATTAAATTTATTTTAAAAGCAATTGTTAATAAAATTTAAATATATTTATTGAGACGTTTAGAATCTGTGCGGATATATAAACTTGGCATATCCCATACGCAGTCGGGAAAGAAGGGGAAGGGAGTATTGTCTTTGGAGAAGGAACTTTCCTTCAAGTGGGCCTGCGCAACGCTACTTTCATTGTTGAAGGCATAAATTATATTCTGAAGAAAGTGATGTACGAGACCACACACTATACTTATTAACTTTTGGCTTTTACGGACGAGTTTCTTGACATACAACACATCCTGAATAGGAAACAATATATTTCCTAGTGCAAATGTTTTCAAAATTGATTCATACTACATACGTATAAATAATAACCATGCGGTTAGCCGATGATGTTGTAGTCTTACGGGTGTAAGAAGAAGACTTGTAAAACATAATAAATGGCATGAGCGTGGTGCTGGAGGAAGAGTACAGCATGAGGATTAATAGTGGGAAAACCAAGGCAATGGAGTGTAGTATGGGAGAAAGAGGAGATTGGGAAGGGATATTTTGAAGGAGGTTTAGGAATACTGCTACTTGGGAAACATAATTACTAGCGATGGTAGAAGTATAGTAGACATAAAGATTGGACAGCACAGGCAAGGAAGGCTTTCGCAAAAAAGATAAATTTACTTATGGGTAATATAATGTGTTAATATTAGGAAATCATTGCTAAAAATGTCCGTATGGAGTGTGGCGTTATATGGGTGCGAAACGTGGACGGTAGGAGTTGCAGAAAGGAAAAGAATAGATGCCTTTGAAATGTGGTGCTATAGTAGAATGCTGAAAATAAGATGGGTGGATAGAGTACTAACGAGGAAGTTCTAAACAGAATAGGGAAAGAGGGAACGATATGGAATGGGAAAGATTAATATAGCACGTCTTGAGACATGAGGGTATTGCAAAATTACCATTAGAGGGAAGTGTGTGGGGTAAGAACAGAAGAGGGAGGTCAATGATGGAATACGCTAAGGAGATTAGGGAGGATGTCGGATGTGGTAATTATGCGGAAATGTCAAGGCTTGTGCAAGATAGGTTAGCATGGAGAGTTGCATCAGACCAGTCTTAGGACTGCGAACCACAACAAAAATAACTACCTACTTGTCTCACAAAGACTGAAATTTAAAAAATGAATAAAAACTGAGGTAAACAAATCTCCGAATAACCCCCACTACAATATCGGGAAAGTTGTCTAATGTGCTTCGTGTTGACACTCGACTAGCTAAATCTCCTCAGTTATACATTGTTACACCTCAGTCCTGAAATTAAGTGTAACAAAAAACAGATATTTAATATGTACAAACCTTAACAGACTTGTCTATTCCTTCCGTTATAACCCAAGTTTAGCCGACCTCCTTCCAATACACAACCATATATACACGTACCACGTAATGCACTATAAATGTTAGTATGTCAGTGAAATATTTTCCAATGTTTTAATACCGTAGCCTGTAATATTTTACTTTAGAATGAAGTATCAGTGGTCGTAAAATTAAATTATATTTAATTTGAAGAAGACTGTTAAAAATATTTGTTTAATTTATCGGAAAAAAAATTACGGAGTTTTATTCCGTTAACAAAGAACGAATAATAAAAAACTATTCATATATGAAAGTAATTAAATATTTCAACAATGGTGAACTCGTGCCCTTCTAACACTATGGTTTTCGTGTTTCTGTGAAACTTTTGCCAATATTTCGGGGACTCTAGTGTCTGTTAAAATTTACGAGTGGTATTGTAATCCACGTATCTGACCCGCAGTTTCAGTTTATTTCCGTCAATTGAACCCATATAAAGTTTTATTTCCTTATATTATTCAACTCTCAGATTTATGGCAAGCCTTCTGGATCCTTCAATCTAACGTGCGGGGCATATAAAACCTCGCCACGGCTCATGGAAACGTTTCGTGTTAAGTTTAACCGTATGTAGATTATACGTAGATAGGATTCAAGGAACGGCGGAGGCCCGAGATATTGCTGATCTCCCTGCTCATGCATAATGTACAGCCCTTAGACCTGTTACCTTTCTGTGTGACCTCCTTCGAAATGTGCTAGTCGAAAGATTTGAATCACTGCTGAGTTGGGTTTGCGGTGAGCTTGATGTAGAGTTGTCTGAAAGCTCTGGGCGGCTGACTAACGCCAATCTAAGAAACAAGTCCTGTTGAGAGATATTGATATTTTATGGAAATCAAACACTAAAGAAAATTATAGAAAATTTAGTTACAAATAAAAAAGAAGTTATTTTATTAATTTTTAAAACCGAATATGATCATGTTGACTGATATATTTCTCTGATGTACTATAATTTCAATTATCCCATAGCTTTGCATTAATGAGTAATAAATATCTAAAGATACAGGGTGTTGGGGCGTGTTAAATGGAACATTTAATTAAAACAAGGATGTACTTTGAAAAATAATTTTCATCATTAATATTATTACTTCAACTTTTTATTATTTCTTTAGGGTTGTGGTACTTAAGTCCAGTTATAATGGCGTTTATTACGATGATAAGTTCAAAAATAAAGCACAACTTTGATTTGAAAATTAAATTATCATCCTACAGTTATCCTATTTTTACAATGTGTAAATTTCATTTGTCCACAGTTCCCATCCCTCTTCACTGCCTTATGCCACCTGGCAACTAGGACCTGTATGCCCGTATGGTAAAATCCTGGATCAACTCGTTTGAACCAGTTTGACAGAATTCACTAAGGAGTCATCGTCTTCAAACCTTTTTCCACGAAATGATTCCTTCAGTTTGACAGAGTTCACTATAGAGTCATCTTCTTCAAACCAAATTCCACGAATGGATTCCTTCAGTTTACCAAAGAGAAGGTAATCGCAAGTAGTCAGGTCAGGACTCTAAGGTGGGTGTTTTCAAGATTTCTGATGTCATGAGTAGTTTTCTGACAGACATGTGGCCGTGCGTTGTCGTATAATTGCATAACATCTTGCTTCTCTTGACAGCTGAGATTGACGGTTCTTCAGAGTTACCAGAGAGTTAATGGTGGGTCTTTGTAGCATGATGTCCACAAGCAATAATCCTTCGGAAACGATAAACACAGTACCCATAAATTTTACAGCAAAAGATACAGTTTTTTCTATTAGGCGAGCTTGCATGATTGGCTCTTCGTCTCCGATTCAAAATGTAGGTTCGAGACACCTTTATCGCCTGTTGCAATTCTTGCAAGAAAGTCATCTGCACCATTCTTCTTCTGTTCCAAAAATTCGCTGTACACTGTTTCCCGGGTTCCTTGAGCCTCTGTCAACATGCTGGGAAACCACATAGGACAACAATTTTTTAACCCCAACTCTTTCAGTTTTCTGTAAACACTTGCTTCTCTTGGAGTAAGATTCTTTCACTGTACTGCGTTTGGCAGCTGAAATCATGACGTTAGCTCTCAGCACAATGTTTGGAGTTAGTGAAGTGTGGGCGTCTGCCGCTGCAAGAAGTATCCCGAATTTTGGCGTGCGTTCATTCACCGCGTAATCTGCTTGCCCAACGACTAACTTTATCGTATTCGATAACAGAATCTCCATAAACCTTTTTCAACCTCTTGTGGATGCTTGGATGCTTCCCACTATCTCGGTCTCACAGCACAGGAATTATATAACAGCACGCTGTTTTTGAAGAATGTCAAGTGCAGCAACCACTCTTAAGACATACTATGAGAGCGTCATTCAAGGGAACGGGTTGAATAAATTTAAACATAAACAAAATGGATGTATCTATGATCTCTATAAATTGCAACGATGTAGAATGAAAATTAAACTTAAATAAAAATAGTGTACGCTACTTTGGCGTGACCTTCGAATATGAAAATTTAAGATGTACGAATAAAATAAAAGCCAATCCGTGAAACTGTTTTGCAGCGTCACTGACCACGCATCCATGATGTCTTCAGTGAATTTTGATTTTAAAATCGGTGTTGGCTAATGTCCTCCAAGTGAATTGTTCTGGTTGATGGTGCCTTAGCAAAGTACAACCTCGCAGCTATAGTGGCACAGATCTGTCTCACCAGATAAACAGCAGCTTCATAACTATCTCTCTCTCTCTACCTACCTACCAGCTCTATCTCCCCCCACACCCACACACACACATCACTCTAGATCCTTGCTTGTGGTACCCAGCATATTAAACAAGAATAAAAGATTCTCTCATAGTGGCCACCTACAAATAGGTATTAAATTCAGTTATCGTGACATTTCTTCTTACGAAGTGTCTGTACACTTATATCCTTGTTGACTAGTAGACCAACATCATCGAAATTGTGTCAATTTTCTGTTAAATTCTGTAATACTATTTGGTAAGAGTATTTCTTCGTTACACTTGTCATGACGAGAAGTTATACCTCTCCACTTTCGACTCCAGATTCTAGTTTTATTACTTGAATGTCCGGATTCATTCAAACTGAAATTATGATGTGATTTGATGTGTCTGCCAATATTCAAATTCGCTTCATTCGTCCTTACACTCTCTGGTTTCACTCGTAAGTCAGCAAACTACGAAGACACGCCAACCTCCAGAACGAAGTAGTTTGACATATAGCATATACAAGTAATTACTGTATATCTCCGATAACTTAACACATACACAGCGTTATTACGCATTAAATAGAATATGACATTTCTATTCTACAGTTTTAAAATGATTTTAAAACACGGTATTTACAAAAAGTGATGAATCCTTGATTGATATTAATTTTGAAAGTCTCCTCAAACCAATGAATATTCAGAATTGAATTCGTAATTAATTAAAATGCATTGATATCCGTGAATATTCAGCAGTTGTATTTAGTTCTGTCAAATTCGTAATTAAACATTTCACTGGAGCTAGATTGAAATTTCTTATTTCTTCATTACTTGTATGTATGCAGTCATTCGTGATAGTAATAGAAGATATTTGCGAGTAAAGCTTTTTTGAGAATTATGAATTTTAAAAATAATAACATTTTTTGGTCTACACACCAATGACCACTCATGGCGTTATATTATTGTTTCATTCAAATACATATATCATATTTCATAACTAATAAGATTCTATACCGATCCTTACGACGTTGATTCATACGTAAGGGAAGTCGAGGCGGAATGTAACAATTTTTGTAAAGTTATGGAAAAAGAAAAAGCTACCTAAAATTATAAAACTTTATTTTATTCTATTACCTACTTAATCTAATATCAATATAATTTAGATTTTTTTATGAATTTTTAAAAAGAAACAAATTTCTCGTCGTGCCCCACCCCCGGGACAGGACGCATTTTAATTAGAATTGTTACTGTGGTATTCAGTTCTAAGACAGGCCTGATGCAACCCTCCATGCTATCCTATCTTGCGCACGTTTATCCCACATCATCTTTAATCTTACTCGATTAATCTTACAATTAATGCAACAAAATTGAAATTAAAAAAATCTTACCTGAGTTTACTTTGCGTATGGTTGAACTTGCAAATGCTCAGCCTTTGCTAACATTTTCCCCTTTTTTCTGCTCCTTTTCCTTCTTAATCTATTCGTTTTGAGTACAGCATCATTTTTATAAGTTGAGTCTGCCAGTTTTTCTTTTCTTCTTGAGGAACAGCTAATGTTTTGCCTTCTACAGAAGTATCCCGTTCCGCCTCGCATGCTAGTGTCAGTTTAAGGTTTTCTACTAGCCTTAATGCAAGTAGATTTAAACTTTATACGTAACTTATATGTAGCTCAAGACACCAAGTTTACGAATAGATAACACTAAATAGTAAAAAGCGAGGAGTTTTTTGAATTACGTTTTGTCGAAATGCTGCGAAAATTATAAAGTCACAGATGAATGACGCCAAATAAGAGCTCATTCACAAGATGAAGTCAAAACGTGGTTAAGTAGTCTGCCAGGACTTCTTCCTTGATCAGTTACAATGTTCCACTCCAAATTATTAAATTCCAGAACGTTCTACCCCGACAAGTTTTATACTTCCATGTTACGTTCGGTTGTCAACTATCAGGTAATTATCAATAATTATTTTCAGAAGACTTGAAAACTATTTTAAAAGCAATAACCAATTTTTATATTTTATTAAATTATTTTTCTGAAAAATTTTAAGTGCCATTTCACTGACAGAGTAAAATTTGGAGACGATTTATGTCTGGTCTCCTGTGTGTGATATCTGCCAATGAAAATAAGAAATTTGTTAATATGCGAGTTTCTCAAAGTTTTTACAAAAGTGCTTTTCTGTTTAGTTTCGTTAATTTATTATTTATCTGGTAAAAACCTTCTAGAAGAAAATTAACGTGTACGGTCGACGGAATATCTTATCGTAAAAATCTCTGTTGGATTATTAATTTTCATATTACAGTCTTGGAGTGCAATCTCGATCTCTTCTGGTTGGTCTGTATCCTCACCTCTTTGAACTGCGTCCTGCATTGATCTGCGTGTTCTCAGAGACGCTTTGTGGCTAGCACAGCTGCCCTGACCTCTGTGGAGGGGGGGGGGGAGCCTCCAGCCCACATCAGGAGTAGTGTGTACTTGCATCTAAACAATTAAGTGCGCCCATTATCCAGAAATACGTATCATAAGTTGTAACTTATAACGCATTTTCGTCTTTTTGAAAAATATGCTAAGGATTATTTTTAAAGAAATATTCAATTTCGTTAAGCTACTTAGATTAATCTTAATTTTCACTACTTTCCTACTACAACCTTTTCCAAGGTCTTTTGCTTTTTGAAAACAAATATATTTTATTGGTAATTTTTGCATACTTACTTTCCTAATATCCCTAACCTCGTGATTCTATTTACGGAAAATTTTCATACTTGCGGTATATGACCGTCGACGAGTTTAGAAAAATAACATATACTTGTGCAAGGTTTTTATGAGAGGGAGGGGGAGGGATGGAAAGAGAGTAAATTATTTGGTTTGGGGGAAGAGAGAGATCGCTGGTTATTGGGTTACGGCGAAAGTTTGTATCTGATGATTATGAAAAAGCATTATTTATGTAAAATAGTATGTTAAATACATATTATTTGTTCAAAGTTGATGCAATAGGGTTCCGTTATTGATCCCTTATTATTTCTAGTATACGCAAATGACTTAGTTTCTGACATTGATTCCCAGATACGACATTTTGCTGACGACTGCGTAATATATCGTAGAATAAAAACTGTGATCAATGAAGTATTTCTCCAAAAAGATCTATGAGGTAAATTCTGACTCTCCACTTATTGATTATTATAAAAATGGAAATAATAGAAGCCTTTGAAATGTGGGGCTATACGAGAATGTTGAAAATCAGATGGGTGGATATAATCACTAAGGAGGAAATTCTAAACAGAATAGGGGAAGAGCGAACAATATGAAGAACGTTGACCAAGAGAAGGGATAGATTATAGGTCACATTTTAAAACATGAGTGGCGTGTAAAATTAGCATTAGAGGGAAGTGTGTGGGGTAAGAACAGGAGAGGGCGGCAAAAGATGGAATAGGCTAATTAGATTAGGGACAATGTGGGATGTGCTAGTTATGCAGAGATGAAAAGGCTTGCGCAAGATAGATTGGCATCAGACCAGTCTTAGGACTGAAAACCACAACAACAACAAATAAACCGTTGTAAATCGTATGTAATATTAAATGAGTTATAACAGCCTGTACGTCAGTTAATATTTTATTTAAATAATGAACTATTTTACGTTTCGTCTCTCATTTGAGACTTCTTCAGGTATGACGTATTATTGTTTTTTTAAGAATGATGAATATAACATTTTGAATTCGAATATTTCTGAATGATTTTTATATGATTAAATTTTGAGACTAGTTGGGTTTCTTTTTTTTTACATAAGTCGAGTATTTCTTATCAGTCCTTCTTCTGGTACCAGTAAACTTCCTATACTCAAAGTTGTACACTAAGGAAGTGTGCTGGGACCATTGTTGAATCTCATATTTACTGCTGATCTCCCACTTTCACTACATGTTAAAGTTGCTACATTCGCGGATGATACGGCGATACTTTCATCACATGTAGATCCTAATACAGTTTCTGAAAAGCTACAAACCCACTTAAATGAAATGACACGGTTGTTTAATAAGTGGCGAATCCATATAAATTAATCCATGTAACATTTACAACTAGAAGAGGAAATTACCCTGCTGTAACTTTAAATGGCAAACCAATGCCGCAGGAAGAAACCGTAAAGTACCAGGGAAAATACCGAGATAGGGAACTTAAATGGAAACAGCATATATCCTCCAAACGTAAACAATTGAGTCTAAAATACCGGAAATATGATTGGAACATGGGACGAAATTCACAACTTTCTCTGGAAGGTAAAATATAGCTATGTAAAAGTTCTATCCGCCAATATGGCTATGTGGGATACAACTTTTGGAAACAGCTAGTAGATCAAACATGGACATTATCAAGCGATTAAAATCAAAAGTAGATTAGATTAGAATTATTGTTGTTTCCATTAATCTCGGTTAAGGAAATAGGACACGTCATACATTACAAATAACAAATAATTTAAGGAACAAAATGAGGTACATAATTGTTTACAAATAATATTTAAATAAATAACTAAAATAAAAATTATATAGTTTAAAGTCATTAAAAAATCTACACGCACAATAGAGAGCACAAAACACACACCTAGAAACACAAAACACGCATAAGCAATGGTGTTTTCACTACATGGAGCTGCGCGACTAGAAATATGGACTTCCGTAGTAGCTCCAAGCAATTCACGTAACAAACAAGCAATGGAGCAGAAAAACTCTACAGAAAGTTTAAAGTTACGTAGTAGGTCATTTTACACAACAACACATTCGACACTTTTGCAGGAACCTTAATTTTAATTATTATGGAGACGTTCAAGGAACTCCTGTACAGAGTAATTCGCGCCATTTAATAGAATTGTTTTACTCTAATTCACGAAACTTTTGTAGTTTTATTAATTTTATCTTAACCTCTGGAGGAAGGCTGTTGTATGAAATTATCCCAGTATTGTGAATACTTTTCTGGTGGAGAGCAAGGCGGTGCTTGGCCGACCTTCGAACCGAGCGATTTCTAGTCGCATATTCATGAAATTCACCATTCGTTTCAAACAAATTTATGTTCCGCTTTACAAACTTTAAGATTTCATGAATATATACGCTTGGTAAAGTACGTATTGCCAAACTTTTGAATGACGGTTTGCAACAAGACCGAGAATTCGTACTAGAAAGTATTCTAATGGCACGCTTTTGCAACTTCAATATTTCATTGCTCCTGGAGCAGTTTCCCCTATTAGAGATGCCATAGCACATAACTGAATGAAAATACGCGAAGTACGCCATTTTTACGTACATTTTGTCAACGTGTTGCATTAGTGTTCTTAGAGATTAACAAGCTGAACTTTGTTTCCCAGCATGCAGATCTATGTGGTCATTCCACTTTAATTTATAATCAATCAGAAGGCCCAGGAAAGGCGCATTGGCTGAAAATTTGTCTACGAGTCTATTACTAGCATCAGCACTAAACTGTACTACCTTAGCCGTACTGCGATCCTAACTAAACGCCCCATGGTTCGTTCAGAAAAGATCCTTACTGTTACTGTAAAACGACTTTTGAACTCCGGTGACGAGAAGCCTCGACTCAAGAAATTCAAAAGCTTGGGACTTAATAACAAGCTTCAAGTTAAGTGAAGAAATAAATTCCGCCCAGCCATATTTTTAAATTTTAGCTTAACTTTGAAAGATTTTCGATTGAATGTTTTTCACCATGTCTTATGTACTGAAAGTCATATCAATTACTAAATGTCGCTTTTATGACAGATTGTAAGTTATAAATAAGTAAAAAACCTTTAGAATGTGACAAATTCGACGGCGAGTACTATACGAACTAAATCTAACATTTTTGAATTATTACATGAAGGAAAGAAAGGTGAAAAAGAATGTGTTTAACCACATTAATGCACCATTATAGGAATGGCAAAAATCAAAGAGTTGCTTCTTTACGCACCCTATTCGCCACATTAAGCTCCCTCTGATTATTTTCCTTTCCCAAAATTGAAAAATGGTCCGGAAGTATAAGATTTGCCAATAACGAAAAAGTTCGGTTGATGGATATTTTGAGGAGTTTGACCGTTCTCACTATAAAGAGGATATCGAAGCCATTGAACAACACTGGAACAAATGTATCTAAGAAAAAATTACGCTTAGAAATAAAGACATTTTACCCATTTTTTGTTAGGAAGCTTCAATTTAAGACTCGCGCTTTCACTTATGATCTTAACACTGAAAATTTTTATTCATAAAAATCATTATCTTTTTCAATTTCTGTAGTATATATTTTATAAAATATTTATTTTTTGGCCATTAATAGGACTAGTTTTGCGCTATTTCATTTTTAATAAGACCAATATTTCTGTTCACGTGGAAATACATCTTTTTATTTTGCCCTAAAAACGAAACAACATGTACAGAATTTTGATAAAGTTGAATTTAGTGAATATTAAAAGTACGGTATCATTTATTTATGATCGCTTCGTGGCAAACCTTATAACTCGCAGTTGGTTTTCACACGTTTTGGACTCAATTCAATACAAACTTACAGACAGAAACTTCAATATATTTATTTTATTTTAAAAATGAGCAATTACTAAATATTAAAATTTATTTGATCCGACAAATAAAACCAATTTACGTATACATCTATTGAATATCCAAATAAGTTTATTATTTCTCAGGGAGTTAGCTCCCCGCCAAAAATATGTTAATTACGGCGTGAATTCTGAATCTGCAATAGATGGAGTGAGAATATTTATAACTCGCTGTTGGTTTTCACGCCGCCTTTCACTCGGAAATTCAATGGATTCATAAATAATCACTTTAATATATTATGAACTCTGCAAGAAACCGAAATGAAACATACGTAAAAATTAAAGATAAATTCCTGTTTCAATCCCTGAAATTCTCGTTGAAATCCGTTAGTTAAGCCGTCTCGGAGCCTCTTCGAGACAAACAGACAGAACTTCAATTTTATTTATTGGTATAGATACTGACGTATAGGATTAATGAGACGAAACAGAAATCGGTCGCCAGGTAAAGAAATTGAATCAGCCTCCTCACGAGATCGAAACTCTAATTCAGAACACAATAGGTATCACTTGAGGCGTGCCACACGAAAGGATAATTTATTCATGGCTGTATTTAATTTTCAGTAAAATTAATTTTTGATGACCGCACGGTTTGTAACTAATTCAGAAGACTCGAAAGTTAAATTAGAAGTCGAATTGCTTAACATCGCGTTGTAAAATGAAATAAAAGAGATAAGATTTCATGTTCTCAAAAATAATTATTCATAAAGTATATAATAAAAAATGATTAAACGGAATTTGGAACTTGTAAAGTTTGGTTAAAACTGTAAATTAGAATGAAGTCGTTCTCAATGGTTTTATGTGTAGGGAACATTACTTGTGAGTACATGGCGCAGAGTTATTAAATACTGGCTAATACATATACGCTAGTTAAAGTATTAATACCAGATATTTATTATTTTATTTTTATTCGACTTGCGTAACACCCACAGAGGTCTTATTGAAAATGAATTAGCTCTAAGTGAACTGATTCTATGGAATATGCAGAATAATAATTGTAATATAATTGCATATTACGAATTATCCTTCAGTTAGTGGGACTATAATTTAGCTACATTTCTATACCTACGTAATGGTAAGGCACACCTAAATGCGTAATTTGGCGGTACGGAATCAAAGGCAAGCGGAGTGAGGGAAGTTGAAGGTTACAGACAGGGTAATAAAAACCCCAGAAGTTGGCGCGACTTGGGGTTTTCTGAAGCCTTTGAGATTTTGCGGCATTATAGTAAAGATAAGACTACATATTAAGATCGGACTTTAAGAGTGGATATTAAGTTTGGAATTTAAAAGATATGAATATTGAATTATTATAGGAGCTGTAAGAGTGAACCTTAAGAAATTGGAGGTTGTCCTGGAAATAGACAATTGAATAGCGGGAGGAAGACGTGATCGAATTCGGGGCACCGAGGAGTCCATAACAGCAACGAAGAAGTTACTTGAGGCTAAGCGGCAAGTTCCAGATGGAAGAGCTAAGGCTAGTACTTGCAATTCCGCGTAGGATTTGTTTGTATCTGCTCCATGAGAAGGCCCGCAAAGACGACCCTTAGCATAATACTCATGTCTCTAGTTAATAAGAAATTCAAGGTGTGTAAATATATATAGTGTTAAAATTATTTAAAAAAAGGCTGGCTTTGTAAATTAAAAGTGATAAAATTGTCGTGTATTGTAAGTTGATGAAGATAGAATAAATGGATTATTCCTTTTTATTGGATAATTATTAATTTTAAAGGTTTATTCCTCCCCTCCTCCATATTCATTTCACTATCATCACCGACGAACAACATATATCCACAAAACTGCAATAATTCAAGAATTAAGCATTTTTATTTAGTTAGTTTTGATCACGTTTTATATGAAGAGTGAACTCAATTTAATTATTTTATTTTTAATAATTACACTTTTAATCCATAGTTTCAGAAATTTATTTTTTGATGTACAGCTCGCTTTTGGTGATTCCCAAAATATCTATTACCAAGCGTTCGTCCAGAAACTATTTATTATTGAGAAGTACTTAGAATTTTTAATTGATGCTCTTCCGCCAATCCCAGAAACACTGGATGCATAGTTCCCATCAAACATTGGAAATAATGTCCAGTAAGGGTTAAAGTACGTTTAAAACTGTGTTGTTCATGAGATTTATTTTCCAATAGATCATGGTCATGAGGCTGCAATGTACACAATCTGCACTTACGGCAGTGTATGAGCAGTGAATGAATGTAACTACTATTTTTAACGTAATAAACAAATCTTATAATAACATAAAAGTAACAATCAATAATGTATCATACAAATAATACAATATTAATAATTGAAATTTTCTTGCAACATTTAAGTTTACAGGGCAGTGCACAATAACATCAAAACAAGGTACGTAATGTGGATGCAAGTATGGTTCTGAAATCACAGTCATCTTTCATCACAGAATATTCTATTTATGAATAAGTTATTTTTGTAGATAGATAATTCTTAACTGTTTCTCTAAATGGATTACGCTTGCAGTATTTGTAATAAAATGAAAAAAATGCAAATATGTATAGCTATTATGAAATACAACTGATGAAAGTAAAAACTGTGAAATGTTTCATTTTGTTTTCCAGACTACATTTTAAGAATAAACGTTTAAGTAACACCTACTTAAGTACTAATACATATAGCTACTTGAAAGACTTTGCAGTTATTACATTTTAATTTAGTTTCCTTGAGAAAATTTGCATGAGATACAAATTAGAAAATATTATTTTTTTACGTATTTAAAATAATGAGCATTTACGATATGTTTCCAAGTGATTTTTTAAAATTTTCACATTACAGAAATGTAATAGAGATAGTTGGAAATTTTTTCAATTGCAAATTTATGTAACACGAAATATTGAATTTCATATGTAAATGCATACGAGTAAAGAAATATTTGCCGAAAGTAAGATGACTTTGAGCATTAGTATTAATACATTTCTACAATCTTTGGCATTACATTTTCCCTGTCGTTACACAAAATTATTTTTCTCTTTCACACAAGTTACATAAAACACTCTACGTTTCCTCAGAATTATGGTTTCCCTGTTCAGAAAGCACCTGAACACTCGAAAAATAGAAGAATATGTATAAATGACAGATAAAAAGTAATTTCAACACAATAGTTACTGAACTAAAAGTTTAATACTTACTGTACAATTTACACTGATGAGCCAAAACATTACGACCACGGCCCACCCTAAATTGAATGCCGTCATGCGGACACTTGACGCGGAGTACAGACGAATGAGAAAAATTATTATTGCAACGATATGCGCTGAAAATGGGAGAATCCAGTCAGATAAGAGACTGACAGAGGTTAGCTTGTTAAGGCCTGTGTCTGAGGTGAAGCTGGTCGGTTGTTCATGTGCTACTGTTGTGAGCATGTATTTGAGGTGGCTGTAGTACGGTGAAACCACGAATAGGCGACAATTTGTGAGACATCTCATCAAATTATGTGGCGGGGGGGGGGGGTTGGAAAGTTTTTGCGCTGTATAAAACAGGATAGGCTCATCTGATGGCAGAATAAAACGCTGGTACAAGGACATTGTGAAACTTATTGCGAATCGCCTCCATTCTTTCATGTTTAACAAATCTGCGGTGATGGAATCTTCCAGAAGGATAACTGCCTATGTCACAATGCCAGAATTCGGCTTAATTGTCTTCGCTTGATCCCATCCCGATGGAACACATCAGGGACGCTAGTTCCGCGCACAAAAATTTACCTGCTGGAAATTTACAGAAATTGCGTTACAGGCGTTATCTTGTGACAGATACCGTTAGAAACCAATTGAAGACTTGTCGAAACCATGTCTCACCGATCGCTGCTGTATTTCACTCCAATGTTAGGCCAACACACTTGTTGGTCATAATGCTTTACCTCATCACTCTTTACTTAATAAGTAATAAATTTAATGCTTAAGGTTTACATGTGTGATTAATCTACAGTAGCACGAAACTTATAAAACTGGAATACTTCTAAAAGTTGTAATTAATATCAGAATTGCATTATCACTACCAATCCAAATTGAAATGCTCATGTCAAGTAGTTACTCAAAATAGGCTACTCATATTTTAGGAATTGAACTAATTTTTACACCAATAACAGAAATATCTATGTGAAATTGACAACTTGTATCAATATGTAACTGGAATTTATTTTAAATACTTTCAAGAGATTGATTGAGCCAACATAAAAAATTTACGTGCAATAGTATACTTTACAATATACTTATGTTTGTCTTTACTGCAGACAGTTCTGCTATATCAGTAATGTAATAACTGATGTTTCTCTGATGTGAATTATACAGGTCACAACTGTTACCAGTATTTCTGGTACATAAAAACAAATACTGTTTCATTACTTGTATTTTATTAACATATTACGTATGTACACAATGGAGCGATATGTTGACTCAATAAAGATCAAAAGTCAGATTTTGGCATAATGAATGTAATTTATCCTGTGAACTACAAAATGTAGAGGTAATTTGATGAATACCTTTAATACTTATGCATTTATGCTATGAAAGAGAACAATGGGATAACATATATACGAAATGAATAAAGATCAAAAACATTGAATCACAGAGAATTAATTTTAAGTTACTATGCAGGTCAAACAACCACTTAAAAATCTAAGAACCTCGTTAATGTTCAAGGCTTAGTCGACGATTAAATTCACAAATCAGTACTGTCAAAACCGCTTCGACACAACAGTTCTACTTAACATCCAAGTAGGAAACGAAGCTTGGATCAGTTTCCAAGTTGACACACGACATATTTATTATACGTAAAATTTAAAAATTATTATTTCATAGATTATCTGGGTTGAGAAATACCATTCTGAGGAAACGTAATAACGAGCTGATGCATTCACACACACGCACACCATGTAGCACTTATCATCGAAAGTGGGAGACCGTTTGATTTTTCAAGTTTTAGTCATTTATGTAGAACAAAGGATGGGGGAGAGTTATTGAGATGACGATGACATTACGGAAGACGGAAGGGTTCAGAACACTTTTCCGGAGGAGTGGTAGACTCGAGGGCAAAACTCGCTGGCTATGAGTCCGTACGGCTGCCGGGAACCCACAGTCACGTTCTCCGAGTAGCTGAATTTGTTCCATACGTGAATTGCAAGGCTGCCACGAAGCCGGGACATGGTTTTGTTGGACTGCTGCTCATCGAAATACAGCTTCCATTGGCGCCACGGGATCGGGTAGAAAGCAGGTGGCGGGTAAACGGCGAAGCCACGGCAGGCCTCTGGGGTCATGTCTCGAACCTGCAGGACAACAAACAACATTAGCTTTCATAAGAAATAAAACTTATTTATATTACATATATACCACTAAAATTCCCAATAAGAAATTAAGACACACTTATGGATATTATTATTAGCTATGCCTCTTAAATAAGTGAATGGTTGGACGAACTGATGGATAGGTAAAGGGGGAACATTGAAAATATAAATCGTCTGTATTAAATGTATATTAAATATATAAAGATATAAGCAATTAAGAAAAAAGTAGGTGATAAAATAAATACCACAAAATATTTCTGCAAACCTTGTTACTGCACGAGCAGCAAATTGCCACACAACACGTACCAGGTAATAAACTCATAAGTAAATGCCAAATGATCTTAAACGCATAGTTTACAAAATCTCTTGCTTTGAGTGTAATTCCTGCTCGGATAGGTAAACAAAAAGGAGGTCTCTAAATACCTGCATCAAAGAACATAAGTTCAATTTAAAATTAACCATTTACAAGCACTGATCAATGTTTCTTATACAAGACTGATGGCCACTTGGCTTCAGAGTGCCTCCGAAGGGCTACCCCTCAAGCCTCAGCCTCAAGAATGGACACATCGGTTAAAACGGACATTTCAATTGACAGGGAAGAGACGGGAAAGGATGAGCAACCCACAATCTCATCTTTGCTGATATCCATCATCTCTGAGAATCAAGAAGGTGATGGGATGACCTCCGAACTTTGTGCTCCAGACACTTCCAGAACCAGAGCAACACTCCCCAGTGGGTTGATCAGTATTTATTTACATCAGTAGCGTTAACCAGGGCCCTATTCAGTCCGGTGCTAATCTTGATGATGAGCACGACTTTACATCTTTAACTTCACCTTCCTCAAAGGCGGCAAATAAAAGGTTAAAGCAGACCTTGGACTACTGTATTCCGACAAATCTTAGCATAGTAATGAGCAAATAAAAAGTAATTTTGGATGATCATGACCTTGTCCCGAGACTAATTACGACGAAATGGTTAAATTAGTTGCTAAATCCAGTTGGCTACTATTAGGGTAACTTTCCCGAACCTCCTGGATTCGTTACATACAACTTTGGACGAGAAGGGTATCAAGGGCAAAATTACGAAGCTGACAACCTTGGTGGTAAGGCAGCTTGGCATTTAATAAGTATATGTTACTTAATGCTATATTAATGAAGAAACAAAGCATACCCTTTGGTACGACAAGGAAGAAGGGAATCTTAATGCACCTTTCGGATTGGTATGATCCTGATTTAATATACCTATAGAAAACAAAATACAAGAATGAGAAATACTCGTCGTACTTGATATGATGGCTTCCTTTTCTTAGAAAATCTAAAATATATTAATGTGTCACATTCTCTTGGACCTACAACTTCTATTAACAACTCATAATAAATGTCTCTGAGTGCAAGGTGATCTTTAGGATGTCCCTGATGACTTGAATAGTTCATGTGACGTTAAAAAAACAGCAATCTGTATTGTCCAAACATTTTCATCAATTCGAAACATTCATCTGATTGCCAGAAGGTACTATTCGAGAAATATATCCGAGACGTTTTATATTAAATCTGACATCTCTGCAATTAACGTAGGACTGATACGGAGTAGCTCAAGATTGTCCAAGATACCTTATTATTAGGCTGATTTATTTTCTATTATACTATATTTACGTTGAAGTTCGGGTTTGCTTTCGAGTTAGTCACCTGATCTGTGGCATGTGTTGTTATGGCAGCTCTTGTGTTTTTGAATCATCTGACGTAAGCAATTAGGGATGCAGAGCCGTTGTGTGGTATTTACTACGTTACTTAATTTTGAAGGGATAAGAGTTCGTTGATAATTATTTAAGTTCAACTAGGTATAATTTAAAATAGAAATACAAGTAATAAAACGAAGAACATTTATTATAAACAATAATTCGCAACAGAGTAAACATTGCAATACTGCACAAGTCTATTAAATTTTAACAAACTCCATTTTCTTATTTATTAATATAATATAAATATTAATTATACGGAAAGATTTCTTCGCATACGTGCATTCGAGTCTCCAAAAAGTGAATGCGGGTTGCCTCTCTCTTGATCTGTTAATGCTCCGAAACGGCACAACGGATTTCAATAAAAATTTCAGGAATTGAAACACGAATTTTAACTTAAATTTTCGTATATGTATCATTTTGATATATTGCAGAGTTCAGAAGATAAGAATGTAAATATTTATAAAACCATTGAATTGCCGCTTGAAAGGTAGCGTGAAAACCAACTACGAGTTATAAGTCCTATTAGGCGTTCCTGAAGCATTCATCCCACTTACTGGGTCAGACTTTTAAAAGCACACAACGTTTCTGCGGTCATTTTATTCCGCTGTTTTCAGGCTATATAGCTATAGCGTCAGGTAAATTTTAATCTTTAGTAATTGCTCATTTCTATTGCCTCAAAACCAACTGCTAGTTATAAGGTTTGCCCTGAAGTGATCATAAATAAATGACACCGTACTTTTTATATATTCAATTAATTCAACTTTATCATAATTCTGTGCCTGCTGTTCCTTTTTAGAACAAAATTAGAAAAAACTATTTATGCGCGAACGAAATCGCGGGCATAGCTAGTTTGTTAATAATTAGAAGGTGAATGTGTTTATATAACCGAAAGCTTCATCAAATAAAAAATGCAGAAAAGTTTGATTAACTGCGTAGTAAAGGCCTTATTAAACAAACTGTTATAAATATATAATTATCAACGGTCCACATGTTTTGAAAAAAGGGGGCATGTGAAATACAATATATCCTCTTACTTTATATATGAACTTTGTTTTAACCTATATTTATTAACGTTTATATTTTAAGATGAAGCTCTTTGCAGCCAAATCTTGAAACCACTACACCTGCTTCCGAAATGTTCATAGCGTCATCTTCAGGTCTACGTCCTCGTTTTCTAATTCTGCAGCTGGCACACAAACCTCTTCACGAGACGAATTTGTTATCACCTTGTTCTAATACACGACAATTTAAACAGTATTTGAATAAGAAAACAAGCTTTCGCCGAACACAGTATTCCCAACGAGGGAACAGCTAAATTATTCAAAACGATACTGCTACAGGCCGTCGAACGTTAATGATTTTCGGACCGCTGTTATTACGTAAGGTGTTCCATCCTTCTGTTCTTTGAATATAATTTCAGTTCTTTGGAGCTCTATGATTACTACAAATAAGCAAGTTGGAGTATTGCTTTTACCTACAAAATTTTTCGTTTTAAAGCCTTCTTAGTTAATCAATCAATTGCTTGATAAACCTTTCATTATAACGCAAACGTAAACTCAAACATAGTTTTCAGTTTAGGAATAGGCTAAGAAAACGTGAGTAGTATTTTTTTAAAAGAATCAGTGGAGTGATAATAGTGAAGTGCAGTGAAGTGATTTTTGTGTGGCTCCTTTCTTTTCTTTTTCAGATAAAAAACATCACTTCAAAATGCTTCCTTAGTGTAAACTTTTTGTAATTGTATTTGTGTTTTATTTGTATTTGTGTTTTCTTTGTATATAGCTGCCACCGGGCAAATGCACAATAGCAGCTGAGTAATAATAATAATATATTAAAATAATTTTTATGTTCTGACTTATTGGCCGTCTTTTTATATGTTGATAAAAGTAAACATCAAGTAGGAGGTTCCCGATTCAGCAAGAAAAGGTAGATCCGCCCTCATCATTAGAAATTCCATTAGTCACAATGAACTTCCATCCATTACATCCAACGAATTCCAATTAACCCAAATAACTCTGTCTATCTAACAATTCCACAATTAACATCTCTTCATTTTACTCATCACCAACCAACAGACTCCCACTAGACCTTCTGGTATAAACTCCTTACATCCTGTCAATCCCCTTTCATAATCGGAGGCGACTTCAACTCTAAGCATCCCCATTTCGGCTCCAGACTATCGAACCCCAGAGGCAACCATCTGTACAACTCTATCGTAAACAAACATATAGATATTATTTTCCCTTCAGAACCCACATATTACACCCGACAATGCCAAATCCCCTGAAATTCTAGACTACTACATCTGCTATAAATCATCCCACTATTTTGATAACTCCTTTGTCCTCCATGAACTTAACTCCGACCACCTCCCATACCTAGCTTACTTAAACCTCTCCTCTTACCCTGCCTTAACTTTACCCCCTCCTACCAAATACTCTACCAATTGGCAACTATACACCTCCCTTATTAACGAACTAACACTCCTTAAAATCCCACTAAAATCAACTACTGACATAGACACAACAATTGACAACCTTAATGCATCTATACTCTCCTCAGCTGCTGATGGTCGAATTCCTCTCCCACCCAAAAAATCCCAGCCCTATCCAATTACCAACACACTTAAAGACCTAAAAAATGGTCGTACACAAAACACCCAAATGACAAATCCATCTAAAACTCTTTATGCAGACAGTTAAATCTTCATCTACGAGATATCAGAGATATGACCTGCATAACTCACCTACAGCACCTTAACTCCTAAGATAATTCAATTTGGCGCAAAACGAAAATTCTAACAAAAACCTCCGAGATCCTCACACCCCCACTCAAACACGAAAACAAATAGCTTACTTCCCCCTCCCAAAAAGCTAACCTATTTGCCGACATACTCAAATCCCAATTCTCCCCTAACCCAATCACGAACTTTCATCTCAACGACAAAATAAAAACCCAACTTCTTGAACCACTACAACTAAACTATTCACCCCATCCCAAATACGCACCACAATCAACAAACTCAAAAGTAAATCACCTCCAGGATACGACCTAATATCGGCACTTCATTTAAAACACCTACCAAAGAAAACCACTGTTCTTATCACAATTATTTTTAATGCCATCCTCCGTAATTATTACTACTAATAAAATGTTGTTCTACGTTGGAAATAAATCATTCATTTATAGACTGTCGAAACCGCTTTGAAATTGTCACATTGTATGCGTGAAAAGTGAATTGAGACATTCATAATAGATTAAAATGAAATTACAATACTCGCCTTCAAAGATATATAGTTCGTGAGAAATATAAAATCGGATTAGATGCGCATTGGGACAATATGGAGGAGAATATTGTCGTCCGAGGGAATCGGTCACGTTTGGAGGAAGCCTCGAGTAACACCACTACCATTCTTAAAAAAACATTTATGATATTGTTACGAGCTGAATATACAGGCAGACTCTAAACTTTCACGGATGATATTTTGGCTTACTACATCTGATCACGATATATTTCCTTGCGTTAATGTTGTATGAATGGATTTTACACTACCAAGTTGATGTAATACATGTTCGTGTTGAAGTGAGCTGTTGACATTTAAAAGTTTATATTCAGTAGCTATTTATTTTATTCTTAGATGAATGGGGATGAATTGTGCCGAAACAACTGTCACCTCCCAAGACACAGCGAAATTCTCTAATAGGGCAAATAGCCATCAATCCGTACTTTTTTTAGTAGTTTAAAAAACTATCCCGCTTGACTTTGAGGCTGTTTCATGCCAAATGCGCGCACCGTATGTCAAAATTGGTTCTATAACGCATTTGTAAATGCCCTTTATTGTGTCATCCACCATTCCTCCCTCGAGTTTCACTTTAATTGTATATGATGATGCTATCTTTAGCGCTTTAGCTGACTAGTTCGAACATTAAGATTAAATAGGGGAAGAATAACTAATTCTTCGGGTTACGGATTATTTTAGCAATCTTAAATCAAAAGTGATGCCGATTAATTAAACAATGAGAGGTTTAATTGATTTCCTATTTCCAATGCTGAGGTAACCCCATACAATACAACGCTAGTAGTAGCTGTAAAACGTTTATTTAAACACGCAAATATAATATTTCTGAGCACGCACTCTAAGAATAATGCAAATTTTAAAGTTTTTAAACATGAAGAATGTATTATGGAAATATTTTGCTTATCTAATGAGGCCCGACATGGAACTAGTAATCAATGGGTATTTTAAAAATATAATGTATTTGATTCTTTACTTTTGTGAACCTTCTACGTTTTATAATGTTTATCCTCGGAATTACCTTTATAATAATTATGCTGTCATCCTGCCATAGTTAAATTTATAATTCCGCGTCAAGCTCAAAACCTTTTATGAACATGCTACTGAACAATTAAACTCCGTCTGCGAATATATACAGGGTAATTATAAAGTCCATGAAACAGTTTGAAAAATATAAGTGAATAGTGAAACATAATCTAACAAATTATACAGTTCGTGAAAGATAAACTCTAAAAGTTAGATCTTGAACGTGGTGTCGGCAAGTTACTACGGGAATCCGCCGACAGGTGCAATATTGCATGCAGTTAATTAAATTATTGCAGTTGGACTTCACATTAGACTTTTTAAAAATTAGTAAAATGATTAATAACAACAAAAACGATACTGAATGTGAAAAACGAAGTCTGAAAAATTTAAGAAATATTTATAAATGCTCTGTGTTCACCGTGTGACACACGACACAAATCTATCGGGAGTGATTATAGGAACATCTGCTGCGACTTGGTGTCGCAAGGTTACCAGGTTTTGTGGTAGAGGTAGATCATAAAATCTATCTTTGATGTAACCTCACAAGAAAAAGCAAGACGTTAAGTCCGGTACACGTAATGGTAACAGGAGCAGCGCCAGGTCTTCAACCCATCCAGCGATGTGGCAACGTCTCATTTTGGTAATCTTGTGCACAATTGTGGAAATGTGGACTGGCGTCATCTTGTTGAAACATGAAATCCCTACTATCAGTTTCAAAATATTGCACGATTTTCAACTTCAGAATTTTCCGCAACTACGGTCGGTGGCGCTCCTGTCGGCGGTTTTCCAGAGGAACTAGCACCACGTAAAAATCAATGATAATTTATCTTTCACGTACTCTATAATTTGTTGCGTTCTGTTCAGTTTTTTATTTACTGATTTTTTAAAGATTTCGAGAACTTAACGACTCTATATTGTTTCCTTTGAGACTGCTATTTATTTCCTTTTTAGATATTTCAAAAGCAGCATGACCACATTTTTATTAAGTAATATCATAATTATTATTAGATATCATGCCAAATAAATCATAAACAACTTACTTAGGTTTGGGGCTTTAATAATTCTGACACGGCTGATAAATAATTAGAAAATATCTAATAATAATTAAATTAAGGACCGAAGGATTTATACATACTATTCACGATATATTATTTCGCGGTGCTAACAACTTTTCCCGAGAGCAACTTGAATAGGCATAACTACCAGAGACTATTTTGCCGTAGCATGTGGCCAGTGAAAAAGTATTTCTCCCGGTTTGATAAACAATTACCCGCAATTTGTTGTATGGAACACTGAACTCGATAGTTTTATTCAATGTAGTGAGGGCTTCCGCATTGCAAACAACGAAGAAACAAGCGGGAGGGTTCATTGGTAGGAGTGTTTGGGAATGAATAGGAGGAAGTTAACGTTGAGCAATTATTGAGAGGAAAATCACTTGGTTTGAGATATTACGTCCTGGAAGTTGGGTTACCGAAGGATATTAGGCAATTAGTCGGTTAGTAGGTCGGTAGATAAGGAAAAAGGAAGTAGTAATAAAAAGGAGTTAGTTGGGATATGACATATAGGAGATGAAAGTTATTTCTATTTAATAGAGAATTTATTATTTATTATTATGGAATTTTTCTATTTTTACAATGTTTTTGTTACAATATCTCTGTTGGGCATATAATACAGATCAAATATGAGATCTAATTCAGAGACAGTATAAAAATTGTTAAATATAGCAAGATATGCTTGATTTTCATATGAACGATAATTGGTTACATAAATACAATGTTTCAATTAATTTGCCACGTTAAACCACAAAAACTATTTTTATAACAACATAATATTATATAACTATTTGTGATAAATATTACTGCTTTATTACTAAAGCAACTACACTATTATGTGTATAGACACGAAACGTACTGTGGTTTGCAAACGGTTTCTTCTTGGAAAAATAGCCTACGAAAAATGATCTTTCTTAATGTGCAGTCGACAACTTCGTGTTACAGTAAAAGAAAACTTAATATTCGGTAAGTAAACAGAGGATTAATTTGTAGGTCTGAATATACTGAACACGATGCAGAAAATGATATGTCGACACACACAGTGCTGGACAATTTAAAAATCATAGATTCCTACAAACTTGATTCTCATTGTTTAAGAAACTTCAATTCACAAAGGTAAAATATACCTTTTATAACATTTGTTTTGAACCGAAAACTAACCAACACCAGACCACTTCTTCTTCTTTTTCTATGGCACTACAGCCCGATTCAGGTGAAGACCGTCATCACTACTTTCTTCCACATGGATCTATCCATAGCTACCATCTTCCAATTTTTGACACCCGTCCCTTGAAGGTCCATGTGTACACCATTTATCCATCTTAATACGGTCCTTCCTCTCTTCCTCGTACCAATCATCTAGTAGAAAGTTCCATTCCACTTCACTATTAAGAAATATCTATCATATTTCTAATGCCTACTCTAGATTCGTCTTGTCTAAGTTATCTTCGATATAATTGTTAGTTTCTAGGTAAATTTTTAGTACACTTATCGATATACATACATACACATATATATATATATATATATAATTAATGAGGACAGGAAAGAGAGATAGAAAGTAGGTGACTTACTTGAGGTTCACAGATGGCAGGCACCATATAAGGTTTGCAGTTCTTTAAATTTTGGAAGGCATCAGAAAGCAGACAAAATTTGCTGTACTACGGTGTGTGAGTTGAAATGGAAAAGTTATTATAATGCTATACATACGTAGAGGTGCGCGGTAGGTAATTATACTTATTTTAGGTTTATTTCATATACCTTGAATTGGGCTCGACTAATTACCTAATTAAGTAAAAGATTAATTAAACAGTCAGGCAGGTCTTCAGGAACAATGCTGGAGTCATTTATTAATGCCAAGGTGTCCCGTCTTATACCTGGCTAACGGCAGACAGACGTATTGCTTAGTTAAAAAAAATCTCCCCTCTCAGCAGTAAAGGAAATCGGTCGTCCATTCACACTCACGCCCTGCACAAACGCGAAAAGCCATAAAGGAGCTTCCATTTAGCTACAATCGTTTCCATGTTCAGGCTATAAAATTGTTCTTTGTATTTTAAATGATTATTATGAATAGTTTGTTTATGTATTCTTCTGTTTCATCTGTTCCGTCTTTAGCTGCACGTTCTCTCTTTGTGCCTGGCGTTGGAGTGATATTTTATTCTTTAGCATTTTTGGTGAAGTATAACCCTAGCTAGGCGCACTCGAAATTTAACCAATATTTGAGAATTATTCTTTCTTTCAAATATTCGATTGTTTAGTTTACCATTCAAATAAGATCATAAGTAAAGCAGTACATTTTCAGCGATTCAGAACGCCTTCCTCCGCAGAAGCGTTCTCACAGATTCTTTCCCTCTACCATTGTCGACGCCATAAAATCATACATTATACACTGAATTCTTAACAATTTCGTTGAGATACCAAGTTACGATTATTTTAACAAATATTTATATGCAATAATTATTTTTAGGTATTCTTAATTATTTAATTAAATTGATTTAATGTTTGCATGTGGATGACCTCAATCCTGTAGTATTCTGACAGAACTGCAGCAAATTACTCATCTACAGCCGAAATTGCTTTTGTTTGGGCGAAAATCGTTGACCTTCAAAGTTGGAAATCCGATCGAGCCAAGTCTGCGGAATTGGGTTAACGTTCCTTCTCCCAATAGTGCAAATGCCTAATTGTTTTTTCACAAAAATGAGACTTTTTTGTGAGCAGTTACAGATAGAATTAAAGTTGTAGGAATCATGTGGGATGAAAATATGAACTTCAAAAAAACATATAGAGTATTGAGAAGAAAAGACGGGTTCAGTTATTAATTTTTTATATAATTAATATATAACTGAATTATATATTCTATAAACTAAATTATCATCCAAAAACTGGGGAGCAAATAGAGATACACTTAAGAAAGAAGACAATGATTAAGGCCAAAATCAACTATGGCTGCCAGATATATGAGTCAGCTAAAAAAGTAATCAAAAGAAATGAAATATAATCCACAATGCTGCAATGAGAATTGCCATTGGATGTCACAAAACCACCCTAATAATAAGACGTATGGTGGAAACCAATGAAACTTCACTAGTATTCACAAGGAGAACCAATGTTGTTGGAAGGCAAAGGAAGCCTCCCATCAAACCACGTCTACAGCAGGAAAAAGCTATTAGTAGTATTAATCTACGTCTCAATAAATACTTAAAATAATTGTGGCTTCCCAGGAAGCACATCCTCCAAGTCATAGTAGTATAGTGTTTTCAGTTGTTATACCATCTAATTATTGTCCGTCTAGGACAGATTGTAAGCAAAAGCAGCTAATAAAAATAATTGCGGCAAGGTCCGCCGCTGTCGACGCGTAAAAATTGACAAGGAAAACGCGTCTTCCTTTTCTTCTTACAATGTAGCAATTACCTCAACTAACGTACGTAAGAAAATATTTGTACATCTTTCGTGCTTTTTCAGAGTTTGTATTGGTGAATAATTTAGTGACTATCAGAGCCTTCTATTTGTGTACTGATATTAGTTTCTGCTACAAGTCTCCTAAAATAGCAAAACGAACTATGTTTGTTCAATAGATAACAAACAAATAGGTAACATCCAACAGGCTAAATGAATATTTTAGTAGCACATGTTTTGGTTAACATAAGCTCTAGGGTCTTATTGTCACATTTCTACTTCGGGCGTCGTATTAGATTCGGTTGCGGGACCAAAGTTTTTAAAGTAAATTTTAAACCACGAATAACAAATAATAAAATAGTAACCACAGTTAATAGTAAAATGGTAACAACAACGAAATAGTATTCTTCCACGTCAGTATGTTTAGGTGTAATGTTAGTAGTAACAACTCCTGGTGCCAGAGGACAAAATCAGAACGGAGAAACTACAAAGCCAATACTAGTAAAATATTATTTAGGAAGAGTTACAAGCTTTACACTTTGTTCAAGGAGAAGAAATAAAAACGCTGAGGTTTGCCGGTGATATTATAATATTAGGGATCCCAAAGAAGACTTGAAAAACAAAATAACCTAGGTAATTGACATGATCGTGGTCCCGGAGAAAGAGTTCATGCATGTTGGCGTAGAAATGGAATGATTCTTTGGACCACTTTGAAGCAATTAGGGGCATTCCATAGTCTCGTAACATCAAAACACAAGGTTTCTTTATCTGATTTACTGGTTGAAAGAACCTTCGTAAGCTATTTCATTGTAAATTGTGTGATGTCCCTCCTACCCAACAGATTTATTGATTAAACTAACTGTGTGAGCCACAACGTGGTACACTGTTGTAATGCACCTACTCCGTTGGTGACCAAGCAGAAAAATAATAGTCCGCAACTAAGCCACCATATTAAACACTCCCTGATTATGATTAACGGATGATAATTAATATAATAAGATTTTGAGAAAAATCGCCATGTATTATTTAAATATTATAACTTTTTTAAACAGATGAATATGCTGAGAACTATCAGGGACGCGTGCAATATTTTGAATAAATACAAATGATTGTCTTAATTATTTAAACATTAAATAACAGTAAATTTAATTTATCACCTTTGGTTGAGGTATTTAATTTTTTCTGTATCTTGTCAATAATCATTACTAATAGAACAATTTATGACTTCTTACAGCCTTATTTCTATAAATTTCCAAAACTAGCAACATTTCGGCATTTGTTCTTGACTTCATCAGATCTCCGTCCAAATCAGAATCAGATCACAAAGTTAGAACCACATATTGAATCGATAACAAGAGTGATCCGAGGCACTGTTAAACTTGTACTCCTCTCAATACTGACTGTGAAAAAAGTAGAATGAGGAGAAAAGTACAAGTGTTGGTGAAACGTTGTAAGGAAGAAGCATTTAACAAGAGAAAGGAAGACGGTTTCAATAATTTGTCGAAAGCAAATACATATCTCCACAATATTTATGATAGCCCAGCTAAATATTCTGCTGAGACGTGAACATCTTCGCCGAGAGGGAAGACTGATTTTCTTCGCCGCTCGACGGAGCAAAAATCTCCTGTTTTCCGTTTGCCGAAATCACACCCTGTGTGAGGAAGAGATAATCATAACTTCCTGCATAAATTCCCGGAAGTCATCCCTGATACCTGGACAAGAAGATTCCGAAACTAGGGAAGAGCTAAAAACAGGCTGTTTTTAATAAATGAGACCTCTGCTACCAGTTGTTGCCCCACAGTAATTAACCCTGATGAATTTCATGTATAAGAATACCCTCAGCTAAGCAGTTGCTAATTCAATACTTAATTTCCTCTAAATCCCACATTGCTAGTAATACATATAGCGCAGGACCCAAGTAGGAAATTATGCTAAATAAATATATAATTAAATATAAAAATTACACTTAAATTTTGTTCATAATAAAATAAGTAAAAACCCCTTTACAACATTTACTAATAAAAAATTGAAAGTGCGCTAAGTTATAACTGGAAAACATTTATTGAATAAATCTAAATTGTTAAATGTGTTTTCTATCTTGTTATTGTTACTATTGGTATAAACTTGACTTTCAATACGTTTCTCATAAGACGAGAGTAGTACAAATGCATCATTAATACTCTAGTATTTATGTTAACCAAAAATTATGCTTCTCTAGGAATATTTGAGTTGATTCTGACTAGGTCCTCCACTATCGACGAGTAAAAAATTCGAAGGAAAACTCGCCTTTTACTAATTGTGTCGGTAGAAATAATTTGTAAGTCTCGTACTTTTGCAGCGTTGAATTTTTTAATAATTTCTTGACAGTTGAGTGATTTATATATTTTTTAAAATATTTATTTAAGGTCGCATAAACGAGGTCATTAGTGACCGAAATGACTTAAGGGTTACAAAAGGTGAATATTGTGCATGTTATATTGCATCATAACAATGAATTGTTTTCAAGAATCTGATGACTCTTTCTTGGTCGTCCAGTGAGTGGTTGATTTCTATTTTAGTACTAATACATATTAACATTACCTTTGTATGTTTCAGTAATATAAAGAACTATATTTGCTCACTAGACTACAAACGATTAAATGACTACATTTTAAAATTTTTATTTTTGTTTTAGGGCGTTTTCTGAGATACTCGCATGGGTAATATAAAAACTCATTTCGTAATCTACAGTTCCAAGAGTGGGTAGTTACGAAACAGCTGTCCGTTTGTAGGCTGCTGAATAATAGGAACTGAGCAGTGTGACTCAACAGAGGAAATGACTTCAAAGAGCTCCTTGGGACTTTGTTAATTAACACACAAATGATAAATTGCTTAACGAGACGACAGCTTGGTGGTGGACTCTGGTGGCCCGGATGGGTGTTACATGATACTCACAGAATAGCCCGTCTCAGGATAGATTAAACTTAATAAGAAATCCCGTAAAACATCAATAGATTGAAAACGCTGCTTTCAGGAATCCAATTTAGCAAGTATCGTTGGTTTGTGTCGCTAATGGAAGTCATGCGTGAGAATTAACGAGGAAGTGACGTGTCCATAGGAAATGGTGCGGCAGGTGGTTGCGGATGGCTGAACAACGACGGACGTTGACAACTGTAATTGCTGCAGTGAAAATATATTAAATTACACTAGGTCAGGAAATCCCCTCGTAGTGTGTTCTCAAAAAATGAACATGCCAAATTAACCAACACCGAGGCATTAATTTTTTCAGCTTTTCCTAGTTCTTACTTGTTACAGGCATGTTAACCATTTAGTAAGAAAAATTAGAAATTAAATAGTATAGGACCCCATGGTTTAGGAAAGACCTTCCGACAAGAAAGTAATTTTTCATACTTAAATGTCGTTTGCAAATTTTATGAATAAGTTACTTGATTTGAAACTGAGTTGTAATCATTGGTAGTTCCATGTTTTAAAGGAAGGATGTGTAACATTTAAATACACTTCGATTGTATCAGAATCTACACATGATAATAAACATACGATAATTGCTGCCAACACAACAATCAAAAAAAGTGTTTCAATTATCTAACAAATACGGTACTGCCCGTCTAATATGTTTTACCCATTATTTATTTACAGTAATATATATTACTGTCTCATATTACGAATGTAAAAGTATAAGAAAAATTGATTTAATTAGCGTCTGTCAGTACTTTTAAAACCAAATATGAAATATTACGACGTTTCGTCTCTCATTTGAGACTTTTCAGGTAATAACTTTAAATGTCAGAATAATTATATTACCAAAAACTTATTTAAATTCTTCCCAGGGCCCAACAACAGATTAATGGTTTCTGGGAACTGGCCACTGTATTTCGTATTTACAAATCGATGGAGCAATCAGTTGTGAGCTAATCGCTCGTGCACTCTATTGTTATGAAGCTGAAATCGCGTTTTTCATTTCGCGCGTCCTCCGTTTTAAAAGAATTGACTTTTTTGTTTATTTAAATTGCTAATTTACAATCTGCAGTACAATGCAATAAGTAAATTTTATAAAAGTATGTTAAAACCTGAGTAGTGTAGTCGTCCAATGACGATTCCCTAGAAGTTCAATGGTATATATATATATATATATATATATATATATATATATATATTGACTAGTTTCTGTCTTGCTGAATTAAATCTGAGGACCACGATCTTCTAAGACTTCTCTGTGTTTCAGGAGGGTGGATTATTTCGGCTAATAGCCTATTTTCGTGTCCTTCCATTCGCTCAAGGTAGTGTGTTGTTAGTCTTTTGATTTCCTCAGTGATGAATGGAATCTTGAGATCGTTGTGTATTGTAAAATTGGAAACAATTCATGGTGCGTTGGTGATTGTGCGGGATATTTTTAACTGTATCCTTTGAATTATTTTTTGATTTGATGGTTTGGTGCATCCCCACAATTCTATGCCGTAAGTCCATATGCACTTAATGATACATTTTTATAATAAAATTTTATTGTAGAAAGATAATTTTCTTCCCATTAGCCAAGACATTTTCCTTAATTTTAGATTTATTTGCTGTTGCGATACTTTCATTGAAGTCTCTTCAGGTGGATTAATAAGTAATCATAAATCGAAAATTAAAAATAAACCTAGAATTTACAAAAGCGACATACAAGGTATAATATTATAAAAATTTATGGAACATTACTTACTAAATCAGATAATATGAACTGTTAAAATTTGTAATCTTCCAAATGAACAAACACTGTGGCGGAAATGATTCCTATAAAAGTAAATACATATCTAATATGTCAGAAAAACTATATATTTAACAATTCCAGCGTTCTATTACAACGTTTCGTCCAATTTTGTGTCAGTTGTAAACGTTCAAATGTTGACGTTCAAAAATTACCAATTAACAACTATAATGGTTAAAAACAATATGAAATCACAAATTTTGTTTAATTTATTGGTATCAACTTCACATTAATGGCCGAATTATTGGATCTGATGTGTAATAATAATCACTATCTTTATTTATTTTGAATGCTGAACATAAAATCATTTGTGTTCATTGATTCCAGTTTTAGAAAGAGTTTTGTTTGTTCGATGTAACTGCCTTTACAATATAAACGATTAATTTTGTACATTGTCTGAAATGTTAAATCTATATTTAAAATTTTTGTATACAAAAAAAGCCAATATGTCAGCTTTTTAACGGTACTTTTAGTCATCTCGACGACGTTTCGTTCAGATACTTAGACTTCTTTGTTATTAGTTTCCAACTTATGTATTAAAGTACAATTATAAATACTAATCTATATTATGTATTCATTCCAATAAATAAAAAAGTGTCTGTCTGTCTATACGTCTGACTGTCGGTCCGTATATTTCTCTCGAATAGGTTCTGAAACGGCTCAACAGATTTCAATGAAAGTTTCAAGCTTTAAAAACAGGAAATTCAACATAATAATTCGTGCATGTCTCATTTCGATACTGATATTAATATAATATAAGTATAAATTCAACTGGAAGGTTTCTTGGCAATTGTGCGTTTGAATCTCCAAAAATTGTATGTGGGTTGCCTATACTCTTGTTCTGTTTATGCTCCGAAACGGTTCAACGGATTACAGTGAACATTTCAGGCATTAAAACAGCGATTTTATCCTAAATTTTCGTGTCTATTTCATTTCTAAATCTTGCAAATTTAGGAGATATTAAAGTAATTGCCACGCGAAAGGCGGCGTGAAAACCAACTGCGAATTAAAAGTCCTATTAGGCGTTCCCATAGCATTCATCCTACTTATTGTGTTACTATAAGCGTAATTTTGGCAGCATGACTGAGACGGAGGGCGAGTATTCTCACTCCATCTATTGTTGTAAACGTGTGAAAGCGGGACGTGTTCAAATCCTGTTGCGAGCTATAAGGTTTACCGAGAAGGGATCATAAATCAAATAAGGCACTAAGCTTGTAATTTAATTAATTGTGACAACTTTTTCTGTTGTTAATTGTTAAAATTTTTATCGTCAAAATACGTTTCACAGCTGAACTCATAACTGTTATTGCGACCACATTGATTGTTCGTAGGTCATTGTCTAAATTTTAACAGTTTATATCTCCTGATTAGGTAAGTAATTTCCATAAAATTTATGATAATTGTATTATATATTTCGTGCTTGTAGATTCTATTTTTCAATATCGCAATATCGTGACGTAATAATTTTGTTTCATTACATTTAATTTTATTTTATTTCTCTCTAACCTGTCTGTTTAGTCATTCATTTACTGTTTAAAAGAATGCAATGCGTTCGATTCGTGGTTACTTAGTATTTTCAACCAGCATCAGTTAGTTACAGTGAATTATTATCGTTGAAATAAGTACTGAAATACATATTGTTGCGCTGGTGTAAATAGTGTGTCACGTGCTTTCCGTAATTAGTGTATAAACTGTTTATCTAAAGAAACTGTGAAATCAAGTTACGACCATGTTTATTTACGAGCGTCAGAGCGGAGGGGAAATGGGCCTCCGTGTGATCTGAGAAGTAAAAGTGCGTGAGATGAGAGATTAAAGCGGCGGACTTGCACGCTGGTCGAATCATTGATTAAGTCCGCGCGCGGTCTCGGTCTTTCGCGCATGTCAGCAATCTCGGCAAAGTGACTGTCGCGGTTGCTGCTTTAATCTCAGAAACAGGAGGAAGTGAGGGAGGGAGGCAGAGGAAGAGATAGGAGGGAATATGGGGACACGGCAATCTCACTGATTGAAGGGAGAACTCCGAACAATTAACAACCAGACTGCCTGTAGCAACGCGAAGCTGTACATTTCACAGTAAAATGTTTGACAGAAATGAAGATAGCCGTGTGGCGAAATTTTTGGATTGGTTTCAAACATAGGCCAGTTTTTTAGTTCTCGGTAGATACATTGTAAAATGTATAAAATAGACAATACAGAGCAGACGACGGATCTTCTCTTTTGTAAGTAAAACAGTCTGGCGAATTTAAATTTTAAGTCACGTGAGGATTTTTTAATATGAAAAACTGGCAAGGTCAGATACAAAACCTCATAACTGTTCCACTCAGAGAAGACTCTCATTCTGGATTTCCGTTCCCCGAGTTTGGTGAACGTATCTCCAGTATTATATGAGACAAAATGAAGAAATAAACAAAATTGGCAATAGAAGAGTCTTGATTAAAAATTTAAAAGAAACGATTGTAAAATATTCGATCAAATTAAAAAATCAGAATAATTGTTTTATAATGACTGATGTTTCTCTTCAATGGCCATGCTTAAGTTAATTATTTAAGTATGATACATTATAACGAGTGCGTCTGACATATGAACTCTTTTCTACTATTGGAAGAGTTTGACTCAGTCGGAAGTCTAACATTGTATTTAAATTGTGAAGTTACATTGCATTCAATGTTGGATTATCATAATATCCAGGTACCCAAATGTGAGTCTTGAACTCGCCTCAACTTCTGGAAAAAAGCTCACCAGTACGTGGGAACACAACATGGCTATTTTTGAAATAACTTATTAACTATATTCGTTAATCCCACACATATATACAGAGTGTTAAAAAATGTGTCGAATGTTTCGAGAGGCGGTAGTAACCATCAAAACCAGGAGTCTGGCTCCGGAAACGAATAGTTTCTTAGATATGTACACTTGTTCATAGTTGCAGAAGACACGTGTTATTTAGCACCACAAAAGATGAACAAAGGAAGGCATCGGTTAGTCCGCACACCTCATGTGCTGCGTTTAGTGGACAAAAGACCTGTAACCAGTGTGCGGTGATTGGCATCAGCAGAAGGCGTGAGTCCTCCTTTCTTCTGGGCTGTACTACATTAACTATTGCTGTATCTGAGGTGTGTAGGCTGACCGAGGCCTTGCACTTTTAATCTTTTGTTGCGCTAGAGAACCTGGTAAACGTCTTCTCCCACTATGAACAAAAGTACATAAATCAGAATGTATACGTTTCAGGACACATGCTTAATGGACTTTTTTCTCTGGTTTTGATGGCTACTAAGACCTCTTAAAATTTCGACACTTTTTTAACACCCAGTATAATACATTCCTCATAAGTCACGGCTCGATAATCGTAAGGGAAATATCGCAACGAAGAATCTTACAGATGATAAAAAAGGCGTCCAACGTGGAGTCTGTAATTGTAAAGGTAAAATGCCCAGGAAGCAGATTAGTATTTACAACACATCTCTATTTAGAGAATGTTTGTATACTGCCTTGCTTTTACGCTGACATTTTTACGATTCGTGTGCTTTACAGACACATTATTTCAAACATGCTATTGTCTTTCATTTGTGAGTATACAGTACCGCAATGTTAAATAACTGTCACAAACGCCGGAATAAACGCTCCAGATGTTAAGGCTGCGTAATCTGCAGTGTAACGACTACCTCTGCACAAAGTGAAAGGTATTTTCTTATCAGAAGAATGCTGTGCTGTGATTTCCGAACACTAATAATTTTTGCCTCCGCCTTGTTTAGTCGTCTACTAAATCTTAACCCACTAAACAAAATTGCAACTGTGAATATCAAAGATTGGTAAAAATATGGAAACAAAATTCTTTTTGATAGCAAAATGTCTAATTATTTCGTTCCTATTAATTTTAAATGTCACCTGTAATATCATTAATTATGTTTTTTCCGACACAATATTTTTTGAAGTAATTTTTCAAAATATACATCTGCTTTTATACTAAGAATCAACTATTGTTTTAGCTGTTGGCTTGTAATTGACCTTGTTGTATAGATTTGTCTCTCTTTGAAAATTTTACAGGTAGGTTGAGTTGAATTTAGATCGTGTACATTTTGGGTTGTTTGATAGTCGTTTTGAATAAAATCAAAACGAATTTGACGTTCGTGGACGGATATTAACATTGTACTATTTATTTACAATTGAACGTTGATTCTGCTGGCAATGCAGTCTGCACTGAACGGTTTTCAGTTAACTCCGATTTACTGACTCTTCTCCCAGGTCCGTCATCAACATATAACTGCTCGAGACCCCACCAAGCCAAAACTTCGACAAACGCCAAAGAAAGAGACAACATCTCCTATAATCTGCAACATAACGAAGATCTATACTTATCTTATTACTCAGTCAACCAAAACGCTCCAATAACTTCTTCTTCCTAATTTTTTCACCCTCCCACCTTCTTCCTGATTTGAACTCTTCTCATATATATTCCTCTCTGGAGACGCACGGAAATCCCGAGTGACACAACCCTCCCAAGTTTCATCAACAATCAAAAGCACAAAATCGATTGTAAATCAAAAATTAATGATCTTATTGAACGTTACAATCACCCAAGAGTCATATTCACGCATGCGTCAAAATCACCGAATGGAGTTGGGCGTGTCGTGTTCACCAATGGATCATCAAAAACTCAAACTATTTGCAAAGATGCTTGAGATTTACGCGCTATTGATGTCAACTAATCACTGCATTGAAAATCCTGCTCCAAATACATTAATATTCTGCGATTCATTAAATGCTATAAAAGCGATAAAAAACTCAGACTTGTACCTTAATAATCTAAACAACATCAGTGACAATATTTGGATTTCTAATAATAGCAACCATAATATTACCGTGTGCTGGATCCCTGCCAACAGTAAAATTTTAGGAAATAAGGTAGCTGACCGCCTAGCTAAACTCACTCCAAATTCAAGCCACAATTTTATATCCGACCATACATGCACCCCACATGACATTTGGAAGATTTACTAAACTAATTTCCTGCACCACTGGAACATTAGCAGATTTTTTAACAACGGACCATTCCACCGACACCTCAACAATTATCAAAATTTACTCTTTCCCCAGAATTTAACAAGAAAGGAGACAATGGTTATTGCCAGGGTAAGGTCCAACCACACCAATTTGTCTTATTTCTTTCTTTTTTCTAGAGAACCTCCACCGCTATGTAGCTCACGCATTATGAACATAACCATGGACCACATCATCTTTACTGCCCCAAGTATCACAAACAGAGGAGAGACATTTTCGGATTGTATGGACCTAAAGATGTCACATCTTCGGAAAAAGAAATTTTTAAAAGATTTTAAAAAGATATTAACATTAAAAAATATAATTCAAATTTTCACCTAATGTAACTTATTTATCACAATTCTACGTTCTGTTCATATGTGCTAATGTAATTTATGTTGGTCGCTAATGACTTTGTAGCTGACGCGGCCTAAAATAAATTAACTCAGTCTGGCAATAATTACGTGTGAAAAAGGAGTTGAAGTGTTACTACTTGTTGCCTCGGATCTCTACCATATTGTTAGACTTCTGATGAAATTTTTGTTATGTTTTGACATGCCGAAACGTTGTTACAAGTAAATTTATATAAAAGTCTGTACAAGGTCATCAATTTGTTTAATTAAATTAAAATAAATAAATTAAAGTGTACAGCTTCCAAGTATTCACTTAGGGTGCTATTTTGGTATATTACTGCTTCGCCAAACAAGAGGCAAAGAATCCAAAAAACCATATTAAGATTGTTTTTGGAATGAATTCCTAATCCTTTAAATAGTGTTTCTTATTCATTTCATAAGAAATGAATATCCTAAAACAATCAGATCTAGTCACTACCGTTCGGATATATAAGCAAAATGCATATTCACTTTTCAACTTTCAATGGAGAAACTAATTGACTTTCTCAAAATATTTTATATTGTAAATCTAAACAAGTATTTTCATTAAATTTTGATTTTCATTAGCTTATCAGAAAGGAATTGTTTTTGCTGAACCTTTGTTGATATTTAATTAAAATAGGATATTTTTGTCAATTTCACTCCTAGACATCACTATCACATCTTTCTTCTTTTATGAACAGTAATTTCATTTTTCATACGCGTTTAAATGCTAAGTTCTGATATGAACGTGAATGAGACAAACGACATGAAACAACATCCCACACTATTGATAAAGAGAGAGGCTTCATATTTCCAGTCGTCCAGCTGTTTGTTATGAACTCATGCAAAATATAAGTTATCAGAAATAACTGAAAAATACAACGACGCTAAATTTCAAAAAAGGTTTCTTATGAGAATTCGAGTTATGAAGAAGAATTTATAGTACGTATTTTAAATGCCTCTGTGACGCCATGCGAAGTGAAAGAATCTTCTCATTATACAAATAGTTTTTTATAGACAAGCTCAGGACGTCAACACACACACAAAAAAAGAATTCGGTATGCTTGCGTTACGTAGTTTCAGTAGTGAATAAAATAAAGTTCAAGAAAGCAAAACAAATTATTGGAGTTTCTTTATCTTTATTTTCCTTATTTTTGTTCTAATATTATCATTATCAATATTTCGTGTTGGCCTTCTTTGATGTTTGTACTTTTTAAATACATTAGAACATTTATTTACCGACAGTCATGGTACCAAGGCTATGAAGGGTAATAGGAAGGACTGTTAAGCAAGAAATGGAACGCATTGTTTATGTTAAAGTATTAGTATGTACGTTTTATAAATCTACATAGGTGCAGAAACTGTAGGTCAATTCCATAATGCATTATTGTAAGGACAGGATATTCGGTCTCACTGGCTCAGCCGAATCTCTTTCCTCAATTTCTAAATTGAAATATTCACCTGTATTTGTTCGTATTTTAAAGTTGTGAGTCATTAATGCCTGTAAATATCAAATTTAAATACCAAACTACGGTAGTTTATGAGAAAACAGTGATTTGCGAATCTTGTTCTAGGTGGGAAATTTACGAAGTGCTTACAACAACATTGCTGCACTGTAAACTCATTCGAGAAAATATTGTAGCCAGTTTTTAACTTTCAGAAAGCAAAAACCGGATCGCTGAACGTTGTACAAGCATGGGTGATGGGGGAAGCTAACGGGGAAAAGGATCTTGTGTCTACTAGAACACGTCCGTAGGAAACACGGCACCATTCAAATAATGTGCAAACTTGAGGTGGACATGCCATCATTGAATGCAGTTTTGCGGTTATAAACAAATGAATTTTCATGTCAGTTGTGTGGAAGCAGGACGATTCCTGCACCATCACTGGTCCCAGCGATGTCGACATAAAGTCACGGAAGTCCCAAACACCTCCTACAGAACGTTTTATTTTCTAGAGCAATTTGTCTCTTTAATGATTGAATGTCTCTCGTAGATGACACGAAAAGTGTTGATTGTTCTTCCTTTTAGTTGAATCCAGTACCGATTTCATTGTAAAGATAGTTTACTAGATTTCAGTAAAGGAGTAGGAGATTTTGGAGACGAAGTGTAAAGGGGAGGGGGCGTATTTGACTATTTCGCAGTTATTTATTTAACAATATTGTAACTGGAAACTGATCGTTCGATCCTTTGTAGTTCTTTCGCAGCCAATTAGAATAAAAAAACCTTTCCGAAATGCTAGTTGCACTGAGCAAGGGACGCTCAATCTATTAATTATCAGCATATTCCATAATAGTATTCTTAGTGGTTTTCTGTCTAGTAATGACCTAAAGTTACAGAAGAAACATTTACGGCCACGAAGTCTTCTTCCGTCTGATGTGCTCCTTAGGACAAAGGAACAGATCCTTTTTCACGGACTCAACGCTGAAGACAGTCCGGGCTAAATGAATGACCTGTCAGTTTGAAGCTTCTCGTAACTACACTAAATCAACTGCAAGATGTCCTGGTTGAAACATATGCTGACACATTGCTCACACCCGGATGCGGGAAATTTTTCCACTCGTTGCAACTCCGTAAATGCCTAATGGGAATTATTTTAAATGTATGCTGATTGTTTGAAAATGGAGGAGGAAATTTTAGAGCCATAGGGAAGAAGCTTTTGGAGGAGACTGTCTGTCATTAAATTCTGGGTCGAGGGTGAAATTAGAAATGACCAATTGAAATTCAAGTAATTACAGGTTGGAGTAATGACTGAGAGGAGATGGCGAGAATTGTGTATATGTCTCAACAATTCCGGTCCAAGTCGCGACCTTTTGATGAGATATAGCCTGCAGGACGTCAACGCCATACCGTTCCGACGCCATTTCAACGAGAGGAGGCACAACACGACGCCGCTCTTATGAACTTTGCCAGTAGCAGACACACAGAGGCATCGCCACAACCGGCATATAAGAAAGCAGCTGCAGTCTTCTCGGTTTCGTTGGAAAATTTATATCTCAATTAGTATCACATCGACGATATCCTAAATTACCAAAATTAGCTTCTATATGGTTCACACCACACGTGACACTGATTTTAAGGGTTAATTAAATGAAACTTTGGGTGGTCTACAGTTTTCATTATATTTCGTTCTCTTGTTGTCCCGTGCTACATTATATTTTTTGTAATTAAATTCAATATTATTAATTAAAACTTCATTTTCCTTTAGGAACCCCATTTAATAATACATATATAGTTCTTTTAATCAATAAAAGCATCGTAAAGTTAAAGAAAGCTTTACAAATAGCTTCAAACTCTAGAGCTTGCATTAAAATCGTCAAATTATAAAAGTATAAATATTACAGTCCATACAATAAATTGCAGTCGACCGGTAGGTCAAGGCCCTGAATGAACTGTAGAGCCAAGGAAGAAGAATATACTATAAATTGCCGCGATGCTAATGGCATCTTTTCCATTTCGTAGAGACTTAATGATCACCACTTTGTTTAGCCAAATTGATCATTTTTAAGTATGTAAGACAAGAACTCAACACAGACGAATGGTTTGGTGAATCTTGTGGTGACTGACCTGTCTGACGGCGCAGGCTCGCTTGAGGACCCTGGTGATGACGCCGGGGCCGTTGTGCCCCCAGTCGTCACCGCGGAACTGCGCGCGGAGGTCGACGAGGCACGCCGTGGCCAGGGCATGGCCGCGCCCCGTGGGGGCGAAGTTCAGCACTCCGGCAGCCACGTCGCTGCTCGACTCCGCGCCGGCGAAGTTCTTCAGGCCTTCGAGGGACCTGCCAGCGCAAAACATCAAAACTACAGTAACAGACATAGACGCCCTCCCTCCCGCGTCAACATCTAGCCAATCACAGGCGGTCTGTGCTTGCACAGACTAGCCTCAGACTATATAAATGCTTACACTTACCGAATTTGACACTTCAGTCTGAAGATGATGGCAGAGCAAGCCATCGAAACGCCACTGTTCAAATCTTTGACCCGGTTGGAAACCCGAGAGGAATTTATACAGACTTTATGTATGTTCAATAGAGAAATATTTTCATTGTAAAATAGGGTTTTTATATAAGGACGGGTCAATTTTGAAATGGAATAAAACAGGCTGTGTGTGAGGTATCGAAATTATTTTTTATGTGAAAGATGGGCCTTTCATATAATTAGGGGCCAAAAATGTTTGGGAACCACTGCTGTAGCCGATAAAAAATAATTCATTTTCGAAAAACGAAAGCGGCAAAATTCAGTTATTTATCTAATATTATTTAACAGATCCAATTTATTCAAATAATTAGACAATTTATGAAATATACGTATTACGATAGTACAAGCAAGGTAGGCTTTCGCGAAAAAGAGGGATTTACTTACGGGTAATATAAGTGTGAATATTAGGAAATTGTTGCTGAGAATGTTTGTATGGACCGTGGCGTTATATGGGTGCGAAACGTGGACGATAGGAGTAAGGGAAAGGAAAAGAATAGAATGAAATGCGGTGTTATAGGCGAATGCTGAAAATCAGATAAATTACTATCGAGTAAGTTCTAAACAGAATTGGGGAAAAGCGAACAATATGGAGGACGTTGACTAAGAGAAGGGATAGATTAATAGGCCACGTTTTAAGACACGAGGGTCTTGCAAAATTAGTGTTAGAGGGAAGTTTGTGAGGTAAGAACAGAAGAGGGAGGCCATAAATGGAACACGCTAAGCAGATTAGGGAGGATGTGTGGAGAGCTAATTATAAGGAAATTAAAAGGCTTGCGCAAGATAGGTTAGCATGGAGGGTTGCATCAAACCAGTGCTTAGGACTGAATACAACAACAACAGTGAAAATGCGAGGATACAAAACGATATTTGCAGGAAATAAATTGCTCAGCTACTCATCGCTAACAATTTTAAGTCTATACATTACGATATAAAATAATTATTTTCCTTTATCTTTTCACGTGGTCTATCCAATTTAAAAGATAGAAATGGGGTGTACGGGAGGTAAAGATATCCAAGAATGCAAAACAAATATAACAATAAAAATAACACGAAATTCACAGAACGCAATATAAATTAAATTTCCGTTCCTGACAATTGAACATTACATATCATTATCTGGAATGTAATGCATATTCAAAGTTTTCGTTTAAGTTATTTAAACTTGTTGATCGTGATATTCACATACTAATTTTTATTATTTGTAATATAATAAGATATTTTCAAAGTTTTAGCTAGCGAGAATTTCAAAACTTGTCTAGTAATCATGCTTGTTTAAGATTAAGAAAACCTACAATTTCACTCTTAATTGTATGAGAATTATAAATTTCACATCAAAGTATCATGGAACCCATGTTTACATATTTCAAATCTGCTTAAAGCTTGAGCAACGAATTTAAGTACCAAGTTAACGCTGTGAGTCGCCAGTATCCATTAATTTATTAATGAATATTCTCAAATCGAAGTATCGCTAATATGGATGCTGAACGAGTACACATAACGTTATTTCATCATACGACAGCAAAGTTAATTCGCTGGTATCATTTGATAGCGGAAATTAATCTCTATGAGGTAAACGTTTGCTCAGCGAATTAAGTGATAAGACCCTGCCTTTTATCCATTTAGTTGATTAATAATTGAATACACTAACCAGCTATACACTAAAAGCTGTAAACACTAATTGACAAAGAAGACATCTAATAATTAATTTACTGGTCCACGTACTATAGTTGTTCAAAAAAGTATTTTATCAAAGGCATTACTGTGTATTTATATATTATTTCACGTTTAATCAAGATATAGTCTTATGCCAATCATCAGATTAAGTACTAGGTTTTACGGATAATGTAATACTGAATACATATTTTATTTAGATGTTTGTAAAGTTTTTAATCATACCACACTATGGCTATTTGTTCGAAATTTGAATAACATTTCTTCAACTTTATTTGTCACAAGAATTATACATTTAATCCGAGCTCAATTATAATATTATTAACATTTATTCTTGACTTGTGGGGTGGCAGATGGCTGATCATTAGCAAAAGTCGGGAATAATATGGATCTGTAGGGTAGATCCGAGTTTTCGAGATTGGTAGAAAAATATGAGGAGAGCCAGTTATCGAAGGGCCCTGAAAGGCGAGATTTAAGAAGTTTGTTATAGACAATACTTCAAACAGGAGTGATGGACGATATTTCAGATATGCATTTTCAGAGGAGACGGGAGATAGCCAGTTATGAAAGGCCACCACAGGCATCATGTTCAAGAAGCCGGTTCTGCTGTAATGTCTCCAAAGGTTCCAGAGCGTCGATGAAGATCTGCCTGAGTTCCTGAGCGCCGTTGATTAAGTACCCATAAGACTAAATCCTATTAAGCCATCAATTAAACGCTACTGAGACCATCCCCAACAATTAAAAACTAAGGTATATTTAGACCACCATTCACTATGAAAAAGAATCTATTTACTTTTTATTTTTAAATTATAAATTGAATATATTTTTGTCAGAGCAGGAAGATAATATTTTATATTGTTGTTAAATATATTTTAAAATTTTAAACAAACTTATATAATTTATTTTGCTCTATTAACAAAGTAATTTCAAAGTTCCTTTTTTAGAAACATTACATTATGTATACATTTACATATCAAATTTAAATTTTCACTTCTTTAAACAGTTCCTTAGGTCCTGACTGAATAAAATACAAATAAAATACAAATATTAGTGTACAAAAAACTAAAGACAGAAATAAATGATGAAATTAAGAAAGTATATAAGACATTAAACAATCGATAACTCATTTTTGAAAATTATGGTGTTAGGAACTAGTTTCAATTAGAGCATGGATTCTAAACCTAATTCTAGCTCCTAGTTTTCTCCACATTATGCATAATATTGCCATGTATCATTTTTCAATTTCAATAAATATCAAGTGTTTCTGATATTTTCCTTTTTTATATAATCAAAATAAACCTTAATGTTTTTTGTGGTTGATGCTTTCTCTTAATGTATTATGTATAAAATTAAATAGGCCGTCTCTAGTGGCTAGCGTCACAGCCTCGCATCAGAGGTCCCGGGTTCGGTTCTGGCAAGGGCGTGGGTGTTTTTCAAGTACCCTGAGAAAAGTAAACTAGATATCTAAGAAGGAATTCGCTAATGACATCGTTGTTGATGGACTATGAAAACCGAATTAAAAGACATATTAAATAATAATATTTCATCACCGCCATCTGTAATATTTAATTTATTTAATGTTTTCCTGTTGTTATCATGACTAAACCCTTCCGTAAAGCAAAGATAAGGTTCGGTGATGTTTATTTCGACTTCACTTTTACGAATATTTCAACAATTTGGCAGAACACTTGTTTAATTCAATACATAATTTTTGTTGTGATAAATTTACATCAGTTGTGTAATTTTCAAACGGATTCATAATTCAAGATATGGCACTTAAACTTTATTTATGGAATTATTTTTTAATCGTTTCAAGTGGTCAGTATAGATTTTAATGACATAATGTTTTTTTTCCAACAAAATGATTGCAATTTAAAGTGAAAGTATACAAATATATTTTTGAGGCGAAATCGAAACGAAAATATTCGAATTTGCAGGAGATTCGCAGGTTTTCATGTGTATATTATTATACAAAGAAAATATTTGTATTAAAGTTCAATTAATTTGGTTGTCACGGGCTTTAGCATCATTCCCCAGTAGACCTCATTTCAAACTTCCAACGACGCGTTGGGAACCCCAAATTTAGAGCATCAGTTTCGTGGACAGGTGCGATGCATTTTTCCTCAATAACATTAGGTGCTCTTACTTTTGTAAACTCATTCGGGTATTATAAGTTGTTAATTAATCGTCGATATATAGTCCGAAATGTTGCGGACTCTTGCTCCTACTTTTTGAATGAAGCTGTGTACTTCCTGTGCGGGGAAAGAGAAGTTTCTCTTCACAACAGAGGTCCGTTACTCAGTTCTCTCATTGGCTTACATTTTCTCTCTGCTCATAACCAATGTTTCCATTTTAAAAGTATTTTTTCTTTTCCAAATCAGGCAATGGAGGAGAATATTACCTTCATACAGTAAATCCATTGTCTCTCAACCATTTTGTTCATGAAAACTATTATCCATCTTGATCAAAGTGCACCATCCTCAGCTTCTATTTTTGACGTTGCCTTTGATGGTCAGCTGTAGGTGCAAATAAACAACGGACGAGTTAGGGAGTTCAATGAAACGTTCGAGGTTACGACGTCTCGGACTGAAAATTTTCAAGATCTCAAGAGAATTTTTGGATGTAACGAAGTTCTCGTTTAAGAAACCTGGCGTTTCGTCTGGTGCTCGGTTTACGAATGTTCCCGTACGGCTGCTGGAAGGGAAAGTGTTGTTTCCTAATGATGGGCCCGTCCAAGGCCACGCGCTGTCCGTGACGTCACTGCGTGGTTTCTTTGTCGCCCACAAGGCCGCCCGCTGGAAGACTGGAATCGCCAAAACAGCGCTGAAACTACCACGGGACACAGAAATATCCGAGGGGAAAAGAAACACAACCTATAGCTCAAATCGTGAAGTCCATCAAAGGTTGCAGACTCTCATACTCATACCCTTAACTGATGCATCGCAGTCTCCTGTCTCCTTTCTTAAGACGAACATGGATTTTTACTTTTCGAGGGTAGGTCTCTTAATCTTCCATCTCTCTTCCATTTCACTCTACCGTTGTACTTTAAATTCCATTCTGCTCTCTTCGTTGGCCTGCTAAATTTTCGACTCAATGGCCCATCCGGACATGATCAGCCGCGAATCAAACGGTTTGTGTTGATATACTTTTACGGACATCTTTATATGGATACTTTCAGCGCTCGTCAACGTATTTACAGCCTCAATTCCTTAGACAGCATTCAACCTTAAAACATCACGGCGCCAGTGCTGGCATTCCTTTTACGAGTAAGTAGAAGAGCAGGTACAGAAACAAAAATTATAGGTATGCAGAACCTAATAAAAGAATAGATTCATTTTTCATATATCCTCAAACTGGGCTTCATAGACGTTACCAGGGTCACGTATTTCACATTGTTTTAAATTTACAATTATTAATTTAACTTACTTAACAAATTAACGTATTAAGTACTCCATCTGGGTCAAATGATTAAAAGAAAATTTTTACAGCATAAAATCAATATAATTATTATTTTGACTTTACAACCCCGTGAGTGCGGTCGAATTTGTGTTCTCCCTCCTCGACCACGACACGAAAAACATTGATTAAAAATATAAATTAATTATTTATTACAGCGATCGTTAACCCGCGGTTTTTCTTTTGTATTAGTCAGGAGCGGTATATAAAGTAAATTCGTTTTAAGGTAAGACGTCCTTGTTAAACACCATTTACAAACATGAATAAATCAAATTTCTACTAATCGATGAGCATTTTTTTAATTTTTTGACTAAAATTTACAATAAGTAAAAAGATGGCCAATAAGTCAGCATATAAATTTATTACTATTTAGTAAAAAACTACGTTTCGTACTTTTTTAGACTACCTCAGGCATACTACAAACATAATATTACAAGAAATTAAATGTTACGCATCACAGAACCCATATTTAATTTCTTGTAATATTATGTTTGTAGTATGCCTGAGGAAGTCTCAAAACGGAGACGAAACGTCGCTTTTAAATAAATAGTGATACATTTATATGCTGACTCATTGGCCGTATTTTTATTTGCAGTTTTATAATTGTTTTCGTATAGAGTTTTAGCCATACTCTACTAATTATGAGACACTGGCCAATGAATTACAATGCCAAAAAAACCTAATACCCTATTATAAAATGTTTACTTTGTTTGTTTATTTAATATAAACAATAATATTTACTTTTAACATTAATATTTTAATTTACAGATTATGTAACACTCTTATTTGTTCTACTGACAGTTTAGACAGTTCTCTGCGGCACAAAAATGTTGGAAGCCTTGCTCTAAAGTTATCTCAAAATTCCGTGTTTTTACGTATATTCTTAACACAGATTTCAAGGCGTGGACAAATTGGAACTAAACTTGGTACTTATATTCTTAAAAAAACGAGGAAATATAGTGACAGGAGGGGTGAGAACCCCTAGCACAACCGAAGAAGGAAATGAGTTCACATGTGATGTCATCCAGCATTGAAATAATACACACATAACACACGGAAATCCGTCATTTTTAATTGTGTGCATTATGACTGCTATTTGTTTACTTTCTGGTACGATATTTGATAAATTATATTCTATAATGCATACACCAGAGACACATGATGATAAAAACGATACTAAAGATTTGTTAAATAAGTAAGTTTGTATATTTGCGTTTTACTTAGAACTGCCTTTTAACATGACATATCACGGGACCACGTCAGATTTTAAGTTCGACTTATATCCAATTATATAATGCAATACACACTTTATGAAATATTAAAGGGTGTTAAAACACCGCAGGTAATATTTTACAATGATAATTTAATAGATTTACATGCTTTTTAATTTTCTATATTTAATAATACGAAATGATTCTTTAATCGTTATAATTTAATAAATCCGTTTGTCGATGTGTAAATTATGACGAAATAATTTCAAGTGAAAATAACATAGAATTAACGTCATTACACATAATTAATATTGAAGATTTCGCGAAATTCGCTTCCTTTTACGTTTGTTGTATACAGTGGTCTCTTATCCATACATTAAGTTTCAAATTTTCTGCATGCGTGAATTTAGAACTATTCAATACGTCTAAAAAAAATTGACGTAACGCTAAATTTCGTGTTTATACAAAACCGCCTCTTGATTGGTGATTGACTGGTTAATCGTTGTGGCAAGATTGAGGGAAGTAAACGAAAGCTATCATTTACTTCCTTAAGGTACAGGGGGTATTTTTTACGTGTTGCATTCCTGACTCCATTAGTCTACTGGAAGAATTTATAAGTCAAAGTACTAGCGATATTTTCCCTGTTTTATATATACAATATATAATGGTGATAGGTAGGCATAAAGAGGTTAAAAACGCGCTCGAAGTTGACAGTGATTTTAGAGTCAAATTAAATAATGGACCGGGTTAATACAAATACATACCCGGGCAAGGCCGAGCACCCAGGCAGAATTAAAATAATTTAGAGATCTAATAGACACACTAACTGATTAAACTTCCAATCTTACTTATGAATACAATTATTTTCAAGAAACTCATTTACAGTGTAGTAAATTCACCTTTGATCGTAACTGGAGTGTTTCTTAATTTTTAATATTATCAAGAAGTTTTTTTTAAAAAATATATATATTATGACTCAATTTACTATATGACATGCAGAGTGGCGTCGCCTGTCACCGGACGTTTCTCGTTGTGCTATGATTATGCCGCAGTTAAGAAGGCCTTGGGACTTGGGATTGATGAGATACTGACACGAGATCTCCGAGCAACAGCTATCTTTGAATCCGCATCATAAGGATTCCGATGTATAGGTACGGTAAATGTAGTTTGGCAGATTAGTTATGGAGCCCAGTCATCTTTGGCCTCGCGGGATTTATGTCGCAGTTACATAAGGGGAACTGGTTCCAGTGGCCCTGTTTTGTCCGTTGATTTGCGTTCGCTTCGGGTAGCGAAGGCCGTTGCGACGTCAGATGGTGCGAATATCGACTGGTACTGAGCAGAGCGAGCACGTGCAGACGACTTGGATCGATGCGGCTGCTGGTGGCCAGCCAGGCGTATCTCCCAGCCACACGCCCGAGCTCAGACCACCCTCACCCTCTCCCTGACTCACGTATCAATGGAACTCACTATGAGAAGCTAAGACCGGATACACAATACTCACATGCATACTAACGGCTGCCGATAAACAACGAGGCCATTCTGTATCTTCTCTTTCCAGTTGCTTGAATCAAGTTATTTCAGCACATTCATTCTGACCAGGTTTGTATAATAACTGCTGATTTTCTCCAATATTCTCTTAGAGGGCTGTAGTTGCTGCTGTTTCCAGTTGCATACGAACAAACCGTAAACAAATCAAATCAAATTAATGCAACTATTATTTTAGTTCTTCTCTTTCGGATTTGACTGACTGCATTAGACAAAGCCTGATGGTATTGTTTAGAACAGAGATGAGCTCATCCCGCGGGCTTGTCTAAGCTTCAGTTTTAACTCATTATCACGAGATGTCCTAGCTCTGAGATCACACTACCATAAACCTTGTGAGTAGTCGTGAGACTGTTGTTGAAGACCGGGTTGAACAACTGGCCCATACACACTCCAACATGCATGTTTAACAATACGCCACGCCCAAAAATATCAAGATATCAGGACAGACTTAAGAAAGGCTTCACGGATTTTCTCCCGCGTAATGTCCAACGACGACGTTTCTTTTGAAGCAGGCGACTCCCCTTTAATTGAAATTGAAAAGGGGAGAATTTGGAAGGTAGAACAAGGTAGCCAAGGGTTGACTAGGGCCCCCGGACCTACCCGGTGTTTCACCTAAATGTTAATCAGGGAAAACTCTAAAAAACCTGCAGCAGGTAGGTTGTGTATCTGGTACTGCTCCCATTCCCTTTCGATGACGAGAGACTGGATTGCTGTGGGAACACAACAAACCCGCCTGCTTTAATCGGACCAGAGGGACAACTCTTGCCGTGTTTGGAAAGTCTTTGACCCCATAAATACACCCCTTAAACTGCTCAAGGTCGTATCAGCTTGCGGTAGACAATTTAAAAACCATGGCCTTGGGCATACCCGGAAGGACGGACTTTACAGAACTCCTCCGGGTTCTCTCCACATAGGGTTGACTAAGGCTCTAATGATTCGCCTAAAAGAGATGTGCCAGGTACCTAATATAACTGCAAAGGAAACTCATCTCCCATCATTTTTAAGGGCGTGAGAATAGTTCCCAACAGCCCGACCTACCTGGTGTAGATTTTCTAAGGATTTCTGTGCATATCTTTTAGGCGAATCGACGGGTAGGATCCTTAAGCTATAGCCCGGGGTCCCTAGTCAATTCTCTACCTTCCTCATCCACTCGTTTCAATTCACTTTCTATGCTATTAAAGGTAAGTTGCCGGTTTAAGGATCATCTTCATGTAGCCTGTTACCCCCAAAAAGGTATATATTTAATCTTTATTTACAATTCCACGTTTCTAACTTCAGACAATCAGTTTGGTATATATATATATTATTTATTAGTTTTCATATAAATTTTTATATAAATTTATAATTTTTATTGAAAAATAATTTAGGTTGATATTTAGTTAAGGATTGGTAAATGATTGTCCAAATTGAAAGAATGCTGCGAATTGGTGATTCGATTTTAATTATCATATTTTTACACTTATTTATTAGTTACAACAAACATTTAAGATGGAAAAATATAGTTGTTTATCCCATTAGACAATTTTCTTGGAAGAGGATTAAAATGTTATATAAATATGGCATCTGAAATATTATATTGCATGTTTCTCTTTTTAAATAAATTAAAAATTTAAACGTTGTTTGCTCTCTTCATCCACGTTTTTGCCGCGAAAAATGCCACCTCAAGAAAACAGAATTACATGAGAATTACGTTAACGAGATAAACGACATGATTAAGTGTAGAAAATCGTATTAATTCAAATTTACGGAAAACTATTTTACTGAAAATCATAAATTTACAAATTTATGAGAAAAGGACAATGAACTAAGGAATTTAAACCCTACTGTTTTTGAATAATATATATATATATATATATATATACATTTTAAACGATAAAAAAGTAACATATATGCTATACTTTGGTCACTTTAAACTTATAAGCTGGCGATTTTTAAAATGACAAATACTATATATATATATATTTATAAAAGTTATACAAATTAAATTCCTTACAACTAAATACAAGAGCTCTACAGTAAGAGCCGTTTTAAATGGCCCTTCTCAATAAAGCAGAATAACACAAAAAACCTACTCGGAAATGGCAGTACAACGAAATCGATAAAAGGTTACAAACAGAGGTATATATTGTGTCGTCTCAGCTTGCCTGGACCTTCCCACTACCGCTTCCTCGTTGTTACAGACTGGTTCACGCTTTACTGCCGTTGTTATTGTACGTGGTAAGGAGAATTTCCAATCTTTAACTGCTAAATATTAGCCTCAAATCTTAATCTCTACGTCCTTAATCACCAAACCATCATCTCCTTAATATTCAAAGCATAAGAACCTACATGGTCTTAATGTCCAACTCCTCATCTCCCGGAAATATATTTCTCCTCACTTCCTTAGATCATATTCCGTCGGTGGCGGGGCTCAATATTGTCCTATCAAATTTACTATCGAACCGTTTGCCCCATCCTCCTTATCATCCGCTGTCGCCAAATTTCACGGGACGTAGGAAAAAAAATAGCGCCGTTGTGTCTGACTTTTATTACCCCTTTTTGTAACCGTCACGTAGCTTCCTTTTGATTCCGTACCGCCAAATCCAGAGTAGATGTGTTTTATCGTTAAAAGACAAACTTAATTCCTGTAAAATGGCAAATAATTTCTTTCAGACCTAATTTATTACTCATTTAGAGTTCAGCGCCCAACTGGAAAATCAATCATGACGATTTTGAGTAGAAATGTTTATTATTTAATATAGAAAAGGATATTTCGCCTGTAGCAATAGTAACAAAACAGTAAGATTCTCCCAAGGATTATCGAATTTAGTGGAAAAATCGAAGAGATTTCTTTTTTATTTCCGTAGTGAAAACTCGTGTATTTCACAATACTTTAAGGATTATAGATAATGCTTTGACATAAGCTTGAGCTTGTATATAATGACGAAACTTCTTTATTTAGTTTATGTAGTACGAGTGTGTTTATTTACACGACTGACATAAATTTGAAGCTGCTGACGTATGGAAATCTGCAGCGGATGTGAACTGATATTGACTTTCACATGCAGAAATAAATGAGTTTCTTAGAAAGTGTTAATGGGATCGTATTCAAAAGAGTAATTATCTGCTATAAACTGAATCATAAAAATATGCCATAACTATCGATTCTGAGACATTATTTATACAGATATGTTTTATTTTAGTCCACATTACGTGGCGTAAGTTGAATATTGATTGATTGTGAAACTTTCCCACGGTCTAGCTTTGAAAAATTTAATGATCTCAAGTCCGACAGTGGAAGAAACTTCTCCAAATTGAAATGAATTAAAGATTATCATTGATCGCCGCTGTCAGAAACGAAGCGACAGTTTACATATAACAGATTCTTGGATAACTAACAAGTAAAATTCGATATCCAAGAAATTAATAAAACAATTACGTTCAAGGTTCTGTTAAAAAAATGGAAAACGCCGTGTGGGGGACGCAATTGGCAACTAAATGGGTCATAAAGTTTCATTTAATTTAATCTTTTAAATACTTTAATGCTAAAACCGTTCGTGGAAGTGCTACTGATAATTTTATACTGCTTTTGCAGAATGAATAGTAAATTTGTTGCACATTACTAACACCCGAGGAGAGAATAATTTCCCGTTTGTTAAGGAAGAAAGTGTGACCTGTCCAATTAACTTGAATGGTAACACATTCAGGCACCGACGCAGTGGCTTTTCATGGGGGCGACGTGACGCTGGATTAGATAACATCTCTAATGTTACAGAAATGAGCAACCTACTACTCTCTACTCACGGTCTTCAAATGAAACTAAACTAACCCCTCAATTGCTCACTCACTCAGCTCGACTCAAATGTAACTGAAAGCTTTTTTCACGTATCTACCATCCAAAAAATTAAATCTCAACTTTAATGTATAAATAGGTTTTCAAGCTTTCCTATACTTCGCCATAATTATCTGCTAATTACAGGAACAACAGTGCTAAAACAATACAATAATCATAAAATTATTATGTTATACAATTTATTAATTTTGCTTCAATAAATACAATTATCCGACATGTTTAAATTAAAATAAATAAATAAAAAGTCACAAGCCATAAAAAATGAACAAAGCAACTAACAAAAAAACCATATCGCCCGTAAACTTTTTATTTATATTAATAATATTAATCTATATTTACAATTCCACGTTTCTAACTTCAGATAATATATAATATTTTATATAAATTTATAATTCATATTGAAAAATAATTTAGGTTCATAGTTGCTTAAAGCTTGATAAATGACAGAATGTTGCAAATTTGTTACTTGATTTTAATTATTGCGCTTGTTAGTTACAACAAAAATTTATGATTTTCAGTAAAATAGTTTTCGGTAGATTTGAATTAATATGATTTTCTATATTTTCTGGTTAACGTGGTTCGTTTATACTTCTGTTTTCTTGTGGTGTCGTTTTCCGGATTTCCCTACAGCGACAAAAACACTTTAAAATTTAATTTATATAAAGAGAAAAACTGAAATATAATATTTGAATTCTCTACCAAAAAAGTTGTAGGATTCTTAAACTATAGCCCGGAGGCCATAGTCAACCCTTAGCTATATTGATATACCTTCCACATCTCCCCCTTTTTCAGTTCCCTTCGTATGCTACTAAAGGGGAGTTACGTGGGTAAGGATCAACTTTAAGTAGCTTGTTACCCCCCAAAAAGATATCTATTTATTTAATCTTATATTAAAAGAATAAATTGTCATTTTAAGTATATAAACACACAATATAAAGTTAATAAAAAATTTCTTTTTACATATTTAGATATTCAGACTTTTAAAAATCAATTTATCGTTTTCTTTGTATTTGGGCCCCAGAAGTTATTTCAAAACGTAGCGATAAATTTTATTTTGTTGAACTTTTACTGACAGGCTGGCTGGTTTATTCCTTTAAAAATTAATTTTCTATACATTGTAGCGACATTTCAAAAGCATCCTTTGTCTGCACTGCCTGCGTTAATCAAATTTTTGGCTGACAATAATAGAAGGATTTGGTCAGATATAAAAACCATCATTATTCAGTTTACTCAGACAGTAGAATACCTGACGAAATTGAACAATGACATTAACTCACCATTGTCAACAAACTTAACCATGTTATAAAAATTATGTTTAACTTGAGGGACCATAAATTAAGGTCAGAATGTTGTAGGCTTGTATTTTATGTTACTTTTTTGTTTTCTGACTTGTGGCTGATGTATTAATATAATTGTCTTCTTATTTACATCTACAACAATTCTTAATGTGAGCCAATTTTACACTTACGTATAACGTATGTCATTATTCATTATAATTCTTACAGTTTCTGGTTTTCAGCGTTAGTTCACTGGGCAAAGATATTCCATATCTGCCATTACATTAAAAGTTTTTGTTCTTTCATTTAAATAGACTTATGTGCGCAGTGGGAAAAGTTGGAGCGAAGTATTTTCGTCTGGCTGGAACTTCGCCTCGGAACCAAGCCGCCTTAACGCTATCATTCTATAATTTTTACAAACATTAACTACGTTCTTACGGACGGAATTTACAGACACCGTCATGTACTTATGATCTGTTAACCTTTATGGATGCGATTTTTGACATAGAACTGAAGAATATATTTCCAAGCGTCAATGTTTTTAGTATATTTTTTACACTACGAAGTTGTTAGAAAACTTCGTGTTAAAGCAACTCCGGCCTACACCCACTACAACATCAGTGGACGGCTAAGACCGTACTGTATTTTACGACGACTGGAGTCTCATCAACAAGCGATTACGGGAGGTAGGTACCAGGGCGCCTGCTTGGCGCAGAGGATTACGAAAGACCATATTCACGCTTCATTATTCATGAACTTGCCTTTTCTAGATCTAATTACGATTCATTTTATTTAACATTATTTCAAAATATTTTAATAAACATGAATTCTATAAACTCTTATAAAAATGATACCAAACGAGCTATCAATTGCTGATCACATTAGCTGTGTTTGGTACAAATTGAGTGTTAGATTATTAATAGCTTCTATTGTAAATAAAGTAAATTATATTACGAATACAGTATCTGAATAGTGATTTATATTTTACCAACTATTGAATTGTGGAGAATTGCTTTGCATATAACCTAATAAATATATATTTTTTAAATGTCAAAATAAATCAAGTTAGATCTTCGGATGTCCACTGTGAGACTTTCCCAATCGTCCGGCGCAATCACTATTTCCAGTTGAACGTATATTCAATATTTACAGTTTGATACAAAATATATACTTAACCAATAATAAAATAGAAGAAAGACAAGAATGGAAAAATGTCAACCGGACCAGTGACTCAAACACAGGACCTCCCGATATCCAGCCGGGTGCTCTACCAACTGAGCTAATCTAAGTCGACATCTAAGGCCGGATTTCAACATCCCTCCATTCCCGTAAACCTAAGCTAGGCTCAACTACCAATTCACTAATCACACTGTTCACACCCTAATTCTAGGAAATACGTGAAGAATCGGCATTGCGTAAATTGATCACAGGTGCATTAAAAATCTATTCTAGCACCCGGATGGAGATCTGGAGGTCCTGGGTTCGATTCCCTGGTCCGGTTGACGTTTTCCATTCTTGCCTTTCTTCTAAAAATTAGCTATATGCTTTACTGAGCTTCATTTGAAGCATTTCCCCTTCATTAGAATACTTAAAACATACGTTCATAGGCAATAAAAGATGAAATAGTTACAGCGAAACGGTACAATACTACATTCGTCGGAAAAATGGCAATTCTTAGTACCCGAGTTCTAATCTCGACACTGGAGTATGTAAGAAACTGGACAAGTAAACTTGTGAAGCATGGACCAGCTTCACATTACGAGCAGTTTGATAAATAACGAAACTAAGTTACGAAAATTTTGTGAAGTTAAAACCCATAAAACGTGTCTCCAAACTTCATTTGACGTTCACGTTTCACAAATTGCAAATTTCCATAATGTTATAAAAAGAAAAAATAGACCACTTTCAGCCAATATGAAAGACAATCATATATTTCTACTTGCAAGTAGCAGTATGAAATGACTATCAGGCACCACAACCTCTCACGCTCACCAATGCCAAGTTTTGGGTCCGTCACAGTACAAAAATAGATCGACGCATAACCTGCAACAAACGGTGATATACAGCTGTACCTTACTTCTTCCAATATGAATGGGAGAGAACGTCTTGAGCCAAAATTAGGTTCCGCGAGCACGGATGGACATACTTGGGCTGTTTGCCAAGCAACACGCGACACTGAAGATTCTTCAAATGAAGTGGCGTGACAGCCGCGTTGTGCGTCTAGAGCGAATGGCGTGAAGCAAATGTTCGGGAGTATCATTGTCCATTCTTGACTCTATTCCACTGCTCGAGAGTACAAATCATAATATAGTATTGACTGCTAGTTAATTTACGGGAACATCTGTTGTAATGTTCTGAAGTTGATGCTCACGGTGCCCACGCTATTGTGATTATGCGTGAGGAATGCTTCTTTTATTATGATTATTGATTTTATTTTTAGTCACATCAGCAGTATAGTCATTAGCGACTTATACAATATTAAATTTACAAATACTAATACATTTTATGTTTAAATTACCTATTATATAATTTCATCTTTACATTTATGTTGAAGCGCAGTAGTACCCCTCCCTAATTTTATTCACATGTCTTTGATTTTAAATGATCGAAATTCAGTGAGAATATTCTAACTCGGAGATAGGCAGGCGAGAGGTTGGAGGTGCCTGGTTGAAAACGTGTCTGTCTTCAGCTTCAAAAGATTAAGCTTCTTGTTTCCTAAAGGAAAGTTCACACTTCAAAATTTCACAAGGACACTATTGTCTCCGTCCTTGAAAAAGTTCCCGCGCTTGACGGAGGACGAACACACATTACGTGGTGTGGCGCTTTCCTTTGGAGGAAAGGGAAATAAGAATTTAGCTGGGAGGTGAGAAGACGAAAAATGAGCAGAGCGGATCAAAACATTGAAAGGGCGATGGTTAACTATATTCATAAATTGCCAGAGATTTAGTTATTTAAAATTCTTACATAAATTTTATTTTAAATTTCACTAATTTCTCCTTTAATAATATTTATTATCATGAAATGAGTGTTTCCCATAGGGGAAGTCCGTTATCCGATTTTTTTCACTAAAATTTAATACCATTAAGCTAATTTCCTTACGTTCCTTACGGTTGGTCCATTTGGCGTGGAACAGCTGGATTTGAATGACCGTCAGTGGGGCGACTCCAGAAAAAGTTGTCAGCATTGGGTTCGTTTCATTTGTGTCTAGATGTTGAACCGAAAAATTAAAATTTATATGAGTTCACTCCGTATTCCTCTTGTACACTGCGCAAACTTTTCGAATGTCTATTTATAGGTGCGTACATCTTAACGCGTAAAAGTTCGGTCATGATTTAGTTTGTTTTATTTTCTACCGGTATATCTTGTGGCCAGTACTAAAACGTCACATTTTTCCAATTCTAATGACCTTGGGAAAAGTTTCTAAGAAAGCGCCGGGTAATAACTTAATTACTCAAATATCACTGAAATTCTTACCTCGAAAAGTTTTTTTTGCAGTTGACGCAAATATACAATTCAAATTCTACGCATAACTCACATTCCTCACAAATGGAAGTACGCCTACATTATAATGATCCACAAACACAATAAGAGGAAAGACGATCCAAGCAGTTACAGGTCCATCAACCTTTCTCCCACTCTTCTCCAAAATTATGAAGCGACTAATTGTACCAAAAGTCATGGAAGATGTGTCTCACTCATCTCAGACGCACAGTTCGGATTTCAATCCCGTCATTGATACCCTCAGCAGTTTCACCGTGTAATCGACACTAACTTGGAAAGTTTTGAACAGAAGGTCTGTCTAGGAGCTTGCTTAGACACAGAAAAAGCGTATGATGAAGTATACCAGCAGGGTCTCTTGAGTAAATTAAAGAATCAACTCCCAGACACCTACTATAGGTTAATAAAATCTTACTTAAGTGTGAGAACATTCTCCGATAAATACTAAAATTACGTCTCCGCTTCTAAGTCAGTACAATAAGGTGTACCTCAGGGAAGCGTGATTGAACCTCTGCTTCACCTGATATATTCACATGACATCCCGCTACGTGACCAATCAACAGTAGCATTTTATGTAGATGACCTGGCCATTCTCCAAGTGGATGAACATTTAGCAGCTGCACACAACAAAATTCAAGATAAATTACACGAAATCAAAATTTGGAGCAAGAAAGTCAATACCCGAAAATCAACAGTAGTTCCATTCATTTTAAGGCGACAAATTTACAACCAGAATCTACAAGTCGATAACCAGGACTACTGATACTGTAGTTAGATATCAGGGTCTTCACTTCGATCATCGCCTAACATGGACAGCTCAGATCAAATATCTCGTTGAAAGGATAAGATAAAGAATCCGTCAACTCAAGCCTCTTGTGCAGAAAAAATCTCCCTTACCTCTGGGAACAAAAATACTAATACATCTATAACTAATACGACCAATTTGGTACTACTCTTGTGGACTGTGGGGAATTGTTGTAGAAAGTCTCATCAGACGTATACAGGTGACTTAAAACAGAGTTATGCGACTGATGTCTGAAGCATCCTGGTACATCAGAAACTCTACTCTTCAAGACTTGGGAATAACAACTGTCCAAAGAACGATCCGACAGATGTATATGTATAAGGGAATGTTTGTTCATGGCAACCCCATCATTTCATCAACCATAGAAGCTCCAGTCGTACATTCACAAAATAGAAGACTAAAGCGGTAGAGACTCCATGATTCAATTGGCTAAAAAGGGGGGGAAATGAAGACACAGAAAACAAGAACTAGCTTCGGGCACCAGATGGCACATTTCATGGCAATTAAACCTCTTTGTTTACTATATTCTTTGTGAACAAAACCGTACAGTCCTAGGACAAAAAATTAAATAAATTAATAAAAAATTACAATTTTGCGTTAAATAGAACATTTGATTATGAAACTTAGTTGACTATAGTTGTGGAAATATAAAGTCAAATGAAACAAACATTATACTTTTTGAAATAAATGCGGAAAATGATTTTTTTGACCCAACCGATTTGATAATAAAATATGGAATAGAATACTGAGTAAACAAAGTTGATCTACATAGCGTAGACTTGAATAGAGATGAGTACTAGAAAAACATTATGATGATTTTGACATTCAAAACCCCTTAGAAATTATTTCTGTCCTACAAGAAAAATCTTTTTAATGCTCAGGTAAATACATAAATTATAGACGAGAAATATTTATGTGCACTTATTTATTCAATCGAGCATCTAAAATTTGAATAAATATATTTAAAAAACCTAAATTTAAAAAATATTGTTGTACGATTTTCCTTGTTTTTTTTGTGAATCTCTAAAGCGGGAAGTTATTTCAAGAACAGAAGAAACGATTTCAATTAAAAGCGTAACTTTAAAGGCTTTTAGCATCGGTAATTCGACATATTTTCAGTAGTTACACAGTTCACAACTCAGAGAGATCCGAAGTTAAATTATAATTCTGCCACTTTTTTAACCATAACAGTGGATTTGTTTCCTTGCAAGAAAATGGAGAAATAGAAATAATTACAGATAAATAAAAAAAGAAGATTCATGACTTTTTTCTGATTCCTCAAGAGATACGACTAAGAATTCCTTTGGAGAAAATATATAATTAGGATTACTAACTAAACGCTATAGATAGTAAGCACTCTAGTAGCATTCAAATAATTACTGAGCCACTCCTACTCTAAAGTAATTGAACTATCAAATAAACCTTGTAAAATCAGTATTATGGTGTAAATAGTTAGCACGGTCTATTAGTAGCCTAATTATAGTTATGTAGAATGAAATTATAGGAATTATATTTATTTTATATAGTAAAAATTAATTTAAATCATTGAATACAATATTTTTTTTGTAGATTATTTTTAATCAAGCTATTAATTATAGTTATAGTGTAAAATTAATGGTTCTTTCCACATCATTAAAGCTTTGCTCGTCATGAGGGTCTACGGGAAATGAATCTGTTCTATTATGCGTTCAGTTCTAAACATTCAACGCGTGCGCAATTCCTTCAACAAAATGGTTTCCCGGCTCTGGAATAGAACAGTGATTTACTTCTAAAAATAAGTTCCAGCTGCTTCCAATCTTTTAGCGTCATTGTATAGTCACATTACTTTAAACTGAAATGCATCCACGTTCCTCTGGAATGAGACGCACTATAGAGCATTTTATCAGGCTACCATTTTGACACACGCATTTTTATTTTATAAAATGTCAGACAATCCAAGCGACAAGTAAAATGACTACGCTATCATTAACAATGTGATTCATATCGACATACTGATTATATAAATTAAAAAAACGGCCAACAAATAATAAAAATATATGAAATCGTGTGTAATACAATGGCAGCTGGTGCGTATGTTAGCTACGGCACATAAATTAATTTAATTAGATTAATTGTAATTTTAAGAACCTTTACAATAATTAAGCTTTAACAGTTCGAATTTCTGCTTCGATTAGGAGGACTTAAAGCTGACCGCGTATGTGCTATCCAAGGCACACGATTTCTGTCTGGAATGAGAAACGCAAATGTGCAGTTTTCTGTTTCACCCTTTTGCATCACCCGTATGGCTCAACAAACTCCTTTCCGCTGTTATGGATGGTGAAGCATGTAGAATCAGGACCGTGCCGTACTATGGCTTTTGAAGGAGTCCTGACATTTCAGAGAGAAAACGTGAAAGACACAAGAAACACGTTCTTTCATGCGTTGAGCAGCAATTACAATTACTGTAACTAGTATTGGACTCTAGACGTTGTTAACGAGAATATTTAAAAAGATGGGCGAATTTGCTTGGTTCCGGCGTTCTGACAAGTTACCATGGGAGCAGAGTATACTCGTTCCGACGGCTTAGGGGTTAATATCCCACTTTATATGAGTAATGCACATTACCGGAGGAGGGGGACTCATTCAGTGGATAGTAGACCTAGTGGGACACGGTACGTCATTAGAATTTTTTTTTGTTTTGGAAGTGTACTTCAGGCCTTTTAAGGACTCTTTTTATGGATGACGTGAGACGGATAATTATTTGCTCGAAAATCTTCATATAACTAGTATAACTCACTTCATCACTCTTTGGAAAGGAAAGAGAATGAACCCAAAAACTTCGTTTTTTATTTTTGCGCGTAGTAAAAGACAGACCCATTTTGAAGCACGTAACTAGTTTAGAGCGACGAAACTATATTACACAGCAAATCGTTTCAATTCTCATTATTATAATTGTTATTTAACTTTTTATAAATAATTCAATAGACAATAATATTCAAATAAGAAAGACATTGTGGTCCTCAGCGGATCACATTTTTACCTATAAAAATTAGAGTTTGACAGAAGACTTATACAAAACTAAATTTTATTTTTTATTTAAAGATAATCTAATACATTCGTATAAACATATTCATATGTATTTGTTACTAATAGTCAAAAAAGATATTGGAAAAACTTACGCTGTTTTGAGGCAAAGCAGTCATCGAGCAATTTTCGTACATTTTCATAAGGATAAGTGAAGTGCTTCTGAACAAGTCCGGTGAGTAAGCCGCAAGTTCAAGTATTTCCCAATCTGTCCCTTTACTGGTTTTACTGTGCGTGAAGGTGCGTTATCATGACGTGAAATCAATTTGTGTCGCCTTTCTTGATATTCTGGTCGTTTTTCACGCAATGCATGATTCAAATAGATCATTTTGTTGTGATTTGCGTTCAGAATAAACCGCTGCCGGAACGCTACTAGCATTGTTAAAAACATTAATTGTATTCATACAAACGGGATATGAAAACTACGAATTATCTGTAGCACACCCTATACTTACGATCTATTATACTTTACCGATGATTTTATTGTCGTACAACATATCCACTATGGAGAGCGTCAATGTTTTCAGAATTGCTTTTACACTACGAAGTTATGGTTTCAACAATTGGAGTTAAAGTGAGCTCCTGTCTACAATATGGGCGGAGTTGTCCACAGCGCATCGTGTTGACACATGACTTGCTAAATCTCCCGAATAATACATTTCGGTTCCTGTTGAGTCATCCTCATTCAACAATGCTTGCAGTTCACTGTCTTCAAACTTTTTCGACGGTCTTCCGCGTTCTTCGTTTCTCGCGTCAAAATCACCAATTTTAAAATTCTTAAACCACTTACGCACTGTGATTTACCAATATCATGCGATTCTGTAACGGTTTTCTTTAAACGGTAAGAGAGAATCGGTGCTGTCCGCAAATCGTAGTTTGTAGGCGCAAAACTCGATTTGTTCAAGGCTATTAAAGTCGTTGTTAAATGAAACTTTGTAATGTTGTGAGTCGAAACTCTTTTGTCAGGAGTCAATGAACAAAAATGACGCCAAAGATGCGGTTTGAAGGTAACCACATTCGCCATCAATGGGCTAATTCAAGTTATACATTTACAGACCTGGTATATTTCAGCTTCGTGAGTTGACGTGACTTCTAAGAAGTATATATATGTACAGTATTTTTTGCGACATTGCCCAACGTATTAAAGAGAACGCAAACTGTCGTAGATTGTTTCCACTTTAGGACTTCCTGTTCAATTAAATGGTGCATTAATGCGTTTTAATCGCACTTGATGGTCAGAGCGTCGCACCAAACATATATATCAGGCACCGTAGTCACCGACTGTCGGATGGGATGTTAAAACGTAAGATAAATATTGAGTTCCTCATTCACAATGAGCGAGCATTCCGTGCGGTTGTGAATTGTCCGTTCGACTTGAATAGCTACTTTCAGTATTTTCATTTGAGTCCGCGACGTTGCCAAGCAGCCTAGGGGCAGGTGATCTCGGAATAAGCTTCCGAGCTCCACTTTACGTGGCGGAAGTACTTAGGAAGGCTGCATGTCCTTGAATTTCTAAACACATTACACGTTCCGGACACAGAGTTCCCCCGTTCTCTGCATAAAATAAAGATCACGGCATTCCGTCCAGTCTTGAACATCGCTTGTAATTAGTTTTGTCTGCCTTCCATGTGGTCGTTTACGCACTTTAACAATACGTCCTTCGCATTACACAAACGAGGCACAAGAATTTAACTAAATTAACAACTTATAACGACGGAAGTTAAGGAATTCTGCTACTTGGGAAGCGTAATAACTAGGGTAATATAAATGTGAATATTAGGAAATCGTTGCTAAAAATGTTCGTATGAAGCGTGGCGTTATATGGGTGCGAAACGTGGACGATAGGAGTTGGGGAAAGGAAAAGAATGTGGTGCTATAGGCGAATGCTGAAAATCAGATGGGTGGATAATATCACAAACGAGGAAGTTCTTAACAGAACAGGGAAAAAGCGAACATTATGGAGGGCGTTGACTAGGAGAAGGGATAGATTAATAGGCCACGTTTTATGATACGAGTTGTCTTGTAAAATTAGCATTAGAGGTGTGTGGGGTAATAACAGAAGAGGGGGGCCAAGGATGGAATTTTATAAGTAGATTAGGTAGGATGTGGGATGTGGTAATTATGCGGAAATGTAAACGCTTGCGTAAGATAGGTTATCATGGATGATTGCGTCAGACGTAGGACTGAATACCGCAACAACAACGACAATCATATTAAATAAGAGCACTAGAAATTATACAGCTTTCATTTCAATTTTCTTCACCCTTTCCTTCGTAATCTTATAGCTTTCCATTCTGACGTAGACTTATATTTAATTTATATATCTACTTAAATATCTATATATTAATACTTGAGGGAAAAATTTTAAGCACAGTGTGCGCACGGGGGAATTCGATATTCAGCATAGATAAGGCTCGTATAGAGGAGGAATGCAGATCGATATTTATCCCTAATATGTGTTAAAAAAACAGTAAATTAAATGAAAAAACATTCATTGTTTACTTTCAAACTCAAACACGTCAATGTCTCTGGTTAGAGTCGCAATGAGTAGTAGATATAGCTTAAATATTACGAATACATTAAATTAAATTAAACGTACATACATGGTATATTTGTGCTTTATATATTAGGGAAATACAGTTTGCTTATTATTTATTACTACCTGGAGACCCGGCGTTGCCCGGGTATTTAATATCCCGGTACATTATTTAATTCTTGGTCAACATAACTAAAACGACATCGAAAACGTCACAATATGAACTTCAAATATACTCCCAGTACCTCGAGAGAGTCTAAAATACCCTGGTACAAAAGCAGGAATAAATATATTTTCAGTATTCTAACATAATAATGTAATACAGTGACTAGAATTACATCGGTTTCGACACCAAACTCGATAATAACCTTTTTATTTTCATATTAGTAATTACTAAATTTTAAAATTTACCTGACATGAGAAATAAAAACAATTTTTCAATTTACGTATACATTGTATCGACGATCCAAAGACGTTAATTGTTTTCTTAGTCTGCTGCAACAATAGATAATAAGTGGGATGAACGATATAGGAATGCGTAATAGGACTTATAACTCGCAGTTGGTTTAGACGCGCGGCAATTCCAAGAAATCTTCCTATAGAATTAATATTTTTATTCGTATTCATATTATATTAATATCTTCTGCAATATATCGAAATTAAATATGCACGAATATTTAAATAAAATCTTCTTTTTGTAAACCCTCAAATTTTCATTGAAATCCGTTGAGCCGTTTCGGAGGCTATTTGAAACAAACATACGGACAGACAGCCAGACAGATAGACAAACAAACACTTCAATTTATTTATTGGTATTAATTAGTAGTTTAAAAAAGCGAGTACATTCAGTTATTCGTACTTTCATTATAACTCGATATGGAACATAGCCGAGCTTATTTATTCGCGTTTATGCTTGATAATAAGCCAAATGTAAATATGAATAGTGTAGAAAATTAAATATAAAGTTCTCGTGTTTCTACTCGGGTTAAATTAATTGTAAAACACAACGTTTCAATAGCTATCTCTCTAAATTAGGTCGATTTTTTGACCAACCACAGAAATACAAGTTTCTATCTGATCCGTGGATCGTGTTTGCCAACATGGCTCAACATGGAGTCTAATTCTATAAGAAACCATTAATAACACAATAGTTCAACTGTATCCTAAATTGAATAACATTGAAACCCATGTAGAAAACCCATGTAAATAAAATATTGAACTCGAATATTATCCGTTTATAATTTACCTGATGAAGTCCACAAAAATGGCCAAAACGTCTTCAATATAATAAATAATTATAGATATTTTTGCTGATAACTTGGCCGTATTACGTATTTATTTAAACTTAAATTATCGTCATAATACATAGTAAACACCACATGAGCCAATTGATATAACTGAGCTATCATGTGCCCTGTCCGGATTTACTTCGTCTTATTTTATACGTTTTCTAGCTTTGTTGTTTTCCTGCGAGTTCAGATTACGTCGGTCGCAGGTCACATTTATTGACTTTATATATTGTAGTGAGGTGAACTCTATGGATTGTAAACCTCCTAATAGGTTTTTAAACCTCATTTTCCACACCATAATTGGACTTGAACAATGTTAAGGAGAACTTATTTCGTAAACCGTAAGTGTAATTTGTCATTTTTTATATATTATATATTCAATTGAAGAATTTTATTTCAATTCTTGTCCTTTGTTTATTTTTCTGGATGAAAATGAATTAAATAGAAGATAAAGGATAGAAAAATCTCTACTGGACCGGGCCCTCCGCCTTCCGGGCGGACACTCTAAATAACTGAGCTATCCGGGTCGACTTCCAACCCCGAAAGTTGTCTCTTATCCTATTGACCTAATCTCAGGTCACCCAACAGTTTAAGAATTCCCTTTTTCATCACAGCTTGGAAATTTCCATATGAACACTGATGAAAGTATGTATTAAATGTAAATCGATCATAGGCTTTTAATTCTAGAAGAGAAGCAAGCAAAAGAGGCCGTAGCAGCTGTAGGACCTCTCCCTAATTTTATTCACATGTCTTTGATTTTAAACGATCCGAATTCAGCAAGAACATTGTAAATCGGAGAGAGGCAGGACAGAGTTGAGAATTTCCCGGCCAGTCTGTAGCTTTAAAAGATTAGGCATGTTTTGCCGAAGGAACGTTCACTCATCCAAATTTCCTAAGGGTGCTATTCTCTTCGTGAGCAAAAATTCCCGCGCTGGACGAAGGACGCATGGAATTGGCGAAAACACGTCACGTGGGGTAGTGCTTTCACTTGGAAAAGGGAGAAATAATTTATCTGAGAGGTAAGAAGATGAAAAATGAGCAGAGTTGAACAAGACGTTGAAAGGGAGGAGGAAGCTAAATAGTGGATCAAGACGTTGAAAGGGCTTGGAAGCAGAGTGACTGTGTTGCTCGAAAGTGGAAGGGAACAGGAAGCCGAGGAAGTAGGAGAGAAGATATAAATGAACAATTAATAAGTCAGCGGTGATCGAGAGTTGAAAGGGAAGTTAGAATTGTTGCTCTTGAGTTAGAAGCAGAGCGAGCAAGAAACGACTTGCTTGAAATGTGTGTTGGAGTGAATAAAGAGGAAAACTGGGTTTCTCAGTCACTGGCAGTATCAGTTCCAGAGGCCATTTCCGTCAACAGAGGGCAAACTAGGAAAACTACCACGCATAATTCCGGAATTGCTGAGAAGAAGAGACGGGTTCGTCAAGTATGTGACCCCAATAATTAACCCTGAGAAACCCTTTAATTAATGTGTTTAATTGTAGTAGTGCGCAACGCCCATTAAAGTAATTGTTTTTTTTCAACATAAATTATTATCAATAATATATTTTTAAAAGCATAAATAATTACCCTCCCCCGTATTATCATTTACATGGCTATGAATCTTAATTATAATTGGAGTTTGTTTTCCATTATTAATTTTCTGTTTCAGTTCCGTAGCCATTTTGGCTTGCTTAATGCAAACATTTTTTATATTCTCAATTATATTAAAATTCCAATTTTTCTTATTTTATTGACTGATTAACCTATTTTAATTGTTAAATTAGTTGAATGCAACCGTTCCTATTTTGTTAGTGCTATTTTTTTGTTCTGACTTTTAAGGGGTAGCCTTATTTCATAGTTACCGAGTGATTTTGCCGTCAACTTTGTGTGGCCAGAAAATCTCAAAGTTGGCATATCGGAAAAAGTTTCGGACGAAGCCACAGTCTCTTTGTGTTACGTTTGTTGCCCCTGTATTGTTCGCGAACGTAGGAGAAATAAACTCCGGAATACAACCACGAGTATTTTGGCGTTGGAGAATTTTCGCCATCCGCGAGCTCAGGTTCCGTCAGGCCACAGGTCATGTTCATATTGTGTTATTCGTCTATATCGATATATTTTATCGTCACTATATTCTACATATTTCGAATGTGCTTCCATCTGCATCAGCCAATTTTAATACTTACTTTATTGTTGACAGTCGAACAGGTTAAGCGTGTTTTCGTTTCTTCGGCTACTTATAGATCAAAGTATTCATATAAAATCTTGCTTAATATTCGAACACAGTATTAGAAATGTTAACCGTAGCTTTTGGCGAATCTACTACGAGTAAGACTCTTGTCTCTTGTTTACGAGTTGCACGGATGTTTTATGATGATGACAGCAACCTCTCTGGACGAATAAGAGCAGAAAATGATTCGGGGAAATCGCCAAATCACTATCAGAGATAGTCGAAGTATCAACTGGCACATGCCAAGCAATTTTTTCGGATATGTTGTTGCTGTCCTAATACTGGTTTGATGCAACCCTCCATGCTGGCCAATCTTGTGCAAGCCTTTACATTTCTTTATAACTAGCACACCCAACAGCCTCCCTAATCTGTTTAGTGTATTCCATCCTTTGCCTTCCTCTCTGTTCTTACCCCACACACTCCCCTCAAATACTAATTTTACAAGACCCTCGTGCCTTAAAACGTGACCTATTAATCTATCCCTTCTCTTAGTCAACGTCCTCCATATTGTTCGCTTTCCCCAATTCTGTTTAGAACTTCCTCGATAGTAATTTATCTGATTTTCAGCATTCGCCTATAACACCTCATTTCATTCTATTCTTTTCCTTTCCCTGACTCCTATCGTCCACGCTGCGCACCCATATAACGCCACACTCCATACAAATATTTTTAGCAACGATTTCCTAATATTCACTTATATTACCTGTAAGTAAATCCCTCTTCCTTGCCTGTTCTATCCTACTCTTTATGTCTACTATACTTCTACCACCCTAGTTATTACGCTTCCCAAGTAGCCGAATTCCTTAACTCCCGTCAAAATATCCCTTCCCAATCTAACACCGTTTGTTATTCCACTGTTTCCCATACTACACTCCATTACCTTGGTTTTCCCTCTATTAATCCTTACGTTAAACTCTTTCTCCACGACAACGTTCATGCAATTTATTATATTCCGATAATTTCGTCCGAAAATTGCTGCATTACCACACATCACCCAGGAATGGCTGACAGAAATCAACAACGTTACATAATTCCTTAAAACGCTCAAAAGAGGTAACGAAACATTTGTGTTTGTGTTTGGCCTCGAAATCAAGGCCCAACCGTCCCAACGGAAGGTGCCTGAAGAGCCAAGACCGAAAAAAATTCGACAAGTTCGATCAAATCTCGAGGTTCTCTTCGCTGCTTTCTTTTTATTTAAATGGCGTTTCTTGAATTTTTGCCAAGTGGTCGTTCTGTTAGTAAGAAATACTACTAGGAAGTTATGCGTCTTTTGCAATTCGATGTAAACGCGTAGTATAACTTGTGGAATTTACATCGCCATAATGGTCCCGTTTACACGTCATTGGTTTTTCTTGAATTTTGATGAAAATCAAAAAAGTTGTTTTGCCTCAGCCATTGTATTCGCCTGATGTGGTTTCCTTTGACTTCTTTTATTCCCAAGACAGAAGAGAACCTTAAAAGAACGACATTAAAACAGAATCGCTGCAGGAGGTTGAATTCTATACTGAAAAGTGAGTTCCAGAAGTGCTTTTCAGATTAGACACAGGTCTGGCACAAGAAAAGTGAAAATTCCTGTTATTATTGGATCACACCCGTAAATGTGATTTCTCACGGGACTATAAATTCATAGATTTCTCTATAATCTTCTTCATTCCAGCCTCGTTCGCAGTATTAAAATTCTCCTTTCTCAAACGCAATCAATTTTTTTCGCAGTAACAAGTATTCATTGTATTGTGTCTCCGAAACGATAGTTGGGTTTAATTATTGATTTAGTTATTTTTAACAGTCTACAGTCCAAACGTATTGATTTCTAAATGTATGGTTATATTAGCTATATGTTTAACGTCAAAACTTCACTTAAATTTCTTATTTAAAAACGCAAATCAGAACTTGGTTGAATTTTAATAATAATTTATTTTTGCCCTTGCGTCATTCGCTAATTACCTTTGCGAAACCATCACGATTCCCAAGGGAAATCTGTAAAATATTCCCATATCGTTCGACATGTATCACTTGACATGTAAAATGAGGATAAAAGGTTGAAAATATATTTATGGTTCTAACTCAAATCACAACACTCGAGTTTTTTTGTCCTTATTTGTTTTCTAGTTCAATTTCGACCACATTTCCAACCATTTTCTTTATATAAACACAGTTAATTATTGAAATTATATTTTGCTGTATTTTAATGCTACCGTTAGATCTGACAAATTATTTCTCCAGACTGTCGACTCTTAAAGGGAATGTTTTAACTGGGAAAATGTGAAAGTGCCAGAATATGCAACAAGATTCATTTCTCACGCTGACACAGTTTTCGTCCTTCCTATTTTTGTATAAACCACGGACATAACCAATTTCGAGTGCAAAACGTTTTTTTTAAATTTGCCTAACGACTGAGCGAACAAGCAGCGCAAGTTTTCTGGTTTACAGCTGCTTCAGCACGTCCGTGTACAAGTGGTTCGTAATTGAAGAGGACGGTAAAGGTCGCTTGATTAAGAGAGGCTTTCTGTCAGGTGCAAACGTCTTCAATTTGCGTACCCCCGCAAGGTCATTGTAATTAATTTATGTTTAATTAGTGATCCGAACGTGGCTAAAACCATCTCAGGGATTTTCGAGCCTCAGCAGAGATTAATTTTTGCTCAGTGCTTCCAATTGCACCGTAGATACGGGTTACTTGAACTAAATGCGTTTAACCTCTATATGGTATTAATAAGAATTCAATGCGTGGTCAAAATTCACCACAGGTTTATGAACCTAATATTGTGATGTTACGAGGGGATTTTTATTTTTCTCTAAATTAAGACAGCTTGGAGAATAAATAATAATAAAGATTAAAAGTTAATATTATATTTAGTACATACAATTAACTTCCTGTTCTTTATAAATAAAAATAAAACAAATTGATTCTGTCTCTGAGGGCATGGCGGGCCTAAATACCTGGTATTTATATTCTGAATACTAATTGTTGGTGGAAATGGCTACCATGGCATTTAGTCGATGTCTTTGGGATTTATAGTCATTGAAGCGACAAACCTTCTGGAATTGGATGACCGTCACCGCCAACTTTGAAGTCTGGCTGAATACCTCGTCTCTACTACCACCAGGTGTTTCACGTCCGCTCAACGATTTAACTAACTTTCTTAAATGTTAATAACCACCGCCCTGTCTGAATTAATCATCCCATTAGCAATAAATGTTATCCTTCGTATTCCCTTAACCCATCACTTAAAATTTTAACCGCTTCTTCTGAATTCCTCACCCTAACTTCAATAACTCAAAACAACTTCTCAACAAATGCCTAACAAAGACATCTGATTTCTTTAACTCACGCTTTCCCGACTTGGATATACAAAGAGTTCTTGGGAATCCCGAGAACTCATCGTCCTTCTTCAACCTTTTCCACCAACCTCGAAGACTTGGATTTTCCCCTCTAGCTGTGAATTACCCACGACTTAAGCCAATAAGAATTCATCAACATTTCATTGGCGGTTCACATGTCTTGCTTCAAAGTCATGAAACCTCACGTACCAGGTTATTGTAGTGTCTGTGTGGAAGTTTAGACGTGTCAAAATGTTGAGATCGAAGCTTATCCACCCAACAGATTACCGGTCCCGGCTGGGTCAGCCACGGCGTTTCTTAATCCTTCAAAGGGCCATTTCAATATGTGGGTGTGCCAGGTCCCCGCTCCTCACCAGTTCCGCAGCTCGGAAATTTAGTTTAATAATTTATTTAGCATGTATAAACTAAATATACATCCTACACTATCGTACAAGAATCCGTTAATATGCGTTAAACGGCATGAGAAAATATAAAGTTGGGCTGAAATCGAGACATTCATTATTGAAAATACAAAATATGCGATATCAGTGTTTTAGCTGATATTGTATATTTTAAAGTTGTGGGAACCGTTACGTGAATTAGAAATTATATTTACAAATATCTGTGATTAACAAATAACAATTTATGAATAAATTCTTTTTAAACTACTTCTAATCAGTAAAATAATTTTTGGATTTATTGTGTATAGTTGTAGTACAATAGTATTACCCAAAGAAAATTCACACAAATTTGGTTAAGGGGAAAATGTTGGTATTTCAGTCGACAAGGAATTCTTTTTCGGTGGCCGAATCCGGATTTGGCCAAAACGATAGTTTGCACAGATGTGTACTGAGCTGAGAGGGACATCGTCTTAAATAAAAGGTAATTTATTACATCCTGGGGAGAAAGCAACACATACACATATTTCGAATCCCACGTAAGGGAGATTACTTTATAACTTGTGAATCCTGGGTAGATGTGCGAGGAATGGTACATAATTAAAACGAGATTTTCGGTTCCTACAGTCAATTGAATTGTTTTTACAAGTTCCGCAGTCAGCAGACTGCCATTAATACAAAAGCCAGATTGTTGTTGTTGTGGTTTTCAGTCCTAAGACTGGTCTGATGTTACCATCCATGCTAACCTATCTTGTGCAAGCCTTTTCATTTCTTTATAACAAGCACAACCCGCATCATTCTTAATCTGCTTATCGAATTGCATCCTTGGCCTCCCTCTTTGTTCTTACCCCACACACTTCCCTCTAATGCTAATTTTACAAAACCTTCGTGTCTTAAAAAGTGGCCTATTAATCTATCCCTTCTCTTAGTCCTCCATATTGTTCGCTCTTCCCTTATTCTGTTTAGAACTTCCTCGTTAGTAACTCTATCTCCCATCCGATTTTCAGCATTAGCCTATAGCACCACGTTTCAACGGTTTCTTTTATTTTCCTTTCCCCAACTCCTATCGTCCACGTTTCGCACCCATATAACGCCACGCTCCATACAAACATTCTTATTAACGATTTCCTAATATTCACAATTATATTACCTGTAAGTAAATCCATCTTTTTCGCGAAAGCCTTCCTTGCCTGTGCTATCCTACTCTTTATGTCTACTATACTTCTACCATCACTAGTTATTATGCTTCACAAGTAGCCGAACTCCTTAAATTCCGTCAAAATATCCCTTCCCAATCTAACACCGTTTGTTATTCCATTCTTTCCCGTACTACACTCCATTACCTTGGTTTTGCCTTTATTAATCCTCATATTGAACTCTTTTTCTAGGACTACGTTCATGACATTTATTATGGTTTCCAAGTTTTCTTCCGACTCCCCTAATACTACAATATCGTCGACAAAACGAAAGGTTTTTATTTCTTCTCCTTGCAATATGATGTTAACTCTTGTATTTTTAATCTGTACCACCTGAAGATGCCTCAAAACATTGTGTTTTGATTTTAATAATGAAAAAACTAATTAAATGTTTCATGACTTACTGACTGTAGTTTTTATTTTGTGATAATAATTTATACAAGGAACGTACATACAAACCATATTTGAATAATAGATGTTATTTATATGCAAATGCTATATTGTCTTAATGTATGCAATTATATCACATAATTATTTTTTTAGATTAATTAATTTAAATACATATTATCCATTTGATTTATACAGTGATTTTGGATTTCCCGTAAATATTTATAATTAGGGTGTTGCAACTTCCACTTTACGTCCTCGTAACTGTCATAATCATTTCCGGTTTGAAGCGACGCGTCAGTTTTGTCGTTTAGAATATAATATTCTCTGGTTAACGAATAATAGGAATATACGTCTTTATCTGTTAAATTCCGACGGACACACGCAGATATGTATGAGACCTGTTAGAAGTTAATAAATCTTGTTTTACTGCGTTAAATCGCAATCGATAGCCATCAATTTACTGATAAATGATTGGATCGGTCTAATATCACATGGAAGAAATAGAATGTTACCATTTCGAACGCGTGAAACAGATTTTGACCTTGAATTAGATGATTTGTAAAATAATACACATTATCTTTTTCAGTATGCACACTATCAAATGACATGAAGTTATTTGTTACTGAAAAGATCAACTTAAATAATATATTTCCAGGACAGTATACAAACCCAAACTTTCTCCTTCTTGGTCAATTGACGTCATTTTCCTCCATATTATGCGGGTGTCTACCTGTCCGCCTGTGGAATCCTAAACAGGAACAACATATTTCTGAGTGTGATCGGCATACTCATGGAGCTCTTGTGCTACTTTGTAACTGGTTTCGCTTTGTGCGTTCGCCTTTCAACTCTTACATTGCATTGCTTCACTTATGTACGGAAAGTTTATTAAAGATATCCCCATGAAATTAAATTTAAAGGCAATAATCTTCACAAACATTTCTATAGTATTTAAAATATCTTAATTTTCATTGTAAATATACTCCTGTAGTTAGTTATTAGTCCTCCATACGGGAATGAAAACATTCTGCAGGGTTAAGGTTAGCTTTCGACACAAATACAATATTTGCCATTAATGCGGCGGTGGAGGTGGAATATATATTTCCGACACTTTCTTGTGACTCATTTTTCTAGTAACAAGCTTTTGTTTAGATTTTCTTAAACTAGTTAATAATTGTTCAATTATTTTACAGAAGGGAAAACAGTCCTTATATATATATATATATATATATATTCTTCTCAACTTTCAATCGCATTCATCATTATACTATATCAAACCTAATCTTTTTAATTTCACTATCGCAATTTAAAAGCAGTGACAGTTTACTATCTCCACGCACAACAAAACAAAATGAATCATTAATTGTGTTTGCAAAAAATTAAACGGCGTAAAAGTATATGGATGCTACTAGGCTCCTTAACAACGCTTCAAATTTGAACCGAAGTCGGACAAGATTATTGTGCGGAATTCTTCTGTCTTAAACTTCACAATAAATATTTCGTTTTTCCAGGTTCAAATATACGCAAATATTGGTCACTGAATTTTACGTTTTAACTTTTATTCAAAGTGTGACTGACAATATTAAATGTCAACAACGGAATTTCAATGTAGCAATCAAAAATCCCTGCTCAAGCGGTCAGCATACCCAATTTTGCTCAAAACAGCGGATGGTATTTGATATTGCTAAGAACCTTCTAAACGACGATACTATGTCTCAACGAAATCGATTAGTTCATGTTTTGGCTCTAGCTACCGATAAGTACCGATATTTATATAAATATTTACAGAACATTACATTCAAGATATTTTATTATTATCATTACCTTGAATATTAAGTTCTCTGATTTCCACCCGGGTTATATCATTTTTAAAACACGTTTCGATAGCTATCTCCACCATCGTCTTCAGGTACCTTGCTACTTCAACATAGTAGTCGTCGTCGTTATTCACGCATTTGGTATAACGGGAAACCAATTTTCGTATGCCTTCCTCAATGAAAGATGTAGCCTATGTTGAAAGCCAAGACTGCATTTCCCATTTCACACCATCATCGTCGTTGAAACGTTTTCCACCAAGTAATTTCTCAGATGAAGAAACTAACCAAAATCGCTTGTGCGACAAACCGGAATATAGAGAGGGTAGTAGAATTATTCACAACCAAATGACGCAATCAGATCTTGAGATTTACTGGCGGAGTTTACCCAGGCGTTTTCATGAATCAAAATGTTTCCACGTCTTTTATCCTGCATTACATGATACAACTTCCTTAGTTTCTCACAATACACTTTTTTTGTTGATTGTCGCATTCATGAGCAAACATTCAGCCACAGAAGTTCGGTCGCACCGCGGTCTTCGTAGGAATGTCAAAATCCATTTCCTCGCTTTTCCATCACTCATTATTTCTCCACCATACACCTCACACATCTTCCGATGAACGTCTGCTGGCATAATATTCCTTGCATTCACTAAACGAATCGACTATCTTGTTTTATTGAATTCTTTTGAACATACCGAAACGCTCTAATAATAAGAAAGTCACGATGAGTCACAGCTGCGACTGGTTTCATAATTAATGGACTGCGCATGCTCAAAATCGCAACTGCAGATATTAAACTGGTATTTAATATAAACACAACCATTGTAGACAAAGTTTTATTGCTTACTATAATAAATATTTTGTTTGCCTTCTAATAATATGCTAGGATTCATATAGCTAGAACCATAATCTTCTAATAGTATACCCCGTAAAATATAAAATAAAATTCGAAAAATGAATCATAGTTTTATTTTTATATTATTTTAAACTAGATATGCCCCCGACTTCGTTCGCGCAAAAAAATTTACGTGTACATCGCCTATCCAAAGGAGTTTATTACTTTTTACTCTATGTCAACGATAGGTTAATTACGCACGAATTCTGCTGCAATAATAGATAGGGAAAGAATACTCGCCCTCCCTGTCCGTTTCTCTCATGCTGCCAAAATTACGCTTATAATAAATCAGAAAGTCTCGTATAGGAACGCCTAATAGGACTTTTAAATAGCAGTTTGTTTTCACGCCGACTTTCGCGCAGTAATTAAATGGATTTATAAATATTTATATTAATATCTTCTGAACTCTGGAAGATATCTAAATGAAACATACAGCAAAATTTAAGTTAAAATTCTTGTTTCAATCCCTGAAATTTTCATTGAAATCTGATATGCTGTTTCGGAACATAAATAGATTAAGAGTATGGGCAACCAGCACTCACTTTTTGGATGAATACGCGGGTATGCCACTATAACTTTCACGTAGAATATTTCATATTCATATTATATTAATATGTTCTGCAATATATCGAAATGAAAGATGCACGAATATTTATGTTAAAACTCCTATTTTTAGACCCTCAAATTTTCATTTACATTCGTTGATCCGTTTCGGAGCCTATTCGAGACAAACTTTCAGACATATACACAAGACACACAACTACAATTTTATTTATTGGTATAGATTTGTATATGACAATTTTAGAGAGTTTCAAACGAATTTAAGAGTAAAAACGTTCAGTAAAGCCATAGAAAGTCTCTATTCAAGCAGCCAACAAGTTTGATATATGGCAGAATAATGCAAGAAAACCTCATCACCGATGTAAAATTTCATCGTATTCGGCCCGAATGTTTTCTTGTGCCGGACAGGATTTTAAATGACAAATAATAAGGAATATTTAATTTAGGAAACGTAAAAATATTCTAAAATAACTAAATTATAACGTTTTATTTTTAATTACATATGTTAGAGATTTATAATTTTGTTTTAGATGTATCGATATAATGTTACTTCAAAACTCTGCGAAGACTAGCAACATCTTCCGTGCTCATAAATCAGCGGATTAATTATTTAATAAGTGCGCATGAGGTGTCCAGTGCTCACTTATGAGCGATTATTCGAGTGTTTGATAATGGATAATCACCTAGTAAATCTCTGCGATAACGCAACACATTGCGAAAGCACGAGTGAATATTGATTGCAGGTAGCTCTTGTCGTGTGATGGCTGTACAGATGTCAACCTGACACGCGGCATTTTCAAACGGAAATGGACTTGTTAAACCTGCCTAATAATCACGTTTTAAAGAACACGAACATGGCCGGATAATCTGAGAATCTATTACCATGATGACGTAATAAACGTCTTTCGAGTTTGAACCATATTAAATCTAGGAAAGGAGTGCAAAAGAACAATCAACTTCCTTAACATCAAGACATCCGTCCTCAGAACTGGTCGGAGCGGAAATGCCACCCCACAGAACTTTATTAATACAAAATTCACACTGAAGAAGATATTTATTAGCTTATAATTAACTGTTTTAAGATCTTCTCGTATTTTTAATCTGCATCACCTGAAGAAGTCCCATAAAAAGAGTCGTGATTTATTTTTGAGGCATGAAGAAATAAATAACTGATTAAGTAAATGTTTTCTGACTTGCCGTGTTGCATTTACTTCTCTCAATGATTTTGTCTTGTTTATCTCTCTTGGTTAATGTATACCCCTACAATTACTTATTCCTTTATTATTATTGATATTTTCTCGTTTGTATATTTATAGAGCAGTGGCGGCTAAAACATGACGCTTTGGACGATTAAAAGTGGCGCATTGCATCCTTGAGGCTGCTTGTATTTCGGACATTGTTAGAAAGCACTGTACCGCTCTACTCTACACCGTAAAGCCCCAGGGCATACACGGGGTTAGGTGCTGGTCCAACTCCAGTATCCTTTAAACCACCAACTGCCAACCTGTACCGCTCTACTGGGCGGCAGCCCTGCTCACAATTGGGTTGGACTCTGTCGGGCAGTGGTATGAGCTCAAAAACCCACGGTGGCGGTGCTAACAAGTCGGTGCCTGGGCATGTGTAATCTAATAGTAGGGGGCGGACCAGACCCCGCTATTGAAGCTACCAGCCCTTGGGTAAGGCAGCCTCACTCTCGCCGTTGCGGGCGGAGTGCCTTTCCAACAGGTCAAAAACTCGGATGTGGGAGCCGTACGCAACCTGAGCAACATAATCCGCATCTCGAGAGCCGGTCGGGTGGAGAAGTGCTTCGGTGCAAGCCCTGGTTAACCAACTCGGCCGGATTTCAACAGCTGCACGAGCACCTTTGGCGAGGAACCCTTCTGGGCTCTGTACGCCAATTTACGCGCATTCGTCTCGCAAAGCCTCACGGCATACACGGGGTCAGGTTCTGGTCCTTTCAAGTTTATCCTGAAATCCAACTACCAACTGTACGTTTAGACATGTATTATAAATAAATAAAATAAATGCCCAAATTGAGAAATAGAAGAATTTAATAACAGTTATTCTGGTAAAGAGAGAGAACAGACAATTCCAAGTTCCAAGCCGATCTACCTCTCAGTGCCAATTACTGTAGTCCAGAGTTACCTTCAGCCAATGAGCATCATGAAGCTGTCAGCGTCTCGTACAGGAACATCAGTCTTGAGTTTTTTAACTTTGGTGCTTCATAAAACTTGCAATTTTTTTTATTTAACTGCGTTATTTTCATCTCCTAAGAGAAGCAGATTCTGCACTTATATGCACTTAATAACCCCTAAGCATGAATGTAGGACTGTATAAAATGAGCTCCAGCCATATCTAAACCAGTCTGTCAAAAAATTGGCGCTTGAAATGCAAAAGGTTGTTCACCCCTTCTGTAGAGTTTCTTCACTCTTCTCCTTCTTTCAGAATTTTTCCTCCTAATTACCGAATTGAATATCCCTTTCTTTTTCTTTAGGGCAACAGGCTACATGAGGGTGATCCAGAAACTGCCAACTTCCTTTCATAGAATAGGAAGGCAATTTGTAAACAGGAGGGAGAGGAAGGAAGCCACTGGTTGTTTGCTGTTTAAGGAAATTATTTATAAGTTTCTACTTGAGCTTCAATTGAAGCATTTGTACTTACTTTGACTTGAATTCTATGAACCTTTGATCAATTGAGGCAATGCCCATTCTTTAAGTATTTTCTGTGATTAGGGTGTGATAAATGTGATTAGTAAATTGTAGGTGAGCCTGGCTTACGTTTACAGGAACGAAGAGATGTTGAATCGATCCTTGAACATCGACTCGGATTAGCTCACTTGCCCACCCGGAAAACGGGAGGTCCGGGGTTCGAGCCCCTGACCCGGTCGACATTTTTCATTCTTGTTTTTCTTCCAAATTAGCTATACGCTACTACTTGAGCTTCAATGGAAGCATTACTACTTCCTTTGATTTGGATACTACCCGGTAATCACCTCAAAGAGATGCAGGGCAAATCTTAGAACATCTACACCAGATAGGCCTGGCTATTGAGTGCTTGTCTCGCGTCCTTCCGAATACGGAAGATGATCATCATATATCACTGAATGCCCAAGTTCGCGGCCCCGGAACATACACCTCCTAAAGACAGTCTGCGGTACCTCGATACTTGAGGACTGTATTTCGAAAACTACGACAATATAATGTATTTTTAACGACGCTGCTAGAAAAATTGTCCAAATGAATTTGATACCGAAGGAAGACTTTACTTTTCAAATCGGCGGAGATTAAAGAAACGTTCGAACTGTGGCGTGTTGAAATTATAAGAAATTTATTCGTAAAATTACCATCCTGTGTCCTTTTGTATTCTTTATCTGTAACAAATATTTTCGAACATGCCGGCTATTACATTTATTTCGTAATCATTAAATATAATATAATAATTGTTTAATTTTTACTCGTGCCAGAGAAATTCGTAGATAATTTTGCTGTACTCGTCAGACGTGTTTAAGACATACTAGAGCTGGAATTTGAAGTTAGCCTGGAGTCTAAATGTAAAATAACGGAAAGTGGAGTACAGATAATCCGTTCATTTGTATTAATGTCGAAATAACAATGAAATTTATGAGAGCGCAGGCCAAATATGAGAGAAGGCAACGTAAGAGGTTTTGGTGATAATCAATTTACACGACAGTAGGCCTATAATCGTACTATTTAGTTTGATAACTAGAAAATTTTATGAGTTATCCTGAATTCAGATTCATTTACTTACTCTTTAGTGGTACATAAATTAGACATCGCGCTCTTAAACGAAGACAGTAAATTCTCATTTCTACTCTAGGATTAATGACTCTCCTTCGTGTGTTCTCTTATCTTATCTAACCTTGATGCTATTTGTATCTTATTTAAACATTTGAGACTCACAAAAATACCTAGTTTCTGCAAATGCATGAATTAAAATTAAATCGTTGTCGGAAATGGGAGTCTTGATTTAGCGTCCTTCTAAAGGCCGGATCAGATTTTCGCCACCTATAGATTTTGTCTTTCTGTCAAGCCTTATAGCAATGTTCAGGTACCAAACAATGCTCTGCTTGTTTATATATTGTTTATTTAAAAGAGAAGCGGACAATGAAATAGAAATATTAATAAAAATTGCCATAATTTTTGTTAGGACTTATTTATTTGCAAACCTGTATTTATCGGTGATATCTTCACTATTCAACGAGAAAATAGAAAATAGCATTACTTTTTTTAATTTAGGAGGCATTCAAGAAACTAATAGAACTATGGCGCAAAACCTATTGTATGTCAAATATTATTTCTGAACTTGTGTAAGCGATTTCTTGTGCTTTCGAAGACGAAGTGTAAAATGTAAATTTATGGGTTGTAAACACATCCGTCGAAAATGAGATTAATAGTTTGACTGATTCGGAACAAGAAAATTTACTGCAATTAAGTGGCAAGAGCATTAAAATTACAGTTGGACTCGAAATATATATTTCAATTTTGGGTAAACAATGAGTCTGCTGGTTTACATAAAAGTCAAACAAGGTGTTGCTACAGTTTTCAAAAACATATTTATGAGAATATGCACTTTCAGTAATTACGCATATAATATGTAAGTAAAACGAATTAAAAATTAGTCCGGTTTTAGGCCTCGTCGCAACAAATACATAAATTATAAGTGAAAAATTATACAATAGAAAATTTCAGTAGCAACAACATTGACTTTTCTTTACGTAATTTTTACATTCAATTTATAATTGAACATTGTTTTTCATTTTATATTGTCATTTTTTTCTTGATTACTTTCTTTTGACATTTTAGTAATCCAATAAATACCTTATTTGAATATTAATGTTACGTCTTTGTGTCTTTTTGTTATGTTGACATTTGTTTGCGAATAATTTATTTTCACTTTTTGCGATGTTCTACAAATAATACGAACGTATTTAGTAGTATATGGAATATATTTGATTTATAAATAAAGTATTAAATTAATCTGACTTAATATTATAAATAAAATGTAAAGAATGGCCAGAAAAATGGCAAATGAAAGGTTTCGTCCGCAACTTTCGGGACCTCCTCAGTTCGGTTCCAGGCGTTGCAGCAGCAACACAAAATTTGTAATATTTAAATTTTAAGTACCTACAACATACAAAGTTTATTTATAATCAACTATGTATATGTAATTATAATTTTTCTTTTGTAGAATAAACTGAGGAGGTCTTGGAGTTGGAGACGAAACGTTTTCAAATTAATGACTTCTATTTCTGATTTTGGCTATTCTTTGGAATTTTTATATTTGTTTTATTTCAAAATATAAAAGTAGTGCGCGGTAGAAAAATATGTATTTTGTGGTACTTTACACTCATTTTTAAAGCACTGGAGAGAAGCAGATAAATTGACATTTTACATTAAAAGACCTTGTGACGCTAGTTTATTAAGTGCAAAGTTTCACCTTTCATTTTTTTGGCTAACTATGCTTCAATTTTACTCATCAAAATACTTTTGATATTAATGTTTTAAAGAGCGCAAAACGTTAAACAAGATAGTCAAGTTTCGTTCTTTGTAATAATATACTACCAGAGATCTGAAATTTCAGAGTCTTGGCGTAAAGGTTCCTATATACTACAATATCATATACAAAATACATTATAGAATGTGAAAGTTTACCAATGTTCATTGAATGAATGCTCACACAAGATTTCTTCAAAATCCTTGTTTATCAAGCAAGGCACTTTCCTGAAATCAGACCGCTTGACATGGAATGTTTTGTTTTAACGTACCATTAACAATTATTATTATTATAGTCATGACGGACTTACACATGATTATCTTGTACTCAGGGACATTTATTGACAATAATTGTAATTCCAAGTGAATATGAAGCACTTAATCTTTTCTAATAGCTTATTATGAGTCAGGATCGTGGATAGAAATTTTACGGTTCTTTCCGAGTGAGCGAGTCCACCCTCTCTGATCTGGTGAACAACTAGGGGTGCATTATCCGAGTAAGCATGGAGTTACCTGAACGGATTATGGATAAGATGACTTGATCCCTTCTAGTTAGGGCAGAAGGAAAAATAAAGTGTGGGTCGCCGCCATTACTTGTATATTCTGCAGTTTAAGATTTGTAAGGTGAAAATTAATTGTTACTATTTAACTCTGAGTATTTAAATACTAGTTTTATTATTTTCAGGTAGTAAATCTATGTCTGGTCAGGTTACGTGTCTTCTATATGCGTAATTAAATTCTGAAATTCCTTTGTTCGAACACTAATGGAGAACAGAGTCCCGGACGGCAAGAAATTAGGGTCTATGGAGCTTTTAGTCACTACTAGAGCACTTTTTATTATAAAAATTTCCTCTTGAGCTGACAGAAGAAACGACAAACAATACATTTTGATGAAAAAGGCGACGTTAATCAATGAAAATTTTAATTCGCGGTTTTGTCTGAGACCCTGGCGTTGCAGTTCCTTGCTTGTTGATGCAGAAGGAAACTGGAATATGTGCGTAAGAGGCGAGAAATTCTTCGGAGCCGCTCCAAATCTTAGCTTAAGTCTAAACCGGTTGTATCGTCCCGCCTCGCGTTATGCAACACAGCAAGGGGAACCGAGCAGCGCCATTCTAAAAGCGCCTTGCATCTCGATTCTTATCAGACAAATCCTGCTTCGGGGACTCTGCTTCCAGGTCACGCATTTTTGCTGGCGTGGGCGTGTTCTGTCCGTGCTTAAACACGATGTGCCCACGACAGGGGCATGTCGACAGAGCAAAGGTAGTCATTAGCACTGTTTCATTTATGAATAACACATATTTTCATTATAATTTTTGAAGTTAAGAATCTTATATTTGCAAATAATAATTTTTTCAAAATTCAACTTCATTCAATACGTTTGTTTACATAATTTTTATAATTGAAATATTGTCCTTGCCACAGTTTTATTTAATTCTGAAAATTATATTTTTGCAATATTATGTATCTGCCCTTTATGGAATAAACTATCCCAGCGTTGCCCGGGTTCACGTAAATAATAAAGCAGGAATGTAATTAAAGATAAGTTGATTACAGTACTTGAACCCCTCCAGAACCATAGCTAGAGGGGAGAGTAAACACTCGTTTTATATATTTTCCAACAGCCTAAATCTATTCCTGTTGTCGGATCCAACCTAGCTTCAATCCTAGGCTGTGTAAAATGCGAAAAATCGGCAAAATGATTGTTTTTTTACAGAGGTGTGTCATTTTGAATCATTTCCAAAATTGTAGGGAATCAAATTTCAAATCGACAGTGTGGCCTCAGAATTTATTAAAAACCTCAATTTTCGAATTACATAGGTCTTACGTTGGAGGGGTTAATGTGTTGTATACGAAAATAGTATATAGGAGGATGGAACGACAAATAGAATGCGAGTTAGGACAAGATCATTTTGGTTTTAGGAATTATGTAGGGAGAAGAGAACAATACTGACTCTGCGTCTAATTTTAGAAGACAGCATAAGAACATCCAGACCTACGTTCATGGCATTTGCAGCCTTTGAAAAAGCATTTGATAATGTGAACTGGAACACTATATTGAGGATTTTGAAGAGGATAGGAATCAAATATCGAGAAAGAAGGCTTATACATAACCTCTACAGAATGCAGTCAGCTGTAATTAGAATTGAAGATCAAGAAAAGAAAGCAGAAATCAGGAAAGGAGTAAAACAAGGATGCAGTCTGTCGCCCATGCTCTGTAATTTATTTATAGAACAGGGGGTGAGGAAAGTTAAAACGGAATATGGAAAAGGGAACATACTGCAAGGACAAGAAATAGAAACCCTACAGGCAATGAAGACATTCACAAAAAAAAGGTTCATGGGCATCATCGAGCGCTGAGGAACCCGTGTGCAAAATTTGGTCAAATTCGGAACAGTACTTTGGACGCCTATAGCTGAGACACATACTGACGCGCTGACAAAGTTTTTAGATATATACATACAGAAGGAATTTTGTTGTAAGGGGAAGAAATAAAAACCCTACGATTTTCCGAAGAAATTTTAGTAATAGGGGAGTCAGAAGAAAACTTGAAAACCATAATATATGGCATGAATCTGGTCATGGAGAAAGAGTTCAATATGAGAATTAATAGAAAAAGAGAATCTACTGGCATTGTCTATGTACGGAGAAATCTAAAGGTTGTGCGTATACACACGAAGTATTCTACTTTCCCCTGGATTGCCTTGAGGTAATCTCATCGTCGAGCGGCGTAAACAGTCGTGTTGTCTTTTATAGCAACGCAAGTCAGGAATGATTGATTTCTAATTACGAGGCTGACGTATTCCTTATCAGATTTGTGTATTGGTTTCTAGATTCACTTTCCTAGAAGGCCAACCAAGAACGAAAATAGTCTTAATACATGGCTTGTTTAAGAGGGTCGAAATAACTCTGCTTTTTCCCTATAACATACAAAGTTAACTTCTTAAAACGCCAAACTTTAATGCGCATCAGTATTTGCAGAATTTTGTCATGATACTTTAAATCTTTAAACAATCGATCGAGTAATCGGTGGCACCTTTGTTTTTTGACAGGGTAACCAATTTAAATAACCACCACGATCTGGATGTAACCGCCTCTCCGAATACCATAAGCACACTATTCCAGCGTGAAGAGCTTTATATTCGTATAGAGCCACTATTAGGATGTTACTATACGAAAGTGATTCATTGGGAAATTGTGGAGAAGAAATCATGATAAACTAAGTATCAAACATTCGAATATATATTTTTGTGTGTTTGATATTGTTTACATTATACTAATTTTGTCTCTTACGTTATTAATTCCTTATGTGTGCAATGAATGTTTGACGTAAATTTGAGTTGTAACGCCCAAACACATTTTCTCGTGCTTTGGCGGCGAGGAGTCAAAAGAAAGGAGACAGTATTTGAGCCAGGGGTAATAAAACCCAGACATTAAGGAGCGCCTGGGTTGTTTCCCAACTATAGTGAGATTTGGCGGCACCGGGTGGTGTTTTTCCCAAAAACCTTGACGGAGAGAGACAAACTGTGACTCCCAGAGAAGAGTAACCATTAATGTTATTGGTGAATATCCATCCCTGCCACCTTGGTGATATGAACTAAAGAAGTGATATGAACTAAAGAAGTGGGGTAAAGGTTGTAAAAAGGCTTGCAGAGAGTTTTTTGTGGAATTTTTAGAGATATTTCTGGACAGATGATTGGAGTATAGACAAAGGAGATTGTAGAGACGAGAGCGGTGGATTGGATGAGATTAGAGGTTGTGGAGACGAACAGATGATCGACATTTTCGGACAGGTAGTCTAAGGAGACGAGGATAAACGGAAAATATTCCTGAACCTGGAAGAATAGCAACGGCTGCTCTGATTTTGATAGGAAGAAATTGTAACGAGGAAGACAAAAGAAGGTCCATTATGTCGACATTACCCCTGCAACTTTTTCCTAAATTCCTATACTGCCAGGTCCCAGTAGATTTTGTGTGTAATATTTTGATCTATGAGAAGGCCCATAACATACGACCCTGAGTTTCGGGATCGATAATTGTTAGTTTTAAGAAATTTATTTGTATTAATTATTAATTAAGAAAGAATTGCCGGTTTAATGTTTGAAAAAGTCAACATTCCAATATTGATGTAATTTTTTTTAGGATAAAGTAAATTGTTTTCTTTTTATTACAAAAGCTCATTATTAATATTACACGAAAATAATTATTATCCCCCTGATTCATCTCAGAGTAATAAGTCTCCTAAAAATACATTCTACTGAACCTGTTACACCCACTATTCAGTTACTAAGCATTACAAATTTTCTGTATTAACAGGACCATTTAGAGCCAACTTATTGATTTCTGTTTTACGAAACTAGTTACTGTTATATAAGAACAGGCAATTCAAATGACGTCAAACGTGCAGAGACAATACACATGCTAGGATAATGAAAGAAATGATAACACATGTCGAACTGTCTGTAGAAACTTACGGATATGCTATAGTTACTTTTATTTTTTTCATTATTTTGAAAACCTTATCGTGATTCATCAATGATGGATGGCATTGTCCCCTTTCTAGATGGCTGCGTTTTCGAGGCATCATATTTTAACGATCATCGATGAAGTTTTCATAATCTCCGATTCTCTAGCATTTTAAACACAGTTGTTATTTCTGCTTCGACTTAATTATTAAAAATTATAAATCACATATAAAGGTGTAATTGCCCGTTCAGATTTCCAGTGTTCCTTCGGGAGCGGTCATTTCATTACAATTGGCTAATTCTAAAACAATATATGTTTCCAAGGCGAAGGGATACGTGATTGGTTACTGAAAACTATATTCGGAAGACAATTGGTTCCAGTGAAGCTGGCAACAAGTCGGTAGATTTTATTGGACTAAGCAAGTTTTGTTTTCATCTATATATCTAAAAACCTTTTTCAGCGCGTCGGTATGTCGCAGCTATAGGCGTCCAAACCACCGTTCCGACCAAATTTGGCACACGTATTCACCAGGGCCTGAAGCTGCTCATAATCTTTAAGTTTTTTTAAATATAACTTCAGGGAAAAACATTTTACGTAAGAGTTATGTTCTATTCACGCATCGACAGCTTCTAAGTTGAAGCGAGTAGTCTATATTCTTCATATATAATACCATATATACTTTTTTAGTTAGAAACATTTCGCATCGTAATCAACCTATCGTTGGCAGAGAGCTAACTCCCTAAGAAATAATAAACTTCGTTGGATCGTCGAAACGACGACGAATACGAAAATAAGTTTTATTTTGCTCGTCAGGTAAATTTTAATATTTACTAATTGCTTATTTGTTAAAGCAAATCAAATATGACATTTGATAGTGACATTCATCACAGGTAAAGGAAATAAATTAAATAAACTTTAATAACAACAATACTGTATATACGCGAAAAAATCTAAAATTTCAGCAAACTTATTTTTTACCACTTTTTGAAGGGGTTTATTTCGGCGGTTTTCCGTTTCCGGCAAAGTCCGTACATAAATTGAAGAAACGACTAAGGGTTTATTCTCTTTGTCTCTCCGAGACAAATCAATATATATCTTTATTTCCAAGGTCGACAAACCTTTGATCTACTACAGAATAAAAAAAATGAATTTTGGAACCCCTCCAACTTTAGACCCCCGTAGTTCGAAAAATGAGGATTTAAAAAAAATTCCGGGGATACAGAATCGATTGGAAATTAGATTCTATACAATTCTGGTCATATGACCGTTTCTTCTGAGACCACTGGAAATGGGTCAAGATGACACGTCTCTGTAAAGAAACTACCACTTTGACGATTAACACAACCTAGGATTGGAAATAGGTTGGATTTGACAACAGAAATATATTGTAGTGTACCCTGAAGCATTATAACAAATTTAACTTTAATTGCATTGCTGCTTCATTATTTCGTTCGCGCGGAAATAGTTCTTTTTATTTTGCCCCATAATCGAAACAACAGGTACGGAATTTTGATAAAGTTGAATTCATTTAATATATAAAAAGTACGGTATCATTTATCTATGATCGCTTTAGGGAAAACCTTATAATTCGAAGTTGGTTTCGGAGTCAATAAAAATGAGAAATTCCTAAATATTAAAATTTACCTGATGCGACAAATAAAAACAATTTACGTACACATCTTAACGACGAACCGAAGAAGTTAATTATTTTTCTCAGAGAGTTAGCTATATGCCAACAATAGGTCACTTACGGTGCGAATCCAATTGCAAAAATAGGTAAGAATATTCTCACTCTCTCTGTCTTATGCTGCCAAAATTACGCCTATAATAACACAGTAAGTGGTCTGAATGGTATAGGAACGCCTAATAGGACTTATATCTCGCAGTTGGTTTTTACGGCGCCTTTCGCGTGGAAATTCAATGGATTTATAAATATTTAAATTAATATCTTCTGAACTCTGCAAGACATCGAAATGAAAGATACACTAAAATTTAAGTAAACTTCTTGTTTCAATCCCTGAAATTTCCATTGAAATCCGTTAAGCCGTTTGGGAGCATAAATAGATCAACCCGCATTCACTTTTTGGAGTCTTGAATGCACGTATACGAAGAAATATTTATATTATTAGATTAATATCTTCTGAAACATATTGAAATAAAATATGCATGAATATTAAAGTCTCCTGTTTCTAAACTTTCAAATTTTCACTGAAATCCGTTGAGCCGTTTCGGAGCCTATTCAAAACATACAAATAAACAGACCGATAAACACTTAAATTTAATTTATTGGTATAGATGTTAACCCGAGCAACTGTATTTCCATTATTTAATATAGTAAACATTTGTCAAACATAATTTACATTTTATTACAATGAAAACATTAAAGTTAAAAATCAAAATTGACGTCTGATTATGTTTCATATGCCTTTAATTTTGTTTCTAAAATATATTCCAATATAGTTCTTACGCGGATTCTCCCTTAGTGAACAGGTTCCTACAGTAACGAGTCCTACTTATGGAAATCCAATAAGAACAAATCAACCACATCCCCTTGGTCCGTATACTTTTCGAGCAAATACAAATTTTATCAAATTTTGATTGTCATGATAGTGCTTTTTAGTAAATTAGTTTAGTTAATTAGTTATAATGAATTTAAAACAGATATAACAACTGCTGCTCTAAAATTATGCTAACTTCATCGATGATTGTAAATATACGTTGGCTTGAAAGGCGGTAACGTCATTATTCAGAAGTCACGGTAAGGTTTCAAAAATTCTTTAAAAGTGAAAAATAATAAAACAAAAGTAACTCAAACAGATCTGCAATTTTCTGTTGACAGTTCGATATGTGTTGTTATCACTACTTTCACGATCTTAGCAAGTGTATTGTGTCGTGGAGCTACTTTCCATCAATACCTCTGAAAGGTTGACGTCATTTGAAATTAAATATTAAGAAGATTTGTTCAGCTGTCGGTGGGAAAGGTAACAGTAAAATACAATTGGTGATGAAAGTAGACTCCGCCTACCACGTCACGCTCCGATTCTCAGGTTATTGACAAATATGTCGCGTAACACCATATTTGTGGCAGTGGAATATCTGCGACATGCCCTTCATTCCTGCTAGTGATAAAATCCTTTAAAGTGAAGCCACTACAACGTATTTAATAAAAATTGAATTGGAGCACACTTCCATATTCGTTATTTTCCGCCATTTCGGTTGAGACTGTCCGTTAAATTCCTGTCACCTTTAAACGTTTTTTGTTACGGCGAATCAAACGCAGTTGCTATACATTCGGAAACTTGTAAGTAATTCCGTAGCTGAATGCCGACCTTTTAAAAGTTATCAACCTAGTATTATTTACAAATAATATCTGTACAGCGTCTCAAGAATTTCCAGATATCGTTCCGAAAGTATTTGCAGAGATCACTATGGCTAGAACTGATGACATTTTCTTCCCGAATAACTTTTAACAGAGTTTTTTTCCATGATATAGTCCAACCGTTACGAACACTTCATCAATGACTTAACAACGAACTTATTAAATTAAAAACTTCACAAATTTAATGATTTAAGAAATCTGCCGCGAAATCTGAAGGATGTTTACACGTTAGTGTAGATCTGCTGAAGTTTATCTCACGTATGAGATCAGTGCAAATTCTCGTATGCGCAATTCCAGCGGATTTCTGTTGACAATTTTAACGATCGCAAAGCATTGTGGGTCACTAATGGTTGCCATACTTAGTGTGTGACTTATCACAAGAACTAAAATCAAAAATCTGTTGAAAGTATTGGAGTAGTATATTTTTATTAATTACAAGAATAAGTTACCGGTTGAAACTACACAACATTGAAAACATTAATAAAAAGAGTGGTGTTTGAAATTGTGATAAACATGAAAAATATTCTTATATAATAAAACAGATGTGATGATAGAGAGCAACTCTCTACAAATAGTCGTAGAAAACTGGAGGAAGAAAACAGACAAAAAAAGTACTGTGGCTATATTGCAAGTTGTATTAAAGCAAATGAAACAGTAGGTTACAAAATGTGTTGTCCATTGATTCAAAATTACTTGGGAATTGTAGCATTGTATATCATTTTTAAATTATTGTAGTCCCTTCATTTTATTCAGGAAAGAAAGGAGGTATCAAAAATATTGAGACAGTAAATATTAAAGCTGTAAGATATGTTCTTATAAAAGATAATGCTTTTAAACATTTAAGACTACAAAGCGACTTGATGTAGGCAAGTGGAATACAATATTAATAAATGATTTTTCTTTGTTTAATTTTCAGTCGTAAAGCAGGCGTTTCATGATATTAAACTGACCTAATGTATGATTTCTTTCAAAATGCTGAACAATAACTCTACAAAAAGATTTGTAATTGAGTAGTTCATGGGTACATGACGTGATTTAAAAATCATTTCTATATATAATTACGAAATAAACAAGTCAAAGGACTACTTTACTATAACAATTTATCAGAAATTAACAACACATTAATAATATTAAGAAACTAATTTAATTGTAGTAAAAGGAGAAGAAATAAAAACCTTACGCTTTGTCGACGATATTGTAGTATTAAGAGAATCAGAAGAAGACTTGGGAACCATAATAAATGAACGCAGTCCTGGAGAAAGAGTTAAAAATGAGGATTAATACAGGGAAAACCAAGGTAATGGAGTATAGTATGGGAAACGGTGGAATAACAAACGGTGTTAGATTGGAAAGGAATATTTTGACAAAAGTTAAGGAATTCGGCTACTTGGGAAGCGTAATAACTAGTGATGGTTGAAGTATAGTAGACATAAAGAGTAGGATAGCACAGGAAATGAAGGCTTTCGCGAAAAAGAGGGATTTACTTACAGGTAATATAAGTGTGAATATTAGGAAATCGTTGCTAAAATGTTTGTATGGAGTGTGGCGATATATGGGTGCGAAACGTGGACGATAGGAGTAGGGGAACGGAAAAGAATAGAAGCATTTGAAATGTGGTGCTATAGGCGAATGCTGAAAATCAGATGGGTGGATAGAGTAACTATCGAGGAAGTTCTAAACAGAATAGGGGAAGAGCGAACAATATGAAGGACGTTGACTAAGAGAAGAGAGATTAATAGGCCACGTTTTAAGACACGAGGGTTTTGTAAAATTATCATTAGAGGGAAGTGTGTGGGGTAAGAACAGAGAGGAAGGCAAATGATGGAATACACTAAGCAGATTAGGGAGGCTGTTGGGTGTGCTAGTTATAAAGAAATGTAAAGGCTTGCGCAAGATAGGCCAGCATGGAGGGTTGCATGAAACCAGTCTTAGGACTGAAAACCACAACAATAACAATGAAAACCTAATCTGGCTTATTTTTCACTACTATAACCAATAATCGACACTATAAAAATTCTATTGTGCTTAAATATAAAAGAAGGGTTAGCGTAGTTGTAACAAATTAGACACGGAAACTTTGGAATACGCAGAAAAATCTGTATTTGCGTGAAGATGCAACGCACAGATTTGTTCGGTCAGGCCAATATCTGCGCTCGAATCCGGCGATTGATCAGCCGATCAGATCTGCCGAAGATATCTGCTCGTGCGAATTAATCGACAGGTCACTTCCTATCTGTTATAACACCGAAATAATGCTGTATAGCTCGTATTAGGTGTTCAGTAGTAGTAGGATAAATTCACTATCAGGTGGGACTGGCCAAGGTTTTTCTACCACACCCCTGTATTCGTTGCCTCAATTTTTTGAATTCAACATGTTTTGAATTTAGTACGACATATTTCATCGCGTCAATATTTTCAGAAAAATTGCTACAACTACCAAGTTGCCGTAACAAACGTCTTAAGATAAGTCCTGCATTCTTCCACTACTACCCCTGGCCAGTGGACGAAATCCATCATATTTTGAGATGACTGTCTTCCCAGTTTTTTATATGAACATTTTAAGATTTACACATCACTTTTAACTAGACAACTGAACAAAAAACACTTAATATAAAACCGCATTTTTATATTTTTGTTGGAATTGTCCATGGAATGTTGTATATTGGAACAAAAAAGTTATTGAGACTGATACGCAATGACCAACGTTCTTATCGTGTTTTTTACTGTCAAGAACAGCATTTAAGAAAAAATTATGGCACGGCGGCAATCAATATTCTTCCGTTTTTATCGATTGAAGCATATTGATTTCATGTGTTACGAAACACTTAGCGATTAATTATTTAAATAAGTATAGGAATATTTTACTTTATTATTTTTGCTGTTCTTGAAGTTATATTATTTACCATTACTTTAATTAAAAATCACTAAATTCATTAATTGAACTGTCCGGGAATACTATATAAAATTACCTACATATAATTGCAGCCAATCATTCAAGTGCAAAAATTGCAATAAGTTTCGATGGATAAAAGTATTCCCAAAGAATAATGAACGAAATATTATATACACAACAAATGTTGATATATAAAATTATATAGACCATTTAAACAGAACATTTGATATACTATTATTGTAACCTATAGAGTTCAATGGCCGCCTCAGTGGACTAGTGACCTAACGTCACAGCCTCGCATCATAGAGGACCCGGGCTCAATTCCTGAAAAGGGCCTGCGTGTTTGTGCGTGTATTCAAGTTACCAGACTGAGTATGCCCGACAATGCAGCGCAGTAGAACCTTTCCCCAATTTAATTCACATTTAGGACGAATTAAATTCATAAAATTAAATACGAATATTCGTAGATAGGCACATAAGATGCGGAAAATCCAGTATTTTAAAGGCACCAGACTTTTATGAAGAAACGTGCAAAGTATTCCCAAGATTTTACCTTTTCCTTTGTAAGTGCAGATCTCACGCTTGGCGTGGGGGTGCGCTTTTACATAGAGAAGGGGAAAGGAAAGATTGGCTGCGAGGTGACGAGGCGGTGAAATATTCAGTGTTTGCAATTGAAAGGAAGAGGAAGTAAGAGAGGAGAGGAGGAAGCTATGGGGAAGAGCAGTTAGGGAGAGAAGAAATGCCGTCAGTGTGGTTTTGAAGGAAGGAATTAAATGCTATCAGTGTACGGTCTAAAGTTGTAACAAGCAGTAATTTAAGAAGAGAAAGATGACGGTTTCAATAATAAATAGAAAGCAAACACAAATGCTGCTTAACGAGATGAACGACCTCGCCAAGATGGAAGACTGTATTTTACCATCGGCCGAGGGTGCTAAATATCCTATTTTCCGCATGCCAAATAACACCCCGAGTGGGGAAAGGTCGCTACACCCTCCGTCTACCTGCATCCACAAGAAGTTCCCGGCAGGAAGAAATCGCTTCGTGCCTGCACGAGAGTAGCCGAAAATAAAATATGTTCGTCATAATAAATGAGATCTCTGCTACCCGTTGTTGCCCCATAGTAATTTACCCTCATGCAGAAATATCCTAAGCTAAGCCGTTGCTAATTCAATATTTAATTCCCCATGTAATCATACATTTTTGTTGGTATTATAGATAGTGCAGAACTCAAAAAGGAAATTGCGTTTAAATAAATATACTACAAAAAACATGAGTAAATTTTGTTAATAAATTAAATAATTAAATTATTCTCATTATTAATTTTACAGCAAAGAAAAAGTTACCTAATTTAGCAAGTCGGTAATGATCTCGATGTTGGCGAAACTATTAATAACATTTTTAAAAAAAGATAATGTATATGCTTTTTTTTAAATTTAAGTCAGTTTTATTAATGAACCTCAGAGCTTGTTTGATTATTTTCGCCAAATCACTGTGATATAGTCTATGAAATGTATAATTTCTTTATTTACACTACTTTGAATCGAAATATAAGTTTTATTTTATTATAATGAATTCACTCGTGTTGTAACATATTTGATTATTTAATTTTCTTTCAATATATAATTGAATTAATTCTGTTATAGTTAACTTCAACAAAATCACGAAGATTGTTTTTTTTGCTATAGTTTATTGTATATTAATTTAGGTAAAAAATACCTGAAACGGAAATTGTTTTTTTATTTCTTATATATTTTTAGAAGAAAGATAAGAATGGAAAAATGTAGACCAGACCCTGGACCTCCCGGTTTCCGGGCGGACACCGTAACTACTGAGTTAATCCGAGTCGATGTCCAAGGACCGATTTAACATCCCTCAATTCCCGTAAACCTAAGCTAGGCTCACCTACCAATTAACTAATCACATTCTTCACACCCTAATTTTAGGAAATACGTGAAGAATGGACATCGCGTAAATTATTAAAGAACAAATTTTTTCATGAATTTACTGACTAATATATTAAATTAATTTAAACTAAATATAGCATAAATATCTTTTTTAAAGGATTTGAGTAACGACATCAGTTTGCCAAGTTTTTTATATTCGTTTTGTAGGTTTTGAGGAAGCCGATGTGACTGATTATTTGAATAACTAGATATTCTCAGTGGTTAATTAATTATTTGATATTATGAATTGGATAGAATATTTCCACCCGTCGTTTAAATGTGTAAGGTTTATTAAATGTCGCGCTATACAATAAAAATATATATCGTAGTAGGTTCTTGATATAATAAAGTAAAAATATACTATTAAAGCGCATTGAGAAACAGTTGAAAATATAAGTGATTGATTATTGAGGCTCACAAGCCAGATTAAAAGATCATGGTTTTATTCATATTTTATTGCGCAAGAATAACCAATGTGAAGAACGTATAGTGCTGTGAAGTGACCGGAAATCTGACGCACTAGAAAATATGCCCACAGACTCAAAATGGGTTTTAATTAAATTTTCGAAGCGTAAGTTACTTTGCCACGACGTTACCCCTTTAACAGTAATTAGCACGAGGCCTACGAGCAGCAAGCTTTTGTTCCTATGAGAGAGACCTTGCCGAGGAGAATGGAACTTCAAACTTCAGCATTGAAAGCGCTCGCTCTGCGCAATTCCGAGCAGTAGTAGTACGGACGATGAAAATATTTATTAATAAACGTTAATAGTTACCTTTTTTGGTATCAGATTTCACAGTTAGTAAGTCCTTTAAAGTGTTTCATCTTCTCCTTCGCAAAACATCTCATGTCCTGTCAAAGAATTCAAATAACGACCGTTACACGGCAATAGTTGTTATACTTTTTGTTATATTTTTCTGGCCGTAGTTGTATCAATCATGGCCTGGTCTACAGACCAATGCTTAGGCTACTGTGTTGTCGAAGTGGATGAATGCAAGCGTTACTTAAAGACGTACACTAGTGTATCACTGTGTATTGTCAGGTTGTAACACTATAACTGTCAAATATATGACCTGGAATGGCTGATCTGTGGCCACAAACATGGTTTGCAGTACACGTATAACATGTAGCAAAAACACGTACTGTTCGTAGATAATATAATTAGGCTACTCAAAACATGACGGGCGACATATATAATATCAGTTAATAAAGAATACGATCTTAATTTGCAAAAAAAAAGTGAGACGATAACGCAGAAAAAAAATTGAATGCAGACGTTTCGGCGCAGCTTTGCGTCTTTACAGGAATATTACAAGAAATAACCAAACGATTGAAAATAAGCCTTCATATAATTTCTAAATTTTCAGTCTAACTAATTGGTTGATTTTTTATTGTTCAACATTTTAGAAATTATTCTTTTAGAATAACGCGGTTCCTGTATAATATAGTGGCGTTATCCAAATAATATTTTTATTAAATTAAAAAAAATTCTGAGTAATATAGTTATGTCTGCAGGTAGAAAGTTTAAAATTATAGTTCAAAAATAATATTGAAAAATCTTTTCGAAACTGCGTTTTAGATATATTTGGAATCGTTGACAATCACGAAGGGGAGCATGGGGATTATGAAGCCGTTTCTCCACTGTGCACGTTGAACCACTTAAACGTATCTCAACAAAATATTGAATATTTAATAGTGATCCTCATTAGATAGCGATGAAATTTTGGTAAAGATTTATGCCGATCTTTCTTAGATTTAGGCCCCACTTTTGGGCCCAAATAGATCACATCTCAACACAGTTCCAAAGAATGAGCAATAGGAGTGCAAGTTTCAACAAATCATCTTAAGAAAAATTTTACGTTATATTCTTAATTTGATGTAGGCAGCATTAATATTTTAACTCCTTAAATTACCGCGAATATTCGTGATTCTTTTATTGTACCTAGATTATTCTTCACTTATTTATGATTACGGAAGCATTTTTACTCCCTTAAAGTTTCCGGGATTATTTTTTATCTCCTTTAAGGTACGTACTTGTCTTTTACTTCTTTAATCTACCGCTTGTGTTTCAATGTTCTTAAGGTATTTGCAGAATTTCTAACTCCTTTAAAATACCGCGAATATTATTACTCTTAAGGTTGTGTGATATTTTAATGCACCAGAAGTTTGGAATTGGTTAAAGTGCCTATCAAAAAAAGTAACGGTCACTATGCCAGATAAATGACGTGTTGACTAAGAAATTAAAATAGGATTAATTTATTTTCCGAGCTCGTATGAATAAATAAATCAAATCGGTAACGCCAGACATACAGCCAGCTATTATATTGTTATTATTGTATTCATTCGCTCAGTCAATTATTAAACCTCTTATGACAGATGGCTACTTTATTTATTTAATCTGTTGATTATTTGAGTTAAGAGACGCGATGAATGTGGATTCGTCAGAACCGGTTTTTGTTTATTCGGTGTTGCAGATGTTTGTATTTACTTCTTAGAATACAAATGGTCGTACGTCCGGTGGCAGTTACATAATTAAATTTACTTGTATATAAATATAAAAGTAACCATTGCCCTTTAAAATGTCTGTACTCCTGAAAGAAAGAGGAAGAATCACTTCATTTCATTTTGGAATTAGCATTTAAATTCGACTACACATATATATTATTGAGGATAATCACTTCACACGTTTCAGATTTGTCCTAAATTTATGATCCTGAAGAGTATTTCCCCCAAACCCTCCAACAGGTAAATTATTCTAGTCGTTGATGGTCCTATTTAAGAATGAAAATTTGCCGACATCTGTTTTTTGTTTCCTACATATTACTTTGAATTGATCTCATCTCCCTGTATGACAGGGCATTTACATTTTGGAGCTAATTCCAATTAATGGTTTTTACCCTGTATAAGCTTTGAATAGCAAATGCATACTTGCTTTCCCCCTCCTATGTGACATTCATTCCGAACGTTCTTATGACCCGGTCCAATTCGCACAAAATTAGCAGCCATTTTCTGAACTTTCTCTAATAAATCTATTTGACTTTTTTTTCTGTAGGGATCCCAACAAGCCGTCGTTTATTCTAAAATTGGTCTAACTAAAACTAAATATGCCACCTCCTTTGATTTTGAACTTTTTATAATTTCCTCATTATGAAATGTAAGGAATTCCGTGCTTTTCGGCCGTGAAATTTACCTGATTCTCCCACTCAAGTTTATTGTTGAAATATATCCCATGAAATTTGTAGCTCGTTACCTTTAGAATTTGTTCAGCACCTATTTTGTATTGTGTCTCATTTATCAACGCGCGTTTTGCAAACGAGATAGAGCTGCTTTCCTTTCCATTAATTTCCCTACTATTGACTTTATATAGATCCTCTGGCAATATTAGCTCGTCTAGCTTGTTAGTTATATTTCACTAGTTGTTGCAGTCGTCCGCCTGACCCCTGATATCTCTGATAGAGACATTAATGGTCCGATTACAGAGCCTTGAGAAACTCCCGGCGCTACAATGCCTGAATCCGATTTTGACTTTTGCGATCGGTTGCTTAAAAAATTTCCATTCTTTTAACTGTACCTCTTTTACTAATTTATCCAATAGGATATCACGAGGTACTACATCAAAGGCTTTGGCGAAGTCTGCGATAACCCCATCTATTCTACCCCCACTATCTACTTCATCTGCTAACTCCTGAAAGAGGCTTATAATTTGGCTTTCGCAAGAGAACCCTTCCCGAAAACCATGCTGATCATTAAAATACCACCCTTTTCTATCGTATTCAGATCGGATGTAAGTGCTCCTTAATCTTACACACTACTGAAGTAAGACTGACGGGTCTACAGTCAACGTCTGTTCTTTAACCAGATTTGTAAATTGGTACAATAATTACAGTTTTCAATCAATCGGAGAAGTCAAATTATCAATTGTGGTGTTGAGAATTTGCTGCTTTTCAATTGCTCAAGGCCCAGCAGCCTTTTTTTTATTAAAAAATTCATTTAGAGACGCAGATGCAAAACGTTATGTTTATCGTCGCAAATTAAAAGTGATTGCTGGTTTATAGAATCTTTGCCTCGTGTTGGGCGAAGCAGTAATATATCAAAATTGCACCCAAAGTGACTACTTGGGAGCTTTAATCTTGGTGGGGCCGGGAACAGTTATATCTTGATGACGGACCTGGGAGAAACGTCAGTAAATCGGAGTCAACTGAAAACCGTCCAGTGCAGGCTGCACCGTCTGCAGAATATATGTTCAATTGTATTAGCACAATGTTAATATCCACCAACGAATATCAAATTCATTTCGATGTAATCCAACATGGTTATCAAACAACCTAACATGTACACGCTCTAAATTCAATTCAACCTAGCCGTACAATTTTCAAAGAGAGACATAACTATATAACAGGATTAATTACAAGCCAACAGCTAAAATAATAGTTGATTCGGAGTATAAGAGTAGTTATATATTTGTAAAAATAACGTCATAAAATATTCTGTCAATAGTTTTTATTCTGAAATATAAATATTTTAAGTTGAGTGTAAAATAATATTTTTTCGATACGAACAATTCAGACTTGTGATTTGAGCTAAATGTATAGTATATGACAGATAAATCAACACCATTATGGCGAAGTACATCAATTGTATTCGCTTTGTCCTTTATAAGTAAGAAGCTCACGTCCTGTGTCGCACAATACGAAGCAACAAATAGATTTGTAATCAAAACAGATAAAAACTGAGAGGTCATTTCATATTGACCACAAAACCATACCCGTTATTTTCGACATAGTTCCCTTCTAGGAAGTAGAACAAGATATTAATCTATATTTGAGCGGAGTACGTTTCATTCATTTACTAGAAAACTCTACCCTCAATTCTCTATGCTCATAAAGAATATATTATACAGAACATACCGGATTCTCGATCAAATGGAATAATTTACGTTCAGCGGGCAGTCAATTCATGTTAAAGTCATTTGGAACAATTCTATAATGAAAGACTGAATAATTTCAAAGAAAAGAATGATGACACGACACGAAAAACGGGATACTACGCAAGCTATCAAAGTTAATGAAATGTTACCTAACAAAACAAATCTGGAATCTTCAAAACTGATTGTACATAGAGGCGGAAAAATTATTATTAAAACGGAAAAACTAATTAACTTTCAAACAGAGAGTTAGGAATTAATAAGTTTATAATTTACAAGATTATGTGGTATTGAAATTCCGCCGAGAAGGCCAGAAAGAAAAGAATGGAAAATTAATGATATTACAGACGACATTAAAATATAATAAGAACGAAATTATTAGGTATTTTGCCGTCGAAAAGTTTTTATTAATTAAAAAAGTTCTGCTGTGCCTATTTTAACACTCTTCAGGCTTCAAGTCAAACCTTTCAAATATAAGCGTTTATAACTTCAAAACAAACCATTAGGACTGAAACCCGAAAAGGGTACAAGTAAGCACCCCAATTTAGCCCGGTTACTTATTTTTCAATAATTAAAAGGTTAATATCAAGAAAAAGATTGTTAACTAATCGTTAAATATATTTTATTTTAAATAAAGTCGTTGTTAAATTGAAATATATAATGGACGTAAAAACGTATTTTAAATTACTGGAAAGTATTTGTAGCTCTCCCAATAATTAGTTGGGTGCTCCCATAAAACTAGAAAAAAATATGACATCTGATGAAGCGAGGAATATTGGTTAAACGAATCAGTGTTACTTTCACATGAATTATTTCTTCAAGAGTACGGTAATAATTCGTGATAAATAAGATATTTAAGCTTTAAAATTTATTTATAATTTAAAAAATTGTATTGTTAAAGTTTCTGTAATAATAGGCCTGCTTACGCTTTTGTGCCTAACGCCTATTCGTTGTGTATGATGGACGAACCCCGCGTGGTTTTGTTATTGAGATTACAGCCTGAACTAAGACTCAAAAAAATTGTTGAGCACTGTAGTAGGGAAGCTTGAAATCATAAACTGAGGACCTGAATCAGACGAGACAAAAAATTCTCCAATTGGACCGTTGAGTCACCCCCGGTTAGGGGACGGAGATGGGTAGGGGTGAAAATCTACTTTGCATCTCGTGGAAATGAGCAGGGAAATTGCACGATGACTGTGGTAAGCCCATCTTTTTAACGCTATAACGTGATAGTGGCATTAGTTTTATGAACAGAATAATCCTCAACTCTTATAGTTTTAAATCATAATTGACACGGTTCGGTTTCTTTTGTATGCGCCCAAGAGCTCCTGGTCGGTCTTTACCGAAGCAGGTTTCTACCAACTTAAATATCCATGAATTTACCGAACAGCTTTTTGTGAGTAGCTCATAGCCTTCTGGAACGTCACGTAATACCAAACTATACATTATTAAGAAGCTTACGCCTGACGTACTGTTGCCACTGCTGACTTCCTGCGGCACTAAAAACGGCCCTACATGTTTGACCCACAAAATGACAGCCTGCATAGAATCTAACGAGTTGAAATATTGACTTTGGCATCAAATAAAGCATAGTCTAACATGAAGACGTGAAAAACTTTCATTAAAGCAGTAAAGAAGATGTTAGTATAAAACCAACGTTAGAAAATCATAATTATTTGTCAATTTATTTTTACAATAAATGCATATATCGACCATTAGTAAAAAAGTAAGCAATTTATTTAAGAAATTCATAAGACATAACGAAATGCTGTGAATTAATTTCTTATAAATTGTTTTATTAATAGTTTTATGGCTTTGGTCCCATATACTCGTATTTGTTTATTACAAACTTTATAAAACAGGTACTTTTATTTTGGAACATCGACAGTGACTTACGGTTTCAAAGAGCCATATTCATCTATATAAAACAAGAAAAAATCAACTACCGTCAGTTTTACCTATATTTAAATGAAATAAATTAGCATATTTGGACTTCCTCGGGTAACTTTCGATGAAAAAATGATGCAAAACATATAAAAATCTAAACCGAAATTCAAACTGCCCTTATAGGATGTCAGTTTTGGAGTTTTATGTATCTGTAATCTTTTTTTGATAACAATTTAACATTACTTGAGGAAGTCCCGAATATGGTGACGAAAACTAAATAAACTTTGTCTGAATCTCGACCTCTTTGTGATTTTTTATTTTATTTAATATTGAACTATACTACGTTTCGTCTCTTATTTGAGACTTCTTCAGGTATAAAGAGTTTAGCTGATAATGGTACCTCACTCCATAACTACTTCGACCGAAAAAAAAATTGTACCCGACGGAGTCTCAAATGAGAGACGAAACGTAATATAGCTCAATATTTAATTTAAGAAAAAATATATATAATATTTTACGTTACGTTTTATTAATCAGATAAATTAATATGTAATAAATTTCCTATTGCTACTTTCACCTCTTGGTATGTTTAGATGATTTTTCGTTACCTTCAATTTAAATTTACATTACAAGAATTTAATTTAAAAGTGTCACAGCAACGAGCACATGAGGTTGGTTTACAATCACACGATCTTCCACATTAATTCTTTTCTTTAGGATAACAGGCCATATGAGGGTGATCCTGTTACTGGTAACATCCATTTAATAGCTCAGAAAGGGAGTTTGAAAGGGGGACGGAAGGGCGAAAAGGCAGACTAGGGTAAACTAGGGCCCCGTATCCAACCCTCTATTCTTCTAAAGAAATGCAGGGCACACCCTAGAAAACCTGCATCAGTAGAACAGGCTTTTGATTACTTGTTTCACGCCATTCCGAATAACGTATAAAAAACAGTTTATAATATTGAAGACTGCATTAATGATTGCTGATAAGTGAACGGTATAAGACGACTTTGTCACAATCGGGAATATTAGGACTGTGTGAATCATAAATAATCAGATGGATTGGTGTTGTTGGAGAAGAAGAAACACTGAAAAACATGTTGGGCCGACGAGTGGTAACAATCAAGTTGGAAATTAATATATAAAAGTAAAAAAATATATAAAACAAACCTTAGCCCTTATATACAGGGTAAGTCAAAACGATAGACCCGATTTCATAAATTTATTATGTGAAATCTAATCAACGTATCGTAATAAGAGATAAGCGCAAAGAAAGTAAACTCTCAAAGTTTAGTTTCCCTCCCACATGGTTTCATTTTCTGTGCTGTTTACAGAATAAAGTTATGAAATCGGGGTCCATCATTTTGACTTACCCTGTAGGAAAAATGTCTAATGTTGATAACTTCAAATACCTTTGACAAATAGTTACTGGAGCACGAAGGAAATAAGACACGTGACTCAATCACCAAGAATTCAGTAATAAAAACGCTCAACGGACAAGCAAATCGAATCTAGAATTGCGAAACAGCCAGTGTTCCATCTTGAGAAGGGCTTTTTATGGGCCAGAGAGCGTGGACATTAAGAAAAAAATACCTGGTAAGTTTCCAAATGTGCTGTTGGGAAAGGGAGACCTTTTCGTTTGCTCAATGAAGCAATAATTGTAATCAGAACAAGCGATTTAGCAAACAAGACAATATTTTCTGTGTGCCCTTATGGGTTCTTTTATCAATGAGAAAAGTGTACTTATGGATCTGTAAATGATGTGTATTTAATATTCTTAAAAAATTCAGACGAAATTGTGACGTAAAAACGTTCAATAAGGGAGAACAAGAACAAATTTTGGTGTTCTTTTGGTGAGGATATTATATTTTATCTGACAATTATATATACATTAAATGGATTAAAACATCCTCTTTGTGATTTTTTATTTTAGTAAATATTGAACTATACTACGTTTCACCTCTTATTTGAGACTTCTTCAGGTATAAAGAGTTTAGCTGATCATGGTACCTCACTCCATAACTACTTCGACCGAAAAAAAAATTATACCCGACGGAGTCTCAAATGAGAGACGAAACGTAATATAGCTCAATATTTAGTAAAATAAAAACTGACAAAGAATCTGTTTTAACTTATTTAAGATACTAGATTTTGTTCAATATAATGGTTGTCAAAATTCTTAAAGAATATCAAATACTCAACTTTTATACATCAATTAATACACTTTCTTCATACAAAAGAACCCACAAGTGGATCCACTCAACACTTACAGAATATATAGTGATTTTCCCTATATCTCTTATTGGAAAATAATTAAAAAATTAAGTCCACAGAAACGACAAAGAAGATTAATAGGCTCTAAATAAGTAAATGTCAAGAGGTCCATCTTGAGTAGAATTTTAAGAGACAGGAAAACCAGATCACACTCAACCTTCGCAAAAGTAGTTTACTGCAACGATGGACACATGGACGGAGGTCCAGATCGTAGAAGAAGAAGAATACGTCTCCTACACGACTAGAAGGGAGAAAGAAGAAGATATTGGGGTAAGGAGGGAAGAAGATAAACAGCCGTCTGTTAAAAGAAACTTACAGACCATGTCCAAGGACCTGTCAGTACACAGAACACTTGATAATAAATCGTCACAAGAGTTTAGAGTTCCGAGCTTTATAGATCACTCTACTGTTATCGGGAATTTATCACCAATTTGTAATAGTGGACTTACCATTGTCCAAGTCTCTAATATCTTCTTCTTCTTTAGCTCTACAACCCATTGAGGGCCATCTTGCATGTCTCATTCCGGATTTGTTCTCCAGCAGGTCTCTAATATCTATTTTCTAAAAGTAATCGTACTGCCTGAGAGGTTGCCTTGGCATGACGTTGTCCAATGATGTAAAATCCACGAGCTTTTTTCGTGGCTGTGGGAGCAGATGTTCCCGTAATCAGACTCACACACCTGCTCTAAATCGTTCGTACCTGATCAATGCTGGCCTCGGCTCCTCACTTCCCCAGTTCCCAAGGTCAGTTCTGCTCTCAATGTTGCCGTCGAAGTCCGAGGCTCTGCAGTTAAATTTAAATCGTTTCCCAACCCAATACAGCTTGAACGTGAGAAGATATTTGAAATAAAATGGTTAGAAACACAATAATGTTCTGTGGCAATAAACGCCGTGACATAATTCGTGAATGTTGAAGAAAATTAGTTACCAACAGTGGTAAAATTACTTTATCAAATGGTGCATTATTTTTACATTAATAAACTCTTCTTTATTTGACGGATGCATTTGTTTTCTGCTCTACATATACTTCGCTGCTCGTTTCTTAATCTATATGGCTCAATCGCAGTATTTCATATTTCACCTGTTTATTAGACTCGGTGACTTTTAAAAAATATATTCCGAGGGCATTAAACAAGTTAAAACAACCTCTTTGCCAGTTTTTATTTTATTAAATGAACTATAATGCGTTTCGTTTCTCAATTGAGACTTCTTCATGTATAAAAATTTATATGTTCATGGAACCTCGCTGCTTGGCTCCTTCGGCCGAACTAAAATCTGACAAAGATGTTGTTTTAACTCATTTAATGTATATTTGATTGTCAGATAAACTAATTATGTTCCAAGTAATTCCACCTAATCTTTGTAAAGTAACTTTGACCCAATGGTGTAATAAGGAATCCTCCATTTATGAACAACGACGAAGCTCAGCCGAATTACGTTTAGAAAGATCCAAACACTGCTGGAATTTGTTGACTCGACTGCATTCCTGGTAAACTGTTAAAATCCGGCATGCGCTGAATGTTCACGTGAAATGTTATGGATACGATATACCCATAATATTTGCGAGTTCAGCTAGCTGAAAGCTTCAACCACTGATCTTCCAATATTGCATTAAGGATTTCTACGGTTCTCTCTACGATTGAAGTAGATTCAGGAAGTCCGGAACGAATATCATTCTTAAATTTCATTTGAATTAAGTTATCGATTTTAAACGACGATGATGATTCGTTTAATGCCGAAAGAAAATCCTCTCTTACAGCCGACGCTCTTGTAACTACTATTTTATATTTGCACGAATATCGATTGTGCCACCTTTCTCTCGACACCTACGCTTGTTTTTTTCTCTGGGTTGTTTCAATATAACAATTGGATAACATTATACGTGCCATTGCGTTGGGGATGCCTTCAAGGTTCTTACATGCCGAGGCACCTGCATCTATCCCGTCAATCAGAAAGGCGTGGGAATAGCACCCAACGCCGACCTAGCTGATGCAGGTTTTCTAGGGTTTTCCCCAGCCTCTCTTTAGGTAAAACACCGGTTAGGATCCTAAAAACTATACCCCGGAGGCCTTAGTCAACCCTTGGTTAACTTGCTCTACATTGTACATCGTCGCCTTTTCAATACCCTTCCTATGCTATTAAAGGGGGAATTGCCTGTTTCAGGATCACCCTCATGTAACCTACACCACTTTGGTAGATGGCACATGTAAATAGTTTTATTTCCAATTTAGTTTGTAAGTGATGTTAAATATCTTTGTAAAGCTTCCGGATGCATTGCTGTATTGTTGACGTTGTTGGTTTTGAAGCTCTGCGGCTGGCAGGAGGAGGTGAATGAAGGAAGGAACTAGCTGCTGCTGCTGCAAAGAAGTGAACTATCCCGCCAGCTTCCAGATCGTCATCTTCAGGCAGTCAACAGCCAAAACAACGAGTGACACTCGACTGGTAACGTGTGAAATTAACTTCCGTTGGATCCTTTCCTCCCTTGCGTAACGAACAGACTCTGTGGCAAAATAATCACCTAAATTTGTATTTTGACTGTAAATTATGTCATTGAATCCTCTTCAAGGATAAGCCAGCAGTAACAAGGAGCTCCCTAGATGTAAATAGTTTTAAGTTTAGATATAGATAACACATTTTGTTTTCCAAGACTGATGAGGTAAAGCTGCCGTGGTTTTACTTACATTCACTTGAATTTGTTTTATTTATTTCAATAATTTGTATGATTCTGGAACAGGTGACGTCACTCCCCTGATTCATGCTCTCAGTCCTGAACCTGAGTGTGTTCCCATAGTAAAATTGTCCTACGTAAAACGTAGGTGGCGCCCATATACTATTCCGGTAAGATTCTACATATCACGTCAATAAAAACGTCACAGTATAAACTGTACAAGAACGACGAATTGTCCGTTTTTGTGTACTAGCGCCATTTCTGTGTCAGGCAGAGAACTTTTCAAAACGACCTCGTGTGTGAACGAATAGAAACACTATTGTTTTATTTTTTTGCTAGTCTACATTCATATTTTTAATGAACGGAGTGTATATAAATACGCCATATTATTGCACGAACGTGTGTGAACCTCGTGTTAATGAATATAATGAAGTGAATTTCCAGGATGTTGTATTTAACTGAAAAACCTATACTTGAAGTGAATTTCCAGGATGTTGTATTTAACTGAAAAACCTATACTTTCCGTATATATAACAGACGTGGTACTCACAATTCTTCTGGAATGTAATTATGCAGTAATTTTGATCATATTTATCATCATTTAATTCGTATTTCTTCTTATCGACATGGGAAGTCAAGTTATGCCAACTTTAGTGTAACCACTATCTAGAAGAAACTTACTGACAATTGTATAGAATGAGAAACACGACACAAGGTAAAAAGAACAAGGCGGACTTAAATGAATGTTACTATAATTTAGTATATAAAAAAACCTTGAATGATTAACGATTTAATATAGACACTTTACAGCTGGAGGGAATTATCCAGAAACATCTTAAAAATTTTTGTTACAAAGTGATATGAAATAAATCTTTTGCAATAATATGGCGTATTTATATACACTCTGTTCATTAAAAATATGAATGTAGACTATAAAAAATAAAACAATAGTGTTTCTATTCGTATTTATTAAAATTTGTCTCGGCGTTTAGTTTTTGTAACCTACTTTAAATATACGTGTTGTATCGAAAATGATTTTAAACTTTTACAAAATTACGTAAATTTGTTGGCAAATACATCAAGTTTCCGCCAAGTAATTATTGTAGGTCGGAGTAACGTCCGTACGTTAAAGTTTTTAAATTTGTTAAGGCATACGCCGTCGTGTATCTTTAGAAAATTTCGGATGCGATTGTACAGCATAGTCCCATCTCATCGGGTAAATCAATTACTTCAACAAAAGAGTTGGTAACGGACGATAATAAGAAATTAATTTGAGTAAGAAAGTAGTAATGCTTTAACTGAAGCGAGATTTCCTAGGTTCGACTCCTGGGTCCGGTCACCATTTTTCCATTCTTGCCTTTCTTCTAAACTTAGTTATACTCTCATTACCACAGCTTCAATTGAACCATGTAGTTGAGCCCAGCTTAGGTTTACTGGAATGGGTAGGGGGGTGAGCGTGTGTTGAATCGGTTCTCGACGTCGACTCGGGTTAGCTCAGTGGTAGACTGATCGCCCGGAAAGCGGAAGGCCCATTCTTGTCTTTCTTCTATGACTTAGAATTTATTAGAGTGCTAAGACCTTAAGGGGGAATCGGTTCCAGATACAATTCTCGGGTTTCACCCCGGGTCAATGTTTGTTTCAACAACGTTTCGACGGAAAGCTCTGTCATTCACGGTCAACCAGACGACGATAACGGAGCTTCTCCTTGTAAGGTTATTGAAACAAAATTGACATGGGTTGAAAACCAGAACTTTATTTGGACTTATTGTTGGTTACCAAACATTTTCCTTTGTGATCATTATTAGTGCTCCGTCTGCAAATATTCGCTTCAAGCATCATTAACTGATATTTTTACTGTACTTAATATAAAATAGATATAATAATATAATTTTGTATTATTAGTTAAAGAGTTTGTCTTAGACATGTTGTTTAAATAGAACTGTAAGCACCTACTTAGGAAATACATAGTGTAGCGGGTTTGGAAGGTTAACCAGGTAGAGCAAGTGACATGTAGCTGGCGTCTCAAGGAAATTTGTTACGAGAGTTCTGAATAGGGGTAGCGTCAGTAAACTAAAACGCTGTCCTGAAGATGGACATGGAGTTCAAAAGATTCTTATAACTCCTTTAGCCTACAATCTGCCGTAAAGCGGCAATAGGCTGTGCAAACTGGCCAAAATAATATTGCGAAGGAGGGTTTCATTAAGCTAATATTTATCAGGGACACGAATAATAACGAATAGGCTAATATCTAATATATTACAATATAGGCTATATTTAAAACATGTATGTAGATTTGCGTTTCTTCAGCTTCTAGGTTCATCGTCTTCTAAGAATAGATTGCCCAAAAGTTTATTATGGTGTATAAATTACGATTGCGCCTTATTCAATGCACTTTCAGGGGTAGAATATTTAAGGTGGCTTAAGTCGTTGATTATAAAGTCCTGCATGCTAGGGTAAAGGAGATCACGGATTCAAAATCGAATTTATGGTGCAGAAAACTGACAGGTAAATTCTCCTCTGTAAATAACTCAATCGATGACTGGAACAGTCTGTCTGCAGCAACTTTTGGCTCTCACGCAAGGCTGCATTATAATAGAGAGGAAAAAATGGACTGCACAGAATATAAATTCCGAAAAATCTTTTGTCTATTTCAGGAAGTAGAATAAATTAATGGGCATTTAGAATCTACTTGTTATATACCGGCCATGAAATGTATACTTAATTGCTGTAATAAACGCATTCATTCATTCACATCTGGCAACTTAGTGCCGCAACTGGTTTATTACTAGTTTGAGTGGTTCTTGTCTGATAAAGAACTTACTTGGTAACAACGACGTCCAAGTCGAGGTAGGTACCGCCGAACTTCCAGAGCGTGAGGAAGCGGAGGACGTCGGAAGCGTGTGAACGAGGCCATCGCGACGCCCGGAGAGCGCCCCCGCGGTACCACTGCTCCAGCGGCGTCTCCCGCACGTAGTCGTCGAGACGCAAGTGACGCACCTTCACGTTGGGATAATGACTGAGCTGTTGCGCCGCGACGCTCCACCGCACCGTGGAGTTGGCGTCCGCCGGGGCCGGGGGCACGGGCGCCGTCATCAGAAGGAATACCGGCACGTTAGGGTTGGCGCGGGCTGCGGATTCGACGGCGCACGCCTGCCTCGGCGTCAAGGTCACGGCCCCCACGCGAGACGACAGGCACGACGTCTCGTGAAAGAAAATAGCGGCGCCCCTGGCCGTCGCCGGCTCGTCCTCCACGTCCGGCAGCGCGTTTTCGGCGTCGTCGGCCTCGTAGCAGGCGATGCTTGCGCTCGAGTCGCCGCCCCCAGCGTCGGAACCGGCGCCCCTCGAGTCACCACTCGCGCCGCCGACCACCGACCTGTACAGACTCTCGTCCGCCGTCGACGCCCACAGCGTCAGTAGCAGCACGACGCTGGAGACGCCGAGCGCCGCGGCCAGCGTCGAACGACGCATCTTCTTCATGCGATAGGCGGCGTTGCAGCCCGCGAGCCCGGCGCGTCAGCCGCGCACACTCCCGAGCACTTCACAGCACCCGCACACAACATCTCCCACAGGTAACGCTCACTCGACTGAGGACTTGCCCGGCTCCGCATCCAGCCACGCTGCGCATGTTCCCATCTGGCTACGTCACCGCAAGGAAACAGCGGCGTGCGGGTCGGGACGGGACGCGATGGGATCGGAGGGGCGGGTGGGGAGGGGAGGGCAGGGGGAACAATGCACGGGATTCGCCCTTGCTTCACCCCGCGCCTCGCAAACAAACATACCACTCACTCACTATATGTCGTATATATGTGACTACCAACAATTGGACTAATTAACGTCCGTTGCAATTCGATAATGAAATACACTAGCAGACCATAAATACAGAAATTTACAATTAAAAAACAAACAATATTCAAAGTTACATTGACGAAACTAATTGGACTGTTTACGTGTGCATTAAAATACAATATTAATTGATTATGAATTATTTATCTCTAGAATAATTATCTGCTACTTTTTTAATTTTAAAAAAGACCTCGTAAACGTACAATCTAAACCAAGGTTCCCAAACATTTTTTGTTCCCGATGCCCTTAAAATATCACAAATTTTCGCCCTCGTCCCAGCTAAAATCATTGTTCTATTGAGTATATTAGAAATCCGCTCGTAATGCCATTAGGTTAGTTTAAAAATATGATAACAAATGAAACATGTATTTCAATCCATAAATAATTTATTAAAGATTTATACTTTTAAAAATTTAACGGGATACATGAGCTTGCTGTTTACTACACAATCAAAGCGGTTACAGCTACCCTCACCTCCGATTACACATTAATTTTCGCACGACACATTTTATGACAGCGACCGCCGAAAACTCATCTTCCCATAGATATATTCCAATTAATGTTCCACTGAACCGCGGATATTCATTTTTTAATAGCAAACAAAAATCACCTAATTTTGTCTCCAATAAATTGTCGCAAGACAACTCATTAAGTTTTCTCCTTCTAGGCTCGAAATGGGTCTTAAACAGAAGCGGTCTAGACAAATTTTGGGAGGATAAGATGTTAATAATACTACAACATGTACAGGGTTGTTAATAATCCACGACCCGTAAAATGCTACATTTGCAATTTCGTCTCCAACACATGTAATTTTAAATTTGTACAAATATATAACCATATTGGCGCAAATTACTAACACGACAGTATTTTTACTTATTACATATTTTAAATAAAGTAAGTTAATTTTAGGAATATTGTATGCAGGATCGTACGCTAATTTTCTCAGAATTATAAAAGTCTTCGAAATGCCGCCTGTTAAACACTCCTTATTTTTAATAAACTTCATTAAACCAAATAAACCGCAATAAGCGCATGAACAGTAATCTCTTTATTAATTCGTCAAAAACATTTCACACTGTATCCTGATGAGGTCGCCTACAGCTCTGACGAAGCTGTGCGTTTGGTAGATCATACTATTGCTGTATCTTAGACTAGCAGGGACATGAAACGGTAACACTGCGCATGCGCATTTCTCATCCCAGACAAGATTCTCGTGCTATAAAGAATGTAGCAAAGATATATACAGGAGGGAGCGCACTGGATGGCGGACAGTTTAAAGTCTTCGAAATCGAAGCAGAAATTCACACTTTAAAAATACTATTGGTTTAGAGTTTCTTAAAATTACAAAACAAATAATTCCACCTAAATTAATTTATGTGCTGTAGCACATGAGCACATACGCACCAGCCGTCACTGGTCTTAAATCCAATTCAATTTTTCCATATTAACTGCTTGAAACTATTTTTAGAACACGAACACAATTTTTTTGACATCAAGTTTAATAATTAATAAATAACATACGAGCCATTTGTATAAGACATACGATTCACTCGTGATATAATAATTGCATTCATTTTCCACTGTCAAAATTTAATGGCGTAATGCACTCACTCGTGTTTTGTTAATATTTTTTTAACGTTGCATCAATCCACAGGGGATTAGCGACTCTCTGTTTACAAAAAGTTATATATACGTTTCAACATGCTAGATATTTCTGACAAATTAGATATTATTGAATAAGTTTGTTTTGATCAGATATTCTATTAGGCTGTAGATTGCATCAGGTGAAATACAAAGTCTTCATTTTGAACTTGGATAACAAGGCATTTATTTTCGGCTGAATTTCTGACAGGTGAGAATAGAATTAAACAGTTGTCCGATAACCAAGGTAAATTTAAGGCTGAATTATCCTCATTTTTGCTTAGCCACTCCTTCTATTCAGTAAAGGAAATTATAAAAGAATCGGAGACGAGTAATTAGTTTATAATGTTGGAATCGCCCTTCTATTTGGTTACAAAAATTTGTTATAAGTATACTTATCTTTTATAATAAAATAATGTAATAAATGTACACCCTGACTCATTCCACATCCTTGAAGCTCAGCTTCTTTACAGGATCTACGGAATATGATTATTATTAGATGCGGAACCGTAGTTCTTCATTTCGCGTATCACAGATCGATTGGGGCAATCTAAAATTAGATAGGAGTGAGTAAGGTTTCAGTGAAGTGTCCTTATTCTATCACCACTTGTTGTCTTCTCTGCAACTGTCTTATCTGTGTGATACCTTTACTGTTATTTATTGTTTCAAGGAATATTCCATAGTTTCCTGGTTTTCTTGAACTTGCCCTATTTTTTTAACAGGCTACATGAGGGTGATCCTGAAACAGGCAACTCCCCTTTAATAGCATAGGAAGGGAATTGAAAAGGGGGGATGCGGAAGGTAGAGCAACGTAGCCAAGGGTTAACTAGGGCCCCCGGGCTATGGTTTAAGGATCCTACCCGGTGTTTCACCTAAAGAGATGCAGGAAAAATCCTAGAAAACCTGCATCAGGTAGGTCGGGCATTGGGTACTATTCTCACGCCCTTCCGAATGACGGGAGACGAGTCTGCTGTGGGGTCGCAGCATTCCCTTCTCCGTGTCTCCACCAGTTTCAGGAGGCAGTTGGCCGGCTGATCCAATGGGATTAGCGGACAACTCTTGCCATATGCCCAAGGTCTTTGACCTCAGTACATATACCTACTAAATTAGGTGAAGGTGTCTCGGCATATGAGAACTTTGATAAAAAATACCCAGAGAGAGTGCGAGGCATTCCCGAGATGATCAGGTGAGCCCCGCAGTCACTCTGGGCTGAAGCGCCTGCGAGAAAACTCCCGCAGCGCCCCTTTCTGCCGTGGAACTTTATATTGTAGCATTTTAATAGTACATTGTTTCGCATCCTTGCTGCAGCAGGTAGGTTGTTTGATCTTTCGCTTTGACGCGTGTTTCTTCTTTCGTTGGTTGACCTTACAAATGGGTTCGCGTATTTCTTTGTGAGCAGGATTCCAAGCTACAACATCCTCTAACTGATTATATCCAATTTGTTTCTGATATTCGTAATAATACTATTCCTAACCACTTTGTTATTTAGTCTATTTACGGCTACAGTTGCGTCTGTTAGGATTAGGGAATTTTTATTTTCAGTTACTTAGCATTGATGTGTGGCTTATGAACGGCATAACATTCGGCGGTGGTAATCTTTAATCAATTAGAAGAAATAAAGACTCTAAGGTTTGTTGATGATATTGTGTTATAGGGGAGTCAGAAGAAGACTTGGAAACCGTAATGAATTGCATGAACGTGATCCTGGAGGAAGAGTACAACATGAGGATTAATACAGGGAAACCAATGTGATGGAGTGTAGTATAGGAAACAGTGGACTAACGAAGGTTGTTAGATTCGGATATTTTGAAAGGAAGTTAAGGAATTATGCTACTTGGGCAGCGTAATAACTAGGGATGGATGAAGAATACTTGCCATAAACAGTAGGATAGCATAGCAAGAAAGGCTTTCGTAAAAAAGAGGGATTTACTTACGGGTAATATAAGTATGACTATTAGGAAATCAATACCAATAAATAATAAATGATACCGTACTTTTATTTTTAGGGCAAATAAAAAGAGGTATTTAGGCGCGAACTAAGTCGCGGACATAGCTAGAAAAGAATAGTACTATCTAATTGTGGTGCTATAAGCCAACCTAATGCCGCTCTAACGTTAAACTGTGGTAGAAAAGTGGTGGTAGAATTGAAAAGTTACATCGCGATGCGTGTTGTGACAAGTTTGTTAAATTTGTAAATAAATCAATTAATGTTGATCGATAATGTCAATTATTATTAAATGTGGGTTTCAAGAAGTCGATGTGTGTTTTCGTGTTAACGTGTAATTAATATTTCTTATATTTTTATAAAATTTCTATTTAAATAATAAAAATTGTAATTATAAAATGTATAAAAATTTACCAAATATACCTACAATTGATTGTTACACTAATTGTTACACTATAGGTTAATGAAGAAAAACATTTTTGTTATGAATTTAATAAAGAAATCTCTCACTTGACGTAATTAAATAATATATTAAAGTTATATTTTATCCCCAATATCTTTTCTCCAAAAGTACATCTATTATTAAGAATATGTTTGATGTGATGTCTTATCGGAAAATAATTTAATTCACTAAATATTAGAGATTATAATAATATAATTGAATACCGTTGAAAAAGTTATACTTACGGAGTACGATGTACTCCAGCAATCCATGCTTTTTCCGATCGGTTTCTTACTGTGATTCGGAAAGCTATAGAGTTTCAAATCTGGATTTTGTTATTACATTATAGGCACAATGAGGAACGCTGAAAATTTTATCCAAAGTTTTTACTCATTTTTAACCAAGGAGGAGCGATTGACATCCTGTTAAAGTCAATATCTGGCAACTCTATGTTTCTTTCTCTCTTTAAGGAGTCTCACTCATTGTTATACAATATTTCGGCCGTAACCGTCACGGGACATGTTCCACGACACTTAATTACTCATAATGTATTTACTTCATCAATTTAAAAATGCAAGACTGTTATTTATTTTACTTTATTTAAAATTATACTACATATTTTAACAAAAATTTTGTGCGTTCGAAATTAATATCGATTTTATAATTTTTCTTTTGTTCCTAGTTACCTGAAGAAGTTCACAAAGTTGGATGACATGTTGTATTTATATTAATTAAATTTATTTTGACTAATTTGACCGTATTTTATTTATTTATTATTTTTAGAACCATTTGGTAAGTTTTGATTGGTGATCTTCAAAAACAGATTGTACATTGCAAAACAAAGCAACTTCATTGGGGATTACAAACTGGTGCAACTGGTCCACACTGAATCCGAAGTTTTGTTTTGAATCAACGCCTTCAGTGTTGAGACTTCGACCCTGCAAATTCCACGCAATTTCGTCTTTATAATTACACAATCAGTAGTTTAATTTATAATCATGTATAATAAATCCTTATAGAATATTACATAAAATGAATATTAGTATACCAGAATGTTTTCAAAAAAGGGCAGAACTATAAAAATCAATGTATCACTGTGTAACAGGAAAATTAGTAATTTAGTATTTAATTTTAATCAATGTAATTTTATTATATTTATAAAAATGGATAAGATTTTAATAAAAGGATTTTAGCAATTTTGTCGAGGTAAAATTTACGATGCCGACCTCCTGTGGTGTAGTGGTTAGCGTTGCTGTCTCACTACACAGAGGTCCCAGGTTCGAATCCTGGCATGTTTGTGTTGTCATGGTCGACAAGACCGGGATTAAGACTGTTGGAGGGTCGATACGCTGACCACCACGTGTCACTCCAAATTAGGAATGTGTCATGCAAGATGACAGTCCGCAGTCGACTGGGTAGGCCCAGGCCCTCAATGGGCTGTAGAGCCATGGAGAAAAAAAAACTACGATACCTCTCATGAGTTAACTTGACTTCCTTACCATATTAAAAATCACAGCTTTTTTTATGGGACAATGTGTGGTTGAATAAGCGAATTCTTTATACTAATTGGTAATTATGTTATTGTTAAAAACTACAACCAAAACTAGGAGAGTTATCTTTCTTTCAAAGTAAAGTTTAATTTGGGAATGTAATTATTAAAAACATGTAGTAAATTATTCCAGTGATTTCAAAATATATCATCCACATACCTGGCTGGAATGCCTTAATGAATGAAAATTTAAAGATGAAATACATAACGATTCTAAAATTACAGCGAAAGTTTTATAATAATTTATTATTTCCAATGAAAGAAACGCAAATTCGTGACGTATTAAATTTTTTAATTAAATTTTATTTTAGTTCTAACTAGGCTGCTTAATTTCCCCCGTAACGCTATATTATGATTATCCATTGTTTCTACCCCTTATAATTCTTGGGATGGCCTGAGCTTTATTGTAGCAACCGGATATTTGTTGCTAACTCAGGCCTTTGTCCCAAGGACTGACCTGCCATAAGTGGTACAGATTTTATTCCTCTTTTCTGGCTATCGATATAGTCAATTGGACATTAATTTAATACTAATGAAACGCGACCTTACTTGCTTGTCGTCGGTTTAGTAAACAGCCTAACCCCCTTCATTATAATTATGTATATATATATATATATATATATATACAAAATTAATATATAAAAGGGAAATTATTCTTTTAATATATGAATATATGTGTGGGGTGCAAACGCACACCACAAACGCAATAGCACACATACAGAACTATGTGCCGTTCGTACACGTAGCTAACTTTATTCTCACTATCTTTCAATTTCCTTCCCCCAAAATTCGCTAATATTGAATAGAGATACGAAACATATGGAGGAAACAAAATATAAATCTAATATCCTACCATCTGCACGTGCTTACGGTTGCCTTGAACTGAAAAGCGATTCGACGAATAAAAAACATATACCACAGTTTGATGATAAACAATCCGCACGAATGTTCCGGTTGATCAGGGAGGGAGAATAGACGCTATAATTATTGATTTTTCTAAAACCTTCGACGTCGTGCCGCATGATCTATTATTATGTAAGTTAAAAAATACTGGTATAGATTTTCGGGTACTGAAGTGGATTCGGGAATTTTTAAAAGATCGTTCACTCAGAGTTCGCGTGAATGACAAATTGTCCGACTCGGTGAAAATCACGTCAGGTTCCCGCAAGGATGTGTGATCATGTTCCTTGCATTCATAAATGATTTAACAATCGGTATAAAATCACAGATCAAACTTTTTGCCGATGATTGTATGGTTTATAGGGAAATTGTAAACGTTGAGGATGCACAGATTCTGCAGTCTGATTTGGACAAAATTTACCAATGGTCAGTTAGAAATAAAATGCAAATAAATGCAACGAAGAGTAAAGCAGTTGTTTTTACAAAAAAGAGAAATGTCCCTCCCACTCGATATAAAATGGGGAACGAAGTTGTAACAGAATCAAATAACTGTAAATATCTTGGGATCACGATTAGTTAAGATTTAAATTGGGGTAATGAGGTGAGCGAGGTCCCTGGCAGGTAAAGGGTGGAGGGCGCTGCTGCTGCTTCACTTTGTAAACAAGGTCTTGAGGAAAAGCATTAGAAAAACCAAGATTTCTGCTTACAAAACGCTGGTCAGGCCAATTTTAGAATATGGGGTAACGTGCTGGGATCCATATCGAAATGAACACACTCTAGCGTTGGAAAAAATACAAAAACAGACTGAAAAAAATGTTTGGGGGTCGATTCGCGAACATCCTCACGAGAATTTAGAAGGTCTCAGTAATATAAGGAAACATGTGAGGTTGTGCGCTATATATAAAGCTTATAAGGGTGAACCACAGGGCCTGGAAAGATATAACAAACCATCTAACGGCGCCAAATTATATTTCTAAAAATGACCATTCGTTCAAAATTAAAGAAAAAGGGCAACGTACAGACGTAGGAAAATTTTCATTTGTAAATAGGTCAATACGCGATTGGAATTCCTTGCCTGCAGAAATACTGACGACTTTCCCGGGTAGCGTAAATCAGTTTAGAAATAGGCTAAGAAAACTTAAGTGAGTAGTTTTTTTAATCAGTGAAGTGATAATAGTGAATTGCAGTGTGGTTCCTTTGTTTTCTTTTTCAGATAAAAAACTACACTTCAAAATTCTTCCTTAGTGTAAACTTTTCGTGATTGTATTTGTGTTTTATTTGTATTTTCTTTGTATATAGCTGCCACCGGGCTTATGCCTAATAGCAGCTTAGTAATAATAATAAATAAATACAAGAACTGTGAGAGCCTAACAGAAATCCAAAGTGATAAATGTAATATATATGTATATCAAAAACTAATAAAATTATAAAATCTTTGTCGCGTTTTGATTCGGTTAACGCCCAACCCTCACGATGTGTGGGTACACCCTCAAGAAAAACCCTCCATTACAAAACATACTGGTGCAGAAAATGTGGTTTGAAATTTTTCTTTCAATAAAAATCCTTCCGGTCTTGAAGGGAGAAATTACGGGACGCCAAACGGGAATTCCAGCACACGATGGAACAGGGAACGTCACCTTTCGTGTAGCCAATATGCAAGCTCATTTACACATGCAGCGCAAGAAGGATGGGAGTTGGAGACCATGGGAGGATTATCATAGTCTCATTTCCGTCACAACTACTGATTAATTTAGAAGAAGCTGTCTCCGGCTCAATGCAACTATCCATCTGGCTCTCAAATGTTTCCAATTCTTCGTTGAGGGCCGGTTATTAGTTATTAATTCTGACTATAAGCCTTTGACCTTCTCATTCGCACAGCCATAGGATAAAACATCTCCTCGCCAACTCCACCAACTAGACCACATTGGGCAATTTACTGTTATATGCCATATCGACGGATTCATGAATACGGTTGCCAACGTACATTCCCGCTTTGGAGTCTTAAATGCCTCCGGTTTTTTTTCTACGGGCGAGCTGGCCGCTTGTTAACAAAATGATGAACTGAATGGGTTACGATGAGATTAAACTTCACTTCAACTTTACCATGACTGATGTCGTCGTCTTGTGCGATAAGTCTACGGCTGATACACGATCATTCAGTCTGCAATTTGGTGTAGAGTATTTGACCTAAAACACAGCCTATCACATTCGAACGGTCGTGTAACTCGCCGTCTGATGCAACTCAAGTACGTGTGGCCTGGGATGTCAAAGGATATCGCCCATTAGATACGTATTTTTTTACAGTGTCAACGATCAAAAGTGCAACGTGTCAACGATCAAAAGTGCAAGGTCTCACCAAGGACAGCTACTGGTCGTTTTCCTTTGCCCTATTCAAGATTCGACAATATACATGTCGATATCGTCGACCCGTTGCCGGCTGTACGTGGATGATCTATCTTCCTGTCGATTATTGATCGACTCACCCGGTAACCTGAGGCTGTTCAATATAACGATAGAGAACGACAATGATGCACATTAGACCGGTTGTATATCCCGTCACTACAGACCGGGGTTCACAGTTTGAGTCCGTCCTATTTCACACCTTAGTGACTTAGTGGGATGCGTTCGCCAGAGGATTACTGCTTAGCACCCGAAATCCAACGGTATGGTGGAGTGGTGGCATCGTTCACTAAAATCTGCGGGTAAACTGCGAGAGTAATCATGGCTCAATTGGGCATTGGCGTTGGCCGTGTTCGGCGGTCATGTCTTCGAGTCTGGAGGTCCCGAAAGTCCACCTGGTGGTGGCATGTCCACGTCCCAGGCCAACGCACATTGGAGTTGGACTCGAGGTGGCGTGGTTTCGCGGGCTAAACTTCTCTTCTTGTCTTTACCAAGGGAGCAGCCGCCCCCGTTGTCTCCTCAGTTCTGGAGAGGCATCGAGTAAAAATGCTTCGTTGGGAACCAAACACATACATAGTCCGGTTGCTTCTGTCGTTTAGTAGCTACCTTTTTGGGGGATAAGGTAACACCGAACCAAACCAAACCAGGGCTAACTTAGGTGTCAGGGCGGATGCAAGCGATGTTATAGCCTGAGCTCCTTCAAGGCCAAGGAATGCCTACTTGTGGCACCCGTGTTAAGCCACATTAAGGTGATGACAGAATTTTCGTGGTACGATGAAGGGTTGTCGTGTGACTCTCCATGGGGCCAGTCTCGGAAGCAGGCTTCACGTCCTGCCGGGGACAGCAGCTGATACTGACTCAAGGCGGTCATCGCGCCATTCATGACTAAGGTGTCCGAAATGCGGGGACTCCGGGCGTGGTGCCGGCTTTTGTCGGCATTGGGCTAGGAACTGTGGTGATGTGTTGCCTCTTGCAATTCTAGCTATCCGATGATGAAATCGCCTGGCCATAATCATCTGACAGTATTGCCTATGCTGTTAGCAGAAGGATGTAGACCTAGCTTGAGAACTCTCTAGTTCGCTGGAATGGGCCGATACATTGTAACAAGAGAAGGGATAGATTAATAGGCCACGTTTTAAGACATGAGGGTCTTGTAAAATTAGAATTAGAGGGAAGTGTGTGAGGTATATTAGGGCGGATGTGAGATGTGCTACTTATGAGGAAATGAAAAGGCTTACGCAAGATAGGTTAGCTTGGAGGGTAGCATCAGACCAGTCTTAGGACTGAATACCACAACAACAATTCCAGGGGTGCAGGTCCTCTCCCGCTCGGATTTTTAGACAACTAGGTATTCCCCGTTGTTCCCTTCGGGAGGTTCGTAAAAGGGCTGAGTGGAAACCTAATCAATCGTTCACTAAAATCTTCTTTGATGTACCACAGCCCACGTGATTGACTGGATGTCTTGCCAACCGTTTTGTTAGGACATTGGTTGTTGTCCGACTGAAATACTTCTCTCCGCCTATTGGCAGAATATTTCCTGCACGAGGACCTACCTTCTAATCCTCTATTTTTCCTGGAAAACTTTCATACGAAAAAGTGACTCTTCAGGTCTACACCAGCTTCTCTCCACAGACATGACGTAGTCTTATACCACGTATTCGTCCGTTCAGACCACGTTCAACAATCTTTGGAATGCCCATACAGTGGACCTTATCGTGTGATTGAACGTTTATGTAGATTTAGTTTTGAACATAAACGGGAACCAAACGACTGTCGATGTGAATCGGCTAAAACCCGCTTTTGTTTTGACCGGCGATTCGCAGATTCACCAACTTCAAGTTTCACTAGTTACAGGGTGGTCACGGGTTCCGTTTGCGTCTGATTCCTAACTACTGTTCTTTTTTTCATGTTTTCTCTGATGTTCCAGGATCCGCAACTCTACTCGGTTGTTAGGAGTTGGATACCAGAGTATTTAGAATTTGCCGCACCACAGATTAAGCGAGCGCAAGCAAGTTTATAATCGCTGATTGCCTTGAAAGAAAACAACTTTTTTTTTGCTTCTAGAGATCGTACAATCGCGAGTATGTTTAAATGTTTTAACTAACTACTTTGGAAAGTGTATGTTACATTAATTGAATGTAAGAAACGACGTATTTTTGACAATTAATGTGTTATTTAAAGTTTTTACTCAGCTGCCAAAGGATCTCGACAAACGTGCCATGGTCCAACTGTAATTAACCATCCAGGTAACCCCATTAATACAACAAGGTATTCAATAGAAGAATTACGAGCGCACGTAAACCGGAACTTTATATAACTATGCATTTCCCAGTCCCAAGTCTGAAATAGAATTTGAGGAAAATTTGCACGTAATAAAATATTAATAATATTAATAGTAACATTTATCAAAATGCCTATTATAAGATGGTAAATTATTTAATAATTGTAATAACAATAGTGGTAATATTAAATTAAAACGGAACGGAATGATATAATTACAGTAACCTTTCTTTCTTCCCTTCTATATACATTCAATCTAATAATCTTATCCATCTGATTGTCCTAACAGAAAATTTATTTTCATCTTAGTCTAACCCTTGACCCTATACCCCTCTGCTTTGTTTTTTAGTTAGTATTACTGTAAAAAATAATTGAAGAGTTTTGTAAAACAACTTTGTAAGATTATAAAGATTATGCCTGTTATAGATGTACAAGTAAACAGACCAATTATGTACTAAATAATTAATAAAAAGTAAATAAAAAAGTACAATACTTACGTATAATTGTTATTACATGTAGAACTTAAGCATAAAATATACTTCATTTATCAACTCTAAACATATCATGTCTACATGTTACCACATCCTACATCTTCATAATCTTTTTAGCGTATTCCATACTTGCCTCCCTCTTCTATATTTACCCCAAACACACTTCCGTCGAATGCTAATTTTACAAGACCCTCATGTTTCAAAACGTGGCCTATTAATCTATCCCTTCTCTTGATCAAAGCCGTCCAAATTTTCTCTCTTCCCTAATCTGCTTAAAACTCACTGGTAACTTACTCTATCCACCCATTCTCCTACAGCACCACATTTCGAAAGCTTCCTTTTCATGTCTAAACTCCTATCGTCCACATTTCGCCCCCCTATCTCGCCACACGCCATACGAATATTTTTAGTAATGATATACAAATATTCATAATTAAAGTAGCCGTAAGTAAATTCCTGCTTTTTGTGAAAGTCTTCCTTCGCTGTGCTCTACTATTCTTTATGTCCACTACACTTCTACTATTCCTAGTAATTATGCTCCGCAAGAAGCAGAATTCCTTAACTTCCTTCAAAATATTCCTTCCTAATCTAACGCCGTTTATTTTTTCACTAGTTCCCATATTCCATCACTTTGTTTTTCCCTCTATTAATCCTAGCATACAAATTAAGTATATAAAATTTAACTTAAGAACCATCACTTGGTACCTGGTGAAAAAATCAACATTGATTGCGTATAAGAATAATGGGTTTACTTTCCTCGTATTTGCTTAAAGACGATATACGGTTAAATGTATTAAAAAAATTACGGGAAACAGAAACAGGTTCTTACTCCGATAAATTCTACTTGAAACTATTTTTTTTCTTCAGATTTACATACATACGGTTTCTAAGAATTGCTTGACGACTAAAGTCAGAAATTCAAGGAAAATTTGAAATGATATACACTACAATGAAGAAAAATAATTTAATCACCAACTCGCACGGGAAGCACAAACAAAAATAACATAAAAGATAGCAAACGTTATCCTATCGGCTGAGGGAGCCAATGAGTGAAGGACATGAATTGTATTTTATGCCTCATGAAGTTTCAAAACAAAGACGAAACGTCTTACTTATATTACTTAAATAGTAATAAAATTATGTGCTCACTTATTTTCCATCTCTTTATTTATTGCAAACTTAAAAGTCAGAAAACTTGTTTGAAAAAGTATTTCTCAACTGAAAACAATGTCAATGTTTCTCAATGAAGAAAGGGAAGAGAATGGGATGTACGTACTTTTAATATTGTATATGTGTATCACACTGTTAAAATTTCTCGTCAACTGATTTTTGTCAAACTGTTTTCGTATTAAATTCAGTTCATTTATTTATTTAACGGTTCTTTCTAAGACGTTAACTTTGTCGTATTCTAATGAATAAGTGCTTCTAAGTTCTGGTAGATTTTCTTATAAAGCTAAATATTAATAGTTTAGAATCAGAGTAGGTAATTTTTGAGTAATAATTTACAAGAATCGTTGGTCATTTGTATTTTTATTGTTAAGAAACTTGTACCCAGAAACTACTTACAAGAGGAATCCCGAAAAATTTATACGCTTCACTATTAAATTCGTTTTCTGAATTTCTAAATATATCCGTTAAGTAGGTATGTTATGGGGAAGATTTTCAGTTACATGAAACATGAACTGTGCTTATCGTCGGCTTAACGTAAAAACTGAAGGCACAGGAGGTAGAGGAATACATTTTGCTAACCTACCAAGTTTGGCGTTTCGCCACTAGGTGGCAGACCTTACTGGAAAAATCGAAGTGAACAATTCCTGTGAACTCCAGTTTCTAGTACAGACAAAGTTATAATATTTGCACTACATATTTTACAATAAAACAACTTTACAAACATTGTCAAACGAGTATTTAACATTTTATGTATAGTGCATTATATTTTAAGTAATCTAATCTCCTTTTCCTGACAGTTTTTTATTACCTTTGCAATATTATTGTACAACTGTCAGGGTATAGGAAAATAGGCCCAGTTATAGGAAAATCAAAGACACATTCCAAGAGAGGAAAAGTATTAGCAAAGGAGAGCGGATGGGAAATCAATTGTCGATAAAGAACAAAAGGCAGAAAGATGGAAGGAACGGTGGAAATCCAAATCAGTTAGTAATAGTAGAAGAAGAAGAAAAAGAAGAGGATGAGGTGGATGACGAAGAGTAGATTTCGAAAAAGCATTTGATAATGTGAATTGGAACACACTATTAAGGATTTTTAAGAGCACTGGAATAAAATATCGAGAAACAATGATTATACAACCCCTCTACAGAAGGGCGGCTGCATTAATTAGAGTTGAAGATCAATAAAAGAAAGCAGAAATCAAGAAAGGAGTAAGGCAAGGATGCAGTCTGTCGCCGATGCTGTTTAACTTATATATAGAACAGGCGATGAAGAACGTTAAAACGGAATATGGACAAGGAATCATACTGCAAGGAGAATAAATAAAAACCCTACTCTTTGCCGATAATATTGTAGTATTAGGGGCATCAGAAGAAGACTTGGCAAACATAATAAATGGCATGAACGTGATCCTGGAGAAAGAGTTCAATATGAGGATTAATAGATGGAAAATCAAGGTAATGGAATGTAGTATGAGAAACAGTAGAATAATAAAGGGTGTTAGATTGGGAAGGGTTATTTTGACGTAAGTTAAAGAATCCTGATAGTTGGGAAGCGTAATAACCAGGGATGGTAGAATTGTAGTAGACAAAGTGTAGGATAGCACAGACATAACGCCACACTCCATATCAACATATCCTAAAATTCATAGTTATATTAGCCGAAAGTAAATTTCTCTTTTTTTCGAAAGCATTTCTGGCCTCTGTTATCATACTCTTTATATTTACTATACTTCTACCATCCCTAGTTATTTTACTTCCCAAGTAGCAGAATTCCTTAACTTCCTTCACAATATTCCATCCAAATCTAACAACCTTTGTTATTCCACTATTTCCCATACTACACTCCATCACCTTGGTTTTCCCTCTATTAATCCTCAGGTTCCTACAGAAGAAGGCTCATGCCATTTATTGTTTTCCAAGTCTTGTTGTGACTCCCCCTATACCACAATATCATCAGCAGAGCTTAGGTTTTTTTCTTCTCCTTGCATTTTTATTCCCCTTCCATATTCATTTTTAAGTTTCTTCATTGCACGTTATATATATTAATGAAACAGCATGGGTGACGGACTACAATCTTGTCTCACTCCATTCTATTCTTGTCCTTCAATTCTAATTACTGCCATATGTATTTCAGTAATGCGCAAAGAAAAAAATAGGTGTCTCTCATCGATTACTGCGAGCGCAAAGAAAAAAGGGAATCAACAGGAAAATGAAATTGATCAAGAAAGAGAACATCGGCTCTATTTGTCCCGCGCGAATTAAGTCGCAGGCACATCGAGTTATTATCATAAATGTAAAATATACGACCTTAGTTTTAATGTTATGTCAAATAAAAAATTAAATATTGCTATCCGTTTCGCTTCTGATTTTGGTCCTTATCTTACATAGTTTAAACGTAGAATGCACTTTAAAGCAACGATCTAAACCCACAATTCAATACAAAAATTAACCAAAAAACTTGAAATAACATTTCATGTGATTTATTAAGTTTTTCATATTAAAATTTATTATAAATCTATCTGACATAAAACTTATTTTTATTAATTGGAAAAGGTACGCTTCAGTAATATTATCCTCGCTCAAAATACCTATTTCTATACAATTTTGACATGCAACCGTAATAAATTTAAAAATTTTACGCTCTATATATTAACAAAATTAAAATTTTAGTAAAGCTAATATTATTTTGATTCCATTATTCATTTTATTAAGGACTATTTCATGCTCCAAACATACAATCTCGCTGTTGTACTGTTCCTAGGTTATTTTCTACTGCTTACCGTACTTCAAGCAACTATTTTTGCTTAATTTTATGTATTCATGATATCCTGACAAGATTGCTTGCAGAAATGTCGTATGATTTAGTCCTCATTTAACCATTTTAACTAATGGTCTACTAACTTATTAAATTTTGTATCTTCTTACAATTTAATATCGCAAATTAAGGCGATCATGAGCTTCACATAATGCTACGTGACTTTATTATAGCAGCTGACGTAACTTTCATTGCGGTTGTCACTCATTCCTTTGGTAGATTTAACTGCTGTGGAGATATGTCGACATACGCCCTGTCCTGGAGCTACCAAATATTTCCTTTCACCAAATTCCTTGAGTAAATATACTTACGTGGGTGGCGTGTGAAGCCCTAGGACATTAGAAGTTTCATGGTTAACTGCTTAATTTTCTACCATTTGAAATTACTATCAAACATATATTTTATCGTCATGGCGAAAACAATTTATATAATGGTGGATAATGTCACATATTTATCCAAATAAGTGCAATCAGAAAGCATCTTTAATTATTTGAAAACTCACAATCGAGTCTTAAAATTACATGTCAAGTAAGAATTATGAAAAAATCTGGAGTTCTTTTTTTTTGTATTTTACCACAGAGGGAGGATGGACCTACCTTTTTCGGGATGCTTCATTCTCTCTCTTAATTTAAGGTTCGAACATACCCAGACACCTTCATCTCTTTTAGTACGTGTATGTGCTGGGGTTGAAGATCTTGGGCATACGGTAAGAGTTAGCTGCTGCTCCCATTGGATCGGTCGACATCCTAAAACTAGTGGGAACTCGGAGATGGGAATGTTGTGACCCCACAGCAAACTCCTCTCTCATCATTCGAAATGACGTGAGAATAGTACCCCATAGTTGTCCAATGTTCCCATTGCAACACTCAGCCAGCTGCATCCGGGCTTGGAAATGGAAATACTGCGTCCACACAGCAAACCTCTTTTCAGTCGTCTGAAGGGCGTAGGATAAGTACTGAGAGCCCTAATGACCTCAAGTATGTTTTTTTTTAAACTTGGAGCAGTAGTTCCCAAACTTTTTGGATCCGGACGTCCTTTACGTGTCACAAATATTCCGCGACGCTTCTAATCAAAATTTTGGGCTATTGAACGCACTTTAATTGTACTACGGTTAGGTTAGTTAAAAAAACTAATAATAGATTAAGGATGTATATTTAAATTAACATACAATTTATCAAGGTAGCGTATTAGGCCCTTTCCTGTTTAACATTTACTCTCACGACATTTCCCGTCATATATTTTTTTTGACGATGACAAACCTCTTCCTTCCCCTCAGGTGACGCACCGTCTAAATAGCTCTAAACGACCTGGAAATCTAGGCAAAAAACAGGAGGGTCAGCATAAACCCTTCCTAATCTGTAATAGTTCCATTCACTCTCAAAACCAAACATTCCCTTACTCATTCGCTATCTTTTTGGCTCCCAAATCCCAATAAAAAACTCCATCACTTACATCAGACTTGTTCTAGACTCCAGTCTTTCCTGGAAACCCAATCCAAAATCATCACCAAAATAAATCTACTCTATCCACTCCTCAACAGAAACGCAGCAATTTACATCTCCACCAAAAGACTCATTTACCTTTCCGTAATCCGCCCCATATGGTCATACGTATGCTCCATTTGGGGATCAAGTCCGAACTCCAATTCAAATAAAATTCAAACCAAGCAAAACAGAATCATTTCCAACTCCCCCTGGTACCTTCAAAACTCAGTAATTCACATTGACATCCAAATTCCACTCATTTCCACCACAATAAAATCATGTATATCCTCCTAAATCAAAAGCTCCATCAATCACTCCAATGACACTAGCCATAGCCCTCTTCCACAGCAATCCATCTCCTGTTATGTATTAAGCTTCACACGATACTTACTTTTTAGTGCAGAAACCGACGAAAACAAGCTTCGCAAAGATTTACCACTAAGAGCAGATATTCCTCTTTTACTACTAATCCGAAGTCATTTGAGTTTCATGCTGCCAAATTTTTTCTTCAAGGAATTTGCGCAAGGCAATAAGATTTTCTTCTTCAAAATACGTAAATTTAGATGGAGACTGGCTCTAAATAAGTCTTGAATCCATGCGAATTTTTCTATATTACTTGCGTGAAAGTTTTTTTTCGAATCATTTGATAAGTTGTGATATTAGATCTATACCAGATTTTATATAAATAAAGTTCTTAATTTAGAGTATCTATTGCAACACAAATGAACGCCATTGGAGAATACCGAAGGGGAAACAATCATTGATATCATTATTCACTATTTGTAACGTTTTGCCGATTTCTTTGTACTGGCAGTTCCACGTAGGATTTGTGTATGAGTTTCTGTTTCTATGAGAAGACGAACCTCAGAATGTCGTTTATAAGATATCTAATGTTTATAATAAGAATGTACAACGTATTTAGTTTCAATCATAAAACGACCGGCTTTGTGAATTAAAATTTATCCGATCAATTTATATTTTAAATTGATAAATGTAGAGTAAATGGATTTTTTAGAATATAATTCTTTATTTTAAATATTAAAACACTTCATTTCAATAGATAGCCCTTAAGTGTTTTGATTTATTTTCCACCAGTGACAATTCGTCGGGAGCATTTATAAAGTTATGTGGTACATCTCCCCAAGCAACAGTTTTTACGAGGATAATTATGGAATAATAATAATAATACAACAGTATTGCTAATCCTGTGAGGTAAATGACCGGACCTAAAATATTTTTGCTGTTGTTATTGCATGATAGAATGTAATTGCCATTGGTTGTTTCCTTCTATCTTCTCGATGCCCTGACAGCTGTCGTCTTCTTTAAACGGGCGTATCTCACTCAATGTCTTCTTGGGCTGGCTGCCCTTGGCCCTATTTCGGTTGTTTTTATGAGAAGTTGATTAGTTTTGGGCGGACTGTGCACAAAAAAGACAACAACGTTGGGACTGCTACAGCTCGCTAACGCAATGCGTTCCCTGTGATTTTAATGAGTCACTTTTCTCAGCTGGTCAAGGGCAAGTGAGTCAATTGGATTTGCTGTTCACGCATCATCGAAATATTGTAAGTGACAGCTAGGTGGCTCCAGTAATTTAGAAATTTTTGTAGAACAAATTATTGCTTTTCTCGGTTCAACAAGATTGACCAAAATTATTCATAAAATTCAGACCTTTCGCGCAATCCTTGGCTGTGAAGACCAACATTCTTCTTCCTTCAGTGATAGAAAGTTGACCCACAGAGACGACGGTGAGGATCCAACAATTCAGCGAAAGATGCACGAAATAGAGACGTCTAAGTTTCTGAGTCCTTGACGCGTCCACAACTGAATCATAGATTGAGCGATCGGATTGTTTCTCCCGCTAGCTTCCCTTAATTCAATTACTGTAAATATCTTCCTGAATTAAAATTTTATTTTGTAAACAAACATCCTTAAATGTTTCCCACATTAAAACCTCACTTCGCTACAATGTATTTATGAATCAAGAGCCCTTGTGCATCCACTTGAATGTGATTGTAGCTGGATTATTAAAGATTGTATAGAATTTGCGTGACTTCTCGTAAATTCGGATTGTCAGATTTCCAGATTCTTGGAGAGAATTATCATCAATCGAAAACAGGTTGAATTGAGTGTTTACCTTTCTAGCTGAAGCACTAAAATTAGACTTATGACGATTTATACCGTCCATTCTTTATTCCTTACAAACTGTCTCCATATTGTGTGGTAATTTCGTAAGAAGAATTTCTCTTTGAGAAAGTTAACATCAAATACCTCAATTTTAAATTTCATTTTAGTAACTGGACATAAGAAAAGTATAAGAATAATAATAATACACTTTTAAAAAGTATTATCGGGGTAAACCAAAATTTGAAAGAAATATTTCCCCATCAACTTTACCAAGCATAGAAATATTTAATATATATTAAATTATTGTATTAAAATATATTAAATTATAAAGTGAAGCATACCGAACAAATTATAGAATCCGAGATTCGTGTTTTGTTTTAATTTTTTTGCTTAATTAATGATAATTTGCAATTACTCGTTAGATAATTAAATAATATAGATAATAATAATAATTAAATAATTAGCAGATAAATGAAAGCAGTTCACATCACAGAAATATAGGAAGAATTACATTGAACAACCGACAAATTACATTAGTTAAATTTTCATGCATGCTGAGAATATATGAAATAGAGGAACAATATAAAGGAATAAAATATATATTATTCTGGTTGATTTTATATTACTCTAGCTGGTTATCCGGCCTTGCCCGAGTATTTAATTATATTAACCTGATACCTAAGCCTGGAGTTCCTTTATGAAAAGGGGCTGAAAGTATATACAGGCAACGTCAGGAGAAACACTATCCTTGTTTCCGGGGTGCGAGGGATCTGTATACAAAATTTGGTCGCTATTGATCGATGCGTTTATATTTGTGAAGCATATACATATACGCAATTTAAAATTTTTCCCCCTGATAAATAATGTATTTTATTTCGAAGAATAAAATAGTTGACCCGTGTCTTCATTCCGTTTACGCGAAATTATTTGTATATTTAAGGAACGTGCCATAAAAGTAATTATATATTCTTACTTATCAATATTATTAACTCATATTGAACTCATACGAGGCTGCATATAAATAAAACGATCGGGGCCGAAATTTTATTGCTTAGAAAATAGAATAAGAAAATTGACTTTGATTTACTTGTCAGTATTATTTATAGACAATTAATGAATAAACCTTTTTTTCATCTGTAAGTTACGTCAAAGTTGCACCTTATTAGTTTTCACAATTAAAATTCATAAAAGACAAAATAAACTGATACTTCTCTCTCAGGGGATGGTTAGTTGAAATACCTGGTTTTTATATTCCGAACTGTAATTGATAGTGGCAATGGCCACTGTGGCATTAATTGACGGCTTTGAGGGATTTATGATTTCACTTAGTACGTTTCCAACGACGACAACGGTAATCCCTCGTAGGTAGATCTGACCGGAACCTTTGAAGTCATTGAAGTGGCAATGTTTCTGGAACTGGACGGCTGCCTTGGATATCTGGCTGAATGCCTGGTCTATGCTAATAACACGTTCACTTTCCCGTCCCTTTGACAACTGTCTTGAATGAAATATTACCAACAGCTTAATATACTGTCCTCTCTGGTCTGAAATCTCATTACTTGATGACAATCAGTCTTATCGAAAACTCTTCCACAACTTACTCCTCGATCTATTATCCATCCTCTAAACCTCCCATTCCCTTTTCCAATTCGAATTTTGGCCAATAGGAATCCATCTTACATTTTCGAGTTCCCAATACGGGTTTCACACGTCTCGGCTTAAGTCGTGAAAACTCACTCACCAGGCCATTCCACTTTCTGCGGGAAAATGCTAGTCGTGTCAAAATGATGGGACCGAAGCTTATTGCACGACACATTTATGATCGTGCTGGGTCCGTCGCGGCTTCTTAATTCCTCTAAAGGCAGATGGGCAGTTAGCTTCATTCTTTTTGACTTTGACTTCGTTAGGCGTTTAACTTTCAACCTTCTCATAAACAAGCTTGTTTGGATACTATCAGCGGCATCGCATAATTTTGTACGTATTTATTGACAAACCAAGGGTATTGGAGATTGTAAACAGGTAGCCCACGTATCTCTTTGCCATCTCCATCTGAAACAAAATAGATAATCAAGACATCACTAGAAAGAGACTATTAAATATCACTGTCCTAGTTTTATACCGATCTTTCATAACAATAAGAAATTTTCTGATTAAGCAGAAAAAATTGTGTTTTTGTCCAATGTAAATTGCTATGAGCCATAATTTTAGGTTATTGTTAAACCAGTCGTACCATTACGAGTCTGATCATATGCTTTTAAGAATAAATTAAACGACAGAAAAATAAATATTGCGTGCAAATAGGCTGAAATGTTATATAAAACTTTACGCCATAAAGAGCAGCGGAACTGATATTTCCACTCATGGAAAAAGAATCGTGCAATTAGTGAACGAAATCCATGGCTGGAAGGAAGGATGACATTTGAATTACTAGTTCTGAGATGGATGGAACAGTTGGGATTATTCGGGAAATTTGTTGACCATGGCCATTTAAAATGTTGGGTCGGAATTTTAAGCAGACAAAAATGGTGTTATTGATATGTTTTTATTTATAAAGGGTTGTAATATAGAATTACATAAAAGTGTAGAAAATCAAAAACGGGGAATTACTTCAATATATAGAATGATTATAAATAATATTTGCATCTTGGAGAAAGGGAGTAATTTTGCAAAATTAATATTTGATAAGAATATTAATAAATTAATTAATTAAGCTCTAAACTATTTCAGTCTTATTTTATATCTTTTTCTTTGTATTAAATATTTAATAGATAATAATGGCTTTGCATAAAGATTTATTTAACAATAATTTGTATTATTTCCAAACAATATAACAATTGTGAACCGAAGATACAAATTTCTATGGTTCAGTAAGGATATTTCTTTGGCCGCGTGAAAGATTTAATATGTTTTATGTATAGATTTAATAGATTTTGAACTAAAAGGTAGTCCATGTAACCATAAAACAGGGATTATATTGATAAAAGAACGACCGACATATTATGGTAATAATCATTAGATTCTTCATCAATTTTTGAATCTTCAACGAAGAAACGATATTGCCTGAAATATATTAATTCCTGAATGACTAATAATGGAAAAAACAAATTCATACCGAATTCATGAAAGTTTTTAGTTTTCTTTTAATAATATCAATTGTTCCACAAATGCAATATTGAATAATTATATTGCTTTCGTTGGGAGGTTGGGACATTTTGCCTGTTCCTTCCCCTGGATCAATTGTCTTATTTGAATTATAACTTATAACTTTCCCTTAATTTCTTGGAAAATTTCATTTGCTATATGCACTGGTCTTTATTAAGGTATATTTTTAACGGCTCAACAAGTGATTCGAAGAAATTACCGGCAGCTCCGTTTTGGCTAAGTACAATTGTGAAGTAGATAATTTTATTTGCTTCGGAAGAAAAATAATTAAACAATACATTACGGTTTTCTGTTTGGTGAAGTATTTTGTTTAAAAACCTTTTAAAGAATATCAGAAACTTAAACAATAAAGTTAATTATTTATTGATAATAATTTTTCACATTTGTTCATAAAAATATCTCCGGAATTTGCCCCATATATTATATACATATTTCGATATACGACTGTCCTTAAGTAAGGGTTATTTAGAAGGTACATACTTCATATAGAAACCGCTATTACGGTGTCCGTTGAAGGCAGACTAAGTCTACTAAAAAAACGTGTCGAATTTGAACGTCATAAAGGAATATTTAAGTTGCTGAACAAGTATGGGAGGGCGTAATTGGAGAAAGTTGAGGCCTGATGGCGCAACACTGCCAGATGCCAGAATTTATTAGAGCGAGAGCATGAGACGTTTGTTATAATTGCAGGGAATATAAATACACAGTTATCTTTCTGAGGGCACGTTTTGCAACCGGAACGTGCATTTCTTGAAACTTTGTTTCTTAATCCTGATCTTATTTGACCGCGGCTTACCATTTAGACCCGTATTTGTATATACATCTTTTATATGGAATGTTGTATGCTACAAATAGCAATTTTATTCATCATATAAAATATTAAATGATATGTATTGTAAAAAAATGAATTCGATATTAAGTATTTCCTGATTTTTTGTTCCGCCTCATACTGTAAATGACATCAAATATAATTCTCCCTCAACAATGATTACTAACGGATCTACATCTAAATTATAGTTCATGTATATTAAAATATAATTAAATTAATATGGTATTACAACGTGAAGAACTACATTATTGTTAATACTAAAAGAAATTCATTTTACATAACCATTAAAAGCACTAAATTAAGCATTCTACTTTATTGGTTATTTATATTGCTTAATTGGTTAACTAAGACAATGATCAGTCTGGAGACTGGGGCTTATAGATACGTGAAGCACACGACAATTAGTTTAGTATCTCAGGTGTGCAAAATGCTAACGAAAGTTGTACATAGGAGGATGGAACGTCAAATAGAATGCGAAATAGGAGAATATCAGTTTGGTATTAGAAAGAAGGTAAGGGAAAGAGAAGCAGTATTGACTCTGCGTCTAATTTTAGAAAAAAAGGATACGAAAAAACAGGCCTACGTTCATGGCATTTGTAGATTTAGAAAAAGCCTTTGATAATGTAAATTGGGACACATTACGAAGAATTTTGAAGATCGCAGGAATAAAACATAGAGAAAGAATAGTTATCCATTATACAGATGGAAGTCAGAAGTAATTGGAATTTAAGGGCAAGAAAAGAAAGAAGAAATCAAGTCTGCCGTCCATTCTCTATAACTTATATACAGAACAGGCGTTGAAGAAAGTTAAAAAGGAATCATACTACAAGGAGAAGAAATAAAAATCCTACGGTTTGCCGACGATATTGTTGTATAATGGGAGTCAGAAGAAGTCTTGGAAAACATAATAAATAGCATAAACGTGAGGATTAATAGAGGGATCCAATGTGATGGAGTTTAGTATGGGAAAGTGGAATAACAAAGGGCGTTATATTGGGAAGGGATATTTTAAAGGAAGTTAAGGAATTCCGCTACTTGGGTGGCATAATAACTAGGTACGGTATAAGTAAAGTAGATATAAACAGTAAGATTGCACAGGCAAGGATGGCTCTCGCATAAAAAAGGAAAATTACTTACGGCTAATAGACTTTTAGGAAGTCATTACTGAAAATCTTCGTATGGAGTGAGAAACGTGGACGATTGGGGAATGAGACAGGAAAAGAATAGAAGCGTTCAAAATGTGGTGTTATAGGAGAATGCTGAAAATTAGATGGGTGGTTAAGGTAACTAACTAGGGAGTTCTAAGCAGAATAGGAGAAGAGAGAACAATTTGGAGGAGTTTGACCAAGACAAGGGATAGATTAATGGGCCATGTTTGGAGACATGAAGGATGGACCATGCTAAGTCGATTAGAGAGGATAAAGGGTGTGGTAGCTATTTAGAACTGAAAAGTCTTGCGTACTATAGGATAGCGACAACAATAATTGATGAACCAATTGATTTGTATAGTGTTGTTGCGGTTTTCAGTCCTAAGACTGGTCTGATGCAACCCTCCATGCTAATCTACTTCATGCAAGCCTTTTAATTTCCTTATAACTATAACAACCCAATCCTCCCTAACCTGCTTAGCGCTTTCCATCCTTTGCCTCCCTCTTCTGTTCTTACCGCACACACTTCCCTCTAATGCTAATTTTACACGACCCTCGTGACTTAAAACGTGGCCTATTAATATATCCCTTCTCTTAGTCAACGTCCTCCATATTGTTCGCTTTTCCCGTATTCTGTTTAGAACTTCCTCGTTTGTGATTCGTATAGAATCTGATTTTCAGCATTCGCCTATAGCACCACATTTCGAACGATTCTGTTCTTTTCCTTTCCCCAACTCCTATCGTCCACGTTTCGCAATCATATAACACCACACCCCATACTAACATTTTTAGCAACGATTTCCAGCACCCATATTACGCCATACTCCATACGAACATTTTCAGTAATGATTTTCTAATATTCACAGTTATATTACCCGTAAGTAAATCCCTCTTTTTCGCGAAATCCTTCCTTGCCTGTGATATCCTACTCTTTATGTCTACTATACTTCTACCATCCCGAGTTATTACGCTTCCCAAGTAGCAAAATTCCTTAACTTCCTTCAAAATAACCCTCCCCAATCTAACGCCCTTTGTTATTTCACTGTTTCCAATACTACACTCCATTACCTTGGTTTCGCCTCTATTAATCCTCATATTGAACTCTTTTTCCAGGACTACGTTCATGCCATTGATTATGGTTTCCAATTCTTCATCTGACTCCCCTAATACTACAATATCGTCGGATAAGCGTAAGGTTTTCATTTCTTCTCCTTGCAGTATGATTCCTTTTCCATATTCCGTTTTAACTTTCTTCATCGCCTGTTCTATATATTAGTTAAACAGCATGGGCGACAGACTGCATCCTTGTCTTACACCTTGCCTGATTTGATGACAAATCATAAATTTGATTTGTATAATTTAATTATATAAATATAATTACGAATATGTACAAATATTTTACTAACAGGAAACAAAGATCTTATTACAGAAATTGTAGTAGTGAAACAAGTAAAAAAAATGGTCCGGCCATGAATCGAACCTCCGTTTAGTACGTGGTTACTTAAGTCATCTAAGTTATCCGGAACCAACTCCATTACAGTTGAGCTCGTTCTTTGAGTAAAAAGGAAGGATGAATGTCGCACTTGGCTTGGAGTCGATTGGGGTAGCCTAGATGGTTAAAGTAGCTGCGTATTGAGTGGCGGTTCGAATCTCGGTCCAGCCGACATTTTCCTTCCTTGATTCATTACTTATAATAAATTAATTGAATGGATATATACATAATAACCACCCGTGGCGTGGTCTGGCTTCATAGAGGTCCGAGTCTGAATCCCAGTGAGGGCATGGATGCTGTATGTGTCACATTTTACCTTCATATGTCAACATCATCCCTTGGAACCTACTGTACCGACAGTTAAGTTAGAAAACTCAATACTTTGGATTGTGGGGTAACTTCAAGTCACACGTAATCTTCAAGGGTAGTAACGACGGGGTAACATATATATGCATGTAACTTGATATATTTAAATGTCACTTGGAAGTCCTAAATTTCATAAACCGGTCTTCTATATATCACTCACTTCAAGATATTTAGGTTAATTAATTGCATCACCTTTTAACCTGTTCGTAAGCGTAGCCGTACTATTGAAATAAATCGAATAAATTAAGTGGTTTATAAAAAAATGTAGCTGCCACTAGCCTACTGTATAATTTCCACTATTTTTGAGTAGTTGGGATATATTATTTTTATTAACAGGGAAGTGAGATAACACAGCGGAATACGTCGATATCACGCACACAAGAGGAACAAGGAAATACTTAGCCATGCGGATATGAAAATGAAATATATTTTTGGTTATTGCACTTCCTTTTTAGCATAGTGCCGGGTTTCCCAAACTGTGTTCCGCGGACCCTCAATAGGTGTTCCGCAAAAAATTTCGAATGATTCTATCAATACTATGGATTATAATATAGTTATAATACTACTTGATCAGTTCGTAATACGAAAACTCCCTTTACATCTAACGGGAGAAACTGGTATAATTTTTACACCTTCCTTGTTTCGGAACCGATTCAACAACGTTGTAAAACAGAAACCCTATTCCCTGTTTCCCGCTACAATAGGAAACATGGGTAACAATGAACAAGTACGTGTTCAGTAAACTAGAATCCTGTAGTAATGAGATAGAGATTGCCATAGCTCAGAGTTATACAGATAATATTTGTTTTAAAGTCAGAAAATTATAATTGAATATTTTATCTAACTTGACAATGAGCCAATAAATAAACCAACCTTATAAATTATATTAATTAATTGAATATGAAATTGTTTTTATAAAAAATATTGGTGATAAAATTTACCATAGATTAAAAAAAAGTTATGAATGAAGCCGCGAAAGTGTTAAATCAAAACAACTTCAATCCAGATTAAATTAAATGATGTGCGATGAAATGGGTAGTGAACACAAAGCACTATTAAGACTTTTCGAAATGAGTTGTTGGTCTTCTTGAAGGAACAAAATAATTCAGGACAATATTTTGTTGAAGTTTTAATAAATCCTTCGTGCTTGATAAAACTTTTATATATGGCAGGTATTTTTAAAAAGTGCAATTAACTTATTATTACAAGGAACAAGAATTACAATTTAATACAAGAAATATACATCTTTAGATAATAAGAATTACAATTTCGGATTTCATAAGTTGAATCTAATGATTTTAAATTTTTTCTTACCTTACATAAATGCTTGAATGAATTAAATTTTCAAGTAGATGATAAAGTTTACAAAATGTTTTTAGAACAGCTACATAACTTGATATCAACATTTTTGCAATATTTTCTGAAAAAAGTAAGGACGATTCTTGGGTTCAGAATCTATTTTCCGCGACAGCTAAAACAGTAACTCTAATGCGAATGACTGTGAAAATTTAATTTATTTAATCAGGGACTCTTATTTGAAACAAAAATACAAATATTTGCGGGGGAGTTTGTCAGAATCCTAATATTTCAAAAGAAGGTATTATTGTTTTACTTCAGTTTAAAGTGGGATTTTCTTATTATGCTGCAATGAAGTCAAAGTGCAGAAATAGGCTTGATGACACACCAGATATTAGAATTTTTATACAAATATTTTCCTGATAACAACAAGGTATACATTTCGAAAGGAAAATCATCAAAGTCATGTTTTATTTATTAATATTTTTATGTTGATATTATATTACAGTTTTATATTTAAAAATAATTACTAAATAATAATTAATTTTTACAAGTAGGAATTACCCAAGCACAAAAAATGAGCCCAGGGTTCCGTTAAAATGTCTGATTTTGCGAAGTGTTCCATTGTAAAAAAGTTTGGGAAACCTTGGCCTATGGCAGGTTGCGAGTTTTTTGGTAGAAATGTTATGAATCTTTGAAAAAGAATAAGCGGAGAATTCAGACAGATGTTGGTGTGAATATGTTTTCTGACGTTTAGCGTAATCAATTTAATATCTTTCAAATGTTATGAGTGCAAAATCTTGTAATGAAACATGTTGTATTTCGTTTTAATATATGCTTACTACGCTTAGGAGTATCATTTCTGCTATTGGAAGAGTTTACTTTTAAGTAATCAGTGCCAATGATTACGACCATAGAAAATAAGGGCTACATATTGATTGAATTTTAACACACGTGGAAATCCGTAAAGAGAGAGATATAAACTACTTGACTTCGTTTCTCACAAAGTTTAACGATAATTATACTTACTAACGAAATCGACCGTGAGAAACAGATAAACAGCTTGTCACGTCATAGTGACGTAGCATAAGGACTTGTGGACAGCCTTTGGGTCAACGGTATAACGTTGTCGTTTGTATGAATACATGGAGAGATTCAAAACGGTATAACGTTGTCGTTTGTATGAATACATGGAGAGATTCAAAACGGTATAACGTTGTCGTTTGTATGAATACATAGAGAGATTCAAGTCGGTTCACCTGAGAGGAGGTTTACAGCAGGATTCAATAAAAAATGAAAGAATGTTGTTAAATGAAAATATTTGGATAAACAAAAATGTCAATTTATTTGACATACACATATCATCGTTACTGTTTAATTTTTTAGACAGGAGAAAGGTTGGAACACATTTGAGGCACGTGGAAGCTACGGGGAGTATTTGAAATTTCCCATCCCATAAAGACTTTCTATGATCAGCACAGAGATAACCAACTGTATACGTATTAGTAGAGTGAACGATTACGCCACTATGTGACAGTTTAAACACATTAAATAACATAGTTCTTAAAATTAAGAGGAGAAAACCTTTGTCAGTCCTACACAAAGCTACAGGATTCCAAACTACTCCTCCGAATTTGACCAAATTCGACACATGTGTGCCTCGAGGCCCGAAGATGGCCATGATATTTAATTTTAGTAAATATACTGAAGTTATGTGTGAAAAAAAGTGAAAAAGTCAGCCAGGCTCAGTTTTTTTCCACTTTTTTTGGTGGTTTCCCGCCTCCAGCGAAGTCCGTACTCAACTTTAAGAAACTAGTAAGGACTTATACTTATCTTCCATGTCTCACCGAGACCTATCAATAGATATCTTTATTTTCAAGGTGACCCAACCTTATTCCCCCGCCCTCAACCTTTTCTGAGATACAATACAATAAAATACTCAATATTGGAACTCCTCCAACTTTAGGTCCCTTCAGTAGTAAAGCTCAGGATTTTAGAAAAATTCCGAGCACACAGGTTCGATTGGTAATTCGATTCTCTACAATTTTGGTCACATTTTCTTTTCTTCTCAAATCACCAGAAATGAGCCAAAATGACACCTCTTTGTAAAAATTTACCATTTTGGCTACTTTTCTCTATTTAAATAATCTAGGATTTAAAATAGGTTTAGGCTGTTGGAAATCATTTAAAACGCCCGTCTAGCTAAAAGTGATCCTTCTGAAGTAGAACTATGAATGTAGTCTACTCTCAAGTACTGTAATGAACTTATTTTTAATTAAATGAATTATTTTTTATGTGAACCCGAGCAACGCCGGGCACTTCAGCTAGAACTTCCCTAAATTTATTTATGTGTTGTAGCACCATCTGCCACTTATGACCATCCTATTTGCCCACGATAGGACGTATCCGCAAGCTGGTAGATAAAGACAACGAGCTGAGGAACTAGCAATGGACCACCGTTTTCAACCAGAAAAGAGCCTCTGTTAGCTTCCAGGGACTAATAAGAAGCATTAGTTCAGTGATTATGCATTCAGTTCCTCAACCAACGGGACTATTTTATTCAGGTTAGTAATAGGGAGGATTACGTTGCTATTATAAGTCTGACAGCTGATTGGAATATTTTGTCTATGAATGCGAAAATTCCAATATACCCCTATATTGCCTCGATTTCATTGGAAGTTACATACTCTATATTATTAATAAATGTTTTTCACATCAATATTTGGAAGTAAACAGTAGCTTGTTCTGCTCTGAATTTGATCAGCTGAATTTTTTGAGTCGTAAGTCTGTTTATTCTCACTGGTCCCATCAGCATACATTCAGTCCATGATGGAATATTCCAATCCATTACCACGTGACGTATAGTCTGAAGGTAAGTAGAGTCCAGTTTTTCACTTTAATAACACAGTTATCTGTTGTGGACGTTATTAATGAGCCGCTGATCGCATTCCACAGTCCAGGGTCAAAGATGAACAGACGAGAGGCGGCAGCGACTTACATGAAATACTGGTGGCATATGTTTGACAAGGCGGACCCCGGCCTTGCGCAACTTTCTGGCGTGATACCCAAAGAAGCAAGCAGTCTGGCTGGCCCGTATCCGGTAGTCATTAGAAAGCCCACCAGAAACGACGGCAGATGGCGACAAGGGCGTCCGGCGATGACCTTACCTGAAGTTCTCATGCAAATGCCTCTGGAACAGAGATCTCACTAGACGGTCACGGGATCAAACGTTGCGGCAATCAGCGAAGCTCGGCTTGTAGGATTCAAGGAAGAATGTGCTACAACGAACGACTCAGTTCACCGATACAAACGAATAAGGGTAGTCGGAACAATTGTTACAGCTAGAACGTTTTAGATGACTAACATTCGTTTCAGTCGGATCAATAATTTAATAATATTAATAAATAATATATAAATATTATTAATAATTTTTCACTATAAATGAAATTATGTAATACATAAGTGCTATAGATGTAAAAAACAGGTTTATTTCGTGTATTTGTAAGGGTTGGACTAATTAAGTGAAACGTGTACATATTTGGATCAAAATACACTATAAAACGATGAAATATTCATAAATTTGATTTTTTATAAAAGGAAAAGGAATAGTAATTTAATATGTATCAGGGATGTAAGAAGATAATTTAAGGAAAGAAAAAATAATTTTAATATGTGCATATACATTTTAATATAAACAGTTCTGTTTTTGTTGAAAACTAATAAAATTTTTGTAAAACTAATATCTATAAATAACGAAGGTTGGTGTTAAAAAATAGTGGATACATGTCGGACAGGAACTTATGCAAAAAAATATATATATCTACTACTCCAAAACTTACAATCCATGTAATAAAAAAGGGTGCATGTTTGTGTGTAATATTTTATCTAAGCTCGTTTATTTATTCAAACCAATTTTTGTACACATGTTGCTTGCAACCCAAAAACTAACTGTCGGAGTCAGACACGACTGCCACCTCCCTCCCAATCTCCAGAGGCGCAGACGGAAATTAAAAATATGCAAAAACGGGTCACTTACTTTGATCGTGTTATAGGAGCCACTGAGCTTAATTCTGACGTTCAACATACGGGTTAAGTTGTGCAGTTCATAGTTTTGGAGTGGGAGCGAAAGAAAGTTCTGCGTACAATGTAAACGCGGCGAGTCGTTTCACCACCTGGAAACAAACATTATGGGGATAAGATGTTACTACCACCCCTAGAGACAGGGATGGGTGGAGGCGGAACTTTTAAACGTGTAAAGATGGCAGATATTTCCTAGAAAATATGATTTGGAGGTAAATGAAATTGGTAGTATTACTCCCAATGTATCTGTATAATTTAAACCCTTAATGTAGTCTGTTCAGGTACAGGAAGTTACTTTTAATTTTAACATGGACGAAGTATTATTTACAATATTAAAGTGCCATGATAAATCATATGTTAATCATAGTTAAGGTAGGGGGGCGGGTTAAATTCAATGACTCGAAATTAACCGAGATTCGTGTCCACTTCGGGGTTATGGAGGTTGTTGATAATACTCTACGGAGTAATACAAATAAATACCTGAGAAAAACCTGGCACCCAGCTAGTTTTTAACATAAATGTCAAAACGATTCTTCTGTATGAGTAGAAGACTTGCATTGTACTAGACCTAACCTAAAAGTTTCTGTCGGTAAATATCTTCAGGGATCTGTAATGTAAAATAATTTCTAAAATTACAAATATTGCAGTATTACATTCTAGTACACAGGGAATAAATAGAACAGGAAATTAGAAATGGGACATGTGGTGCGTAAGCCCGAAAACCTTAAGTAATACAAGCTTTGTAAGGGAACCCTCATAGAAGATGGAATAGAGGAAGGCGAGGCACAACGGACGCAAGACTATTAACGATGAAATAAAGAAAATAGACATGACAATAAAGGAGGTTATGGGAGCTGATTTAACCTTGAAGCTGTACCATCCAATCAAATTCTTGCTGCATTGTCACACATTATTGTCCACGGGTTTCTTGAGGGAGAAGTAATACGATGGGACTACGTTTGTCTATTTCTCTGCTCTCATTCGCTTAACGGCAGAACGGCTCCCATTCGAAAAGGACCATAACGATGATGATTATACAGTCACTTACGTTTTTCAGTTGATATTCCGTTTGGTCATCTTGCTGTAATTTCATTCATCGACAGGGAAGAGATTCCTTTATCTGGAATTCCGCAAGTTAGCAGGTGGAGATATGTGCACTGGACTTTGGAAGTTGAAGAAGATTGATGAAACGAAACAAACCTCCAAAAGCAGCTGAAAATTATTCAAATGAACACAACAGATAAGGATGTGATGCAACAAAGACGTGTGTTCTTTATATGAAATGGGAACACAACCGTGGGATTGACACGATTCAGAAAATTATACGAAACTCTGTTTGCGTTGATTTAATAACTGGCCAAAAGTTTATAGGTCTTAAAATTTTTATGTAGAAAGCATAAGAGAAAGTAAATGGACGCGGTGCATATAAATCTGAGTATTATACAAAGTTAAGAATTTAAACTCTCACTAATCCATGTTATTAGCGCTCAGTATATACTATCGTAAGTCCACCTCGTTCCGTAACAAGAGTGTTATGTCATTTCAGTACAAGTGAAACGACTAACCTGAATAATTCAAAGAATATGCTATACGACGAGTGTTAGTCAAAGTAAGAGATTTGTTGTTGCTTAAATGAATATAGAAAGTTATAACCATTTTAAATAAATAATATTATATATATAGATGGAAATTAATTAAATTTATATTTATCAATTGATATGATACAATTTATTAATTAAGTTCTTTTTATGAAGCTGGCCTTTCTTATAGTATTAAAAATATACACTTTATACAATATCTACAAAAATTAAAATTCCTTATAAACTAACATTTAGAAAAATGAGATCTTATCTCGGGTCGTATTTCAGGTCCTTCTCATAGAAGAAAACCCTACTTGGATTGGCGGTACAAGGAAATCGAAAGAAAGGTTACAAACAGAGTTATTACCGTCTTCTGCTTTGTCTGAAACTCGCCGCTGGTCCTCAGATCTTGTACCGGTCCACAATAGATTCCTTCAAACTTCCGTTCTGGAAAATGAACACCTTGCTCATTGAATCGTCTGCTACGATCAAGAGCATCCTCCGTGGTTCATCCATGTCACGACCACTCAACAGATTGAAAAAGTCTCTCAATCCTTCTTAGTTACCACACGTTATCAGTTACTCTCCAAGTCTCTCTCTATTTATTAGCATAATCATATCACCCATTGCAAATTTCGTCCGTCTCTAATACTCCCCACCATTCCCATCTAGGTAATTTACCTCGGCGATGGGGAAGAAATTCTCTGGAATCCAAAGTTTGTAGGTCTAGAATTTAGAAGGAGCCATTCATACCACTTACCGCCTATGTTTGGGGAAAATACCAGGCCTCGTGACAGCCAAGCGTCACGGCATGCTCAACGTTTTTAGAAAAACGACAAACAGCTTAGGTTTTATTAACCTATTTGCAGCCTTCTTTAATTTTTCTGGTGCCAAGCGCCTTTAATTTTGTACCGCCAAATTCCGTATTTAGTTTTGTTTTACTATTACGTTGCACAGATATTATCATATAGTTCATAATCCACAACTGTTTGTTATGAATTTTTGGAATCTTGCTATGATTTTAATTCAATATTTGCAATGGCATATTTCAATTTGTACCATGCATATTTGTTAATGATGGACACTTAAATCACTTAGCCCATTGATCATCCTTACAGTTTATAACAATTTGGGTCATTTGTGACATGTGAATTTATACATGACAGTTATTCATAATTATTATATTAAAACTCGTTTGAGTTTGAGACAATGTGGTTTGATCGAGTCATCAGCTGGTCGTGAGACCCGACTCCACAATAACCCTTTGACAATAGCAAATACAATTAACTACCGTTAATCAGGATTCGCAATGTCTGAGAAACACAGTGGACCCACTTGAAACGTCATACCGAAAACCCCATTATGTGAGTTTTTTCAATTTACAGTATCATATTATTCTTAAACAACATACACATTTGATGAATTTACGTCAGTTTGAAAAAAAATTGTACTAATTTCACTGCTTTTTCGACGCCCAACATATTTCTCAATTTATTGCTAAACAATACAAACATTGAAAAATATCTTTCAATAGACGTTGAAGATGCTGGAGCTGAATGAAAAGAATACATAAAATCACAAAAATCTGATTGTCAACTTCGATCCGTTTTCTGATTTCTTTCCAACAATTTGCAAAAAATTAGAAAATCTTTTATTAGTTTTAGTATTTTACGTATGTTTTGAAGAAAAAAGATTTTCTCCAGGGAAACTAGGGGTTTTCATGAAAGGCTACTTTGAAAAAGAAACGCGGATTTTTACGAACCCTGCTTCAAATACCACAAAACCAGCGACAGCTATAACATGATTGTATTTATTGTTGGTCTACAATTGGGCGTAAGCCCGGTGGCAGATACAAAATGAAATTTCTTAAACATAATTAGTCTTAATCTCAATAAATATATCTAAAAAGTAATCATATTCCTTTAAAATTTCTATAGTCCTGAAAGAAAAAAGAGAAAAACAACAAGAATTTTCTATCACTTTAACATTTAAATTCGAATATGCATTTATATTATTCAAAATACCCACTTCACTTCACACGGTTTTTGAGATTTGTCCTGAATTTATTTTCCAGAAGAGAATTTCCTCCAAACACTCTCACAGGTAAATTATTTCAGTCGTTGATGGTCATATTTTGGAATGAGAATTTGCCAACATCTGTTTTTTGCTTTCTAAATTTCACTTTGAACTGATGATCCCATATACCTATATAACTCGGCTTTTGCATTTTGGCGCTAATTCCATTCCATGGTTTTTGCCCCGTATAAGCTTTAAATAGCAAATGCATAATTGTTTTCTTCCTCCTTTGTGACAGTTTCTCCCAACCTAGTTGTTCTACTTTTTCATTCCTGTGACCCGGCCCTACTAGACAATACATCATTACATTCTGTAATAAATATAGAGATAATTCCAAACGTTTTAATATAAAAAACATTTCGGAATGACTATGAAAATGGACCTTCAAACTTCGAATCATACCTGAGAAAAAATTACGAGAAATGTACGATACATTGTATTGAAGTTTCTTTAAAGTAATTCCGAACAGCAAAAATATTTCCGGTATGACAAAACAATGACTGATGACATTAAAATAGATTATCGTTTAATTTGAACATAGAAAGCGGTGATATTTTGAAGATAAGCTAGTGTTAATTTGTGAAAAATTTAACATAAAAGTAAATTTTACTTAATACGAAATTTGTACCCTGAGAAAACATATGTGAGGACTAATAAAGACTTTGGATTCTTTTTATATTAATATAATTTTATACTATGCAATTACAGGAAAATATTATTACAAGCCAGACGGCAAAAAAGTTATGGACATTAGAAATTAGTTTGTGGGAATAAAGATTACCTTTGACAAGGCCATTATACTTTATAAATGTATGGTATTTTATTTGATGTGTTGTTTATTGTTTTCTATCATACCTCACTAAAACATTTAAAATGGGAGTTTTATGAATCATGGGATTTTATATTTATTCACTTTTAAAGGTTCTCCTTCCTTGACAGGGTTGACTGAGGACTGTCATCTTACGTGACACATTCCGAATTTGGGGTGATGCGTTGTCAGCGTATCTATTCTCCAATAGTCTTAATCCCAGTCTCCATGACCATGACGGAACAAACATCCAAGCCCATGTTGTGAGGCAGCGACACTAGCCACTAGACCACAGAAGGTCGGCACTTTTATAGGTTACCTTAACCATTCAGCGAACATTGACCTACATTAAATGGGCGTTTCCATTTCCATAGATGGAGAAAACCACACCTACCACCGTTTTCAGCGCACCTCTTATAAATATTTAATGAATCATAACTAATCATCTTTCCAATTGTGTCGCGCGTTCTATTGTGTAGACCAGCCTTCTTCAACCATTGGTCCACGAAAAATATTTGCAGTTTATGAATTAAGAAATGAAGAAGAAGAATTTTTACTTCATAAAAAATCCAAGATTGCCACATTATATCAAAGAGAAGAATGTACTGCAAAACTGTCCATATTTTTCGGACATATTTTCAATATTCAACGAATCGAATTTAAGTCGCCATCACGTTTTTTTTAAATTTATGGGATAAATGGCGGCTACTAATCGAATTCCATCAAATGGTGAGGTGCAGGCATCTATGTTTTTATTTTTTGTTTCTGCCCATGTATATCAAGCCCCGCGACATTCCTATATCTACTTCACACTGCGAAAAAAGTAACAAGATCCTAGATCTTTCCTTGCTCACAACTTAAATATTTCAAGAGATTTTAGACGGCTGGTGGAAAACAATGTGGGATAACCATCAACGAGAAAGAGATGGAACAGCGGCAATAGGCATCGAATAGCTAAGCTCTTAAGTCCATGGAACTAAACTGAAGAATTAGGATAGATAAAATTCCTCCCTTGCGAGCTTTTTCTGTCCATTGTGAAGACCTGAACACAACCTAGTCTCACCCACAACTTGTTGAACCACATACTAAGCGTCCTAATCTTGTAATTTTAATGGGGAATGGATATTGTGTGTCTAAAATTTTCTTAGAAGAAATCCTTTTAATGAAAACACAACTCAAAGAGCTATGTAACTGAATTACCGAATTAGAATAGAATTATCTTGACCGGGAGTCCGCTGCGTATTGGTCAGAGAAACCACGTACTTCCCGTCGAGATTTTCCTATCCCAACCCGTTTGTACTACTATTTATTTTCTATTTCATCCGTACTTATCTATAACCTCTATAGGAGGCAGTCAGCAGTAATTACAATTGAAGGACAAGAAAAGAAAGCAGAAATCAAGAAACGAGTAAGACAATAATGCAGTCCGTCGCCTATTCTAAATACATATAGATTTAGATTTATTATTATTCAATCCATTAGTCCTCGGTTGAGGAAATAGGTTACATCAAATATAATATTACAAGGAATATAAAAAAAATTACAATTAAGAATTGAAGGACAAAAAGAGGAAAGATAAAATTCAATCTTCAATTTTCAGTCGACGGAGGAGGCAGCAGAAGATCGTGCGTAGGTTCCCGTCGAACATGAAAAAGAAAATAAGTCAGCAGTTAAATTCTAATAGAATATAGTTCTAAAATAATAGGAGAATTTGATAGGACACCAGAAAACTGTTTTAGTCCTTCTTATCTACGAACTCTTTCAGTGAATAATACGCTCCATTCATTAACAGAGATTTACAACTCTTTATAAATAATTTTTGAACCTTTAAAGCTTTTATTTCTTCCGGGAGAGTATTGTATAGATGTAGACTGGAATAGTGAATGCCTGTTTCAAAAAGACTAGACGATGTTTTTCAACACGGAGCTGAGAGCGATTTCTTGTGTTGTACGAATGGATTGAACCGTTTAGAGCATATAGATTGATGTTGCTCCATACAAATTTTAAAATTCTAGAATATACGTACAAGGCAAGGTTAAAATTCCAAGTTTGCAAAACAAAGGTTTGCAAGTGGTATTCCACTCCGCACCAGATACTATTCGTACGGCCGCTTTTGTAGTTTAAAAATGTGAAGAGCGTGATGCGAATGACCCCAGTTTGCATTACCGTAACACATGACAGAATGAAACATAGAACAAACGATGAAGGAAGTTAAAATGGAATGTGGAAAATGAATCATATTGCAAGGAGAATAAATACAAACCCTACGCTTTGCCAATATTGTAGTATTAGGAGAGTAGGGGAGTCAGAAGCAGACTTGGAAACCATAATAAATGGCATGAACGTAGTCCTGGAGAAAGAGTTCAATACGAGGACTAATAGAGGGAAAACCAAGGTAATGGAGTGTAGTTTCGGAAACAGTGGAATAACGAAGGATGTTTGATTAGGAAGGGATAATTTGAAGGAAGTTAAGGAATTCTGCTACTTAGAAATCGTCATAACCAGGGATGGTAGAAGTATAGTAGACATAAAGAGTAGGATAGCACAGGCAAGGAAGGCTTTCGCGAAAAAGAGGGATTTATAATATAAGTGTAAATATTAGAAAATCATTACTGAAAATGTTCGTATGGAGTATGGCGTAATATGGGTGCGAAACGTGGACGATAGGAATTGCAGAAAGGAAAAGAATAGAAGGCTTTGAAATGTGGTGCTGTAGGAGAATGCTGAAAATCAGTTGGGTGGATAGAATCACTAACGAGGAAGTTCTAAGCAGGATCCGGAAAGAGCGAACAGTATGGAGGAAGATGATTAATAGGCCACGTTTTTAGACATGACGGTCTTTTAAAATTAGCATTAGAGAGGTAAGAACAGATGGCGAATGATGGAATACGCCAAGTAGATTAGTGAGGATGTGGAATGTGGTAGTTATGCGGAAATGTAAAGGCTTGCGCAATATATGTTAGCATGGAGAGATACATCAGACTTAATACCACCAAAACATTTTTCAAAATATTACACTCTTACATGAAGTATTTTCATTATTAATTTCACATTACAGAATCCAACTTTAACTTTATAATGCTTATGAAGGCCATTTTAAACTAATTAATAGGACTTCTGATTATGAATTTGAACATTTTTGGCAATAGAGCTTGCACATTTATAATTGCATAATTTATAATTATTGACTGAGGATGTGGTGTTTGGGTCGCAGTTAGCGGGGATCCTGCCTGATCTAGAGGATTAGGAAGCACCCTATTCATACTTCATTCATACTAAATGGACTTGTGTAGATCAAACTCTCATTTATTTTAATTGACATTATATTTCAAAATGTTTAATATATATATATACTATACACTACTATATATATACTACAAAAAGTAACCGAGCAATTTATAATTATGATTCACACCTGTAAATAATATTACATTCAATTTGTAACAAATATAGCTGTTGTTAAAAAATTATAGATTATTCGACACATTTTTCTTGATATATGGATAGAAGGATATATATTTAGGTTTTTGAAGCAAATATAAAATAATAAAAATAAATGAGAGTTATATCTACAAGAGCCTGGACTTGCCATGGGCCATGCTACGTATAACCCGAACATCGCAACCTCAGTCGCTAGTTGATAATACTATAGTGAAGGATGTTCCGTTATCAAAAGAACAAAAAACTACGAGATGTTGGAAGAAATAATAATGCTAGTTTCGAATTCTGTTCCTTCTTCCATTATTCTTTCCTCTTTCATCCACCCCCTCACATTTTTTCAACTGTAGACAGTGAGACCCCATAAATGATTCACTAAAAATATTTCAATTTCATTCTCAAAAAAACTTCAAAACCATGATAGTTTGGCAAAGAAGTTAAGGGTATTACATTTAAGAGAGGAAGAAATAATTGAATACTAGACAAGTATACATACAGGGTGTTGAAAAACGTATAAAATATTTTGACAAGTGGTAGTGACCAAGAAAAAATTCCAATAAATATGGGTCCGGAAACGCATAGTTTCTGAGATCTGTACAACGTTTGGTTGTGAATATGTTTTAAGAACATAGGTTCGCTAGGACGCTGCATGGTATATTGGGGGGAAGGCCTCCGTCTATCTACACACCTAAGACGAAAGAGCAAGTGCTACAAAAGCCTGGAACAAGTGTGCGGCGACTGGCAGCAGCAGATGCCGTAAGTCATCCTCGTGTCTGAGTTGTTCTACGTGAACAATTGTTGTAAAAACAGAAAACTTACGTATCAAATTGCAGGTTTGTCAATGGCTCTTGCAAAAGCGTGCTGCAGATACACTGTTTTCGTCTAAGACTTTATTTACAGACGAGGCAAGGTTGTAAACTTTCATGAACTGCATGTGTGGACTGATGAAAATCCCTACGCAGATTCAGAAATAGGGCATAAATATCATATCTCCATCATGCATTCTTGGTGGTAAATTATTAGAGCCATACATCCTATCACAAAGATTAAATGGAGCTCTTTATTATCAATTTATTAACATATTGACTATTTTGTAGGAGAATGTGGGATGCCAGCATGGACTACAGCTGTGGACTATGCACCTCCTTAAGCAGGTGTCATGAATGGACGTCAGATTGAATTTCTCGTATGAGAAAGTGTACGGATCTAATAAATCATGCGTATCCGGATTCATTTTTATTGGACTTTTTTCTTGTTTTGATGGTTTCTACTACCTTTCAAAATACTCGTCAACTACATACATGAAATCGGTCCCAGCGCTTGAGGTAGGCAAGTTGGCCCCGACACATTGTTATTGGCCGTGCGGCCGTAACCTTTGACAAGACACCTATTGTTGTGAGCCTTCAGACGCGCGCAATAACTTTGCAATCCAGGAGATACAACGAGTTCCCAACGAGACGTGGCTGGAGGCGGTGTTCGGGTATCAGAAAAATCGCCGTCATAACGGTAATGAGACACCGAACCGTAATATTAATTAAATTTTGAGTTCGTCTGGAACAACTTTCGAGGAAGATTGAAGAAGAAGAAAATATTAATCAAACCAATTGCCACTACAACAGCAATGAGAATCATAAAGTCAACGTGGAGAAGGAATTGATGCGGAGAAAGTGTTATTAAAAAAGAGACAGTAGAACTCAACCAAGCCATGAGAAAACCTAATTATTATGCTCGTTAGTAATTTATTCTTGTTTTGATAATGTTTGTAATTTTTATTCAACAAAATTACATGGCGCTCAATAAATAGAAACTCGTCAATTAATCGACGGTAGAGTTAAGCTGACGCACAACGGAGCGGCTCGTAATTCGTCGAGAAATCCCCCGGTTGCCAGTGAGAATCTGAGCAGGGTAAAAGGGTACGAGTGCATCTTGCATGTATTAAATCTACTAAATTCAGTATTTCGCGTCCTATATAACGTGAAGTTTGGGAAGCTACTGAATGACGACCACCAGTGAACAGGCTTGCCCTCCTCTCGAGTACGCCGCCTGTGTTGTGTGGCTTGATAGTTAAGAGCGGAAGCGTTCCTCGTGGGTTTTCAGTAACAAGGAGCTTAGTTTCGCAAGTCAGCAGGCAGGTTGGCCCTGTATTGTATTGCACCTAGCCTGACGCAACACGGGCGCTGCGTTGGTGAGGCATAGAAATCAGGTTGGCCGGACCGCATTCCCTTCGCACCTTGTCCTGTCCCACACAGAGGACGCGCCCCACTAACTTTCTTCACACCGCCTAGTCTCTCAAATTAAAAGGAATTAGTGTTAACTCAATAAGGATTATCAACGTGGAAGAGACACATGACCTGGGCGTTTTCGGGCTGCGATGGTAGATTGGACAGTCACTATCAACAACTCATCTCGCACTCTACATGGATGCTGCACGATCAGTGTGAAAAATTTCCATCTAATGGCCTCACCTAGTCTCTTAAATTGCAAGGAATTAGTTTTAAACGCTTAAAAATAATCAGACGGAGGAGACATTACCTTGGCGTTGTTAGATTCCGTTGATAGTTTTGAGAAATCATCCCGTATTATATTTACTACAGGGGGAGTACGGAAAATCAGCACAACTGAATGACTAGGAGACGAGTATTTAATTTTCAGGGTTCACCTTGCCCTTACGGATCAGTGGAGTTGCAGAATTACGGGCAGTATTTTCCCTGAAAGTTAAAGCAGTCCCGTAAAGAAAGTAAAAATGTGTCAACTCACTAACTAAAAAATTTCCATTCAGGCTAGAATCTAAAAGCTAAAAAATAGATACAGTAGCAAGAAAATTTAGAACGTATTAATGACAATATACATAACCTGTACAGAAGATCAAGAAAAGAAAGCCGTAATGGAGAAAGGTGTAAGACAAGGATGCAGTCTGTAGCCCATTCTGCTTAACTCATATATAGAACAGGCGATGAAGAAATTTAAAACTGGATTTGGAAAAGGAATCATACTGCAAGGACAAGAAATAAATAACTTACGGTTTGCCGAAGATGTTGTAGTAGTAAGGGAAATAAATGGCATGAACGTGGTAATAGAGAAAGAGTTTAATATGAGGATTAATAGAGAGAAAACCAAGGTAATGGAGTGTGGTTTGGCAAACAGTAAAATAGCAAAGGGTGTTAGATTGGGAAGAGATATTTTGAAGGATGTTAAGGAATTCTGCTACTTGGGAAGCGTAATAACTAGGGAAGGTAGAAGTATAGTAGACATAAAGAGTAGGATAGCACAGGCAAGGAAGGCTTACACGAAAAAGAGGAATTTACTTACGGGTAATATTAATGTGAGTATTAGGAAAACGTTGCTAAAATATTCGTATGTAGCGTGGCGTTATATGGTTGCGAAACGTGTACGATAGGAGTTTTCTCTTTATTTATTCTCATGTTGCTCTCTTCCTCCAGAACCAAGTTCCTGCAATTTTTTACGTTTCCCAGGTCTTCCTCTGACTCCCCTAAATCTACAATATCATCGGAAAAACGCAAGCTTTCCATATTCAGTTTTAACTTTCTTCATCGCTTGTTCTTTATATAAATTAAAGAGCATGGGTGACAGACTGCATCCTTTTTTTACTCCTTTCTAGATTTCTGCCATTTTTTCTTTCCCTTCAATGCTACTTATTGCTAACTGCCTTTTGTAGAGGTTATGGATATTAATTTTTATTTTCTCGACATCTTAATCCTTTCCACTTCAAAATATTTAGTAATTTGTTCCAGTTTAAATTATCATAGGCTTCTTCTAACTCTACAAATTCCACGAAAGTAGGCGTTTTATTTTCGTTTTCTGTCTTCTAAAATTAAACGCATAGTCAATATTACTTCACTTGTCTCTACATTCATTCTAAAACCAAACTGATCGTCTCCTAACTCGCATTCTATTTGACGTTCCATCCACCTATATACTATTTTCTTTAAAATGTTGCACGCATGAGATACTAAACTAATTTTATAAGGATAATTATGTTGTTCCTAAAATATTCTGGCATTCTTCCGGTTATATTATGGGGATGATTATATTCTATTAACTCGCTTTATTATTCCGTTGTTCCAAGTAAAATTATGCAACGTTCAATGTTTAAAGTGTAACCAATCTGACTTTCTTCTAGTGACACAAACCACATTTCTGTAATTGTTCCAAATATATTTCGCTCTCCAAGGGGCGAGCTCCTCAAACATTTCTCTACATCAAGTTTATTTTGTCCGATCTCGGCGGCCATTCTTTCAGAAACTAACAACGCTTTCGAAATCTCTGTGCATAATCTTCATGAATAATCTCCGTGCCCAAACTAAGTAAAATGTTACACTGTGGATGTTCTCAACAACGGTTGCTGTCACGTCAGTCCACCATTCCTTGAGCGACCCTACGCTGCTTTCACCCCAAGTGTTAAATAAATTTAGGGAATTCTTATTTTCGCCTCATCCTAAACTATTAATCATTATATATTATAGAACATGATGATGCAATTTTCTAGGGTTTTCCTTGCATCTCTGTAGGTGAAGAATCGGGTAGGATCCTTAAACTATAGTCCTGGGGCCTTAGTCAACCATTGGCTACCTTGCTCTTCCTTCCGCATACCCACTTTTCAATCAGATGCAAACTTCCAGACAGACAGTTTCAATTCGCTTCCTATGCTATTAAAGAGGAGTTGACTGTTTCAGGATCACCCGCATGTACCTGTTATAGCAAAAGGTTTCATAAAAATCAATAATTATTACATACAAATAAGTATAATAAAAAATTGCTAATAAAATATTTATTTGTATTTAATATGTTAAGCATTGGACTATTCTTACAAGCAGTTTTATAAAAATTAGATTGCATATAAATTAAATGTTGTCAATGTAGGACCATTTAGAAAAAAATCTTTGGAATCCCTATGTCAAAGAATCACATGAGTTCGTCAATTAAACTGTCTCAGAACTGACATTGAAAAACAAACATGATCATAACAACTTTTTAATATTAAATTATTATATACGTATCACGTACTGTTTTCAATAAAATTAGGTTTTATAATATGAAAATTACTTTCTCAATTTCAACGAGTAATAAATATAAAAATAGTTATATTATGTTGCAGTATATTTATTATTAATAAGGTGGAGGTTCCACGTCGACGAAAAAAGGCTCCTAAAGTTGTACTACTCGTTTTATACGGGGCCTCATTGATTTATTAATCACTAAACGTATTAAAGCTTAATACAGCTTCAAAGAAACTGAAGACAAAGAAAAAGGTTTTAAGGTAGTTGAGTCCTGTTTTAGTGTCTTTTTTTTTAAAGAGGATATTGATTCCGAAGGCTGACATTGGAAAAAGTACAGCTTGCAACTGTTGGTCAACTTATGTAATTTTTAATTTAAGACGGTGAATTTTAATTTTGAGAATTTATAGTAAAAGCAAGAAAATCAATGCGTGCTGAAGACAAGGTTAACGCTATTTATAAAAATGAGGAATAAATGCAATTAATATTACATTTTTATCTAAAGTGATTTTCTTGTTTCCATTATTAATGTTTGAAATTATACGTCGCTTATTTTCTTCATATATTCTTTTCACTTAATCGTTTGGTTACTTGATGATGTATGCAAACAATCATTCACGAAGCATGCCTTATTGATTGGTGTAGATTCTAAGTATAAAATTTCGCTTTTAAATTGGTGGTTGAGTCCATCTTTCTACGAGAAAACAACTAAATTTTGATTACAGGGAGAAGGTAATTGACGAGAACGTTGATGATCCCTGTTAAAGGCAGTGGTTATGTGAGCGTCCGTAGTAAATAATAAATTACAGGGAATTGCACTTAACCAGAACAAAGGGCAGGCAGAGTTGTGCGTTGGTCATTGCTCTGGCCTACTTCACACGAGGTCGTGAAGTTTACTGGCGAAGAAGGCAATGCGGACCTTTGAGTGTAGTCGTGTTACAGGTGTGTCGGTTCACTCGATTTATACAGGTAAGAATGGGAAATAAAAGTAAAGGTAGGCTTTCAAGAACGGAGTCAGCCTAACTCCTTCACTGGACCGTGGGACTTTTTTACTATAAAATAGGGGCGGGTCGATGTTCAAATGGAATAAAACAAGCCGAGTGTCAGGTATTAATTAAATTCTTTTTCATTTGAAACTTCACACATGATCCTTTCAAATAAAAAAAAGAAATTCCTTAATACCTCACAAACAGCTTATATTATTCCGTTTCAGCATCGACTTACCATTATTGAAAAAGGTTGCGGTTAACCATATTTAATTTCAAACTCTAATTTCATTTAGTTATAAGCCACAATTTCTAACACAAAGTAAATAAATATATATGTCTTAATCAATTAAATTTAAGCAGATTTAAAGCTTCCAATTACATAAGTTATAACTTGCCACATAACTTCAAATATAATTATTTTCAACGCAAGTTTAAAAAGGGTCTATTTGGGGGACGTTGAAAAACAATTTCCGTTTTAAATTTTTGAGGAATTAATTATTACCTATTTTAACATGTAGATTTATAGTCCTGAATAGGATGGTGTCATCCACGCGACTGAACCCGAATGGGAATCGCTTTTGTATATGTTAATGATCTGAGGTTTGTATAAAATCCTCTCGGGAAATCAACCGGGTGGTATCCATAATACGCCACGACCTTGCCATCTTCAGGTGAAGTGTCTGCTCAGGGATATTTTTTAAATGCCGTAGTAGAAGAAGATTGAATCAATTTTCAAGCAAGTGTAATGATGAATTTTAGTTTTGCTAACATGCTGAAAAAATATACGTCTAATTAACTTGTGTCTTACTTGAGGCAGGTTTAAGCAGAACTAGAAATAGATTAAATATTATCGACGCGCTGATTTACGATTATTATTAACTCCTCATGTAAATTTAAAAGCGTATACAAATTGGTACACGCGGAAGAATTATGACAAAGTTGGTAACAGAAGACTTTAAACTCAATGACTACTTGTAAAGAGATACATCATTCATCGTGATAGTTACCACAATAGCATCTGGAGCAGAGAGTTTGACGATGGAAAATAAAGAATTGAAGAAATTCGTTAAAGACTGCACCAGATAAGATAAAATAAGAGATGAACGAATATCAGAAATGGTGATCCATCTTAAAGAGAATAGGAGTAATAATGTACCAGGTGTACAACTTTAAAATGTCGTTTTTATTACAAGAGATGACGCACAAAGCCAGTTAATTTTTATTTCAAAGCTTAAGATATATTTTAAAGCTATGACATCCCGATAATAAACGCGATATTCGTTTGTTTGTTTACAGGTTAGCAGAATACTTATATTTGGTGGTTAACATGTTAAAATTTGAGGCTTATAAGAAGGATTTGCGGCACGTGCAGATTTTTTGTTCAATCGAAAGATAAAAATAATGTGGAAACTTACGGCGAGCTTGCTCCTATCGTCAAGACTTGTGAACGCTGGTTTCAACGATTAAAAAGTCATCGACAAAAAACACAAAAGTCGACCAAGTGTCACGTGTTCGCCTGAGATTGTAGGTCCTCAGGGAGCCGTAAACAAGAGTAGGGATCCTTTGCAGCTTGTCGAAATTATAGTTTTGCCATGACTCTTCACTCGTTGCTGGTTTGGAACGTGGAAAGGAAATGAGATATAAGGATTATCTCGAAGGTTTGTGCAGATGTAATAAAAGTCAGGAAAGTTTTAGTTGTGTGAGTAGGTACTCCTGAGTCTGATCAGGTAAGAATCGGATGGTTGGGGTTTTTACTAGTTGAAACACAGATATATTGTTTTAGATATGTGTATAATTAGAGACAATATTACAGACTGTACGAAGTGGGAAAGGAATAGAAGACTGTTAGGGTAATTCTAATAGGGAAGTGGATCAGAGCCTTCGGCCAAGCTGTACGCCATCGAATTCGCTTGAACTCGTGGAGCTTAAAAGATAGCTTTTTAACATGCGTGGCGGATGTCATTGCCCTAATATGTAGGACAGCTAATATGTCAGTATTCGTCAGCACTGCTGCGCTACTGCCGGGTTTGTTCCCCTGTATTGCAAGCGTCTTAAGGAATGCGTCCATCCACCAAGGAAAATGACCTATGTTGTAACCACAAAAACTATAATTCGTTACACAAGCATTATTGGATACCGATGATGCACAAAAAATGATGGCAGAACAATTAAACCTTACTCAGAAAGCCGTTTCCGATCGCCTGAGAGCCATAAGAAGGATACAAAATGTTGGAAAATGGGTTCCACACGAACTGAGCGAACGACAGATGGAAAAGCGAAAAAATGTGTGCGAAATGCTGCTTCGACGCCACGAACGAAAAGGATTTTTACATTGGGTTGTGACTGGCAATGAAAAATGAATTTATTTTTACCATGGGTAACGCCAGGCCAACCATTAATACCAGATCACTTCTGGAAGAAGACAATGCTATATGTGTGGTGGGATCAGAAGGGTGTCGTGTACTACGAGATTCTCAAGCCTGATGAAACAGTTAATACAAACCGCTACCTACAGCAAATGATCAATTTTAGCCATGCGTTGATCGAAAAACATCCAGAATGGGCTGGAAGATATGGTCCTAAGAGTTCACCTTCACCAAACCATGACTGAGGAGTGATGAATTTTCGTAACCTTTTCACTAGTCTCACCAGATGACAAAGCATACCCTGTCAATCTGGAGGTTGAAACTCTCTTCGATGTTGAAAATTTTCTCGAAGGTAAAGAGAACTGATCTGCGGCTATTTTTGGTGTACTACTGGAGAAGACGTTCGCATTTCAGCTCCTCTGCTTCCGCAGACGAGTATTCATAAAATGCCCAGTAGACTGATGGTAGGCTCCATCAACAAGGTCACCCCTCAATAGTTTTAGAAATTTGAAGATCACAAGCCATCACCGATTGTTTGCGGACAGGATTCCACCGAATTCGTGCTTCCGCTACTTCGACAGCTGCTTAAGTCCTCCCACTTCGTGGGCGACCTTTGAAGGAACCAGTGTCAACAAATCACTCGATGGGATGATAAACATACATTCGGCTAATTTTAAGCTTTATCAGGATTTGGAAAATGTCTGGAGTATGTTTATAGCCTTGTACAGAGCTATCACAGCAACGCGTTTTTCTTAACCGCCCCATTCCATTTTTTAGTTCCAAGATACGTGCTTCTTCTTTCAGTACTGAAATCACAATTACTCAGCGTGCATTCAAGCACAAGAGCACTTTTTACCCTGACAACACGAAGTATAGTATGCAACGAAGTTAGTAACAGTATTAATGGCTAGACTAGGTAGTTTAGTCTTTTCTATGTAAAATTGGCGTGTTGACCGAATACAATTGCAGGGAACGTTGAAAATAACCGAACCGCAACACATCTTCTTTATATCTTAAATTAAAAAACTGATCCAGTATTATCGAATAGAAAATATTTACCTCAACAGTAAATTATAGCACGCCATAATCTATTTAGAGTAAATTACCCGTTTCGTCACCTTTTCTGACAAATTGATCATGTCAGACCTAGTGTCATTGGGGCCAAGCGTTTAACCTTAGCACAGAAGTCCTAGGGGTATACCCAATTATTAGAGCGACCGGTTCCACTGCGTGGAGGCCAACAAACTAGTTTCTAAAGCCTATCACGCGAACTGAATCCACTGCATACCAGAAATATTTATTTTGAACTTGTGCATGTCACAAAATTAAGTGCAATAAAATTACACATTACCTTTCTTCATATTTTTAAAAATATCTAATTATTTCGTCAGTTGATATAGAGCCCAATTTTTTTTTTAAAAAAACGACTTATTAATAGAAGTACCGAATTCAGATAAATATCTTCGAAAGGGGCACATTTGTAAAATTTATACTTTATTAGTATAATAATTAATTCATGCAACTCTAAATATTTTCACTATATTTTACATCTGTTACATTCAATTACATATTTATAAAAGATATTAACAACTTTTGAATAAAGGTTTATTTAACAATATTTAGTATTACATTATTAGAACGAACATTTTGTACAAAATTCCAAACAATGTTCTATCCGAAAATTGAAATTTCTATTTTCCAATAAAGGGTCATTTGGATTTGTGAGAGGTTTCATATCTGTATGGTTTACAAACTTAATGTATTAAGAACCAAAAGGGATTATAGGGGAAGTCGGGGCGGAACGTGACACTTATTGTTCAATAACTTTTATCAAATTATGAAAAAATAACGGGATAGGATGTTTTGTGCATACAATTGTTGCAATAAAATTAAATTAAATTTCAGAAAATAATAACACCTTTTTTGTTTTATTTATTATTCGTGCGGTTGATCGCTTTATCAATTTTTCCTTTCGCAAAAATGATTATTTTGCAACGGTACAGCCTTTGCTAACTTTTTATCTTTCATTTTCTTTGTAAATCTATTCTTTTTGCGTACAGAATGCTGTAACTCATTATTATAAGTAGAGTCTGTCAGTTTTTCACTTTTCTTGAGGAACACTTAAAATTTGGTTTTATACAGTAGTATCCCGTTTCGTCCTGCACGCTAGTTTCATTTTAAGGTTTTCGACCAAGCCCTAATGCAAGCAGATTTAGACGTTAACTTATATGCCGCAAAAGACACCTTGTTGACGAATAATACCATTAAAGAGTTAAAAAAGAAGAGTTTTGTAGCATGACCTGTCGAAATGCTGCAAAAATTATAAAGTCACTGATGTAAGATGCCAAAAGAAGAGTTCATTAAAAGGTGGAGTCAAGACTTGGTCAAGTCGGTTGCCAGGACTTCTTCCTTAACCAATTACAATGTTCCACTCCTATTTACTAACCTCCAGCACTATCCAGTACAAAATTACTATCCCGTTCCGCCCCGACGTTCCTTACTTATTTTTTTTAAATGAAACAAAAATACTACTTAACGTTTTTGTGATGTATTTCCATTTACTCAGTACATTTTAAATAATTTTTTTATCTTTAACGAAGAAACGCTATTTGGTCAACAGGCTCTATGAGGGTGAACCTGAAACAGGAAATTCTTTAATAACATAGGAATGGAATTGAGAAGGAGGGGGGATGTGGAAGGTACAGAAAATAGCCAAGTGCTGACCATGACCTCCGGGGTTTCACCTAAACATCAATCGTACCACAAAATGCAATAATGTTCTCCTTGGACTAAAGGGAAAACATTCCCCCTGTTCTCCCTTTCGGTTATGAGTTTCCATAATTCAAGCCTAAGTTTCCTTCCCCCTCTCCCACAAACTGCAATGTAATAAAAATATCATATTTTACGAAAGTTATTTATTTTGTTACAAATTTCAATTGATTGGAAACAATTTTTTTATCTTTAGATGTTGATGGCTCTGATCCGTTCTTCCATAGTTGTCAGCAAATGTAACTTTTATTTAAACAAAACATTGTAAAATTGACTACAATTCATATCGTTGTTAATTTTAATAATCAGCTAGGATTTAAGAGTCTAAATTTGCAACGATGCTCTTCCAGCTCTTCAGACATTATAGATAATAGAAAACGTTATTTCAACTTCTGACTGTGTCCCAGGTAAATTAAATACATTTTGTGGGACGTCGATTATACGAACTAATTGGAACCATCGGATAATCAAATCCATAAAATGTAATGTTATACAAAAAAATAAAATACAGATTTTTTCTTAATAGGATTTGCTCTTTCATTAATTTCGTGAAGAGCTACCTGATTTTTCCGGGATTTTTGTTAGCGGTGAGATGTCTCAGTCTTGAGAAACGTGTTACATGAAACCGATACATAAGATAACATGGGGTTAACAGGCTACATGAGGGTGATCCTGAAACAGGCAACTCCCCTTTAATAGCATAGGAAGCGAATTGAAACTGTCTGTCTGGAAGTTTGCATCGAATTGGCTCCGAAACCAACTGCGAGTTATAAAGTTTGCCTTGAAGGGATCATAAATAGGTGATACGGTAGTTTTTATGTATTCAATGAATTCAACTTTATCAAAATCTGTGCCTGTTGTTTCGTTTTTAGGGCAAAATAAGAAGAGCTATTTCCGCGCGTACGAAGTCGCGGGCAAAACTTCACTAATAATTACTTTACTTGACTATATTCAGGCACCTATCATTAAAATGTAAACTAGCTGTGATCATTGTACTGTAAGATAACATTTATTGTCTTTACACAAGAATAATTAAATTATGTTTTAATATTTTCTCGTTTCCACTGGCCGTCTGATATACAGAGAGTCTCCTCCTTCTCGCAGCGATAATACCCTTCTCGAATGATCGCGGGGCTCACCTGATTTATGTCGAGAATTCCCCGCAGTCTCTCTGTTTTTTTTATCAAAGTTCTCACATGCCGAGAGACCTTCACCTATTTTAGGAGGTATATGTACTGGGGTCGAAGAACTTGGGTATATGGCAAAAGTTGTCAGCTCATCCCATTGTATCAGTCGGCTAACTGCCTCCTGAAACTGGTGGAGACATGGAGACGAGAATGCTGCGACCCCACAGCAAATTCGTCTCCCGCCATTCGGAAGGACGTGAGAATAGTACCCATTGCCCGACCTACCTGATGCAGGTTTTCTAGGGTTTTTCCCTGCATCTCTTTGGTGAAACACCGGGTAGGATCCTTAAACCATAGCCCGGGGGCCCTAGTTAACCCTTGGCTACCTTGCTCTACCTTCCACATACCCCCTTTTCAATTCCCTTCCTATGCTATTAAATGAGAGTTGCCTGTTTCAGGATCACCCTCGTGTAGCCTGTTAGAATGCCCAGAACCTTCAAGCAGGATGAGTACATACCATGTGGACGGGGCTGAACAGCAGCACCAACACCAAGCATTTGTTTCTCTCAGGCTAAACATATTTTATATCAGTCTCACAACTTAACACACTATTATTACTAATTTTCTTATCTAAGCGCTACTTTGCTCACCTAATAACTCACTGATTATATGATCTTCATGACAAATTAACTTCCACTTAGCATATGTCAAGTTCGTTATCTTCTTAACTAATTACCGATTTCCCGCTTAATTTTACGTCTGTTTATATGCTTCGTAACTCGTAACTGCCGCAGCTATAACATGCTGGCAGGTGCACGTCCTGAGCCATACCAACAGCACTGACGTTGGCCTTAACAATTACACTGCCAATACTTGAGGTTCATTACAATATACAGTTATACAGTTAATTGTTAGCAACCAAAGAGTCTTCTCCGTGGTGAAACTGCTTTGAGACATTGCTATATGCAGGACTGGGGTTACGAAACAACCACCAAGATAAACCGTGCTGATCGTTTGGATATCGGACATGACAATTGTGTGATAGGTGGTGTTGTGAATTAAGCAACACCCCGGAAAAATACCTTAATCCAAAGCGGTGGTGGAAGAACTGGTTTGCACTGTCGAGTGAAATCAGCCGATAAGCCTATTCGTTGTCAATACACGGCTATACAGGTAGAACTGTGTCGTACAGGCCTGGGCGTCGACGTGGTTACGAAGACAAGGAGAAAGTCCGGAGGCTGAACTCTGATGTTGCTGTGTCACCACTCGGTTCTCATGAACCCCTCGCTACCAGATCACAGATCAACGATAAAAATAAGCAAACATGTCACTGCTAATTCATATAGAAAATTTATCATCAAATTATTCGTATCAAATGCAATAGATATTAAAAATGGGATTATTATTATGTATTTATTTATTCTTCAATTTGGCAGTTTGCCCGGTAGCACATATATAAAGTTACAAGGAATTTACAGAAAAGTGTAACTACAGAAAATAAATATAGTTATTTTAAATAGTAAAGTTAAATAGACATCTTAACATTTTTCAGTTAAAAAGGCAATGTAAAGAAACATATTCATCGAATAATTTAGTCTCGGCCTGAAATAAAAACCACTGGCATTATACCTGAAAGTAGAGGTTCGCTACTATAATAACACAAAACAAATTTTGCAACTTCTTGCGGGGCCAAACTCGGTAAAGAGGAGAGCCTGAGGGCAAAGTTTTGTGAATCTAGCACTAAAACTTCTCTACAGTACACCAAGAAATTTTCACTAGAGAGAGTAAAGATTTGGTCCAAGTTTCCTTTCTGGTAGAGAATTTTCTGCAATCACTCTTGCAGGTAAATTGTTCCTGACACTTGTGGTTCTATTTAGGTTCGAATATTGTAATGATTTTTCTTTTCATTGTGCTTTATTTTTTAATTGTTTATTGAACATGTAATTATGAACACAAAATTAATTTACAGTTTTAAAATGAAAGAGGCATGAAATATTTATCCCAAGGTAATATCTCGTGGGGAGGTACTTCACTTTCCTGAAAGAAAATCACTGTACTCTGGTTTTTAGAACCCTTTACTCCCTTGCTTCCAGAACACTAGACCAGAATTATTCTTCTAACAAATGTCTTGGTCGCTGTACACTCAGCTACTGTCTCTCTCTCTCCCTCCCTCCCTCCCTCTCCCCTCCCCCCTCTCTCTGAACAACATTTTGATCTCTCCCTGAAATACTTGAGACTTATCTAAATATTATGTTTTTTGAAATTCGTCCGTTCACTGCTCATCACGACTAAAGATTTCTTAAACAATATTATATAGTCCGGTGTCCGATCAGCTACTGTGGAAATTTTTACAATGAGTAAAACGTCGCTTGGCAATAAAGTATGCCAACTTTCTCCCCCGTCAGACACCCCTCTTTACCGAGTCTGGCCCCGTAAGAAGTTGCAAAATACCCCACTCTGCCCTGTCTTTAAATATTTTGAACCCTCTCAATCTTGCATCATTATAGTATACCCAACAATCGCTTTTGCAGTCTGTTCTTTATTTTGAAAAAATGATCCGTCTTCTTCCCGTGCCGAGTCGGCAAGCTTCTTGACCTGCAGAGGCTTAACTGTTTTTCCTTCTTGAGTAGCGTATCCCGCCCTAGCAGCTTTACTTTATGCTGCCATCTCATGACCCTTCCGTACACATTTCGCGGTCCTTTCTAATGATTCTATTCCTATACACATCCCTGCAAGCTGCACCATATTCCATATGTATGCTATTTGTTTGAATTGGCATTCCACATATCAGAGTTCTCACAACAAAGTGGTATTGTGGCATAATTTGTCGCTCCTCGCACTCCGGCTTATTCTTAAAATAAACACCTAGATATTTGCAGTGTCTCCCTGGTCCGATGATTCCGCATCAATTTATATTCCAAGGCATATTGTAGGCGCCGTTTAGGGAAACTAATCGCTTTACCTTTTATGTTTGCTAATTTTCATTTCATTTCTCTTTCCCCATGTAGGTAGTAGCGAGAATGGAGGTGGCTATCCACCCGGGTGGCAAAATTTCAGAGTAAATAATAATAACTTGTAAAATGACCTAAAATTTGGACAATGTGCAATACACAATGACAAATAAATTTTGGAGCCTTTTGGACGTAAATAACTAGTTAAGTGGGCGGCAAATTTCGCTGCACCGGGCGACTGAAACCCACGCTATTAGTCGTTTTGGAGAATCTCTACGTCTATATCTCCATTTATTTTCTTGTAGTTTACACAGACATCTGCAAAATGTCTATCCTCTGAATTTATACCATTTGGTAAATCATTTATGAATATTAGGAATAATAATGCGGTAATGATCGATCCCTGTGGAACTCTCGATGATACAGAGCTAAGTTCTTTCCCAACTTTTATTTTTCTGTCATCTATTTTATTTAACCAGAAAACTACTATTTCGTCCTGCTTCTGAAGCACGATATCGTGAGAAACTACGGCAAATGCCTATGTCAATTCGATAACAATAGGGTCAATTCTACCTCCCACCCCCCTATTTCTTATCAACTTCGTCTGCAAAATCTTGAAACATATATTGTTTGACTTTTACAACAGATTCAAGGACGAAACCAATGTTGGTTTTAAAAGTACCACCCATTAGATTCAAGTGCAAATAAGAGTACGAATCCTGGTGTCACTGTCCGAAATATTTCGATTCCGGTAACCATCCACAGTCATTTTTAGAGGTTTGTGTTATCAATGAAGTAATTTTAAATCACTATGCAAATTACGAAAACAACTCTTGATTAATTGTTTCCATTCCATATAAACTTTAAAGTAAAAAAAGAGTCGTGTGTTTGAATACATATATTTTATTAGTTGAAATCAAAAGATAGGCCCGTATTTCATCTACTCAGTCATGAGGAACTTACGCGCGAACTTAGTCCCAGTTGAGAGAAGTTACCCCTTTGTTACTAGGGGTGACGAAGTGCGTCGGCGTTTCTCTGGGAAGGAATCATTGGAATGTTAATATTTGCTAGACTTGTCCCAAAAATCTTTACTCGGATTATTTGGGCCGCCTGAATTACTTGGGCCTGGCCTAACATTGTCCACTGGATGACGCAACGATTCGTATCGTTGACCGGTCAACGTTAGACACTTCGACTGCGGAATCTTACGCAAGTCTTGAACGCAATGGAGAACACTTTCGCCGCCGCCACCCCCCTCCCCCCCTCTCTATCTCTCGGTCAACCCGACACAGATTACAAATCAATTGCAAAAAAATTCCACTCATATTTAAGCATCAATTGGTGATGTATTTTGTAAATCACTTCTAACACAAAGTATAGAATAATTTATAATTTAGACACCTATCCTACCTCAACTATTCACACCTCAAAGATTTTTAACGAGATTTTCATTTTTTTTAGGAATTAATTATTTTCTCTTCTTTCTATAAATTACATTTTGACTAAGAAAATAGTAATATTTTAATTATTTAATTGCTTGGCGTTGATACGTAAAACAGTATGTACACAGAACAAATAAAACATTTTATTATTAAAAAAAATTAAATTAATGAACAGGAATTGGAAACAAATTAATTATACAAAAAAATTCCAGGAATATACTCTAGCTCAGTCTGGCGGGTCGCTTCACCGGGCCCCGAAATTTAATATTGATGTTACATGAAATTTTTAATTTGAAGGTACTAAATTTTTTTTAGTATACGTGAAGAAGTCTCAAATGAGTGGCGAAACGTAGTATATTTAATCCTTTAAATAAAATAATAATGACAAAGAGGCTGCTATAATTCATTTAAAATATGTTCACTTGGCAATTTAATATTATTAATTTCATATATCCAGTTATTTACTAAATTTCGGTTACTTTATTTCTAAATGTCAAGTCACTAATATACTTTTTCAAACATAATTTTTCTGACTCTAAGTTTAATAATAAATAATAAAATAAATAAAAATAAGTTAGAAAATTAATTTAATTAATATAAGTACGAGGTTTCGTCCATTTTTTGAACTTTTCAGGTAAATTGTCGGCGACACCAAATTTCTCATATTGTAAAAATTTACCTGAAGAGTTCACAAATTTGGATGAAACGTTGTATTTATATTACTTAAATAGTGTTAAAGTGATTTTCTGACTTATTTGACCGTATTTTTATTTATTTATTATAGCATCTTTTTAATTTTTCAATAACAATATTTACGATTTCGTTTTCACTTGATTGAAATAGGTCATGGTGTGCAATTTTGGAATTGTGCTCTTTTAAGTAAACAATTTAGTCAGCCGTGTCCAATTCAATGCGTGATCAGTACTAGAAAATTAATTGATCGCATCTATAAGAACATATACAGCAAAATAACTTTTCTTATCCGTTCAATTGAAGTTTTAATTTTTGGAAAACTTATTGTTTAACAAATTTTGTAAAATATTGGATAAAGAAAAGTTACTTCATAAAAGTATAATACATTAGTTTATTCTATTATTTACTTTATCTAATATCAGTGTTACTTAAAACACTGAATTTTGAAAAAGAAACTAACACATTTTTCCATTCTACTCCCTCACCCCCCCCCCTCTGCCCCATGGCAGAAAACGGAATAAGATGTTTTGTAATTACAATTAATACAATAAAATTTAATTTAAGAAGAATCTTAGAACCTTTTGTGTTTTAATTCTTATATTTATTTGGGTATGGTTGATCGCTTTATCAATTTTTCCTTCTGCAATGAGATTGATTTTTTGTTTCAAGTGCATTGTGTTCCCTAATATCTTCGCCTTTCCTTTTCTTTCTTCATCAAGTATTTTTGGGAACAGCATCATGCAACTCATTCTTATAAGGTGAGTCTTCCAGTTCCCCTTTTTCACGAGGAACACATTACATTTCGCTTTATATGGTTGTATCCCGTTCCGCCCCGCACGCAAGTTTCAATTCACATATGTAAGTCGCCAAAACAAGAGTTAATTCACAAAGTGCTGTCTGAACTTGGTTAAGCTGGATGCGGAACCTCTTTCTTAACCATTTACACTGTTCCACCTCTATTTATTAAACTCCAGCGCTATCCAGAAAAAAATAGGGTACCCCGCAATCCCGTTCCGCCCGACTTCCCCTACTTATTTTTTAAAATGAAACAAAAATGCCAATTAGCGTTTTTGCGATGTATTTCCATTTACTCCTTTTCAAACCATATTAATCAATATTTTTATACCTCAGAGATCATTATTTATTCATACGCTGATCTGTTTTGAATCGGCACTGTTACCATTCATGAAGTCCAAGGAAACCAATATAATAGGGACCGCACGATTGCTTTCATAAAATTGTTATTTTTCTGTCGTAACATTCAACATACTTTTTATTGTGCTGATGAAACATATTACCTAATGCATAAAAAAAGGAAATTCAAAGAACGTTGCGTATTTTTGTCGGCGGCATGACTGTGTCGCTATTTGCATGCACAGCCCCACTTATAATGCCGTATTATGACAGGTATAAACTAATAATTGTTGCTCCTATAATGTCTTACGACATTGCTTTCATTTAAATGAGAGCGGTACTTCTAGCTCAGAGCATGACACGTAGTATTTACTTGTTGACTACCGTTTAGAGCGGAAACATAATAATAAAATTTATTTATCACACCTTACATAACTAACGTTGTTTTTCATAAATAATATTGTTAATTAAGGTTCAATTGTAGGGATTTTGAAAACGAATAAAGGAGAGGAGCTAAAAAAGGAAATATGGTTGTTATGAAGGAAGCTACGTTTCAACCCGTAAAATGTTTAAGAACAAAAGAAATACTTTCAATCGAAGCTCAGCGCTGAAGGCTATTAAACTTAATTAAAGCATCAGGGTGGAAAATTTCGATGCAATACTCTTTACCGTCTGAGCTTCACTTGTCGACTCCCTGTCAGGTGTAAGCATTCTCCATCCACTGTATAGGTCTGACCGAAGACTCGCCCACAATTTACTAAATCACATTGTAGCGGTTAAACACATCTACTCCGACTCGGCGGTTTAGGAATCAAAATAAATGAAACATTATATGACAAACTGGGCTAATAAAACTCAGACATTCGGACGCCAGCGAGGATTGTCCCGAGACCGCTGGAATGTGGAGGCGGAGGCTGGGAATAAGCGTGGATTTCCCCAAAAACTTTGGGAGGAGAGGGGCAAACAACTATTCTTCCCAGAGAAAAGTAACGATAAATCCGATTGGTTTATATCCATCCCTGCCACCTTTTGGATGTGAATTAAAGAATTGGGGAAGATGTATTAAAAACCCTTGCAGACGGGGAGAGAAAGTATATTGAGGTGACGAGAACGGTTGATCAGATGATATTATTGGCAGATTGTGAGATTTCAGTGTAGATGATCACATTGTCGGACAGATAGCCTGAGGAGACGAGGTGGACTGGCAAATTTTCCGGAACCAGGGACAATAGGAGCGATTGTGAGGTGTGATCGAGAACGACCCAATAAGAAGGAAATACCATCACCCCCATTAATCTCAACATTATTAACGGCCTAAAATTAGGACATCAATGAAAAATGGGCATTGAGTGATAATTATATGCAGGTATAATTATTCAATATAATCGAAAGTCCCGAAACTTTTCATTCTGCTCCTTTAAATCGTTCTGTTTTTTTCCCTGAGGAAGGAAATATTACACAATAAAATAAGCGTTATCAGTCACAAAAGGAATTGATATTTCCGGTTCGGACCTTAAGTCAAAATATTGTAAATGAGATACTTTACGGATTTCTTATATTATTCAATGGTTGTTTTAACACAGTTAAGCATATCACCTAACGTAAATATATAATTTATATTCCGTTCCTTAGACAACATGGATGACCTAATACGAAAAGTGTTCAATGTTATTTTAAACATCCATATTTTCAAGTGCGTTAGGTTTATTTTTATTACAACCTGGTTGCTCGACGTTGCTCGGTACTTATTTATATCACCCCGATATAGTACTTTTTATCTTTATTTAGAGTCGTATTAACTACTGTGGTTATTAGCGACTATGGTATGGGAACTCGTTTTCATGGTAACTGTAATATTGAAAACGCAACATCCAGTCCCATGCCAGTATTCAAACCCAGGACCTTTGATATGCGAGGCCACAGAAGGTCGCCTGAAATCTCTAGGTCAACCGAACGCGTCACTTTTTTAAACATTTTTGAAAATTTACCTTTCTACTTCCCCTACCCAATGAGAACTGATTAAATGTTAATTTTATCATAACCAGTGCAATTACTCACAGTATCCTAATACAATTAAGGAATCTACTGTCTTAAATAATCGCAACATTTCAAAAAACAGTCTAAACAAATGTACAACCAATTCTCCAGTAGGTTAAGACAGACGAAAATACTCCCCCCTCTGTAAGAGTCAACTATACTATACATCAATACACTGAGCAACTTAAATACAATTTATGTGGAATGCTGAATGTCAGAATGGAACTTAGGGACTTCCATAACCCCGGATTCGACAGGATACTCGATTATTTTCGCTTTATTTTTATGTGACAGCCCTACACGTAATAATGCTCACCTTTCCTTGGCAAATGGGGTCCAAATTATACACATACAGCATCAGAGGAAATTCTGTCAATCTCACAGACCACAAGATATACTTATGTTTATGAACGTTTTAAAACCCTCGTCTCCTCCAACCCAGCTTCCAGAGACGATAGTAGTGACTTACCCAAACATTGTTTCCAAGTAGCAAGGAACACGTGTACAAAATTTGGTTGTTATTGCAACACGCGTTTATATTTGTATGCGGAACTCACATACCCACATACATATTGGTTCAGAAATATACATAAATAGTCAATTATACTTTGTGCCATCTTCTTGGTCTGTTTAAAGTAAAATAATTATGTATACATATAATTATTTTACTTTAATATATATACTATATATATATTGCCGCAATGTATCTACGCGCGTAACAACCAAACGACAGGATAATTTCTTTTTTTGTTGTGTTCGTTATTGTCGGGACAGGTTTTGTATAAAAGAATTTTTTTTAAAAAAATCGTACGGCAAAGTTTTAAAATCTCATAATATGAAAAAAATTTACGAGAAGGCTACCTTATACCCGCGCGTTTGAATCTCCAACGTGATTGAGGGTTGCCTATAATCTTTATCTGTTTCAACGGTTTTCAATGAAAATTTCAGAGATTGAAAAAGGGATTTTTGACTTAAAGTTCCTTGTATTTTTTATTTCGCTAGATTGTAGAGTTCAGAAGACATTAATGTATATATTTATAAACCCATTGAATTACCGCGCGAAAGGAGGCACAAAAATCAACTGCGTGTTTAAGCTCTTATTAGCTGTTCCTATACCATTAATCCTGCTTACTGTGTTATTATAAGCGTACTTTTGGCAGCATGAGAGAAGAAGGAGAGTGGACGAGCAATATCACTCCATCTATTGTTGTAAATATGAGAAAATGGGACTTATTCAAAACCAACAGCGACTTACAAAGTTTGCCGTGGAGCGATCATAACCTCTCTTTCTGTCTCTTCTTTGTCAACAACTGGACTAGACGAACGTGTTTATAGAGTATTGATAGACTGACATTCATTCGTATTCAATTACCGTTTATTTCGCAGCAGCAGAACTTAGTTTGTTTTGATGTGTGTTTAAAGGTTTATTACCGTGTTATTTATTGTTAGTGATAAGAAAATGCTACCAGTGAGGCGTCAAATTTTCGGTCGTCGTACCTGAAACACTTCGAGACAATGAGACTGAAGAAGAGAATAGGCAGCGTTTGTACCTATGAACGTTTGGCGTATAGCTTATACACCACTCCCCTCGGGGGAGAGGTGGAATTGGTGGAATTTTTATCTTTAACAAAGGCTTATATTCGAGTCGAAAAATAATTCTCGAGATCAATTACTTTTGTAGTGTTTTCCCCGACAATATTTGTATATATTTTGAACCACTTGCAACATGTGAGGGAATGAGTCATATGAAAATAACAAGGAAATTATCAAGTTTTGGGTCGAAACCGGTGTAAAGGGGGTCGCTGCATTACGTTATGACCTATAATATGCGATTTAAGTAAAAATTCATCCCTTAAGTCGGGAAGAAATTTAATTCTGTCAAAGTACTTAAAATATTTTTAGTCGTGTTATTGTACGGAGAGTACTTTTGACTGTCGAGAAACTGGGAGTATGTTTGAGTTTCATATTGTGAACGTTTTAGATGCCAATTTAGTCGTGTGTTGGCCAAGAATTGAATAGCGTGCCGAGTTAATATAAATAAATACCCGGTCAACGCTGGATCTCCAGCTATATAAATATATATATTTATATAATATCCCTTTAGCCTTTCCAGTATGGATTCTACCCTTCCGTGGGAAATGGGGTACAAATTATACAAAAATAAAATTGCATTATATTATCAAATTCGCTGAAACAGAAAATTATTTATTCGACACAAATATCGGCCGTTCATGCCCTTCTAAAATTTTCGTATGCGCCGCTGGTTCTTCTTTATATAGCGAGCATCAGTCATTTATATAGTGACTTTGAAAAAATTCTGCAGGTGTTTAATTATATTAGCCCGGTACAGCATTTGATTCCAAAGTAATCTCTGGGCAAATGCATGAGTACAGCGGCATCGAGAACATCACATCTTTGAATCACACATTATCACGCACCCTACCCTGTCTAAGATGGCGGGATATTAAATTAATCATAACTTATGTGATGGCTCAAATTGCACAGTAACTTGAATGAAGTTTAAAATCCCATAGATTTAATTCTGATGCGAAAATATTTTGTGCAATTTTACCATTTCACACCTAATTTGCTTAATTATTTGAACTTAGCGACTTCCCTAAACCCGATAAAGAGACCAATGTCTATTGACTACTATACGTGCTCTCCTCCCACGCCGAATAGGGTTGAAACTACGCAGAAAACTCCGGGAGAAATAGTATCAATCCCATTGTCCTCTAAAGTATCAAATCAATGTAAATGTCGGTTGTTTCATTTTAAAATTTCCGTCTCCTACACGACCTTCCCTGGGAGTGGTAGTCGTATCTCACTCTAACAGTGTTTGTTTCCGGGTCGCAATTTTCAATTGACTAGTCGACTTCCGTTCAAAGCGCAAAATGAAATCAATTATAAATAATCTGCTTTGTTTTTCAGAGAGAATATTGCTAATAAGGATGGAGCTTCATTGCCAAATATCTGTGTTTGTAGCATCAGCGTCACCGCCTCGCTTCAAAGATGTCCTGGGTTCAAGTACCGTCATGGACGTTGATGTTTATGGTCTTCATGGAGAGGAAAACTGGGGTTAAGGCTGAAGGACAAACGCTACACGCACCAGTCCAAAAAAAAATACATAATGTCTCATAAAAGATGACATCTGCAAATCTCCCTGGCCGGTCAAGAGCCTAAATGGACACCCAAGGGAAAGAAAGATTAAATTGAATTGAGCTTCAGAGAAAAAAGGATTAATGGATAGGAGAAGAACAAAAAATATGTTTGGTACAAAGAAGCATTCGTTTCAACCCACAAAATACAAACGTCCCGCTTTTACTGAAGGAGGAGAATTCCATACAATAATACAAATGATATTTAATTATGAAATTGATATAATCTCATTGAAACATTATAGACATTTACAATTTCTGAAGAGGCCAATTAGGATAAAACATTATTTATTTTATTATTTACATAAATATAGCTGTATCACGGTGCAAATTTAGATCAGTCAGTAGTAGAAGAAGAATAGGAGGTGGATGATGAAGAGTTGGGGGACAAAATTTTCATGGCGGACTTAATAGAGCGATGACAAACCTGAGTAAATTTAAAGCGTCAAGAATTGATAATATTCCAGCGGACTTGAAAAGATCTTCGGGCGAAGAATCAATATCATGGCTGTTCAGGATAGTTTGCGAAATCTACGAAACAGGAAGAATACCAGAAGATTTTAGGAACAACATAATTATACACATGCCGAAGGAGACTGGGGCAGATAGATGCGAACAGCACAGGACAATTAGTTGGTACCTCATGCAAACAAAATAAATTTTTTTTGGTTAACAGGCTAAATAAGGGTGATCCTGAAACAGGCAACTCTCATTTAATAGCATAGGAAGGGAATTGAAAAGGGGGATGCGGAAGGTAGAGAACGGTAGCCAACGGTTAACTAATGCCCCCGGGCTATGTTTTAAGGATCCTACCCGGTGTTTTTCCTAAAGAGATGCAGGGAAAAACATATAAAACCTGCATCAGGTAGGTCGGGCATTGGGTACTATTCTCACGCCCTTACGAATGACGGGAGACGAGTTTGCTGTGGGGTTGCAGCATTCCCTTCTCCATCTCACCACAAGTTTCAGGAGGCAGTTGGCCTACTTATCCAATGGTATTAGCGGACAATTCTTGCCATATGCCATGGTCTTCGATCCCAGTACATATACCTCCTAAAAGAAGTGAACGTGTCGCGGCATGTGAGAACTTTGATGAAATAAAACCAGAAAGAGTGCGAGGCATTCCCGACATAATCAGGTGAGCCCCGCAGTCACTCTAGAGTGAAGCGACTGCGAGAAAACTCCCGCAGCGCCTTCGCCCAAATAAAATATCCAGAAAGGAGTCTTACCGATAACATCTACAGAATGGTGGCTGCAGTAATTAGAGTTGAAGATCAAGAAAAGAAAGCAGAAATCAAGAAAGGAGTTGGGCAAGGATGCAGTCTGTTGCCCTTGCTGTTTAACCTATATATAGAACAGGCAATGAAGAAAGTTAAAATGAAATATGGAAAAGGAATCATACTGAAAGTAGAAGAAATAAAATACCTACGGTTTGCCGATGATATTGTAGGATTAGGGAAGTCAGAAGAAGACCTGGAAACCACAATAAATGGCATGAACGTGGTCCTAGAGAAATAGTTCGACAAGAGGATTAATAGGGAAAAACCAAACTACTGGAGTGTAGTATGGGAAACAGTGGGATAACAAATAGTGTTAGATTGGGAAGTAGATATAAAGAATGGGATAGCACAGGCAAGGGTAATATAAGTGTGAATATTAGGAATTCGTTGCTAAAAATGTTCGTGTGGGTGCGAAACGTGGACGATAAGAGTTGCAGAAAGAAAAATAATAGAAGCCTTTGAAATGTAGTGTTATAGGAGAATGCTGAAAATCAGACGGGCGGATAGAATCGCTAACGAGGAAGCTGTAAACAGAATAGGGGAAGGTCAAATAATATGGAGAACATTAACAAGAGGAGGGATAGATTAACAGGACACGTTTTAACACATGATGATCTTTAAATATTAGTATTAGAAGGAAGTGTGTAGGATAAGAACAGAAGAAGGTGGACAAGGATGGATTATGCTAAGCAGATTACGGAGGTTGTTGGATGTGGTAGTTTTGCGGTAATGAAAAGGCTTGCGTAAAATAGGTTAGCATGGAGGGTTGCATCAGACCAGTCTTAGAACTGAATACCACAATAACAATAACAACAGTATTATTAAGTGGAATATCCAATCCAATTAATAAAATTATTTGATTTGATTGGCTTTAACGGTAGCATTGATCTATAAGAAAGTTATTATTTATAATTTTTTATATATTATTTATTGTAATTATACCTTTATTTCTTGTTAATTGCTTAACTGTTGGGTATTCCACATACTGTTATTATAATTGGCACTATTCAGTATCGATCATCACTAAATCTCCAGACCGCAGGTAAGACAGGTGTAAAGATGTCGAACGCAGTACGGACTTCACAGTAATAAAAATAATTATGTCCTTTCCGTAGAGGAACCGAATCCGATCCGTTTGAGTCTGTGGTCAGCTCACATGGCTACGGAGGCTCGCCATGGGAGGCGTGCCGAATTAATAGGGAATATTTTACCTGACGGAAAGGTCGGACACACAGTGCCCTTGACATGGAAGTCCAGCTGCTGGAGAGAGAAAGGGAGCACCACGCCCCTCCGAGCCAAGTCGCGGGTATAAAACCCGACGCCGCACTCCGGAGATCCAGTGCAGACTCGACAGCAGCTCAGCAACAAAATGGCTTTCAAGGTACGTGGACTGCGGCAGTTACATCGTGAAAACAATTCCGAAAAATTTCACCTACAGCTTAGTTTTTCAAATTATTTTAGAAAATGTAAAACCACTATTTTTTTTACTATTTTGTTCTCATGCTACCAATTGACCGTCAATAATTGAAATCACTTAAATTACTATTAGTAAATCTTAAGATAAAATTTACTAATTCTGGTACTTGGTTCAGGCAGATTACTTTGCTGTAGATATCTGAAAGAATCGTAAAAGCCTGCTTTATATTCCATCCTCACTCATTAAAAGTGATATGATATCAAAGAGACTAAAGTTCTGACATTTTTTCTCAGTTCTGTCGACAGTAAAGCGTTTGAAATGAACTGGAAACGGTATTTACAATTTCCCGCTGAAGAATCGTAATAGTGTTTTATTTTGAGTAGGATAATATTTTAAGAAAATCAAGTTTCGAACGCCGCAAATTCGTAGGTTCTGAGACCTTAGAAATGAATAAGCCAATTCAATACGCGAAATGTGTTGTAGTTTACTGCATGTACCAGATAAATAATGTCTTTAGAAACGCAGAAATGTGTAGTGGAGAATTCGTAAAATTGATGTGAGCGTGGTGTTACAGGTTGTGATCCTCGCCGCCCTCCTGGCCGTCGCCAACGCCGGAGGCCCCGCCGCCTACTCCACCTACACCAACACCCTGGACTATGGCGCGGTCGGCGCTACCGTCGAGAACACCGTCAAGGGATACGGTGGCCAGAACGTCATCTCCCAGTACTCCAAGGCTGTGGATAGCCCCCACTCCAGCGTCCGCATCTCCAACTCCCGTGTGAGCAACGACGCCCTCGCCTACGGTGCCGTCGCCGCTCCCGCCGTCGCCTACGGAGCCGCCCCTGCTCTGGCCTACGGTAGCGGTCTCGCTTACGGAGGTGGTCTCGCCTACGGTGCCCGCGCCATCGCCGCCCCCGCTCTGGCTGCCCCTGCCCTCGCTTACGGAGCCCGCGCCATCGCCGCCCCCGCTCTGGCTGCCCCTGCCCTCGCTTACGGAGCCCGTGCCATCGCCGCCCCCGCTCTTGCTGCCCCTGCCCTCGCTTACGGAGCTCGTGCCATCGCCGCCCCCGCTCTTGCTGCCCCTGCCCTCGCCTACGGAGCCCGTGCCGTCGCCGCCCCCGCTCTTGCCTACGGAAGCGGACTTGCCTACGGAAGCGGACTTGCCTACGGAGGCGGTCTTGCCTACGGTGGACATGTCGCCGCTCCTGCCCTCGCTTACGGTGCTGCCCTCGCCGCCCCCGGACACGTCACCTTCAGCGGTCTTGGTGCCACCTACGCCTATTAAGCCATTTTTACACATTTTTCCAAAGTAAACCTTCCAGTTCCCCATTAAAGTTCACTTTTCCGTCGGACCCGTTCCTGTCTTTCGGCTGTGCCGTTTTCTCTATTGCTTTCGTTTTCAGGAAGCTCAACGATAAAAGCATCCATGTCATGAATAAATTGTAATTTATTCACGTGCAATAAAGTTTCTTGTACATACATTTATTTCTTATTACATATATGTATCCATCCTCCAATAACCAATTCATCTTTACTTGTATCATAACACACTAGAATGAAAATCTTAAACATCCATAGACTAGCCAATGGAAATGAGTGCTTGAAGCTATATGAAACAGCACTTGGCTATAGTACAGTCTTGGTGAAAAAAAAAACTTATGTTTACCAGGCATCAATAAAAATTTTTGTAAATATTTCCCATGTCCACTTTGAGCCCAAATATTTCAATTAAGTTTGTAAATAAAACAAAAAACTGTAAATGATTGATGCTAAAAGTTTGGTAATGGAGTTTATTACTTAAGAACTTTAAGAAAACGCAAAGGTTTACCACTAAAAAGTCATCAGAAATCACTTTTTATTCTTGAAAGTCATTTTAATAACACATCTTTTGGCAATCAACCTTTTTTTATAGCTCATGATGTTAGATAGTTGGATGTTTTGTACAAGCAAGATTAAAAAAGTGGTTTCCTATAAAATTATGAGGGTGTTTTAGTGATTTTCAGAGCAATAGAGCATGGGTGGCCAACCTTTTGCATACTAAGTGCCAATTTATTTAACAGACAAGTTCAGATGCTCCATGTAATTCAAACACATTGTATAGAGTTAGGGGTTAGTAAATAAATATGAAGATAGAAAAGGAATAACTTTGACGCAGACATATGAATTAATTTATGCCAGTTTAATAGAGTGCCAATTTACAAAAAACTAAGAATGGTGCTCCTATATGAGAGCATCATAGGGTGCTAAGTAACAGAGAATCTTGTTTGGTGAAGACAACTTTGGACTACAGGCAGGGTCAAATTTTCTATAGGCTAACTAGGCCTACATTCAAATTGTTAACAAAATTAAAATTACACTATTATAAAAACAGTAATCACTAAAACACTGGACCAAAAATAAGGAGAAATTCTATGAATTTTATTATCTCTCATGTAATTTACAAACTTAAAAATGGGAGGTGAAAGCGCCTCATAAATGGAAAACCCTAGGGCCTCTTATCATCTAAATCCGGCCCAGACTACAGTTGTTGGCACTTTTTCTTTCTTCTTTCCACAGCTCCTATCATCCACGTTTTGCACCCATATAATGCCACATTCCATATGAACATTTTTAGCAACGATTTCCCAATATTCACACTTATATTACCAGCAAATAAATTCCTCTTTTTTGCATAAGCCTTCCTTGCCTGTGCTATCCTACCATCCCTAGTTATTACACTTCCCAAGTAGAAGAATTCCTTAACTTCCATCAAAATATCCCTTCCCAATCCAACATTCTTTGTTATTCCACTGTTTCCAAAACTGCACTCCATTACCTTGGTTTTCCCTCTATTAACCCTCATATTGAACTCTTTCTGCAGGACTCCATTCATGCCATTTATTATGGTTTCCAAGTCTTCTTCTGATTCCCCTCAGGCTGTGATGGAATATCATTATTCTTTCGATTAATTGGCTTACAATGAAATACTTGTTTCTTAATTGTTCCTAAACATTTGCAATTAAAACCCAACAGAAGAAAAACAGATGCCATAGGTTTAGAAGCAGACAATTACAGTAAATACAATAGCAAAATGCAATGTTCTTGGAACTATTTTTGTTATTAGGGAGAATTAAATCAATGTCTTTCAAAAGTATAGAATAGCCATCTATAGTGCTGGAATAATTAAACTTTCACTGAGAAAAAATTCTTCAAGAAAAGTAAAGATTATTTAGGAAAGAGTAGATTGATATATCATTTCAAACAAATTAAGAATTCTTACATGCTTATAATAATACTTTATTGCAGAAGTACATTAGGCCATCATATACATAGCAAATGTCAACTTAAACTGGTAATATTGTAATAGTAGTAGCTTTGTTTTTATCAAAACAACACAATCAAACATAATTTACTTGATTCTTCTTGATGAATAACAGGCAAGGCAGGTACAGTCATGATACCAAGTTTTACAAAATGTGTACTGCAGTGACTCAGATATGGTATACCACAAATTAGCTTGATAATCTTATTTTGTAATTGAAAGAGCCTTTGAGAAGATTGGTGTCCCTAGTGTATAGTTCCATGGGGCAGATGACTGTGGACTTGGGCAAAACAAATAATTCTTAAAACTTAAGCACTTACACATAATTTTAGGCATCTCAAAACAAAAATACCTCTATTTATCTTTGACCCAATATTTTGGGTTTGTTTGTCCCAGCTTAGACTTGCATCTATTGTAAAAACCAAACAATTGACTGAGTCAGAATCTTTTTTATTGTGTCCAATTCATTGACCATTGTAGAATTAAGGCAGACATTTATGTCATCAGCAAACAGGTATGGTTGTATATTAGGACCAAGGATATTGTAAGACAGATCATTAATTTAGGTAACGAAAAGAATTAGGCTTATAATTGAGTTTTGAGGTACACTGTGGTTCACTGGTAAGAAGTTGGAGAAAACATTCAATAGGTTCTTATTACCAAGATTACCAAGACAATGACTTATAAAAGACACTGCAGCTTTAACTGTTCCAAGGCCAGTTCAGAAGCCAAATTGATAGTGACTAAACAAGATGTTATGTTCAAGTTATGCAATAATTTTTCATTTAGAATGGACTCAAATACTTTTGATGTTGAAGGTACAATAAAGATTGGTCTATAGTTATTATACATGGTATGGTTACCTTTTTTGTAGACAGGAATAACCTTCAAAAATATAAAATCAGTAGAACAAGTGGCTGGGAAATACAGGTATTAATTACATATGCTAGTGGTTCTACAAGAACATAGGACCCAAACAAACTAGGACTCATACCACAGGTATCTTCACATTGACTTCATTTCATCTTTGCAAGTGAATTCATTATAGATCTCTGCAGTAAATTTGAATTTATTATTTGGTTTGGGAATACAGTTTAAATAATGTGAGTAATCAAATTGTGTGTAATTAGAGGCCACAGTGTCAAGGATTTCAATAATATTGTCTATAAAAAAACCATTAAAGGCATATGGGGAGAGGATACAATTGCTGTGGTCAGTAGTGTATTTGAAGTCTCCAGTCGCTCTTTTAATCATATTCCACATAGCTTTTATATAATTTGGGGAACTACAATTAATGATAATATCATTCGTGCTCTTTGACTAGTTTGCTACTTCTCTTTGAATGTTTTTATAATGAACCTTTAATGCAGTAAAAGTCATAGAGATATATTCAGTAATCCTTAATCTTGTTAATTTCAAGATTAGAGAATTTTTTATGTTTTGAATATAAGGATTTGTCTCTCCAGGTCTTTAACAGAAAGCCAAAGTTTACAACCTATACAAGAGTTTGTATCAGAAAGTGAATTTTATATCGAAGTTGAAAATATAGTGGTAAACAAGATTCCAGTTGGCTGTAGACAGTAGAAAGGAAGTGACTCAATTTTTAAATTTTTCATGGTTCTACAATACAATTTTCCCTCTCCAGTTGGGGGTTCCTATTATCATACTGATTTGAATGTAGGAGTATTGGCCAGTGATTGGACATGAAGGTTCTGATAATTTGACTATCTTTAACAGATTCATTGTAAGTAATGATATCAATACATCTACTACCACCCAGTCATAGCCTTGTTATATAGGTCATTACAATAGCAAGATTATAATATGCAAATTGACCAATTAGGTCTATTGATTTATGACTGTCCTGTACCCCAGTATCTACATGGAATTCAGCACATAGAATCACATTAGCATTAAAATTAGTTGCATAATTTTTTTTGCCCATAATGTTAGGTCTACATAAAGCTACAGCTATAGTGTTTATATCTAGTACATGACATGCAGTGACCACAGGCATATTATTGACTTCAATAGATGGTTTATAGATAATGCTATCTTTAACAAGAATTATACATCCACCACATTTTATCATCTGTCTAAAATAGCTGTTACTTATTGAGTCATTATTAAATGTAAACAGAATAGAATAGAATATTTTTTATTTCCAACATTTGATACATAAGTACTACAATCTTCAGGAAAATATTAGTTTGCTTACATGCTAGTCCTATACCTAAAAAGTTATACAATGCAATTTCTGACTTATGTCATATTAGCAAAAACTATAAGTAAAATACAAGTAAACATTTTTAAAATAGGGATATTTGTATAATTATTTAATAGTTACATTTCCACCTGTATTATTGTATCATTGATTGAATAAGAAGGGATTTTGAGTTAGCCAATTTTTAATTTGTATTTTAGCTGGGTTAGGAGTAGCTGAAGGGAGCTCACATGCAAACTGTTTACTAGTTTTATCCCAGAATTATAAGATCCTTTGCCAGACATATTTGTTATAAATAGTACCACTTGTAGTTAACTTTTATTTCTTGTGTCATGCTCATGAATGTTTCCATTACAAGGTTTAACAGCAGTTAAAGTTAATATTATAGTTTTATACACATATAAGTTCATGATAGTTAATATTTCTAGTTCTGAAAAATATTTTCTGCATGATTGATTTGGTTTCAAATTTGCTATGCATCTAATTATATATTTTGATTTATTAATAATTTATTAATATTGTGTTTTGTAGTATTACCCCATACCCTAACACCATTGCTTAGTATAGACTCAAATAGGGTATGATAAGTTATTTTAACATTCCAATGGAGTTGATAAGATCATCAGGTGAAGAAGCAATGTCATGGCTAGTTTGCAAAATCTATGAAACAGGAAGAATACCAGAATATTTTACAAAAAACATAATTATCCCTATAACAAAGAAGTCTCGGGTTGATAAATGGGAACAGCACAGGACAATTAATTTAGTATCTCACACATGCAAAATATTAACACAAATAGTATATAGGAGGATGGAACGACAAATTCAATGTGGGTTAGGATAAGATCAGTTTGGGTTTAGGAAGAATGTGAGGACAAAAAACATAATATTGACTTTTTGACTAATTTTATAAGACAGAATAATAAAAACTGCCTAACATTCATTGCATTTGTAGATTTTGAAAAGCCTTTGATACTGTGAACTAGAATATACTATTAAGGATTTTGAAGAAGAAGAAGACCATAATAAAATATTGAGAAAGAATGCTTATCCATAACATCTACAGAAGGTAGCCAGCAGTAATTAGAATTAAATGTCAAGAAAATGATGCTGAAGTCAAGAAAAGAGTTAGACAAGGATGCAGTTTGTCACCCATGCTGTTTAACATATATATAGAACAGGCGAAGAAAGTTAAAAATGAATATGTAAAGGGAATAAAAGTGCAAGGAGGAGAAATAAAAACCCTAATTTTTGCTGATGATATACTATATGGGAAGTCAGAAGAAAACTTGGAAACCATAATAAATGGCATGAATGTGGTCCTGGAGAAAGAGGTCAATATGAGGATTAATAGAGGGAAAACCAAGGAAATGGAGTGTAGTATGGGAAACGGTGGAATAACAAAGGGTATTAAGTTGGGCTGGGATATTTTGACAGAAGTTAAGGAATTCTGCTACTTAGGAAATGTATTAATGAGGGATTGTAGAAGCATAGTAGACATAAGGAGTAGGATAGCACAGGCAAGGGAGGTTTTTGGAAAAAAGAAAAATTACTTATGAGTAATTAGATTGAGAGAAAAATCCCCGACTCCATAATGCCTTATTAACACAATCAAAGGTTTTTTGTAAATCTATAAAGACACCAGTTACAGATTCTTTATTATCTAGAGAATTTAGAATTTCTTCTTCATAGTAGCTGTAGTTGTTGATGAGTCTTTAATGAAACCTAATTGGTTTTTAATTATTTTATTGTTATTTTTGTAATTAATTTCTAATCCAATACAAAATAGGTTTCTAAATACCTTAGATAAAGCAGGGAGAATAGATATAGGACTGTAGTTTCATACATATGTTCTAAAAATAGGGAAAACTTTAGAAATTTTTAGTTCATCTGAAAAAGTTCAATTTACAATGGATTTATTTATAACTTGTGCCAAGGGTTCAGCAATCACTCTTATACAGTTCTTGAGAATGATAGTGTTAAAACCATCATAATCTGTTGAATGATAGGATTTCAGAGAATGAGCTATATTTATTATTTCATTTTAATCAGTCAGTTTCATGTATAAGGTGTTTACATTAGTTATAGACCTATATTTATACTTATGATTCATAAGTGATTTATTATCTCTGATTATATGAATGTGAAGTATTTATTAAAATTGTTGGATATACCTATTTGATCTGAGATATAATCTTCATTAAAATACAAGGTAATGTTATGATCTGTTTTGTTGTGATACCTCTTTCTGCCTTTATAATTTTACAAAAGGCTTTGCTGATGTTACTTGGGTTTCTATTAACATTTTCTATGTAGCTTTGATTTGTCCTTTGTAATAAATCAATGTAATATTTTTGAAAGTTTTTAAATGCAGTATTTTATTTATCATTTGTGGGATCCTGCAGATTTATTTCTTCAAAGAATACGAGTTTTTTCTTAGCTTCTAGTACAGTACTGTTTGCCCACTTTGCATTATATTTAAACTTTGATTTAGTTAATTTTTCATCAAGGGACAGGCCTGATTAAGTACAGTATAGAGCACCCTATGAAAAATGCTGTAATTCGTGATATTTGCAAATATATCATTCCATTTTATATTTGTAAATGAATCATTTAAATGTGTAAAATTTCCAATATTTTATCAAATAAAGTTGGTCTGTGGGGTGATAAGGGCTTTCTTCACATAAAGGCTTAATTGTACTGCATGATGATCAGAGATAGCTATGATCTTTGATCCATGTTGTTACATTGTCAGTTGCATACTACTCTTATCTATTTACCTGGTAGGCCTTATCATATTATATTCATTATGCATGTACAAAAAGCTCTTGGTATTGGGGGAGTTTACAAAAACGTCTATATTGGAATCACCTATTATAACAAAGTTTCTGTTTGTTGTTGTGGATATTCTGTCTAGAATTTATGAAAATTTTATTAAGAATAAGTAAAAGTTGTCTTGAGGAGGATGATATAAGCCTATTACATACAGTTGAAAGTCATCAAATTTGATTCGTGTTGCACACAATTCCATGATGCCAATGTTTGTCAACATTTACAGGCTCATATACCAAGTTACTCTTAATATACAAGGCCACACCACCACTGTTATTACTGTGTCTACAATATAAAGATGCATTAGTAATGCTGGCTGGACTGAAAAAGTTCTATAGAATCTTTTTTAACCAGTGTTCTCTAATAACTAAAACGTCAGGGGCCAGCTTCTCAACTGGCACATTGACTTACTCAAATTTGTTTCCTAACTTTTCACATTATGGTGTATTATTTTAAGGTTATTATTATAGCTATTTGTTAAGTAGTTTTTTCTAATCAGACCACTGTCACATATGTTAGTACACACAAGTTCTGTCAGTTTTTTGTTCTCAGCAGTACCGTCTAAACAAGAAGACAAGTTATTTTATAATTTATCAATCTCAATTTTCTTAAGATTGTGTATTGGGTTGTTAATAAATTTCACTTTTAAGAGTAAAATTGACAGTTATTTTGAAACAACTGTCAGATGATTTAGTCTGTAGTTTTTCACATTCAAATTTGGTCATTTGGACATTTGTCCTACAGATACTTGAGAACTGTATCACTACTTATGTTTTCTTTCACTCTTCCAAGGAAATAGAATGATTTCTTTGGGGCACAGATTGTACTTTATTGCTGTTTGGGTTCTTACATCTCAAGTGACTAAGGAGTCACCACGTGACCATTTATGATTTTGATGAAATTTTGACTGTTTGTAATATGAAGCCTTAGATGAACATATGCAAACTTTCACTTCAAAATATGCGTTTCTGGCTGACATAGGCTTTTTAGTCGAAGCCTGCGCTACATTTGAGCTTCAATATTGTGGCAGTTATTAGAGAATAGCCCTGAAAATTCATTTCCAAGATAAATTGCATGCGTAGATTATGAAAATAATAACAAATATTTGAAAAATTTCATCCCTGGTAGCTATGAGCCCACAAAGTTGGCGAGAAAATGGTACCAATATATTTTATCTCATTCTCAAAGAATTCTGCAGAGATAAATAAAGTACATATGGTATTCATATTTTGTAGTTTGCATGTCTACACAAGTGTCTACAAGTCGGACAATTTACAGCTTTGTAGATAATATACTACAATATGGACTTTGACCCAAAAATTTTAGACCTTATCCATCGAAACACCAAAATGAAAAATATATTTTCTATGAGAGGAAATCCACATCTTTCTAGAAAATGATATCTGGTTCTTCTGAATGATTTATACTTCTGAAAAAGCTAATTTTTGGTGCTTTTCACTTCAGCGTCAAGTTTGGTGCACCAAATTTACCAAATTTTACATTCTATCCCACAATATCTCACAACATCCCAACACTAGCACAATATTTTTCACAGACGACATAGCCATCTCCTATGAAACCTCCTCTCTCATCTCCAATTTCCAAACACTCCAATCAGCACTCAACAACCTAGAACAATGGTCCAAACAATGGCGAATCAGTATCAACTCCACCAAATCAATAACCGTCCCATTCACACTAACAAAAAACCCTCCTCACCAAATCCACCTCTGTCTAAATTATTCATTAATCCCTACAAAAAGAGAAACCATCTACCTCGGAATCATGTTTGATTCAAAAAAATTCCCTGGAAACCTCATATTAATCTTTTCCTCTCCAAAATCAACCAAAATTTCAGAACTCTATATCCCCTCCTAAACTGAAAAGCACCTGTTACCGTCAGCACAAAACGCCTCCTATACCTCTCCATAATACAACCCATCTGGTCTTATGCCTTGTCCAACAGCCAAAATTCAAACAAGACTATCCTCTGCACCATTTACAAACTCTCCCTGGTACCTTAGAAATTCAACCTTCCTAATCAAAAGCACCCTCAACCACCCAAACCCCATGATCCAGCAATTCCATGACAATCCTCCTCCATCTCCATGCTTCTGTTCCCTCAAAAGAAAACTCCCAATTGACCTCATACTTCCCCCTGAACATTCAAGCACCCCCTAACCCACCTTTACCATCATGCCCGCAGACCATATCCTCATATATCCTCCAATAATCATTTCACTGTCAACCCTCACCCACCTATGTTGAATGCCTCTCAGGAACACACACAGAAAACCCATCTACTAAAGTAGGTTAATTAAAGGGATTAACCTACCTCCATGTCAACATGTAAATTAAATACTATATTTTAATATTGTATTATTTATTTTAATATTGTGTGTACTGAATCATTATTGCCCAAAGTGTTAATCTTTATGACAAAAGTTTTTAATATGAATAAATGTGACTTCAAATCTACTTTCTGCAATTTCAACATGGAATGAACAGCATAAGGCAAATTTCTCATTCTGGTGATTGAGAATTTCAGTGCTTTCTGAGTCAGCTGCAAGTCTGCTCATAAAACCACGTTTTTTAATGCTGGAGCCACGAATGACTTTCTTGAGGTGTCGTATTTTTTTCTTCCATACAACTGTTAACCAAGAGGAATTTTGTGATATGGCAACTTGAGTTTGAATTCTATTGTTTTTGGGGGTTTCACCTTCATTTGTATTGCTTGTATCCGAAGAAGTTACATAAAGTTGGCCTGCGCTTATTGTATTAATAGCTACCGGTAAGTTACCTTCAGGAGCAGTGATGGCTGTGTGCATATGTGCTCATGTGCTACAGCACATGAATTAATTGAAGAGGAATTATTTGTTTTGTAGTTTTAAGAAAGTCTAAAATAATAGTATTTTAAGTGTGTGATTTTCTGCTTCGGTTTCGAAGACTTTAAACTGTCCGTCTTCCAGCGCGCTCCATCCTGTATATATCTTGGCTACATTCTTTATAGCACGAGAATCTTGTCTGGGATGAGAAATGTGCGTGTGCAGTGTTACCGTTTCATGTCCCTGCTACTCTAAGATCCAGCTATAGTATGATCTACCAAACACACAGCTCCGTCAGGATACAGTGTTAAATGTTTTTGACGAATTAATAAAGAGATTACTGTTCATGCGCTTATTGTGGTTTATTTGGTTTAATCGAAGTTTATTAAAAATAAAGTGTTTAACAGGCGGCATTTCGAAGACTTTTATAATTCTGAGAAGATTACCTATGATCCTGCATACAATATTCCTAAAATTAACTTTCTTTATTTAAAATATGTAATAAGTAAAAATACTGTCGTGATAGGAATTTTCGTCAATATGGTTTTATATTTTTACGATTAAAATTTTTTTTTTCTATTACACGTGATGGAGATGACATTGCAAGTCTAGCATATTACGGGTCGTGGAATATTAATAACCATGTAGATGCTATGTATTATTAATATATTTATCATCCTAAAATTTGTTTGGGGGTGATGTAGCAAGTTTAAATAATCACGAACCGCCACTGTTCATTTTTCATTGTAACAAAATACTATGTTATCTGTCCCCAAATAAGTACTGATCTATTCATGCAAATTCAAATGTATGTTATATTAATACACGAAATTAAATCATTTTATACAAGCAAGGAAAATCATTACATTTAATGAGATATGAGTCTATTAAAAGCTAACTAAACATTTTTTTGTTATTTACCATTCCTCATATTCAATGTATTGATTGTAGATTCCTAAAATAATTTAACTATACCTCATAAGAATTATGATTCAGACGAGGTAAGTTAATATAAATACATTAAAATAAGAATGTTAATTAATGCATTCCATTTTTCAGATGAATATGGCCTAGGCTGTAAGCTTCTATATACTGTATGTTGATTTTACATTGATGGACAAGAAAGCGTACAATTTTCACATTATAAATCCAAAATAAGTTCCAGTGTTGACAGAAAAAATCCATGATTACTAATAATCTCTATTAAATGTATGAACTATTCATGAGAGAGGAATTTTATGCCTGAGGAAGTCTCAGAAGGGAGATGAAACGTCGTATTTGTATTAATTAAATAGTAATAAAATTAACTGCTGACTTATTGGCGCTCTCTTCTTCAAGTTTTAGTTTCATTAAAATACTTTACATTTTTTGTAAAAAAAAACTGCCTAAGTTTTTTCCCTTTAACATTTCCTGGTAATGTTTCATCACACTAGTCATATAAAGACATCACTCATTCTACTTTAAAATATATTCACTTCATACTTATACATGTAATTAAATGTTATTGAAAATGACTATGTAAATTAATATAACGAGAGTTATAGGAAAACTATTTTTTGGGGGGTTAACAGGCTACATGAGGGTGATCCTGAAACAAGAAACTCCCCTTTAATAGCATAGGAATGGAATTGAACAGGGGGATGTGGAAAGTAGAGCAAGGTAGCCAGGGGTTGACTAGGGTCCCCGGGCCATAGTTTAAAGATTTTACCCGGTGTTTCACCTAAAGAGATGCAGGGAAAACCATAGAAACCCTGCATCATGTAGGTCGGGCATTGGGTACTGTTCTCACGCCCTTCCGAATGACGGGAGACGAGTCTGCTGTAGGGTCGCAGCATTCCCTTCTCCTTGTCTTCACCAGTTTTAGGAAAACTACTACCATCCCTTGCTAAATGGATTGAAATTATACGCTAACAGCAGCGGGAGAAATGTATCAATCTTATTGACCCCGAAAAACCTTCAATCGTCAGAAATATCGGCTTGTTTGCATGTTTTGAAATGTCCGTCTGTTCCACTACCTGTGGGTGGGAGTTGTGTCCTACTCTGATAGTTTGTTTCCGGATCGCCGTGTACAAAATTTGATCAAAATTGTTTCACGCATTTAGATTTATCAGTGGTTCAAAAAAACATGCATACGAATTTTGTGCCTCTTTTACACGCAAAGCGTAAATTTTCTGGAATAAAATGGTTGATCCATCTATTCCTTGGAAATTTACTGCATGTTTTATGTAAGTAACAATGCATTCTAAGTACATAAATATACAAAATACTTTTGTAAGTCACATGCCACTAACACGTAGCGCCTTCCTGATGCCGGTTTCTCTAGAGTTTTCCTTGCATCATAGTTAGGTGAATCACCGAGTATGATTCTTAAACTACAGCCCGGAGGTTCTTTGGCTACATTGCTTGACCTTCCAAATCCTCTCCTTTCCATCCCTTTCTGAAGCGGATAATCCTCACGTAACATGGCTTCCTAAAACAAAAAATATAAAACTGTTAAAAGGAAGACAACCGGTATTTTCGACGCTGTTTGGGCGTTAGTACTCGTTGATGCACAATGGCGGTCGAGAGGTCTAACTTCCTCCTTCCGGGGTTTTCCCTCTTCTTGGTCACAGACCAAGGATTTTAAATTAAGCCTCCAATAAGCAGAAACTAATTAAGTTAAATTTGAGGGGTATACACAGAGTTATTACAAATGATTGAAGCGATTTGTTAAATTCACTGTAGCTGCATCCATTGGCATATTGTCACAAACCTCAACAGTCATATAGAAAAACTCAAAAAATTTTGTTTGGCGGAAACCGCACTTCATATTTCTACCACGAGAGCGCAGCAGTGAGGCAATATGGCGACTGGCGCCGAGAAAGCGTAGTTCTGCTTGAAAGCAGTCACAAGTCTGTCATAAAAGCGCAACAACACTTCAAGTGGAAGTCGCTGACGTCGGACATACGGTAAGAAGTGTCCGCTGATCCCATTGGTCCAGTCGGCCAGCTGCCCCCAAAGCAGGTCGATATCGCCTAATGCCTGAACTGAACTACGTGATGCAGGTTCCTCTAGAGTTTTCCCTGTGTTACCGGGTAGGATACTTGAACTACAGTCCGGGACCTTAGCCAACCTTTTTCTGCCTTGCTCTGCCTTCCACACTTCACCCCGTTTCCATCCATTCCTATGCTATTATGGGGGAGATCCACCATAGCGGGTAACGCTCACAGAGCTTGTCTTTTTGAAAAACAAAAAAAAACAGTGTCAGTCAATATTAGTTTTGAGGAGATGAAATTTCACACATGATGGGAGCTTTCACGGGTGTTACCCTCGGAGAGATGATGGGGCTTAGCTTAGGGAATGCCTCGTTCTTTACTTGGTTTTATAGGTTCTCACATGCCGGTTACTTTTGAGAGGTGCATGTTTCGGGGTCGCAGACCTGGGGTTCAGTCGGCCAGCTGCCTCCTGAAGGGAATGCTACGACCGAACAGCAAATTTCTCTCTCGTCATTCGGAAGATCGTGAGACAAGTACCTGCCTCATGAAGTTTTCTAGGGATGGCCCTGCATATATTGTAGGGCATATTCCGCATCCCCTCTTTTCAATTCCCTTCCTATGCTACTAAAGGGGAGTTCTAAGTTTCTGGATCACCTTCAGTTAGTCAAAAAGGGGGTTGAATATATTTCTGCCTCATTTTGGAAATCAACGAACGAAACGACTTTTACCCTTTTTCAGTGATTTAAATGATTTGGGAACCAAATTTCACTAATTTCAAATCAGCTATTATTGGAAAGGAGTAGTTATAGCTTACAAATTCTGAAACCTGTCAGGCGAAGATTATTGAATATGATGCCTATTGGACATCTCTAATTTCCGTTTCAGAGAAAATATTACACCATTCCAGTTTTTTCTAACAACAGATTGACAGTCTTAGTATCTTGGATGGTATTTAATCCTTGATGCACACCTCAGCTCGAGACGAACGGTCTTGTAGCTGTTCGACGGCAAATCTCGGCTGTCTGCCGTGGTGATAAGACTTATCTCCACCAACCCACCGGGTGCCAAGGGGATACGCACAGTTCATATCCTCACTTCGCTCTGTTTTGTCCTACTCTGGTCTTCACGAGCTGCGTCAAGGTACGTGCCTAGTCCACTGCGGTTCCAAGGATATCAATACTACAACTACAAATATACTACAACTCGCAAGATCTTGTATCTTGACGGCGTACAACTCAACTGCATTTTCAAACCATTTTCTAAAACTGTTACACATTTATTTTGCAGAGAGACAGATACTAGTGAATTGGACTTGTAAAAACTCACCAGTAGCCTATTTTCGTCCATAAGACGATATTCCTGCAAGTAAAGCAGTAAAACAAAACCAAAAAATTGCGGCCTCTAACATAATAAGAAATACGACCTACGTGCAGACAACCCTTAAATAGAGATATAATGAATCATAAACTAAGAAACAAAACTGTGGTGAAACACCCGGCAGCTCAAATTTCAATGTAATCGTATCTCCACCCACTTAAACATTGTCCACACTTCTTATTATCAGTTCGAATAATGATAAAAAAAATTGACACTAATTTCTCAGAGACTGGGAAAAATTGTACAATCGAATGGAAACAAGTCCTAGTGAATACTGGAAACTAAATTGCATAAATATATTCTCGTAAATATAGGAAAAATTCTTGATATTGCAACACTCAACTGCATTTTACATATATTTGCTGATAACATGTAATTAACAGTCCGTATAACAGACAATTACAACAATTTTGAACAATAATTGAATTCTGAAATGATCAGCGACTATAATTTCAAATAAAAAAAGTTGTCATCTTCGTCAATGCTAAAGACAGACTTAAATAATATAAGACGAAAGGTAGTAGAATTAAAAATAATGAGAAAAAATAATCTTACGCTTTGCCGACGATATTGTAGTATTACGGGAATCAGAAGAAGACTTGGAAACCATAATAAATGTCATGAACGGAGTCCTGGAGAAAGGGTTAAATGTGAGAATTAATAGAGGGAAAACCAATGTAATGGAGTGTAGTTTGGGAAACAGTGGAATAACAAAGGGTATTAGCTTGGGCTGGAATATTTTGACGGAAGTTAAGGAATTATGCTACTTGGAAGCGTAATAACTAGGAATGGTAGAAGTATAGTAGACATAAAGAGTGGGATAGCACAGGCAAGGAAGGCTTTCACAAAAAAGAGGATTTTACTTACAGGTAATATAAGTGTTAATATTAGGAAATCATTGCTACAAATGTTCGTATGGAGTGTTGTGTTATATGGGTGCGTAACGTGGACGATAGGAGCTGCGGAAAGGAAAAGAATAGAAGCGTTTGATATGTGGTGCTATAGGAGAATGAGAGATGGGTGGATATTAATGAGGAAGTTCTAAACAGAATAGGGGAAAATCTTTCTCGATATTGTATTCCTGTCCTATTCAAAATCCTTAATAGTGTGTTCCAGTTCACATTATAAAACGCTTTTTCAAAATTTATAATGTCATATACGTAAGCCTGTTTTTTCTTATCCTGTCTTCTAAAATTAGGCGCAAAGTCAATATTGCTCCTCTTGTCCTTACATTCTCCCTAAAACAGAACCGATCTTCTCCAGCTAGCTCACATTAGATTTGTCGTTCCAACCTCCTATATAGTATTTTCGTTAATATTTTGTATGCCTGAGATCCTGAACTAATTGGTCTGTGCTGTTCGCATCTATCAGCCCCAATCTTGTTCGGTATGGGTATAATTGTTTTTACTAAAAATCTTTTGGTATTCTTCGTGTTTCGTAGATTTTGGAAACTATCCTGAACAACCACGATGATCTTAACAACAGCGCTTTACAATTGTTCAGACCTGTCAGCGCCCTATCAAACTCCGACCTTTAAATTTCATCCTTTAACTCTTTATCATCCACTTCCTCTTCTTCTTCTATTACTGACTAATGTAGATTTCCATAGTGCTCGTGCAGATATTTCTTCCATCTTTCTGCCTATTCTGCTTTATCTAGAATTGGCTTCCCTTCCGTCCTTCCTTTGTTATTAATGAGAATAATTTTTTTCTTTGGTGTTAATTTTGCATTAATGAGAATCTATAGAGAGTGTAAATTGTAAAAGAATTTTTTCATAGTCTGACGACGGCTGTAGAAGCCAAAAAATTACAACAATTGGATATCTTTTTAGTATTTTTATCAAAAATGATTAAAATGATTGTTTTTGACTTAATAACTATTCTAATTATTTTGTAACAATTAAAAAGGTGAATATAATACAGAACATACAGAGACTTTCAAGAAGAATAATCCAAATTCGAAAATTCATAATTATTCTTTTTTTAACTACTGATAAAGGAGGAACATGTAGAACTAGTAGAATGTGTGACGATATTCAATACCACACAGAAAAATATTTTCCCTATGAAGGAGGACATATTAAGTAGTTTTGAGTTGTATGTAAAGAAAACTTTGTGTACGATCCTGTACATTAGAAATGTTTATTATCTACACCAATAAATAAAACTGAAGCCTCTGTCTGTCTGTATGTTTGTCTCGAATAGGCTCCGATACGGATCAACGAATATCAATGAAAATTTGAGGGTTTAAAAACAGGAGATTTAACTTAATTATTCGTGCATATTTCATTTCGATATATTTCAGATATCAATAATATAAATGTTAACTCAAATCTCCTAAATGTTGATGCAGGTTTCCTATACACTAGATCTGTTAATTTAACGGATATTAATGAAAATTTCAGCGATTGAAACAGGAATTCTACTTAATTTTCGTGTATGTTCCTTTTACATTAATGCAGTGTTCAGTATTAATGTAAATATTTATAAATACATTGAATTACGTCGCTAAAGCTGGCATGAAAACCAACTGCGAGTTATAAGTCCTATTAGGCGTTCCTGTACCATTCATCCCACTTACTGTGTTATTATTAGCGTAATTTTGGCAGTACGAGACATAGGAGGAGGGAATGTGGGCTAGCATTTTCACTCAATCTATTGTTGCAGCACGATTCGCGCCGTAATTAACCGATTGTTGGCAGAGAGATAACTCTCTTAGAAATAATATACTTCTATGGATCGTCGATACGATGTATACGTAAATTTGTTTTACTCGCGTCAGGTAAATTTTAATATTTAGTAATTGCTCATTTTAAAAGAAAATAAAATAAATGTAATTTATACCAATAAATATAATTGAAGTTTCTGTCTGTATGGAAGTATTATCGATTTGGGTCCAAAACGTGTGAAAGCGGAACCTGTTCAAAACCAACTGCGAGTTAAGATTTTCCCTGAAGCAATCGTAAATAAATGATACCGTACTTTTTATGCATTCAATGAATTTAACTTTATCAAATTACTGTAGCTTTTGTTTCGTTTTGAGGGCAAAATAAAGAGAGTTACTTCCACACGCGGGCATAGTTAGTTATAAATAAAGTACAATGTAATGCCAAATATCAGAAATAGAAAAAAATCATTTAAAATAAAACGTTTCATCCTCGAACTCTCGGAACCTCTTCAGTTCATTAATTAATAAAAATTTAGTGCTGATACCGCAACATATAAAATTCGATAAAAATTTTCTATATTTGACTTTTGGTTGAATTTTATTTATATTAAGTCAACTTAATCCCATTATTTTATTTATAATTACTGATAATACATACATATTAAATGGGATGATATTTCTGTTCACCCTCTATAACTTAGTGCTTCGTTAGATTATATATGTTTATTACAAATGGCGTCGTACATCTACACTCGTGATGCACGCTTTTATACGATTTTCCCGTCCAATAAAACATATTCATCTCAATTGAAAGAACTGGAAAAGTAAGAATAGTGCGATATATAACTATGATGGTAACAAATATTTTGAACATATTTATGTCAGATGTTTCAAAAAACGGCGAAGCAATTAGTAAAAACCTTCAACGTTAATGGCGTATGTCCTAATGGCGATAAATGAACGATTAGATTACGATATTTGTGAGAATCAGAAATGTTTTAAAAAAGAACAGACATTAATTGAAACCCACGTTCATTTACAGCGTTCTGAATATAAAAACCGTTACCGTTAAAAGCATCGTCCTTGAAATATATAAGAAGTTGCTGATATAATACTGACAGAAGATTTATTACAATCTTAAATTTACTATTCTCGCGGTTATCATGAAAAAAACACAGACATCTGTCTTAATAATAAACAATAAGGCCGTAATAAATTAACATGCAGAAGGGATTATGAAAGTGATGGGAGATATGAAGAGGGGAAATATTTATTGATAGCCGTAACTTTTCATGATTTCGTGACTGCGTTTCGGGGTTGAAGGGAATGATTTGTTTATGGCTGACGTCCATTTATCGAGCCGTCGTATCAGCCGCACGCAATGTTTCCCAATTTGCTGAAGTGGCATTTTAGGACCTCTCTGTGATTACAGCTGAAAATTTTAAAGGATTCGTTTCCGCTGTTGTTCCGACAGTGAATGACATGAGCCCACGCGCGGAAAGTTTGGAAAAAAGAGGAACCTGTATCTTTTCATCCTATTTAATCCCTCGTGAGTGGAAAAAAAGGTGACATTTGTTTTTATGGATATGACGAGTAGCTGAATGGCTGTAAAAAGATCTATTTAACTAGAACTAGACTGTTAAAACGCCATCAGCGCGAGATTACATTATATCTTTGCTGTATTGAAACATCTGGAAACGAGAGTGCTTCATGACACTACATGAACTTGATAAAAATGTGGCATTCTCTTAATTGTTACATTTTTTTATTAATTTCATATACTTAACATCGTCGTTTCGTTTGAATTAAAACGTTACGTCCCCAACTTTCAGGACCTCCTCAGTACATTAATTAAAATATTATAAAATTTCGTGTTACTGCCTCAACGCCCGGGATCGATATTCCAGATAAAATCATATTAATTTAATTACTTTATTTATAATTCTTTGATGCTTGGTCTAATTTAGAATCCAATGTTTTGTTCAATTGTTGTGTCACAATTGTCGCCCAACGGTGGGGGCTTAATTAATTAATCACCACAAATAAACCCGGATCAATTCCATCCTTATTATCACTATATATATAGTAATAATAAGGGTGGAATTGATATATATAGTAATATCCTTTTCAGGGGATAAGACATTAATTTATTAATTGAACAAATTTTAATCAATTTGAACCTGCTTTTTGTTCTCCATTCCTTGTTGAACCTTCTCGTCCAGATATCACGTATGACTTCTGATAATTTCTCGTGGATTTCATAAATGGAAGGCAGCAAGTTGTAACGATCCTTTTCCTCACAAAAAGGATTCGATCTCGGCAGGCAGATAACAGGTGATTTGTCATTGACGAGCGATGAGAAAAACTGGTCTTCGGTCTCGGCGAAAATGTTGATATCTCAGCAGAGTTATTAGCAGAGCTGTCATAATTTTTGTGCATATTTGTGCAGTCCTTCGATAAATAATTGAAAACGTCTTCTTTCTCTTCTTAAATACTTCTTCCGTACAACTTTCGACCAACATTTCTACTTCCCTCCTCTCCTGACTTCCACTTCCTTCCAAGTTCTAATCCACACTGACTTTTTTCTCTTCTCCTTACGTCCTCTTCCTTTCAACATTGACTATTTCATCTCCTTGTCACCTCCCAGCCAAACTCTCCTTTCCTGTTCTCTCTGGAAAAATGGCAACCCACGTAGTGTGTCTTCAACAATCGTAATTAATTCTCAACGACCGCGCGATCCGCACTTTCGCAGGAAGGGTAAATATTCATAGGTCATCGTCCTCTGGTAGTCAGACATCTTTAACCCCCGGGGCCTAGCTTGCAGGCACGAATCTTCGCGACTCGATGTAGCCTCTCTAATCCCAGAATTTCCGCGTCTGCTTCACTTGCCTCCAAATATTCGCGCACAATTTCTTAATTTGATTCGTCCTAATAGGCGAAATATTTTTTTGCGTCACAGTGTCGTAACACACTTGTGAGGCAACAATATCAGCGCAGGACATCTTCGTCTATTGCGCTGTTACCTTCCTAACTTTACAATAGGGCCATATTTGCAAAAGGTGGTGATATTTTTAATCTGACTGTACATACTTATACAAATATCATGAAATGGGCCTACACAAAATTATAAATATGAAGCATAGGTCTTAAGCTATTAAGGGAGAACACACGCAAAATATAAATATGAAATTATAATCATGGAAACAAAATGAAATTACTAAATATACGCGAGGGCGCATAAAAATGACACACAAATCAAATAAATACATACAATCAAAATATACTTTTGGTAAAATTTACATGAGACAGAAAAACAAATTTATATATATATATATAAAATAAAGAAATAATAATCACAGGATGGGATAAAGTTTATATGACTCAATTCACACGCGTGTGTCTGGGATTCGAGCATTCATTTCTTAAAATAAAGAAAACACTCACCATATTTAATTTACGTCTTATCACTTGGGTAAAGCCCTTGGCTTGCCATTAGCTGTTTTTCGGACTGGATCACAGTTCAGAAGAACTTCCAGTCACAAGCGATGTCTGTTTCCTTGAAGACGCTTCACTTGTGCAGTGTCAACAAAAAGGTACGGCGACATGCTCAGCGAATATCTTTAACACGAAATATATGTATATAAAAAGATACGTAATATCGGACACGTCACTAAATTTCTTCAAGCTTCAAAATATTCAAGATATAAAATGACAAGTTGTTTTAAGAATTCGTTAACGTGTAGAGAGCAGTTATCAAGAAAAATAACTTTAACAAGTTTTCTCTGTAATAGATTAATGAGTTTCTGGCTCGTCTGAGTTATCTAGTAATGAATGAAATTATATAAATAGTTATATTTATCTGACGTCATTAAAAATAACCGAGTACAACAACCAAAGATACATAAAAAACTGTTCCGATAAAATTTTGAGCATAATATTAATGATAATAGCACGACGTAGTTATGGAAACGTTTTAGATGCCAATATAAATTATTATCATAAAATTTTCAACTATTCTCATTAGACCAACATTGCAGTCTAAATAAGTGACAAACGTAAATGCGCTGATAAAAATGAGTTTAACGAACATAAAAAGCAGTAAATCAGCTTATAAGCCAGAACAAATATAATGTAGAATTTATAAACATTAGCTATAACACGACGTTTCGTTCCTAGCTTTCGAATCTTATCTGGTGACTTTTAGTCATAAAATTATACATTTTACATTGTAAATACTTATTTTGTATTTTTACTTTAATTCACACCGTATGAGAATCCAAATTAAGCAACAAAAAGGCGTGTACGAAATACTGTTAATAGAGTTTACATTAACATTATTCTAAGTCACTGTTATTCTATTTATTGATATTAATAATTTAACTGAAGTTTATGATCGTTCTTATTGTGAAGTATTTTATAATCATTTAAAGTACAAAAGTTTTCCGTTGGTCGTTTTTAACATAATTACGTTAACCGTTTGTATGTTCGTGCAGTAAGCAGAATTATTTCATGAAATAAACTGCAAGTTTAAATTTTTTATAATTGTATTGTAAATGTCATATTTGTGAAATCTCGTTAAAAGACCATTAATCAACTGTTTATTGTGTATGGTAAACAAATAACTGCTATTCCACAAAGCTGATTAGTGAAACGACCTTTTTCAGATAACATCTGGACGGGTTTGTAAAGGTTTAATTGGAAAAATGTTTTCAAGTGCATTTGTATCAACGAAGAAAAGATGTATTTATCCATTTAATCTACAAATGAGCAGATGCCCGGTGGCAGATACATATGACTTAAAATAAGTTCATTAATTAATAATCTGGACGTAAATACCAAATTTAACCTATAAATCTATATCAATGACCAAAATTGAAGTGTCTATAATTTTGTTTCGAATAGGCTCCGATACAGCTAAACGGATTTCAATGAAAATTTCAGGGATTGAAACAAGAATTTTAACTTAAATTTCCGTATATGTTTCATTTCGATATCTTTCAGACTTCAGAAGATATTAATGTAAATATTTATAACACCATTGAATTGTCGCACAAAAGGCGACGCGAAAACCAGCTGCGAGTTATAAGTCCTATCCCGCTTACTATGTTATTATAAGCGTAATTTTGGCAGCATGAGAGAATGACATGGAGGGAGATTATTCTCACTCTATTTATTGTTGCAGCGCGATTCGCGCCGTAAGTAATCTATAGTTGCCGAGAACGAACTCCCTGAGAAACAATAAACTTCTTTGGATCGTCGATACGTAAATTTGTTTTCTTTGTAATAATTGTTCATTTTTAAAACCAATAAAATGAATATATAATTGAAGTTTCTGTCTGGAAGTTTGTATCGAATTGGCTCCGAAACGTATGAAAAAAGGACCCGCGAGTTATAAGGTTTGCCCTGAAGCGAGCATAAATAAATGATACCGTATATTTTATATAATCATTGAATTCAACTTTATCAAAATTCTGTACCTGTTGTTTCGTTTTCAGACCCTCGAACGAAGTCGCTAGTATATAATATAATTATATTACCTGAATAGCAATGATATACACATATAATAAAGAAACATGAAATTATATTAGAAGATGAATTTAAAAATTAATAATATTGTTTTTGCCTGAAAAAAAATTGGAAAAATATGCGGTTTGTACTGTATACATTTACGTGCCTCTAGATTTTCTGTACTGTTTCTTATTTATTATCGGGTCTATTGTTTGAAAAATTTCAACAATAACGAGTCCCCTTCCTCGTGAGACCACGACTATAGTCTTTGTCAATTGTAGTGTCCTTGTCCTGTCTTCGTTTATCGTTAAAATGTAATGGATGAAAATGACGTAATTGTGAAAACAAACATAAAGGTAATTGTTGAGCCGGGTTTCCCAAACTAGTGTTCCGCGAGCCCTGCCTGAACAGATGTTGCGAAAAAAAAAATTCGAATGATTCTATCTATACTATGGATTATAATATTCTGTTATAATACCACTCAATCAGTTTGATTCCATCTATGCTATTGATTATAAGATAATGTTATAATATCACTCATCAGTTTGATTCTATCTATACTATGGATTATAATATTCTGTTATAATACCACTCAATCAGTTTGATTCTATCTATGCTATTGATTATAAGATAATGTTATAATATCACTCATCAGTTTGATTCTATCTATACTATGGATTATATTGTAATGAAAACTCCTTTTGGGGTGGGTTTATATTAATTTAAATAATGATAATGATTGATGGGGATTATAAAAAATGATATAATAATTTGATTTTAATTTTAAGCTTTAATCTTAATAAACATGAAAATTATTAACAGTTTATGAATAATATATATAAAAAAGGACAATTCATTTTGCATTTGGACTTTACTCTCAGGGTTCCACAGAGGGGTGAACGAGAAATCTTAATTTGATCCTTAATGGAAATAGACCTGGCAAATGTGAACTCAAAGTCAAATATACGTGTATGGTATCACATAAAATTCATATGTTTCTATATGCTGGGTGATTGCTGGTTGACTGCTACTAGATGGTCTCCGTCTGAATTTCTCCCTTACTCTCCTTCCGAGTTGCATTTTCCATAGGTCTCTCCGTTTCTCCGACAGCATCTGTTGACCAGCTTCCTCCGCTCTCCCGACAACTTCTTCTCTGCTCTCCCAATCTAGTAATTCTCATCTCCCAAACTTTCCTCCGTCGTCACCTCGGTCAGACGCCACGCCATCCTCAACCACCAATCAGACGTTGTCCACCAAAGTCTCCTATTGGCTTGCAGTTCGACAATTGCAGCCAATAGAAACTTCTTTGTCTTTGAGTGCGTAAATGCTGCATATGTTACGCATTTAGCCGTAGCATTCCAGATTCTTCATGGACCTTCCGTTTTTCCGTCCGGCCCTCCAAATTAGCTACGCCCACAGCCGGCAGCAACTCAACTTTCTACAGATGGTCCCTTTTATCAATGTGCTGCTCTCGTTCAAAAGAAGTGCCAGTCTATTGTCTATGGAATGCGCCCTGAGTCCTCCCACTTTCAAAACGGAAAGGGTTTGGTGTTTTGTTAGAGTTTCGCCACCCACACACAGAAAAAGCCAAGAAACAGATGAATTTTATTTATAATTTAACTACGCGTATGTATTATCCATTACAATATGATAATGTTATAATACCACTCAATCAGTTTGATTCTATCTATACTATAGATTATAAGATCGTGTTATAATACCACTCAATCAGTTCGTGAGACGAAAACTCCATTTACATCTAACGAGAGAAAGTGAAATAATTTCTCACATCTTTCTTTGTTTCTACGAGATTCGGAACCGATTCAATAATGTTGCGAAACAAAGAAAACCTATTCTCTTTCCCCACTCTGTTTAGAACTTCCTCGTTAGTGATTCCATCCACCAAATCTGATTTTCAGCATTCTCCTAAAGCACCACATTTCAAAGGCCGTACGTACCCGAAATTCGCGAAAGCCTTCCTTTACTCTTTATGTCTACTATACTTCTACCATCCCTAATTATTACGCTTCCCAAATTGCAGAATTCTTAAAATTCCTTCAAAATATCCCTTCCCAATCTAACAGCCTTTGTTATTCCTTTGTTTCTCATACTACACTCCATTACCTTCGTTTTCCCTCTACTAATCGTCAAATTGAACTCAAGTCTCCAGGACCACGTTCATGCCATTTATTACGGTTTCCAAGTCTTATTCTGACTCCCCTAATACTATAATTTAGTCGGCAAAGCGTAGGGCTTTTATTTCTTCTCCTTGCAGTATGACTTCTTTTTCATATTCCGTTTTAGCTTTCTTCATCGCCCGTTCTATATATAATTAAAGATCATGGACGAAATACTGCATCCTTGGCTTACTCCTTTCTTGATTTCTGCTTTCTTTCCTTGATCTTCAATTCTAATTACTGCTGACTGCCTTTTGTATATGGTGTGTATAAGCCTCCTTTCTCGATATTTTATTCCTGTGTTCTTACTTAATAGTGTGTTCCAGTTCACATTATCAAAAGCTTTTTCTAAATCTACAAATGCCATCTACGTCAGTTTGAAAATATTCATTATATTATTATGAATGGGATATGCAGAGAACGCCAACATATTCTTACCACAAACTCTCATTATCACATCTTAATATTTATGGACGAACAACATATCCTGAGCTGAACACAATATATTTCATTGTGTTAGTTTTCATAGTAGTTTTGATACCGCCAAGTTTCCGTAGTAAAGGTTTGAATTAAACTGTGTTCTCGCTTACTCCCACTAAATGACTGCGCCATTTATGAGGTGTGTAGTTATTTCTCTAGTCTAATTATTCTGACGTTAGATTATTTATTTCATTGTCTAGAATTCTCGAGTTAACATTTTCTTTGAGTGTCTGCTTTGTCATTGGGCGTTTCTCTTCCTCGCCGCACTTCGCCAGACTGTTGCTCTTTCCAGAATTTCGATCTGAACTCACGTAGGTCTACCTACCCATGAATAGAATAATTTCGACTGTTTACTCCTGTCACCAAACATTTATTTGCTTCATCGTTTTTTAAAATTCAATTGTTAATCAGACACGAAGTAAAGAAATCATATGTTGTAACAGCAATCCATTTGCAGAAAATTTTGTCCACATTCATTGTGGACTAATTTCCTCTTCTTTATTAGTAGCCTGGTTCCGTATCGAGCTCAGGGAGGTTTGCGGTGGTGGGGCACAAAGCACTCAAGCGCACTGTGTCCACAGTATCAAGCTCTGACGTCAACACAATTCCCCGAAAGAAAACTAGTGCGCTCTATGACGCGAATGACTCAGTGTGTCCAAAAAAATTTTCTACAACACTGATAATAAATACGTATTTTCCACAATAAAATGGATTTCTTCGTGAATTCGCTTCAACGTTAATCACATGTTCAACACTTATTCAATGTAATACAGTGAATAATTAGAAATCTAAAACTTCGGCAACGTCCATAGGGGTCATTACCAAACACTTATTGAGCACTGAAAGTAGAGAACAAGTTTGAAGTCCAAACATAAAAATACCAAAATTACTTGCTACAAACAATAATAATTCCTGTTGAGAAATTGAGCATATTGTTGGATTTTATTTGAATCAAATAATAAATAAATACGGCCAAACATGTCGGCAAACAGATTTAATTATCATTCAGTTAATATAAATATGTAGGATGGCCTCACACACTAACACAGGGAAATAGATAACCTTTCACTATTTAGTCTCATATGTCTTAATAAGAAGTTCCCGGGATTTCACCCGGGTTATGTCATATTGAAAATACGTTTCGAAGGCTAACTACGCCATCGTCTGCCGGGTGAAATCCCGAGAACTTTTTATTCAGTGTATCCAAAGAGAAAGACTACATTCTCTCATATGTCTTATTTACACTGCTAAAGTCCGCCTCGCAGACGCTGTTAACACAACAGTGAAGTCACTTTTTTCTCTGATTGTCATCCTTTGACGCGTTGTCACCCCAAAATTACTGTCGTCCCCTGAGACGTTGCTGCCCCAACAAAACAAAATAATTATAAGGGACGTAAATTATGCAAATAAAACGTTTCACCAATATGTGTGCACTTCTTCAATTAAAATTTTAATTGAATAAAACTAATTCTATTGTGAGTAATTTGGTGTCGCGGAATACCTCCAGCCACGTTTACGGCTGAAAAGCTATATTTCAAAGAGTACTGAAATGAGCATTAAAACTTAAAGAAGGGTGTTAATTCACTGTGTTTTAGCTGTCATGTCGCGATATTTTCTTAACTTGTATGTTCACAAGTTCAAAGTATTTTTAGGGCTGATTAACGTGAAATGTCTCATACTTTGTTGGGAAACGAAACGTGACAGGGTCGAAATCCACGTAGGAAAAACCATACAAATGAGGGTACGGAGCCGAGGAATTACTCCGCGTGATCTCCCTGAAGGATGTATTTCTTTAAAAAAATTTAATAGCTAAAACAAACTTTTAGGCTAACAATTATAATTTATCGTCAGACAATTATAGAAAAGAAGCTTTCAATAGACATCCTAGGGTTGTTCTACTAATTTTTTTTATATGAAAGAGCGAGAAGTATTTCACTTTCGCGCCATTGTTGGTAAACATGATCCTTCGAAAGATATAAATAAAAGTTTTAAACATACGCCAGTCTTAGTTTTTTTGTTGGCAGCATTCTGTATGGGTATAGATGTCTAGTCAGGCAGAGACAATGGGAAAAAAGTAATTTCGCGCTGTCATTAAGCTCTTTCCACATTTGCACAAGTCAAAATTGATTTGAATGAAGGTCATGTGGACTTCGCACCAGCATTGATGATTATTTTCGTATGTATTAATGAGTTTAAACGAGGTCGAAAAGCACAGAAGATGAAACTCGTTCCGTCTGCCCAATAGTGGTCACAATATCGTAATGGACATGCGGTAGATGATGCCGTTGGCTTCTTAACTGAACAAGAGCATTTCAACCTTCATGAAAATGCTGTGACTGTTGACATTGGATCAAAAACGAATTCGGATAAACATTTCAACAAAGAATCTAGACATATTTAGGCGTAACCCAAAAGACTTTTTGCGCGGATTCGTAAAAGTCAATGAAACTTGGATCCACCGAAAAAGGCGAAGACCGTTTTGCCAACTGGAAAGATGACGGCCACTGGTTTTTGTGATTCTCAGGGTATAAAATTCATAGATTTCTTGGAAAAATTCAGAATCGTGATCAGGCTCTATTATGCTACTCTGTTGGATCGTTTGAAACGGATGCTGATTGGGAAACGAGCGAGAAAGTTCTCTTTCCCCAGATTAATGAGCCAGCGGTAGCTCAATGGCGAAAGTGTACGAGTTGGGATTCGAATAGTTTCTGATCCACCCTATTCACCAGACTTATCTCCAAGTGACTTCTTTTTGTTCCCGAACTTGAAAATTTGGCTTGGTGGGAATAAGTTTTCATGAAGACAGGACGTGATCGAGGCAGAGTTTGACAAAACCTATTTTAGTGATTGGTTGAAAAATATGGAAACTCGCTGGACCAAGCGTACAACCTAGAAAGGAGACTGTTGAGAAATAAAGTAAGTTTTCAATCAGACTAATCAAACCACTTTTGTAGTTATCTAATTCCCGTACACTAGTGAAATCAAACCAATTGCCTCTAACCAATTATAAAGTTACTACATACTACCTAGTCTGTCATTTTGGACCATTTACGAGCTAAAGAATTTTACAGAATATACGACGAATACGGGGGGAAAACGTCCCCGCCAATTAGGACTTGGGATATTTAACATTTGAGTCATCTCAGAACCGACTACTAAGTCTCCATCATCGGAAAAGACACAACTGAGATACGGGATATCCTTTACTTTTAAAATACAGCATTTTATTAAAATTGTACACTATATTTACGACTGTGTATGTTAAATATATTTCCACGATGATTCAACTGAGTTGTTTAGGCTAAGCAATGTGGACATTCATAGGTATTAGGTGAAGACAAAATCCAAACAAATATATTCATGCTTTGATGTTGTAGACGTCTCTTGAAACTGTTATTTTGTTGTTTTTAGTTGACGTGGCGTTTTAAATTATTTGATTGTGTCAGCCCTTAAGATACAATTTCCCATCATGAAGCTTGATTTACTGGTAAGGACTTTTATGATTCGCTCGTGACGTTGGCTGAGATATTTGTTAGTGCTGTTGTTACGACCTGTTTGCCCCTGTTCCGTTAACGGTCACGTGAGTCAGGCGTTTAGGGCGATTTTTAATCGATACAGACGAATTTCATTAGCCCCATGGCGCCAGCGGCAGCGTCCGCGTGCTTCCATGATGGTAGGGGAAGGGGAGGGGGGAGGACGTGTTCGGACAAGTAAAGGCAGCAATCAACAGAGCTGTTACCAACCATTGGGATTCACAACAAACGCTCGAAATGAGCCGCATGTCAGCCTCAATGGAACATCGAATATTATTATATATATTATAAGGTTGTATTTTAACGTCTGTTTTTGTAATAAGAAGTAAAATTTCCGACCAATTTCCGACTTTATTTTTATTTTTAACAATTTCCAAAGAGGAAAAAAACGTTTCAGTTGCTATTTGGACCTTCTTCAGGTTATAAACGTTGTTATTTTTCCTCTTTGAAAATTATTAAAAATATTAATATACATTAATATATTATACCCAACTATTTAAATGTGTTTTTATTTTCCTTGACGTGAAAGCAATTAAGCTTATTTTGCATATATGGAATGAAGAGATATAAACATGTAAATTCATTAAGCCAATAATAAATACGTAAGAAGAAACCACGCTGCGTTTTTTGTATGAAAATACCTGTAAATAAAGTAATAGGTTTAGTAAATTCAATTTTATTTATAGGTTAATATACTATTCGGATTTTATATATACTATTATCAATAAATACGCTGACCACGTATCATTCCAAATTTGGAATGTCATGTAAGATGACAGTCAACAGTCGATCCTCTAAGCCAAGGCCCTGACTGGGCGGCAGAGCCAAGAAAGAAGAAGAAGATTATCTATAAAAAATTTCTTCTTTTCTCAGACAACCCTTTTACGATGTTGATCCTGTTAAAAATGTAAGGATGTGATTATACAAGTTTAAATGTAAGGAATGTAGTAGAGTAGGACATACAACACTGACTGTTTATAAGACAATGGATTATCATGGAAATATTATAAAGGACACTTTAAAAATAAAACATCCTTGTCACTTTATTTTTGGGTTAACAGGCTACATGAGGGTGATCCTGAAACAGGCAAATCCCCTTTAATATCATAGGAAGGGAACTCAAAAGGGGGGATACGGAAGGTAGAGCAAGGTAGCCAAGGGGTTGACTAGGGCCCCCGGGCTATAGTTTAAGGATTCTACCCGGTGTTTCACCTAAAGAGATGCAGGGAAAACCATATAAAACCTGCATCAGGTAGGTCAGCCATTGGATACTGTTCTCACGCCCTTCTGAATGACGGAAGATGAAGTTCTGACAGGTTTCCAGCTGGGAAATGTTGGCCTAAGACACTCCAAAAGACGAGGACGTGGCCCGTCATAAAATAAAACGTATATTATGCATTATCTACTTCAGGAAAACCTTCGGTTTAGTACTTTAAGCAAGGTTATAGGTTTGTTAATGGACATTATCGTAGGAGTTGAGTAACTATGCTATTAACTGCATTACAGATTCCATTTGCGTATGTATTTTGGTAATCTCAATTTTACTTTAACTTACAACGACTTTCCTGTCCGATAAAGGTCATATTTAGATGTCATTCGTTGTGAATAATTGCCACAAAAACTTTTGTTTTTAAAGGATTAACTACAGACTAATCTTATCTAAAAAGCATACTGCAGGGTACGGCAGCCAATCGGGCAATTTTGAAATAACTGTCACAATTTACTAAAGTTGTTTACAAAAAAATATTCATATCATCATAATGTACATAAAAAAGCATTTATGTTTCAGTTACATTATTCAAGTTGGCGCCGATGAAAACTGCCCATGCTGTCCCGTAACATTTGTTGCGGTATTCTTGCAGTTTCTCGACGAATGTTTTCTTTCAGTTGATCCAATGTCGTCGGCCGTTGCTCGTAGACTTTACTTTGCAGGTATACCCACATAAAAAATCGCAGGTGAACGAAGGAGTCATGGTATTAAGCTAAAGATGATTTCTCAACAAGTAGACCCTAATAAAAATCATTTAATTTGTTTAGTAGATGTTAAAAAAGGAAATGAAGAAAAATAGTTTACTTTTTTATATAAAAATATTACATTAATATTGAGCAATTCCTGCTTCGAGAATATTAACTAATTAATACGTGAAGGTAGTGTTGATATAGTTATTTAAAATCATAATTTATTGATTAATTTTTGGAAGGAAATAACGACGTACGACCGTACAAAACAACATTTTGCAACAGACTCACTGTTTTTATGGATGCACAAACTTCTATATTATAGTATCGGCAAAAAAATTGCTGATGGCAGTAAAAGAAAACATAGGTCATGAAACGTTGGTACCCTCCAATAATTAATTATTTATTATATTTAATAAGAATAGAAAACAAAACTTGTTTCCTTGTCTTATAAAAAGAACTATGAAATGAGTTTTTCCTGCCACGACTAGACTACGCCTATCTTTGGCTTGGAGTGATAACACTAAGAGGGAATGTTAATAGTTACTTAAAAAATTATTTTATTACTTATTATACCTTCTCGTATATTCGAAAAACCTATTTTCATCATCTCTTAAATTTCTAAAAAGATGGTGATACTCTCCGTAAAACTTTCTACGATTCATGGGATGAACTCAAAGTTTTTCTTGCCTTTCGTTAACATTCGTTTCCATAAAAGGCTCCTATTGTCACTGAGCAAGAGAAGCTTTGCTATTTCACACGACGACTCCTTGACGGGGAATCCAGAACGAACCAGTGCGTCCTGTACTAAACAGGAGGCGCTGCCGCTCAAGGGTTCTCTATCGCTCACTACTCTGCCGCTCGGAGTCCCACCGCTCGCCGCTTGCCGCTTTTATCGTTCCCGAGGTCAAAACACTGCCAAGATGGCACTCTATAGTGTGTTATGGTATAAGGCCTCGATTCTCTTGCTCAGTGACAATAGGAGCCTTTTATTTTAAACTAGTACGTTACATATTTAACATAATTACGGAAAATATCAAATTTTTAAATAAATAATATATATTTAAATCTAAAATCCATTTATATTGTAATAAGAGCAACATGCCGTACGTGAATAGACAATAGTTACCCTAAGAGTACACTATTTAAATTTGTTACAATACAATAAATAAATTGAAAGTTAATGAAATTACAATAAAAATTACAAATCAAGAATATTTGTTAGGAAACAAACGTATCTTATATGATAAACGATTTTTTATATTTATTGGACAAAACTGAGTACTAATAAATGATAAAAATATAGCAATGAACTTGACGAGAATTAATAATGTCAGTAAATAACGAAACCTGATATAACTTGTCCTGTGAATTTCACACTATAACAATGTTAATTCTTTTTAATGTACCATTCTTTATTTGCTTGCATTCAGTTTCGCCCTTGCAATTTCAAAATAAATTTAAAAAAACGACTATGATTTAAAGAAGAATATATTTGATTTGTCTCCTGTTAACTAAACTTATGTTATTTTGAATTTGTTTATAGTTATTATAACAAATTTGAATTGCATATTTTTTTAAGTAGACAACAAAAATATTTTGTATGAATATTCGAGTATCTTTATTGTTGCTTTTCTTATACTAAAACTTTCTCTTCTTTGTATTGTATATATGTAAATTAATATTTACAAGCTAAAATAAATATGTGTACGATGCTTTATAATGAATATAGGGGGAGATATTAATCAATAATTAAATAAATTATAATTTTTGTAACAAAAACAATAAAAATGTTTATTTTAACAACAACAAAAACATATTTACAATAATAATTACATTTTTAATGTTTAGATATTTATGCCAGCACTTCTTTCGTCAGTAAAAACTACATGTATATTTACAAAAATGAATTACATTAAATTCATAAAAGTAACAATTTTAACTCTAATCTCAGGGTCGCATTTATGGGCCTTCTCAAAGAGCAGAACGTTAAACACAGACCTGGCAGAAAAACAGAAAAGTACACAGTCATAGGGGCTTAATTACCATGTCGACTTAGTGCAGGTTCAGCTCCTTCACCGTCATCTCTCCTGTCTCGCTTCCACCGCTGCTATTCTTTCTGTTCCAGGAAGAATTTCTAAATCTCCCTTGCCGCAATTCCATCCACAGCCAGGAGTGAGAAGTTTTAGCGTAGGCTCACTCCACACGGAATTTCTCACCAAATAACTCGTGCCAGCAAATGTCTGCCTCTCCGAATCTCGAACAATCTCCAATCTGTAAAATCTCCACCACCAATCTGCCTCAAAATGTCTCCGCACACCTTTTTAAAACTTCCTCCCCACTTCTTTAGTTTCTATCACAAGGTGGCAGGGATGGATATCCACCAATAATATTCAGGGTTATAATTGGGTAGATACGCTTCACGATACGGCCAATTCTCACTAAAATTGGGAACTCCCAAGGCGCGACACTAGGTCTGACATTTATTGCCCCTGTGTCAACTGCTGTCTCCTTTCTTTTGATTTCGCGCCGCCAAACCCATTACAGCGTACACATGTATGGAAAGAATAAATTTTTCTGACTTATTGCCTATTTATTTAATTTCTCTGCATGACTTATTTTTTCCATCCGAATTTACAGCGGGCAATATTAACGTTGTTACTCGTTAAAATCATATATATTATCACATTACGTTTATAACTCTATTACTAGTACGATATAAATAAAACTTTACTTCGTTTATAAATATTTAATGTTGAATCTATAATCTCTTTCTTTCTGCGCTGCTTATCGGAAATTAGTGAAGGCAAAATGACAGTATTGAATAATTTCGTGACTGCACATTAAAAGACGTTTGCATGATGATGAAAACGTGAATCAATATTAAAGTTCATTTTAGGAAACTATGAACATTTATTGAGTGGGGAGGAAAACCATGTTATTCTCTGAAATTTTTATATTTTGAAATTCGACGCAAATGTACCCACAAAATTTCTTGTATGAGATCTAACTCTTCATAAATATTTTCATCCCTTGATATAACTATTATTTATTTATTCGATTATTTCAACTACTTTTAGTGAGCCTGGAGTCATTGTTGTATGATTCATTACTTATAAAAGATAATTTTTGCTCATATATAAAAATTTGAGCAATTCTTTCTCTTTTTCCAAAGGTCACATTATTTGGTTTGTCTCACTTCAGTACCTATCGAGAATTAGACAGGAAGTCTCCTGTAGATTTTTGTTAAATTGTTCCAGCTTCTGATATTATATTGATGAACGAGAAATTTCCTATTTCCTACTTTTGTATACTACTGCACATTTTTTTCATTGTATGGCGGTCCCAGTAATTTTATTTTCCTTGAACCCTTCGAAGTTTTGCCAATCACTTTTCCTTTACTGACCTTTAAAAATTCCCATTTGGTTACTTAGATTGAGGAACGACTCATATATTCTAGACAATTGGATTACAAGATCTTTATCTATACCAAATTTATTCAACAGTGGAACGCCCTCATTATTTATCTTTCTGAGAGACGAAATATGATAAAACAAAATTTTTTGACTAGAAATAAAGTAATTAATTTAATATGACGCCGTTATAAATTAAAATATTTAAAATTTTGTGACTATATATCTGATCTCTACGCAGTCCAACGTCTTTGATCCATGTGAAATAAGTTTTGTCAATATTAAATAATAAGTTACATTTAAGGCAGTGAAATAAATTTCAACATAATACTCGATTAATTGACGCCTTGGATTCTAAATGTAGTTGCCGTAGTAAATATCTCGATGTATATTAAGTGGTTATATAATGGCATTCAGAAAGAAGATAACTCAATTAGTTATCATTTTAACAGAACAATTATAGTAACACTTAATAGATATGTGTATGAATGGGACAAACTTGAATAGAAAATTGGAATGGGTGGCATTTACAGAAGAGATCGTCTTCACGATTAATTTTAATGGCTTGTGGAGGTCATGCACCTGCTACGTGAGAGAAGAGACATCATTGGCGAACTCTCATGAAGTGCATAATTGCCCGGATAATTTTAGCCTGCCTACCCTAGTAAGGGTAACGAAGTCACGCGCCCTTTAGAATGGAGATATAATCGTATCGTTGCCCTCTGCGCCTCAAAGCTATCTCTGGAACTCCCTGACCTATCTTAGATCTTCGTACAACATATTAGGGAACTTTCAAAGAAAGCTGATAACAGAAGCAAGGATATTTAACACCTCGCAGACAAGTTCAGTCTAAGAATGCATTACGGCATGTCGATAAGATTTTATAATGTCCTTGCATAAATATCTGTTTTATGCAAATGAAAAAATGTTTTCTTGTAGGAATTTTGGTTAGTAAATGATTGAATTATTTGTTTTTGACAAATATTAAAGTTCATTTGTGTTATAAATAATAATTTACAGAAATATTAGATTTAAAATAAAATATAAACCAATCAGATTTGACTCCATTGTAGTGAATTAATAAATATTCTCTACAGTTCAGTACTATTTAATTTAAGGAAGAAGAAACAAAAATCAGGGGTTTGTTGGCGTTGTTATTTGCCAAAATCAGAACTAGCGATGACTGTGTATACTAGAAATGTACATGATTTCCACGAGAGTTCTGCAATGAATTTTCATGTAGCTCCGAAACAAAGCACTTCACACCCTCGAGATCTCACGTTGTTCGGATTCCGGTTGTCAGCCATGGGCGCGTTTCCAGCAGCCGGAACCAGGATAGTTCTCGAATTTACGTCGTCCATGGAAACCGTCTCCGAACTCCGGTTTTTTATTTCTCACAGCAATTTTGCAGATGTCATTAATATATAGAAATAGAAATAAAGTATTGATTTAATTGAATTTTTAAGCAACCGATAAACATTTAAAAGACTGGAGGCAGCAGCAAAAATATTTCAGCAGCCAAGAAAAGAAGAGAAACTTTCCTCACAGAAACACTTTCCAGAGGTACTCGGTGCTTTATCCTGTCAAACCGGAGTGTCAATCCACTAAACTATTACTTTTTCGACACATACAAATAAATAAAAACGAAATAATGCAAAAAAATGTATTATTAAATGAACATTACCGCAAAAACAGGGTTTAAAAAGGCAATACAGAAAATGGGGGGGAAGTAATTTCACTTGAACATATAGCGTCATTAGCAATGAAGTGTTGTAAAATTTGAGTTATAATTTGAAAAAAGACTTTTTTTAGCGGTGACGTTCACACATGGATGTTCGGCAAATAAGTCTCTTTGTAGATTTGATGCATAGCCTGTACCAAGGGTCGGCAACCTTTTTTAATAGTCTGGCACAATTCTGAAATATAAATGTTTTTGGCACACCTCTGAACTGCTTATTAAAATGTGAAATTAATACATAAATAGTAATAAATATACTAACAAAACTTTAATTTATTACATACAAAAATCTTGCAAATAATCATATTGCACACCATTTAAATTTAATGCGACGTTTGACATTGCAAATTTTCAGTTAACTTATTTTAATTTGGTACATAAGTCCAATTCACAGTTCTTTTGAATGAGAGATCTGAACTCATAGCATATTCATAGTTTTTTGTCAAATTATCTATCCAGAAAACTGTAGTTTGAAATTTCTCGATGTATTCCAAGACTTCGACTTCCTTAAATTTGAACAGTGTAATTAAGTTATCAGATCCTTTCCTCCAAAAATGTGCAATGCAGCATAAGAGTTCCATCAGCTAATGAAATGAATTAAAGTTTAAATCCAGTAACGATACGTAGTCAGAGTCAAATATTTATAGTTGTCATAATATTTTGTAGTTAGATCTTATTTATGAAAGGAATAGTGTGGCTTTCTAGTTATTTCTTTACTCCACTAGTTACAAGAGTTTTCTTTTTCTCGGAATGATCATCTACGTTGCGATTTGTCTCTCTCGCACACACACACAAACACGGCCTTTCATAAAATACAGACGTATGTTCTTAGCTTGTCTCCCCCCCCCAAAGAAAAATGCGTTCGGTTGGAAGAATTTCAAGTGAGAAAGAACCACGGAGATTTAGCGGACTTTATTTTCCACACTCAACAGGCTCTTTGTAAATGAGTAAAAAACATTAAGTATGTGAAAGCATAATAAATTATGTCATTTATTAGTTATGGATAAAAAACTTTAATAAAATTTATACAGAAACAGGTTCTGCTGAGTGTCTGTGTTGAGTGGACGAAATTCGAAGAAAAAAAAACAGTAAATTAGTCTGAGAAACTCCCTGGAGGACACGTGTGAATGGGAGAGATTTAAACAGTCGCTAGTTAATATTCGTCGTGGTCCAAGTTGATGTAGTTAATACGACGAATGGAATAGACTAATATTGAGACGAAAAACTATATAAGTGAAGTGATTTTTCACTGATTTCTTTTACTGAAAGGGGAGTGACTTTAGAAAGGTAAAAGGTTTTGAGGAAAGACCATCATTTTTCTTCAGTCGGATTTGGAAAATCACAGATGAGATAAAATTAGAAAAAACTTTCATCTACCAAATTTTGTTCATATGCAATTAATTGAACTTTTACTGTAATATTTCCCCACGTTAATTTAACCTGCGAAAGAGATAGTCAATGCGATGATATTTTGTTTTAATCAGTTGTACTATCAAATATATATATATATATATATTGTTCTTTTATTGTGAAAAAAATACTTTTTTGGCATAATTATACCCTGTAACGCCACCCCAATATTATAGAATTTTAAATTAGATACAACTTCATAATAACATCTCGCTGGTCAGGAAAAAGGGGTTTTTCCCAGCGCCGGGCTGGCGGTTTGGAGATATACCTGATTGCGGGCTTTTAACGGTATACTTGCCTTTGGCTGAGGGAGCATTCACCTTCGGAAATTCCTAGGGACACTGTTAATTGTCCACGCTTGACGGAGAAATCACGATGATTGGCAGTAAAATGTCACGTGAGATAGCGTTACCCCTTGGTAGGGGGCATATACGGAGTTTAGCTGCGAAGGTGAAACCCGGAAAATGGACAGTATAAAGTATGGACTCATCAGTCGGGAAAGCAGCGGAGAAGGAAAAGTATGGATTGACAGGTCGAAGAAGTAGTGGTCCAGTTGAGGTGAGTCATTGACAAGTGGAAGAAGTAAAGAAGAGCATGGTTTGACAAGCCGAGGAAGCAGCAGAATGGTGTGAGATATTAGAGGAAGCAGCGAAGGAGTAAGGTGTTAACGACGAGGAAAACAACGAGGGAAGAAGAATGGAAAAAGTTGAGTATTCTCCAATTCCGACAGCACGACTTCATACCATTATTTACCGGCAGTTCAGGCTCAATACGAAGGAATAGGGAAGAAGGAAGTCCAGTCGGCATGGTAATATGCACCGAAACGCACATAAAAACAGTACAGGTTCTTCCAGTGAACTGAATATCTGCTGCACGTCATTACCCAAACAATCATTAACATTTTTGCAATATTGTAAACGCACAGACTTTCTGATGGAATTAGAAATAAAACAACTGATCCACAGGCACTGCCCCAACTATGTTATTAAAGTGGAGTAGGCAGTTTTTGGATCACCCTCATGTAAACTCTACTCTCTCCCCCCCCCCAGCCACCACCTTTCCCGTCCCACGAAAAAGAAAGAATTAATTGTGTATCTCATTATGAAATATGGAGATACCTGTGTAAGCTAATCTTAGGTTTGGCCAGAGTGATTATGGTGCTTATTGTATAGGAAATTCCTCGTTCTCTTTCTGGTTTTAGAGGTTCTCACATGCCGAGGCACACTAGTCATTTTTGAAAGGGGATATTATTCGGGGTTGCAGACCTTGGACATTCGGGAAGATGTGTCCGTTCATTCTAAAGTGCAGAATGTAAACTTCTCTCCAGTCATTCGGAAGGCCGTGAGACAAATACTCAATAACTACACATGAATTATACAGGTTTTCTAGGGTTTGCCTTACCCCACACACTTCCCTCTAATGCTAGTTCAACAACGCCCTCACGTCTCAAAACGTGGCCTATCTCTTGGCCATTGTCCTCCATATTGCTGCTTAGAACTTCCTCGTTAGTGATTATATCCACCCATCCGATTTTTAGCATTCTCCTATAGCACCAAATTTCAAAAGCTTCTATTCGTTTCCTTTCTGCAACGCCTGCCGTCCACGTTTCGCATCCATATAACGCCACACTCCATACGAAAAAAATTTTAGCAATGATTTTATAATATTCACACTTATATTACCTGTAAGTAATTAATCTTTTTTTGCGAAAGCCTTCCTTGCCTGAGCTATTCTACTCTTTATGTCTACTCTACTTCTACCATCCATAGTTATGCTGCCCAAGTAGCAGAATTCCTTAACTTCCTTCAAAACATCCCTTCCAAATTTAACGCTCTTTATTATAGCCCTGTTTCCCATACTACACTCCATTAATTTGGTTTTCCCTCTATTAATTCTCATATTGAACTTTTTCTCTGAGACCACGTTTATGCCATTTATTATTGATTTCAAGTCTTCTTCGGATTCCCCTAATACTCCAAAATCATGGAAAAACCGCAGGGTTCTTATTTCTTCTCCTTGCAGTATGATTCCTTTCCCATATTCCCTTTTAACTTTCTTCATCGAGTTTCTATACATAAGTTAAACAGCATGGGCGTCAGAATGAATCCTTGTATTACTCATTTCTTGATTTCTGCTTTCTTTCTTCATCTTCAATTCTAATTACTGCTGACTGCCTTCTGTAGATGTTATGGATAAGCCTTCTTTCTCGATATTTTATTCCGGTCTTCTTCTTCTTCAAAACCCTTAATAGTGTGATCCAGTTCACATTATCAAAGGATTTTTCTAAATTTATAAATGCCATGAACGTAGGCCGGTTTTTTCTTATCCCGTCTCGTAAAATTTGAAGCAAAGTCAATATTGCTTCTCTTGTCCCTGCATTCTTCCTCAAATTAAACTGATCTTCTCCTAACTCTTATTGTATTTGACGTTCTATCCTTCCATATATTCTATTTTCGTTATAATTTTGCACGCGTGGGATAGTATAGTAATTGCCCTGTACTGTTGGCATCTATCAGTACTAGCCTTCTTCGTTATGGGTATAATTATGTTGTTACTAAAATCTTCTGGTATTCTTCCTGTATCGTAGATTTCGCAATCTATCCTGAACAGCCATGATATTGCTTCATCGCCCGATGATCTTATCAATTTCGCTGGAGCGTTATCATTTCATGGTACTTTACCCGTCCTCAGATCGGTCATTGCCCTGTTAATATCTGTACTTAAATTTTGTGCCCATTTCTTTATCATTAACCTCCTCTTCTTCTTGTAGTACTGACTGATCTAGATATCCACCGTGATGCAACTCTTCTACGTATTCCTTTCCACCATTTCTTCTTTATTTAAAATTGGCTTCTTCTCTGCTCTCCTGATTTCTTGCTAACATATTTCCTCTTGCCGAATGTTTCTTTGATTTCCGCATAAGCTGTGTGTATTTTCCCTTTCACCATGAAATTTTCAACCGTTTTGTCTTTTTGGCTGCTTTGCAATTCTTCAGACATCTGAACTGCTCTTTACCATTTTCATCTCTTGCATTCCTATATTTACGACTTTCATCAATCATTTTTATTATTTATTGCATTATCCATTCTTTCCTATTTGTCTGAGATATTCTTCCTATTTGTTCGTCATTTAGTCAATTCTTCTTTAAGGAGTGTTAATTTCTATTTAATATTGTTTCTTTCTCTTTTCTCCATTAATCTTCTTGATTTTTTCTTTGAAACCTTGAAACACCTCCTGTTGTTTTATTTTTTCTAATTTCCATCTTTTTGTTTTAATTCCTTTCTTGAGTTCCTTCATTTTCAGCCTACGTTTCATAATCAAGAGATTATCGTCCGAGTTCATATCTTCTCTTTGGTAGGTTTTCCAGTTTAGAACCTGATTCCTATATCTCTGTCTCTCCATGATGTAGTCTAAATGGTACCTGTCCGTGTCCGCCGGCTTCTTCCGCGAGTAGTCTTCTTTCACGATTCTTGACACAGGTATTTGTTACTACTAAGTTGTGCTCCATGTAAAATCCTACTAGTCTGTCTCCCGTTTGATTACTTTCACTTAGACCATAGTACCCAAGTTTTTCTTCAATTTCCTATTACTGCGTTCCAATTACCAATTATTATTAAATTATTGTTTCCTTTGAAATAATTATTGATTTCTTCGTAGATTTTCTCAATATCTTCATCTTGTTCCATATTGTTCACTCTTCCCTATTCAGCATAGAACTTCCTCGTTACTTACTCTATCCACCCATCTGATTTTCACCATTCTCCTATTGCACCACATTTCGAAAGCTTCTATTCGTTTCCTGTCTGTAGTTCCTATCGTCCATGTTTCGCACCCATATAACGCCACACTGCACACGAACAGTTATAGTAATTATTTTCTAATACTCATACGTACATTAGCCGCAAGTAAATTCTTCTTTTTCGCGAAAGCCTTCGTTGACTGTGCTATCCTACTCTTTACGATTACAATACTTTTACCATATTATTACGTGCCCATGTAGCCGAATTTCTTAACTTTCTTGAAAACATCCCTTCCCAATCTAATACCGTTTGTTATTCCACCATTCCCATATTACACTCCATCACCTGTATTAATCCTCATGTTTTACTCTTTTACCAGGGCCACATTAATGCCATTTATTTTGGTTTCCAAGTCTTCTTCTGACTTCCCTAATACTACAATATCATCGACAAACCGTAAGGTTTTTATTTATTTTTCTTGCAGTATGATTACTTTGGCTTATTGCTTTTTAACTTTATTTGTCACCTGTTATATATATATATAAGTTTAAACGCGTGGGTGACAGACTGCATCCTTGATAACTCTTTCTTGATTTCTGTTCTCTTTTTATTCTCTTAAATTCTAATTTCTTTTGACTGCGTTCTGTAGAGGTTATGGATTAAGATAAGTGTAAGAGATTATATTAATATATTTGAAGTCATATTTCATATGATAATGAAAAGCAGACCAACCTCTTTGCAAGTTTAACCCGAAAAAAATTCAAATTTCTCTTTTTATGTCATTATTTTCACTGAACAGAGCCTAAGAATGACGAGATCAAGACGAGGAAGCTGGTGGATGTTGTGATGGTAACGGAGAATGCATTCCATGGAGAATAAGATTCATTAAGTTTCAATAACCTTTCTAATATTAATAGTTGACTAGAAAATAAAATTTTCTTTAATATTGTTTCATTTTTGTCCTCGGGCAACAATGAATAAAATATTATAATAGGTCAATTAAGTCCAAATATAATGTGCCACTGAAAGTAGTTTCGAAACGGATGGTGTCTGTATAACGTCACGAATTTACTGCTTAATCAAAACTATTTTTGCTTACAATGCAACCGGATACGTTGGTGGCATGTGATAGAACTCTTTTCGTTGATAAAGCATGTCGGTACTTTTTCGTAAAGCGTCTTTGATCAAAGTAACCCGTCGGATGCACAAAACTTTCAAAGATTGCAAACATTTCTTACGTAAAGTATTGAAAGCTTTCCAAGTCTCACGCCCCTCAATGAACGTATGCAATGCAACAACTCGGAGAGTTAAGATAAAGGAAGGTCGGTTGGCCAGCTGTGAACAGACCTGTGTGTTGGCTGCTGTCCAAAGACTCGAGAACCAAGGCCGTATCTACGTAATCAGCCTGATGGAGCAGTCAATCCTTCGTAAACGGCTCGTGGAAACGGAGATGCACGCCCCAAATCGCGAATGTTGATGAATATGTAATGAAGCAGAGACGAAGGGTTAACCTCTTTCGTAGCCACCAATTAAGTACTTTGTATAAATAAATATAGTTTTCAATAAATTCCTTTGAACATAAATGTTACCTCGTACTTAAATAAATTTATTATAGTAATTATGCAATTCATATTTTTATGAATGCATTCATACTTCAAGTGATTACTGACCAATTAACATAATGATTAATTGAGCCAACAGATATCAGTATCTATAGACCCATTAAGATTATAATATATTTTTCATTAATACAGACTAACTGAGAAAATTATTAGCAGTGTTTTATATCATCATTAAGATCTTCAATAAATGTTCACTTAAATTCTGAATGACACAGGTGGAACATCACCACATCTATCAAATAATATGAAGAATGTTTAATTATCTTCTTGAGAAATCAACAATTAAAGAAGAGGACAGTGTGACTTGACTAGTCCTAATAATTTTCCGTTTCTCTACTAGTACTATTACTAATACTGTTAATCCTACTACCACCGGCAATTCTTCTGGTATCGACTTTACTACTCCCACTGCCAGGATACTTTTTCTGGTACTGGTGTTTCATTCCAGTCCTATAGATACTGAACCTTGCACAGCTGTTACTAATGGAACTCAAAGCATTGGTTCTATTGCTATAGTTCCTGCTTGCTTCTATGACTGTACTAATCTTATTCAATAATACCAACTCAAATCCCTCTGCGTCTGCTCTTGCTACTCTGCTTTGTGTAACCATCAGGTGCCCACACACCAGCAGATTTAATCGGTAGATCTGATCGGCAGACCAGTCGCCTTATTGGAGGGCAGATAATTGTCTGACCGATCAAATCTGCGTTGCGTTTGCACGTACAGATCAGAAGTGAGCAATTGATGGTCGTCAAGCGCTGAAATACTGATTTCTCTGTGTATTAGAAGGTTTCGTGTCAAATTTGTTACAGCTACGCTAACCCTTCTTTTGAATTTAAGCATATTAGAAGTTTTATAACGTCAATTGTTGGCTGTAGTGGTGAACAATAAGCCAGAATAGGTTGTTATTGTTATTATTACAATTACAAAATATAATATAGCTTCATGTCAACAACGAAATTATTTAAACTATTCCACTGAATCATTAAAAAAAATTTCTTAATATTAATTGTGTTGGTATTTTTTGATTATTATACTAATAAAGTAGTCCTTTGACTTGTTTATTTCGTAATTTGAGATAATTAGCTAAGATAGTAAAAAGATATCCTCTCTCAGAGAACAAATGTATTACTCATACGAGAATCTGCACAGATCTCGATCGTAAGATAATTGTCGGCAGACCTCCACTGACGTGTAAACGACCTACAGATTTGCGGCAGTTTTGTTAAATTTGGCAGATATCTGCCGATGAAATCTGCTCGTGTGTGGCCACCCATTGTCCAAATGTACTATTAACGTTACTAAGAATAACACCACGGTTCCAGCTACTACAACCCCTGCCCGTGCTACGGGAATATGTATCTCAATTACTATTCCTACAACCATAGCTACTATTTATGTTCTGCTCCTATTAATCACATTGCTGGTCGGTGTGTTTGCCTCCGAATATCAGCCCTACCTCCGCTACAACTCCTACGACTGAGAATATGAATAGTACTGTTTCTAACTCGTATTAAAGCTCCTTAAACGGCTTTCTGTATAAGTAAATTAATAATTTATGAGAGTCCTTTCTATCTCACAAACTAATCCAGTTGATTTAGTAAGCATTTATGAAGCTAATGGGGTCAAATAGATTTTGCCGAAACAGTTTTCGTTGTTCTATAGAACCGTAATCAGGCTTTCAGCAAGTTAACATAATATGACCGACATATCCTTTTTCTGCTTGGACAGGAATTTTGTTGGAAAATATTTGGACGGGTATTTTTTGATTAGGCAAAAGTTTTATAATACCATAAACTGTAAACAACCATTTAAAAACGTAAAACTTAAAATTTTGATTTAATTTTGTTGATAAATTACTGGGGTGGAATGAACGTTACAACTTTAAATTTAAGCAATTTAATTACCCTCACGAAAGAATAGAAAACTTTTCTCTCAGAAATGAAACACGTGATCTTGGTGGTATACTTTCTACTGAATTAAAATAAATCGGTTTCTACCCATTAAGTAAGGTCTCTGAGATACAGATCATTTCAAACATTATGACTCAACTAGAAAGTAAGAAATGACGATTTTCGGCTGTATTACGCCAGTGGAGCATCCCTCTTGATGGTCCAAATATAACCGGCCAGCATATTAGGCTTCCATATTACTTGGCACCTCTTTTGCATAGCTTAAATCTCCTGATGGAAGTGTTCCCCGTGATCATCCCTCATTACACTAAGATTTTTCAGGAAAGAAATCACGGTGCGATTGCATGAATTTTATTTTAAGGACATGCTATAAAATCACCGTATGCTCAGTCTAATCTAGAGAATGGATCAAACATGTTTATTTTAAGAAATTGAAGTAGAAAAAAAACACTGGGTGATGCTGGAAACTCGATAAGTCTGTATTTTTTACTACTATCGATTCTCGAACGACAAAAATCAGTGTTATTGAACAAAACCCAGTGTTAACGAATTAACTGACACGAATTCAGCTTACATGTTCCTCCGTATAAATTTCATCCCTCCGTTTCCAAGGAGCATGGGGGTTGCGGCTATCACAACACAACACTTTAACATTCATTTACTGAAGATATGGATACTCATATTTATTTTCTGTCCAATTTCTTTCGTTTTTCGAAGGTAAAAAAGCTCTTGGGTTTTAATAAGTCTTACGTTTGCCATAAACACTCGACGTGCCGGCAAGTCAGAATATCAAATCAATCCATCCCAGTAAGAAATGATTTCTCGTCGATCAAAGGTTGACTTCGAAAGTTCATATAAAATGCCAAGAAATAACAACTCAATCTAAAGACATAAACTGTGCACTGGCTACTTGGACGTAAATCTTTGCTCATACTCGAATGAAAATTACTACTATACATGGTTTTACGAAATAGAACTATGGGCATGCAGCAAGTCATAAAATACTAAGATATTTCAGTTTTTCCAACTAAAGACTGCGGGCTGTAGCTAACGCACCTTGGTTTATGAATAGCAAAATTCTTCATCTTGACCTTAGAATCCCATTCATCACAGAAGTCATCAAGAGTCATCCAACTAAAAGCCAAAAAACGCACGTTAAATCATGCTAACAATCTATTCCTCGATATCCACTCCGAAAAGCCTACAGTAAGAAGACTGTAAAGACTATGGCCAGGAGATCTGACAATAAATCCTGGAGACCCACCAATGGACGGTACCCTACTCGTGTTATGCACCAATCATATCAAAACTTATTTCTTTATATGCAATAAGGGTAGATTGCAGTTTGTCAATTAATAAATAACTTAAAAAAGTGTAGGCTAGATCATCATACAGATGGCGAAAATAAGTTTCAAACAGTTAACACATTAAAGGAAAAAGTAGTTTTAAACCCTATCCTGTCAACAGTAGCCATCGTGCACCATACTTCACCGACAGCTAACCCTAATTTTAAGAACCGTCACTAATTTAATCATCCCCGTGGCTAACTAATTATGGATGAGAGATAGATATTTTAGAATCCCAAAAATAACTTTGCTGGTTTATGAATAAAATTCCTTAAAATAATCAAGAGCTCATATGATGCTATAAATAATTTTAATGTACTGTCACTTGTAAAAAAAACATTATTTATTTTATTGTTATAAAACTTATTTTAAAAAGTTATAAATGGCAGTTAATTTGAAATAGTCGGATAATATGTAATAGATGGTATAAACTATTGAACTACTAATTAGATTTTAAAAAAGTCATTTTTTAACTGAAGAAAACATATTTTTAATCAATATCATCAGAAAATCTTAGAATTAATTTACGAAATGTCCATTCTGCACAGAATTCCTAGAAATTAGGTTGTGGTGAATATGATTAGAAAAATTTAAGGCGAGCCTGGTTTACGTTTACACGAGTGGAGGGATGTTAAATCGCTCCTTGAACGTCTATTCGGATTAGATCAGTGGTAGAGTACCCGCGAGGAAAATGAGAGGTACGGGGTTCGAGTCCCTGGTCCGGTAGACATTTTTCATTCTCGTCTTTCTTCCATATTTTTAAGATTATGTGCAACTTATTTCTGCTTTGAGGCTATTTGCAACTGTGGGATATAATCTTGCTCCTCTCTGGTACAGTCAAGGTGAGCCCATAGAGCTGGAGCATTGAATCCGCGTCTTTGGTTTCCAGTTCTTTAGTTGGTAGTATGAAACTCATTACAAATAATACATCAGTATGGAACGATTCGTTGCTGATAACGCTGGAGTCATTTATAGAAGATTGGTCTAAGTTTAAATTTTAACAGGCAGTCTTTGAAAGTTCTGTTTCTTTTGTTGTTTTAAAGATTTTGGTCCTCCCTTTTGTCATTTTCTTTCATTTCATCATACAACACATTTCTATATGGGGAGTAGGTTATTATAGAAGAATACGCAACTTTAATGCCTCTCGTAGACTTCTACTTTTTTCGAGGCGATGGAGATATCTTAATGGGTAAGACTTAGACGAATCAGGGTCAACCATATCAGAACTATTGGAAGAAAGGGCTAGTTAACGACCACTATTTAACAAACTACAATTCTTTTAGTGTAACATCAATATTCAAGTCTCGTGTGTAATAGTAGGTTAAAATGTTTGAAAACTTACCTGGAAAAATTCTTGAAAATCAAGAAACACATTTTCATTCTGTAACGAGTGGTACGACCACAACACTCGGTCAACTCTCATTGCACTGCATCGTGGGAGTCTTTTCTGAGTAGTTCATGGTATTCCTTTGTAATGGCAGAACCAAACAACCGAAATCGCGGTTTTTTACAATTTCCGGATAATCCAATAATATCCTCTCATGTAATACCAAGGACGTGTTTTTTCAGGCTACGTTACAAAACATTCTCTCCAATAAAAAATGTGTGTGGCTGACTATTTGTCAATGGGTAGTGAGAAAGTGAAAAAAATTGGCAATTGACCTGGATGAGGGGTGAGCCGAAGTGCGGTGAGCTTGGCTTTGATATTACATTTTCGTGGCGTCCACTAATTTTAGTGCAATTAACTTCTACTGATACTCTCCGTGGGAACTCTTCTTCTATTGCTTCCATTATAGCAAACGATAAACTTCACTCCACTCCTACTGTCAAACTGGTAGAGTTTCTTATGTTGCTATTGTTACAGCAGACGTTATTCCTCACTCCACTCCTACTGTCACTCTAGTATTTTCTTCCGTTACTATTGTTACAGCAGACGTTATTCCTCACTTCACTCCTACTGTCACTCCAGTAGTTTCTTCCGTTGCTATTGTTACAGCAGACGTTATTCCTCACTTCACTCCTACTGTCACTCCAGTACTTTCTTCCGTTGCTATTGTTACAGCAGACGTTATTCCTCACTTCACTCCTACTGTCACTCCAGTAGTTTCTTCCCTTGCTATTATTACAGCAGACGTTTTCCTCACTTCACTCCTACTGTCACTCCAGTAGTTTCTTATGTTGCTATTGTTACAGCAGACGTTATTCCTCACTTCACTCCTACTGTCACTCCAGTAGTTTCTTCCGTCGCTATTGTTACAGCAGACGATATTCTTCACTTTACTCCTACTGTCACTTAAGTAGTTTCTTCCGTTGCTATTGTTACAGCAGACGATGCCCATCACTTCCACTGCTATTGTTACAGCTGACAATGCTCATTGCTTTACAGTTAACTATATTCACGCCACTTCCCATTCTACTGTAGATGGTTTCAATGCTGCTTCATCTACTGCTGATCTTACTGCTATCTCTGTCTGCTAATACCACATAGTGGTATCCATACTGGAACATAAGCATTTCTAGGCTTCTTTTTCATTTCTCTGAGTGTTTATTCTTATAACGTACTCATTCTCCCTGCTGTGTTTAATTAGGGAAAACTTGGGATGGAGTATGCTATCACATAGGGGAGCATGATCAAAGAAGTCGCGTCTCTGCCGCTAACAGGAACAGCTGTAGCGTTAGGGAAGGCATTAAAACGTCCGTGTGATTTGACCGTGCGCTAATGCAGTGGAGGGGAGACTTGGGTGGGGCGGAGCTTGGCTGAAACGTCGATGTCAGTGTCTCTCCGGAGCCGGAGCCGGAGCGAGTGCGGTCCAGTGAGCTTCAACGGCGCAGATTTCGGGAACACGCAGACGCACGCGGATGATGAGGCTACCCACGACGGATGGTACGTCACTCATTCAATATAGGCCTACTATTGTTTACATCGGGACGAAGTGCACATAGAAACATAGCAGCTCAACCTAAACATACGGTATTTCTATACAAGAAAGCGACTAAAATATTTCCAACATTGGTGTCAATATTGCTGTATAAACAGTTTGGGTAACTACCAAAAACATGACACACTCTTCCAGACTTATGGACCGCCGCCCAATGTACAAATGACAATAATAGCGAAATGTGAACGCATTTTCAATTTATTTCCTTATCTAAACAGACTCATAACGAATTTCCATAACTTAAGTGACGCGAATCGCTTTGTTTACATATAATGAGACATCAACAGTCGCTAAAGTTAAAAATGAATTATACATATTCCCATAAAATTCATTTATATATTGGGCAGTCTATTGCTGTTGTTATCAATGTTTATAAAAGATATAATAAAATTGTTTTATATGTTCTCGTTGTGCATAATGACAGCCACTCGTCCTTTCTGTAGGAAACTACGTATAATATTAACGATAATAAGATTAAGAATGCATTTTTAATTTATGGAAACAAATTAGAAAGGCTCTGATTCTATTATGAACGTTAATGCACAAATACATATGCCAGAATAAAACGTTTAAAAAATGAAATACATATTCTTTAAACACATTTGTCAGAAGACGTTTCGGCTTACAATAAAACTTCTTCAGGCGAGTACTGTAAAAAAATAATTTTATATTGTATTTGTAGGCATGCAATCAAGAAATTTCCCCTATTAATACCTGAAAAAGCTCTTAATTTGCTAACAAAACGTCGCCTAAAAATTTGTAAGAGGGGTTTGTAATATCTTTATTAAACTTCTCATTCTCATCATTTATATTATATTTATCTACACAAAATTCTATATTCCACATTTTTTTTGTAAAATTAAGTTAAATTGTTTTGTTATTGGAGTTGTTTGATTGATTTCTTTTTATGTATGAAATTGAATAATCCGATATGAGCATTGATTCGGAAATGCCAGATCCAGTGGCGATGTGCGTACTTCGGAGTTTATCCTGCCCGTGTCGGATAACAAACGGGGAATTATACGGATCATTTCCAAGAGCTGAGTACCAGAATAGGATGCGTCAAAATACAACATAATTCTCGTTTGAATTTTGTTAGCGTAAAAGAGCAACAGTAAGTACTCGTGACGTTATCGTACTAGGTAGACCTTACGTGTCACTACTACTGCACTTCTGAACTCCGGTTAATCTTCACAAGTGTCGTGTATGCATATCGGTTCAGTTACATTCGTCCTTGATGCCCTTCACAATCAGCTGGCGTTAACATTTTGTCCGAGAGACGCTGAAATAGTCAAGTTTTTAAATATTGTCTGACTGAAGACTTCTCAGCTCGTTTTCTGAAAGTAGTATGCTTATAATGCGTACAATTATTCAGAAGAGCCAAGGAAAACTGCGATTTCATCATTATTGATTGGTATGCCTACCTTAGCTTCTCTATAATGTTCAACGTAACCTTAACAACAACAAGAGTCAAGGTAAACCGTTCAGAGCTTTTTACAAAAAGAAAAGATATAATTTGTTATATGCACTGGAAAATACCAACAATTTTCACCAATTCGTCTAAAGATCAATGAGCGAACAATGAAAACGTTTTTGAATCATGAATCTCGAATTATAAACTCTTCACACGGCTCAGGTTGGTAGCTGGAGGAATGTATAAATAATTGAAATTAAAAACTAACGACACATTAATAATTATCTCATGAGACTGAAATTGTTTACCATAATATCAGAGTGGGCGAGTCTTGTAATGGAATCTGATTATTTGAAATGAATAAAAAATTATTTCTTTATTGCGATGTAATACAATTCTGATCACTTCCTTGCTTACAAAACCTCATAATTATGTAATTGGATCTTCCTTGGGGTTAAAATAAGTCTCAAAACTGTACAACTTCATTAATAAATAATATTTATTAATTTCCTTGTTATTTTACTGAAACATTCCGTCAAATCATGCCACAATCATATACATACAGAATTATTACCCAACATTTTTGATGTAATAATATTTAAATATAGTCGAATTGTTAAATTAAACCCTATTTAACACACTTAAAATTTTAAACCACAGCCCGGGGCCCTAGTTAACCCTTGGCTACCTTGCTCTACTTTCCGAACCTCCCCTTTTAAATTCCCTTCCTATGCTATTAAAGTGGAGTTGCCTGTATCAGGATCACCCTCATGTAGCCTGTTAACCCAAACAAAAAAAATTGTATCTAAAATACATAACTGCCAGTGAGAGTTTCTCACGCAGGCATTTCCCCCCAGAGTGACTGTGGGGCTCACCTGATTATGTCGGGAATGCCTCGTACTCTCTCTAGGTTTTCACTTGCCGAAACACCTTCATCTGTTTTAGGAGTCGAAGACCTTGGGCATAAGACAAGAGTTGTCCGCTGATCCCATTGGATCAGTCGGCCAGCTGCCTCCTAAAACTGGTGAAGACACTGAGAAGGGAATGCTGCGACCCCACAGAAAACTCTACTCCCGTCATTCAAAAGGGCGTGAGAATAGTACGCAATGCCCGACCTACCTGATGCAGGTTTTCTAGGGTTTTCTATGATCTCTTTCGCTGAAACACTGGGTAGGATCCTTAAACTATAGCCGGGTGCCCTAGTCAACACTTGGCTACCTTCCGCATCCTTCCTTTTCAATTCCCTTCCTATTCTATTAAAGGGGAATTGCCTGTTTCAGGATCACCCTCATGTAGCCTGTGAAACCAAAAAAAATGCATTTTATACATATTATTGTATTTAAATATTTCAAATATTTGACAAAAGAGTGTGGAATTATGACATTAACATTAGTGGTCCAAAAATTTATTTAATCTTTAATCAATTAGTACGAGTATTGATTCAAAATTCATCTTCATAAAAAATCTGATTTCGTATTTTTTTCCCCCAAAGGAGTCCTTAAATCGTTGTCTATAATGTTTGATTATAGTGAAAAGTTCTTACTTATTACCTGTGGATGTTGAAGCGTTTTCTATGCTCTGACATTAAGAATACCTAATAAATAATATTTTATTTGAACTTCGGCGTCTATTAATATATTTAACGACCATTAACACACATATATTTATAGTTAAAATTTACTAATAAAAAATTGTTCTTTCAAATTATATCCAGAAATTACGAGAAAACCATGTATAATGAACTGGGGGATTGATTTTAATTTAAATCAAAATTAATATTTTGGTTAGATTAAATAAAAAATTAAATTTATTAACAGAAAACAAGAAAAACAATAATTAAAAACTTATGGTCCACTTTCAAAATTTACCACAGCTAGTTCAGATTATAATCAATCTCATACAGGTCATTTTGTGGAGATTTTTGCAGCAGAACGACAGTCATGGCACAATTCAGACAGTGGCACAGACACGCCCCTGTTCTCATTCGTGAAACGTCGGCTGTCGTCAAGCGGATCCTTCAACTGATGATTTCTGCCGTCGGTACTTGGTCTTCCTTCTAGGAATTCTAGGGCCCGGATTACATATACTGGGCACCTCTGCTCGCTGCCGTCTATCTTCTTTTCAATTTGCCCCCAAGGGACTTCTTCCTAATTTCTGATGTTCATCGCCAAACTTCAAACTCTATTTCTGATCTCATCTCCACCATCCTGCTTCCAATTTACATTCCCGACTAATCAACTTCTATTCCACGACTGCCCAACTTCTTCCTCCTTCAAATGTTCATGTCCGACTACCAAAATTTCTCCCATCCATCCTCTCAGGACATCTCGTTCATTCACCCCACCATGAGATGATGTCGGATCACCTGACCCTCAGCCTCCCATCAAATCGAGCTTGACCCGCGGTTTCTCTCCCTAATTTCTTCAAAATTTCCGGGGTCAAAGTAGTGTACTCGGATACCAGATCTTTAAGTAACCAAACGGTGATTCTGGCACGTTCAGTACTCCGATGTCTCGCCTCTGTGACGCCTTGATGTTTACTTGTCTCCAATATAAATACGACGAAATAAAATGGCGATTGCCACACACACTCATCACACATGAATTTCGTTGGAATAACATTTTAGTCACTGAACAAAATTGATCGAATCGTTATCTGTCAGAAACTTTACATTTTATAACAACTTTTTTAAAAAACCGACCTTGATAATAAAACTGCATTTATTATGTAACATTGATGTCAGAATAGATTCAGTAGGTTAATTGTAAAAATAAGGGAAGCTCAAATCTGTAATTCATTTTCCGTAATAAACCTCTCCTTTTAGGAATACTCATTGTAAGCTTCCCAGAAGTTTAAGAGTTGAAATGACACTTTCGTAAGAAATCAAGTTACAAAGCCTCGCGAGAAAACCTTGGTTCTCTTGACAGGAGAGTGTAAAGTTGCCTCAGAGTTGGACGTTGCACTGAGAATTCCTAAACATTGTCCTGTGTTGGCGATGTTTTGCCGTGTAACTCAACAATTCATGTGAAGTATAAAGCTGTCCTTTAATGTTGACTTTGCGATGTTAACTTGACACTAAATGTGTTTTACTAAGCACGTCCAGATATAATTTGGTGTAAACAAAGTTTTTAATTTAATTTCTGTCTGGTTGAAAAACCGTTATTTTGAGATTAGATACGACATTCCGCAACAAAGGCATGTCATTGAATATTGTGAAGAGACCGGGAATTGAACAAGATATTCGCGTACAGTATACCAACGATAAAATATGTTTTTACTTGGTTTTACCCTGCTTCAAATTTAGAAAGATAAGAAAAGTACGGTATTTTTTTTTCAGTTGTGCAATAGTGTTTTTGTTTAATTACTGATAGTAAAATTTACATATCTAATTCTATGATGTTGGTGAATATAGGCAAAATAGCATCTTACTATTAATAAAAAGAGAATAACTACATTTTGTGAATTTAATTTATTACGAATAAATATAAAATAAAATAATGTGTCAGTCGTAATAATAAAATATTATTCAAATTTTTTTATGATTTACGTGTTGAGTTTCCGGAGTTTACCGAATAGGTATTAATTAGACAGTTATTTCTTGTTGAACAAATGATATAACAAAGCCATTTAATTATCAGGCTACATTCAGAGATTGTAACAAAATTTCATTAATAATGAAAAATATTCCCGTTACTTTGCAGGATTTAAAAATTCTGTAGTAGAAAAAACACCCGGTACCTTGACGGGGTCCAAAATACATTCGGTATCTTAGCAGAGGGCAAAGTTCATTTGGAACCTTAACGGAGTGCAAAATACAGTCAGGACCTTAACGAAATACAAAATAGTCAGGACCTTAACAAAGTCCAGAAAATACCAGGAACCATAACGGAGTTAAAATGCTTCCAATGTGTTATGAAAATGAAGAATAATCACGCTAGAATAAAGGGAGTATTTTAAGGGGGTTATAAATTTATCTACTTGCTCATGTTAAATTATGGATATAAAGTCTACCTTTCTCCTATAGCATATAACACATTTGACTAGTTGAAACGATCCGAACTCTATCTATTGTAAAATGTTTGGAACTGTGTATTGGGTTGTTGGGGGAGGGGAAAGGGGGGAGTTAAGGGTAGGAAGGAAGGAACCTAACTCTTCAAGAGACGAACTGTCAGGAAACTTCGCGGGGTTGAGAAAAAACACCACACCAAAGTTTCATTGGAATCGTGTGAACGGTTTTCTTATTTATAAAATGCCAAGTTTGATATATTCATCTGACTAATCGAATCTGCATAATTTTCCTCAAAGATTAGTGAATTGTTTCGCTTACCTGGCTTCGACTTAAGATATCAACATTAGAATTAGCAGTGACGTGGTCTGGTCTAAATCATTAATACTCTAAATTATGTGTCACTTACTACGATTAAATTTGTCAGTTGATTCAGGCTAAAGTTTCTATGTTTTCATCTATCTTGGCTCTGAAAGAAATATTTCACAATTCCTTCATTTTCTAATAAAAAGTCTAGAGATTTTCACTTTCCTATATAAAATTTTCTAGGTCAATTATATCGTCACTTATTTTATGAATAACCTGCTATTTCATAAAATTCATCCTTGCACATTTTACTTAATTCATTGACTTTTAAAATAATCAATTTTATTATTTTTTGGTGACCTATATTCATAAGTTACCTTTTGTACCTATCTCATAACAACATTTCTCTGAATGTGAAATATGAGAAATTTCTTTACATTTCATTAAAGCAATGGTACTTAATTGAAATATGAAAGTTCATAACTCCTACACGGCGGTCTTGTATTCAATTAATTAATGGATGACTAAATACCGATTTCACAAATAATGTTTCCTAATTACGTTCAAACAGGATAAAATTTTATTTCTATAACTTTTTTAACCTCTGGGCGATTTTCATGTTGGTAATGGGCTTACCATTAAACGTTATCTGAAACTGTGATAGCCTTACGAACTTGGTTTGAAGCGCTGAAAACTTTTGTGAGAGTCTTATATCATTCTGCTATTATTTCTTTATTAGACGAATAAAATGTTTTTATACATAAATTAGATGTTCCCGTCGCCTTTTCGTTTATAGGTAACCTACCTAATGGTAATTGCTTTCAATAAATAAATGTGTATGCATAAAATTGTAATTAGAAGCTCTGGGAACAAAATTTTAGACCAGTTATTAAACCAGTGAATTGTGTATAACCATGAAACTTTAGCCATGTTTTCTCCTTTTCTGTACTTTATAATCGAGAAATTTTACAACCTCATCTAGGAATTCTTCGAAAAGCAAACGAATTTCTCACAACCTCCATTGCGAATGAATTTACGACGATATTAACGTAATTTATGGACTGGTATTTCCCTGTTTCATCGATTAACATTAATATCTTGCGATCTGAACTTGGAACTATGCGTCGTATGAACAGTTAACACGCAACCAGCTGAAACGAGTGACTCACAAACCTTTCGTTCTGCGTTTTCGATATATTTCGCGCCTTAATTCTAATTTGCATAATTCGCTGCATGCAAGGAGCTCGTGAAGTGTTAAATCCTCTCTGGAATATGTTGCTGCAGGGGAACTGGCCCTGGGTGTTCATAGGTGGACACTCTAAAAAGCAACCAGGAACACTGTTATTTATTAAATAAATTGTGAACCACAACTTCGCATGACTTACATGTGCATTACAAGCTACAGAAACGTTTGGATAACCCATGAAACGGGACTACGTGGGTGTCGTACACTAAGAATATAGACACGAGTGCAAAGAGACAGAGAAAATTATCACAATTGTACCATCTGCCAATTTAAAATATTAGTACAGTAGACATAGTTATTCAAAAAGCGTTATTCGTGGAGGAGCCGCGTGCAACTACGTCGTTAGGGATGGGGTCTAGAAGAGTTAAGTGGTAGAAAGACCGCGACCAGATCTGTAATGATCGTTGAAGAAAAAATAATTTCTCCTAAACATGACAGTCACATAAAACCGTCGCTACTGATGCCAGTTAATTCTTGATACCTGCGTTGTAATTTTCGTCTCTAAACCATTTCAGGAACCCATGGCAGAGTAGCAGACATTTTCATATACTTACAGAAATGATTTCACCTGCTGCACCTTTGTAACACGTCTGTTCTACAAAACGTTCTGCCCCCCACTGAATAAGACGTAACTGTGCGCGGATCTCTATGATTAACAACTACTCACGTTTGGGGAATTTATATGTGTGTGATAATTGATTTATATTGATTTCAATATTTCACTGATTATATCCAAAGCTGTTAATTTTTGGTGCTGAGGAGAATATATCATACGCATTTGTCGTTGTTGGGTTTCTATCCTTATTATTTATTTTACGCATGTTTTATTTTGTACCAGGAGACTCAATTTTGTATAATCCGCATATTTATATAAATAAAAGCTAATGCATACTGTGTAATTTTTTCTTTATAAAACGGGCATCGTTCGAACACTTAGAAACACAATATTTGACGGTTCATTTTTCTCTTAAAGGCCAAAAAAAGTCCCACGTTAGTCATCTGCCTTGGAATTTCATGTTGGTCCCTTATGCGTTCCTATAAAAACGCATCCGATTGCCATGAAATTTTGGTGTCTTGTAGTGTTTACCTCAGAGGAGGTTTCTATCTATTTTTCGAAGTGTTAAATTGCTTCCTTCCCCCGTTTAGGCCCTACTCCAAAGACACTTAGAATTTGCCATAGGATTGATTATGACCTCAAATAACCTGTCAAACGAGATGATTAAATTACAGTTACGCGTGAAATAATGCTTATATTTAACTAAAGTTTAATTTAAGTAATGATACTTTCTAATTAGTTAATAAATATTAGAAGAAATTAGAAGACTAGGACAGCACGGACTCAAATTTATTTTTAGAAGATACATGCATGCACATATTATTTCTCACTAATCACAAAGAAGATGAGGTTGCAGTTATAAATATTATTGTCCGTCTCTGGGTATTTTTCTGTATGTATGTGCTTATTTAAGTTAACAGTAGATTTCTTGACTGGATTCAGACACTGAGCCATCGCGGAGGTTATGATGAAATGCAGCTCTCATAATGTGGGGAACGTGAAGAGGTAAATTTTACAAAATTATCAAGTAAAAAAGACTGTGATATACTTAAAATGTAAATAATAAAAAATATAACCATAGTTCAGTCCTCACAAATTTTATTAATGCATGACGAGAGTTTTCCTCAATAAATTAATGAAATTTGTGAGAACTGAGCTATGGTTATATTTTTCATTATTTTCAAAAATGTGGTGACCTCGGCGTGGTTTAATCACATGTTGACAAAGACTTTACTGTCGAATTAAATACTGTAGCGGGCTAATATAAATAATTTCCCTGCAATCGCCTGGCTCCCTATCAAGTAGGAAAAACGAATTAGGATCAACGATAAAAAAATATATATCATTGAAACTTCGTGAAGGATATTTATCAATTAGAAAATGACAGTTAGTTTCCTTATATAATATTTTTCTCGACATAATTAATTATAAATATGTTTAAAAAACTATGCCATTCTGCTACTTTTAGTTCAATATTCGTTCACATATAAGCAGGCACTATCAAAAATGTTCTGTTGTTCGTGAAGGTTTCTTTCTTATTAAAAGAGTAAACCTGGAAAATTTAAAACACAAATATATTCTATTAAAATAAAAAATTAGAGCAAATTAATTATGCTGGGCCACTGTGTGTATGAAAACTATCTCTCAGTTTATTTGAAAATTGACTACTTAAAGACGATTAATTCAAGAAAGCTCAACAGGCAAAGCTGCGCCTAGCCTTGATAACCTTTTGTGCAGTGGAAGTGCATTAGTTTTTCATGATTCCGTGTGAGGCGGTTATAGTACCCCATCATTGTGTTTTATTTACACGAAAAGCGGAAGCCTTTCTTTACTTCCTCAATTCTCGTTCCATTCCTATTTTAGTAACAGTGGATAACTTTCACATCCAGAAGGGATTCTAACAAATACTGAAAACATTGCATGCATGTATTTATTTAATCATGGAATGGGTAGTTTTTCCTATAGCAGGCGCATGAAATAATCTATGCCAATAAATAAAATTTAAGTGTCTGTCTATCTGTCTGCCCGTATGTTAGTCTCGAATAGGCTCCGAAATGGCTCAGCGAATTTCAATGAAAATTTGAGGTTTTAAAAAATGGCAATTTAACTTCAATATTAGTGCATATTTCATTTCGATAATTATATATATATATATATATTCTACGTGGAGGTTTCTTTTTCATAATTGCGTTAAAATCTCCAAACTTGGATGAGGGGAAGCCTATACTCTTGATCTGTTTAAGCTTCGAAACGGCTTTAACGGATCTCAATGAAAATTTCAGGGATTGAAACATGAATTTTTAATTAAATTTTCGGCTAAGTTCATTTCGATATCTTGCAGAGTTCAGAAGATATTTATATAAATATTTATAAATCCATCCAATTGCTCACTATTATTAGTTCCGAAACGTAAGACCTGTTCTAAACCAACTGCGAGTTGTAAGGTTTCATACATTCAATGAATTCAACTTTATCGAAATTCTGCACCCGTTGTTTCGTTTTTAGGGCAAAATAAAAAGAACTACTTCGACCCGAACGAAGTCGCGGGGGTTAGTTAATAATAAATAAATATAATTATTTTAAATAAATGAACCGGAGCAGAATTTCAATTATGAACAGTGTATGAAAATAATATTAATCTTGCATAAATTTCGAAAACAGACATTTGATAAATATAAGAATAATATTGGTATGGACTGAACATTATGGCTTCAGTGCTCATGGGTTCTGAAGGACTCTTTCTTGTGGACATTATGCCACGTGGACCCACCAATAATTCTGTTTGCAGTTATGAAGAAATTTCAAGCTCCACATCCGGAGAAGCACGATCTGTTGCTGTTGTGTGACAATGCACGGCCACATGTCAGTCCACGGACGAGATCAGAAAACTAAGAAGGACAACACCCGACTTACCGTTATGAAGAAATATTTTTGTGGAGCTGTAGAGCGCGAGGCAGTTGAGACGGATGGGGATTATGTGGAAAAATTAAATTTTTGTTGACGAGTCTAGACAAAGAAAAATAGGAAAGCTGTAGAGTGAAAATGTAATTTTCAAATATCGTAAATCGTGAGAAATAGCAAGTCGTTTATGGTGCACAGTAGAAGTGAGATGATGGCGGGAAATTTATCATCAGCGAAGAACCGGCGTTTGAGGAAACCTTGTGTAACGCGGCTACCATTCTTAAAAACTTTCATTATATTCTTATGGACAGGATATACAAATAGCGCCAAGGTATTCTTACAACTACGTTTACTTTTAGGGAAAGATTTCCTACGTACAGCATGTTATGAACTGAATAAAATATATTGCCTCGCTATGATTTTTGAGTTACTAAGTAGCCGTAATAAGGGTTGATGTTATAATGCCCGAGACCATCGTATTTTGAGGCACTGGCAGCTTCTCGCCAGTTATACTGTTGTTTTAATTATTTTCCACCGCAATCTTTTTAATACTACAAAAGTAATTCGGAACAATGAAAATTCGGTACCTCTCAATGCTATGAAAAATATCTTTTCTCCTCCAAGAGGGAATAATTGCTTCAATTGAAGCTCAAGCCAACGGCACTGAAAGTAAATTTAGAAGATAAGAATGGAAAAATGTAGGCCGGATGCGGGAATCGAAACTAAGGCTAACCGTACGGTTTCTCTAATCATATAAGTTAATCCAGGTATTTTCTCATTTACTGGTTAATTTTCCACGGGATAGGAACGACTTAATTCAATTTTTTAAAACCAACATGTTTGTCGAAATATCAAATTTTTAAATAAATTTGTTGTTTACCTTCTTAGCATCCTCCAAAAGTTGGAACCAAAAATAACTTAAGTTATTAATTTATAATGTTCATTATTCATCAATATAATATTCGATTTATTTCACCTGACTGAGCGTATCAAATTAAACTTTACTTTTTACAACTATTTTAGTTGTTGATAGGTTCGAAATAAAATTGTAATGGCGTTTCTTCCATTCACCCTCAAAACCAAACATCCCCTTACTCGGTCCTTCTATCTTTTTGGTTTCCAAATCCCAATAAAAAAACTCCCGTCGCTTACCTGGAACTTGTGCTAGACTCCAAACCTTACTGGAAACCCCATCTTACCCACCTTGCATCAGAAATCAACACCAAAATAAAACTACTGTATCCACTCCTCAACAGATACGCTCCAATCTCCTTCTTTCCCCAATCCGCCCCATATAGTCATATGCATGCTCCATTTGGAGATCTACTGCCAACTCCAATTCAAATAAAATCCAAACCAAATAAAACAGATTCCTTAGAATCATTTCCAACTCCCCCTGGTACCTTCGAAACTCTGTAATACACAATGATATCCAAATTCCACTCATCTGCACCACAATAAAATCATGTATCTCCTCCTTATCAAAAGCTCCATTGAATAACTCCAATGACACCATAGTCCTGTCCATTTCCTCCTCCACACAACCGCAGACTCAAAAGAAAATTGCCTATAGACTACATCCTTCCACTTTCCCACTCCGGCATATCCTAACAATAATTTCTCCTCAGTTAGCTCGCATCTCATTCGCCATTCTTAAATCAACTATTCCTTTACTTATCTTCATCTGATCCCCCTCCTACCCTAAAATCTAATAAAACTCGCCGTAAAACACTAGCCAATCAAATATTATAAACTGCAATAACTTGTTACGTCCACAGCTCTGTCGTTTCTCTCGCCTTTAAATTGATAGTCAATGGATTTTCAATTTATACAAGCATTCATGTCAATTATTTTCTCTGAGAATAAATATACATATAACATGTCAGATAAGCTTCGGATAAAAGTTTGCAATACTAAAAAAAGTTTGGCGTTTCTAGACTTTCTAAGTTTTTCCATAGCAATCTGAGAAATTTGAAAACAATTGCTTTTCTGAGTAGGAATAAAATTATTTATTAAATGAAATGATGTTTTATGTTTCGGTTCGAGAGAGTATTCAAAAGTTAATTGAATATACACATGTCTCCTGAAGTATCCACCAATCCTTTGCAAATGTAAACTTTTCTCAAGGATTCGTTCCGCGAGAAACACGATTATCATTGCAAAACAACGCTGACTCGTAATGCAGTGTTTCCCACATCATTATTTTGTCTGAATATATCGTTGACGTCACCTGCTCTGTCATGGCCTGAAATATAAACGGTAGGACTTGATTTCTGAGCATTAGGTTTTCTTTTCGTGGTACGGGGATTAATTAAAAATTATGATTGAGAAACGCGTGAGTTTCATTGCAACGGCGCATGACACCTCAGATTATTATAACACGCAATGAAATGATTATTCGTATTAGTCATCAGAGTTTCCTAGAATAGTCCGCAGTAATATACGGAATCGGATCCGACGAAGGGATTATTCAATCACGAGCACTAATTCCTTAATATCATTATGGATGAAGTTCTCTAAGCTTCTGTACATTACGTCCGATTAATTTTATTAGTGCTTCGTGAATGCAGATTTCCTGCAAAAGCGTAGTCTACTTGATTTAGGTAGTGAGTAATGAAAAATAGTGGAATTTAAACGTTATTTATGGAAATAAAAGTTATAAGTGGAATTTAATCATTTGGGAACTATTAAAAAAGATATAATAATATTTATTATACTTATTTGCAACAAGATATCTTTAACCAAGAGGCTGGGGCTACTAAATAATTGCACACTGAATTAAAATAAGGATATAATTTGCTACAGGGTTAACCATTTTGAATATTACTACTATTACTTCAACATCGCTTTAATTATTTTACGCTTGAGATGTGTGATAATTATTGATACTAAATAAATATTGAAGATATAAAAAATAAATCGTAACTAGTTGAATATGTATGCAACTTTTCTGCTCTGATGATGTGTGGCACACCACGTGTTCATTAATTAAGTCAAATACAATGGTTTCTAATTTACTCAACAAAATTTAAAAAATATATTTACAATAGAAATAGTCTAAGTTTAAAACATTACCTTGTGTTAGGCTGGAAACTCGAAAAAACGTTTTTTTTAATCAGACAGACATAATTTAAGACTTATTGTTGCAACACTCCCAGATGATGAACTTCCGACGGCTTTTCAGTAAGGGTTGCAGCCCAAGGATTTGGAACAATACTCTGTTCTTTCTGCCACGTGGTCTTCTGCTTCTCCATCCAGTCGCATATTTTTCTTACTTTCTGCAAAACGTTTGTCTCGCTCCTCTCCTTTTTCATTTCAGCTCCCCTAATTGGTGGCAACTGGCCACAGCATTCCTCAGCCAAATCTATTAAATGCTTTATAGTTGGTTGAGGCAAAATACGTCGTTTGTTGGCAGGGGCGAAGGCTGTTTCCGGGAACATGGATATCTTCAAACGGAAGCTTCGTCCTAGAATTGTTTACCTGAACCTGACCATGCTTGTATTAGCCGCACATTTAGCTCAGACATTTAAGCTAGATGGAAATTAAAAATAATAATTCAATAACGAGGGGCAGCAACGCATTTTAGCCGGCACACACTCAACGCGATTAAGTTATACATAAAAACAAATTCAACAAATTGATATGATCTACTTGGCTAAAATATAAGCATAAATTAGAAGGATACTTTGCAGATTAGCTAGGGTACGGATTGGATCAGAGTGAGTTTAAGTTAGTCTCCTTTCCATCTTATAGGCGAAGATGTTACGCGTAGATAATAGGAAAACGTAGTACGTTCTTGGTATCTATAATATAACTTGAAAACGCTAAAGACCATAGTTGTACATAGTAATACTAAGCTTCACATATGGTGGCCCGTACAAGATTGCCTAAAGATCTGCAACGTGCAACTCTATTTCGCACGATTAATAACAGCCGTAAACACACTCTTGCACATTTCTCGAGTTTCACAGACTATAAAAGCTAAGCACGGTTGAAAGTATTAGTAAACCGCTGCTTTGCCTCTCACGGTGCAAAAACAGTAATAAATTATCACTCTCTAAATACCCGGAGTTCAGTACGCACGTGTACAAACAAAACATTATTTCGACAAACTCCGCAGCAGTAACCTGCTCCGAAAACATTTAATCCTTGGCGATTTGCTGTTGCTCGTTCTTGGCAGTAATGTTAAGATTTCCTCTCACATTCTGAAACGTAAATTAGTACGACTATTCTTGTCAATGTTTTAATATGCTTAGCCTTGACTCTCCTTCATTTCATCCAACCATCTGAAAAAATTATGTTTAACACGAGGAATTAAGTACGATTCTTTCTTTTATGCTTCAAAATATTTTTAGTAATCCCGCTCATTATATGGATTCAATCTTTTCAAAATTGATTTCTGCCTTTTTTGGTTAACTGACTAAATGAGGATGATCCTGAAAAAGGGAAAATTCATCTTTAATAGCACTGGAAGGGAATTGAATGGGGTGGAAATGGAAGGTAGAGCAAGGTAGCCAAGAGTTGATTAGGTACCCCGGCGGTTAGTTTAGGGATTATACCCGGAGTTTCACCTAAAGAGAGTAAGGGAAAACCCTATAAAACTTGCATCAGTAAGGGCGGGCTATTGGGTACTATTCTCACGCCCTTCCGAAGACGGGAGACGAGTTTTCTGTGGGGTCGCAGCATTCCCATTCTCCGTGTCTCCAGCAGTTTTAGGAGGCAGTTGACAAACTCATCCAAAGAGATCAGTGGACAACTCTTGCCATGTGCCCAAGGTCTTCGACCCCAGTACATATACCTCCCAAAGTAGGTGAAGGTGTCTCGGCATGTGAGAACATTGAAAAAAAACAGAGAGTGTACGAGGCATTCCCGACATATTCAGGTCACTATGGGGAGAAATGACAGACTTCACTAGACTGAAAGAGGGAACATAATTCTAAAAGTTAATGTTTCAGTATTTCAGCAACACAGAAATCTTGTTATTAGTTATCTATAATTAGAAATTTTATTCTCTAGTTAACTTTATTAACATTCGTAATAAGTAGCAGAGTTTTACTGTCGGAACTTTTCTCGGGACATAATGTCAAATTTTTATTTAATTTTTATTATATATCGACTTTGCTATTCAAATTGTGTCCACTTTACGACTTTCGGCTAGAGTACAACAATAAATCAAGTTATGTGGAACGAACCTGAGTTCGAACTAAATAGCTGTTTCGTTTCCAGTTCTGTCATAATTGCGTAAATGTCGATGAGAATTATTCATCAGGAAAATCACTAATTTATTTAACTGATAAAACTCTTGAATTTCAATGTGTCACTGTCAGATAAAATTTCAAATACAAATATTTGGAAAGATTTTCACCGTGTTTTTTGTAGTTCACGGCTTGTGAAATGAAAGTTTTGTAGCCGATTGTATTTCAAAAATAACTATGTGAAGTATGCGTTATATTTAAATTTGTAGTAAACGTATAATGTTTTAGGTGATACTTAAACATCATTAAAGTCTACAGACGTTTATTTACTACTATAATTTCTTTATCAGCGAGTTTCCCCCTTATTTTTTCCATTTCTTCCAAATAAACGTTTTACCTTTCCCCTGTTGTCAAACTCGAGAAGAAAACAGGAGAACTTTGTGTAACCCAGTTGTAGTTCCAGGAGTGAGTAAATCGATAACTTTGAGATCACCAGGGAAACACATCGTCCATATCTGTTATAATCCAAAGTCCTAACTTTATGGTTTCTAAATTTTCTGCGCGTCAGCGCCAATATCAGAAGCTGATGAAAAATAAATTTTTTTAGCTTCGATTCCCTGTTGTTATGTATATATTCCAAGATTTCATAGTAATCCGTAATTTTCTGGGACATGTCACTCAACGTCTACATTACAGCATTTTTCTTAAGAGAAACATACGAGATGAATAGGTATTTACATTTAACGTTTGTTTTTATTAATAATATATATTTAACGGATAATTTCATAATTATATTTTTCACCTAGCAGCGTTTCGGTACTTTACACCATTTTCGTACTCTGGTCCGACCAATATATTTGTATTGAAGTTATAAACGTTTCATGCTGCTTGAATTATAAATATTTTTTGTAATTATAATAATAAATCAATAGATCTTTAAATACAGGTTGATTGAAAAATAATAATTCGATTGTTGTTGTTGTGGTCTGCTGCATCCCTCCATGCTTAACTATCTTACGCTGATAAAATCCCAAAGTGTGGAGGAAAGGCAGAGTCTATTTTGTACAATTACTTGTGATGTAAATAGGCTTTTAAATTTAAGCTTTCCTATTTTTTTCTTTTTAGTAGTGCTGATTTAAATTGTAAACATAATTACAACAAATAATTTCATTCGTGACATTGATTAATAAGTCAAAGGTGAAAAGTTCAAAATTGTTGTTAACTTTGTGGGTAAGTAATTATGTCGGAGCGTTTCGAATCCATCCTGCTTCCTGTTCTGTGTTCGTTCGGGAGGATACTGCTAACTGAAATTCAATTTCAAACAGATACAGTTCCATGATATTTTACGTGGGACCGTGAATAGGGTCAGTTTTCCTTTATCCGGTTTCCACATTCTGATTTCCTGTCAGACAAGCGAATATTGACGTGCTAAATTTCCTGTCCTGGCGAAATATTTACATCGTTCAACTCAAAATAGTCTTCAGTAAGTGGATCTGGTTAACTATGTAAACTCGCGTTTTATACAAGTGATGGATTGAAGCCAAATACGCTCACACGCGTACATGTGTATGGATGCAAAAAGAAGCCTGTCTGTAATTATGTTCCACAAGAACTGTCGAAGCGCTGGATAAATTTCTCCCTAATACAGCACAAATAATTTTAAGTAGATGGGAGGGTTTGACAGTGGGTCAGTTAGGTGTTACTGTTTTCTTTGGATTTGCGGGTGGTAGTTCTGATGCTGTTAAAGTTAAATTTTCATCAAACAGAACTCTGTTACGCATTGTGCTTCAATTAGATGTAATGTAGTAATAATACGTGAAAGGAAAGTCTGAAGGGCTGCGACACATTGTTTTGTGTGTGTGGGGTTAGCTCTTTCACACAATAGCATAAAGGACCTTTTACTCCCTAATTTGAGACTGATTTTCTCAATCCGGAATCAATGCGTGAAAAATTAGGGATCTGCCACTGTACCGAACTAATGGAAAAAATATGTGGGATGCCATCAGTCCATATATGCGACTGAAAAACCTTCTTACTGGCTACAATTGTTTAAATACTAGCCAATGGGTGATATTGAAAACTGTAGCCGATTGGCTACTGGAAATAAGTAGGAGGATTTCGGAAACCTATCGAGATGATATGGAGACAGATTTTGAGGTGGACAGACAGGAAATTGAGAGCCGCCGGCGATGCATGAACGAAGTTTGAGATTCGCTGTTGAGAGATGGAGACCTCGGTAGATGTATATTTTGGTAAGAGTCTCCCCTGTTTTAGCCCAAGACGTTATCGATGTAACTAGAATCGACTTGGCCGGTGTCTCCAAAGCAGACCTAATCAGACCAGAGCAAAAATCCGCCAGACAATGCAGCTGCAGTCCGCGTCGGTATCGTTAACTTAGATTTTATAGTACACATTGCCCGACCTATTTGCCATAAATTACGTGGCTTCGTTTTGGTTTCACCCCACAGGTGACCGTGATTTTTAATGAGACTGAATATAAATTTATTATTGTCAGAGTTTTCATTTGTTTATCATTTAATTAAATTCTCTTGTTTAAATTTTATTTTATTAAATTCAGAATTATAAATTAAATCTTTTCTTTTTCTTTCAAACCCTTCATAAATTGATTCCTTATGTGTAAATAAATAAATAAATCCACCACTCATACATTTATTACAATTAACGTTCGACTTAATATTAATAACCTCCCATATAATTATATTACAATTGATATCCTCCAACGTGGGAATATTATATTAAATAATTAATAAAAAACCTCCCATCTCCTATTATTATTACAAAGATGCAGAGTGATACAGGATTTATTCAATGGATACAAGTCATTATGAGGGATCACCTTTTAAATCATACAAAATAAATAATTTTATTTTTAAAAAGACGTCTGAGTCACACAAAATGTCTGTTACGGTTTTAATTAAAGATTCGAAAATGTCCCGAAGGTTGCGAACGACACGCGGATCAAATTCTTCTGTTTATAAATTTTGGTCATTGTCCTGACTCGCAATCAAGGCTTTCGAATTCTTACCAAACTGTCTAACCTTTTAAATTAAATTAACTCTCCATCAGGCTGATAGGTGGACACAAACGTTCCCTAGTTTGAATTTCTATTCATTTCCATGATCAGTTTAGTACAGTAAAATTTTCACCGAATGACTTTACACCGTTACATTACCTAGCAGGAGCCGTACAGGTTACATCTGAATTCTTGATTATCGCAACCATATGATGATTACTCGGTTCACAATATTCTTCCAAAAGTGAAATGCCTGATTAAATATGAGATAATATTCAAATTGCAACATGGCTTATCGTTTTAAGACTTGCCCGAGCATCACGCAACTGAAACATTTAATCCTTAAGTACGTATTGTTGACTGATTACTAGAAAGTTTTTTTTATCCGTCTCCTGGATATATTTTCGTGACTTTTTAGACAATATAATTTAATTTAAAAATTCAATATTTAACCTCGTACGTGTGATGTGAGCATCATGACATTAATCTAGAATAAGTCATTCTAATCGTGGTCTACTTTAAATTGAGCTTAGCGAGGACAGTCTTTGACGCTCGTTCGTCCAACAAAGAGCTTTTGTTTGGGCGGTCTATAGAACGGTTGGGGCACTTGTTTTTCCGCGTCGTCCAGTATCGATCCTAGGACCTCAGAACCAGACTCCCACAGCCGTGATTATTTTCCTGTACGGCGCCAGTTCGGCGATACAATAAAATCCAGTAGAACACGTTCACGCCAATAGAAACGCGGGGCTCTACTCCAGTTACTTATATTTATTCTCAATAAAGTAATTCTCAATAATACTCTATCAAAATTGAATTTCTTTATACGTACGATTGGTGCAGTAATTGACCCTGTAGACACGATTTACTCTGGATGCACACGTTGAACATTACATTTCAGCTTTCTTCAACTATCCACTTCATATAGAAGAAATAGTTACTGGCTAAAGAATCATATTGTACTGATGTATTTTTAAAAAAGAGAAATTAATTTGCAGCTTGAATATCTCATAAATGACATGAATTTCAGAAGTCAATATTATTAATTTTTTACCAGTTTAAAGTAGTTCTGTGTTTTTATACGATCTTCAATGTCGGTAAAATTTGCATGTATAATGTTTACTATTTACTTAATAAAGCAAAAATTGGCCATACTATTAGTCTCAGTAGATTATCTTTGACATTGATATTACAGGGTAATTATTAAGACCATGAAACCTTTCCAAAAAATATTTACACGCGATGAGTTTTATAAGGTCAGTACTGATATTCGTTTAAAAAATAAATTAAGAATCATTACCTTACATCTCACACTACTTCTCCACATGGTCTCCGCCGATATTCAGGAAACCTTCCTCAAAGAAAGTTACCACATGTGACTAGAGATGGTTGGCCGAACCGCGCCTCATCGTGCACATCTTTGCGACATTCGTTATAATGCCCAATCTACTTCGTCACCCTTCGATCACTCATTATTGCTTCCCCACACACTTCAGTTACTGGTGAATGATTGCTGGAGTAACACTACTCGCATTCAAGAAACGAATCATTTCAAAGTCACGAAGTGTTTCGAAACGCTCTAACAAAAGAGATGACACAAAGTGACGACGATTTGAATCTATGGGGAAGTAATGTAAGGTGATAATAAAATCTTTACAAAAGAAACCTTTTATTCCTAAAATAAACGTCGGTACTTTAAAAATAGCTCTCAAAATTAAGGCTAAGCATAACTTAACAAAATAATACAGTACTTGAAATACAAATTTTCTAAGTTTTATTGAACGTAGTGCTATGCTTCTTTTGGAAAACCGTCGACAGGGGCGCCACTGACAGTAGTTGTTGGAAATGGTGCATTTTAACTTCCGATTTGATGTAAAAAGTCTCAAGTATATATTGGCAAAAGAGTAGCTGCTGTGACACGGTACGCAAGTCTTTGAGGTTTTGTACTTCCGGTGGAAAAGAAACCCTATTCTTAATTAATTCCACGAAAAAGAAAATAGCTTTCAAGGCCTCTAGAGCAGCGCCAGGTCAGAAGTTACAACATGGCATAGTCAGGTAATCTCGCACTAAATTGTGAAAAAGTGGAGGAACGCCATATTATTGAAATATAATAGTTATTTTAAGTCGTTGATAGAGCTATTATTGCCGTTATTTTCGGATCTATGGTTGATGGCGTTCATATTGACGCTTCTCCAAAGTATCTTCCCAGTATCACTTTAAAAAATTACTTTTATTCTTCCATGTACTGTTTTTATTTCTTCATCTTGCAATTTTGATTGCCTTCCCATATTTCTTTTCACCTTCCTTCAAAGTCTGTTCTATATCGATTTTTTGAAATGCACTTCATAATTAGCCATTATTAAGAAACCAGTTCACAGTACAAATTTGAAATTATTTTTTTATTTTAAATTATTAACACAGTTCATTAATATTTAAATTGCAGTTCACAGCTTATTTCCAGTAAGAATGTTTATATTGATACGGGCTACTTGCCGACTATTTATAATTATCCTGTCATCCGCTACATGAACCTACTAACTTCCTGACTAGATTCCATGCAATGCCTCCTACGCGCAGGCTACTTCTATACGGCTCTGAAGGCCACGCTTAGTAGAATTTTCTCCAGTAGTTGTAGAACAGGCGATGAAGAATGTTAAAACGGAATATGGAAAAGGAATCATACTGCAAGGAGAAGAAATAAAAACCTTACGCTTTGCCGACGATATTGTAGTATTAGGGGAATCAGAAGAAGACTTGGAAACCATAATAAATGGCATGAACGTGGAGAAAGAGTTCAATATGAGGATTAATAGAGGGAAAACCAAGATAATGGACTGTAGGTTGGGAAACAGTGGAATAACAAATGGTGTTAGATTGGTAAGGAATATGTTGACGGAAGTTAAGGAATTCTGCAACTTGGAAAGCGTAATGGCTAGGGATAGTAGAAATATAGTAGGATAGCACAGGCAGGAAGGCTTTCGTGAAAAAGAGGAATTTACTTACGGGTAATATTAGTGTGAATATTAGGAAATAGTTGCTAAAAATGTTCGTATGGAGCGTGGCGTTATTTTGGGTGCAAACCCGTACGATAGAAGTTGCAGAAAGGAAAAGAATAGAAGCCTTTGAAATGTGATGCTATAGGAGAATGCTGAAAATCAAATGGTTAAATAGGATCACTAGCGAGAAATTTCTAAGAGGCTAAGAGAAGAGAGGACAATATGGAGGACTTTGACTTAGAGAAAGGTTAGATTAATAGGCCACGTTTTAAGACATGTAAAATTGGCATTAGAAGGAAGTGTGTGGGTTAAGAACAGAAGAGGGAACCCAAGGATGGATTAGCTATGATGGACGTGGTAGTTATTTAGAAAAGAAAAGTCTCACGTAGCATATGTTAGCATGGAGGGTTGAATCAGACCTAATATTTACACTTTTATTACCCGTAAGTAAATTCCTCTTTTTTTGCAAGAGCCTTCCTTGCCTGTACTATCCTACTCTTTATGTCCCTTGTTACTATGCTGCCCAGGTAGCAGAATTCCTTAACTTCTTTCAAAATATCCCTTCCCAATCCAACACCTTTTGTTATTTCACTCTTTCCCATACTACCTTGGTTTTCCCTCTATTAATCCTCATGTTGTACTCTTCTTCCAGGATCACGTTAATTCAATTTATTATTGTTTCCAAGTCTTCTTCCCACTCCCTTAATCGCACAATATTGTCAGGAAACCTTAGGGTTTTTATTTCTTCATCTTGCAATTTTGATTGCCTTCCCATATTTCTTTTCACCTTCCTTCACCGTCTGTTCTATATATAAATTAAACAGCAATGGCGATAGACTGCATTTTTGTCTTACTCCTTTCTTGATGTCTGCTTTATTTTCTTGCCCTTCAATTCTAATTACTGCTAACTGCCATCTTTAGAGATTATAGATAACTAAGATAAAAACAGGCTTACGTGCATTGCAGAATATATTTATAAGGCGAGAAAGAATAACTTGGATAGTGAAATAAGAAGGTTGGAGGTAATGAGACATTTTTACCGAGTCAAAGTGCGAAAAACACTGTAAAAGGAAAATACCGCGTAATTATGAAAATGGTGTCATCATTTCTCGGCGGTAATTACACCATGATTACTGACAACTCGACTTACGGGTTTTGGTAATAGTTTGAAAGAAGTCGTGTTTCGGGGAAGGAAGTTGTTTCGTCGGTGTATCTAGACTGACTTTTTTTTAAGTTGAGCAACGAACGTTGAGTTCACATTCTATAAGCATTCGTTCCGACCTAACTTTTCTTCAACACTCAAAATTATTTAATGTTCTCATCGAGAGAATATAAGGTCGTATCGTAAATACATAGTTAATCAGAAATATAAACATAGATTATAATTATAATTAATTGTAAATGATGGCTTATTTTAGAATAGAAAAGTTTTCTCCTTTTAACGAGCAAATTTTAAAATATCAGGTATAACAGTATATTCAAAATTATAGAAAAAATTGAATCCTAGAAGACGAAAGTTAAGAATAAAAATCTGATATTTTATTTTATGTGTACATAGAGTTTATATTAAATATTTTGGCCACAAGTTAGAAAATCTTAATAAAAGAACTTATGAAAATATAACTGCACGATGTTACGTCCTTAATTTAGAACGTCTTTGGATACGTTTGAAACGTAAATTAAAGTAAAAAAATAGAAAAACATTTGCTAAAATGTTGTATAAAATTAATTTTATTCATAATTTTAAATGTTTATAAATCCTTGTATTAACATCTGCCTAAAATTTGTGTTTGGCTGGGTGCCAGGCGTTGTCAGGCATTTCATTTATATTATCAGGCTGCGGTATTTACATTGTCAGTAATCTCTTTGTCAACGTGTGATTAAATTATCATTTAGATTGTCACCTTTTTGAAAGTTTACGTTTTCATCCCCCTTATTATCGAAATCGCTGAAAAAAGTTTTATTTAGGATGTTAGATGTAATGACATGTGTATAAATCGTAATTCAAAGAATACACCTTTCACATTTTCACCAAATAATTAAATTTTGAATTAATTGTTAAATAATTCAAGGCAATTAAAATGCACGGAATATTCAGAAGTCAGAAATTCGAAATCAAAATTTCCAAACAATGTCAAGCTACGACGCAATGAACTTGCACCATGTAGTGATGCCGAAGTCAAAGGCACATTCTTCAAACGGCGAGGTGAAACATTGTATTTTGTTATTTGTGAAATTTAAAATAAAGTATAAAGAAAAATTAGTTCTTAAAAATCTTGGTATAGACTACAGCGCCACCTACTCGGTCCTAATATAGCTAAAAACCATCCAGCTGACTCCATAAATACAAAAAAAATGGTCAAAATCAATCAAGCCGTTTCGAATGAAATTTTATATTTAAAGATTTAGAGTAGAATATTCCAGTGTTATTTTAATAATTACAAAATTTTCAATCTATCGTGGACTTCCATTATTTAGTATTCAAACTAAATTAAAATTCTAATACACATGAACCTATCTCTAGTATCGATACAATCGTTTCGTATGTGAAATATCATATCATGAAATAAGAACTTTATAATTGTTCAGCAACGTTAATTTTTGTTAAAAAATTTCTGCACAGTGATGTTTAATGTCTGCACTTTCTAGGCTTAATAAATTAATATTGTTGATATTAGAAAGTCAGTAGTGATTTATATTATTTAAAATATTACAATTACACTAAGTATAATATATATTGAGAGATTTGAGGGGAATGGGGGAGAGAATATCCTGTCTCATTTAAATGGTGATAAATGTAGCGGTAATATTGAGTAAATATTGTTACAAAATAAATTTTGATAGACATTCATTTTGAGATCATATAAGTCTATTTCAAATCTATTGTGGCCGATGATCCTTATATTAATTCCTTAACTTCAACCCAATCGCGTAAAGTGCTATTTTCATAGTCATTTCTATTAAAAAACAGTTTGAATAATTTTATAGTAAATATTCATCCTATTTGTATCGTAATGCTCCAAACTAAATGACAACTAATCGTTCATCAACGCTCTTTAACGTTGCTTTATTATACTTATATGTGATAATAATCACGTTAATAAATCAGAGTAGAAGGGTAACATGACCTTTAAAAGCGTATAGTTTTATTTTTCGAAATATGACATTAACTTTTCGTTTCAAGTACAAATTTCCTACAGACATTGAAGGTTTTTGTTCCCAATTTATGCTATCCGGTCATTTTTATCTTTACGTGACAGGGCTTTACTGTTCGTTTGTCACTGTTTATCTATAATTTAAATTAATATACATTAAAACGGTTCATGAAAATAAATTATAAATGTAATACGGTACCAAATAATAATAAACCGAACCTAATTTTTTCCAGAGTTTGAGCTTTGCTTTCACCAATATTTACTGTCATATGAATCGAAGGACTTTCTTTAGGTAGAGAAGAATATTTCGTGTTTTAAGGCCTGTTTACTTATTATAATCTTTATAAACTGGAGATTAAATATTTCAATGCTTATGTTGATCGAAAAGATTTTTATTTGTTCCTTTCCTATCATTGATAGTTTTTCTACTCTCCCGAATCAAAATTGTATTTCATCTTTTCTAACCTACAAATTTCACCTTTCTTGACATTAATCGAGGCTTGACAACGTCTGTGTGCAGTGGAGTAATGAATGAAACGCCTGTGTAGCCAGTGGTTATTGCCTTCCCCTCACCCATTCCCAACTAACCAACAAAAGACGTTGATAGAAGATTGCTCGAGACCACATCAAAGACTTGAGTAATCAATTCTGGCCTTCACATGCCATACTCTCATTTTGTAGCATCACAATGGGGAAACCTGTCTGCAACGCGACGAGGTAAATTTATTGGGAACCTTTGAAGCCTTTACATCAGTCGTTCAACATAGATTTTTTTTGTATTGACGTACGCGAAATATAAACCTTTCCATCAAACAACGCTAACGCATTAATGGTTTTCTTAAACTTTCTCCGTAAAATCGACAGCGGTGTTTTGTATGATTCTGGTTGTGAAATGATTAGAGATTTAAATGGATATCCTTCAAAGAAGGATGGACGATAGTTGAAATTATTTTTCTTCGTTGATCGTTTCACATATGATATATGTAGGTAGGATAACGCAACAAAACAATGACTTACTTGACTTACAGATGAAGATATTAAGCATCTGCTCGTGATTTGCTTTCTTCATAGAGTATTATTGTGCTTAGTTTTTTATATAAATGGAGCCGGAACGTGCCTTGGTTAAAGTGTAATGTTTGTAGACGATTATAGATTTATTTTTATCATATCGCAGCAAAATATCCACTGCTCTGCGGTTTTCCATTTGCCGTGAGACCTCATACTGTTAAAGAAGATCTGGAAATGATGTAATAAACAAAATTTACTACATTTTTAAAGATGCTTAATTTTAATCATTCATAAGATCTTGATTACAATTGCTTGAATTGCAGAAGGCAGTCAGCTGTAATTAGAATTGAAGATCAAGAAAAGAAAGCAGAAATCAAGCAAGGAGTAAGACAAGGATGCAGTCTGTCGCCCATGCTGTTTTACTTATATATGGAACGGACGACGAAGAAAGTTAAAACGTAATATGAAAACAAATCATACTGCAAGGAGGATAAATAAAAAACCTATACTTTTTCCGATCATATTGTAGTATTAGGAGATCAGAAGAAGACTTGGAAACAATGATAAATGGCATGAACGTGGTCCTGGAGAAAAAGTTCAATGTGAGGATTATTAGAGGGAACGCCAAGGTGATGGAGTGTCGTATGGGAAACAGTGGAATAAAAAAGGGTGTTAGATTGGGAAGGTATATTTTGAAGGAAGTTAAGGAATTATGCTACATGGGCAGCATAATAACTAGGGAAGGTAGAAGTAAAGTAGGATAGCTCAGGCAAGGAAGGCCTTAGCAAAAAAGAGTAATTTACTTACGGGTAATATAAGTGTGAATAAGTGGGAAATCATTGCATACATTTTTCGTATGGAGTGTGACGTTATATGAGTGCGAAACATGGACAAGTAGGAGTTGCACAAAGGAAAAGAATAGAAGCCTTTGAAATGTAGTGGTAGAGGAAAATTCTGAAAATCGGATGGGTGGATTGAATCACTAACGAGAAAGTTTTAAGAAGAATAGGGGAAAGCGAACAATATGGTGGACGTTGACCAAGAGAAGGGATAGATTAATAGGCTATGTTTTTAGACATGAGAGTGTTGTAAAATTAGCATTAGAGGGAAGTGTGTGGGGTAAGTACAGAAGAGGGAGATAAGGGTGGTATACGCTAAGCAGATTAGGAATTATATGGGATGTGTTAGTTATGCGGAAAGGGAAAGTTTTGCGCAAGATAGGTTGGCATGGAAGGTTGAATCGGACCTTTCTTAGGACTGAATACCACAACTACTTTGATTACAAGTTCAGTGTTTACTGATTGGCAGGGGAAAATGTCGTCATTTTGGGCAGGCAACCAATTTATGGTGTCCAGACTGTATATGAAATGAAATACCTATTGATGTGTATTGTTAAGTAGCTTACGATTTCCTGGCTCCTCACTCTGATGCACTGAAGAAGGATGAATCACGTGAATAAATTCAAATTTCTGGTGCTACTGCTTCCAGTGCACGCCACGTCCGCCACTTTTCACAGTCCATAAAATTATGATAGTTGACATAAGCAACTCGTAACTTGTTTGGCTGCCGATAATGAATTCTTATAGTCTGGCCAGCCACAACGATTTCTTTAAAACTTCTAATCAGCTCCTCAAGACGGTTCTGTCCCGAGAGAAAGCTCTACAATAAGACCAGAAAACTTAAACACAATTTTTATTGCATCCGTGTGTATGGAATTCAAACTAGTCTTTAGAGATTACGCATTTATTTTCTACTTACTGATCTTTAAAAATATGCTTGTCGACTATCCAATGCGGAGTTCCTGATGTTATGTTACTCTTGTTTACCGACAAATATTATTACAATAATGAGGAATTATAAAAGAAAGTAGTTAATTTTGATATAATTAATTTAACTATGATGATAAGATCGAAACTATGGTAGTACAATATAAAATTATTTACAAAAGAATAATAAAACTCAAACTAAAAGTTTCAAAAAAATAAATTTACGAAAAAATGAATTATCAATCTGGCTATGTAGGTAAAGCAAAAAGAATCTATGCAGCTCCTAAAGTGGCTGCTCTTGGCAACGTGGGTGAAAAACGATATTAATGAAATAAAAACAATCGCGCTTCAAACGAGGATGGTTTCCAAGGAAAAGCTGGGTAAAAAATGCCGTTACCCGGTGACGTCGTTCTTCGTTTGTATTCGCATGCCGGCTGCTCTCTGCTGTATCACGTCTTCTTCCGATTAAGATCCTCTAGCCTCTCTCCTTCAGATTAAATCCGAATGAAATGGTATATTTTTATTTTCTGTACTACCTCCAATGAATCTCTCTTCTCGAAACGTGCAGAAACTTATTTTATAAATGTTGCTTGTTCTGCCACTGCTACCTCTCTGCGCCTCTCTCGGGCAGACTCCATGCACCAACTGTTCAACAATAACCCCAGGCAGACTCTGTTACATCTGATCAACAATACACTGCCGTAATCGGCGAGGTTTCACCCCGACGGGGCCTTGACCATCCTCCCTTTCGTCCTGCTGTACGCGACTCGGTAGAATATTAAACTAAATTATTTTTGGTTTACAGATTCATTGTAGGGGACATGAGTCACCACACAGAGATTTTTTGCTTCTACACACTGCACATCCTTTTATCCTTTTCGATCATCTGACAAGCTGTTGATTGTCAGACCGTACGCTAAATAAGATTAAAAAATAAAACAGGAAGGTGTTAAGATTTTTCTTAAATTGTGTTTAATTTTATTTCACTAATTGTATATACAAAACATCCTATCTTGTTCTGCCCCGGGGAGTGGGACAGAACAGGAAATTTATAAGTTTATTTTTAAAAATTCATCAAAAATCTAAATTCGTTATTTATGTTATATTGATATTAGATTCAGTTAATAATAGAATAAACTAATGATTTATACTTTTATGAAGTCATTTTTCGTTTCCCATAATGTTACAAAAATTGTTAAACAGTCAGTGTTCCGTTCCGTCCCGTCTTACCCTACCCCAGTTCATTCAAGGAGTTTCGGTAACGACGAAATGGAAAATAAAATATGCTCTTATGAATATAATAATATAATAAGATTTACAAGATGCCTTGAACAATCTAACGATCTGGGCTCAAGACAATGAACTTCAAAAGACAGCAGCAATGATGTTCAGGAAAGGTGGAAGACACCACGGAAGACACTTTCTACCTCGGAAACAGACCAACAAGTGTTACAAACAGCTTCAAATACCTTGGGATAACCTTACAACCGACAGGAAGCACGTTCACATGACACGTGAAAGAGAAAGTAATCACAGCTGTCAGAGCAATGCAAGATATTCGGATGATGAGACAACTGTCCATAGACACGGCCATCTCACTCTACAAAGCAAAATTCACCCCAATAGTCATATACGGTTTGGAATTAATTTGGGAAAAACTAAATCGAAAGAACTTGAAAGACATTGAAAAGATAAAAGCAACATTTCTGAAAAAAAAACTGCTTGTCTCACAATATACGCCATCACGACTTGCATATGAACTCTCAAGGGAAACTTCCTACTTAGAAGACCTACGCTATACATGGGGGTTAACATTGCCATCTACACCTGCATATCAACACGTGATCCAAGAACTAAAGGAAAAGAAGAACCAGATATGGGACGATTTATACAGTACCACCGCCATGATGACAAGCGAATGGAGGAAAGCGTCATACGAACTCCGACACACAGTAACCCGCTTCGCACCACAAGATTTGTAAATGAAAAAGCTTTCATCAACCTGATGTGAATTATGTGAAATGGTGTGTGACAAATATCACGCATATTGATGTTCCAGAAGACAGAATGACAGAATTTTGTAACGAGTGACTCAATTACTGTACACATTGTGTGAAATTGCTTATATTATTATTAAATATTATATGTTTAATGTCCACAAAGACTTAGTTGATGACAACCCAACGAAGTGGAACTGTGATATGGTAATGACGAGTCTCACTGTCTGGCGCAGTAATTGGTTTCTTCTTCTGTTTATACTATCGATTGTAATTAGGAAGTCGGCGTCCAAGTGGTAGGATTGGCAGGCATCTTCACATTCGTTCTCAGAAGGCGAGTAGGAAGGAGACTACGATTGTCAACACAGAACCAGGCGTCACGGACTCGCAATTCAATTACTCCCCCATGCGCTGGCGATGTTGTCCAAGTTGAAGCCCAGTGTCTGTGTGTTACAAGGGCCATGTGCCAACTGCGGGAAGCGCGTCTAATATTAGCTTTCTGAGACTGCATGGCATAAATCATGTTCCTCCTCGCACGACAGCCAGCCTGGACATGTCGGGTCACCAAGTCACGCTCTTCCACAGGGTATTATCTAAATTCTAGATTCTTTTTAAAAAATCGTTCGTTCTGTCACGAAAACGATTCATGCGACGATTATATGTATATTTTAGGCTATTTTACTTCCTGTTAGACCTCGAACGAGCAAATCGAACCAGTCACAAGAATATTCATGTAAAAGCAGTATTTTGTAATTATGTAAAAATACACTTCAATTTCCCACGAAGATCAACATAATCAAATTTTATATTGGTATGTTTATTTTCCTAGTAAATTGAAGTAAATACTTTTAAATATTTTTTGGCAATGCCTATCCCATAAATATAATAAACAGGATGTATATTCAATTTTATACTCGTGGAAAAACTACAGCAAAAATTACACATATGCTTTAAAAACCCAATAATACAAATACATGTGCCGTATTTAACTCCTAATCTCATATTTTATCAATTATGTTCTGCAATACAACCACTCTGGAACACATGGAAGGGAAATAAACAACAATACGGAATAGTTTTTTAATACATAAGTTAGTATACTTCCAGTATTAATTATAACCGTCTTTTAACATTCCATTTTTTATAAATAATAATAATATTTATTCTGTTCTGTTGTTTTTCTTGCTCTAGGTAAACCTTTTTAAAACTTTTATCATAATATTTTTAGTTGGTACAATAATTGTTTCAGAATATACATGATTAAAATAATGTGTTTGCAAGGTTATCAAAGTGTATATGATTAACATGCAGACGTGGAAGTAGGTTAAACCATTGATTAACCTACTTTAACAGATGTGTGTACTGAGAGACATACGATGTGGGTGGGTGAGTGTTCACAGGCGGTGAACTGGTTATTGGAGAATATATGAGACATGATGGTAAGTTGAGTTAGGATGTGCGTGAATGTTCGTGGGGAAGAATGAGGTCGATTGTTTTCATTTGAGCCGACGTAAGCGTAGAGATGCGGGAGGATTGTCATGGAATTGCTGGATCGTGGAGTTTGGGTGGTTGAGGGCGATTTTAATTATGGAGGTTATGGATGCTCAAGATTAAATGGAACTACCACCGGGCTATTACCCTTTTGTAGTTTTTGTAACTAATAATAATAATATTTCTTTTGTTCTCGTGAATTTTCTAGCTCAAGGTTAAATATTTTAACTACCACCGGACTATAGCCCTTTTGTAGTTTTTGGAAATAATAATATTTCACGGAACCACAGCAGATGATAATGATTTCAAAATCTGTTTTTACCACAATACGAACACCAGGTGATAAAGGTGATAAAAGACAAAATAAAGATTTTTTAATCATTGTAATTGAATAGCATTGTTGCCAATTGTAAGGCTGACGCAATAATTTCAAGTTAGAATTTTTCTGAACCTTAGGTTGTTTTTCGAATTTTCTATATTTAATATTAGATAAATATGTAAAATAATATAAATAATTATAATTTAATATACTTGACTATACCTGTCTGACAAAATAAACTCGTGTGATGATTCGAAACAATTATTAAAATTACATATAATTAAAGATTAATCCATCACAGAGATGTCTTATCTGTTATTTTTCTATATTTGCTTTATGCAACAAAACCGTGATTCATTATTTAAGCCTCAAGATTTTAAAGTTCGCATAACGCAACGAATTCTAATAAATTTACGTGACTGTAAATTTCGTGTCCTTCAAGAACGGGCTAACACAAATAAGTATCCGAGCTATGTCGGTAGAAAAGCCAATACCAGTTTATTTATGGACTGTTTAGCAAAGAACTTTTTTTAGGTTGGTTGGAAAATGAATTTATCTTCTCCACAGACGTATGGTTGTGATTCGCTCTTGCGACTGCATTAAGGACTAAAGGTCAGTAGCTAAAAATCCTTAAATTTTCAACTAGAACATCTAGATGAGGCACATGTATAGAGTAGGTGGACTTCGTAATTACGATTCGTAGTCCTGTTTCTTAATGTAAATGCGTTAACTTCCGTCCGACAAGTGCTCAACTCCATTCCCTTGTTATCTGCAACCGTTTTCAAAACATTAGTCGTTTCACGGTACGTCTCAATTTTCCGCTTTTAACCTCAGTCATTCAATCATAATCTTCATTTTCCTTGTAACAATAGTTCTCACATATTTTGCAGGCTAGTTGTTCTTTTCTCTACGTCAATGCCTAGATATTTTTCTGAGGACTAATTGAGTCTCACTATCTCTATTTCTCTCTCTCTCTCTCTCTCTCTCTCTCTCTCTCTCTATCTCCACCCTGCCTTTCTCCCTCTCTTTATGTCCCCTCTCTGTCTCAATTTCCTCTCACTCTCTTTCTCTTTCTGGCACACTCAGATTGTGTATTCCTCCGAAATGACGCCGATCTACATGCCTTGTAAATTCCATTCTTCCAGCGCTCCGACACAAAGCTAATGACAACATACTGCATAAATTACAGCTAAGAAACAAAAAAATATTAAACCCCTCAAAATACGGACGTTGCGATTCTAATTAGTGTTACACATTATGGTATCATGAATTCTTATTTACTGTAAAAATGGTGTCATAAACGGATATTTTTAAACATGCACAATTTCATGATTCAGTTTTCCGACCGGAAATTACTGAAACGGAAAAGAAGAGGAAACAACAAACAGTACTGCCAAAAATAGAAATATCTGAAGCATTTATTTCGCAGGATAGATAATTTAATGTGGTGCACATCGATTCAATAAGCATTGATGACTGTCAGTTCAGTTTGACATAGTTGTTGACTGCTCCGGGAGAAACAAAATGTACGGTTCAGTGCTAATAAGCTAAGCTTTAACATAAAGTAATAACATGTCTAGCTTTGCATTCTGGTGGATCGTGAGTCATTCATTTCTAGGTTGGCAATAAATTAAAGCAACTATATTGATCTTGCTGCCACCAACCGCTTGATACTAGTTAAGATTATTAGAAAATCGATTCCAGAGGGGGAGAACATGGTTTATTTTGCGCATGTTCATTCAAATATAACTTACGTCGTAGCTGAAGGAGGGTAACGCGTGCAAATATTGAAATATCAAAAGGGGAATAACTGTTTCAGATTGTAGAGCGACTACCAAACAAACAAAAAAACTAAAATCAGGAATATAAATCAAAAACCATTGTTCCATCAGATCGGAAAAACGTCTTCTTTGTACGGGTGAACTTTTGAATATTCAGGATTAATCTTCCTTTAAAGATCTAAAGAACATTGTGTTCTTCCCACGGGCATTTCAACGCATTGTATTATCAAATTAATTTACATATTTTGAACAAAAGTTTCTGCTTCTGCCTTTACATTTACAGTATTTTGTAAAATTATTTCTGTTTATATACATTTGACGTCATGTATCTATCTATGATCGGAACTATTATTACCTTGCACTGAAAAGATTTTGATAATATGGAAATACATAAACGTATAACAAAATAAATATTTAGCCAGAAAGTCAAACAAATCAATACGTAAAGTATTCTTAATTTCTATAATTACATTTACAATGGAAGTATGTATACAAATCAAATGCATAATGTTAGGTTACGTTTTTTTGGACTTCATTAGGTCCTACACTTTGAAATAGATATATGAGGGGTTGTAATATTTAAAATAAAGAATCGTTAAGTAAGAAAGGGAATCCATTAAATTTAGTTTACAATATACAATCATTTATTGGATTTTATTTTCAAACCCGGTCTCGTTTTAACTATAAATAATATATAATTTACAATATTTACACACGTAACATTTCTTACAAACTAGAGCCGTCTTAGTGGGTCTCCTCATAGAAGCGCAAATACAAACCCTGCCTGGAATTGGCAGTCGAAAAAAACCGGCAAAAGGTTACAAACAGGGTTCCAGCTTATCGTGAAAATCGCCGCTGGAATCACTGTTCCGGCGGGGACGTTGTACCGATCCCAACCAAATCCTCTAACTTCCTTGGTGAACAATGAGCACCTTTCTTCTTTGCCACCACGTACAAAAGCAAGCTTTCCGCCCATTATCCAAATGTTCACAGCCAATAGCAAACTCAAATCCCTTACTTTCTAACTTATTACTCTTTAATGTCACTGCTTAACGCCCACTGCTTACTGTTCACTCTCAATGTCCACTCTTAATGTTCACTGCTTTGTCACGACTGTTCTAAATCCTAAGTTCCCGAAAGTCAATTTTTCATCGGCTTTTAACACCTTGTCCCCTGTCTATTATCTTATTTCCTTTGGTGCTGGGACATCATCCTACCAACAAAAGCATATCTTCCGTCTTTGGGAGGAGCCATTCACCCCTCTCCACCGATTTTTTTTGGTTAAACACCATGTCTCGCCAGATTCCAGGTTTCCCAGAATCTCAATGTGTTTGAAAACCCAGACCGCCGCAAAGTTTTCTAGGTTTTTATTACCCCGTGTGTAACATTCTTCAATTACTCTCACACCACCTAGCTTTGATTTGAATTCCACAATTCGTTGTATTTTATTGCGTACCATTGCAACTTTAACCAGCATTATGATAAATTTTGTTTCGACACCGATAGGCATTTATTTAATATAAGGAATAAAAGTAATTTACAGTTGCAAAACTGAGCTTAAAAATTTCTAAAAAGCCACTTCTTTTAGTCTGTAAACAAGTTTTTCTATAATATTTGTATTCATTAATGAACTTGAATTAATGGTTATTTTATGTAAATAGCTGGTATGAAAATATTGGTATTCTTTCGTTACTAATACGCTTTGTAGTTAAAAAAATTATTATACGATGTAAAAATTAATTTTAATCATTTGATAAATGAAAAATTAGTATGTTATGATACCTTAATATCAACGATTCTTATGTAAAATAACCTCTTAATTACATATAGTTACCAATTAATGTAAAATGTGGGACACTTTCCACATCTTGATAACTTTACTTTTCGTGAGAATCTATTCTAATGAGAGAGAAAGAGCCAAATTTAATAAATATATATAATATAAAAAAAATTCTTGATGTCATTGAAGTTCAATAGGATTATTTGAATTATAATAAGTGTAACAAATTATATTAAGATTCAGAATGACGCTAATCTTTCAAGTTAAAGCCAAAAAAAGTATATATTCAAATACTACTTTCCAAATAAAATATATTCTACGTCTTTCATAAACTCATTGTGTTAGTAATACAAATATTAGAATAGAATGTTATAAATTAAAGTGTTGGTCAAAGAACTTAGTCGTTTTTCTTTGACGTGAAGAAATTTTAAAATATTTAACTTGCATGGAAGATGGTCCATGCAATTTCGGAAACCTACTTCAGCTTCAAATACATCAAGAATTAATTTTTATATTAATAGATTTATTAAATAGGCTCTCATTAACATATTTCTCATTAACGTATCTGTATCAACTGATAAAGTCTCAAAGGAGTTGAGTATGTTGTATACATACTTTCACTGTAAACAATTTTTTTGAAATTAACAATACATTACGAATCCGTTTTCTGACTTTATGATTTATGTAGTTATTTTATTATTCTTGAATGTTTTATAAATATTAATTTATAAACGTTTAAATTTCACGTCAGTGGAATGAAATTTTTGTTAAAATTTGCCAACTGTATTGAGAATTCCACAACATTTTAAATATTGAGAGTTATATTCATCTGACTTCTTTGAAAATAAACATGTAAACAGCCTGGTTAGTCAGAAATAAAATAAAATTTAATAAGAAAAATTTAATTTTACTTTTAACTAACCAGCCTGTTTACTCATTCATTATAAATATTGTTTCTTATATTTTAAGAAGAGTACTTTACTTTTTAAAAATTAGTCTAGCATTAATGTTAAGAAATTTCTTAACGTACAGTGGTCAGTTACAAATCCAGTTTTATAAGATCTTTATTTATACTCAGGGGAACTATTATACAGATATAAAATCCACTGTGATACTTAAAATTTTATTTAAAGAAAACTGTTAAAGCTATTACCAAACTTCCCATACATAATACTATAAATAAATTTAATTAAGTTTGATTACATATCATTTCTTTCAACTGTTGCAAAAATATATTTACAGCAATATGAATTGTGTGTAAGAGTACGAATGCTACTACACAATATGCCATTAAAGTATTATAGGTCACATACATCTATACTTGACCATGTTTCTCTTCTTAAATTCATTTTTAAAACTATTTATCATTTGAATTCTCTGAACCCTAAAAATATATCTCGAGATAAAGTGTTAATGCGCTGTTTTTTACGTTTAAAACTTTGAAGAAGAAAAAGCTAATTGAGTTCGTGAAATAAATCTGCGAATCTTTATGAATCACGCCAGTCAATTCTTTGACAAGGTCGTACCCCGACTTTTATACGGAAGGCAACGAGGAAAAGTTACATCGTTGTGCAAGACTAATGTTTCAGCGAACGTATAGAGACGTCGAATGAGGAGCACACTGCAGTCGTTCGATAAAAACACTTTGACAGACGAACCTATTTGCGCATGCTCCTTCTTGCGCGATGCCATGTGCCGGAGAATCAACAGGTCCTCGACCTCGCTCTACAACTTGGAGAGTAGGTTCCTGCTGCATTGACGTCGTCGCACGATAACCTGTAGCTAAAGAAATTATTCAAACTGATGCTGACGCAAATACGTTAGATGTTATTACAGTTTAGTACCTAGAAACTCAAAAAAATATGTAGAAAATAAAATTTGGCTTGTTCTTAGCGAAGCTTAAAGCATTAGAGGATTGCTATATTTCACTATAGTAAAAGAACACAAAAAATAGCACAACTATATTGTCACTACCCATAAATTAGAAGAAAACCACTAATTTAATATGAATAATGGTAAAATATCGAGAAAGAAGAGTTATCCATAACCTCCACATAAGGCAGTAATTAGAATTGAAGGACAAAAAAAGAAAGCAAAAAATGAGTAAGAAAAGGATGCAGTATTCTTCCCATGCTCTTTTGCCTGTATATAGAACAGGCGACAAAGAAAGTTTAAAAGAACTATGGAAAAGGCATGATACTGACAAGAAGAATAAATATAAAAACTTAATGGACTCGGGAGACTTGTAAAAAATAATAAATGCATGGACCTGAGCCTCAAGAAAGAGTAAAACATGAGGATTAACATGGGAAAGCCAAGTTTGGGAAACTGTTGAATAATAAAGAGTTTTAGATAGGGAAGGGATAATTTGAAGGGAGTTAAAAAGAACTCTGCTATTTGGGCAGCATAGTAACTAGGGATGGAATAAGTATAGAGTAGCATAGCACAGGTCAGAAAGGATTTCGCAAAAAAGAGGAATTTACTTCCGGCTAATGCTAGTATGAATATTAGGAAATCATTACTAAAAATGTTAGTCTGGAGTGTGGCGTTAAATGGTCGCGAGACGTGGGCGGTAGGACTTGCAGAAATGAAAAGAATAGAAGTTTTTGAAATGAGGTGCTATAAGAGAAAGTTGAAAATCAGAAGGGTGATAGAATCACCAACGAGGAAGTTCTAAGCAGAACAGGGGAAGAGCGAACAATATGGAGGATGTTGTTCAAAAGAAGTAGTAGATTATATATGCCACGTTTTGAGACATGAGCATTAGAGGGAAGTGTGTGGGGTGAGAACAAAAGGGAAGGCCAAAGATGGAATACGTTAAGAAGATTAGGGTGGATGTTGGATGTGGTAGACTGAAATGAAAGGTCTTACGCAAGATAGGTTAGAATGGAGTGTCTTAGGACTGAATACCACAACAACAACAATAAGACCCTCACGTCTTAAAGCGTGGCCTATTAATCTATTTCTTCTCTTGGTCAACGTCCTCCACATTGTTCGCTGTTCCTCTATTCTTGTCAGAATTTCCTGGTTATCCATCTAATTTTCAGAACCACATTTCAAAGGCTTCTGTTCCTTTCTTTTCTGCATTTCCTATCGTCTACGTTTCGCACCCATATAACGCCCCACTCCCTAGGAATTATTTTAATAATGACTTCCTAATATTCATAAGCCTTCTAAAAATTCCTCTTTTTTGCGAAAGTCTTTGTTTCTTGTACTATCCTACATTTTATGTCTCCTATGCTGTCCAAGTAGCAGAATTCCTTAACTTTGTTATTCCACTGTTTCCCATGCCATACTCTATCACCTTGGTTTACCGTTTCTTCTCTTTCGTTTGTTTGTTTCATGTTTGCCTGTAGCTACTACGGAAGGACATTTCCCTGGTCGCGGAGCTCCAAGTAGTCAAAACTCCATTGCGTGTGTTTGTGTTTCTCAGCGTGTGCTTGTGACCTCTTGTGTGCGTGTAGTGTTCATACTAACTTTAGACTACATGCATTTTCTTTTATTAATTTATTTTAACATTATTTTTAATTAATTATGTACCTAATTTTGTTCGTTATTTGTAATGTATGACGTGTCGTATTTCCTCAATCGAGGACTAATGGAAACAACAATAAATCTAAATCTATTAGTCCTCAACTGTTTCTCCAGTGCACGTTAATGCCATTTATTATGGTTTCCAAGTCTTCTTCTGACTTCCCTTATACTTCAATATCATCGGCAAACCGTAGGGTTTTTATTTTGGTATGCTTACCTTAAAATATTGTATAATTATATTTTTTTAAATGACCATTTTTCAATACGTTTTGTGTTAACGTTAACGATATATTCATAGTGAGACTGAGGAAACGTTTGTAAGATCATGACAAGCCTTTCATTCAGACACCACTGCCTGATCAGGGTAAAATATGGGCAGAAATGTTTTTGTTCTGTTAAATATTTTAGTATTGATAATTTTACAAAATGTTATAGTTTACTCGTACGTCTATAGGTTAATATATTTGTCAAAGAAATTGAGTGCGATTACAAATTAAAATCACTCAAACGTTTCTGAAACTTATGTGTAATAGTTTAAGAAATTATTTCGGTAATTCTAGAGTATTGTCTAGGTCAACGTTTTTGAAAACGTGTATAACATGTAGGGAGAGATGGCTTAAGTAGCCATTGCTTATTTTTTGTCTTTAACAGTACTGATTTCCCCGAGAAGTGGCCAAACTAGGTGTAATCGACACCATTAGTGTTGTCAGTGACGTTGTCAAAGAACGCGTGCTCAGTTATCTTTCTGTGAAAACTTTTAGGTTTTTCGATCGTTTGATGTAAGGTAAGTCACGTATATTACTCTACTTTTATGTAGAGTAAAAACTTAATATGTTTTATTCTCGCAATGCCTTTGGGCTTATAAATACAAGTCGCTGTTGTTTCCTTGGGTTGTATTGTGTCGCGTGTGAACCACTCATACAGGCAAGGATGCTCCTTGGCCACTTATCGACAGTTCAATTTCAATATGTTTATCCCAATGAAATTAAATAATTCCATATTTTATTCATAGTATAACAATTGAAAGGCAACACAAAATAAATGTAATAAGCTAAAAGTGGGACCAAACGCTGCGAGAGTTTCTACTGAAAAAAAAACTTTGAAGACGAAATGGAAGAAACTTCCGCTGATGAGGACAGTGACATAGACTGCTTTTACTCTAAGGAAGCGTATTCCAGTTATAAAGAAAATGAAGGATGGATACGATTAACGTTGGACTCATGAACGGTGACGAGGTGATGAGGACGACGACAACATCATGTGCGAATTTTGTGCATCACTTAATATTACTTCCGAGTGGATAATTTATGATTGAATTAGACTGAAATAGTAACCCATAGTTATTCGTTGATTTCTCCATTTACATCATTGGTTGATCTTTTTGTTCCAACAATATACGTTTCTTTCTCATTTGTATTATTGTTCTCCTAATAATTATACATAGTGAAATAAAAACTGTCTACTCATTTTTTAAAACTAAACAGTCTATTTGTGAACAGTGCCAAAGGACTGGCTAATTTACCCTACCTAATACACTATGTTAGCATTCAGAAAAATGTTTATTACCGTCATGATGCATCTTCAGCCACAGTCACAATTTATACCCTCTTATTCAAAATATGAGAACAAAAGTTCACAACGTACATGAATATTCACGCTTCACTTTTCTTTCAAGAGACAGACAGACAGACGACAGTCTAGCAAAGTGAAACGCACATTACGCTCAGAGCTTTCACAATGCCATTATCGAATTTTATCTAATAAACTGTTAGATAAAACTGGTTTCCAGCAGGTAATGGACTACATTAAGTTTCACCTTCCACGTCAATTAAACTTTGTTTACTGGACTCTGTGCCATCAAAACAGTACAATCTTCTGTTTTAATGCTATGTAAAAAGGGAAAGAAATTTCACAGTTTTTAGCAACATATACAAAAGCAAAATTTCTCTATGAAACCTGTTGCAGTCCATTTATCAAACTTAACTAGGATTGTGTTCATTACATGTCAGGAATAACAACGCTTCACTAGATCACTTTGAATGCAAGAGTAGAATCAGTATCACAGAGTAAGATCTATGAACTCTGAGACACGTGCAGTTGAACGTAAACATTGTATAAGTATAAGTAAGTATAAAATCATATTCCATAAATCCTATAGAGAAGCACAAGCTTCAAGGATGTGGAACGAGTCAGAGATTTTACATAGGTTGCTTTATTAATATTAGAATATACTGTAACTATTGATTACTTTTAACTTATAATAAGATTTTCATAAGTTCTATACAGAAGACATACAATTTGTATCTTATATATAAAATTGATAAATATTTTTACATCCTATACTAAAAAATTAGTGTTCTAATAATGTTCTTACATAATTATAAATATCTACCCTATGATACATTCAGCTTCATAAATTCTTCAACAGAGTAGGAGTGTCTTAGTAAGAACTTAGTTAGTTCATATTTGAACTTGTTTGGATTTATTTTTAATTGTTTAATGGAGGTGGGAAGTTTATTAAATATGCTAATAGCATTGTAATGTACACCCTTTTGTATTATGGTTAGAGACTTCCCTTCCTTGTGTAAATTGTTTTTACTTCTGGTATCAAAGTCATGCATATCTGAGTTTAGTGTAAAGAGGTTACTGTTATTAATAACAAATAACATGAGTGATTGAATATGCTGGGAAGTGTCAGAAACTTCTAAATTGCTCACTGCGATGTATAGTGATAAAGTTGATGGAGGTCACGATGACCTTTGCGGCAATAAAACGAATTTTCTAGTTAAAGGATCAGTAATGATTCTCGGTTGAATTTCTTCAGTTCCTGACCCTTAATAGTTTTTAGAATGATTATTAGAATTCGATTTGGACGAATACGAAATATTCACATGTGTTTGCCGCAACATTGAGTGGCATGGGGTTCACGGTCATGAACGACGACCTACGCGTTCCGAAGTCAAGTAAAGAAGGTGGGCATGAATTTTATTCGCCAGGTTAACTCTTACATCAGCACCAGGAGCAGGAGCGTGCTTGGCACAAAGCATCAGGGAAAGACCTGCCTGGTGACAGAAGAATATTCTCCGCCCACTCAAAACTATCGGAAAACAAAAAATAAAGGTTCTGTTCCTTCGTGAAATTCATATTATTGGTTAGTAGCAAAATTGTATGTATTTATTGACTATCACATTTCCTATTTGTAGGGCTAATGGGAAAAACAAATCTAAGTCTTGATATATTAGGAGTAAATAACTACATGTATTGGATACTTCTCCGTAAGGTGATAACGCAGTTAAAAGTCTTTATTACTTTTTATTTATATTATGTTACCAATAGTCAAAGTTTATTTGCGATTATCGCTCGCGTGAGAACAAATCAATCGTGCTTCATTGTTTCTCTCTTTGATGTTTTAAACCATTTGTTGGATTAAATTTTTAACTGAGACATACCTTCTCCCTTTCCTTTACCAGTAATCGTAAAAATCCTCAAATTTTACGGCACCGAGAGCATGTATGAGTTCAAAATTAAGAATTACTCTGATTAATATGTGTAAAAGGATTAATACTTTAGAACTTTTTCTAAGACAACACTATGTACATAAATAATAAGTGAATATAGTATTCAATTTTTAATAAAATCAAACAATTTAGAACTTATTAGTAAAAGTAGCACGACGTGTCGTATACTAGTTATATTATTTTATTTTTGAATACAATTTTTTGCTGGCTAGTTGGTACGTGGTACTAAATTTTTTCATTGAAGTCAAGTAAATACCAGAGTGGCTCAGAAAGAAATGCACCGCATTTTTTAATGAAACCAATATACAAGAAAGAATGATGTTTCATATACACTCCCTACTTTTCCGCGTAATCTCCTTCTCGTTATCGGAACTTCCTTCAGCGAGACATAAGAGCGTGCATGCCCTTTCGGCACCACTCTTCGTTTAGTTCACGAAGCCATTTCTTCACTGTGCGAATCGCCTCTTCGTCATCCTCAAAATGGCATTTTTCAGTGGAAGTCTAAGGGCTGCATGGTGGATGGGGCAACGCTGTCCCGACGTCATCAAGCTTCGTGAGGGCGAGCGTTATCACGTTGAAGCAAACAATCACCTTGGTTGTTACGGCGTCCAAGTCTTGAGTTTCGTTGATGTGTACGCATATGCCTCAAAATTAATGGTGCTGCATCTTGTCAGCCGTGGGTGGCCTCCCCGACCACTCAAATCTTGGAGTTCTGCCGAACCATTTAATGATGGCCTCACTCTCTGTGTCCAGCGGCTAACGGTACTTCTCTCGACTGCTGATGCTCCATAAACTGCACATAAACGTATGTGAATTTTTCCAACCCTTTCTTGCTCCGCAGTGAGACATTCAAAGAAGACACGCTACTTGTAACTTATATCAGTTACAGACGCTATGTTGAAAAATTGTACGCTATCTGTCGGAAGAAACTGAAATTTAAGCGCGGACACAGCAAATTTCAAAGAATCCATATGTTAAGTTTGGCATTCGTAACATTGTTGGGGGCTGAGAAAAAAAATTGTGGTGCATTAGTTTATGGGCTACCCTTGTATTAATGAATAAACACGTTATTAAATACACATAACATTTATTATATTATTTATCTATACTGTATACTATATTGTTGATTTTATTTATTTTCGTAGCTGTCAACTCGCAGATTCGCTATTATAATGATGCAAATTATTATGTAACTAGCTGGGTCCCTGGTATAAAGTATTTAATTCGGCAGGAATCTCTTGGTCAAAACGTGGTTTAATCGGTATCGATAGACACGTTTTAACGTTACCTGTTAACGTCTCCTACCTATGCCAACTGAATATTAATTTCGTCATAAACGGTATCAGCCTATGGGCTGAACTACAAATTAACCGGTATGTTACATATCGAATTAAACTCGGTGCTTTCCATAACCACGGGAAAGACGACAATCTCAGGTATTTTCATGAAATGCACTTCCAACCCCATCCGTATCTGTGCTCCCCCATGCCAAATGGAGTTGAAAGGACATACAAAAAAAAGCATCTGGAAAAATACTATCAATCTTATTATCCCTAAATATACTTTATTCGACGCAGATATCGGTAGTTTGTGCACATTTAAAATTTCCTCCCCTACCCTAGTTTTTAGTTTGCTGCGTTTCGGAAGAAACACGTTTAAAATATTTGATTTATAATTGCTATGCGCGTTCAACATTGCTCAAAAAGCCTTATTTTACCTTTTCCACACCCACTACTTGGGGCTGAACGTCAACTTAACCGGTACGTTGAATGTCACGACAAAATTCAATGGCTTCCATAACCTAGAATTCGACACCAAACTCCGTTATTTTCGCGTCATTTTTGTGTTTAAAAATCAAACAAAGTTTGGATGTTGTGTGTATTAATAATAAAAACAACAAAGTACAACAGCAATCATATAAGGTTTGCAGTTTGGTGAATCTTGCAACAATTAACAAGGCCAGTGGGGTATATCAACTCTACAAACTAATTTTTCCGAAACACTGTGCTTATGATCTTATCTACTGTAAGTGGTAATCTAGCTGATGTCCATTCTAATAAATTAAGTAAAATACACTGTGTCTGTTAAAAGTGGTTTCTACTATATGTAATATTTATAAATTTGTGTGTTTAATAACGTATTTTATTTATTAACACTGTATGTAATGATGTCTTACAAACTTGTAAAACTTTAAATAGTATTAATTCGAAGAAAGCTAATTGGGAATTGTTCAGTATCTTAGTTACGGTTAAATAAATATACATATTTCTGTCCATAAAACGAAGATTTACTGTTCCTAATTATATTGTCTGCTCCACTGTAAGCCTATTATTATAAAAGAACTTGAAGAAACTCGTTTAGTCCAGAACAGTTACTTACTTCCTGACTTTTTATTCTTAAGAGATAGTTAAAATTGTTTTCCATTTCTCGTCGACAACGGACGTAACGAGCATGTAATGTGCATGTAATATACACCTTCATAACATTCAATAATGTGAACAAGCGCGCGAATGGATGGCGACGAAATGTCGATAGTTTATTCCGCGTAAACGCTGACATAAATGACGACTGGCAGTTTATCGCGATAAAAGCTTTGAATAATGTATTCTTCACTTCCTGCGAAGGTAACGACGATGTCAGACGATAAACAGCGATAAGTTATATTTACAATCATGGGAATGTGTTTTTATGGCCGCTGTTCATTAATTAGACTAAGAGACTTTCTTCACTGTTAAACTAACTTTTAATTCGCAATGCCTTGTTTGTTGCCGTAAGTTCGGGGGATATTTCTCAGATTACAAAGTAATATCAAAGTGAATTCAGCACCGCTGCTCTGCTCTTGTAATCAAGTAGACCTGTGTCGGGGAATTTACAATTTAAAATTAGATCGGGCTGACATTACGCGGCCCAAGAGCAAGTTCACTGACACGGACGCCGACGGGTGATTATTTATAACTGTTGCTGACTTTCCACTTGTACCTGTCCGCGTTACACTTATTACCTTTCGCCATACTCTGCTTTTTATACCAAACCATTCCTTGCTGTCCATACCTTATTACTATTAAAATAATTATTAACATATTTTTTACTTCCCGGAACGTTTCCTAACATATTATTTGCCGGCAAAACGTAACACGCATTCCGAAGGTTTTATTAACGCCACGTCGACCTCCTCGACAATTTCATGTATACTGATAATAATCGTCTTACCACAAGAAAATACATTGAGATAAATAAAAAAGTACTAAGGATCAGGACCTATTACAAGTAGACATTTAATTGAAACGTAATTTGATAAAATAACTACAAAATAACTATTTTTATAGATTAGACTTTATTTCTTTCAGGGATTTGGTGGAGTTTAGGAACAGTGATATTTAAATAGGCTATGAAATGTTAATTGAATAACATAAACCAGGAAGCACATGACGAACCGTGAATCAGTATTGAAAGTATTGCTTTCGTTGTCGACTTTCATCCAGTAAATAGCAGGCTTGAATGTGGTGACTTTAGATTTAGATTTATTGTTGTTTCCATTAGGCCTCGATTGAGGAAATAGGATACGTCATACATTAAAAATTAAAAATGATCAAAATAAAGTACATAATTAAAGACAAATAAACTTAAAATAAATTAATAAAAAAATGTATATAAACAAAAGACAATATAAACACAACACGGACACACGATGTCACACACACTGGGAAACACAAACAAGTACACACTGAGGAACACGCAATGGAGTTTTAACTACTTGGAGCTCTGCGACCAGGAAACTGTCCTTCCGTCGTAGCTCCAGGCAATACATGAAGCTAACAAACAAAAGAGCAGAAAAAACTGAATAGAAATTTTAAAGATATGTGATGTGCTATTTTACAAGGCAGCTCATTCAACACTTTTTGCAGGAACCTTGATTTAAATACTAGAAGGACGATTAAGAAAATCCTGTACCGAGTAAAACGCGCCATTTAAAAGAATAATTTTACTCTGCTTCACGAAGCTTTTGTAGATGCTATTTTTAACCTCTGGTGGAAGGCTGTTGTATAAAATTATCCCGGTATTGTGAATACTTTTCTGGTGTAGAGCAAGGCGATGCTTGTCCGACCTTAGAGCTGAACGATTTCTGGTCGCGTATTCATGAAACTCGCCATTTGTTTGAAACAAATTAGTGTTTCGCTTTACAAACTTTAATATTTCATAAATATATACGCTTGGTAAAGTAAGTATTTGAAAACTTTTGAAGAAAGGTTTGCAACTCGATCTAGAGTTCTTGCTAGAAAGTATTCTAATTGCACGCTTTTGCAACTTAAATATTTCATTACTCCTGGAGCAGTTTCCCCAATTAGAGATTCCATAGCTCATAATTGAATGAAAATACGCGAAATAAACCATTTTGACGTACTTTTTGTCAACGTGTTGCATTAGTGTTCTCAGAGAATAACAAGCTGAACTTAGTTTTCCGGCAAGCAGATCTATATGGTCATTCCACTTTAATTTATCGTCAATCCGAAGGCCGAGGAAAGGTGCATTAGCTGAGAAGTTGTCTACGGGCCTATTACTAGCATCAGCACTGTACATTACGAAAGTCCAGCTAGACAGGTGTCTTCCGATTCACAAACTACGACCAGCTCGATTAGCAGACTAACAACTAGTCACACCTCTTCAGATTCTATCTTGATTGTTGTTTAACGCAGCTATAAATTTGGCTTCTCTAAGGCCCGTGAAATGGTCAGTCTCCTCGCTGGGTACACATCTGTGAAAACAGTTGGACCGCTTCTGTAGCTCGCCGTCGAAAACTATTAATCTACAACACCTGTCCCTTCATTAAAATAATCTGGGTTTTGTTGTCTGTTGTTAACTTCAGTTGGAATTTAATTACTTATCTGTACCTGAGGATATCCAAAAATGTGGACGCAACGTCGTAAAATAATTTAAATAAATAGTGATTCGCTGGCATTTTCTTAATTGTAGGTACTACACAGACGTTTGACCAATTACGTAGATACAATTTATGTATTACAATAAAAGAATTTAGAAGTATGAACATTCGTATACAATAATAAAGGTGAACATTATACTAGATTACAAATTCTGCTTACATTAATTCTTTTTCTATGGAAATGAGACATTTCAAATTAAGGTTAGTTACCAATATGAAAAAATAACATATATATATATATACATATATTAGACAATTAGAAATAGTTAAATAATTGCAAGAGTATATATTTGAAAATAAATTTTTATATTGTGAACAATGCCATGTAGGTTAATAAAAGAAAATTTGTTACAGTTTTAGTGAAGAATCACTGTAAAAGTTATTATTTGCAGATTAGTATAAACTTAACTTCGCAAATAACCCAATTTTTCGTGAGTACACTGCACTGTGAGAAATACAAGATGATATTCAAAATCAAAATGTTGTCACCAGAAGAAATTCTCTGGCAGCTCTTCTCAGCGACTGGAAATCTTCCTGCGATTCACATGAAATAAACAATTGTGAAGTATCAGACATATAAACGAGCGGGTTAAACCAAACCCATTCTGCTAAAGAAGGTTAACCTACCTATGCCGAAATGTTAATCTTGTTTTGACTATTTAATGTATATACTGTATCATTATTGTACCAACTGAAAATCAATACGATAAAAGTTTTTATATGAATAAAAAAAAGAAAGATACTTAAGCATTATTAGATGATAGATTTTATTGGATAATAAATAATTTATATGGAATTGGAATGAAATAAATCTAAGTCAGGTGGTAATTGATTGCATAGGGTAGTCATTCGGTGACTGGACGAAAGTCGGTGAATTGTTTTCCTGTAAATTTATGAATATCAGAAAAGATAATTGAATTATTGGTTATTAACATATAATTACCTATAGCAATTTCGAAAGGTAGCAAATTATTTAAATATCCGAATTTTTTAATATATTTTAAATTATTTACTGACCGCAAAAATAATATAATCAGCCATCAATGAGTGTCACATTATTCTTTTAAGAGTGAATTGAATGAACTTTTGTAAAAAAATCATCTACGGAACGTGGACTTCTTCCAAGCAGACGAAAATTTTGTCTTATATGTGTAGCAGAGAAATAGCCACATGTACAATAATTACAAAAAAAGTGGTAAAATAAATTCCACGCTACGGCTCTGCAAACCTTGTTGCTTTTATCTAGCCATTCTAAAAAGTTAGAACCGGAAGAACGTCACATCACAAAGTAGATGGCCTACAAATTCTTCACCTGGTTTGTGCGGGTCTTGTATTTTTCAATCAACAATGTTTCCAGAAACGTCGTGTAGAATTTATTTTAGGACTAATTTTTATGCATTGGGTTGTTTACCGTTTAAAGTTAATGATGAAGAGATAATAATAAACCCTTTGACGGTCACAGTTGTTTTTTAAACATTAATTTATTTCATTGGTAGCTTTCGGCAGCTTAAACCTCCATATTATTCCTAAATACACAAACAGTAGTATGCAAATCAATCAATTTCCTATCAGATACATTTAAATTCTTTAATTATAAGCTTTTTTAAAAGAAATAAATATTTCGTTTTGTAAATTAAAGACAATTTTAAACACGTTTAATATATCAAGTTTTCAAGAAATGTTTGATTGACAATTCATTGTTTTTTCATTTCAACAGTTAGATAAGAAAAATACTGCTGTTCTTCATTTTAGATAAATTTTTTAGTAGATTTTTTTGATCGTATGTGATTTGAATTACTGTATTGTTTGTTCCCTAATATTATATGCGAGAATTTTGTATACATTTTTAAAGGTGTAATATTGCTTCCATGTTCATTGCAACCGGAAAACTGTCATTAAAATATTTGAAAATAAAATCATTAAGTATTATTTTGTGCATATAAAATGACTTTTAGAATCTAATCATTGAAATTCATAGAAGTGTTTACAATGAAATTATTCAGAATTTTTTTAGATCTTTGAACAAATTGTAGATTACAACATTAATAATCATTAACATCTCGCATTTTTCTTAGTAACCTTAAGGAGTCCCAAATAAAGTACTAATTACAATAGCAGCGATTTCCTTTTATAACTGTTTTGACGTTATTTATTTATAGTGTTGTTACAGTCGGATAAATATCAATATTAAATTAATTCCCAAGCTTAAGATAACAAGGCTTTCATGAAGCTATTAAAATAAATTGTGGCTAAGTGGTAAAAAAACAGTAAGGGACTTAGGGATACCTGTAGGAGTTTTCTCTCTCAGGTGTTTCTCCCCAAATTGACTGCGGTACTCACTTGGCTGCGTTGGGAATGCCTCGTACTCTCTCTGGTTTATTCATGGTTCTCACATGCTGAAGAACCTTAATCTATTTTCGGAGGTGTATGCACCGGGGTCGAAGACCTTGGGCATACAGTAAGAGTTGTCCGCTGATCCCATTGGATCAGTCGACCAACTGCCTCCTAAAACTGGTGGAGGCACGGAGAAGGGAATATTGTGACCCCACAGAAAACTCATCTCCAATAGCCCGACCTGATGTAGGTTTTCGAAAGTTTTACCCACATATCTTTAAGGGGAACTAGCGGGTAGGATTCTTAAAACATAACCCTATGTTCTAGTCAACCCTTGACTACCTTGCTCTAACGTCCACATCCTCCCTTTTTCAGGTCCCTACCTATCCTTTTAAAAGAAGTTTCCTGTTTTAGGATCACACCCCACCTACCCACACACACACAAAGTAACAAGTTTAGAACATTGTCGAGATTTTGAAGTACAGAGACTATTAAAAACATTGTGTTTTTAAAGAAAGTCCAGATCCATAAAACATTAAACCTGTATTTTTAAAAAAGAAAAGCAACTGTTTTGAGTTGTACTTTCGAGGGTCAAGATCTTTATACTGACCATGAGTGGACACGTGGAAAGTAACGAAGACGCAGGTTGACAGAACGTAGTTTGTGCTAAGGATTTGCTTTGCTGTTTGATAAAAATAGGTTTAAGACTACGATTAAGCCATTGACAGGTGGTCTTATTGGAATTTGAAAGTCTACGACGTTATAAAAAGGCGACGGAGATGAAATGAAGAGAAAATTCAACGAGAGCCAAAAACTACGTTGTTCCCTACCGTTGAAGTGTAACAAGTTCTGTTTTGCTAGCCGCACTGGAACTTTGCTGAGAGCCGTTCAGGATGACAAGAACTTTCTACGCTGCGGACAGCTTTCCCTGTCCTGCTCTGTTCCACTAGTATTAACTGTCTCTTAGAAAGTGAATGTCGGTATTAAAACCCACGTGGCCTTGGAAGTCGAGCGGCATGTCGGCAGCCAGCAAATGTACCGGATAAAGTCTGCTGGAGCAACGGCGTGGAGGCAACGGGAAAGGAGCAAAAATGACTTAGGGATTCCAGAAAATTTTGATGGTCAGTAAAGAATTTAAAATTTATTATAAAATTCTAATATCTAAAAAACTTAGAGCCTTTTGAAACTTTTATTCGTAATCATAAATTTATATTCAATTATCTGACAGTTATAAAGTAAAAATAAATAATTTAATCAATATATCAGAAAACGCTAATGTCTTTCACCGCGTTTCGACTAGTTTTCTGAAGTTATTCAGATACAGATAACTAATCAAATTCCAACTAAAGTTAACTGCCGTTAAGATTGTTTTTTAAAAAATAACAAATTTGAATAAACAATATTTTGTTAAAATGTTAAATATTCCGTTTTTAATCAAAATAATACAGACTTTAATTTATAATGGATAAAAATACATACTAATAAATAAAATTTGGCTAAGCGTCCCTGCGACTTGGTTCGCGCGGGAATAAGACAAATAGACCCATGATCTCTTTATTGCTCTGATTCATTTCTCGTTGATTATTTACTCTCTTTGCACTCGTAGTAACGATGAGTGACATTAATTTTTTTCTCTTAGGCATGACTGAAATACACATTCGAATTTCTTCATAGAAGAATTTACCGTTTCCAAAATCAACGCTACAATCATCGAAAAGTAATAGACACAAATTCAATTGAAATTGAATCTAATTTTTATATTCGTAAATTAAATAAACAATTGAGAATGGCACAGGCAAGAAATAAAACCTACTACATAAAAGTTCCTTACGACAGCAGCGCCAAATCAGGTGAAATTAAATTAAGCTGCCAGTCCCTGAGAATTTTCTACTCAAGTCGTCTTTGGCGCGTTATATTGGGCATCATATACGCTAGATGGGAGTTATAGAATTTTTATTAATATTTATATCCCTATCTTATGAGCTCTGTAAAATACTGAAATGGAAGATACACGAAAATTGAAGTTAAATGTTGTGGTAATCAGTCCTAAGGCTGGTCTGATGCAACCCTCCATGTTAACCTATTCTGCGCAAAATTTTTAATTTCTACATAGCCACCACATCCCACATCCTCCTTAATCTGCTTAGAGTATTTCATCCATCGCCTCCTATTTCTGTTCTTACCCCACATACTTTTCTCTAACGCTAATTGTATAAAGCTCACGTCTCAAAACGTGGCCTAATAATCTATCCATTCTCTTAGTCAAAGTCCTCAATATTGTTCTCTCTTCCCCTATTCTGCTTAGAACTTCGTGGTTAGTTACCCTATCAGCCCATATGATTTTCAGTATTCTCCCATAGCATCACATTTCTAAAGCTTCTATTCTTTTTTTCTACAACTCCTATCGTCCACGTTTCGTACCCATATAACGCCACACTCCATACTAACAATTCTAATAATGACTTCTAATATTTAATTATATTATCCGCAACTAAATTCCTCCTTTTCTGCGAAAGTCTTCCTTGCCTGTGCGTATGTCTTTATGTCTACTATACTCCTACCATCCCTAGTTATTATCCTGCGCAAGTAGCAGAATTGCTTAACTTCTCTCAAAATATCCCTTCCCAATCTAACACACTTCGTTATTCCACTATTTCCCATACTACACTCCATCACCTTGGTTTTCCCTCTATTAATCCTCACGTACTCTTCCTCCAGAATCACGTTCATACCATTTATCATGTTTTGAACTTTTAATCCCTAACAATTTTATTTTAAATCCGTTTCGGAACCTACTAGAGACAAATTTTCAGACACACAAAAGTTTTAAAAACCATCATTTATGGTTGGGCATTGTTTAAATAGCAGCGCTCAGAAAAATATCACATTTATTTTGAAATCACAGACAGACACTAAATTTATTTATTAGTATATATGTGGACGATTAAAGATGAAGTTCTACAAGGGCAAAGTTCAACAAATAAGGTTAATAAACAATTTTAAATATTAAGTTAAGCCAGAGGTAGTATTGAAACACGTTGTACCATCGTACAATACCATATTGGCGTGATCGCATGAAACAAAGATTTAAAATTAGCATGAAAATTTGTGTCAAAAAATACCAGCAAGATTGATGCCTCGTTTGCTTACAGTGAAGTTGTCAGTGACTCGTTCGTTTGGCGCATTATCGTTTCAACTCTGGCGACATTATTAGTCTGTATAGAACTTTTTCTGAAACATTGATCCACCACTGAACTGATGAAACAAATTTTCAGACGAACCGACTCCTAAGAAGGCGGAGATGGGGAAACCCGCCAGAAAGGTGATGACCACGTATCTACGGGATATTCGCGCCCAAATAAATATTTTTATAGTAAATAAACGACTTAATTATTTTGTGCTACAATATTTCTCAGTACCATATATTCACTGAAAATGTAACCACAAAGAAGCATTACATATAAAATTTAACACGAGTTCCCAAGTATCTTAGACACGTTTGAAGTAGACTTTTACCACTAATTGCCTCCCTCTAAAATGCAGTAACGGAATACGATGTCAGAGTTCAGGTCCACAAATGATAATATTCACATTTAAATTAACAAAAATAAACGTCACAGATGATAGTTATATACATGAATATCATAATTATAATAGTAATTATATATAATTAATCCCCTTATAATTGTTGATATATTCTATTATCATTATAGAAATTAATTATACAGACAGTATTTATTGTCCGTCCACAATCCCCGTAGGACACAGATATTGATTGCCAAGACTCTCTCATAATGCTAATGAAAACAGAATGCGAAGTATTAAAACAAACTTGTGTTGTATACATGAATATACAGTATTATTATTAAGGCTTATTTAAAAGAATGCTTTTACCTGTCATGAATATCACTATTTAATACATAACATTTTTTTTGCTTTTAAAATTCTGCAACTAATAACTTACGTATAAATTGCACAAGAAATCCCTAGAAGTTTCCTCGTGAAGATTGTTTTCTGTCAAAAGTATGCTAATTATGGCGGGAACTGTGTGATGATTTGAAAACATGAATTATGAGACTCAGAATTAACATGTAAAATGTTAGCAGAAAACAAAAATATCAACGAACGAGACCGTTAAAGGAAGTAAGGTCCTATCGAAATATTAATTTTTGGACGACTCTGAAGGATATCCAGCAAAAGGCGATTACATTGAAAATTAAAAACAGATTAAACATAATAGTGCCTTTGGTTTGTAACCTCTTATTAACATCCTCATATCATCTCAGAGATTTGGAGCTCTGAAAACTATTACCTCAGAAAATTATTAAATACATTAAGATTCTCGTAGCAAAATCAAAATCAATACCTGTTGAACACAACCTATGATTTTAATTCAAAATAGTCTTAGTTTTCAAGTATTGAATTTTTTGTTATTACAGATTGTAAAAGAGCCTTTTATTTTAAATTAAAAGTCTTCGAGACAGGTTTTCTAGTCTGCATCATAGGTGGTCTCGAAACAAGAGATGAGAAGTGACCTTCAGGAATATGATTTATATTCTTCAAGCGAAGAGCTCGAGTAAGATAGCGAATATGTTCTCTAAACCGCCAAGTGTGAAGCAAGAGTCGTCCAAGTCGCAATAAACCGTGGAAACGTTATTTCGTAAGAGTTCCAATCTTTGCTCCTACTTCATTTTTCAGTGCCTGATTTAATCCAAGTATTAAACAGATAAGAAATGTCAGCTAGATAAGGGTACCGTATACGTATGTTGTTCTGCGTCGGGACATGAATGCTTCGTCCCCACAACAAACTCCACTTCCAGTCAACGGATGGACGTGGGACAAGTAGCGAGAGCCCGACCTACCTCATGAAGGTATCTCTAGAGTTCTCCCTGAATCACACTGAGGCCCAGAGCTAATCATTTGCTACTCCTTTATTATGTTACAGGGAAGTTGCCCTCAAAAAATCTATTTCGGAGAAATATTCCGATCAGTTTACATATAAATGTTTGCCATTAAGTAGTACGGTCACTTTACTAAGGAAATTAGATTTTAATCTTGAAATTAACCGCTTTCAACAATGATTGGCTGCTCTAGTACCTTTCACCGGCTTTCTTACTCTAGGTTCCTTCTTTTTTCTATCCTCGGCACCAATCGCACTTAGACTTCCGCATTCGTTACCTGCAAAAGTGCAAGTAGTATCTGTTTATTCTTATCCACTCCCAACCCATTATAAACCGTTGATAGACGTATAGTTTTTGAACAAAGTTCTCTATCTGATACGGTTTTATTTTTCACTCGTCGCTATTCTTGTTAAATTATTTTTGAGGAGTGACTAGTATGATTTCCATATGCTAATCCGTAACATATCCTAATGAAAATATGCTGCTGTAACAGACTTAACGTATAGAAGATTGAGCCAGCCAAGTTTGGCCGGAAGTTTATTGATATCGTGGTCCCGTTATGATTCCTCTTCAAACTTCTGAGTGTTGAGATAAATTGTTGGGAGTTAGGACTGGTAGAAAATGGAAAAAATAGTTTAGAAGTTCATTTTGCTGAAGAGTCAATAGGTAAAAATTTATAACTGCTAGCGGCTCGTTGCAGTCTAAACTATCACAGTGACTGAGATAATCGAAATCAGATCATGTCCGTAAAGAACCGATTTTTAATTGTGTAAATAGACTGTTTGATTGCTTTATATAAAGGATAAGGAATGTCAAAGGAGTTTACCATATAGGCATTAACGAAATTAACACCAGAAATAAAAATAACTTTCTTATAGAATGTAATAGACTAACACTACAAGGGGTCAACACTGTTCAACAAGATTCATATCACATTAAACAGCTCCAAAATGAACCACACAAATATAAAACTTTTTCTTACTCTATTTTGTAAAGGAATTGGTACATCTATTTAATTATTGATTGAATTACAGTAAATAAATGTAAATAGTCAGAATGTGCTTCTAAATATAACATTATCATGTTATTAATGTAATAGACTCGTGTAAAACTATTTGACTCATTCCATATCCTTGATACACAGTTTCATGCTTTGGAGTTTTATTTCCAATGGTTAAAAGCAGAAGCACTGCTTGATCTGAGCTGAGGTAATACGTAATTCAGCAGGGCTTACGGCAATTTATCACTTATTTATGAAGAGGCAGAGTATTGGATTTGCAAACGAAGCGCGCCCACATGCATTATCATAACAATTGTTACCGAGGCCACTAAACGACTCCACGAAACATCACGGAGAAAACTGCTTTAGTTGTTAAAAATTACCTTAAGCACCGAAAAATTTTTTACGTATACTTCAGAAGATGTACAATAGTTTTTAGTATATAAGAATGATCTGTGTATACAAATGAACAAAACCGCCAAAAGGTCAGTTTTTTAAACACTTTTTATTGAATTTCTCTACGATGTTTCGTGCAGTTTCTTGGTCTCTACTGTGTTGCAGTGTGGGATCATTAATATTGATTATTAATTGTTAATAAAAATGATTTTTTATCAATAAAGGAAAACAATTCCATTAAATTACACTTAAACAATTATTTGTTACTCAAATTAAATAATTATGATAATTAATTATTTAAAATATGGGCCGGCTACTTCTGAACTCAGCGGAGAGCAATAATTCTTCTCAAGGGATCTAGTGGGGATAAAACAAAAATTGTCATTTTTAAACAACACTCAGGGGCGAGAAACTTGCATCTTTGAATATAACCGCTCAATTTGTAGGTCCGAATGTTCGGAATGTTGGTGTAGCTCGTGGATCCTCGGGCAGACGCGGTCGCCAGAAACAGCTACTCGTTATCGATGTCTCGATCACCCGTAATCGGCCAATTGTAGGTGAAAGGAAGCCTCTAAATCATCGCCGAATTTCAAAGGCAAGGATGGCTCCAATTTCAAGAACAAAAGTCTACTAGCATTTGTACGAAAACTAGCAATGCTTTAGATTCTATATAATAAAAATGAAATGAATGTATGTCCGAAAAAGTATGGATGACCAAAAAATGTACGACTGTGCTCTTCCTCATCGCAGTTCCTTATTTTATAGGCTTTGCTCCGGTTTCGTAGGTCTGGTTTGGGTTGGTGTGCCTTGCAGCATAGGGGGAGTAATCCTTTTTACATTTTTTGGTGACCTGGTCAATTGAAGCCCATACGCGTCCATGCAGGTCAACTGTCCAGTTTGCGACCCTTCTAGACAATACTGTCCCGGAATTTTCGGGCGTAAGTAAGGGTGGCTAGCATGACCTATTTTTTTATTTCCTCCGAACGTCAAGTAATAAGACTCCGGCGTTTGACACTGGTTCTTTGCTCCTTATTGTCACAAAGGACCCGTTTTCTTCCGTGTTCGCGGAGTGTGCACGTGCTGTTGCTCTTTATATACACCTCTTATTCACAATTGTCAAACTCGGGCAGATAGCCAGCCTTTGTCACGTTCTTTAGGTCTCCAGAGGCTGCCCTGTCAATCTTCTCTTGAAACTACTTGAGCCAATGGTAGTAATGATACAAGATTCCCCGCTTCTCGTCTGGGCACATGTTCCATCTTAATTGGATATTAAAATTGACCAGTCGCATTCATTATTGCTCTGCGTGGGCTTGGTAAACAACATATCTCGCTCCTTAATACGATGTATATACACATAAAAATAAATAAAACGGAATATTGTGCATGCGCATTTGTCATTCCAGACGGGATTATTGAGTTATAAAGAATGCAGCACTCGTGTAGGGAGGGACTGCGCTGGAAGGCCCACAGTTTAAAATCTTCGAAATCGAAGCAGAAATTCGCAATATTAAAGTACTATTATTATAAGGTTTCTTAAAATTACCAAACAAATAATTATTCCTAAGTTAGCTCATGTGCTGTAGCACGTGTGCTAATATGCACCAGCCGCCACTAGCAACATATCAGCTGTGTCAACGATGTGTTGCGCTTTGTTAAATCGATAAACCAGGCTGGCTCGAAACGAGTCTTTTAGAAGATATCACTACAGAGTTCGACAATGCATACTGATATAAACAAGATAAATGAAGTCAAGAACATTGAAATGATGTTAAATTTTATTATCATGGTTCGTAATTATTTCTATGTATGAACGTGCCGAGAGGGGTAATTAAAAAGGTATGTATATTTTGTTTTGTTACTAGCTGGGTGCCCGGCTCTGCCCGGGTAGTTATTTATATCAGCCAATATGTGACTTAACCGGTATTGAGCATTGTTTTTGAACATTTACCTCTTCACGCCTACCTACCTGGACGGAATGTTTATTTCATCATGAAAGGCAGTACTTTAATCACGCCAAGAAATATCTTGGCTTGATACATTGAAAGAGCCTAAGACATCCGGGTGCATTGTGAGAATAAAAATATCCCCTGTACTTTAATGGTGTTAAAAAAATCGTCCGGTACCTGTCAGCCGACTGACGCTTTTCAGTACTTTACTTAAACCAGACACTACAATCAAATCATACAAGCATGTCTCCTATTTCTGTACAATTTGACACCAATTTAAAGGTCTCTTAGTTTGTATTTTTAGGAAAGCGTTGAATGAAATCCTTAGAATTCAAGTTCTAACAAGTGAAGGAAAGCTACGTTTCCAGCAAAGAAAATGTAAATGTTTTGATCCCGAACTCAGCGTTTGACGTTGGTTTACAGTATTCAATCTGGAACTTAAGTGCTCAAGTTAGAGAAAACTGGCACAGAACCTCAAAGTCGTTTCTAAAATACTCAAGTTTATCGTCGGTCAAGTAATATTACTCACTCGGATGAAGCGGAAGGAATTGGAATTTGTACTCTGTAAATTTGTGTGCTGCTTATGATTAGCATGTCATGTTCTTCTCCAGCAGTGACAAAGGTAACATTATGAATGATCACATAGATAAAAGGTTTAAAATTCTAAAGGAGATCTTAAAACTCGAAACGAGGGATTGCAGGAAACGTAAATATGGCGAAAGAAACAATTTCAGTGACGATACCTAATTATACGGCTGTGGTTTATGACCACTTCGGTAACAATGACGTCTTAGATCGCAGGAAGGAGTAATAATAATAGTAACAGAAGGAAACAGGTTAAGACTTTATTTCTTTATTTAAATTATTTAAGATAAGATATTCGTAAGCATAAGACACAGCTAATGGCTCATTGTAATAGTTATTAAAAATTTAATATTTTTTATAATTGTTTATTCCTTACAGCATTTGTTTAGTTAATTTTTTTTATTATGAGAAAAGCAGCTTCTTTATGATAAATTAAATTTTTCTTTATTAATTAGTAATTTAAATATTGTAGTTACCCACAGAGCTTAAAATTTTTAGATATCCGATTTATTAAGCTAAATGAAATCGAATCGCACGCATATCAATGTTTAGTCTAGAAACCTAACAAGAAATATTCGTAGCCAAACAGTAAATTTTTATCCACAGCCTGATTTGGTATCAAATAAGAACTGAAACGTAACTCTGTTAAACAAAAAAAAATTATAATAAGTAAAAAATTTCCGAATTTATTTTTAACAATTTCCAAAAGGAAAAACAAAGTTTCGGTACTTATTTGTACCTTCATCAGGTTATTATCCTGAGGAGAAACATTAGTAAACCACGTGTTAACATGAAAACCAATATCAAGAAAGGAGGCTTATACATAGCCTCTACAGAAGACAGACAGCAGTAATTAGAATAGAAGATCAAGAAAAGAAAGCCGACAAAGATACAGTCTGTCGCCCATGCTGTTTAACTAGAACAGACGACGAAAAATGTTCAAACGGAATATGGAAAAGGAATCATACAGGAAGGAGAAAAAATAAAAATCTTACGCTTTGCCGACGATATTTTAGTATTAGGGAAATCATAAGAAGACTTGAAAACTAGAATAAATGGCATGAATGGGGTCCAGGAGAAAGAGTTCAATATGAGGATTAATGGAGGGAAAAACATGATATTGTTGTGTAGTTTGGGAAACAGTGGAATAAAAAAAAGGTATTACTTAGATTGGGAAGGTATATTTTGACGGAAGTTAAGGAATTCTGCTGCTTGGGATGCGTAATAACTAGGAAAGGTAGAAGTAGAGAAGACATAAAGAGTAGGATAGCACAGGAAAGGAAGGCTTTCGCGAAAAATAGGAATTTACAAACGGTTAATATAAGTGTAATATTAGGAAAGAATAGAAGCCTTTCAAATGTGGTGATATAGGAGAATGCTGAAAATCAGATGGGTGGACAGAGTAACTAACGAGAAAGAAACAGAATAGGGGAAGAGCGAACATTATGCAGGACATTGACGATAGATTAATAGGGCACGTTTTAAGACATGAGGGTCTTGTCAAATTAGCATTAGAGGGAAGTGTGTGAGGTAAAAACAGAAAAGGAAGGTCAAGGATGGAATACGATAAGTAGATTAGGGAGGGTGTGCTAGTTATGCGGAAAAGAAAATGGCTTGCGCTAGATAATTTAGCATGGAGGGTTGCATCAGACCAGCTTAGGCCTGAAACCACAACAACATTTTCTCCATTTTTTGTGCAGTTTTTTGTAGTAATATACTAAAGAATTTACAGTCTGGTAATGTGTCCAAGGGCACGAAACTTTACATGGAAAGCTTTAGTGTAATTCTATTCAAATATGTTTAATTGTAGAAATGTCTGTTATAATGGGTCGTTGAGTGTAGAAATAAAATCTGATGATGTTCGTGAGATTTGCCTTGTCTGGCAATACGAGGTTGGTGTTCCACAAAATAAATCGCAACGCAGACTCGCGTGGGCCCAAAGGTGACTCGGGGCCTCCAGAACGTGAGGTCATGCTGAACATCGTTCGCTCTTGACTCTGGTGACCTGGCTCTCGAGCAAACGACTCGGCCTATTAAATCAGTCCTTCTACGTTCAATATCACATACAAGAAAATAACCAACGGCTTTACTGATATCTAACATGAAGAACTGAAAACTCGCTCATATAATCGAAATTAATTTCTTCTCGCCTGAAGTTGCTTTAGAGCTGACAATAAAACACCATTACGCTCGCTGTCCATCCTTCATTGACTTACGATATCTCACTTAGACTGTTGGAACACAAAAAAATGTATACATGATTAAAATATTGACTTTTTGTGAATAAAAAGTAAGAATTAAAGTTAAATAAATTAACATTTATTGGTAAAATACACCGAAACCAAATTCACCTCACGTACTTACAATTACTTCTCGAAAACAATAGATTAAATTCAAAGTATATGACCAGAACCGAAACACGATCCACTGAGGCTTTTAAATATATATTCTTTCTGCTCATTTTGCGTTTCTTTGAAGGTGGAACATCTTCGGAAGGCTTTACGTCTCATGGCGCCACACTTCCACCATGCTAGAGAGAATCAAGTTGAGCTTGGAAGCTGTTGTACGTCTTCAAGCAGAGAGAACATTCTAGAGAGTAACAGTATCTGGGCGGTTCATACTTAGCAATACGTTCACAGTTGCTTTCGGTTATAAAAGAATCTCTCGTATGGCCGACTAGGCTCCAAAGTGAACATGAAAGAGCGTGATAATATCAGATGTGATCAAACTGAAGTTTCAAATATGCTCATGTGCTATACTGAAAACTGAATTCCTGAAATTATTTTTTCTTCATTTTTAGAACCATGAAAATAATCGTTCTGACAATAGGAATTCCCGTTTTTATTTTCATTATATATTAGCCTGTATTTTCCTTAAAGCCCTACAAACTGCTTCCTTCCGGTGCTCAAGAAAACGAGAATAGCTCACAGCAAACACCAACCCAGTCATCGGTATTGTGTGGGACATGTGCCGAAACATCGTCGTACCTGATAAAAAATTTAGGCAAATTTCTAGGCAGAATCCTTAAACCATAGTCTCCCTTCTCTCATGTCTGTTTCTCTGCTACCCTCTGGAGTAATTTCTCTAATTTCTTTCTTACTCTGCTTTCCTACTAGACGTTTCACTGCGTCACTTTCACAGGGATAAACGTAGCTTGCCTGTTTCCTCTCTGATATCCTTCTCTCTTGTTTGTTTCTCTGTTATCCTCCGTCCCTCCCCCCACCCTCTCTCTCCCCCTCCCCCTCTCTCTCCCCCTCCCCCCCTCTCTCTCTCTGTGTAAACCTAACTTGTTTGTTTGGTTTTTCTTTTCTGATACCCTTCTCACTGGTTCGCTTCTCGTCTATCTTTCTCTCTTTTTTATTCAGGCAATGGAATATCCCCCAAAAAACTGAATAATTATAAAACTTGTGGAATATAATCATTACTTTTCTAGGCTGTGACCGCAGCTACTTCGATAAGCCCCTCCTAATCGGAACTTTGTTATAGGCGTCAATATTCAGTCTACAGATCAAGAATTGCACGAGGCAAATAAAACTAATAAGATGGAGACCTAAAAAAAGTGACACTTGTAAATCAAGAACAACTGCACTTGCACATCCCTTGCGACAATAAACAGGGAGGGAAAGAACGTGGAAAGTGTCCGAGTCAAATCGCCGGAGGAAATGAAAATAATAAGTCCTATTAGCCACCCTTTTCAAGCCCAAAGATTCCGGGACACTTTTGCAAGCCTGGAAATCTGACCTGCACCTCCTTGTAAGGGCTTAACAGACAAGATCACCATGGCAAGAAGAGTTTCCCCCACTTTTCAACCCCGCCAGACAGACGAAGGCGTAGCAAAATTAATAAAAAATGGAACTGGGGGATTTTCGGCCACTTATTATTAATTGAAGATTTGTTAAGAGTTTCGCTACTTTAAGAGCGTCGAGTCTGCATCATTTATGAGTATTCGGTAATTATCTGGAGGATTCTCTTCATCCACATGACTGGTTGTAGACGTACGAGACGAGTAGCTGACGAGGACCACAAGATGCACCGATATCCAGACCCAACTGATTTACAGAACAGCGGCGATGTACAAATTCACGTTTCTCGCCCCTTGTTATTTTGAGTGTTAATTTCAAAAATCGATGCCAAGTTTTATTTTTATCCCCACCAGATACCTAGATAACATTATTGCTCTCTGTTGAGCTTAGGAAGTTACTTTTTATTTAATTTGTTTTTAGCAAACAAGTGTTAAATTTTTAATTGAATATAATTGTTTAACCTTTTATATTTAAATTCAATTTTTATTGATATTAATGTTTTTCCATACCCACCAAAATATATTCCCTAAAGAAGTCCTACAAAAAAAGGCTGAAACGGTCTGCGAAGTGTTAATGGAATGCCGTATTTTTTGTGTATGACAGGCTACGTGAGGGTTATCCACTAACTGGAAATTTCCCTTTAATACATAGAAAGGGAATTTGAATGGGAGGGGGAAGGGAGAGGAAGGCAAGTAAGGGGTAACTAAGGACCCCCGTATTCACCTCAAAGAGTAGGCATCTCCTAAGTACTTAATAACATATTTTTAATCATATGTAGAACCTAGAGAATTATTAAATTTTAAGGAAGTAATAATCATATAAAACGTGTAGCGACAAAAGTAAAACTATCTAACTCAAAATATTACCTTGGAGAGTCGCGCCTTTCTTCAACATCGAACTCTTACATTCGCCATTTCCTGCATACTAGTTCTTGGAAGCTGACAAGACCAGTTCTCACAAAAAATTTCCTCCTGAAACAGACTGACCTTTGTGATTACAACAGAGCGTATTAAATCACTGGTAATAATTCCAGTGTATAATTCTAAAACAGATGCCGACAAAAAAACGAATACCAATTTTATTTTCATTGTAATTATCAGTTTTTCCGCCGAACGTTCTTTTAAAAAAATATTATTAGTCAAATTTACATGAAAAAATAGCAATTAACACCAGTACGTATGGGTTAAATTATGAGTTCAGAAAATCAATCTTATACTTTAAAACTCCCTGTAAGAGATTATTTTAAGTTTTTATTTGGTAAGTTGGTTTAGACAACTAGACATTAATAATTTGAGTCTGTGGCAGAAATATTTATAAAATGCTTCTGGCCTATAATGGTTCCCAACGCATATATATATATATATATATATATATATATATATATATATATATATATTTGAATACTATTACGCGTCATCCTTCTACGTTCAATATCACATACAAGAAAATAACCAACGGCTTTACTGATATCTAACATGAAGAACTGAAAAGTCGCTCATATAATCGAAATTAATTTCTTCTCGCCTGAAGTTGCTTTAGAGCTGACAATAAAACACCATTACGCTCGCTGTCCATCCTTCATTGACTTACGATATCTCACTTAGACTGTTGGAACACAAAAAAATGTATACATGATTAAAATATTGACTTTTCTGAATAAAAAGTCAGAATTAAAGTTAAATAAATTAACATTTATTGGTAAAATACACCGAAACCAAATTCACCTCACGTACTTACAATTACTTCTCGAAAACAATAGATTAAATTCAAAGTATATGACCAGAACCGAAACACGATCCACTGAGGCTTTTAAATATATATTCTTTCTGCTCATTTTGCGTTTCTTTGAAGGTGGAACATCTTCGGAAGGCTTTACGTCTCATGGCGCCACACTTCCACCATGCTAGAGAGAATCAAGTTGAGCTTGGAAGCTGTTGTACGTCTTCAAGCAGAGAGAACATTCTAGAGAGTAACAGTATCTGGGCGGTTCATACTTAACAATACGTTCACAGTTGCTTTCGGTTATAAAAGAATCTCTCGTATGGCCGACTAGGCTCCAAAGTGAACATGACAGAGCGTGATAATATCATTCCATTACCGTGAAATTTTGGTGTTTGGCGTTGACCATCCCTTAGACCTCTTCTGTCGATTATTTGAAAATTATTTTTATTCTTTGTCCTCTTTCTGGTAAAAAACTATTCTATCCTAAAGACATATTTTAGAACTTGCAACAGACAACTTTACTCACGAGTCAAGCCTGTCAATTAAATTGCTATTAAGCGTTAAATATTCCTTAAATTTAACTAACATTTTATTGAAGCAAGCAAGGACAGTAGGGGTAAGACTATACTACCATTCCTGTGGGTGGAGGGTAAGGAAATAATAACTGATTTTAGAAAAAAGGCAAGAATGGAAAAATGTTAACCGGACTAGGGACCCGAACCCACGATCTCCTGATTTCGAACCGGGTTTCCTGCCCACTGAGTTAATCCAAATGGATGTCCAAGGACCGATCCGGCTGGTTATCGGGAGGTCCTGGGTTCGTGTCCCTGGTCCCGGTAATATTTTTCCATTCTTGTCTTTCTTCTAAAATTTGCTATATGCTTTACTGAGCTTCAATTGAAGCATTTCCACTCCCTGAGACTAGGAAATAATAACGTAAATAAACGGCCGATATGTTCGTGCGAATAAATATTTTTCGCAGTTAGTGACTCGCTGTATTGTCAATTTCCCAGGCTTTTTAAGTTTCTGTACTTTTGTAAGGTACCAGTCGATTTATTAACTCGGTTACGATTCTGAGGAATCGTGATTAGTAAATTTTCAAAAATGTGACCCTATCGCTGATGGTTTAATCATGTGTTGACAAAGGATTTACTGTGGAATTAAATACTGACCATATTAGTTTCTGCCGATTCCGTGATGGCTATTCCGGGGGATGGGGGAAGAGCAACGCTAAAAGGGCACAAACTCTACTTAATGTATTATCATAAGCGTAATTTTGGCAGTATGAGAGAGAGAGAGCATTCTCACTCCATCTATTGTCTCTGCAGAAGTTTTGATTGGAAGTCGCGGCTTTGTTGTTGAGACAACATTTTTATTTCAGATACATGACTATCAACATGTATTCGCGTCATTTTCAGCTTCACGCAAATTTGTAAATCACTAATCAGATAAAATTAATGATACTATAATTGATAGTTACACGTAACCTAAATATTCGTCGTAATAGGGTCAAGGTTGGATCCGGGCACAAAGCCGAGAATACGCCTGGCAGCCAGGGAAACCGGAGACTGACCCCGGAAAACGGAAGTAGATGGTAGCCCTAATATAATTAAATTCCTGAGCATCGTCACGCACCCAGCTATCTATACCAATAAATATAATTGAAGTGTCTGTCTGTCTGCAAGTTGGTCTCGAATGAGCTCCGAAACGGCTGAAGAAATTTCAATGAAAAATTTAGGGATTGAAACAGGAATTTTAACCTAGTTTCATGTATGTTTCATATGGAAGTCTTGCAGGGTTAAGAAGATATTAATATAAATATTTGTAATCCATTGATTGCCTCATCAAAGAGCGACCTGATCAAAACCATCTAAGAGTTATAACTATATCAAATTTCTGTGCCTGTTGTTTCGTTTTTTAGGCCAAATTAAAAAGTTCAAGTCCCCCATAGCTAGTTAACTTAATAATACTCTTTACAACCTACTTTTAGAAAATCAGAGAGGAATGGAAATTCTGTAAATTGATCAAAGGTGCATGATTTCAAGTCAAATAGAGAAGAATTATTACCAATAAAGCTTAGCCAAAGGCCATTAAACTGAATTTAGAAGACTAGAATGATAATTACATAGATATTTTAACTGTAACAATAATTCGAGATAACAATATTGTCTATTATAAAGTATACATTAAGTACATTTTGAGCTAATGAACGTTATTGCTGCTTAAGATAAGCTGTGTGTAGACACATAAAAATGGGAACATTTCCTTGAGTCTTAATTAATTCCAGATTGTATGTGGAATATTGACAAAGGTCCCCGTTTTGCAGTTCCCTCTGCATCCCCGTGGTCTTGATATTGCAGTTGGATTATGGAAAGCTGATTGTGTGGCAGGCGTTCCATTCGTTTTACTTTGAGGTCATTTCTTCCCCCATTAATTAAAACCGAAGCTGGTCCACGTGATGAATTAATTGGCGGCTTTGTCACGCATTCTGCAGTTAATTAGGAGTGAAAGCTCTGGCCGGGAAATTAGTTTCTAACTTCATCCCCTGAAGGAGTGTCTCCTTAGAAACTTGCAACAAGGAAAAAATACCGAATTACATCATAGTTTACTGACTTAAATATTTACAATAAATAAAAACGGCCAAAAAAGCCAGCATAAAAATTTATAACTATTTATTAACAAAAGCGACGTTTCATCTCCATTTTTAGACTTCTGCGCTACACAATAACGACAGTAAACTGGCAAAAAGTAATAAATTCACTCAATAATCAAATTGTGAAACGAAACCTTTCATCCCCTACATTCAGGTTCGATCTGAACGAACGTTGTGGTAACAGTCCAAATTTTTCTGTTAAAAGGTATTTTAATTATTTTCACATTTTAATTATAAACATCTAAAGAGGTCCCTAAACTTGGGGATGAAACTTTTGTTCAGTTAATTGTAATTTATTTATTATTAATCAGATTAAGTTTCCTATATTATTTATAATTATTTAATATTTGCTTATTTTTTTACTATTAATGTAGTAGGTACTGTTATGTATTTGGAAGTTCACTGTCGTAAATTAAAAGCGTAAATTTGGGATTTAAAAAAAAGCAATTTTCCGTTAATCATTATTAGCATTATTGTAATCATTCAGTTGTCAGTTAACATGATTCTTTTATGATAGTTTGTAAAATTATGTTTCTGGAGTTTTCTTGAATTTAAAGGCAAGTTCGATTTATAAAATTTTATTTTATTTTTTAAAGTTAATATTCAGATTTTAACAGATCATGAGACTTTAATCAAAAAAGTTTAATTACGGGTCGTGTAGCTGAGAAACGGTCCAGACACGTAAATAATACATACAGTTCTTTTCCTCCGACGTTCTGCGTCGACCCCTATTCAAGAACACCTTTCCTCGTAATCGTCTGCTTGTGCATACGCACCTTTGCGTATCGATATTGGGAAGCGATCGTAGGCCAATTCCAGGCTAATGTTTCCTCTACTTCAGATCATCGCAGACTGTCCTCGATTGTCTCCTGGCGTCACTTCTAACAGCTCCCTTTTGGCATGTCCCGTGATCGTGATATCCAATGGAATTTAGCTATCGTCGGAATTTTTCGGTCTTTTCCAGGGTTGCTAGAAGTTTCCGAGGGTCGATGTCCTTCCCCCTACTGACTCAGATCAACTGACTAATCCGGTGAGAGCCGAAATCGTCGCGTCTGACCTATGGAATGCAGTCCTCTAGGATTCTACGAACTCCAGCTTGCTTGCTCGCCAATTCATGTTTATTTTTTTGCTGAACTAAAATTACGCTCATTACAAGATTTTTTAATGCTTGGGGTCATCAGTTTTCTGGGGTACTTACGTTGCAGAAACACTAGGACCGACCCTGATTAACAGCTCCTCGGCGCTTGCATACATGAATTGAAAACCTGTGATTGTATTTCACCTGACGAGGATGACAGAATATGTCATGGAAAAGTTGTCTATTAATAAATATTTAAATCGGTTGGGAACTGCATAAAGTTTTATCATATTTGAATACTTTTTTGTATATTGAGTCAGTTCCTTGAAGAGGATCATTATGAAGCAAATCATTAGTTTCTCATGCAAGATGTGAGAATGACGCATTACCCTTAGACACTGGTGCGGTGCCATCCTGCATAATTCAGCTGGTTACAGGTTCATGTCTCGTCCACGTGTGTCGTCAGCAGTATGCTCCTTTAATCTGGTATGGCGACACCAAATCCGACCACTAAATGTCTTAAACTTCGGCGCGTTCTCCGCACTTCGCTCTTTTCGAAAGCAATTCAACTCAGGGGTTTTGAATAAAAAATGTCCGATACTTACAGGTTATCACAGAACCGTTCGTTCGGTCAGTATTGTTCATGTTTATAAAGTTCCTCAGTATTCGTTGATCTCAGAAAAATATAAAAACTTGGCCCGCGTATAAATATTCTGGAATACGCACTACGGAAAAGACAATCAACGCTCCGACTTTGACTGACACAGACGTCAGTATCCACGGTCTGAAGTGACTGAAGGATAGGAAAAGGGCTGGGAATAAAGCGGGGATGTGACATTTGGTTTATAATAGAGGTATAAACCACAATGGCTAAACCACAGATGGGGGCGCTACAGTCGAGAAAACTGCTTATACTCCTCTTCTTCAAAACCGAGGCAGAAACTGTATCAAAGAAATACTTGATTAAAAATAGTTTCAACAATTTATAATTTCTTTAAATATTATTACTATTTTATTTAATCCCGCCACGTTTGTAGTGACCCAAGTTATAACGTACAGTTATTTAAACTTATTTAATATTACTTGATCATGAGGGAATTTATGCTATACAGATGTCGTTGAAGGTTAATACAAAATTAATATTTATGAAATTTACAACATATTACAATACATATGAATGAAATGATCAACTGATTTGGTAAAAACATTATAAATTTTTACGGCTTAGCATAGAACCTGAGAATATTTTGCGAGCCACCAATAAACTGAACTTTAAGGTTAATTTATATTGTGTGTTCATAAAACTCAGTTGTTGATCATTTTAACTGATAAATTGTTGTTAGAGTACCTCATTTAATTCAGTATGTTTATTGGTGAACTGTAATTGACTTGTTTATTAATGACGTAGTCTCAAAAACTATAAATAATTTAAATTTTTTAAAATATAATGTGATTTAAAAAATTAACTATTGAGATTGTAATGCGCTGTAAATATATATTGGCCAAACTATGAGATCCTTAAAAACGCGAAAGAACAAATTCACATATAATAGGATATTCGAAAGTACATTTTTTTGTCCAAGCACATTTATCTGATAATTCATAATTTCGATTGACAATATGTGAAAGTTTTGGCTAATGAAATTAGTTATTGCTCAAGGACTGATGAGCAAAATGCTCACCATATCAGGTGTAGTCAATGTAAAAAAAGACACTAATACGCCCTTACTACAGTAATTTAATTTTGGTATTATTTCATTTACCATTGTTGAAATTTAACACTACTTACACATTCTTAAATGGCATTTTAGCCATAAACGTCGCTGGACGCAAAATTATCCGCGTGTGTATATAGCATCCATTTAAAATGTCTTTTATTTATTTACCTGAAATTTGTACCTTTTATACTTAAAGTATATATTCTGTATTCAAAATTATATGGATGAAATGTTGTACATGTATTAAGTAAACATCAATATTATTTGCTGAAAAATTGCCAGAATTTTTATTTATTTATAATTAAAGATGTCAGATTGTTGGTTTAATGAGTAGTAATGAAGTTTGACATTTGTGCTGACTGTTGTATTAATTTGATACTGTGACAAAAATTAATATATATTAAAAATTGTTGCCACGTTCTTCAATTCTACGTTTTCCAGACCTAACAAACAAAATGGTTACCCAAAATTTTCCTTAGCAGTTTGTAACAAGTAAGGTTTAATTAGTTCGTCTCCAATTGTATATATTTTTTTATTTTCTATTTGAGTAGCAGATCCAGGTCATTTTGTGAAAATTATACTTGATTACTATCATTTCATATTATTTATTTAATATGCTGCTTTGTATTCTATTACTTCTTCTTCCTTGACTCTACAACCCATTGAGGGCCTTGGGCTACCAGGTCGACTGCGGACTGTCATCTTACATGACACATTCAGAACTCTATGTTACATATTTAATAGAAACTAATTGTTTTAGAGTAAAGACATATTACGGTATTTTCAGTATGTTTTTAAACAATTTTTGATCTTCAGCGAAGAAATGATACGCTATATATAAATTGATTTAAATACTTACCTTAATACCTCAATTTTCAGTTATGACTAATAATGAAATAACAAATTCATCACGAAATTTCTTACTATAATATCGTCCCAAAAGCTATTCTCCCCCCCCCCCACCCGCTTCTGGATGCATCACTGCACTATTTCAAATTCATAAAATGTGAGCCTTTTAAAAAAGACGAATATTGAACTGTTATTTTTTTAAAGATTTAATTTGTGTTAGTACGCCTATATCATAACGCAAGTTTTGAACGTATTCGATTCGCATAGTCTGGATGTTTAGTTAGTAAATTTCTGTTAAGTTTTGATGGCTTCAACGCATTATTCATAACCTTGCAGAAGATCTACACAAATCTCTCATTGATTGAGTTCATTTTATGTTCTACAAAATCCATATTTTAATTAATCACGGTCGTCTTCTCTTAAAACTTCAAAGTTTCACCTTCAGCTTTATCTTCTTCCTCTGTTGATTCTTCAACTAACTTTAAGTATTGCAAAAAATATGTAAAAATTTAATTTATTCACTTCACCCAATTTTGAGTTACTTTTATTATTTTCTTTAGTCCAGAACTATGAAAGTTTGTTGTTTGTTTTCAGATGAATGGTTATGGCAGCTTTCGCTCGTACTTGCTGATATCTGCACTTATAGCAGTTTCCACACTCTCTGTGTGGTACATGAGAGTTCAGTCTCCGTTTACGGTGGGCATAATACATCCCACACTGACTCTCGGAGAGTTTCCAGATGGACCACTACGATGGCAGAAAAACATATTTTTCGTAGAAACGACATGCGCCATTGACGAGGTTAGCTTGAATTCATAATTTTTCCTTTAGATTAAGTTTTGCTATAGTGTACATGAATTTACACGATTTAAAATGTGTTAATCTTAATCTTGTATTGTATCTGTAATGAAGATACAACATAATAATTCAACTGAGCCATACTTGGATTAATCATGTCTCTAGAAACTACTTTAAACTTTCATGCGAAAGCCCTGATGAAACTTGCGTCCTATTGATTTAATTTTGTTAGTTTGGAACGCAGTAGTCGTGACTACATGAATACAGTGTGATGGTAGTTGGCCGATTGTTCCAATTGAAGCGAGGAACAGCCTATGAGCAAACATTTCATGACACTGTCAAAACCAGAGACGCTCACTCCAACTTTTTCTGAAGTGTTCCACCTGCTTCTGTTTTGGAAAATACCAAAAAATTGACGCAGGAAGAATCCTAGAAAGCCTGCGCTAAGTACGTTGGGTTCTTCGTACTTGTCTCATGCCCTTTTGATGACCGGATTGGTTTTGATGTGGGGATGCAGCTTATCTTTCTCCGTGCATCGATCAGCTTAGGCAACAGCTGTCAACTTACCTAATGGGAATGATGATTGAATAAGGCATCGTCATAAGTAGCGCTCTCTACCTGTATGATCTAATATCCTAGACGGTTGGTTCCACTCCTGTCAGCAATGTTTCCACCTATTTTTTTAGGATGACAGGCTACACGAGGGTGATCTACTCAACTGCATCTACATTTTAGGACAAGCCAAGTGATAGTCTAGTCTAGTCAAGTCTCGTCAAGTCACCTTCAAGGCACGTCGGCCATTTCTTTCCCTTCGAGAGGCCGCGATGGTACCCAAACGCATTTTAGCGTATTATTTGCTACGTAGAAGAACTATATGGATGTATTTACAGTTCTTGAGATTCTATATGGCGTGTTTAAATGCGTAGTAGGGAAAGGGGAGTATTGTCGTTTGAGTGGCCTGACGAAACGCTACTAAGAACATTAATTGTCTTCAAACGAACGGGATATGCAGACTGCGACATATTTTTAACACACACTATACTTATTATCTATTACATTTTAAGGATGTGTTTCTTGACGCATAACATAACCTGAACGCCAATATTTTCAGAATTGCTTCTACACTACGAACTTATATCAACTAAAACCGGAATAGAAGTGAGCTGATGTCAATCACCACTGCGCATCGTCTTGACGCACGACTAGCTAATCCTCCTGAACTGTTCAATGCTCTACAATAGGGTTTCCCAAACTTTTTATTCGCTTGGCTTTTCTTTCGTATGGGTGATTCCTAGTCGTAAAAAGTAAAACAAGATTTAATTTAGTACTTACTTTTAAATATAGACATGTAATATAATATAAATAAAGTATGTATGTATTTATTAAATCTACAAATGGGCGGATGCCCGGTGGCAGATACGTAGAAATTAAGCAATAATTAATAAACTGGTCATAAGGACCACATTTAACCTATAGTTGAATGTATAATTATATTCAATATAAATAAATAAGTGTGGAATCATATTATTAGAAATGAATTATTAAAAAAAGAAAAAAATGGTATTGTTTTCCCTGAAAAAAAAACTGGAAATATAATTCACTGTAGTATATTTTTAGAGATTTCGCAGCACTGATCACTTCACTACACTGCACTACACTACACTAAACTTAGATTTAGTCGAAATTTTCTTTCTGTTAGAGGAAGTTCCCCAAACACTCCTGCAGGCAGATTGTTCCAGTCATTAATTGTCCTATTTAGGAGTGAGTATTTTCCAACGTCTGTTTTTTGGTTCCTTCCTTGTAATTTAAACAGGTGATCACCCCTCCCCCTCCCGTTCCGAGTCGATTCTTTCATTCTATCTCGGATACCCTGCCAAGGTTTTTGACCTGCAAAAGCTCTGTACTTAGCGACTTTGATGATTTTGGGTTCTTGAATTGCATATCTTGTTGATATCACGGACAATATTTTTAAATTGAATTCTAATATCTGGTGTAGTGTGGAACCTGTTTCTGTACTTTGACTTCGTTGCAGCATAATAAGAAAATCCAGCTTCGCATAAATAGGTTGTAGAAAATTGAAGTATAACGATAATAGCTTGTTTTGAAAAATAGGGTTACTCTTCGACTAACTCGCCCAGAAATCACATCAAGACTGATCATTGTATTTTCCTTTCACTGATTAAATCAATTAGATTTTCATAGTCAGTTGCACCTAAACCAACAGGTTTATCTGTCACAGAAAATGGATTCTGAACCCAGGAATCGTCCTTACTAGTTTTCGGGAAATATTGCAAAAGAGTTGATTTCAAGTTGTGTAGGAGTTCTAATAACATTTCGGAAACTTCTTCATCTACTTTAAAATTTAATTCATGCAGTCATGTACGGCAAGAAGCCAATTAACTCATAAAATCCAAAAGATTCCATTTTATCTCTTGTATTAAAAATTATAGTAATTTCTCCTTGTAATGATACGTTCATTGCACATAGTAATATATCTGCCAAATTTGCGAGTTTAATCAGCCATGAAGCTATTGGTAAAACTAACAAAATGTTATCCGGAACTATTTAGTGCCTTGAAGAAGACCAACAACTCATTACGATGTTCAAAAATTCTTAATAATGCTTTTCCTCTGGATAGCCATCTCACTTCAGTATGTAATAAAAGTGTTTGTGTTCACTAGCCATGTTATCGCACAAAAGTTTAAATAATCTGGATTGAAGTGGCCACTAAAATTTTCTTGAGGACCTCCGGTTGAGAACCGCTGCACTGAATGGTCCTGACAGACTGTAATTATGTGCTGTTGAACGTTTAGTATAAAATTGGCTTCTTTTTTTATCATATCTGCTCATTGTCAAGTTAAATGCTACTCAGGTTTCCTATTGTGGCGGGAAACAAGGAATAGGGTTTCTTTGTTTCGCAAGGTTGTGATTCGGAGTTTTCGCCTTACGAACTGCTTAAGTGGTATTTATTATAACATGATATTATAATCCAAAGTATAGATAGAATCACTCCATTTTTTCGGAACACCTATTCAGCCCCGCGGAACAGTTTTGGAAACCCGGCTCTAGAACCTTGTTTCACAAACTGTGTTCCGCGGGCCCTGAATAAGAGTTCGGCAAAACATTTCGAATGAATCTATCTATATTATGGATTATAATATACGAAAATACGAAAATTCCGTTTACATCTAACGGGAGAAAGTGGAATCATTTTTACACCTTTCTTGTTTCGGAACCGATTCAACAACGTTGTAAAACAGAAACCCTATTCCTTGTTTCCCGCTACAATAGGAAACATGGGTAACAATGAACAAGTGTGAACGTGTTCAGTAAACTAGAATCCTGTACTAGTGAGATAGAGATTGCCATAGCCCAGAGTTATACAGATAGTAATATTTATTTTCAAGTCAGAAAATTATAATTGAATATTTTATCTAACTTGACAATGAGCCTACAAATAAACCAACCCTATAAATTATATTAATTAAATTTCACTGTTTCTAAGACATTAATTATGTCTTGTTAGGTAAGCTCACAAAGCAGCAAAACGAAGTGGAGCGAATGAGGATCTGAAATTGTTTTTAGGAAAAATTTTGCTGACAAAAATTTCCACAAATTTAAAAAATGTTCTAAATGAAGCCGCAAAAGTGTTAAACTATGTAAAATCAAAACCACTTCAATCCGGATTAAATAAAATTTTGTGCGATGAAATGGTTAGTGAACACAAAGCACTAATAAAACTTTTTGAACTTTGAAATGAGTTTTTGGTCTTGAAGGCACAAAATATTCAGGACAATATTTTGTTGAGGTTTTAACAATTTATTCATGCTTGATAAAGTTTTAATATAAGACAGATATTTTTACAAAGTGCAATTAAGTTTTCATTACAAGAAACAAATATTAAAATTTTAATACAAGAGATAAAATTACATCTTTAGATAAAAAATACAATTTCGGATTTCATCAGTCGAATCTGATGATTTTAATTCTTTTCCTACCTTATATCAATGCTTGAATGAATTAAATTTTAAAGTAGATGATGAAGTTTCTAAAATGTTTTTAGAACAGCTACATAACTTGAAATGAACTTTTTTGCAATATTTTCCGAAAAATGGTCAGGACGATTCTTGGGTTCAGAATCTTTTTTTGGGGGGGGGGGGGTTACAGGCTACATGAGGGTGATCCTGAAACAGGCAACTCCCCTTTGATAGCATAGGAAGGGAATTGAAAAGGGGGGATGCGGACTGTAGAGCAAGGTAGCCAAGGGTTAACTAGGGCCCCCGGGCTATGGTTTAAGGATCCTACCCGGAATTTCACCTAAAGAGATGCAGGGAAAACCCTAGAAAACCTGCTTCAGGTAGGTCGGGCATTGGGTATTATTCTCACGCCCTTTCGAACATTTCGAATGACGGGAGACGAGTTTGCTGTGGGGTCGCAGCATTCCCTTCTCCGTGTCTCCACTAGTTTCAGGAGGCAATTGGCCGACTGATCCAATGGGATCGGCGGACAACTTTTGACATATGCCCAAGGTCTTTGACCCCAGTACACATACCTCCAAAAATAGGTGAATGTGTCATTTTCCGCGACAGCTCAAACAGTAACTTTAAAGCAATTGACTGAAAGTTTAATTGATTTAATCAGTAACTTTCATTTGAAACAAAAATACAAATATTTCTGGTTGAGTTTGTCAGAACCCAATATTTCAAAACAAGCTATTATTGTTTTACTTCTTTTTTCTATAACCTATTTATGCGAAGTGGGATTTTCTTATTATGCTGCAATTAAGTCAAAGTGCAGAAATAGGCTTGATATTAGAATCCAACATATAAATAGTTTGCCTGATATGCAATTCGAAGGGAAAATCAACATTAAGTGATTTATTTATTAATATTTTTATTATATTATTATATTACAGTTTCATATTTAAAAATAATTACTAAATAATAATTGATTTTTACAAGTAGGAATTACCCAATCACAAAAATAAGTAAAGAGTTCCGTTAGAATGTCTGATTTTGCGAAGAGTTCCATTGCAGGAAAAGTTTGGAAAACACTGCTCTAGAAAATAACGAGAGAATGAGTCCCTGGGACCTACCAATGCCCTCTTTTCCGTCAGTATTTTGATGTAGTAGTTTGAGATTGGATTTGACGGAGTTAATACAAACGCGGAAAAAATTGTTTATTTCATTGAAATTATAATTATTTACTTTTATAATATAATGTATATGAGGCGCGTCTAACGCAGAATTAATGTAAAAACCTGACGAAAACAAAGCTTTCATATAAGTAACCCTTAATAATAACTAACTTCACAGTACTAGCTTAATTACCATTTTTCGTTTGATATTTCTGCAAAGCCCTCGAACAGGTCGACAGCCACCTCTATCATAGTACTTTCTTTCGTCATATTGTTGCCGTATTCTTTGCTAATTGCTCATTGCGCGAAAATAAAATTGGCAAAGCGGTCGAGAGTGGAGTGACCATCTGCGACTTTGACTACCGTCTCAGCGAAATTGTATAGCTCTATCTCGAACCGGATGGGTGTGGGCACATCTGCTGACTGGTAGTTTTGAGAAAGTCACGAACAGAAGACTGATTCCCCTCTTCCCTCTAATCACGCTTAGTCATATCCCCGTCTGAACGGCCACCGTAGTCACAATTCGATCGTCATGCTGAGAATAACCTGTGTATAGGAAGGGATTTTGAAAAGGTTAGGGTGAATGGAAGCAATAATTCCACCTATTTATTAGTTTGACATTATTTTTTTCCTTTCATGGACTATATGAGGGTGTACTGAAACAAGCAGCTCCCCTTTAATAGCATAGGAAGGGAATTAGAAAGGGGGGACGTGGAAGGTAAAGAAATGTAGGTAATGTTTGGAGATGCAGGGTAAATCCTAGGTGATTCGGGCTATTGGGTACTATTCTCACGCCCTTCCGAAAGATTGGGAGATAAGTTTTCTGTTGGGTCATTCATTTCCTTCTCCACGTCTCCACCAGTTTTAGGAATTAGTTGGCCAACTGATCCAATGGACAACTTGACAACTCTTACTTTATGCCCAAGTTGTTGCTGTTGAATTCAGTCCTAAGAGTGGTCTGATGCAACCCTCCATTCGAACCTATCCTGCCCAAGCCTTTTCGTTTCTACATAGCTACCATATCCCACATCCTCCCTAATATGCCTAGCATTTTCCATGCTTTGCCTACCTCTTTTGTTCTTACCCAACACACTTCCCTCCAATGATAATTTTACAAGACTTTATTTTTAATAAGACTTGTTAATGGTTTTTAATTGTTTCAAGATTGGTCAATAGTATTTACTTAGTCAAATTCTAATCTTCTTGGAAGCAGGTTCCTTGTATAATTATCAAATTTTCATATGAGCTGTAAATTATTGTTGCAATTAATCCCATTAAACACTATTTTAGTTGAGAATAAACTATAATTAATCATATTTCATCTAATATTCACTTTCTTGTACACAGAATGGAAGCCATTTGCAGCTGACACCTCGACAAGCATGTGCTGTTGAATCTGCTGTTAAATACAATGAGAACGCACAGATATATGTGCTCCACACTTGTCCAAAACTAGAGCCAATCAAAGGGGCTCATTTTCATCACATTAATCTATTATCTTTCTTGGGAGGAACCCCTGTAGAAAATTTAGTGACATCAGGAGCCTTAGCAAAAAGTCAATATCCAAAAGAACATGCAAGTGATGTTCTTAGATACATAGCACTTTGGAAATATGGAGGCATATATCTAGACATGGACATTGTTGTCACAAAGTATGTATATCTAGTATGATAACACCATCTTAAATACATTAAAGTCTGTAAATTATATAAAAAATATTTTTTATTTAAATTTATTGTTGTGGTTTCAGTCCTAAGACTGGCCTGATGCAACCCTCCATGTTAACCATTCCTGTGCAAGCCATTCCATTTTTACTTATCTGCCACATCATAATCTGCTTAGTGTATTCAATCCTTGGCCTTCTTCTTCTGTTCTTACCCCACACATTTCTCTCTAACGCTAATTTTACAAAACCATCATGTCTCAAAAGATTGATATTAGTCTATCCCTTCTATTGGTGAAAATCCTCCAAATTGTTCTCTCTTCCCTTATTCTGCTTAAATTTATTATCTGCTGTATTTAATACTTGTTCTGGGAGATAATAGGTTAATTATGATTTTAGCACTCTTGTGAACTAATTATTAGCTTTTCTTATTCTGATTTTCATGCAACATTCCAGTTAGTATATGATGTGTGAAGTTAGTTGCTCTCAAGTTGTACAGATCATTAATTCTTAAATTACTTATGTTTTATAAATATTATTATAAACTTGTTTACAAGTATAAACTACCTTTTTGAATGTATTGGAAGCAAGCAAAGAATTCCATGTGCTTTTTTGTGAATGGTCCAATACTGTGTATAGTGATAATGTGTAAATATTATTATAATCTATATTTGAAACACATTCATTTTTAAAACCACATAAATTTTTCTCTAAGCTGAGTATAATTTTTTCAATAAATATATGTCAATATATTCAAATATTATTCACAAGATGGATGACATACAATTAACTTATATATCAGAGACAAGTCAGAGACTCCTTTGATGAACAAGCTTATAACAAATGATATATACAGTGGGACCAGAACCTTATGATTGACCACTGCTCATGACCACTGTTCTTTACAATAAAAATCCTTTTTCCTTCTTGTATTTAGGTAGCTTGTCATAAACTGTTTTGAGTACATGTACATAATGATTGTGAAAATGAATTTAATATTTTTTTCAATTCCAGAAATTTAGATCCTTTGGGAGAAAATTGGGCTGGTGCAGAATCTAATGATTACATCGGTAGCTGTGCTCTTGCAATGTCGGCTTCTGAAGGGTCACCAGGCTTTAAAGTGGCAGAAGCATGTGTGATAGAATTAAAAGACAATTTCAATGGAGATAGTTGGGGTCACAATGGACCTGGCCTGATTACAAGAGTTTTACAGAATTTTTGCTACAAAAACAAGGTATTTGAATAAAAAATTATTAAAGCATTATGATATTAGAGATATAATACATTTCTTTTTTTTAAAAAAAAAGGAGACTAACATTAAAGGTTGAATACCCTACATACAGTCTTCTTTTATTAGAACTATTTATTACATCAAATGTCTTTCGGCTCTATTCAGCCATATTCATCTGAGATTATCTCATGCTTCATTTGTTATAAGAGATTGTACAGAATAATTTATGTGTACTTAACATAGGAGAGAATCTTATATGAACATGGCTGAATAGTGCCAAAAGCAAGAGACATTATATGGACATTTGATGATATATATCAAACTGTTTTTTGCAGAAGATACTAGCACTTAAATAATACAAGGCCAATAAACAACTGTATAGCATTTTCAGCATTGGCTTTCTTCAATAACTACAAATTAATGACTAAAAAATATTTAATACCATTTAAAACAAAATATGTAACTCTGAATTGTGTATCATATTGGTAAAAAATGAATAATTTTAGGAAAAGTTAAAAGTTCCAACTTAGGTAATTAAATTAAATGGAAAAAAGAGAATTAACACATATACACATTGTTCACATAAACAAAACACCTGTTGTACTTAACACCCATTTCCACCAATATTGAGTCAATATAAACATCCATGATTATTTTCCATAATGATAATGAGCATATTATGACTAGTTACAGTTGTGCCACTATTATTTCCCTGTTACTCGTTAAAATTAAAGCTAAAGGAGTTTCAAAGTATGCTGTACGATTAACAGACAATAAAGAGCTTAAGCACATAAATAAATCTTCTTAACAAATTTATTTAGAAATGTCGAGTTAATTAACCATTAATTCATTTGTTTATCAAACACAATTCATGCACAGTCTAGTGTGGCTGGTAGTTCTATAGAAAACCCTGATTGTAATTAAATTTACATATATTTTATTTCTGTATTTTGCAAGTGTAAATAATGATATTCCATTTCATAAATTCTTCAGTGTAAAAACATTTATAGAAAATAAACTGATAAAATTGAATTATTCTAATAAAAATAGCCTATTACTTTATTAACTTAAATGCCCTTTATCTACAATATTAAGAATGATTTACAATATAAGTTCTAATCACCTATTTTATTTTAATACACTGGAAGTATTATTGTATAACGAAATATCAAGCCCTAAAAATACTTCTTGATATTGTTTTCTTTTTCTTAGTGTATAATGTCTATTTGAAAGTCTGACAAAAGTTAATAAAGTATAACAACATTTCTTAAAACATATATCAATTATGTACATTCCAGAATCCACTTTAAAGCTCTATAATTTAAATTATCTTACAGAAAATAAGCAAATAAGTTATTTTTTATGAAACACATGTTTCATGAAATACTGTTTAGAAATTAATGCCATATGGTCTTATTTGATTTCAGGTTTCAGACATGCATAATTGTTCAGGTTTCTATGTGTTACCTGCCAGCCAATTATTTCCAATTCCTTACCGGTCATGGCGCCTATATTTTGATCCAGCTGCAACTAACCACACTCTTACACAAATCAAGGAAGCATATACAGTTCATGTCTGGAACAAACTCAGCAGTGAAGAGCAATTTGCAGATCCCCACTCTGCGTATGCAGCACTGGCTCAAAGTCACTGCCCAATGACATACAAACAATACAGTAAAGCCTTCTAAAGTATTATCAAAGTTTTATAAGATTTTAAAGAAATATTTCACAGAATTGAAGTTTGGCACTTGAAAGTTTTCTTTTTCCATATAAAAAGTATGAATAGTGTAGTCATACTTTTCAAACTGTGAGTTGAGTGCAAATACTTTGTGACAATATTAAAATATTATTCATTGAAGTGAAAGCCTATACAAGTGTCTTGAGGATTTATGGGAGCTTTCAGGAACAAAAATCATGCCTTATATTTTCTATATACACAAAAATAATGATGCCATTATGTTTATAATTTTCTCTTTTACCGTGGCAATGCTTTGTGATTATTGAATTAGCACCAATATAAACAGTAAAGGTATAAGACATACCAATGTTTAATAACTAATGTATGGTTGTCAAATTGGTTCTAATAATATTGTTCTTGAAGAGTAACTATTCAAAGCTGTGGCAATCAATCCCCTAGTAAGACTAGACAATTCTTTCATTTAAAAAGAAACTAATAGTTCAAATTTGTGGATAAAACAATGAAAGGTTTAATAATTTGTAGTAACATTGTATTTACTGTTCTATGTATGATCACAATGTGATCAGATATTTTTTATTAATTTATATAACATGTAATATATATAAAGCCACCCCCCTTACTTCAAGCTTATAAATAGCAATGTTTACTTTGTAACATGCTCATTTTTTAAATATAGTATGCATATTTCTCATTATTTTCTATGAAACATTATTTTCTTTTTTTCTGTGTATGGTTTAAACTCACAGTTTGTTCTGTTAGAAAAACCTCCATGACCCTACAAATAAGTTAGAGAATATTCTTATTTTATTTTTATTATTATTTCAAAAGTGGAACTTACTTATAATTTTCAGTCAACAATGTCTGTTACTGGTTAATAAACAGCACCCAATGTGTATTAGTATTAATTACCCGGTTTCAGTAAACAAGCTAGTCAAACAATCCACTTAGCTCAAATGGGTCATTGTCATACTACACAATTTGTTCATCATGCATACACTGTGTGGAAAGCACAAAATAAATTATTCAATGTGTACTATTGCTAGTAATCACATATTGAGGTATAAAGTGTCCACTTCTTTTAAACCTAAACTGTACCCTTTTTAAATTGAAATGGCAAAAGTTAGTGCAACAGATTGTAACTGTTTACTACACATTCCAAATCAATTCCTCAAACCTTTTATGTAAGTTAATATTTGTAAACTCTCTAGTTTCTTGCATATTATGTACACATTATTAAAATGAGGATGTTAGAGAATGGCTTGTAATTTTGACAATTCAAACTTTACACCTCATTACATTATTTGTGTGATTTTATGTCACTAATGAACAGCCATTTATTAAAACAAGCATTTCCTTGTTTGTTATCATCCTCTTTTATAAATAGTTTTATGTACTTATTATTTAAGTCTTGCAGAGAAAATGGCATTCATACTAATTACTGGATTTATTACAATATAACATAGACTAATCACTCCAACTAAAAGTTTTTGGTTATTTATAAAAATTCTCTACAGACTGACTTAAAATTAAACCACAAAATTATTGTATAGTTTGTATACAGTATTTTAGAATACATTATGATATTAAAACATTCCATGTTTGCTACAATTTTCACGTGTTTTAAAATAAATGCCTTTAATGTGTAAAGTAGGAAATCAAGTATTGAACGTATTTGAATTGTATTTTATAACAATTCACAAACTGTTTAAGATTTAAAATTTTTAAGAATTTCAGCTTTTTAGCTATGAATTTTTGATATGGGCAATGAATTTAACTTTAAGACTAGTATCCATAAAAGAAAATGGAAGCGAATCTGAAGTAATTAAGTTTTGAATGCAGTGCCTTTTTTATATTCTCAGGTCGGTGTCAGAAATATGAATTTATACACAAATTAAAAATTAGCTATTTAAATGCATTAGCCCTCAATAAACCTTGACAAAATTTTCATCCCATATGTCCTTAGAGCCTAAGCATTTTTAAGTGTTAGTAAAACTTTTGTAAATAAATATTATTTATTGAATGGCTTACTGATAGTTAATCAAATTTATCTGTCAGTTTAACCAAAAATGTATTTATAAATCTTGTTAAAATGTTGATATTGTATATGTATACTGTAGAAAATATTTAGTTTGTGAGACCATGTGTTCTATTTCATGTTGCAAATAATTGTACAGACCAATTAGATAACACAGATATATGAAGAATTTATTTTTGTAATTATTTTAGGATAAGTCTCAGAGATATGTTAATTTAAAATGAATTTATGCCTAGTAATAAGTGTGGTTTATAAGCTGTAGGGTTTTATGAGAGTGGAATTTAATATAATTGGTTAATTTTTAAATTTTGCAGCATATGCAAATGTTACTTAGCTGATGTCCATTATACATATGTTTGCAATGTTAAATAGTTTGTGAAATTGCAAAAGCTTCAAATTTAAATGTGAAAGTTGAAAACTTTTAAGAATTATTTTGTGTTTTTATATGTTGTAATATATTAAACTACATAGTTATTTTTTTCAAATTTGTTTATTCAATATCTTTGTGTATTATAATTGCTTGGAGTGTGTTAAATTAATACATATGCAATGATGTGTATTTTATAGAGTAACCCAACACAATTAAGATCCTGATATTTTTAATAACCAATATATATATATATATAAATTAATGAAACGTTTGTAACGTGACGAAGTCACGAAGTAACTATCCTATATATATTACACGTTTGCTTATGAGTTACATCATAAAAGTTCATAAAATAGCACTTTGAAGTGTAAACTCGATTAATTATTTAAAAATATATATTTAAAAAAAAGGAGGAATAATTTACGGTAACTTTAAGCAGAATAAAAATTAACAGTTACAAATTAGGAAAGTTTCTGGAACATCAAGTAAATAGCATAATTTATACATGAAATTTAAAGAGATAATACATTTACTTCTTGAGTTAGCAGTGGGGGTTTGTACTTATTCAAGTCCATTGTGCTTTAAATGTTAAAATTCTAAATTTAAATTTAATGTGTACTAGAAAATGACCAGTCCCAATCTGCTCCTCTGCAATGCAAGACATTTGAAGAATGCTTGGTATCTACTAACTCATTATCAGTTTGATTGCATAACCAACTCTTAAGTGATTGCCAAATCTGTTTATGAATTTATTTGTGTTGCAAATTTTGTTACTCATTCCATAATAAATTTAACCCATTTTCACTGGAGCTTTGTCTTCCTATTACTGTTGTATTTTCCTCTCTACTGCCACCTTCATCTAATAATCTCTAAGACCAATGCATATGTCAATATATTTGATTCAGTCAACATAAAGAAGAAAAATTAATTAAATGTTGGAAGTGGGAATATAAAGTAAAGATGGAACATGAGAAAGTTTGGAAATTCTCTTTAAGTCACATGCTTGACATAGAATTATGCTTAGAGAAAGGTAGAGATGGTATGGCAATAGCAAGGATTCTGTGACGATCCAGGTCTAAGTCCTGGCAATGCTGAATATTTTCAGCATTTCTTTCTCTTTCCATTCCTCTCAACGCTTATCATATGCCTTTCTATGGGATTAATATTTATTTATTTTACACTAGAAAGTCTGTACTTATGCCATTATTTAAAAGCACTATCTAGAATATTGTTTAGTTTTCATTATTATCTCATTTTAATGCCGTGTTCCAGGACAATGTCCTAGGACAGCTGGTTTTCCTGTTATACACTGTGGATATCCCAGAAAATTTAATGCAAAAATCACATTTGCCTATTATTTTTCAAGATTTCAATTGAAAGCATTAAGAAAAGTCATGAAAACCCATGGTACTTCAGTAACTGCACAATGAACTCAAAATCAATTTTGTTAAAGGCAAGACTTACTAAACATATGATATATACAAGAAACAAATTATGGATCAAACAAACACACCAAAAGAAGCACTATAAAAAAAAGTCCCTACTACTCAGAGATTAAACAAAAACATTTCCTAATGTGAACCTTACTATAATTTAAAAAAAAATAATAATACTGCATAATGGGGTAAACTATAAATAAAGCAATTGCATACAAAATAAAATATAATTATTTCACAGTATTTAAAGACATTTGGCAAATATTTCATGTTTTTCTTGACAAAGTGGATCAAAATGGGGAAAAAACATCCTCATGTTACAATTGTGTTACAGATTCATATTGTTTCTTACACTAAGGTTAATGGGATATGAAATGAAGAAAGTAAATGCTATTAATCTGGAGCTCAACTGTAAGACTATTTTATTTGATACATTTATCAATATTTAATCTCAAATCTCTCCTTGTCATTATTGACAACAAAGAATATCTCCAAGCATATTTTTTAATGATGGTATATTATACTCTTGAGAAAGGATGCTTATACATAACCTCTGCAGAAAACAGGCAGCAGTAATTAGAATATAAGATCAAGAAAAAAAAATCGTAATCAAGAAAGGAGTAAGACAAGGATGAAGTCTGTGCCCATGCTGTTTAATTTATGATGAAGAATGTTAAAATGTACTATGGAAAATGAATCATACTGCAAGGCAAAGAAATAAAAACTTTACGCTTTGCCGGCTATATTATAGTATTAGGGGAATCAGAAGAAGACTTGGAGAAACAGTTCAGTATGAGGATTAATTCAGGGAAAACCAAGGTAATGGAGTGTAGTTTGGGAAACAGTTGAATAACAAAGGGTGTTAGATAGGAAAGGGATATTTTGACGGAATTCTGCAACTTGGGAAGCATAATAACTAGGAATTGTAGAAGTATAGTAGACATAAAGATTAGGAATGCACAGGCAAGGATGTCTTTCATGAAAAAGAGGAATTTATTTACAGGTAATATAAGTGTGAATTTTAGGAAATCGTTGCTAAAAATATTTATATGGAGCATGGCGTTATATGGGTGCAAAATGTGGTTGATAGGAGAATAGAAGGCTTTGAAATGTGGTGCCATAGGCGAAAATCAGATGGGTGGATAGATTAACTAACGAGGAAGTTCTAAACAGAATAGGGGAAAAGCGAACAATATGGAGGACATTGACCAAGAGAAGGGATAGGTTAATAGGCCATGTCTTAAGGCATAGGAGAAGTGTGTGGGGTAAGAACAGAAGAGGCAGACCAATGATAGAATACCCTAATCAGATTAGGGAGGATGTGAGTTGTGCTAGTTATGAGGAAATCAAAAGGCTTGTGCAAGATAGGTTAGCATGAAGGGTTACATCAGACCAGTTTTAGGACTGAATGCCACAACAACAATATACACTACAAAATGTGAAGTATAATAATTGAAACATATTGAACAAAAAAATTGAGTTGAATAAGCTACAACAAAAAGTTAAGTTATCTAAATTTGTGTCTGTCTGCTTGTGAAGGAGTTGTGGAGTGTTTTCTTGTAACTAAGAAATCTGTGCACAAACAACAGGTAACCATCTAGTTATACATATACAGTTTCAAAATACAGTTCTGTAAATAGTGGTGCTGTTAAACAAATTGTAGTGTATTTAAATTCAGATTCATACAAAATATTTTTATATAAGCATCATAAAATACTAATTTTAAAATATTTGTGTTGCATATTTAAGAAATACTATTTTTCTTACAGTTTTCAAATTCAGAAAATTGTTTATATTTACATGTTTTGCTTGCAAGCTTTTTAATGTCAAATCCTTATCATCCAAGGCACCAATGTTTTGATCCTAATAAAGCTAAACACACTCTACAAATAATCAGAGACACATTTACAAAAAGTTATCAATATTTTCTGTGCCTACATGATTCTGGATCACAAATAAAGAATGTGGAAACATTTTCTGAGACAAAGTATCATAAGCACATTTTCAAAATATTTATGATAAAATATATTTCTTTCTCATTTGAAAATTCAGAAATGTGGTTAGCAATCTATTATTACTCCAATATTATTACTTTTAAAATGATATTATTTGTAGTACACCTCTAAACTCGTTACTTGTTTCATTAGGAACCAAAATAACTAAACAATAATTTTCAATTAAACCCCATCAATGCCATTAATTTGCCATTCATTCTGTTAATTAATAAATTAACTGAGACTCTCATACAAAATAACATTACCATTTTACCCATTTGAAAATTAGTCAGCAATTGATGGACCATCACTGACATCCGACACTCCAATTGTCAATAGCCATGTATTGCCCTAATTGTGTTAAGTTTGGTTCGCCAAGAACATCCATTTGAAATTGTTACATCCCTTAAAGTCTGTTTTGGGTTCCAATCCCTCTTAGGGGATGAACTGTAATTTAAATGGCTTTTTATGTCTGAATTAAACTCAGCGGCTCACATTACACCGGTTTAGAACCCAATCTCGATTGTTTTTTTTTTTGTGTGTGTTGCCCCCACACCTCCATCCCTAAGAATACTCCCCTTCAATTATGGATGAGGATGAAATACGTTAGCAGCTATCAAATTATTACTTATTTAAAATTTTTCACCCCCGCCCCTTGGAGTGGTACCTGAGACTTGCCCTAACAGTGATGATTTCCCAGTCACAAATAACACGCTTGCTAAATTTGGTTGAAATTGGTCCAATATTTGTATGCGTTACATACATACAGACACATATGGGTGATTTTATTATAGAGATTAATAAACATTGTTAATCTGGGATGAAAGTATAAAAAATGTCTTATTGGGACGCATTTTGTTGAGTGCAAAAAAAGGAAGATTCATAATCATAACTTACTTTTGTATTGTAAATAATCACAAATTTGTAAATAATCGCAAAAAATAACAGAAAATCACATACTTTATCATATAAAATCATATTAATACAATGGCTTTCAGAAATTCAAGTAGTAACTATCATAGTTTGAGGGGGTTTTTTTGACTGTCTTCCTTTTCCTAACCAAGATTTTTAATAGTCTTGGGTCAAATCAATTTATAGGGGGGTGTATAAGACGTTTTCATGAGATATCATAATGTATTGATGTTTGCTTCAATGTTAACGAAAAATAAATGATATTTTTCATTCTTGCTGATGATTTAAACCAAAACACCGTTCCATCTCCAAATCTTTTACCGGAACGTTGTTTCGGCTATAGGCGTACGTAGAGCGTAGTCTTAAGCAAGGGACCTTAGTTCGCAATACTAAACAGTGACGTGCCCTTCACGAGTTTCCATCTGGAATACACGAAAATTATGAAAGACGTGTCTCTTAATTCTCCGCAAAAGTAACAATTGTCATGTGCGGTATAAGAAACCATGTGAAGGGCAAAGGCAAGCTGCGTTGTGTAACGAATGCATTGTCGAGGCAACCTTGTACCTGCTGGGTGAAAGCAGTTGGTTGGTTCTCTAAAGCTTGCCGTGCAGGATTAACAGTAGACTTTAAATTTCCGTATCTCCGGGAGTATGAAGGCGAGTGCAAGCTGAACTGTGTAAAAATAATATTCAAACATAATTTTCTGACTATAAGTTTACAATAAATAAAAAAATGGTCAATAAGTCAACATGTAATTTTATTGCTACTTAATTAATATAAAAGCGACGTTTCGTCTCCCTTTCGAGACTTCATCAGGCGTACTACAAACATAACATTACAAAAGATTAAATATGGGTTCTATTTTACAATTTATATATATATAAACCTACATGTAAATACTTCAGTATATTTATTAATCTTTTCGGACGAGGGAGTGAAGGACATAAATTGCTAACGTAACGAACCCACCTACTATTGTATTGTATTGTTACGCATTCTGAATGAAGCAGCCTTCTAATAAACGGACACTTCTAACAAGCGGACAAAATCCCGTTCCCTAGTAATGTCCGCTCATGGGAAGTTCGACTGTATTAAGGAAAAGTAACAATTCGGTAGGGCTGAGAAAACATTTAAATGAAATACAAGCGCTGACACGTAAAGGAAATATTATGATTAAAGTAAAATGAATTTGTTCAAGTCAACTTCACCCGAAAGGAAATCCGAATACCTACATAATACAGTACAAAATCCTAGGGATGCATTTACGGAGGGTATACGTATTTCTGCTTACGCGCAGTAATAAAGGTTCAAACGTACAAAAAAAATTATAGAAGAAATGATGTTTTAAATTGGTTATTTGTAGAACAATTATTGCAGAACACAGTTGAAAAATTAAATTTATGCCCTACGCTTCATTAACGAATTAATAAGCGCAAGATGTGAATTAAAAGTTTAGTGGTAATGATTATTAAATTCGAAAAAGAGATTTACGACCAGCAAAGAATATACTTAAAAGTGTACTCTTATAAAGAATATGAGCACCATATTTCCAAACACCTGAAATAAAATTAAATATAAAAATAGTTATGGAAAAAAATCTTTGGTAATATGACGTCTGATAAAAACCATTATGGTAAAGATATAAACATTTCTTTTATTATCAGAAACACTCTGAATGTAGGGTGAAAAACAAGTCTCTCATAATTTTCTAAGAAATAATGTCATATCAGCATTAAAGCATCAATTGCGGTCTAAACTTTTTCAAATTCTGGCGTTGAGGAAAGTGAAATCTTCGTGCTCTGTAGGGCGTAGAAACCATTTTTGGTTTCTAGCATTAGTGACTCTGAAATGTGGTTGCAAAGCAAACCACCGAGACGGGGAGAAATGGAAATGCGGTGCCAAATCGTCAGTAATGTCTCGAATAACTATTTTCATGAACATGACAATTAACGAAATTAATCGTCAACATGAAAAAATAGTTGTCTAAAAATTAAAATTGAGTGCAAGCGGCCTCGGTCCTACAATTTATATGGAGCCTCGTATAAGACTCATGTGAGTTATCATTTTTTATCATATTTATTAACAATTTAGAATGTATTTTTACCAAAATAAAAGCATCATTAAAATTAAATATTATTTCATGCTAAACAGACCAAAGACATCATCTATTTTCTTCTAATAAAACAAATTCACTGATTCACTGATATGGATGCACATAACGAGAATATGAAAATGGTCAGTAAAAAATTTTACGTTATTTACAAGTAATTACATACATTTTTTAAATAGATGTTCCAAAATATGAAGAATATGCTTAAAAATATCCCGTCTATTTTTATATTAATATCCACAGTTTTTTGGAGAAGAAATATCAAATTCTAAATCAGTGAACTCAAGAACCACCTATGTACTGATTTTTAGAAAGATTTAATAAGGTTTTTACCTCGAATGTTATGATCTTTTGGTAATGGAATTTCTAATAAGGGACAATTACTTGCGGAATTTGGCGGTACGGAATCAAAGGCAAGCTGCGTGAGGGAAGTTAAAATTACAGACAGGGGTAAGGTAAGACCAACACGACGTTTAAACTGGGGTTTTTCCCAATCCCAGTGAAAGTTGGTGACATTGGGTGGTGAGGAGGATGGAATTTTTCCCAAAAACGTTGGTGGAGGGGCGCAAACGGCTCCTCCCAGAGAGGGCAATTAAGAATTTTTATTTGGCAGGCTCGAGTCCCGCCACAGACTGAATATGAAATGGGAGATGTTGTTAAAACCCCAAGAGAAAGGGAATTTTGAGACATTATTAAGGACTCGATTATTGATATTGGACATCATAATATGATGTGGATATTAAGATTGAACTTTAAGTGTAGCCGAAGATTGAATTTTAAGAGGGAGCAATTAGAAATTGGAGATTGTCGGAGCCGAGGACATTTAAATAACGGAAAGAAGGCATGATCCAGGCCGGAGTTCCAACGTGGTCATCATCGCTCAACACGGAAGTTTGTTTGGATCGAGCAACAGTTCCAGGCAAATTGAAAAGAAAAGGTAATTACCACTGTTTCTAACCTTTTGCTGATTTCCTGTATTGCCAATTCCGAGTAGGATTTGTGTTAATGGGAAGATCCGTTTAGACGACCCTAAGATAGAACTCATGTATTTAGTTGTAAGAAATTTAATTTGTATAAATTTTGTAAATATATATACTATTAATTATAAAAAAGTGGGCTATTCAAATTAAGTTTCATCAAATTATTGTACATTGTAATAAATAAATGGAAAATTTAATATTATTCACATTTTTATAATAATTGTTTCATTATAAAATAATATTATCCCGTATTCATTTCTGTTCACTTTAACCGTCTTAGTTGTCCTAATGTTTGTACACTTTATCATAGGTTTATTGAGGATATTAGAGTGGTTTCTTGTTGAATTGCCATTTAAAGGAGATTTGTATCTCACACTGCAACGCCCCTCTCCCGGACTTGGAGTGTGTATAAGAAATATGGACACCAGGGTCGATGCTTGGCGAAGGTTGGTGACAGTAACTCTCAGGTAAGAACCACGCCTATATAAGTAACAAGCGCTATCAACGATATCAGAATATGTAAATTGTTTGCAGGTACGAGTACATTTGTAATCGAATTATTACAGGTGAGAGTTCTCGGGGAGCCTCTTAAAAGGAATTATTTACCAAACGTCTACACAACCGTTAACATCACATAATCTTTTGATTATTGCATGAAATAAACTTCACATATCACTAGTAGAATAAAATACAGGAGTTTTTATTCAGTGGAATATTATCATCTGTGTACCTAACTGTCCAACAGCTTCGTCCCTACTTCAACAGTTGCTGAAAAGACTAGTGTGGTGTGTGTTTGCACCCACATATATAAAAAAGACAATTATCCGAATTATAAGAACTTATGGTTTGTATAAATCTCCCAAATATAACATACAAGACACTGGTGCTGAGTCAAAAATCTTGTTTCTATACGTGAACTTATAACCACTTCACTAAAATAATTAATGTGATATGCTACGCTTAGCAATTTTACTTCAAAATATTTCTAAATAATATTTATCGTTATTTTATCACACTTCTAATTTCTATTTGAACAAAGAGAAATTTGAGTTCGTTCAGAAATCTATTATGGAAATCGTTGCCTAATTAATCATTTTGTGATCCATGGTTAGTGGCTCTGAAAGGAAAAAAGAGAACTGAACTTATGCAAGATCGTACCTAATTTGTTCTGGCTAACGAGTATGAATCACACTGCCTTAACTTGGTGCAACCTTCCCGCTAGGGAGTTGGCTAATGTCGAAGAGAGTTCATTCCAGTAGCTAAGTCTGCGAAAGTCGACGAAAATAAACGAACTATTCATTCACCGCGTCGATGAGTAAACTAATGTATTCCAAATGTAATATAAAAATTATTTATTTAATGTAAAAATTATAACGAGATAAAAATTTTATTCAAAGGAATTATAAAAAAAGAACTTGTAAATAAAAGCTAACGATACCGTCCAAGAATGTAGCTGCATACTCTGGTGACGTTTAGCTTCGGTCTGCTTCGGATTGACTGCATCGAGGATGATCTGGCTGTATGGATGACGCCGTGGGCCAAAAATAGTGAAGGCTTTTACTAAGAAATTTGCGTCTCCTTTTGTGTGAAGAGCTCCACCCAGCTCTTAACGGCGGCTTTCAATTTAATGATCTCCTGACAGGCGCTCCCAATTTTAGGAACACTCTGCCTTCAAATTTCTCTCCACGTTACCTCGCATATACCCAAAATTCTCGTCCTCCTTTCCAGTAGGTAATCGGCTACAATTTCAAATAGCACCCATTAGCTGGTATTTGAACAAATGCAGCCAATAGGATTTTTTTGCCGTAGATGTGGATGAATTTCTTCAGATATGTTTTGTATTAGTTCTGTATTCAGTAGCCGTTTATAGTTATCTACGCGTTGCTTCCTGCTTGACGGGAGCAAATCTTTCTCAAATTAGAGACGGATGACACCCCTTGTTCGTGAAAACTTATTTATACTACTGTGAAGGAAGATTGGTCTCAATTGTCCGAGAAAGGCCCGTTTTCATTATTAAAATGAACGTTACACCAACCAGGGCAGCACATTGACACGTCATAAATTCTTGTTTAAAAAACAATCGTCTATCAAATATTGTCACTAGTCCATAGTGAGCTAAATACTGTCCTACATTTCACTTAAAAATATGTACATTATAAATTACTTATAAAACTTACTTTATGAGTGCTACGGTATTTCTAGTGCACATTTTTGCCGGTTTAAGTTACGGAGGTTCGTCCAAAGACGAAAACATAGCATGGAGAATTCGGCAACTAACGTGTCGTACTTCCAACAAGCTCTGTTCTCTTTGGATAATTACTCGAAGTTGCCACAAATTTTCAATTACAAAATTAATATTGCCACATCTGGGAACCTGAAGGCATAGTCGAGGGGTTGAGAGTTGGACTGCAGAAATGTGGACTCAGTTTCGAACGCAACGATTTTTATTTCTTTACTTGATTTACATTTAGTTTCTAGTATTTTCTGTTTCGAGAATGTTCTGTTTCTTGAATATTCCACGAATGTTTAAATTATACAGGACCTCTAAGCGGAGGCAATCTTTTGCAGTACGAGACTTTGTGCTTCACTTCGTGTACAATAAGCGTCTAAGCCTGTAGCAGTGTGTGTTACTGTATCTCACGATCCTTCAGAAACGTCACAATATCATATAATAGCTAAAGTAATTGACAATTTTTATAAAAATGGCTGTTGGTTTGATAGTTATACTGTTTAAAAATTATCATATTTATTTTATTTGAAGTGGTAATATAGTTAAATTAAATACGGTTAATTAAAAATCAAGAAAACAGACGTTTTACTCAAATGCAGGTTACAAAACGGTTTACCTGAATAAAGTGTTCTCCGGGTTCCATCCGGGTGAACTCGTCGCAATCGCTGAACGTTTCCATGGCGTCATCGTACTCAGGTGAAGACAATGGCAGTGATAGCCATGGAAACGGTGTCCAATAGAAAAGAGTTCACACTGATCGAATCCCGAGAAGAGTTTATGCGATACTTCAAATACACCAGGGTAGCGTTTATCAAAGTGTATGCAGCCCACAGCGCGGACAGACGTCGCCAGTTGCCGAAAGTGGAGGCAACCGTTTCAAAATAAGTATTTCACTGCTTAATGATTAAAACTATTGCTAGCCATTATCCATATTATTCTAATAGTACTTGAGAATTAAATATAATAATCAAACGATTCGTAAATAAGGCTTTAAGTAGAGCTGAAATTTACCTCAGGTCGAGTGTAAATAAAATAAAATAAATTAGCAATAAAATAATTTTAATTTAATACAGACAAATTGCATCTAATGAATGTACAATAAAAGTAGTACAACGTATTCAGACGTCTTCAGATTAATAAAAATACAAAGAAGACCGAAAATAAATCTGAGGAATGCGATAAAAATTCTGCTTTATCTTATATTTGACGAGAGTATTATTCAGTTTATTGGTGAATTATTTTAATTGTGTGTAACAGATTTATTGTTCATTAAATTTCGTAAGAACTGCCATTCTCAACTGCAATACTTATTGACATGGTTTAGGATCATAAAACCAATTTACAGCATTCCGATTCAAGTCCTATTAAGCCACATCTCTATTTTAACAATTTGGTTTCTGTATCACTATGAAGCACCATCCATACTGTTAAATTTGTTTTGCTTGCTACTATATTAATACAATCATTAACATGAGTGAAATACAATCAAATTCCCACGTTGCCACAACTAATTCCATACCTTGTAATCTTTACAATTGCAAGTGGATATTGGATCAGTCGGCCAGCTGCCTCCTAAAACTGGTTGAGACACGGAGAGCGGAATGCTCTGACCCCACAGCAAACTCCTCTCCGTCATTCGAAAGGGCGTGAGAATAGTGTCCAATAGCCCTACGTACCTGATGCAGGTTTTCTAGGATTTTCCTTGCATCTCTTTCAGGGCAGGATCCTTAAAAAGTAGCCCTGGGGCTTTAGTAATCCTTTGGCTACCTTCAACATCCCATCTTTTCAATTGTCTTCCTATTACCCGTTTCAGGATCACACTCGTGTAGCCTGTTAACCAAAAACAATGCTATTATAAACGGCATATACGTCACGTATACAAAATAAAATTTCTAGCATTTTCCTCAGGGTTAATACGTGGTTTCACTTGAAACAAAATTAACTACAATGCTACCAAATGAATAAAGTTTACATTAATTTTCACGAATGTATTAAACACGTTTAAATGAACCAACACAAATCGACACACTATACAAATCAAACTTTTCTCTTAGGGAAGGGATTACTATTTTATATTTACTGTTATAGGCAACCAAACCAGAGTATTTACGTAACTCTCAGCCGTTATATTTTTGTTTCAAATCGGGTAAGCCTGTTATGCAAGTATTTAAGAATATGGTTTTATTTTCACCAACATGAACTCTTCATGAAATTTTTAAATCCAATATTAAACAGAATTTGTTCAAGAAATCATAATCATGCGTTCAAAGTAATTTCAACCTGCAAAAATGGTACAATAATTCTATATGTGCCGCCTCTGTGGTGTAGTGGCTAGCGTCACAGCCTCCCATCACAGACCTGTGTGTTTGTGAATGTTTTAAAGTCCCCTTAGAGTACCCGACGGAGAACAGGCAAATTAGGTACCTAAATAGCAAGTCACTAAAGACCTCAATATTGGTGCGACTATAAAGAGTATTGTAAATTAAAACTTATATTTTTGTATCCAAACTAATTCTCGAAGGCTAGTACGAATACTACATAAATTACATTAAGTACATGAAAATTGAAATAAATTACAAATTTGAGAGCTTTCATGGTTTTCCGTAATTACATTTGAATTCAAAGACGTGTAAAAATTCTGTAAATAAATTTTACCATGCACTTCCCAATCAAATTGAGTTCCGTTATATTGTTCAATTTTCAAAATTACTTGTATTAATTTCTTATTGTTTTGATATTAAGTAGATGACTTAATTAGTTACTTTACATCATTTTGTATGGTGCACATCTTTTTCGGGGTTCTTTGAGATTACATTTATTATGTAGGGGAAGTCAGGGTGGAACAGGACATCAATTTATATAACAATTTTCGTAAAAATTTCTGTTGTAGTTTTCAGTCCTAAGACTGGTCTGATGTAACTCTACACGGCTAACCTATCTCGCGCAACTTATAACTAGCACAACCCACATCCACCTTAATCTGCTTAGTTTATTCCATCCTTGTTCTCCCTCTTCTGTTCTTACCCCACACACTTCCCCCTAATGCTAATTTAACAAGACCCTCGTGCCTTAAAACGTGACCTATTAATCTATCCCTTCTCTTGGTCAACGTCCTCCATATTGTTCGCTTTTCCCCTATTCTGTTTATAACTTCCTCGTTTGTGATTCTATCCACTCATCTGATTTTCAGAATTCGTCTATTAGCACCATATTTCAAAGGCTTCTATTCTTATCCTTCCCCCAACTCCTATCGTCCACGTTTCGCACCCATATAAAGCCACGCTCTATACAAACATTTTTAGCAACGATTTCCTAATATTCACACTTCTATTACTCGTAAGTAAATTCTTCTTTTTCGCGAAAGCCTTCCTTGTCTGTGCTATCCTTCTCTTTGTGTCTACTATACTTCTACCGTCCCTAATTATTACGCTTCCCAAGTAGCATAATATCTTAACTACCGTCAAAATATCCCTTCCCAATCTAACACCCTTTGTTATTCCACTATTTCCCAAACAACACTCCATTACCTTGGTTTACCCTCTATTAATCCTCATATTAAACTCTTTCTCCAGGACTACGTTCATGCCATTTATTATGATTTTCAAGTCTTCTTCTGACTCCCCTAATACTACAATATCGTCGGCAAAGCGTAAGTATTTTATTTCTTCTCCTTGTTGTATGATTCCTTTTCCATATTTCGTTTTAACCTTCTTCATGGCCTGTTCTATATATAAGTTAAACAGCATGGGCGACAGACTGCATTCTTGTCTTACTCCTTTCTTGATTACGGTTTTCTTTTCTTTATCTTCTATTCTAATTACTGCTTCCTGTCTTCTTTACAGGTTATGTCTTAGCCTCCTTTCTCGATATTTCATTCCTGTGCTCTAAAAAATCCTTAATGGTGTGTTCCAGTTCACATTATCAAACGTTTTTATCTAAATCTACAAATGCCATAAACGTAAGCCGGTTTTTTCTTATCCTGGTTAGTATTGTGTGCAAAATGTAACGTGTTCTTAAAGAAAAAAAGGAAAAACTGGCATACACAACTTATGAGAATGAGTTATAGGATTCTGTACCCAAAAATAATAGATTAAGAAAGATAAGGAAAGTTAAAAAGGGAAAAATGTTAGTAAAGATTGGGTAGTTCTCGATATTTTATTCCAGTGCTCTATAAAATAAAAGTATAAAACATTATTTTATTTTATTACGTACTTAAAAAACGAATTTCGATTTCTGATGATTTTTTTAGAAAGAAGCTTACAAATTTCCTATTCTGCCCCACCCCCAGATAGGATGTTTTTTTATATACAATCACTGCAATAAAATAAAATAAAATTTATTAAATATATTAACATCTTTCGTGTTTAATTTCTTATACATGACAAGGAATTTTTTTTGTAACTGCAGAGTCTTAGCTTTTATTTTCATTTATTTTCTTTTCTTTCTTAATTAATATTTTTGAGTAAAGCATATACATTACATTTTGCCTTATTCATTAATTTCCCATTCCGCCCCGCACGTAAGTTTCAGTTGAAGGTTTTCACCAAGTCTTAATACAAACAGATTTAAACCTTATACGAAACTTATATTTAGCTAAACACATCTATTTTATGAATATATACCATTAAAGAGTTAAAATTGAGGAGTTTTGTTTTATTAAATCATAGGTGTAAGACGCCAAAAAAGGAGTTCATTTACAAGGTGCAGCCAGAACTTAATCAAGTCGGGTTCCAGGACTTCTTCCTTGACCAGTTACAATGTTATACCCATATTTACTAATTTCCAGAACTATCCAGTAAAAAAGTGTATCCAGTTCTACCCCTCTATCCCATTCCGTCTCGACTTCCGCTATACTATTTTTAATTTAATTCTTGTTGTATTGTTTTGGATAATGTGTTTCTGTCTTGTACTTACCTCGTTAATTTTGCCCCATACCTTTTCGCATCTTTTATTTTCCTTCCTGCAGTAAGTCATAATTATGGTAATTGCATGCAACCGCTGCATGAGTGCACAGTCCTAAGGACTCTCTGGTGCTGCAACTCCTTCTGTCTTAAGGCCAAGAGACTTGAGTTCCGTTGCGGTCGTATACGGAGAACAATAGCGATTCGTCTTCACTAATGACGCTTATTAAGCCTGGAATTAGTTCCTTTTGTCGTAAAAACTTAAAAAGTGGGTGACGCATAAATGACGGAAGAGAGTAAAGCTCCTGCGACCACACTCTTTGAAGTGTATAATAGTATTTAAATAAGTTTTAATTTAGAAAATGAACAAATAATACAAAACGACTTTTTCGATTGAGAGATATACTTTATAAACTGTGTTGTATAACTTTTTTCTGCGTGAAATAATGTTTCAATATTTATCTTTCTGATTTGTGATTATTAAACACACCCACTTGAAATCTAATAATTATAATTGCATGCAATATTTACAATAAAATAAATAAATAATGTGGCCATCAGAGAAAGAAAATATTTCTAATTCACAAAGAAAATAATATAATAAAAATATCCCTAATTTCGTACTTCATCGATTGTACATTAATTATTAAACCGTTACTGTCAGTGTACAATTTTCTTCTTTAACAATTAAAGCATCATGTTTATTCTGTAACGCACTTTTCATATCGATTATCTCTGCCGAGAGATGTAGAGGAGTTTTGTAGGGGAGATGAAAATCTGTATGAGAAAAAATGGAAATACAGGGACGATGTAAATATGCGATTGTATAAATGAAAATTTAATCACTCAGTAGGAAATTATTTCAGGGCTATGGATTATTAATAATTAATTAAAACCTGGTGCCCAGAGATTTACTAGAAAGTACTTTATTGTATTGTCCTTGTCATCAATTATAGAAGCTTTAGGCTGTTTTTTGCCACAGTCATCTATACATAAAAACCACTGAACATTAATTTTCTCTTAAAGGAATGTCCCTCCCTATGCATGATTTCAATATATTCTCAATTTTCATCATGCTTATTTTAATTCAAATAATATTTGTGGCAATAATCCTTTACAGTTTATCTTATATAATACATCTTCGTTTTCCAAGTTTTTTTAACTTATCTTTTTTTCTATCAATAAAATTACCACTTTTATTTACAGTTCTAGCGGCAAAAAATGTTCTATCTAACCCATTCTTCCTGAAAATTCTACATATGTCTTCTGTCATATCGCTTACATATGTAATAACTTTAATTTCAACATTACTCTTACTCGCTTTATCTTCTTCTACAATTTTTTTCTATTTTACAGTCCGTCCCCTTAGTTACTCCTTTAAAATATTTATAAAACCAATTTTATTCCACATTTACTGAAGAAATTATCTGATCAGTATCCTTACTTCGTTACAATTATTTCCCTTCATATCATTATTCATATAGATATGACACAGCCTCGTGATGAGTTTGAGCCACCCGTTATGAGCAAAACGGTTGAATTGAAGGAATGGATGTGAGAATAACGTAAATATAAATTATGCATATTGTTAATGTCATGTGTTGTAGATGTGTTTTTTAATGGACAAATTAATGTTCAATGTTTTTTATGACTATGAAAAATAAGCATAAACCATCTAATATTGATGACAAGGAAAATATAATAAAGTAATTTCTACTAAATTGCTGTACTCCAACTTTTAATTAATTATTGAAAAATTAATTTTATGAAATCTGCAGTAATTAAAGCTTTAGAGATCAAAATCGGTCTCATCCCGACTCTTTCTTCGAAACCAAGCGACAGACGTTTCAGCTTATTAATCGTGTATTTAAGAACCGTAATGTAAAACTTGTTTATTCGTGATAGAACATTGAGAAATTCTATTAAATCTCAATGTTTTTATATTATATTTCCAATTTTTTTTTGAAAATATCACATCGAAAAATTTAAATCAAAATTCAGATTGACATTAAATCCAGTTCCTTATTTTCTTCAAATTCATTTGTCCTAATGCCGAAAAATTCCGTTGTATACAAGCGTTCATTGAGTTGAAAACTACCGGGACACTTTCCGGAATTTTTGTGACTCACCTACTTTTCTTCAGTTCTTTCTTCGTATTCTTTGCTCATTAAGACTTCACAGTTTCTGACGTTACGCTTCATATGGCCGCCATGGTTTTACATCCCCGAGCTCTCACCATCTCTAGCATAGTTTCTGCCTGAGTAAACAATTGAAGTAATAATGTTTGAAAATATTTCATTATTCTTAATTTTTTAACTTTTTATTTTAAATTGCATCAATTTCTATGGTTTTTAGCAAATACGGTAGGGGGGAACACGTTATCTGTAGTTTCACAGTGTGAAAAAAACATCCGCGCCCAAGTCAGGATTCGAACCCAGGACCACTGTGATGCGAGGCAGAAACGTTGACCATTACATCACAGGAGGTCGGCATATTCCTCATATTTGTAGATTACAAAATAAAAACAAAAATGAGTAATCCAGAAAAGGTATTTGTTTTCATACCTACAAAACTTCAGAACGTTTCATTACTCATTTTGGGATGTTTTCAGATAAAGATTAAAAATACAAAATGCCTTGTTTTATTTTGAAAATAAATGTTCTCTTTGATGTGAATTTTGTACCAATGAGATTCCGTCGAGAGTCGAAATTATAAATCATTTTTTATAGTCAGGACTGGTGGTCATATCCACAAAATCTTCCTGGAGTGTCATCAATTATTTGTCTCACTCAAAATAGTGGAATACAAACAAACTTTTCATAGTGTTCCTGTAGGAAATTCACCTCAATATGAAAATATTGCTAAACGAAAATTATGTTCCACTTATCTCCCCAATGATTCATTTTCGCAAGTTTTTTTTAAAAAAAAATAATTCATATTTGACTTGACGTCAGCGAAAAAAAAATGTTTTGTCACACCAAAGTGTTACAAATTTGCCTAGAAGATATGACACGATGTTTTACAACACAATCTCAATTGGGCAGAGGGATATTTAGCAAATAGTTAATGAAAAAACCGAAACATAAAAAAAATAATATTACCAAACGAGAGTTCTGTAATTTTCAGTTCTTTGCAGTAGTGCCTTTTAAATTCGCACAACCATGGTAACGTAATAATTGTTTGAATACATTTTATGTTTGAAAAATATCAAATTTATAAACGCATGATATAATAGGTTTTCTTAGATTTCAGTACCACCATTTTCAACATCATTGAAGAAATTTAAGATTATAATATTAACCATGTACCTTTTAAAAAAAATTAGCCACATGAAGTCCCAAATGATGGACGAAACGTAATTAATTGAATTGTAAATTATCAAACCTTTAATGTTGGGTCATTATATTTATATTTTTTGTTTGTTTATTTAATATAAACATCTATACTATTAAATTTTCATGTTTCTTCAATCGAGTCTTGGAATATTTAGTTTATGGGTGTAGAATTTCATTTTATTGTAATATTTTATAGTTGGATTTTGTAAAGAAGCCATTATATACAAATTTTTGAGTGTATCCGCTAAGAAACGCTAAATCTATGAAGCCTGTTCTAATACAACTATGTTATAATGAATTGAAATTAAAAACAAAGTTGTACTGGATGATTATATTTATTTATAATTTTAAAAATAACTCAATTAAAGTTATAACAGAGTCTATGTAGGACCTCCAGTGAAAACAAACAAAAAATCTCTGCTGAAGAAATTTTAAAAATGCAGTTTAATTTGCAGTTTACATTACCGCTCCAAAGTAAACTACAGAACCAGAACTTCAGGCGGGATGAAATGCAGTACAAAGTCAGCGTGTGGACAAAATAATTAAAATATAATTATTTCACGCCATCAACCAATATATTTTGAAGCATCTATACTCAGAGCCAGCTACTTTAACTCGCGTAATTAATTAACATCGTCTCACCACCAAACATAGTATCTTCAGAAGTGATGTCAATATCGTATCAGATTTAGAACTTGTTCAGATATCTCTCGATTATTCCGTTCCCGAGGCTCGATTATAAGAAACCTTTTAACGTCCTCCTGGAGTATCACGAGTTATGCGGAATTCCGTACTCGTCATTGATAGACAAACGTCCAGAAATTTCTAAAATACTCTTATCTGCGATTTTGTTTCACAAAATCTTCCATCATGTAAACTATACATATAAAATACTTTGTCAGTATGTATGTCCCAGCTATAGGCGTCCAAACTACTTGTACGAATTTGATTAAATTTGTTAGACGTGTTCCTCGTACCCCGAAGTTACCCATGATCATTAAATAACTTATATATCCGGAATTATATATGTGAAAATAGTGAAAAACATAATTATAAAGAGTTTCGTGTCCCATATGCGCATCAAGATATACTAAAATAGACACAGGTTGACTATATTCTTAATCTACATTACTATATATATTTTTTTAAATTATCAACATTTCTGATCGTAATTAACCTATCGTTGGCACAGAGCTAACTCTCTGAGAAACAATAAACTTCTTTGGATCGTCGATACGATGTATACGAAAATTACTTTTATTTTTCTCGTCAGATAAATTTTTATATTTAGTAATTGCTCAGTTTTAAAAGCTAATGAAATATTATGCGTTTGATAATGACATTAATTACAGGTAAAAATTATTAAAATAAATAAGCTTTAATAATAAGAATGCTATAAATATGTGAGAAAAGTGAAAATGTCAACAAACCTCTGCTTATTCTCCGTTTTGAACGTGTGTTTTCGGTGGTTTTCCGCCTCTAGCAAATTCTGTACTCAACTTGAAGGAACGAGTGAAGGCTTTTTGTCTTTGTCTCATCTAAACCTATCAGTAGATATCTTTATTTCCAAGGTGGACAAACCCCTCTCCCGTGTTACTAAATGATAAAAACTCAGTTCTGGAACCCCTCCAACTAAGGCCCCTGAAGTTCGAAAGCCGAGGATTTTAGAAAAATTCTGAGGACACAGTCGATTAGAAATTTGATTCTCTACAATTTTGGTAGTGTGGTCTTTTCTTCTGAGACCACCAGAAATGGGTCAAACGACACCTCTCTGTAAAAATAGATCTACTATTATGACAATTTTTCGCCATTGACACAACCTAGGTTTAAAAAGTTGACAACAGAAATAGATTTAGGCTGTTGGAAAAAATATATAAAACGAATGTTTACACCCCTGTAGCTAAAAGTGATCCTTCTGGAGTAGAACTATGAATGTAGTGCACCCTCATGTACTGTAATAAGCTTACCTTTAATTACATTCCTTCTTTATTATTTACGTGAACCCGGGCAACGCCGCGTACTTCAGCTGGTTGCTTTGCAATAATGAGGCCGAAGCTAGCGTCCCTGGCGGAACCTTTTCTCTTGACACGTTTGGCCTTTATAGCTTTATAGTTCGTGTGTGAAATTCACAAATCAGCAATTGTTGAGAGATCCTTGAGCAATAAGTAGAATGTGAGTGAGGGAACGTAGCCTGCGATCCTTATGATTTCTACGCAGCGCTCTAATATATTTTCTAATTAAAACAGTATGGCTGTGCATATCCTTATTTGTACCTCAATGTTATATTTTCCTCGAACATATTTCTTTAATTATGAGTCACTCTACCAGGAAGATTCCCCATTTCATTTCTGAGTGTAGGAAACCAAATTCCTTGGTGTACCTGTAAATTAATTTCCTCCAGTAAATGTTTGAAGCTTTCGTATCATCCTTGTTTCTTTTGGGCTAGATCTGGTTTTTCCCTGTAAAAAGTTTTCGAACTGACTGGGACAAGCGCGCCAATTCGTGACTCGCGGTAACTTTCGTCGTGCTTAATGGACAGGAGAGCGGCACCAGCTGCCGCGAAATAGAGGCCGGTGAAAGCCCCAGTGAGTCAGCTTATAGTCAGCCTCTGCATCGCCGCCCAACACACGCCCTTGGATGCAGCAGGGGCGACTCGGCCATCGAACCCATACCTGATCGAATCCCTAATAAAATCTATCAACAAAAGTTACAGAAATTCTAATTATTTTTGTATTATAATTCACCGATCACCAACTCATTAACTAGATCATTTCTGTTTGTATTTTAACGATAACTGCTACTACTTCACTGGGAGAAGTTTATAAATTGATATTAAATTATAAAGGTAGAAATTTAAAAAAATTCACTTTTATGACATAGACACAAACCGAATCTCAGGGCCTCATTTTGGGCTTTTCGGTTAATTATGGCACTCTACCAGCAACAAAAGGATACCACGGCAGTTGCTTTAAACGAATTGGGGAAATTGTGCTGCCGAAGACAGAAATCGCTCAAGCACTTAACTAAAAGCAGAGCAGATACTTAAGATTTTTAATTAAATGTTACTCCTTTTGGCGCCACAATTCATTCGATTAATATATATATATATATATATATTTATATATATACGGAACCCTCAGTCAATATGACATATTTAAATTTCTTCTCCGAACGACAATTTATTTGATTATTGGCTGCAACTGACGAAGTACACCAAAGATAAGAATGCGTCGCCACGGAAAAAATCTCTCTATCAAAAAGAACAGACTACAATAAAATTTTAGAACGTTCTGCGTTTTTGATCATTACAATCATTAGAATACGTAAAGGAAGACGTTAATGCGCATGCCAATATTCCGTAAATGGATATTATGATGTCAATTATATTGTTTTTGTTGCGGTATTCAGTCCTAAAGGTGGTCTGATGCAACGTTCCGTGCTAAGTTATCTTGCACAAACCTCTTCATTTATGAATAACTACCACATCATACCTAATCGTCTTGGCGGGTCCCATCCTTGGCCTCCCTCTTCTGTTCATGCCCTCTAAAGCTAATTTTAAGAGACCCTCATATCTCAAAACGTGGTCTATCTCTTCTCTTGGTCAATGTCCTCCAAATTGTTCGCCCATCCCCTATTATGATTAGAAATTCCTTGTTACTTTCTATCCACCAATCTGATTTTCAGCATTCTCCTATAGCACCACATTTTAAAGGTTTCTATTCCTTTCCTTTCTGCAACTCCTATTGTCCACGTTTCGCACCCATATAAAGCCACGCTCCATATGAATATTTTTAGTAATGATTTTCTAATGTTCACACTTATATTACCCGTAACTAAATTCCTCTTACTTGAGAATGTCTTTCTTGCCTTTGCTATTCTACTCTTTATGTCTACTATACTTTTACCATCCTTAGTTATTTGTCTGCCCAAGTCTCATAATTCTTGAACTTCCTTCAAAATATACATTCCTAATCTAACACACTTTGTTATTCTACTATTTCCATACTACACTCCATCACATTGGATTTCTCTCTATTAATCCTCACATTGAACTCTTTCTCCTGGGCCACGTTCATGCCATTTGTTACGTTTTTCAAGTCTGTTGATTCTCCTAATACTACAATATAATCGGCAAAGCGTAGGGTTTTAACTTCTTCTCCTTGCAGTATGATTCATTTTCCATATTACTTTTTAAATTGTTTCATCGCCGTTCTATATATAAGTTGAACAGTATGGGTGACAGACTGAATCTTTGTCTTGCTCCTTTCTTGATATCTGTTATTTTTTCTTGCCCTTCAATACGAATTACTGCTGACTGCGTTCTGTAAATGTTATGGATTTTTTTTCTTTCCTCTTCAAAATCCTTAGTAGTGTGTTCCAGTTTACATTGTCTAAGGCTTTTCTAAATCTACAAATTACCATTAACGTAGACATGTTTTTTCTTATTCTGTCTTCTAACTCACATTTTATTTGACGTTCCATCGTCCCATATACTGTTCTCGTTAATATTTTGCACGCATGACATACTTAACATAATTGTCCTGTGCTGTTTGCATCTATCAGCCCCAGCCTTCCTCGATATGGGTATAATTATAGTTAAACTAAAATCTTATGGTATTCTTCCTGTTTCGTATACTATCCTGTACAGCCATGATATTACTTTTTCACCCTATGATCTTATCAACTCCTCTGGAATGTTATCAATTCCTGGGGCTTTACCATTGCCCATATTTTTCAGCGCCATGTCAAACTCCGACGTTAAAATTTTGTCCTCCAACTGTTCATTATCTACCTCCTCCTCTTCTTAAATTACTGACTGGTTTATATTTCCATCATGATACAATCTTCTAGATATTCCTTCCAATTTCCCGTCTTTTCTTCTTTATCTAGAATTGGTAACCCATCTGCTCTCCTGATGTTCTTTGAATTTTTATTTAAGTGGAATTACTTTTTCTGTGTATATAGATTTCATTGTGAATATCTACATTCAAAATAACGTACGTTTACTTAAATTTCTTATCTTTTAAACACAACAACCTCGCCACTTCTGTTATGCATTCAAAAGCTGCGCTTCTTTGAAGATGATGCTATTCAAGAATCTTTTGTTCTTTATTTCGTTCATTCTCACGTTACAATGTTATTCACTAAAAATAGATTTAATGTATTAAAGGTAGATGAAAAACAAAATATTAACAATGGAACCATGAATTAATAAATTTTTCATTAATATTGAGAAGACCTTCCTCGATAAATATACAACGAACGCTTATTTAATAAATTAATTTTTCAAAGAAATAATGTGATTACTATATGAATGTTATAATTTCCTAACTTATTTCTATTTATTAAATCTACAAATGGGCAGATGCTCGGTGGCAGATACATAGAACTTAAATAATAGTTCATAAACTGGTCGTAAGGACCATATTTAACCTATAGTTGAATGTATAATTATATTCAATATAAATAAATAAGTGTGCAATCATATTATTAGAAATTATTTTTTAAAAAAAGAATAGTAATGTTTTTGCCTGAAAAAAAAGAAACAAAACAAAAAAAACTGGAAATATATTTCACTGTAGTATATTTTTAGAGCCTTCGCAGCACTGATCACTTCACTACATTGCACTACACTACACTAAACTTAGATTGAGTCGAAATTTTCTTTCTGTTAGAGGAAGTTCCCCAAACACTCCTGCAAGTAGATTGTTCCAGTCATTAATTGTCCTATTTAGGAATGAGTATTTTCCAACGTCTGTTTTTTGGTTTCTTCCTTGTAATTTAAACAGGTGATCACTCCTCCCCTCCGTTCCGAGTCGATTCTTTCATTCTATCTCGGATTCCCTGCCAAGGTATTTGACTTGCAAAGGCTCAGTAGAAAATGTGTAGCCTAGCTCTTTCTCTTCATGTCTGTAGCGTATCCCACCCTAGTCGCTTTACCTTTTCGTTCCCATGCCCTGGTCCTATTTGTACGAATTTTGCGGCCCTTCTTTGCACCCTTTCTAAGGATTCTATTTGACCTATCCTGTACGGATCCCAGCATGCTGCACCATATTCCATAAGTGGGCTTACTAATGACAAATATGCCAACTCTTTAGATTTCGCATTCCCCTTGTTGAGTGTTCTCATGACAAAGTGCAAGGTGTTCCACGCTTTCCTTGTAGCATAGTTCACCTGCCCCCAGCTTACTGTTAAAATAAATACCTAGGTATTTACAGTTTGTTTCCTCGATCACTGTTTCCCCATCTATTTTATATATCGAGGCATATTGAACGCGCATTTTAGTAAAACTAATCGCCTTACTTTTACTATTGTTGATTTTTATTTTATTTCGCTTAGTCCATGTACTTAGAGTATCTATGTCAGTTTGGAGAGCAGCTGTGTCTTGTTCCCCAGTTATTTCCCTGTAAATTACAGTCATCTGCAAAAAGTCGGACCTTAGAATGTATTTTATTATGCAAATTATTAATAAAAATGAAAAACCATAATGGGGCAATAACTGATTTCTGTAAAGATCCTAGGAATGTCTGCTCTACGACTATTCAGACATGGTACGTTGCGTTTTTATTGTACAAAGTAGGAGAGACGATAGTAATTATTTGTGTTACGAACGAATGGAATTTGTCCGTAGTCTTGCCCTTGGCCTAGCTGCTACGAGGGCGGCTCCAGGACCAAGGCCGGGGCCCAGCGGGCTCCAACAAGAGTTTCCGGGAAACGTCTGGTAGCCATTAGCAGCATTACCTTGGGAGCTGCACTAAAAATAACTGCTGATCTAAGTAAGGGCCAATTTTCCCCTGCAGTGAACACCCACGCTGATACTGCTGATTGCATTTCCGCCGTCCACACAGCGCCGAGGTCAAGAATCAATTGAAATCATTAAATCACTCTGTGATTTTCGAATTAAACCCACTAACGGAAAGCATCTTGAACAAAAATATCCGTAAATTGTTTTACGGGTATCCAATTTTTTATGTCAATGTGACGAATAAAATATTAATTTTAGTCTCATTTGTGAAAACTACCAAAGAATACGGTACTACGGCACTCTTCCGGACAGAAACGGAATACAAGAATTCGCAGCTACATTCAGAGTAGAGTATAAATCCTATAGAGAAGCACAAGCTTCAAGGATGTGGAACGAGTCAGAGATTTTACATAGGTTGCTTTATTAATATTAGAATATACTGTAACTATTCATTAATTTTTAACTTATAATAAGATTTTCTTAAGTTCTATACAGAAGACATACAATTTGTTCCTTATATATAAAATTGATAAATATTTTTACATCCTATACTAAAAAATTAGTGTTCTAATAATGTTCTTACATAATTATCTTTCATAATTATAAATATCTACCCTATGATACATTCAGCTTCATAAATTCTTCAACAGAGTAGAAGGAGTGGCTTAGTAAGAACTTAGTTCATATTTGAACTTGTTTGGATTTATTTTTAATTGTTTAATGGAGGTGGGAAGTTTATTAAATATGCTAATAGCATTGTAATGTACACCCTTTTGTATTACGGTTACAGACTTCCCTTCCTTGTGTAAATTGTTTTTACTTCTGGTATCAAAGTTATGTATTTCTGAGTTTAGTGTGAAGAGGTTACTGTTATTAATAACAAATAACATGAGTGATTGAATATGCTGGGAAGTGAGTGTCAGTATTCCAGTTTTCTTGAAAAGTCCCCTACAAGATGTTTTTGGTGAGACCTGACATAATATTCTAACAGCCTTTTTTTTAAGTGCAAATATTGTATCTTTCCCTGATGCATTGCCCCAGATTATTAAACCATATGTCATTATAGAATGGAAATATGCATAATAAACTAATTTTCTTATGTTAGGATCACTATAACTTGACATAATTCTAAGAGCTAAGGTTGCCGAGCCTAATTTTCTTAGGAGAATATTAATATGATCCTTCCAGTTTAATTTATTGTCCATTGATATACCTAAAAATTTTGTACATTCAACTTCAGTTATTTCACAATTATTTGTTGCTAGTTTTATTGAGTTCAAATTGGCATTCTTTGTCTGAAACTGCATGAAGCGAGTTTTATCACAATTGACTGACAAGCCATTGGCTGAAAACCAGTGAAGCATCTGGCTTAATGTAACACTGGCAGCATTTTACAGACTATTTTGTTTATTTGTAACCAAAATACTAGTATCATCAGCAAAAAGTATAGTTTTAGAAGAAGAATTTATGGATCTAGGTAAGTCATTTATATATATTAAGAAGAGCAATGGATCTAGAATGGAGCCCTGTGGAACCCCAGAGGTTGGAATTATTATCGTGGCTCAAGTTAGGGAAATGGAAATATGACATTTGCGAACAGAATCAGATATGGAGAAGAGTGGAGTGTTACAAGGACGACGTGTCTGCAACGTAGACGGAGATCAAATGTTGACTGCAAAGCCTCCCACGATCCAAAACCAAGCTTAAGTTCTTTAATAACACACGCAGAATATTGACGTTAACTCAGATTGACTGATTTTCCATAACAAAATGTATATTAATTTTATTAAATAATACGTCCCCAATGTCACAGCAATTTCATATAACAAAATAATATTCTTTGTAATTACTAACTGGTTACAGAGCCAGTTATGAATTATTTGCGCACAAAATATTTAAACTCTACGTTTTTATTCCACAATCCGTGAAACACAGCAGGCGTGAAACATTTACTTTAGAATTTTTTTTATAAACTTACTTTCAAGGAATTTATGCTTTTAATTAATTTTTAACTCATTTTAACAATCAATGTCAGTACGACAATCTAAAATAAAGGCATATTTCTTAAAATAATTCTATATGTAAAAGTATTTCTGGGATTCATTAGGTTTCGACGATCACAAATTAAATTTTTCTGGCTATTAATAATGATGTTTCTATCAATTATTGCTCCCAGTTATGTAATTTTTAATTTTATAAACAGTATAGGCCAATGAATAAATTTGATTTGTAACAATCATAACGGAAATCTTCACGCCAATTTCTGACAATTATATTTCTTTCGGTGTGAAAAATGGCGATGTACAATTCTACTGTTATAAGTAATTTTTGTGGAGTGAAATAATAAAGGATATCTGAATGAATATAACTTCAAGACATATTTCAATTTTACAGTAAATTATTAAATTGGCCAAAAGCAGAAAAAATATTAAACACACAAATAATACTTAAAATCCTACATTTCTCCAATATACTCCAGACGAAGTCCTAAATTAAGTACGAAACGCTGTAAAATAAATTGAAAAAATATGAAAAGACGGCGAACAATCAGCAAATAATTTAACTAATGTAATTACGTTGTGGAAAGCTTAAGGTCACCAAAAACATAAATTTTGATTTTACATTTTTTCTGAAATTTCTTTAAGAATTGCACAAAGTTGGATGAAACGTTGTATTTGTATTAATTAAATAGTAATTCCGTTCTTTGATGAATTATTCGCCGTCTTTTCATTTATTTATTTTAACCTTATAATCAAAAATGATGTTTGAATATTTTTATCAGTTGTAAATCATGTGTTTTTCCAATAATTAAATAAAGCAAGTTAACAGTTTTACAGATACAGTTTTTATTCAATTTAATCGACGTTTCGTCACCACATCGGGACTTCCTCAGGTAATTTCAAATTTGGAAATTTTTATGAAAGAAAACAGATGCTAAATGTGCCGAAATCTAACCAAAATGGGAACATCTGTAGGGAGTCAAGTTTGGATTCTTGCGCATTTGGCATCTTTTTTCTTTCAACTAAATTTCCAAATCTAATCCTACTCGAGGAAGTCCAAAAACTGGTTACGAGTTAGCGATTAAACTGAATGAAAACAGTATCTGTAAAAACTGGTTGTTAATTTATTTAAGTTTGTATTTTCATCAATTATTTCGTTATTTTTTTCTGATTCATAACCAATTTTTTTTATTGTTAACAATTACTGATTTTGAATTTTTTCTAACAGTAGCATTGCGTAATAGGGGCATAAAATAGTTTTTAAAACCAAAATAACAGTTAAAACACACATCCTAGTATTTAATGTTCATATTCCACAAAACAAGTAGTACCTTTTCGTTTTCCCCGCGTAGCTGCAATGGTACCTGACTTTCCGGAACCTGTGCATGACAAATTTAAAGAACAGACGTTTTACCCATAAATCGATTGTCTTTCCTTACTTTTACTCGTATCGAATGATTCCGTGTACGTTCCTGTTAGCGCCTTTCACCGAGACACAACCCAAATGACCCGACCCGGTTCAATGCGCACAAGAAAGTGTCGACGAAAGCCCGGCTCATGTCTCACTGAAAAAACATTGCAGCCTAGAAATCTTTTTCTGTTTTCCTTTTCAACTTACATGCGAGAAAAATACGCAACTGGAGAAAGTGTAATTTACTCTTTGTTTTCCATAGCCACTTTCACAAAAAAAAAGGAATCGGAATGCATAAGCGAACATAATACCATTATAAATCAATAGAATAACCAAACAGTCAGTAAATGTTTACGAATTGAATCAATGAAATTAGAACAATACTGGAGATTTGGCCAGATGAAAAATAGTTAAAGAAACAGACAAAATGTCTTCAATAAAGTTAAATATTCTGATAAAAGTGGATGTATACAATTTCAAGATATTCAGTTAATTGATTCCAAAATTATTTAATATTATTGGTATAAAATTTAAAATGGTTTCAATGACTGTTGTAAAAAAGACGTTACTATTGCTAATAGCCCAAAAAAATTTTAAATTAAACTTTTTTTTTGTTACCATTCTACATGACGTAGCGAAGAGTTGACTAGGAACCCTGGGCTTATAGTATCCTACCCGGTGTTTCACCCGAAGAGATGCAGGGTAACCCCTAGAAAACCTGCATCAGGTAAGTCAGGCTAATGGGTACAGTTTATATGTGCAACATTGTTGTTATTAAAATTTACTTAATTTATTTGTTTAACTGTGATAAATATCACTATCAAATGCATAATATTTTATTTGATTCTACAAATAAGCAATTACTAAATATTAAAATTTACGAAACGCGAAAAATAAAACTTATTTACGTATACATAGTATTGACGACCGGCAGACGTTTATTATTTCTCACGGAGTTAGCTGTGTGTCTACTATATGTTAATTACAACACGAAATGTTTATAATTTCAAAAATATATAGTACTTTAGGAAATATCGAAGCGTGTATGGGATACAAAAATATTTATGTAAAATCTTTTTCACTTTTTTCACACATCTAACTTTAGTATATATAAAAAAATTAAAGATCATGGACAGTTTTGGGCCTTAAGAAACATGTGTGCTCTCTGCCAACTATAGGTTAATAACGACGCGAAATTTTTATAGTTTAAACCCTATATATATATTACTTTAGGAGTTCTTGATACGTGTATGAGACACGAAACTTTTACGTAAAATGTTTTTCACTTTTTCACATATATAACATTAGTATATTAAAAAATTAAAGATCGTGGTTTGGGCCCTGAGAGGCACGTGTGTTAAATTTGGTCAAATTCGGACCATACATACTTATTTTTGCGAGGGCAGGTGAAAATCTTCTAAAGACACTATCTCAGGGTCCGCACTGGATAGTAGTGTGGGATTCTACCCACTAAAAACACCTCCCTTTCCAACGATGACTGTGTGTATCTTCCTGTGGGACCGTCGTTAGGCATTACTTCACAGGAAGCAGTCGTAGCGTCAAGCTCTCTCTGTCTCCTTTAAACATTATTATTTCTCTCTTTTTCGCAATTTCTTCATCTTTTAATTACTGTAGAGGCATATGCGCTTACTTTATTCCAGGTATTAGGTGAAAGCAGCATATTGGGTACCAAATTATCTGGTGTTATTGAGGTTCCAATATCGCTTTCTAATGCTCGTCTCCCATATGAAAATCTCGAGCAACTAAAAAACACGTGTTCTGGTGTCTCATTAACTCCACATACATACTTAAGCTCTGACAAATGTTTATATGTTTCTATGTATTATTGTGTTATTCTACTCTTACCATTTGACAGCAAATAATGTAGTTATTCTCATTATTTATTTATTGATATTAACGCATTAGCTATGCCCGCGAATTCGTTCCCGCGGAAATAGCTCTTTTTATTTTTCCCTAAAAACAAAATAAAAGGTACAGAATTTTGATAAAGTTGAAATCATTGAATATATAAAAAGTACGGTTTCATTTATGATCGTTTCAGGTAAAACCTTATAACTCGCAGTATATTTTGAACAGGTCCCCAGTTTCGGAGCCAATACGAATAAGCAATTACTAAATATTAAAATTTATCTTATGCAACAAGTAAAACCAATTGACGTATACATCGTATCGACTGTCCAAAGAAGTTTATTATTTCTCAGGGATTTAGCTCTCTGCCAATAATAGGTTCATTACGGCGCGAATCTTACTGCAACAATAGATGGAGTGAGAATACTCGGCTTCTCTCGCTCTGTCATGGTGCCAAAATTACGCTTATAATAACACAGTAAGTGGGATGAACCGTAAAGGAAAACCTAATAGGACTTATAACTCACAGTTGGTTTCCACGCCGCCCTTTCGCGCGGCAGTTCAATGTATTAATAAATATTTCATTCATACCTTCTGAACTCTTCAAGATATCCTATTTAAATCCCTGAAATTTTCATTGAAATCCGTAAAGCCGTTTAGGAGTCTATTCGAGACAAACATACAGACAGACAGAGACACTTCAATTTTAATTAATTGTATAGTTAACAGGAACTTCATCTGTATTCTGTGAAACGATAATTATGTTTATAAAATTTATTATTCGGGGAAAAAATTTACATATTTTTACATACCTCCTTGGTCATGTACGGTATATAAACTATAAATTACTATATTACTATACCAATAAGTTCTGTTTTTATGGTGCCTTCTAAATAATTAATTTAGATGTTCTATGCGACTTTGATTTAAAATATTGGAATATAATTTCCAATATCGGCAATATCATTACGTGCATTTCCCGCATTTTTTTATAAAAATTAATAGCTTTTATTATTTTCCGTTTGTAAGTATGTTAAAATTTTTGTTTTATTTTGAAATGTTCGTGTTTTCATGATTAATATTAATATTAATTTGATGAATGGGAAGAGGCGTGTTGGTTTAAGAATAGGGGTTAAATAATAGCTTATGTAGATATATATAGTTTTGTTTTAAAGGTGGTACCTGCGTGGCCAATAGATTCCAACTGCAAATCTTCAAAAATAATTTATATTTTTACAGGATGATAATGGCGATTACAGACAAAAGCTTGTATTACTGCTAATATATATATATATATATATATATATATATATATATATATATAAATCAACACAATACTAACGTTCTTGATGGTGGTTCTTATAAATTCAATTTATTTTGACTTAAAAGTATTATTCGTGTGGGTCGTAGAAAATTGAATTTCAATTGTTCAAGTAAAAAATATTTTAAACATATAGTTAATGATGATCTTATGATTTGCAGCATAAATCATCTTTCGAATCCTAGATTGTAAGCTTATCGCTAACAAAAATCGTTTAGTTTGTAAGAAGGTATCTTGAAACCTGTCTATTTGAAGCAGATGGAGTGCCGGATGTGAAGTGTTATGCCGCAGCTCGTTTAGCTTCACTTTCCCTTGCACTTAATGATACATCTGCGCATCATTAGACTTAACGTCCTCATTCGCCGTGAACTATTCTGCAGTACCGTTAGATTGCAAGTCAGTTCCTGGAACGTCCCACGTTCAATCTTTCTATGCAGTTTTGTGCATTGTACGACATTTGCAACATTGATAAAGATTAAGTGACTGTAGCTACTTAACTCACGATGAATTATGCACAGAAGATAAATATCATATGCAATAATAAAACTATAAGGAGACAGAAACTGAGACTCGTAGTCCCAACCAATAAATTCTAGTGAAATATTTATTTATATGTTATTTATAAAGGTCGCATCGACAACCAGGTTATTAGTGATCACAGAGTTATAATTATTTAAATATAATATTACAATTTTGTATTTACATTATATGGTTCTGTTCAGTTTCTGTTCAAAACAAAGATTAAATTTTTTATAATTGTTTTTGGGGCTAAATTACAACATGCAAACTCTTAAATTCTATCTTGATTTTTTTACAATTAACTTAATAATGTCTTTTTGGTATTCATGCGAATCTACGATGGATTGGTAGTTTTTACCCTGAAGGTATTTTAGTCTGCGTTGGTGGCATTGGTTAGGTCTATATTTAAGGCAGTATTACGCAGATCACACGATGCTGAGTTGGATCTATCCAACAGAGTCGGGGAGGAACGGGATACCATATTATCTTTTTACTGGATAGAGCAGGAGGTTCGTAGATAGCGGTGTAACATTGTAACTGGTCAAGGAAGACGTTCTGGCAGCCGACTTCACCAAGTTCTGACTGCACCTTCTGAATGAACTCTTGTTTAGGCGTCTTACATCTATGATTTTATAATTTTTGCAGCATTTCGGCAGAAGGTAATCTACAAAACTGCTCGCTTGTAACACTTTCATGGTGTCTTTAGCTGCATATAAGGTTTAAATCGACTTGCATTAAGGCTCGGTATGAAACCTTCAACTGAAACTTATGTGTGGGGCGGAATGGGATACTATATAAGGCAAAATTTAATGTGAGCGTAAAAAAAACACTGACAGAACCACTTTATATGAACGAGCTACAGAATTCTGTACCCAAAAAGAATAGATTAAGAGAGAAGAGGAACGGAAAAGGGGGAAAATGTTAGCAAACACTGTGTAATGGGAAAAAATTCCCTTTGGGAAGGAAAAATCGATAAAGCTATCAACCATACGCTAAATAAGTATAAGAAATGAAACAAAAAAATGTCTTTAGATTTTTCTCAAGTTAAATTTAATTTCATTTCAATAATTGCATACACAATACATCCTATCCTATCTGCGGGAGGTGGGACAGAAAGGGAAATGTGTAAGTTTCTGTTCAAAAATTCGTCAAAAACCGTTGTTTTAAGGTATATTGATATTACATTAAGTAGGTGATAGAATAAACTAATGTTTTATACTTTTATTATGTGGTTTTTCTTTTTCCATAATTTTACAAAAACTGTTTAATTGTCCTGTTCCGCCACGACTTCTCCAATGACTCAGTCTGCAGAACCCAATTATTATTCTAGAATTGCCAGCCTACTTCATTCTTCCAAAATCTGCATCGTTTCTTAGACTTTAGATGTAGCTGATATTTTTTGTGTTTTTCCACATGTTGTACAGTTTTTCATTTTGGTTGTGCTTTAACAAGATATGAGATGTTGGAAGTGCAGAGTTACATTCGTCTAAAATTGTCCTTTGTGAGCTTTTACCTTTTGTGAGGTTTTTAATAATTCTTATGTTTCCTGGGACACACGCCAATACCTGATGTCGCCGAGTCATGGCCCATTTCATGTGTGGTATTGATCATTTCAATTTTGCTTTTACTGTTATTAGTGTTACGGTAATTCTAGTATATGATGAGCTTGTTGTAATTATTTTGCTTGATTAGTTTAATGGTTGTCGTTATTCCACATATTTCCGTTTTTACAATATTGGCGTATTGGTGAAGTAGATATTTAATATAAAAGTATTACCACATGGGCCGTGCAGCTTCGTCAACAGTGTTGAGCCGACATAGGAGTAATGCAACAGGTGTGGACCTGTCAGCGTCTTGGCTAGTAACTCGTATGCCATTGCGTCGGCTTCCATTGTCCAGAAAGCACCAACTCTTCAGACTACAACGGGAACGTGAACGCCATCACTGGTGTGGCAAACTGTAGTGTTCAACTTGTACTACAACGATGACAGGATACGTAGATGATACCGCGGTGAACGCAATCGTCGAGCCTGCATTGTTGAGCAACAAATCGGACAAACGCCTACTGTGATTATTTCGGGTGCCAATGGATGCATTGTGCGATCTTGTCTCGTACGTACTGAGGGCAATCTGAAGAGCAACCGCTACATTAGGGAGGTTTTAGAGCCCGAGGTACTGCCTCTTCTTCAGGCATCTTCACATGCCATAATTCTGCAGGACAATGCCCGGCCACATGTGGCGAGGATTGAGCAAGCCTTCTTCAATGAACGTATGGCTTTCACGTTCACCAGACATGCCATCCATCGAAATATGTCTCAAATATGATTGATCTTGTTCGTCATGGTCCCTCAACAACCACTCTTGACACTTTGTGTACAAACTTCGTGGAGGAAGATTCTCTTTGATTCCATGCCACGCCGTAAGAGACGCGTGGGCTTCTTGTAATATTGAAATCTCGGGGTTACAGATCATAAACAGCACTGTAATTTTAATCATTTGTATACTAACATGTCTCTAATATATGGAAAAAATTTCATTGTGATCCTGTGTCTCCTTCTTAGTGTGAAATTATCATAAAAAGTTGTTATATTCATTAATGAGTTCAGTAAATTTGTGGTCCCAAATATTCCCCTGAATGATTCTTGTGCTGATGAGTGGTTAATGATAAATCAATCTGAATAATTCAAATCGTCCATGGTACACGTTTGAGGATTCTTCTTTTCTCTATTTTCGTGTGTCTGATTTAGCTCCTCAAGTATTCTCTTGACTATTGTACATGGGGTATGTAGTGTGAGAGAATATTTGATGATTATTTACTAGAATAAACATTGGGTGCTTATCATTCTGAATGCCGTCGTACTGCCTGAGCCTTCAACTCCAAGCAGTTCTTCTAAGGGAACCGCTATACTTTCCAGACGAATCTTGAATTATATTACATTCTAGTTCTAGCAGTCTCCTTGCATGAATAAGTTCTGAAAGTGAAACAATGAGAATCGGTACTTTAGGTACAAAGAGAACCGTAATACACAACACCAATGAAAAATTATCAACTTTACACACTTGACGTTGGTTTTAGAAGGAAATAAACTGTCAAAATAATTAAAGATATTAATATTTCATCAAGGAATTGTGTGCGAGTTACAACAAAATATTTACTGACGGTGTTTGGTGTCGGTCCATATAGGTGAGCTACTTTTGAGGCAAGTGAAAGTGGAAGTAGACTGGTATGAGAACTAAAGGTTCAGCGCAATGAAGTAATACATCACAGCATGCGAGATAGTATAAATTAGTACACCTGTACCATCTTTAAATCAAAACTACTTCACCACTAATTTAAGCGAAATATGCTTGTTTTTGTACGGATAGAAATTTAATGTTGGTATGTGAACTTAATGAAGAATTATTATTTCGATTAAGTAACATATAACGTAAAAAGATTTTTATTTTCCTTGCTTCGTTTTCTGTGTTACTTTGTCTTTTCCTTGAATGAGTTTTTATGATTTTTCATATTTTTTGATTTAATCCTTGATTTTTAAAAGCATTCAGATCCTGGAGCTTTCAGGCGTCATATATCAATTTATTTATTTAATTCTCTATTTAATCATCATTCAAGTTCTCTGGAGCCTTCTTAAACTTATTATCTACCCCTATAACAGACAATTTTGAGATAACTGAATTAAGTAATGAATCAATAGGATAATTGGTAGACAATATTTTGAAATTTTATTTATCAGAATGATGAGAACTATCAGACAATAGTAAATTTTTGTTAACAAAATTCAAATCCAAAGTTGTTTGGATGATTAGGTAAAAAATTTAAGACTCCAGAAAAATGGTACCAATTAAAAGATAAATGATGTGTATGACGGTAAACAGAAAACAACCTTTTTCTAATTCAAAAGTAAATTTAAAACTGGAACAGTAATTATTAAAGACATTTATTAAATCATCAAATTTATCAGAAGGGATAATGCAAAAAATATCATCAACGAATGTACTATACGCTATGGGCTTAAAATTCTTAGCCCTGATGACAATTTCAGAGAAAAACAGAGACAAGGAGGTTCCTATTAAAAGACCAGAAGTTTGGTGATAAAAATATTAATTGTAAGGAATAAAAGTGGAATGAAGGATCAATTTGACACATCAATCAAGAAATCAATAAATAACCATCTGGGCTTTACTATTAATGACAATTTAAAAAGGAATATTTATGAATACAGAAACGCCCTTAAGGGACAAAAGAATATGGTCAGATGGAATATATAAATTAGATATATTGCGAAGAAGTTCAATATAGTTTGTAACAGAAAATGAAGCTCTTCACTATCAAAAAATTCTTTGCAAAACAGGAAGAAACGTCTAAATGGTATGAAATAGACAGTGCAATACTTAGGGGTTTAGCGTGTTGCGTTCAGTAACAAAGCGTGCACGTGTTCCCCTACTCCTTGTTATCGATCCACGTGTTTATCTCGTTGCTTTCCTACTAGCACATAGAGGAACTTTTTAAAATACTTCATTCAATCGAAAATGACTTCATTTCAGAGACCAAACTTAAAAACATTAGTGATTAAGTTTAATTGTAGTAGTATATTTCGTCAAAACAAATTAAGTTAGTCCCGTAACTAGATTTTCAGGCAGTTTTCTATATTACAATGTTTATTTGTTTACGTGTAAGCGTACTCCTTGATCAGTGACAAGCAATAGTTTGTTATGGTTATGTAGGTTGGAAAAGTGAATCAGGTAAATAGAAAGCTTGTAAATCTCATTACTTTTAATGCGCTCTTTAAAACTGGGAAGCTGCTGCAACGCAACTGCAGCCTATAATGCGATGTGGGGATAGTTAAACGAAACGCTTAAAAATAAGTCACTTGTTTACATCATCAAAATTTTATTCTTCAGAATCACGTCAATGAGTAAGATTCAATCAGCTCAAACTATTGGAAATGACAGCAAAAAAATAACCTTCCTAATTTGTATGGTGCAAGTTATGGGAATAAAGTTGGCCATAAGTATGTGGGAAGAAAAAGACAACTGCCTATTAAAGATATTTTCAATAAATTAATAACACCTCGAGAATGTTAATTGACTACGTGATTAGACCTATAAATCACTTCTTTTTGTCCCTAATTTTGGACTGCATTAGGAGAACAATAAAAATAAGACGAGTCCTTAATGATTGATTAGTATTGCTTCCATGCCTATTGTAACCGAACTTGAAATTGAAATAATATTAAAAATAAATTCGTACGCAGCCCATGGAAAACTTTGGAGTGTATAATCTATCAGAATACTCACGATCTTTGAAAAATCTAATAAAATATTAATCAATATTAAAGTTCTCTTTTTATTACTATATTGTTCAGCTAATTAAGTTCGAAATAAGAGACCAAACGTAGTCATTTATTGTACTCATCACATTGGTAATTAATAAACCATTTATAAGTGTTCGGGTATTATATTCATTTATCTATTTTTTAATATAGTTAGTTAAAAATCAAGAAATATATTTATTACATAGTTTTCTTTTAAGTAACACTACTAGAAAAACACCCACCTGTCGAAATTATTAATGAAACCAATCCATATTTTTTTCAGACTTCTAACGGGAAAAATTTTGTTTTGACAATAATCGTTTTTTTATAAAATAAGTACTAAATATTAACTCTATGAATTCAAATACAGAAAAAGAAATTGTGATTTGTACCAATATTGGCTGTATTAATGTGACGGGAATATTTTTTACTTTATTATTTTTTCAGTCACTTTAAGGGACTGACAGTATATTTGATTCTCTCAGGATATCGGGAGTATTTTCACCTATATTAACGTGCTGGAGAATTGAATATATATAATTTTTTTTCAGATATTTTTTAATGTTTCTGTGATTATTTGACCCTATTAGGATACTGTGATACGCGCTGGTTATAATTAACAATCCATCAGTTCTTCGAGAGTAAGGGTGGGAATATATAATTTAAAAAAATGCGATACTCTTGCTAATCAAAGAGATTCCTGTCAAATTAAATATTGTAGCGGGTTAATATAAATGGATGTGCGTGTTACACTTGGCGCACAGATGGTTTGTTATAAATCTAGTTTTCTGTGTCGTATTGTAGTTGTTAACGTCAGCTTGATGTTAATTGCTAAGGTCACCGCTAGTTTCGTGTACAATGGTCCTTTGAATTTCGTTAAAATTTGTTTAAAGTGTTTACTTATTGTTGTACGTGATTGCTGCTGAGGAAATATGGGTTCAGACTTCTATGAGTGACAAAATACCACCGAGCAAGTTCCCAATAAAGCAGAGGAAATGCTCCCGCGACATAATCTGTGTAAAATGCACATAAATGTAGTCATCGTTTGTGATATGCATCGTGGGGCTTGCGGGTGTGTTCTCGCAGCTTCCGTGGACGGCAGCTGCGTTATTTTGTCTGCAGCTGGCAATATGGCGTGACGCAACGTGGGGGCGTGCGGTCTGACATTCGCTTTCGCTGAGCCTCACCATGTAAGGCAACCAGGCCCTTCACCGACCAGTGGCGCAAGCGCCGGGTTTCGAACTGGGGAACCGGGACCACGTCGACGCCAATTTCGCAAGCGGCTGCCCGCCCACGCTTATCTCTCGCCATCTTCAGACACTCCGCTAAATGGAGTTTGGCTGTCCACTTTCGCTGCGACATGTAACCGTTCCCAAATTGACGGAAACCGCTGACTCGACTGCGATATGTTCAGACATTTTTGCAGTGGATCTAGGAAATTATATTTATCTACCAGTCTAACTCTCTTTAAATATATCATTTACTTTTCACGCAAAAATTCTTTTAAGTTTATTCATGGCCAGTGTCTGTTTATAAACACAAAAAATTATAATGAAAATATATTGTGTATTTGAATTTTAGGTTTCCACATAATATATATTTGATTTTGACAAGAAGCGTCTAGCCATAATCATCTTAATTTTAATAAATGTTTGTAGAAGAATTATGGAAATTGTTTAGTGTTTGACACATAAAAGGGATGAGTGAAAGAATTATAGTAAATTAAATAATAAGCCGTACTTAAATCGTTCAAAAGACTGAAGAATCGCAATAAAAAACTATACAAAATGTCGCAAGTAAACTTTCTTTCATTAAAATATAAAAATCTTCTCAACGTTCTAAATTGATTAATAAGTTTCAACATTATTTAAGTAATAAATTTTTGTAAATATGTTATTCTAAACATCACTATTCTTTATTGATGAAAAAATTACCAACAAGAAAAAATACAGCATACGTCTTATTGATATTTCGAAATTGTAAAATCATAATTTTCAACTTTTTTGGTCTTTTATAATTTAATACAACTGTAATGTTATCAGGTAACCTTGTGTCTCAATTTAGTCTCACTTTGATTAAATATTAACGAAATAATTATTAATATCTTAACATTTTTTAAATATAAATTATTTTTTTAAATAAGTTTCCATATTTATCTATATGGAAGAAGAACCAAAAATGATATTGAAACATATTCATAGTTAAAATTAAATCATAATAATTATAATTAAGAACAGATTTCTATTTGTTTCAAATGACTCCTGCATTCAATGTAGGTGCCTTGAATTTTATATAAATATTTTTTCCGTGCGTGGTCATGATACTCCAGTGTACCTTTCAGATGGTCATGGGTCAAAAAAATTATTTATACCGGAAGTTATTTATAAAACATTCTCATATTTTTAATTATATATACATTAATACAATCATAGTAAAATATATTATATAATTATATTAAATATAATTATTTATTAAAAGGTAAACTTTAACAGATTTGTGCACATTAACATATAAACAAGACCAAGAAAAATGATAATAGGAAAATATATACCATAATAAATAATAAGAAACTACTGTCCGACTGTTAAATATAGTTATATAAATTGTCTAACAGACTTGATAAAATAATATACTTACTTTCACGAGCGATTGTTTTAAAATGAGTCATTTTTATGTATTACTTATATTTCCATTATGTAATTTAATTTATGGATATTTTCAGGACTTCAATTGATTAGTGAGTTGAAAATTTCATCATATACGGGCGGAGTAAATGTTTTTAATTGCTTTTTATCCTATATTCTGTCCGTATATGACCAAATTTTCAACTGACATATAATATTCGTGTGAGCTTTGGTGATATTTAATATCTCCGTAAAATGTAAATCAACGTAAAATGAAACGAGCAGGTATAAGAACTTAGACACAAAAACATTCTCTGATAATGTACTGGGTACAAAATGAAATGAGTAATTTCCTATCCCTATATTCAAAATAAAGACGAATTAATAAATTTTTTAAATGCTGGTGCCAGTGACTACTGAGTTTAAGAATTAATTGACACGCAGGGGCCGATGACAGACATTTCTACAGTAAAGGTCATATTCATCGTCGTAGAGCGGACAACTATAAAATATATAAAAGACAAACACAAACGAAAAAAAAAGTGAGCGTAATATTTTAATTAGCAGTTATTACACATTTTATTGGCAACTCAGATTCTATTGACAACGATAGATATTTTTTTAGTATTATATCTACTAATTATAATTCTATATTAATTGGAAATATGCTCATATTTTGAAAGCTACAACTTAGTACAAATTAAACCGGTTGGTACTCAGTACTTTTAGGTAATAAAAGAAAAACAGCCTCCTTATATCAAAATATCATCTTGCTTTAACCTCCTTTTACTTTGCAGACTTGAAAGTGTCTTGCGCTTGCGAGCACTTCCGATAAGACCATTGTATTTATCCTCGTCCTTTCACCATGCACTGTTTCCTCCGTTAGGTGTTGCAGCCAGCTGCAAGTGTGTCTGTATCTTGCTTGCATCGCCTCCGCAAATTGATCGGTTGCGCCGCGTAACGGAACTCATTGGCCTTGAGCTAACTGTAACACTATCACTTTTATCCCACGTGATGAGAGGAACATCCAACAAAATAACAAGACTAACTACTGCATCCCTGCAAGAATCGTTAAATAGTTAACGTTTTACTATTTAATATTACGTTACTGACTTTTAAATTTATTAACTTTCTGTTACATTTTTTAATGACCAAACAATTGTCAAATCATTGGTTTGTACTGAATTTAAATCTTAAAACGGAAATCGACAATAAAAGAAGGTGAAATAATAACTGAATGAGATTCATATACTTTGAAAATAAAATATTTCCCTCATCAAGAAGATAGTAATTTAAAAAAATCCACCGAAAACATTCAATCCCACTACAAAAATGTTCCATACAAAAATACGAACGGTAGACGTTTCGACAGGGCTTGGTTACCGTCCAAAATTACAATCTTTCATTTTAATTAAAAGATATCTGGCAATATATCAATTAATACAATAATTTATGACCAATTTAGTCTGAGAAATATACGTTAATTATTATAAATTAATTTAATAAGTTAAATAATAGGGAAAATTATCATGTGTGAATGAAATACATATGAATAATCAACGTCTCGTATAACAGACATACAATAAATTTTTTTAAAAAAATTAACATAAAGTAGACGTTTCAACCGTCCATTATGATCCTCGTCTATAAACTAAATGAACTAAAGATATAACACAAATATAAAATTAACCAAGATAATTTAACAAACCATCATATAATTCATTAAGTTGTAAAGTATAATGTTAAATATTGTTGCTTTTTAATATACAACATTTCTGAAATAAATCTTTTCTTAAAATTCACTTCGTAACCCAAAACAATAGTGTTATCAAAGTTAAAAGAATGATTTTGTTCCAAGCAGTGTTTAGTGATAGGAGTGTGCTTATATAAAGGAAAATTTTAATTGCCCTTATGTTCCTTAATTATAATTGACAGTGATCTCTTAGTTGGCCAATGTAGCGAAACGAACAGTAATTACAAGAATTTTATAAACAGCATTTGAAAATCAAAAATACGAAGTAAATATTTATGTTTTTTTAACAAAGAAAGATAAATAACTGACAAATTTGTAGATTACCAAAATATTATGCTTCTTAAATAACATTTTGAATCTGGTAGGCAAATGGTCCAAAAGGGTAAAACAACATAATTATTAAAGATAGACGTTGGATCACAGTTATTAGAATCATCAAAAATATAATTAATTCTGAGTTTACTAAATTTAGAAATAAAATCTACAGGATAATAGTTGGCAGACAAAATTTTGAATACATATTTAAGATTATTTGAATGATAATGAGAATCAGATGGGAGTAAATACTTTTCAACCAGACTAAAAACTATAGCTTTTTCTGATTTACTGGATGAATAGACAAAAAGTTTAGCACTCTACTAGAATACGTAGATTTATGATGTAAAACGGCCAACAGAAACTTCAAGTTAAATTTCCATTTGAATTTTTAGCCGACAAAGTTTCGTTCCGATTATTTGGTACCTCATCAGGTGTAATGTAACTCCTCGTCTTCATGGTAGGTTTTTACCTATTTGCATTTATCAGAATCCCTATTTCTGAGTTTACAGACGTTAGAAATTGTTTGTAAATGAGTAAACCCCAAAATTGCCTCCCGCTAAATGATCGATTGATAACATCCCAATGACGGTTAGTCAATGTACGCGTCTTAGGTGGGCTAGGTAATCTACTGGAATATTTGGAACTTGGAACTCAAAACTTGTTCAACCTGAAGAGGATCCAGATCAGAACCAAAACATGTAGGTGTATTAAATTCTGTTTGGTTTGTTATAGTAGTAGTTTTCAACGGTCTATTCTCTATTCTCAAGAGATTAGAGTTATAGCGGTTATTCTAAAACTTACACATTTAGAAATAAACAGGAAACCTTCGACATAGTGTACCAGTATGAAAACGTCTAACGGCAGTCAACCATGGCAATATGAAACCTATACGTTATAGAAAAATCGGTTATCACAAGGAAAGCAGTGACCATTAGAATGGTTGTAACAGATTAGAGAGAAAAATCGAGCTGGTAACAGGCAGGCCCAGCCTTGACGACATCGTCGCGACATGGTGTGAGTGATCCCTGAATAACTGGACCGCGTCCGCCCTCAAGGATAGCAGCGCGTGGCCTCGACCTTTGGTGCTGACCACCACGCCCTAAGCGTCCTCCCCAAGGACTCCGACTTGCTCACTCCCGTTACGGCACTCTTGCCAGAAGAGGAGCAAAAGGTCCAGGACTCTCACGACTATCCGTTTGAAATCCCAGAATCGAACGAAACCCAACAATCGTGTTCGTCCAAGTAAGCTCTGGGTCCCATTATATGGTGAATGCCTTCGAACTTGGTCATCCTCGTTACGGTAGTGGTGCCAGATAGATGAGCACACCAGCAAAGCCAGCGTACCAAGTTTGTTCCATAAGTTCCTTTTTAATGGAAGATGTGTTTTTTAGATAAGCATAGATTACATCCACTATGTCTTAGTGAAGGCTTCACCATCGTCACAGTGTTGACTACAATGCAGCCTCGAGATGCAGTACTTAAAGTTACATAACAATTCTAATTATTGAAACATCAAGCTCTCTCCTTTATTCTGGTCAAAACCATTGCTAGTAATCAAATTTGTTACTTATAATTAAGGTAAATGAAGAAGAAGTGTTACTAATTTTTTTAAATAAGTTATCCGATAAAATTGCCTTCACACATGAAATATAAGAAAATGAAAGTTTTAATTTTTTGGATGTTAAAATAATGAGAGATAAGAGGAAACTAAGCACGAGATGGTATTGAAAGTAAACCAATAAAATCATGTTATTAAATTACATGTTGAACCAACTATTACATGTAAAGAATAATGTCAAGAACTTAACAAAACAGGCAATAAAACAAAGTAACACTGAATTTATAATTAAGATGGAAACAAAAGGTATGTGCACAAAATGTGGAATAGAGTAATAGAACAAATCGAAGTAGAAATAAAGGAAATGAATGATGGATTAAAAATAGAAAGAAGGAATGAAAAGTGCCATGAAATGAAATAAAAAGGAAGAGAAAAAGATACAAAGGTATTATACAGTTTTTTAGAAAATGTAATGACAACAAAGAAATGGAAGAGCCTAGTATAATTTGAAAGACCTCACAGGAGAAAAACAAGGGCATAAATAAACAAAAAGAGGCGGATATAACAAAAAACTAGAAGATTGACATATATAAAAGGTTTATCAGATTGAATAGTGAAATCAATCAAAGATAATTTTGGGAGGAAAAGATTGCTTTATAATCAGTGGGAAATTAGATACACAACCTGAAGGATGGGGTGGAAGAAATAGATCTAGTAACTGCGTATACGAAATGAAGTGCGATGATTGTGAAAAATTGTACTGAGGAATGACAGGAATGTACATAGACAGTAGAATATATTAACATAAAACTAATGTAAAGGCCTGTGTGGTCTAGTGGCAAGCGCCGCTGCCTCGTCCCACAGAGGTCCCGGGTTCGATTCCTGGCAAGGACTTGGGTGTTTGATGCATCTTTGTGTTCCCAAGTTGAGTAACCCTTACAATGAAAATAAGTTCCACAAAATGGTAAAGAAGTCACTGTTGATGCAACTTAAAAAAAACATAAAAGCACGAAATATAATTCGACTATTTCTAAGTACCTAATTGAAAACCTCTGGGTGGAGTATGAAATCATGCAAAATACAAAAGGGGATTGTTAGAAGGTTTATATATACAGGAGAACACAGAAATAGTGATGAATAAAAAAACAGACGCAGGTGACATGAGTACATTCTATGCAAATATACATATATGCATATACCAATACATAAAATTGAAGTGTCTGTCTGTATGTCAGTATGTTTGTCTCGAATAGGCTCCGAAACGGCTTAACGAATTTCAATGAAAATATGAGGGTTTATGAACAGAAAATTTAACTTAAACATTCTTGTTTGTTTCATTTCGATATAATGCAGAAAATATTAATATAATATATATATAAACACTCTACGGGAATTGTTTATTTTTCAATCGTGCGTTAAAATCTCTAGTGAATGCCTATACTCTTAATCTGTTCATGCTTCGAAACGGCTTAACGGGTTTCAATAATAATTTGATGGATTCAAACTGGAATTTTAACTTAAATTTTCGTGTATTTTTCATTTCGATATCTTGCAGATTTCAGAATATATTAATGTAAATATTTATAAATACATTGATTGCTGCGCGAAAGCCAGCGTGAAAACCAACTGCGAGTTGGCGTTCTTATACCATTCATCCACTTACTGTAGTCTTATAGTATGTAGAACGGATAAATTTATGCTTTGAAAAAATTTTCAAAGTATGAAATTCGATATAAAAAACAGTCTGTTTTAAATCAGAAGACCGATGGCTCTTATTTTCTAGCAGTGTGTGACCTCGAATCACAACGATTGAAATGTTACCCAAAATATAATCCAGAAGGGATATGTGAGATTTGGAGCGAACCATGTGGTAACAAAGCCTCCTTCCAGACGACTTATAATTTAAAGGAGACTCGTAACTAATGTCACGAAGAAAACAAAACCTTGGTAATTATGGGAATTAAGTATAATAATAATAAAACTGAGTAATTCCATAATTCCTGGTATAGGAGAGAAATATTGAATCTTGTAATAGTAATACTAACAATACTTTATAAACGGTAAAATTTGAGCAAAATTTACTTCATTCTTTCAAGTAACAAAAAGTAAGACGCCTCTGTTCAGTAGAATAATGAGACGTTAAGTTCACAATATTGACAAATTAATAATTTCTTCTTGATGCATGTTAAACTTTACTACTACAAACGTAAAAGAAATATAGTTCATTTTAGAAAGCAACAGCCAGAGTTTTTGTCAATGTTACAAACATTTTTTAAGAAGATTGAAAATAAATAACTGAGAAAAGCCTGGAATTACTTGACGTCACTATGATATCTTAAAATAAATGTTAAACTATAAAATAATTTTGTCAAACTATATTGAAGTGTTCAAACAATATATAACCTTACTAATTTCATATGAAAGCCGCAAAAGAAAAACGTCGTTATACAGTGAGTTTAGTGTTCAAGCTTAACTCGGCTGACCTACAGTTCAATTTTCCTTCAAATGGTTGGTTCGATTTCCGAGATTCTTGACTCACGCTTTATTATTTTCCATGTAAACTCAACCGTTACTTATGAGCATAATCATAATCGTCAAACTGTGTTTGTTTCACATTTGGCCATTTATCTCCAAATAACCCCTCCACAATTTATTTTATTGATCGCTCTCATATTTTTGTGTGATTGGATATTATCCTTGACATTTCCTCAGCAGCAGGAAATTCCAAAAGATCACAACCCACATATTTTTCGAGCCAACTTATTGCATCGAGAAAGAGGAGGCTTATAGTTGCGTCCTTGAGTTAGGTAATATGAAACATAAATTACCAGACAAAATGGAAAATTTATTAAAATTTAGTACGGTTTTTCGTAGCATTTGGGACTTTATCATTTGATCTGTTTATTCTCTGAAACAGCTTAATGGATATCAATGAAAAATTCAGGGAATGAAACAGGAACTTTACTTAAATGTTCGTGTTTGTTTCATTTCGATATCTTGCAGAATTCAGAAGATATAAATATAATTAATATAAATATTTATAAATCCATTTAAATGCCGCGCGAAAGACGACGCAAACCAACTGCAAGTTATAAGTCCTATTAGGCGTTCCTATAATATTCATCGGATATACTGTGTCAGCTTAACTTAGGCAGCATGAGAGAGGGGGAGGGGCGAGTATTTTCATTCCATTTATTGTTGCTGCAGGATTCGAGCCGTAATTACCCTATCGTTGGCAGAGAGTTTACTCCCTGAGAAATAATAAACTTCTTTAGATCGTCGATACGAAAATTAGTTTTATTAGTCACGTCAGGTAAATTTTAATATTTAGTAATTGCTCATTTTTAAAATCAAATTAAATCAATATATAATTTAAGTTTCTGTCTGTCACGAAGTTTGCATCGAATTGGCTCCGAAACATGTGAAAGCGCGACCTGTTGAAAACCAACTGCGAGTTATAAGGATTGTCCTGAAGCGATCATAAATAAATGATACCGTACTTTTTATATATTCAATTAATTCAACTTTATCAAAATTCTGTACCTTTTGGTTCGTTTTTAGGGCAAAACAAAACGAGCGGGCATACATATTTTTTACGATAAATCATTTTCAAAGTTATTTTGCAACTTATAGATTCTATCAATACCTGTATCTATAACGTCATACAATTCAGATCAGTAGCTAAATCGTGGCAGAACAGGGACTATATTTCATCGTCAGACATGACTACTCCAGGTATTAAAATATTTCTAATTTTCCGGAGACGATAAACCTTTGTCAGTACGATTTTCACATACATAAACTATATTCATTTTTCGACATTTTCAAGTACGCTTGGTCCATTGTTTCACAGACTTTGATAAATAATTCGAAACATTTTCCCGGTTAAACACGCTTCCTTGAACTGTTTATCCTACGATTTCCGATGTATTAAATAATTTCACATGTCGTCAGCAGTCACTTGTTCACAGTTCATAATCAGGACACGCACTTGTTCAATATTACCTTCAGTATTGGATGAGGCTGGATGTCCTACTCTTTCATCGTCACTTACGCTTAATGGGCGGCTTTCTTGTTCTGTGGATTTCAGCTCCTGGTTCACTTTCAGGCTACAAGAAAAAGGGATTACGGAACGCCGTTCTTCTGTGCCACAAACCGACAGCGGTGCATCCTAGTTTACATCGCAACAGGGTAGAGTGAACTGAAGCGATAACGCTTTAATCTTCCAGAAACAAAGAATGGTGCAATCGGTCTGCGAGCTCAGAGAGCCGTACCTCCATTTTACAGATGATTGGATCAAATCCGTCCCTAATTTCTCATTTGCCTCCTAATTCCTAATAATTTGGCCTTCGAAATCTTATACGCCCCTTTTACATGTCTCTACAATACTAAGAAGGTGATAAGGGAATATTTTATACAATCGCATATTTCGAATATAAATAAATATTTCTTTCATGGTTAAGAAGGTTCTTATTTTTTAATAATGTTTCTTATTTTCTTATCGACTTTTCACAATTTTATTAACTAAGGGCCCTTTACTGCAAAGTTTTCTCCTACCTATAAGAATACAATACAAATTATCCCATTAACTCACAGCTCTTCACTTTCCTCATATCGCGGTAAATAATAGATAGTTTCTACATTTGTTCCTCTCACGACACCCGACGAGTACTTTTCAGCCATTCTTCTCCAGACTTTTTAGGTGTGGCCTCCTTAAAATGTAGATCGCTGTCCGGATTCAAAATCGGTAACCGGTTACGGCAGCCTTATAAGTGTTCATCTACATAAATATGACACATATTTAAGCTAATGACGCTCATTTCAGGTTTACACCGGTATAAGATAATCTAAGAGAGGTTTCCTTCAGATACTTTGACTATTGCAATGGAACACACATTTCAATTATACTAATTGTTCATCATAAATTTGACAACCACAAAATACGTGCTACGAAATAGAATTTAATAAAAATACATTTTTACATACATAAATATTTTAGGTATTGGTTTAAGGAACTAAAATAAAAAATAAAAACGTTCTATTCGAATTAATAATAAAACAAAAGACGATCTCGATGATAAGCATTGTTAAATAATATTGTTTTAAGTCCTAAATGTAAAAATAGTATATCAGTAATATTGTAATTATTAGTCCTGGAGAAACATTCTCCAACAGAAGAATGAAGTTCTGAAAGTAAATTGTTGACAGAACTACTAAAACGATCAAAAATTTAATACATTTAGTTATAGATACAAAACAGGTTCAAATAATTTATGAAGAGATGATATCCACTATACGTTAAGTTGCAGCATAACCATTTGGCGAGATAATGTGAAATTTCTGTAAATATTCGTATTATCGTAATTATTATTTTACTGAATAAAGCATTCTCAGTTGTACTATATATATATATATATATATATATGAATTAGCCATAAGTCATAAAATAATAATAAATATTTAAATTTAAATAAAGGAATAAATTTAATGACGTGAATGATAAAAAACATAATGTCACAAAGTTATAAATGAAGGACGAAACGACGTGAAAATATGTTTTTACCGATTGTTTCATTATTTTTTTCTGACGTCTGACCAATTTATTTCTCTATCGTAAAATTAAAATGCGAGATAATTATAATTGTCATTCTTAATTGTTAAAGTTAACAATTACATGTCGTGACAGACTTTAAATTATTATGTTTCAGGTACCCACATGTTTAAATGAGTGTCAACTTTTTTAAATTACTTAAATAGTTCTTAGTATCTTTAATTTGTAAATAATATTTTTAAAATATAAAATATATTAATAAAATTTTACTATTAATTTTTATAAATTGAGACTACATTATAATTTAGGTCACAGTTGTTTAAATTTTCAAATTCATGGACAAATTTTTTTGATTATTTAATTACCAGAAAACCTTTAACCGCAAATAAATTAGTTAACTATCGCCCTGACGACGACGTCAGAGCATCCCATGGAAACGCTGTGTGTTAATAAATATTTAATCCCAGAAATTTATTTTAACTAGCGGAGTTTTCGAACTCGGTCCAGATATTTATTTGTTTTCCCGGAAAATGAAATAATTTGGCACCAATCTCGTGGTAAACAACTCATTTAACCAGCATATTGTGGGTCATTTTTTTTAAATCTGTACAAAATTTCACTATTCTTTTAAATTTGTATGCGGAACTTGCATGCATTCCAACATTTCATTCTATTTTTAATATTAACACAATGAATGATATCAAAGCCTTCTAATTTTGTAATTTAGCTCCGTAAATAAAAAAATCAATTTAAGCATCATAACGAAAGACTGAATTAAATTTTTCATTTTTTATTTGTTAGGTATTCACAACTATTTTAGAGAAATTGATGGCTCAAAATTACTCTATTTTGTACTCTAATGAAATTAAAATTATTATAAATTCAGATGAATTCTCTTAGTTTAAAAATCATGAATTTCGTTGCAGAGAATATACTTGGTATTATTTTCGAAAATTATGTCGATTTATTAGAACCATTTAACATGCGTGAAATATATTAACGAAAGTAGCATATAAGAGGATGGAACGTTAAATAGAATGCAAGTTAGGAGAAGATAAGTTTGGTTTTAGGAGAAGAGAACCAATATTGACTCTAGCGTCTTTTGAAAAACAGACCTAGCATGTATAAATTTAGAAAAAGCGTTTCATAATGTTAGCTAGAACAAACTATTAAGGATTTTGAAGATGACACGATAACATATCGATAAAGAAGAATTATCCATAACCTCTACAGAAGGTAGTAAACAGTAATTAGAATTTAAGGGTAATAGAAGAAAGCAGAAATCAAGAAAGAAGTAAAACAAGGATGCAGTTTGTCACCCATGATCTTTAACTTATATATAGAGCAGGCCATGAAGATAGTTAAAAATGAATATGGAAAGGGAATCATATTGCAAGGAGAAGAAATAAAAACCCTACGGTTTAACGATAATATTTTAGTATTAGGTGGATCATAAGAAGATTTGGGAATCATAAATGGCATCATCATTCTTCTGGAGGAAAAGTACAACATGAGGAGGGAAAACCAAGGTGATGCAGTAGGGTAAATAGTGGAATAACAAAGGATGTTAGATTGGAAAGGGATATTGTGAAGGAAGTTACGGAATTCTGCTATTTGGGATGTAAAATAAGTAGGGATGGTAGAAGTATAGTAGACATAAAGAGTAGGTTATAACAGGAGAGGAAGGCTTTCGGAAAAAAGAGGAATTTACTAACGGCTAATATAAGTATAAATATTAGGAATTAATTATTAAAAATGCTGAGATGGAATGTGGCGTTATATTGGTACGAAACGTAGTTGCAAACAGGAAAAGAATAGAAGATTTCGAAATGTGGAGCAATAGGAGAATGCTGAAAATCAGATGGGTAGATAGAAACACTAACGAGGAAGTTTAAAGCAGAGTAGGGGAAAAGCGAACAATATAGAGAACGTTGACCACGAGAAGGGATAGATAAATAGACTACGTTTTGAGATATGAGGGTCTTGTTAAATGAAATTTAATGGAAAGTGTGTGGGGTATGAACAGAAGAGGAAGGCCCAAGGATGGAATACGGTTAGCAGATTAGGTAGGATGTAGTAGCTATGTAGAAATGAAAAGGCTTGTGTAAGATGGGTGAGGATGGATGGTTGCATCAGACCAGTATTAAGACTGACTACCAAAAACAACACACTCGGTTTGTTTTGGCTCACAATCTTCTATATTTTAAGGCTTGAATCATTCCACTTTGATTTTTCCGGACAACAGCTACTCGTCTGAAATAAGAAAACTTAAAAATGCTTTTTTTGTATAATTTGTATGTTGTTAATCATTTACAGAAGTTTTGTTTACAGAAAAAATATTCGGCTGATTTATAAAAATATAATTTATGCTAAAATATGTCTGGCACACAGTGCAACTCGAGATTACAGTTTCGTCTGGCAACGCTTCACCGAGCAGGCGACTTTGTGGTATCTGGCGTAATTTCTTTGTGTGAGAAAAAAAGTAGTGGTCACGCTTGGTAAATTAATTTCGAGAAAGTAAGGACGCAGAGTTTCTTATTCGATAGAAAGCGCATATTCAATTTCTTCTACTTGCTGTTATTCAATGTCGATGTGCCAGAAATTTCTTCCCATCGACGTTATCGCCTTTCATCAGAGTTAACTAATACTTATTTTACCCAGGTGAGTTGACAGCAAATTTTTTATGGCTACAAATGGCAATGGCAACATTTAAATTTACCACATTGTCTTGGTAACGGACAAACAAATTCCGCGTTACAAACCACCGATATCTTGAGCTTTAGACTCGCAAAAATCCCATTCGGACTTTTTTAGCAATCTTTTACATTGAATTTGGATAAAATTAAATAACTACGAGCTGAAGTTCCCAGCGTCGCTTTGTTCTCATAAATAATAAAGTAGAAATGTAATTGAAGATAAGTTTGTTACAGTACTTCTGTGAACTCTACAATCTATTTCTGTTGTCAAATGTAACCTGTCTTAAATCCTTGGTTGTATACTGAGCAAAAAATCGTTATAATGGTAGTTTTTTAAAAGATGTGTCATTTTGACCCATGTCCGATGGTCTCAGAAGAAAAGGTCATATGACCAAAATTGCAGAGAATTAAATTTCCAATCGATGTGCCTCCTCAAATTTTTTTCTAAAATACTCAGTTTTAGAACTACAGGGTTCTAAAGTTGGAGGGATTCCAAAATTGAGTTTTTTATTGTGTTGTAGCGCAGGGGGAAATAAAGATACATACTGATACGTCTCCGTAAGACAAAGATAATAAACCCTTACTCGTTTCTTCAAGCTTAGTACGGACTTTGCTGGAGGCGGAAAACAAGAAACACCTTCAAAAACGTGAAAAACGGAGGTTTGTTGACATTTTCAATATTTCCACATATTTATAGTATTGATATTATTACATTTTATTTAATTTAATACTTTTACATGTGATGAATGTCATCAAACGCATAATATTTTGTGTGTTATTACAAATGAGCAATTACTAAATATTAAAATTTACCTGACGCGAACTAATTTACGTATACATATATCGACGATCCAAAGAAGTTTATTATTTTTCAGGGAGTTGGCTCTCTACCAACGATAGGTTAACTACGACGCGAAATATTTATAATTAAAAAAATATATAGTATTATAGATCAAGATTATAGGAAACCCGCATTCACTTTAAGAGATCTCGATGCGCGTGTGGGACACGAAGCCTTCTACGATACATGTTTTTCACTTTCTTACATATATACCTTCAGTAAATTAAAATATATTAAACCTCACGGGCAGCTTCGGGCCCTGAGGAACATGTATACCAAATTTGGTCAAATTGGGACCAGTAATTTAGAACATACTACTGTCGCACTGACAAAGGTTTTTAGATATATAGATGTACTTTTTGTTAACAACTAGGAGATGATTATGCATTTTTAATCAAAATATGCTTTGAGTAAATCTTGTAAACACTATTAAATGAGTTTCCTAGACCGATTGGGGTGGGTTTTGTTGAATATTACTATTGTATAAAAATTAGTCTCATTCTAAATTATAACATGAAATAAAGAAAATAGTTTACAGAGCGAACAGGTCAATGCTTCAAATAGAAGTTATCATATAAAACGGAAAATTATATTGAGATCAAATTTCAGACTTCTTCAGGCAATTGCCATTAAATGATTGGGAGGCCTTTACAGAAAATGTTGTATATAGTTAGATGTCATGATTAATATAAAATATTACTATGATAAGTCTTCATGATTCAATAATATCAATAAAAATATACTTTAAAATTCACGTCAGGTTTTTGTATTGTATGATAAAAGTAGCCTGCGAAAATGAAAATAAGATGGTCCAATTAATCATAAATTATAAGAAACTAAAAATAATTGTGGACTAACTTTAAAATTTCATTACATGTTGTAATGTTAAGATACTTAAGTTGCGTATTAACAGAAAAATTTTTGAGTTAGGAGCTTGACTTCTGTAGAGAAAATCATTGTGTAATTGGTACTGTAAAATGTTTCTACGATACTTTAAAACATAAAAATGTCTTGTTTTTACTTTCACATACTATGCAAGGTGATGGAAATTTACTGCGTAGAGTTCAAGGACCTGGTCGTATAACTTTGCGTGAAAGTTGCGTCAAGAGGTGAAAGATAACCTTGCAACGTATTTTTAAGGGGCAGAGGAAGTAATGATATATTTTATAGAAGATGCTTGGAGCATTTGGTCTATATATATATATATCAATAACTTAATTATATGGGAGATACTCTACATAACTTTGACCGACCTATTTCATCCTTCATGACAGTCAAAGTGACAACAATATATTCCAATTTTCCTATTGATAAAAAGTAATATATTGATATAATTTTAATTTTACGTCTCTGTTTTCAATCACATATAATAAAATGAAAAATATTGACCAATTACAGATATTTTATTTAAAAAGATTGAGTTCAAAATAACCGCTCTAGATAACCATTTATAATCCCATATATTACTAAAACTTTCAGCCTTAAGAAGTTAGAAAACATTTTTATTTTAAACTAATATTTTACTTAATATAATAAAAAAATTGATTAAATGACTGATTTTAATTTTTATGATGATTATTCCACAAAAGAATAGAAGATATATATTACAGGATATATAAAAAACCATTTTAGTTTAAAAAATTAAAACATTTATAGCAGATTAAATATTTAAAATCAATTATAGACAAATTTATTTTCTTGTATAAATTTCATATGTATATTGTATTTTTTATCATGTTTCAATTAATGTTTTAAGTATAGATGACTATGGCACATGTTGAAAGCTCCTCAAACTTTTGTTAAAATTTATAATCAAAATATAATTCTGGTTTTTATTAAATTTGTGGTTAATATTTAATAAAAGTCTATAATTTATCAAAAGCTACTTATTATTATTCTTATTATGTCATCTATGTTACCAGATACATCAAATATTCAAATTCTCTGTACACATATATGAAACGGAATACAAATATTCGCGCTTACACCAATACTGCAGACTACGCTTAAAACTTAATTTTTTTGTTTTCTCATTCGGCGAGACTATAATTGCCTCATTTTAATCTTCTGAATTTTATTACATCAACCTGAGTTCATGAAAGAGTTGAAACGTTTTCATATTTTAATATGACAAAATATTACGTTAATATAGTTTTGAATTCTGCTTAGTACATTTTCTATTTGGCTTAGTTCCAATTCTTAGTCTGTTAGGATATTAATAAATATAAAGAAAAATTATGATTAAATCTACTTATCGGTTCCATCAACCCATTTCAGGAAACTTTTATCCCTATTTATCTCAAAAGTACTATTAATAATTTTTCAATTGGCCTTTTAGAGTCTCCATTTATAATTTAAAAAGTAATTAGTCATTTCATAGTAAACTGTATACTAATATCATAGAATTAGTTATGATCCAAGTAGTGGAATTCGGGGGCTGATTGGGACACTTATTGTTTAACAACTTTTGTAAAATTATGGAAAAAGAAAAAACACTTCATAAAAGCATAAATCGTTATTTTATTCTATTATTTACTTATTGTAATATCAATGTAACCTAAAACAACTTATTTGTATATTTCATGAGTTTTTAAAAAGAATCTAACAAATTTACCGTTATGTCCAACCCCCGGGGCAGAACAGGACATCACGTTTTTTTAGTTACAATTAAGACAACAGAATTAAGTTCCATTTGAGAAAAATATTAAACCTTTTTTCTTTCTTATATTTATTTCGCGCAGGGTTTATCGCTCTTAATTTTTAATTTCGCAAAGAGATTTTTTTGCAACTGCACAGTCTTTGCTAGCATTTTCCCGTTATTTTTCTTTCTTAATCTATTATTTTTGGGTACAGCATCCTGTTACTCATTCTTATTGAGGAACAGATTACACTTTTCCTTACATAATAGTATCCCGTTCCGCCCCTTAAGCACGTGTCTGTTCAAGGTTTTTCACCGAGTCTCAATACAAGCAGATTTAAACCTAGTTTATGAATATATGCCGTTAAAGAGTTAAAAGCGAGGAGCTTTGTAGATTACCTTTTGTCTAAATGCTGCAAAAATTATAAATACACAGACGTAAGACGCCAAAACCGGAGTTCATTCAAAAGGTGGAGTCAAATCTTGGTCAAGTCGGCTGCCGGAACTTTTTCCGTGACCAGTTACAATGTTTCGTCCCTATTTACTTCCAACAGTATTCAGTAAAAAATAAGGTATCCCAATCTACCCAGCTATCCCGTTTCGCCCCGAGTTCGCCTATATAATTGAACCATTTTTTAGGTTTGTTAGAAGAAACTTTATACTTACCGATTAAGGTCTGAGATCAACCGTCTGAAGAACTCCGGACCTGGTCTATGTTTTTTTTTTCTTTAAATGAAGTACTCAGCATTTCTGTGGTTCAGCGATCCGAAATTACCCATAAATTATTTCTGCTTGAGACTATTTTTCGTGTAGCTTTTCATAAACAGTCCGTGTATGGGCTACAATGCGCATCATAATACATATAGTGTCAGATATATTATTAAAGGAATCGGAATTTGGTTCTCAAGTTGTGCTGACGCCATTGGCGCTCATTGGATGAACATCATCTGAGCAGTTTTTACTTGGCTTGTTTACGAGGTTCCTTCCGATGTTCAGGCTAGATTCAACTTCCACTGAAGGTGTTGTAGAAGACGGATATGGAAGGCGGTAACCTGAGTGCGTGAGGAGAACCCTGAAGACGCAAGTCGCCCACTGTCGGGGTCGTCGCTTGCAACACCTGCCGGGGCTGTTGAACCTTACAGAGACACCGTGGGCTGGGCATAGCGGGAACCCTCCTGCTTACCATAAACACCATCATTTGCCTTAGCCTTCTTACTCGTCAAATAATTGCTCATTGTTTCTACAACGGTCCACATGCTAGGTCAACGTTTATTCAGGAGATCAACGCATAACGCGGTCTTCATAGTCGTCTGATTTGGAAATGAAGTATTCAATATACAACAATTATAGATGAAACGGGAACACTTCTTACTTTATATTCACTTTTCCGGCATTCTACACTACATATGAAAAACAAGTCGTATGCACTGGCCCCTCGTAATATTTTCCGCTTCACGCCTCTTGCTGAAATATAATTCCATTATGAGTCACCCAAAAGTAACCACATTCTACTATTTCAAGTCTTTCAACTAATCTGCTTCTAATAATTTATGGTAATACTGAAGTTAAAAGATAGTCTTTTAACCGATAATTAGCAATTCGCTGTGATACAAAAGCAGGAGAAATGTTTTCAAGCCAAGTTAAACCTCGATGGGTATGCAACTGAATTAAAGAATTAGGACGAGGAAATGTTTCTTTCGTGGTACACTTGAATGTCTGAGCTGTTGGGTACGAGCTTTCTAAATCTTCACTCAGAAGTTTAGTACTACCAGAAACTAATGGAGGTCCTGGGCTCGATTACCGGTGTGGTCCGCTCCATAATTTTCCATCATGATCCGCTAACTTATATGAAAGAGTATTACCAATACAATGGAATAAATATTACGTCAATTAGCGTCTGTTTTTCACGATAATTAAAATCAAATAAATTAACGACCAAAATGCAGACATAATTTTCATTTTATCAAACCAAAAATTTCATCTTCATGTTTCGGGTTTATTTGTGTACTTCCTTCAAATTTAAATTTTGAAGTACTTGGTTATAAATTTTTATGAACAAATATAAGTCTAAATTTATAAAAATCTAAAGTGGTCAGCCTCCAAAGGAAACTTCAAGCGACACGTGACAGGTAACAATTTTTTCCATAGATCGTAATGAGAAGCAAAACTTAAAGGGCTTGGGAAAAGACACAAATCTTACAGCATTTGTGTCTGTATCTAATAATCTAATAATAACTAATTTTTATAATAATTTATAATACGATAATGTAAGGTACTAACTTTTCATTTATCAAATGTTTAACATTAAATTCTACATTCCAAAATCAAAATTATTATTACTTTAACAATACAAATATTTCATTAATGAAAGACTACCAATTATTCATACTGTTTACACCACAATACCAATATTTCAATTTTATTTTCGAGAGAATACGAGAGGGTAAGTGCAAATTTTTATGCTCGCTCTTGAATGTAACCGGATTGCTTTTTAATCACTTTGACCTCAACGGAACACGGTATTAAAGTTTAATAACTCCTATAATGAAGTAGTTATGTGCCAGAAGAGAATAAAAGGAAAAAAAGGCACAAATGAAGTTAGACACTGAGTAATCAAAGGAAATAACAAGGCGAAATAAACGTATAACGTTGTCTTACGTAGTAAATTTTATTCATTGGACCTCCACCTGACTCTGTGAACGTTACTTATTAAACTTTTTTTTCCTAAAATGACACCATAATAAACCATACAGTTATTTTACTTAATTTTTATGGCTTACAGATAACTTGTATTTATTTCGTACTGTGTTTTAATTAAAGTGGTTTATCTCTTTTATTGTAATTTGCCAACATTTTCACTTCCTTGTGTAGAGGTTGGTAGGTTTTTACCTATGTTATAACATCGACTCTAAAAGAGAACGTAGGCTATTCCGACGTAGATGATAGATGAAGAGTTCTCGGGATTCTAGTCGGGTGATGAAGTTCTTTGGAGGCTGACAGCGCCATCTTCTTCACCGGAAGAAAATGGTGTTGTCAGCCATTGAAACGTCATGAGAAACTAACTTCATAACCCGAGAACTCTTCGTCCAACATTGGCTCTGATAACAACCCAAAGTATTTTAACAATTTTTGGATAATTAAAAGTTTTGACTTGTCTGTAGGTCTTCGTCAAACACGGTTTTAATAAAAACTGAAGCTTCATAATCGTGCGCACTATTGAAATAAGATTTACAGTTTTAACCTCTGTTTTTACATCGTATAATTAGTAATAAATCGACAAAGTTCTTATTGATCTTTCTAAATATAATATTAATATACAGTAATTTAATTCAAATATAGGGACTGTATGGTTGTATTAAAAAATAATTACATAGAATTATATATAGATTTTTATATGAAAATCTGTTTGTGATCGTTAGACCGCGCTATATTAATTTTAAGAAACGGAAGCTTGAATAGAAGGTATTTCCTGGTCGTGAAACTGAGAGGGGTTGAAGACCTCTTGGGCTGTGGGCGATTGAACTCTATGCATCGCCCACAGACAGTGCACCGTTTCGCAAGCCGAGGGCTCTTCCGATAGTCCTACGCCTCTCTGATTCCAGCAGCCTTAGATAGGGTAAATAAAACACACGCCCACTTGTCCCGACAATTACAGTACTTTCTCTGTATCTTGATGCTCTCTAACGCCCTTAAAACTCCCACTGCTTTGTTTTGCGGGCGGGTATACTTTTACATATTTTTATTGTATTCGACAATTCTATATCAATCCCAGGAAGGAGTACACCCACTTAACATAGCATGTCATAGCTCAATGTTTGCTAATTCTGTCATAAACAGTTTTTACCGATTCATTTCTTGAAAAACTGCGATGTTTGAGAACTGTCTTCGGACGCGAAACATGTACGAATTATTCACTCTTCAATTGGTGTAAAATGAGTGGCCTCCATATCTCAATAGTTACTGTCAGGACGGTAAAATATTACTTCAGTAGATCTTGAAATTTTATTGGCCTAGTGGAATAGTCAGGCCTCAAATCACAATCCAAATTCGATGCTGCCGTTTCTTTGCAAAATTTCGTTGCCACTGGTCTCCGTTTTCCTTAGCGTCGTAGATAATTTCTTTTCCTATCAGATGTCGAAGATAAAGATATTCCTATTTGATACTTCAAATTTAAAAAAGCAACCTCATCCCGACCTCAAATTAATTTCTTTTAATTCCAGAAGCTATTAGTGTTACGAAAGGGTTTTTAGAAAATATTGTTAGGAGAAGGATAACAGAAAGTCTAGGAAAAGGCGGTTTGACGGTCTTGAGGAAGGTCTGAAAAGAATGGTAATAAGAAATTGGAAACGGAAGACTATGTCCAGAACTGCAGAAATAGTTCTCGGGTTTCCGCTCGGGTGCAGGTGCGATGAAAACTCGACGTTTCGACGTCTGCATCAACTGCATCGTGAAAGCCTCAGCTCACTTATTATGTACAGAACTATTAGAGATATGTGATAAATGAGGTCAGGGTTCAACAAGGACTGTACCCATCAAGAAGAAGTAAAAATATTCTGTTTTAAAAATATACAAGAGCTTTCGGCCGTTCACCCATAAAATTTTGTAATTCAAATGAAAAGATTTATAAGTTATGCATTACAATTACAGATGAATATAACTGAAGCAGCGAGTAATTATTTTAAACTGTGACTACTACTAACTGCAATAAATTATTTTGAGGACTTGATGAGGTGGATTTTAGAAATTTGAACATAACTTTTACGAGTATTAGAAATTTAGTATTATTATCCCTCAACACTGTATGTGGCTTTTTATTAGTGGTGCAACCATGGCAATTAAATTCTGAGGTAGTTGTTTGAACCAGGTCCAGACGCACACTTTTGTTTGGCTAATTAAGTGCCGAATCCAACGCAATAATAAGAGATTCCCCAATCACGCACAGAGAAATCGCTGTTGAAGTAATCTGCGAATTATAGAAAGCAAGATACTAGCTCACAATAAATATTGAGCAATATTATTGGCTCGTGTGAGGGGCACTTCTATGAAGCACATCTTCAATAATATTTATTAATTAACGTTGCTTCAATAATATTGACAGTGTTATGCTAGTGATTGGTTTAGTATAGTACTTCATGTAAAAGTATCAAATTTTATAGGGACGATAATATAGAATAACGGGTAAGGGACCTTGTGATAACAGACATAGAATTCAAATGCTAATATTTCTTCCGGCTTCATCAGCGCACCATATTGGACCGAAACGTAACTTAAGAACCAGTAAAACCACCGCCCACGGCAGGTCGCAGACGAAGAAGCAACTAAGGAATTAACTGGAAGGTCAATAACATTTGTATGATAGAAATTATTCAGTATAATGAAATATTTCCACTTCAAACCAATTGTCAATAAAAATAGTGATTTAAGACTTGGGCAGTAACAATGATACAGTTCCCAGAGCGTTTCCGTTAAATAATTTTTATTAACCTTACTTTATCAAATTAACAAACGTTTACAGGTACTTCAAATCTTCAATATGTATCTATACAATAAAACAGTATGCATGTTTGTACATTATTCATAAAAATTTAAACGTGTGAATAAATTGCAACAAAATTTGGCCTTGGATATTTCGGGAACAACACAAAATTTTCTGTTAATATTTTAACTAACCAACTGAAAAGGTCCCAAAAGTTGTGGACAAAACGACTGTATTTTATTTTGAATTAAAATTCTATTTCTGACTTTTGGCCATAAATTGTATCTTACTAATAAAAATTAGCTCAGAACAAACTGAATATTTAATTTATAAAACTTGGTACGCAGAATCTAAATACCCCGGTAAAACTCCTTGATAGTAATAAACTCTTAGCATAAAGGTGGAAGGAATTGTAGTTAATAAATGTTAAACGTGTTTCCTAAAATATTCACAGTTGTGTGACTTAACTGCACAGGATTTTAAGTTGGAGATACAATAAAGAATTTAGTAAAGAGATGCCTGTGGAAGTTTCCTCTCGTATTTATTTATTTCCAGATTGACTGCGGGGCTCACTTGTCCGCGTTGGGAATGCCTCGTACTCTCTCTCTCTCTCTCTCTCTCTCTCTGTTTTTCTAAACGTTCTCACATTAAGAGGCACCTTCACGGACAAGGTAATGCTGCGACCCCACAGCAAACTTGCCTACCATCATTCGGAAGGGCGGGAGTTCCCAATAGACCAACCTACCTGAAGCAAATTTTATAGGGTTCTTTATTGCATCTCTTTTAGGTGAAACACCGGGTAGGATCCTTACAGTATAGCCCGGGGGCCCTAGTCAGTCCTTGGCTGCCCTGCTCTACCTTACAAATCCCCCTTTCCAATTTCCTTCTTATGATATTAAGTTGCCTTCATGTAGCCTGTTACCCAAAAAATAAAGAATTAAAAATACCATCATATTTAACGGCTTCCAATATGGTGACTATTTGCTTACTTCCTGCTAGAACTTACATAATTCTAGACGTATTGTTCAAGATATTAGTGTCGTATTAATTAATTTTTCTGGCTAATCTGAATAAACACCCGGGAAACTCCGGGCATTCAGTAGATACTTAGTTAAACCTACTAATAATCGGACAATAGAACTAATTTCGTAGTTCTTATAATTTAGAGTCAAAGAAACTTTCCGACAGATAACCATTTTGACTTACAATTATTAACAAAACGTATATACAACCTCAAATTCACTGTAATAATAAAAATTATTATTAAAATTTTGAAAACGTTATTATTTCATTTTGATTATGTTATAATTTTTTCTCATAGTGGGAAGTGATGTTATTCATGCACACATGTTAAGTAGCTAATACCTCTTTTTATTAAATAATTTGTATTATATAAAAATGACCTTCTAAATTATAACACTAAATGAATAACTTTGTTGTAATTGGAAGCGAGTAGCAGATAATTATCTTTCAGTGCAGGTTTCCGTAAGTACTTAAATAAGAATAGTTTTTTTTTGCGTGTTTAAATAAACTCCAGAATAGCACATAAGAAATATCATTAAAAAAATTGAGAAAAAAAGAACAAGTAATAAGTCAGAGAACGATTTAGTTTTCGTTATTACAGGAACATTCAGATCATAAGATCCCAAACCTCTGATACGGCAAAGAATATTAATTAAGACCAAAGTATTCAGATGGAAAAGAGTTTAGCCGCGTCCAAATCAGAGCAATCCAAAATCATTCAAATGTCTAGAAAGTCTAAGAATAACCATGAGAACTTACTTCACGAATAACTAACTTATTTACGTATTTATTACTTTGAATCGAACATAATGAGTCTGATTTTAAGAGTTTTTACCCTGAGGGGTATGGAACTTATGTCCCTTGACAGCACTTACCAGGATGTCTGTATAATCACATCTTTCAACAGTTTCACTTTGAAACGGAAAATACTAATAATGAACTTTTGGTGACTTTTGTCAATGTAAAAGAGTAGTCTAACGTTCCGTTAATTTATTATAAAGGAAAAGAGTGATGGATTTCCGGGATTGCTAGTGACTGACGAAGTAGAGCCTCCGCGTGATTGATGATCCGCGTTGAGAGTCTCCTTCTTCTAATTGGCCCTTCTCAAGAGTGCCTCGGTAAATCACCACTGTAAGTACTGTTGTAGACGAGTGTTTGTCAGGAGCGTTAATGCGTTGACAGAGTTCACGGACCGGATAATCGCCGAGTTCTTGGTGTCGGGTGAATGATCCGTTCTCCGTGGGCGGCTTTGGTCTGTGACCTCTGAATGCGAAAGTGGGCGACAAGAAGCCGAAGCCCTCACTCACCCAAGTCATTTCGCCTTGTGGGAGCCAATTAGTCATCACAACGAAAAGCCAACACGCCTCCGCTACCAGCTTTTATCCTGTCCGGCGCAATTGAGTTACCGCACTCTCCATCATACTCGAGTGTTCAAACGCTCCTCAATAGGAAAAATGAAATTTTCTCAATTGACAAGGAGTAGGTTTCTTCCATGGCATCTTCTAAATTCTCCATTGCAGTCACCAGGCATGATGGAGACATAAAAATAAACACATGAGAACACTTAGCATTCGTCCAAAATTTGCAGAAAATGATGAGGAAAATGGTTCACTTACTCTATAGCTAATTATGATGATGAAATTTTGGAGAAAATTTTTGTGAACTGTAATTTATCACCAGAGTTGTTGCCTAGACGTTTTATCGTGGATGATTTATGACTACTGTGACTCATCACACTTACCCGGGCTTCTTTATTACAAACATAGATGAGCGGCACGATATCTTTTGCCATTTGAAACCTTATATACGTCGACAGTCGTTAACTAGAGCAGGTAAGTGCCCAACACTTCCAAAGCTGCCCACGACTCAAAGTCTCATCAATCTTCCTTTGACAGGTTGTTTGTCGCCAACTACTCGTAGTAAGGTGAGAACTCTGTCATAAGAAGAAGCTGTTTTCATTCTTTATACTTCTGTATTATTCTCTACTACTGCTCACGCACCCAAGAGGTGACAAATAAATTATAAAGTACTAGATTTGCTAATTTTCGGATCCTGCCTTCAAAGAGTTCTATCATTTAATTACATATTTTACTGACAATATTTGTTTCCAACATACTTTTACCTATAACTGGTTTAACGTAACATAACATAATTCAACATGAAAACCAACTTCTAATCGATCACAGAATTGTAATATGTAAATAACGTATCCACCAATTTAAAATGGAAATTTATCTTTTATTCATTATTATAATATGGTTATAAAAAATAAAGTTTAATGGAAAAATAATTCTTTTCAGATAAAAATTTACTGTCCATAACTCGGCGTTTCGTCCTAAAATTAGGATCTCTTAAAGTGATTACAATTATAGTTTAAAAAAACTTTAAACTAAATCATACCTCAGTCAAGATATAATTAAGTATAGATAGTTATTTTGTACCACCCGTTGCTAATAATAAGCAATTTTAAGCTACCTCTAATAAATTAAAAATACTAAATGATAATTTATCTACATCAAAATGTAGAAAATTTATCATTTAGTTTTCAAATTCTTCTAACTAATTATTGTCATTACCTGAAGAGACCCTAATGTGATGACAAAACAACGTAGTTTATATAATCAACTTTTGTTTGAAGGAATTGTAATTTTCATGAAAATTTATTTTTCTAACTAATATGGCAATTAAAATATAATGTCCCTCCATTGATACAAAAAATAGACGGTAAACAGTGATCATAGAGAAATAATTCCTGACATAATAAAATGAGTATTGAACTAACCAAAAACAGTCTTCAATATAAACTTTTTATTTTCAATATGAAGCTTATATAATTCTTCAGTACTTATTTGTTACACCCGACTACGTTCTAAAAATGTCACGAAACGTTGTGTTCCTCCTTTACTAAATTATTTCACACTTATTGGTCGTTTCATTCATTTATTCACTGCTAGGTAGTTTACACCGCAATACCGGAAGCTTTACAGTCTTTTTTCCTCAGCATGACCGCCGATTTTGTACGATTAGAAGACATTATATGAGCCGAACTTTTAAAAGAGCTTAACAGACTACGCTTCTTTGGGATATGTCAATATAACCAGTATAGCTTTATTAACTTTCACAGACTTTCCCGGTGAATTATTTGTTGAAAAGTTCTCAAGTTTCCAACCGGGTGGCGTTTAACATACACGACGTTTCATCGACAAACACCGTCGACATCTTCAAGTGACCCGAGAACTTTTCCAACAGTATAGCCTTTTTCAAATGGGGACCGAACTGGCCTCGAGCGAATGAGAACAGAGAAGTAGACAAACGTTGCCACATCGATTGATTTCCCCCTCAACAAACCTTTACTTTACCTGCGTAGATATTAATATGTGACAATATTGCAAAACAGCTTAGTGAGCAATCGGTTCCCATTTGATAAAGGTTATGGGCCTGTTACTCAATAACTGGAACGTGTAGTCGATTTGAAAATTTAAGGACTGATTCCTTATACTAATTAGAATCATATAAATACCTCAAAAATCTTACAAAATCTCTTTCTCTGTTTATAAATTCCGCTTCACAGGTTAAACCATAAGGTCTCTTACTATCCGAATAACATTTTTTTAAATGTCATTGGTTTATTTTTTGTTCTAATTCGTATAAACTGTACGCGGACGTTTTATATTTTCAACAAGGTTGGTGCTTGGCGATTCCCGGGATATTAATGATTAAATATAGCGAACACTTTATTTAAGTCATAATTTTTGCTTTTGCGAACGTCGTCATCGTCACAGCCGAACGCATACACGCAGGCTACGTAAAGGCATAGTGTATTCTGTTCCTTATATCATTAGGGTAGATCTGAACTTATTGTCGGCAGAGATATAACTCCCTGAGAAATAATAGCCTTCTTTGGATCGTCGTTACGAAGTATACGTAAATTGATTTTATTTTCACGTCATGTAAATTTTAATATCTAGTAATTGCTCATTTTTATTGGCTCCGAAACGTATGTTCAAAACCAACTGCGAGTTATAAGGTTTGCCCTGAAGCGATGATATCGTACTTTTGATATATTCAATGAATTCAACTTTATCAAAATTCTGTACCTGTTGTTTCGTTTTTATGGCGAAATGAAAAGAAGTCGCGGGGTTAGATAGTTCAAAATATTTTTGAAATTACCGTAATGCGAATTGGAGTGAGGCCTGTTTTAACTAACAAATTAAAACTCTGTAACTTCCAGCTGCTCAGAGCGTATAAATTCGAGTACCTTTTTGTAATTACAATCACCGCTATTGCAAAAATAAATCTAGTGGGATTTTTAAAACGAGTTAAATTAAGAACGTTCTTCAGAGTTTTGAGGAAAGAAGGTATTTTAGTGGCAGTGTGTGAATTTCATATCTTACGAGACAGTGGCAAGAAACAACTTTTCATATCATACATATCCCTGACCTTAGGCGCTCAGAAAGCCGCGGTATGAAGGGAGAAAGCGCTGGCGAAAGCATATCTCTGGCCTCGGGCACTTCCTTACCTGCGCTACGGCCGGAAACCAGGGTCAAACTAAAAACCTCTCCACTCTCTACTGAGTACCGTACTTGGTGATATGAAAGGCTGCGAACCAATTGTGTAACGATGCCTTTGTGCTCTTACGAAGCTTATCGAAGTGATGCTGAAGGTAGCAGAGTCGTCGTGCGGCGATGGCGCAATGCCTTGTACGGAACATCCAGCGAAAGTTGCCCTTATTGGCTCGAGCGAAATGGTTCGTGAGTCACGAAGATCCAAGGGCGCTGAAGACGTTCGCTATGAAGACGCTACATCAATCTGTTACGAAACAAGACACGCGAGCTTCGTACAGGCGAGCAGAAAACTCTACAACCGCTGGGTCTTTAAGAGAAAATTTTCCTTATACATATACTATGCATACATTGTCCATGAGCATACCTAACCAATGATCATAACTATCCTTCTACTTCCAAGTACTTGCACAGCGTTCAAACTCTTTCTGGAACAGTTGCTTGCCTCGGGGATTCTAATAATGAATTAAAGTTTTATGGACTTTAATGAAACTTGGTTTAACTTGGCTGCGAAATGCTATTTGAGTTAGTTTCTGCTTTACGGTTAATAAATGTGGCAGACACACGATGACAGTTTCCTCATACCCAAGTTTCATCGAATATATCGTGACCCATCGAAATCTTTCCAATCTTATTAAACTTCCATATATTCAAGCTGTGTTCTTTTAATGCTTCAGTATGGATATTGTAATGATCATTTTATGATTTAAGTTTTCTTTAGATATGATTTGGCTAAGTTTTTGGTATTTTAGTAGTTTATTTAACAGAATACCATTAATTCAAATTTTATTTTTTTGGTAGAATGATCTGTAATCTTTTTCACCGGGTAGTTTCTCGTGGGGAGTTTCAGGCGAAAGTTTGAATGGCAAATATACGATCAAGTTTCTGTAATCAAAAGATTATTTTGATTTATCTGTAGTCTATAATGTAATATAATTTCTTCCCTTCCGTAGATCACTTTCACAATCACACACTAAACAATAAAACAGTTTGTCCTGATTTTAATTTCACTTTGCTAGCATAAGGCTCCCAAGTAGCTCCGCAGTAAATTTAAATTTTCTTACAATTTTCTCCCTTCTCGGTCACGATCCCACAGCTACGGTTTCTCTCACAACAACATTTGTCTCAATTCTTAAATATTAATTCGTCCGTTCCCCTGGGACAGCATATCACTTCTCTGGAAATCTTAAAACATACTGCGTAGTTTGGTGTCCGCTCTGCTACTGTTGTTATTGCGTCAATCGACTTCCGCCCCCCCCCCTCCTTCTGACTTCGAACATCCCTCTTGACCGAACCAAACGTGGCAAAATACGCCACTTTTCCCAGACTTTAAAGCAAAAATTAACTTGGGTCTTCTCAATTTTACCTCATTATAATATTAAATTTGTTTCGTCAGTCGTGCTGATTGCTCACGGTCGAAAATGGAGGTTCAACTGCGTTTTTATTCAGCTGCTCTCTTCATCGCCGTTGAAAACGATGGCGTAGATTAGTTGTTCTCTAATGGAATAAAACCAGCGGTGTGTGACGTATTCATGAAATTATTTTTTATTTGAAAGAGAATACTTTTTTTAAAAAAAAAAGGGATAACTGTGGAAATCCATCGTGGACACCCGAGAGTGGTAGGCGACATCGACACCCCCTTATTGAAAAACCCTATAACTTTTGGGGATATACAAAAATGTTACTATATTTAATAATTTCTCGATTACCGAATTTATCTTTTTTACGCTACATTTTCTTCCTATTACTTTTCTTGATTACAGAAATCAAACAATTGAAGAAATGAAATGGAAACTTGAGTGTTTTCCATCTAGCAGATAATATTTTAACACTGGATCACCCTTTATACCAACTTAGCAATAATTTTCCGAACGACCGTAGACGTAATAACAATAAGCCTTCTTGTATATATGAGTCATTCTGGAAGATTTTGGTTACTACGTGAGGCGCCGAAACTTAACATATTTTCTATATTGATGTCGTTACTTATAAGCGACAAGGAATAATTTAACAATTTACTATGTCGATAATGGAGGATCGCGAAGGAATTGATTAATTTGTTATGTCTTGTGCCCAGTTAAGTCACATAAACAGAATAATTTAAGATTGTTATAACTTGATTATACTAGCAAATATTACAATTATAGACAAAATAAGGCAAAATATTAGATATTTCAAAATTGAAATTCTATGACATAGTATGGTAATAATTTTTATTGGCATTAATTTATACGCATAACTGTCGTTTATACCATAAATACTGATGTATATGCGTAAATATCAATATTATATATAATCGAGAAATTATATTATATATATATGTAGCAAATTTAATTGGCAGTATTATAATTCTATTGTATAACATTTTATTGTTATACTACATTTAGCTAAGTTTCAGGTGTTACATTGAATAATTCTGATTATTAACATATTTTAAACTTTTCACATCTTTTTTGGGGGGGTTAACAGGCTACATGAGGGTGATCCTGAAGCAGGATAGGAAGGGAATTGAAAAAGGGGGATGTGGAAGGTAGAGAAAGGTAGCCAAGGGTTGACTAAGGCCCCGGGCTATAATTTAAGGATCCTACCCGGTGTTTCACCTAAAGAGATGCAGGGAAAGCTCTAGAAACCCTGCATCAGGAAGGTCGGGCATTGGGTACAATTATCACGCCCTTCCAGAATGGTCGACCTACCTGAAGCTGGTTTTCTATGGTTTTCCCTGCATCTCTACCTTCCACATCGCCCCCTTTTCAGTGCCCTTTCTATGCTATTAAAAGGGAAAAGGAAGTTGCCTTTTTCAGGATCACTCTCATGTAGACTTAAACACCCTCCTCCCAAAAAAAACATCATCATCTTACGTTGAACAAGGATAAAAAAACTTTGCTTTTCATTTATTTTTACAGCCATTAAGTAACCCTACTAATTTTTAATAATTTTTTTTAAATAGAGCATTACGAAAACAAATATTTATATATGCACCCGTGTTATTCTAATCAAAGTTTGTAGCTCCTCGTTAGAAAAAAACAGCACTTACAAGAGGAAATACAGTAGTATTTGATAATAAAACCACTAATTCAAGGACATGCCTTGTTACTCTTAATGATTTCCTTTAGAATTTTTCAAGGAGGTCTACAGTTTGTACAGGAAGAATGATGGTGTAGAAACGTGAAAGTTACAAAGTGGAAAATACAACAGTTGAAATGATGCTGCTAAGCATGAAGTTCTGGCTAGAATCCAACTAGTGCAATTTGCAAAGGTGATTTGACAGTATACTATGTAACTGAAATATTAAATCATCTTTATATTAGTGCGTGAGGGCAAAACTTTGTACGCCTTTTTAACCACATTGCGCGCACAGAGGCGTTCGAGATTTGGCATAATTAAAGTTCATATGGAGGAGGAGTGCAGAACCATAATATTTATGCATAATTATGGGTTATAATTACATTACTTTAAATAAAAAAACATTAATTGCTTACGTCCTTACAGAATGTCAAACACGTAAATGTCTCTAGTCAAAGAGTCGCACTATATAGTTTAATATTTAATAAAATATAAACTGACAAAGACGATTTTTTAATTCATTTCATTTAATGAATTACGGTCGATTTTTGACCAACCCCAGGATTACTACTTTATATAACTAACATACTAAAACGGAATATTCAGAAAATTAAGCCTCATAATCAGTAGGACCGCATGGTAATTCTGGAGAAGTGATTAAGTTAGGTGGAGAAGCCATGGTTACATTCCTAACACGCCTATTTCAAATTTCAATCAAAAATACTAATGTTCCATCCGACTGGAAAATTGCGACAGTAGTGCCAATATACAAATCGGGATCGAGGGCGTTACACTTCATAAACATTAAAGAAAAGTACAAGACAGGCCAAGGCAGATGCTTACACATCTCTAGTTACACCTATGATAGAATACGGAGCAGCTATTGTGATCCTTACAGAACGGAACACATCAATGCCCTGGATAAAATTCAGAAAAGGATTGGGGTTTTTGAGTGGGGACGAAACTAAATGGGAATCACTCGGTGATAAGAGGAAAACGGTTAGACTTGGGCCACTCTACACAGTTTCGTATAACCGGCCTGGTCATAAATAAGGGAGCAGCTAAGTATACCTAATTTTTTTTCTAAAAACGACCATAATTATAAAATAAAGGAGAAGGACCAAAGAACGGACGTGGGCAAATATTCCATCGTAAACAGGGTGATAAGGGACTGGGATACTTTTCCTGCAAGGGTACTAAAGGCTTTCCCTAAGAATACAAATGTTTTCAAAAATAATTTAGAAACACTGAAAAGTTAGTTGCTTATTTTGTAAAAAAAAAAGGACGTGAACTATTTTTCAATTGTATTTTTAATTTGTTTGTATTTTATCTTTGTTCTTTTAATTTATCAACCATTTATCTTTCTATTTTAATTTTATCAACAAAATGCCACCGGGAAAATGACCACCTGTAGTAATATTAAATACAATACAATATAGTAAACGATGAAACGCTTACTCGTTCATTCAAAGAATCTCACTACTTACAGAAACGTCGACATTCATCCCGGATAAGAAATTTATTATTCTCTGAAATGGCTGGTTAAATGGCGAAACATTACAGGTTTTGCAGAAACACGAAATTGAATTAACATTCATGGACGATTTGATTCATAATTCCGAAGAATATATTTTTGAAAAAAATATATTACTTGGAACTTCGGAATGTTTGTGATTTAATAAAATATTAACTTTAACAGATTATTAACATAATGTTCCGCGATTTTTTGAGTGAGTTCAAAATTGTAATGTCATTGATATTTACATGCATGTTCTATTTCCAAAAAATCTACGTTTTTTCCTCGATTATAACAAAAACTTACATCAGAAGTGGAAAAGGAGTTGAATTGTTACTTGTTGCCTCGGATATCTACCATATTGTTGGACTTCTGATGTAATTTTTTATGTTTTGACACTGTTGTGGAAGGAAAAACCTGAAGAAGGCATAAAACATGCCGAACGTTGTTATGAGTAAATTTATATAATAAAGTCTGAACAAGGTCATCAATTTGTTTAATTAAATGATTATTTAATTAATTTAAACCTTTTAATATTATTTGTTGTCGTTTCGTTAATCAGTTCACAATTACTAATGCGTGTTTTGACGTTTTGTTTGCCTAAATCGGTTAATATTCTATATCCATTTGGGGATTAATTTCCTCATCAATCATATGGAGTCGGCGGTCTGAAGTAGAATAACTGAAGCTGAGATCAGCTAAAGGCATGGTCCGAGGGAGGGCGGGGGGGACAGGAAAACTCATAAAGATCTTAGGTTTGAAGAGTTGATATCCCCACCACCAGTATTGGCGACACTTTCGGTTGGCCAGCCTGATGGAGGGGGCAGCCTTGGTTGTGGCCAGCGGGTCTGCATGATAGAGGCGCTTTCCCTGGCCTAGCCGTCAGTGGTGCAGCAGCCACCGCGGACTCCACAGCGGCGGTCTCAGGTACGACTCTTTCTTCTCACTCAAAACTAGCACAAGTTGCTTCAAGACATCGTTAAAATATGGATGCATTTAGCTTTATAGTTTTCAGTCAGTCTACTATAGATCGGAAATCATTTTACATTTCTTTTTTAAAAAATTAATAAGCCTTTCATAAATTTTCTCAGTCTTTCCTATGATGTATATTATTTGCAGTAACCTTTTGTTAATTATTTGTAATCATTCGTTATTTTTAATTGCCAATTAATTAACTCTGTAATTTTTTTCTATTGACGACATTTAAAACGAACCCACCCAATTTTTTCGTACTTTATAACTCACCATATTCCTCTCTCCTTTCGAAAATTGTCCACACTCTCTAGGCCTTTACAGAAATTATCGGCACTACTATTTTTGTGTTCTACATTACGAGGTTCTTCTTTATTTTAGTATTTTTCTTTATAATTTTCTTCCTTAATTGAGCTCCCTTCTCTTAATATTTTGTAACCTTTCATGCGGAACATGAGAACTCTTGCAATGATGAAAAGGACTTGATATTCAACGTACAGGTAATTCCATATATACTAAAACTATACGAGGTCTATTTTTTTCGGTCGTGAAATTAAAACAACAGTGAATTTTGCTTGACACATTTAGCAACACCTTGCAGCTACGTCCCTACATAATCGCCGCTCCGTCTTAGACATTTGTCGTAGCGTGGTACCGACTTTCCAATTCTCTCGTCATAGAAAGCAGCCAACCGTGCTTTCAGCTAATTCTCTACACATGTGTAAATTTTTCGCCCGTGCTGAAATTCTGTCCTCCTAGCTGTTTCATGTGAGCAAATCGAAGGGAGATAAGTCCGGGCTGTATGCTAAGTGATCAAATACTTCACATCGAAAACGCTGCAAGATCGTCTTCCTTGCAGTTGCAGTGTGTGGCCGAGCATTGTCACGAAGGGAACTGTTTGATCATTCACCCGGGCTTGTCTCTCTCTCTGATTTTCGGTTATTTGCCCATATGAAACTCTGGCTAGGACGACAGTATTTCAACACTGACAATCTGCAGACCAGCATAGAGATTCGGCTGAAAGCACAGTCGACGAGGGTATTGAAATGCTGGTGCCACGGTACGAAAATTGTCCCAGCCTGAGCGGAAGTAGCCGGAAAATGTTTCTAAATGTTGCTTCTAAGATATATTTTTATTTTCGCTGTGGTTTTAATTTCGAGCCGATCGGACGTTGAAAAAATAGTCCTCGTGGATTTAATTATCTTGTCAATTTTTAAACCTGTAACTCGGTTCAAGGAGTTCTGGCGTTGCTCATTTACTTTGCCATAAGAACTATGATATCTGTGAGCCTATTTTTGCAGTGATAAACATTAATCGTACTCTTCAACTTAATTCCTACACTTTTTTAAAAAGGACAACGTTCTGTCCCTGTTTCTGTGACGCGTTTCTCATCACTTCTTCCTGTTTTGAAATTAATGACATAATTTCTTCTGTTGTACTCCTTTCCTGTAAGCCATTTCCTTATTCATATAAGTTGCCATAACTTTTGTAAAATTCTTACCGCAATCCTCTGCCGATTTGTGAATATTTGCTTCTCCTGGTTCCTACTTTTATTGTCTGCATTAGTTGTGTGATCCCAGTCGTATTATTGTCATTTAATTCTCTATAGGCATTCATATTCGATATTTTAAATAATTCCTTACACCTTTGTAAAATTAATTTTACATGCTGTTTATACAGCATATAAAGGTAAGTCCATCCGGTAGATCAACTTGCTGATTTGCAAGCAATAGTCTGTCATTCAGCTGGTCCGTATTTGAAGGTTGGCCACAATCCAACAAGCTTACTTCACGAAATTTGTTTAGAATATAATTTACCGTCAATTTAAAGTTAAAACAACCAGTCAGTGAAATGCGTATTATAAACATACTCAAAAATTGTCAGAAGTAGCGAATTAATAGACAAAATGAAGCTATGAAGTAAATACCATGTAACGTTTCTGGATTCATTGTTGCTTTCGTCACGTCACGAAGTCATACCCCAAGATAATATAAAAGCAGACAAGTCAAGTTGTCGAAGTTTTTAATACAAATTAGCGTCTGATAATATGTTAAATGTGTATACAATTTTTAATATTAGAATAAATTACAAATAATAACATCTAAAATGCTGAAAGTTTCGACACAGCTGTAAGATGAGAACGCAACGTTGCGTGGAAACGTACAGTATTTTAAATTTTATTGTGTAATTTCCTCTCATTTTAATGATCTAATATATGACAACTCCCATTTAGTAAGTAGCATAGAAAGGAGGGATGTGGAAGGGAAATTTCAGTAATTGTTGTGCAAGTTTCGGCTGAACTCGTATATTAAGCACACATAAATGTCTTCTCCCAAAATTCAAGAGATAAATGATTAATAATAATTTTTTTACGCGTGAAGAGGTTCAAAATAAAGGAACGATACGTTGTGATATTTTAATTTTTTTATTTTACGTAAAATTAAATTCTTATTAAATTGGCTGTTTTATTCGTTTATTTCGCCGGATTTCATAGCGACTATTTGAACGTTAATTGCAGAGATGTTCCATATAATATAAAGCATTTCCAGTGTAATTCTAGAATGGTACCAACTGTCAACAATTAAAATATTACCATTCTGCATTCAAATGAATGCTTAGAACAGATGACATATGCAGATAGTAAATACATTGTTTGTCGATTTGAAGTTTGATATTTGACGTATTTTTTAATGCAGGTATTAGTGACTATCAGAGAAAGAGATTTTGTGAACTACCAAATGTTTTATTGAAGTTTCAAGTGAGTCCTTGCGATTTTTTACCGACGAGGAAAGTTTATTGGCAGATTTGTAAATTATGGGCACGGCTTGAGATGTTTGAAGGCGAATAGCTGTAGGGTATTGAATTCTGTTCAATTTAAACTCTGAGATAAATAAATGAAACAACAGAAGACAACTACCCTAACCGTTTAATGCAAATTTTCTTTATAATTGGTAAATATATTATTTTATATTCAGTGAAGAAGAATGAGAATTAAATTTAGCGATAATAATGTGGTCCAGTTCCGGGTTCCTAGTGGTCTGAATTTCAGGAAGGTAATTCTGTAACGATCTCAATATGTCTCAAACCGGTTTCGTTGAGTTTCTCCTTGTAATAGTATTAGCGTTATGTATGGTTCTTAGTTGCTTTCGTTTCTTGAGGACAGGTAATTTAATTAAAAATCTAATGTCTATTCTAACATGAAGGTAATGATATTGAATAACAAATCAACTAAAAAATATTTTTTCTTTCCGTGTAAAATACCGGTAAGGTATTTTATGGTACACCAATTTCTTATAAATTAATTTATGAGTTTTACTTCTTATGGCGGTAAAACCAGACAGTTCGTAAGTCACTTTCTTCCCTCGACTTGTAGAACTAAGATGAAGGATTCTCGGTACTCAATCCGGGTAAACTCATCAGTTATTTTAGAGGTCATCTACGACGAAAATAGTCGAAACGTCGAGTGATATCGACATGTTTACCCGGATGGAGTCCCGAGACATGGAAGAAAAAATATATCAGTACGCACAACATAAATGATATCCACACGTGAAATTATTTTTAACAGCTGCTTTTGCAACGACACAAGAATATCCAACAAACCTGAATTTATTGTAACTCGAACTCATTTTTTTTATTGCAACTATTTAGAGCTTACATTATGATCATTTTCAAGTTTAATTAATGTTATGTTCCTGCTGAAACGTGAGTGATAAAATGAGAGTGAAGTTTTGGGGAAAACAGTCGTTTATAAGGATTTTATCATTCAGGAATGGAGTGTAATATCATATTCATAAATATTTCAGTTTTTTTCGTATTAGCCACTAATAAGGAATCAGTGACTCTAGTTAGATGAGTCTAATCGGTCAGAGAATTACTTCACATGAATGTCTCAGTGAGAGGTTCAAATGTTTGCAACAACTTTTGAATCTGGATGTCCTGTGCGGAAAATGTTCGAAGAATAATTGTATTTCGCTTAATACTGGGAAATTCCGTCGCTAGGCACGCCGTAGAAAGGATTTACAACAATACAGCTGATCAGTTTTGTGCCAATTAATCAGAGGAAACTATTAATTCTGTCCCAAATCGTATTAAAAATTACATAATTCCCGTTTGCAGCATCGTATTGCAAACTGTCCTGAAATTCGTGAAAAATCGCTAGCATAATTTCATCCGGAATATTCTCTTTAATTGGACTCCCATTGCCTTAAGAAAAAAGTCAGAAGGAACCCACTCAGGGATCTTAAGAGGTCATCGAATCCTCTCTATGCGAAATGATTTATTTCTGCCGATACCGTGTTTACGGCAGCCAACGTTCTTTAGACACGTGGTATGTGTTATTGAAACGATCTCCTGTTTTTTGTAAGCTTCAAAATCACATAACATTGTTGTGTACTGGTCGGAATTTACGGCTACAGCCTCAGCTAAACTGAACTGGATGTTCATTCTAGCATTCTCTACTTTAACGAAACTGAGTTTCGTCAAAAAATAAAATGGTAATATTTGCAAAGCGGTCCAAACTTACATTCCATAAAAACACGTCGAAATTTAAGATCATTGAGTTTGAATTCCTGTATTAATCAAGCATTATAAATGTGCAAAGTTTCTCTTGAGAACAATAAATAAATATATTCCGGAAGTATTCAGTCGTTCTGTTGCGGTCCAGTGACCCACGATCCCATCACACACAAGCTCCTACTTCACTAACTGCTTCCTCGGTCCTTGTTGACTTTGCACATTTAATACGCTTGTGATGACGGTGGGACCAGAAGCCTCGATCCTTTGGGCCCAAGACTGAATCAAAATTATTTATGTCATACAATAAAAAATAAACATATGACATTATATGAATCCTCACTTTTATTGAAATGATTCATACGAGCCGCGCATAATAATTTACCACAAAGAACGCTTGCCCATACGTTGATTCAGGGATCTGTACACTTGTCCATAGTGACTGAAGACGTTTGCTTGTGAATATATCTAGAACCCCACAAGGTGAACAGAGGTAGGCCTCTGTCAGTCCACAAACCTTAGACGAAGAAGAATACTCTACAAAGACCTAGAACCAGTGCGTGGTAGAAGCAGAAGGCGTGAATCATCCTCTTTTTCTGAGTGGTACTACATCAACATACCATCTTCGGTCACTAAGAAAGAAGACCACCGTAGCAGATTGCAGACGAGGCAGAGTTCACAAGAGATGGCGTTGGGAGCTTTCATAGCCACCATGTGTAGGCTGATGAAAATCCCTATAAACAGGGGTTGGACAAAATAATACGAACACAAAGCAATATGGTGGGCTTGTCGCAGGTTGGCACCACTGTGTACGTGTAAATTCTGCGTCGCGGCTGCAGTGCCCAATTGATGTGCCACGTTTTGAAATTATCTTGCAGTATATTATATGCTTTGTTGTGATCGGTAAAATGCGTGACCTGTTACACTTTGAAAGAGGACAAATCGTTGGTGCGAAGTTAGCGGGACCGTCTGTGACGAAAACGGCTGACGTTTTATGAGCGACAGTATCCACAGTAATGACGGCGTTCACAAAACATGGAAAAAACATCATCAGCGAAGAGGAATAGTGGGTGAAAACCGAAGTTACTTGACAGAGACAGACAAATATTAAAAAATATTGTGGCCAGACAACATCAAACTTCCGCGGCAAAAGTGGCTGCCGAACTCAACATTCACTTGAGCAATACTGTTTTGACAAAAACAGTGCGACGGGAGCTTCACAAAGATAACATTCATGGAAGGGCTGCAATTTCGAAACTCTTCATAACGGAAGCCAACGCAAAGCTGCGAAAGAAGTGGTGCCACAGTCATAAAACCTGCACACTGGATGACTGAAAGAATGTGGCATGGTCCGATGAATCATTTTTTACGTTGTTTCCTACAAACGAGAACACCATAAGAAGCCTACGATCCGGCCTGCCTCCTTCCTACAGTCAAGCACGGGGAAGGTTCCGGCTATATCGTGGGATTTAGCTGGCCCGATCATTACCCTTACAGGCCGGATTACTGCGAAGGAATATCTCGACATCCTCAACAATGAAGTGCTTACTATGGCTAGCATATTGGAGCTAGACACTGCTATATTCAAATATGATAATGCGCCCATGGACAGGCGTGGTTTGTATAGCATCAGAATGTCATCAAACATTTTCCCTGGACAGCATCGCCATACCGCTACACCATTGAATCGTTATGGAGACTTTTAGAGCAGAGAGTGAGGAGCAGATTTCCCCCTCCGACATTGTTGCGGCAATTGGCGTGTTTTTTGCTACAGGAGTGGGAGGACATTCCGTTGGAAACTATTCAGACACTCTCCGAATCTATTCCCCGACGAATTGCAGCTATTCTCAAAGCAAATGGTGATCCAACTCCTTATTAATCAATAAATATTGTGTAAGTACAGGTGTTCATACTATTTTGTCAAACCCCTGTAGTTGCAGAAAGAGAACATTGACATCATTTTTCATCAACGTATTGGCAAACGTTCTTGATGATAAATTATTAGGGCCATACATCCTACCACAAAGATTAAAAGTGGTTCATTATCATCAATTTATTGTTAACGTTATTGTTCACTTCGTTGGAGGATGTTCTATGTCATTAATGGACGTCGGGTTGATCCTCTCCAATAAGCAAGTGTACAGATCTCAGAAACTATATGTTTTCGGATCCATGTTTATTGTATTATTTTTCGTTTTATTGGTTACTTCCACCCCGCAAAATATTCGACTCTTCTTTAACACCCTGTAACCTTAGGACCCACGTCACTTAAACAATGGAACGACTAAATGCTGATGACTTTATAACTGCCACTGTACGTATCTTTACAATGAGCAACGCTGCTCAGAATGACTGATCAGGTGTTTCAGATAGCACAGGATTAGGATCATGAACATGGTACCAAGTCTTATTTGTAGGTATGCTTCGTGTTTCAGAATGTACGTTCTTGTTGTTCTGCTGGTGACGGCCGGTTGCGCCCTGGGTAACACGGTGGTAGGGGCGAGGAAACTTGCGGCAGCGACGGACTGCTCCAGCGTCGTGGCCTTCTCCAGCATGGGCGCCGTCTTCAACGGAACCGACTCCAGCAGCCCCGTGGCTTTCTCCGCTGATCTGTCTGACCGTGGGGTTGGCTGGAGCCGCCATTCGGGCGAGTTCACGTGCTATTGCCCGGGACTGTATCAGGTCGCCTTCTCCGGCAGCGGCTCAGGGTAAATACGGAAAATATATATGCCTAGAGATGTTTCGAGGACATTCAGAAGTTATATTATTAAGTCAGAAAATAAGTTTTTATCAGAGTAAGGGAGATGTGAATAGAAATCAATCATTTATTTGATAGTGAAATACGAGCTACAGTAAACTCCTCCTAGAGTAAACAATCTGTAATAATTTACATGAGGTAGGTATGTACAGATAACCAATCATTATTTTGACAATGATATTGGTCCAGATTGAAGCACAAGCCACAGTCACCAACTCATAAATTTAAATGATAACAACACCTCACACACTTTTGAAAATTATAAATATAATTTACATATTAAGATCTGTAATGTTTGATTTTAATATTATATATAATGGCAGGTCTTATATTAACTGAACATTTAATAATTAAAAGTCTGGGTCAGAGGAAACATTTTTGAAAAGATTGATTAAATGTTCATGTCTTGAAATGGATGTACATATAGATTCCTTCACATGTTTCCTGAACAGAGAAGAATATAATCAAGAGTTAAAAGAATGGGCAGTATTTTGCAGCATACTTTAAATATCCAGCAGAGTCAGTTGTAAAGCTGTTAAAAAATTGTTAATAATTTCAGGTATATTATGAATGTATTTTTAATTCTTACTTTAAAACAGATTTTCGACTTAATCATGAAACAACTGTGGGATGAGAGTTGCATGAATACATAATTCTGTTGGTGCTGTTGGATACCCAATTGATTTAAGAAATGCTTGAAAGAAATTCACATAACTTGTACATATATCTATAATGAATTAATTTTGTGGTTCTAATGAATTGAGAGTGCACTACTTCTCTACTAATGTGTTCACTATTGTGAGAGTGAAATCAATTCAACCCATTCCTCTCTTAATTAAAGTACACACAGTTTACACAGAAACAGTATACCTACTTACCTTGCATAAATCTCATTTACTTTTACTCTGGTTCACCTAAAGATAGCCCTCACATGTTACAGCCTGACATTGCGGACTAGATCATCCAGTGAAGGTGCATGGAGTGATGTAATAGGAACCAGTGCTGAAGGTGGTTCTCATATGGTACTCCTAGAGCTAGATGTGGGTGAACAAGTAGCTGTTTGGTCTCACCCTGGAAAATTGGAGCCAAAGACTACTGCTTTCTCTGCATACAGGCTTGCCAAGAAATAAAATTCTACACTTAATCTTAATCAAGGCAACAGATGGTCATAAGTACTGTATTCAGCATTCCTGTACTGTGAGACTCAAATATTCATGACATAATTGACTTTAAGTCATTGCTTACAAGCAAATTAGATACATATCAGTCAGCCACTGCCTTCAAAGGATACAGTTTCTTCAAAAACTAGAAGAGGAATTAATTAAACTGTCATTTCCTAATATTATCCTTTTTAAAATATATTCCTATCCTAAGTGTGTAGTCATGTATGTGCCATATTGCTAAATGGTAAAAAATCAGTTAAAAATGTTATCAAGAAAGCAAAATTTGTTCCTAAACTGTGATATATGTGTGTGTGGGAGAAAGGAGTGTTGTTATATTTCACAATCTCTAGTCGAGTCTGAGCCAATGCATGCACCTCTCAGGATCACAATTCTGCTCACTGCACGAAGCATGTCTTCTGTTAATCTCTGTGGTGGAAACTCTGCTAAGGGAGGAATAGAAATGGTATTTTGTACTCTGTAACTATACCTACTGCTAAAAGAATTGAAGAGATAGCAAACATCTGGTTGTAAAGTTTGTGTAGTGTGTGATATATGTAAAGTGATATATAACATACCCTTTGGAATAATTCTTCTTCTTACCTATTGTATGATGACTTACCTATTTGCCTTTCAGTACAAATAAAGCTCTTGCCTACCTATTGTGTAAATTTTATTTTAATGCTAAATTTTCCATTCCTTCTAGTTCTGGTTTAATTATATGCAACTAACTTTTCTTTCTGTATAGTACCTGAAGTTACTTTATTGACTGTTGTTTTATAACCAATGTACCTTATCATTTTATGTATAAGGTGTTTGACTTACCAATATTTTTATAATTAATACATATGATGTAATAACTTATTACTGGTAAGTGTAGTCCAATAAACCCACCATCTTAATATGTTTATCAAATTGCAATTTCTGGCTTGAGGTGCAATGGGAACTTTGTCTCTTTCTGTTTTCTCAAACAAACAACACAACTCATTATCCTTCTTCCTATGCACAGCCATCAACCATACAAATGTAATATATTCTGAGGTAAAATGTTAAGTACTCAATTATGATAAATGATATCTCCTCAATATTTTAAAATAATCTTAAATCATTTCTTCTTTTTTATTGTAATGTAGTAAGCTATGCTGACTATTCATAATTTTAAACATCATTGTTCTATGCATTTGTTGATTTAAACTGTTCAAATTGTTAACTCAATTCAATTTCAATGTTATTAACAGTTCATGCATGTCACCAGCAAATTATACAAGAAAGAATATTCATTACATCAAGTTATGGAAAACTGATATGATTTTGAACTGAAATGAACTAATTCTTCACTTTATAGATTTATAAAATAAAACTTAATATTTGATCTTTTCAAATAAAAAGATAGGCATGCTGAATAGGACTTTTACATTTGTGTTATGTGAAATATGTTTTAACAGAACCATTATCATGGGTACTTTGAAATGAATATTTTCTTCCTACCATGTCGTCTTTACTAACATCTATTATCCTGTGCCATGTGCATGATTTTAACCTTTATTTCTTTATTCATATATGCTTCAAAAACATATCTTGTGTAATAATATACATTTTATTTGTAATTATTTAAGTATAAATTTCTTCAATTGTATTTTTATGCCGTTTGTACATTTAGTGAACACAAATATCTGTAAAATATTTCAGACAAATAATTTTCATTATTCTTGTTTATTACAACATGATATTAGTTAAATGATTTTAGTATTTTTGAATTCATGGTGATATTTCATGCTGGATTTTTTTATATATGATACATGTAATGATTCATATAATGCTTGGAATCTCTCATTTGTCAAAAATTTTAAAAACTTATATTTTCATCAAATCTTCTTGTCTCTTTCCCAGTCTTAACAGTTTTATGTCCTTGGTTTTCCATGACTTGTACAGTTATAAAATTCTGTTTTGGACACTACCTATCCAGTTATATTTCCAGACTAATATATTTCATTCAGGCATAATATTCTCTGCTGTTGATTTGATGTTTACTGTGGGTGACCAACACATGGTTCTTAATTAAATATGCAACTTGTGGCACCTTTATGTTTTCTACTAATGGTATTTATATAATGCATGAAATTAAGATTCTGTGATTTTAATTTTCTTAAAAACATTTAAACAAAATTTATTACACTTATTCCATAATTTCTCAGTTTCTGTAGTCTCATTTCCCCTATTTCTTGAAAAGTAGCATTATAATAATCTTATTATCATTTGACTTATTAATTGAATAATTCTGTTTGATTTTCAGTTATATGTATATACTTATTTCATCGTAAACTTTTTGGATGATAAAACATATATATTACAACTTTTCATAGTTTCACATTGTTCGTCACTCTCTACTATATGCAGATTGTTACAACCCACTCACTTTATCTTATAACCTAGTTATTAACCATTAACATAACAAACTCTTTCAGATCATATCTGTCATTTTAAGAGATGACTTATGTTAACACTTTATTCTTGGTTTTATAGTATCTCTTTTTTCTGATATTTTTATCAGATACAATTTGAATCAGATTATTTATCTTGATTATGTCTGTATACCTACTGACAGTATTTGTCATGTTTTCATATATGTATATTAAACATTTCATGTATTCATTAATATATATTTAGGCTATTCTTATAGCAAGAAACACTTTTTGTATATTTTCAGTTCTAATTTTCTACTTCACACTCTTGGTTTATCATAAAAACCAAAAGAATATATTATTAAAGCCCATTTTTTACTATCTTGTTTTCCAGTCTTGTTTCTCTTTTTCTCTACCTGTGTGTGTGCTCATCATATTGTTTTTTTTTAATTTATCTGGTATCTTTTCTGTCTTTCCTCTGTATCACATTTTACCTTTATCAGTTTCTGTTTTTATCATTCTTCCCAATACTATATATCTTCCTGCTTGGTTTGATAATATTACTAGTTTAACATCACTTCCCTTTGTTCTTTACCTCTCTATTAGTAATTCTATAACTGTTTATAATTCCCTTCCCATTTTGATGTATTTCTCTCCATCACTCTGCACATATTGTACTTATCCCAATTTTTATTTTCTGTTTATATATTTCACTCTGTTGCATTAAACATGCAATTTTCTCCACTTCTCTCTCTTGGAGCTTTTATTTATCTTTTAAATTATAGATTCAGTCTGTTTTATCTGGTCATCTTTTTCAGATCATCTCACATGATGACTCAATTTTTCTCATTATGTTTCCTTCTATCTTATGCTTCTATGAGACCAAAGTGCCAACCTCTAACCCTTTTCCTACAATTCTTTAGTTAATTATTTATCTATCTCCAATATTCTACCTCTGCAACTACTTTCTTCATTGTGGGTTCATCACTGCTTGAATATCTTCCCCTACTGTGTATCTTGTTTTCCTTCCTTCATCTCATCAACTCTTTAATTGGTCCATTTCCTCCACCACTATACCTCTTAATACCACTTAATACTGTTTCACTGACTATTTTTTCTGTTACATTTTTATCCAATTGTTCTGCCTATCTATGCTACTAACAGACTTCAGTCTTTCTGTCTCCCATGCTCTATCTTAAGGTTGATTTTTTTCCTTATAATTCTCTGCCAGTCATTATTCAGTGTCTCTTTCAGTCTCACTATTTTTCTTTTTATAAATCATTCCATTATATTAAAATTTATTCATCTCTTCATGGCTTGCTGTAAGTGTCCCTGTGACTTTCAGCCACAATTCTCTCTTAACAACTCTCATTATAATTTTATCCATATTCTTGTCTCCCTGTTCCTTATTTCACATCTTAGTCTGTACCATTATTTTTGAGATTTTGTTTTCAAGGTGTCGTTGTCTGTTTCTATTATTATTTTCAGCTTTTCTATTTTTCTCAGTATCTGTGATGAACAAACCATCATTTTAAGGTTTATTATATTCTATATCACTACTCTACCTTTTGTATCTGTCAGCATTCCTTCAATTTCTCTGTCTCTTTCTCTGTTTCCCTCACTGGTTCTATTTGCAATATTTTTTTCTCCCAATCTTTTGCTACCAATCTTATCTGTCTTTATCAATACACTCTCTATTTTTGTTGTCTCTTTATATTCTTCTGTTTCTTAGACATTATTTATTGTATGTTTCACTATTATTGGCATCCTAAATATTAATGTTTATGTATGTCTGTCTTCAACCCTACTTTGATTCCCACTCATTCTCTATCTTACTCTGTCTATAAGTACCTTATTTTTCCATCAGTCTTTGTGTCTGTCTCCATTTCTCTCTGACAGTCCAATCATCCATTATACAAGTTTTTTTGTTCTTTTGTTAGTTTATCTCTATCTTGTTTATTCTGTCAAACTGAATCTCTATCTCACTTCTCTGTCTTTTCTTTTTTGTGTCTTTGTGCCCCATATCTCCCTACCATCCGCTGTTCTTCCTATTAGTCTCATTTATATCTCTGAATATTTTTTCCTCTCACTAAAAACAATTTCATCTTAAAGTTTCTGTCTTATTCTAAGACTCATTTCAACTCAGCTACCTCCTCACACATGCCTTCTCTCCACATGTGTGACTCTCCAAGCTTATAGACAGGAAGCTGTTGAATTTTCGGAGACACCGCCCCCTTCATCAGAAGGTTAGGAAAACATTTCAAGTGACAGCCAGCTCTCGACTGAGTAGTCTTCTTAGTTGACAGGGCCATCACTGTACATGTTTTCCTAACCTCCTGATGAAAGGACAGTACTTCCGAAAAATTCAAGAATCTCAAACCCTACATAATGCCTGCCATCTGTGAACTTCAGGTAAGCCATCAGCTTTCTGTCTCTCTTTCCTGACCTTATTAATTGTTTTAATTAATCTCACAATGTAATTCTGACACACACTCGCACACACACACACATATATATATTTCTCATTCTTCTTGTAGGCTCTGTTAATTCTGTGCATCTTATATAATTTTGTATTAATATGAATGATATACATAGGTACAACTATTAATATCTCTCTTTCTAAATCAGTATAACCCTCCATCTTTCTCTTTACTTTTATAATTTCATACTTTTTAAGTTCAATCTATTTTTCTGCTGATTTGTCTGTGGTCTGTTTCTCCATTGACAAAACTGCATTCTCTGCCTTTTTGCCTACCAATGTATCATTCAATCTCTCAAATATTTTCCCTGTTAACAGTCTTCTATGTTATGCTACCTGGTTCTCTGATTAATTTTTTTAGTTTCTATCTTATCATACTAAGCCTTCACCTCTGTTTTTTCTCTATGTGCTACCCTTAAACTTCTGTCTCCCCCCCCTCTCTTCACTCACACACACACTCTCTCTCTCTCTATCTCTGTTTTATTATTTCTATCTCTTTCTCATCTGTCTCTTATTTCTTTGATATTCATTGTCTTATTACCTATCAGTCTCTTCTTTCCCTTTCTGTCTTAAATTAATTTCCTCTCATTCTAAATACATTTCTTCTGTCAGTATACTTTTTGGACAATCTCCATCTTACTTTGCATGTTTACATAGTATTGTTGTTATCACTATATTTCTATCCACTTTAAATATATCTTATTACTGTATTTCTCATATCTGCTGTGATCTGTCAGTTTCTCTTTTTATATTTACTTTTCTCTAAGTTTATCTTCCTCTATCTTTTTGTTAGTGCTTTGGGTCAGCCTTTGAATCTATATTTCAATTTATTTTTGTGATCTTCCTGTCCTAATATCCCTTTATGTTCATTCTGTCTCACCCATTGCTTCCATTACTCTACCACCCCAAGCCCCATATATCTTATGGTCTCTTCACTATTCTGTTCATAATTTCCTCTCTTTGATATAAATAACTTCTCTTTCAAGCTTCTTCTGTTCCTCAATTAGTTTTATTATCTCTTACTCTATATCTGTTTCTGGCTGTCCCTCTAACTAAGTGTTTCACCCACTGTTCCCTCAATCTATAATTATCTTTGTTTTTCCTTTCCATCAACTTTTCTTTGTCTCACTCTTGTTCCATACCAACTGTATTTAACTTAGTCTTCAACTGCATCTATCTCCAACAATTAAGTTTTTACATGTCTGCATCTCTCCTCCTCCCCCATTTATTCTGAAATTAGCAATCACTGTGTCTATTTTACACATTACCTCAGTATAAGTCAATCTCTGGTATCATCTTTAACAAGTCTATTTCCAGCTATTGTTCTTTTCCACCTCTTTTCTTTCTTTGATGCTATTACATGTTCCCCTCTCAGTTTTACACAGACTAACCTCACTCTCTCTTTCTCTCTCTCTCTCTAACACACCACACACTTTCACTTTCTAAGGTATTTATTCCTTGACCAACTTTTCTCTCAATCTATTTTTCAGGCATTTTAATTCCATTTATATTGTTGATTTGTTTCTCTCTCTTATTTTCACACACACACTCTCGCTCTTTCTCCCATTCTTCTATTTTAATCAACAATTAGTCACTGTAGCATTTCTTTGTTTTTCCCTACAAATAAATATTCTACTCTCCTTTCATATCTCTTGGCCAATTCTAACTGCTTCTACATTTGTGTATCTCCTATTTCCTGCTATATATTTTAGTTGCTCTAAGCTCTTCCAGGAGCCTCCAGCACTGACCCTTTGTGTAGCCTATTTTCTGTGCACAAATATCTCTCTCAGTAAATATCTGTTTCTATATCACTTCTATTTCAATTTCTTTCTTAATAAGTTTGCCTATATTTCTTCTTACATTCTTATATTTTCAAAATTTTTCTGTCTGCTTCCATGTTTCCTTTCAGTTTTTCCTTTTCCTCTGTCACTTTATTCACTTCAAAGCTCTCCACTGAATACAAGCCTTCTTCCCCCTCTCTTGCCAACTTACCTTCTCCTCAAGTTTTATTATCTATCTTTCTCTGTCACTGGATATGTTCTATTTCTATGTCTGTCTTTGACAACATTCTTCTGTCTCTTTCAGTGAATATTACTAATTCTCTCTCTGTCTCTCAGACACACAATCTACCCTTCAGCATCAACCATAATCTTTTGTCTATTATTTATTTATTCTATTTATCATTATGCTATCTTTGGTCACCCTTACTGTTATTCCATTTCTCTTTTCACTCATTTTTTATCTTTATCTTCAATTATGACTCTCACTTAATTTGTAATCCTTATTCTCTCTATTTTCTTCCTTTCAGTGATCCCGTCTTTGTTTTTTCTGTAGTCTGTTACTTTATATATAACTTCTCCGTCTTAATTCAATGTCTGTATCATTCAGAGTTTGTCTCTTTAGTCAGAAGTTTTTCATTTTAGTGGCTTACTTTGTCATGCTGAGTGTCACTGATTTATTTTCACATTCTTCATTTCTTCATTTGTTATACCATCTGTCTCTCTGTTTTTCTTTCTCATTCTTCATCTCTTCTTTCCTCTATATTTCTTCTTGAAGTATTCTGCCACTTCAAATGAATGACAGAGCATGCTTCCCTACTATACTATTATCTTTATTTTTTCTGTGCTTTATATTTACATGTTTTCTATTGATATTCTGTCTGTCTCTCCCATAATTTTTTAATGTATGTAAGAATAATAATGATAAATGCAACAATTAAGAAACAAACAAAGAATTTAAACAGGCTAAATGTTTTGGTGTGATCTTAGCATCAAAACATTCAGACTGTTTAAATGATTTCAGTAATGTTATCTTTCCAAAATTTGTCTGTTAATTGTTTTATTTATCATTATTATTTCTGTCTCTCTGTATTTATTTCTTATTCCTTATCTCTTCTATATTTTTTCATTAAATATTTCCCACTTCAAATCCAAGGTAAAACTTTCTTACCTTTCTCAGCTCATAATTTTTTAAAATTGTTTTATTTTACTTTTTAGTTCTTTCCTAGATTTTATCTCTTTATCATTTTTATATACTTCTCTTTTATGTCTCCCTCATTATTTCTCACACCCACATTTACCTGCTATTTCTGTTTCTCTGACTCTGTTTCTTACTATCTGCGTCAGATTGTCTATCAGTCACTCTCTATCATTCTTTGAGTGGCTGTCTTACATTTCTTTCCCTGTAGTTTTCTACCTGCTTCTCTTTGATATATATTCATGGTCTGTACCTACTTTGCTTTATTTTTATCTGTTGATGTTATAATTTGAGTAAATCCTTTCTCAAATATTGTATCTCTGTTTCCCTCTCTTCAATTCTTGTTTTGAATTTTGTCTTTGTCTTTGTCCATCCATCTGTCTCTATCAGAATATTCTGTCTGTCTGTCAATTTCTCTTTCAGCATTGCAATGTCCTCTGTACTTCACTCTTAGCTTTATTATTCTTCCTTAGTCCAAGTATTCATTTCTTACACTTTCAGTTTCTCTCACTCTTTCTTTTACCTCTGTCCTTATTTATATACCATTCTTTCACGAACTACGGTTTTGTTTTAATCTCTTTCTTCCAAGCAGCAATCTTCCACCCCCTAACAAAACATTCTTATTTTTGTTTTTTTTAATTCTTCTTACGTTATATAATTTCTGAAACCACAAATGCACATATATATCAGAGGGTTTTATCCTCCAAAAATGTTTGTGATGTTACACTTCAGTATGTATGATTTCACCCTAAAGACCTCTTATTCAGTATGACTATCAGGCATTACTAAGATTATTATTTTCTTGACAGCTACTTCGTTATTTGTTTTTTATATCCATCAGATATCTTGATTGCAAATTCATCATCCATTTATTTGTCTTCTATGTTTCTATAGTTCTCTATTCAAGATTCATTTTTTATTTGAAGAAAGTGTTGGAATTTTACACTACCATGAATTTCTTAAATGCAAAACTTTCCAGAAAATTTATTTCTTATGCTGTTCCATTTGTCTCTGAAATTATTATACTGATATTTAATTGAGTATGTGAAAACAATTTAACTAGTTATGATTTGAATTTGATATCATAAATATTGTTAGTCGTACTTTGATAAAATGATCTTAAACTCTTTAAAAGTTTATTAATTGTTATTTCCAACTCCATCTCTATCCACTATTCCTTTCAGAATAATTATTCAATGTCCCCAAAATTACTTACTTTCCTTCATCAATAATCTTGTCTTTGTCTCCTTCCATTCATACTTGTTATCTTTATTGCTCTTATACCTTCATCTTTTATGTTCTACTAATTACCCATTTTCCTAATTTGCCTGACTTCTGGACTTCTATGTTTTGTTCTATTATTCATTCTGTTTAACTAATAATACCTTCTAAAATTTAAATTCAATTTCAAACTATACATAAAATATTCAGATGTAAGTACTCACTTTTTCTAACCTATCCCTAAATATCAATGTATACATCTATGTTTAATGACTCTTTGTCATTTTATGTTGCTAAAATTTGCATTACTGTCCTTAGATTTGTTTCACAATTTTATTTAAATTCTCTAAAAACTATTATAGATGTTGCTTTTGACCTTTAGCCTTCTAAATCTCTTTGTTTCTCTTTCTTTTGAACCCATGTACATAATTTTTCAAAATTTTATGTTTTTCCCCACCTAAAATGTGCTTACTCAAGTGTTTTTTCTCTCTTTCTCATAGCTTGTGAATTGACAAGATGCCTTTCATTACTATTTATTCTAGCCCTATTATAGTTCTGTTAATTATTTTTTAAATTAAATCTTCATCAACCTCTATTATTAATTACACTACTTGAATCTTTCTACAATGTTTAACTTATTTTGATATAACTTCAATTATATTGCTAAATATTGTTGCTTCTTTCACCCTGAATAAATAATTCAATATAATGCATGAATTTACAGATCATATCTTAACTTATGTTTCTCTCAATTTAGGTCAGTCTCAATGCTGATCTATCCCTGTAATAATCATATTTGACTGTATTAGTGCTGCATGTTTTTTATTCAATAACTCTTACAAAATTTATTGCATGTTTTCTTTATTTTTCTGTTTTAAAATTGTGAATCAAATTCACAACAATCTTTTTTCTCTTGTTGTCCTGTCTTTGACTAATTTTTATTACTTTCTCAATTACCTGTAATAGCTGACTAATATTCCCTTTACACTTTGTCTAAGAATTCTCATAAAAATATCTGTTTGCTGATTCACATCTTTCTATTCTTTGGTGCCATACATTTACACATTCTCAAATATTGTTTCTTGATTTGTCTTTGCTGCAATTTTTATTGTTATAAAAATGGAAATATATATTTTTATCAATCCAATTTTACCTATTCTATCTCTTTTAGAAGCCTAAAACTATATGAAATGACACATTAATTATACCTCCATCATACTTCAAATTCACACATTTACTTATTCTGATACATTAAACTGTTTCTCAATTAATTGAAGCATATGTTTTGAAACAAAACTATAATAATTTAAGTTCAATTGTAATACAAGACTTGATATGAAGCACATTGCAGACTATTCCTTATTATTCTCTGTCCTCTCTTCTGAATCAAAAATTGTAAGTGCATAATTTATTTCTCAGTTGTTCTTTATACCTAGTATGTCAGTATGCTGCATGTTGTTAAATATTGTTTTCATTATTGTATATATACTATTTCTTAAGTTTCTCTATCTGTCTGAACTTATCTGTACCCAATTATTTTTCAACTTCATATAAAAAACTATTTCTAGTTTTTCTATCTGAATTTAATAATTCAACTGCATTATGGATATCTCAGTCCTTCTTTTTACCTATTACATTTACTTTTATGCATGTTGTTCATTATTGTATTTAAACTATTTCTTAAGTTCCTTAAGTTATCTGCATGTTATTTCTAATCATTTTGAAACTTCACAGAAAAATTCATTTCTTAATTATCTCTGTCATCTGTTTGCCCTACCTATCAACTCTCCTGCATGTTGTTCAACTTCATGTAAAAACTATTCCTTGCTTTCTCTGTCCCTTTATCTGAATCATAATGTAACTGCATTATGTATTTCTCAACTCTTATTTCTACTTACTTTACTGTTCTGCATAATGTTCAATATGTTTCACATTATTGCATGTAAATTAATTTTTAAGTTTCTCTATCTCTATCTACATGTACCTATTTCTCTCTATATGAACTTATCTACAAGTTGTTCAATATTTTTTCCAACTTCACATAAAAACTATTTACTTGTTCTATGTCACTCTGTCTGAATTTAATAATATAACAGCATTATGTATACCTCAGTTCTTGTTAATGCTTAGAACATTTACTGTTCTGCATGTTGTTCAATATGTTTTTCATTATTGCATGTAAACTATTTATTAAGTTTCTCTATCGCTCTGAAAATCTCTATATTCATGTTTTTCTCAACCTTGTACATATTATTCAACTGAATGTTGTTCTTAAACTGTCACTTGCTTGATACAGACATAATAATTACTCCAATCTTCCTTCCCCTGTCATGAATCTATTGATATCACTGCTATGCTTTCAATTGGATTTCTCTCTGTAACTAGAATGATAGAATTTGCATGAAGTCTAGAATATGTTTCTAACATGATGTAAAATAATTTATACCTCATGTTTTTAACTCTCTAAATAAGAAATGAACCTACACTATCTATGTCACAATTTCTTTCTTTACCAAGTAAATTTACTCAACTGCATGTTGTTCAGTGATTTTTGTTTAACATGATGTTTGATCTATTTATATAATTTCTGTGACTGAGTCTAACAATGAACTTTGTACATAAAATTATTACTCTCTCACATATGCTCAAAAATATTTATTCATTTGCATATTGTTCTTAAGCTCTCTCTAGTCTAATGCTAATATTATTTCAACTCCTATCTTCATCCCACTATCATGAATGTATTGATATCACTACTGTGCTCTCATCTTGATTTCTCTAAACAACTATAACAATTACTCGCTTGCATGAAGTTATTTAATATGATGAAAAATTTATATATTATGTTTTTAACTCTCTCTCTCTCTAAATTTAAACAAGTAATTACACTTCACACAAGTAAAATTTTTCTGCAGCTAACCAGCATTTTTGTTAAAATGATATATTCTCATCTTGACTCACAACTCTCACTATATAACTAATATATACACATCAATTATTCTTTTTACCTAGAAGAGAAAAAAAGAGCAGAGGGATAAACAAGTGTAGCTGCATCATCTCACTTATTAATTAAAGAACCCATACTTCAGCTGCATGAACAATAATATGTGACAATGCCACAAGAAGTTGATTGGATTTGGATGACATAAATTGGCTCCCATTTGAAAAGTGCTATAATCCTTTACATGTACAAAAGAATATTTTATTCAGTTGATATGACATTAATTTCTAACAGATTTTATCTCTCTTTAAATTTAACTACATAATTACACTTTCTACAACTAATATTTTTCTCTGACTGTTGTTCAAAGTCCATCTTTCATTCTCAAACATGCATGTAACAATATGTAACAAATATTCACTTTCATGTAGTCAAGAAAATGATTTCAAAGCATGATGTTAAATTTGTTTATCGTGTTTCATCCCTCTTCAAGTAAAGCATGCAATTACTCCTCTTGTATAACTACATTAAAGCATTTGTTTAATATTCGTTTTTAAGAATGATGTGTAACTATTTTTAAAATTTCTGTGTGTCTGAAGCTAACATTTAACTGCACTATCTAAGGATTTTTTTCCCAAAATTATATTCAGAATATTTTTTTCATCATAGTGAGTAAGTTAATTACACTTTTAGAATTTATTTCTACCTACATTTTCTCTACCTAGTGATTCCACATGCATGTTGTTCTGAAACTGTTTTCTTAACTTAATGTGAAAATTAAATTCTCCACCAATATTTCTCTCATAAAGTGATTCTAAAAATATAAACATCATTTACAACTTGTACCTTGAATACTTACTAATTTTATTCAGCACAATGTCAAATTTAACTATTTCAATAACAACAACTCAAATTTTCTCTTATATTTACTGTATTGAATTTTATTCATTTTTTTCTTTATCACATGAAATCTATTTACTATTCTGAATTAAACAAAGTAAATAAAAGTTCCTCACTGTACTTGGCATATTAACTGCCCTGCATGTTATTCAAAATAAGTTTCTCTGCTTAATGTTTTAACAAGTTCTTAAGTTTTTCTGTCACTTAGCTTCTATGCCTACATTCCTCTACATCAGTCTATGAGCGTTATGTTAAAAGTTATTCTACTATCTGATCCATTTCTGCAGACTGAATCTAAAGATATGACAAACATTTTAGGAATCTATATTTCTACACATTTCAAAAATAATTACTCTCCTGCATGTAGTGAAGAATCTGCTTTTTAGCATTATGTGAAATCTATATTTTATATATTCATCTTGTTGAACATGTAGCTATCTACTCACATTATCCACTACTCAGTTCCTTCATTCCCTAATAAAGAATGTTGATATGTTTCTGTTTTTAAAATTTCTCTTGTTCCCTAATTCATTTTCCCATACAGAATCAAGATATATATTTATATATACAACATAATATCTGACAGGATATAAAATAATACTTTCTTGCATGTAGTCAAGAATCTGTGTGTTTAGCATGACATGGAATCTATTTCTTACATTTCTCTCTCTGTAAATGTTAACTAATTACTCACAGTATCCATATCTCTGTTCTTCTCTACAATAATTTACTCCATTGCATGTTCTTATGAATCTGATTTTAAGCCTGATCTACAAAAATTATGTCTACTCACCAATTCCTTATCAGACTGAATCCAAAATACTACACATCCTAATTACTGCCAATTTCTCAAAATAAAAAACACTCTCCTACATGTAGCATGAATTGAAATCTGTGTGTTTAGCATGATAAGAAATCTATTTATAACAATTCTCTCTCTGTAAATGTAACTAATTACTCACAGTATGTACCAATTAATTGTAATGCATACTCTTATGAATCTTTCTTAAAAGATTATCTTAAAATTATTTCTGCTCACCTATTCTTTATCAGACTGGGTCTAAAAATACTCTCTTTTTCAACAACAACAAAAAAATACTCTGTTGCCTGTAGTCAGGAATCTGTGTTTCAGCATGCCACAACCTCTATTACATACATTTTTCTGTCTGTGTAATTGTAACTGATTATTCACAGTATCCACATCCTTGTTCTTCTCTATAACTATTTACTTTATTACATGCTCTTATGAATCTGTTTTTAAGCATGTTCTTAATATTATTACTACACACCAATTCTTTATATACACATCTAAATTACTGGCCATTTCTAAAAAAAGAAATACTCTCCTGCATGATTAGCATGACATAAAATTGATTGATTAGATTTCTCTCTCTGTAAAAGTTAATCAATTACTGACAGTATCCACATCCCTGCTCTTCTCTTTCAACTATTTACTCTATCATATACTCTTATGAATCTTGTAAGCATGGTGTGAAAAATATTTCTACTCACCAATACCTTATCAGCATGACTATAAAAATATTATGAATCGATACATATTTCTGAATCCTCTTTTTTTCTAAAAAAAATTCTCTATTGCATGTAGTCAAGAATCTATGAAAATGACATGAAATCTATTACTTACATTATCCTGTCTCTGTAAATGTAACTAATTACTCACAGTACATACCAATTAACTCTAATATATTCTATTACGAATCTTTCTTAAAGGATTATCTTAAAATTAGCGCTGCTCACCGATTCTTTATCAGACTGACTCAAAAAATATGACAAAACTATATGCATCTTAACGCTGTCTTTTTCAACAACAACAAAAAATACTCTGTTACCTGTAGTAAAGAATCTGTGTTTCAGTATGGCATGATCTCTATTACTTACATTTTTCTGTCTATGTAATTGTAACTGATTACTCATAGTATCCACATCTCTTTCTTCCCTATAACTATTTACTCTATTGCATGCTCTTATGAATCTGTTTTTAAGCATGATCTAAATATCATTACTAATCACCAATTATTTACATGCACATCTGAATTACCAATCATTTCTCCTGCATGTACTTGAATCTGTCTCTTTAGCATGAATTGAAATCTATTTCTTACATTTCTCTCTCCGTAAATGTAGCTAATTACTCACAGTGTCAACAAATCTGTTTTTCTCTATATCTATATACTATAAAGCATGCTCTTTCGAATCTGTTCTTAAGCATGATCATAAAATTATTTCTACTCACTAATTCCTTATCAGAGTAAGTCTAAAATATTACAAATATATGCATCTTAATTACTGTCCGGTTCTAAAAATAAAAACTCTCCTGCATGTAGTTGAATCTGTGTGTTTAGCATGATATGAAATCTAATTCTTACTTTTCTCTCTCTGTAAATGTAACTAATTACTCACAGTATGTACCAATTTACTCTAATGCACACTCTTATGAATCTTTCTTTAAGGACTAACTTAAAATTATTGCTGCTCACCAGTTCTTTATCAGTCTGAGTCTAAAAATATGACAAATCTATATACATCTTAATACTGTTTTTTTTAAATAAAAGAAATACTCTGTTGCCTGTAGTCAAAAATCTGTGTTTCAGCATGGCATGATCTTCATTATTTACATTTTTCTGTCTCTGTAAATGTAACTAATTAGTAACAGCATCCACATCTCTGTTTTTCTCTATAACTATTTACTGTATTGCATGCTCTTATGAATCTGTTTTTAAGCATGATCTAAATATCATTAAAATCACCAATTATTTACATGCACATCTGAATTACCAATCATTTCTCCTGCATGTACTTGAATCTGTCTCTTTAGCATGAATTGAAATCTATTTCTTACATTTCTCTCTCCGTAAATGTAGCTAATTACTCACAGTGTCCACAACTCTGTTTTTCTCTATATCTATATACTAAGAAGCATGCTCTTTTGAATCTGTTCTTAAGCATGATCTTTAAATTATTTTTACTCACTAATTCCCTATCAGACCAAATCTAAAATATTACAAATATATGCATCTTAATTACTGTCCATTTCTAAAAATAAAAACTCTCCTGCATGTAGTCGAATCTGTGTGTTTAGCATGATATGAAATCTAATTCTTACTTTTCTCTCTCTGTAAATGTAACTAATTACTTACAGTATTCACAACTCTGTTCTTCTCTACAATAATTTACTCCATTGCATGTTCTTATGATTCTGATTTTAAGCCTGATCTACAAAAATTATGTCTACTCACCAATTCCTTATCAGACTGAATCCAAAATACTACACATCCTAATTACTGCCAATTTCTCAAAATAAAAAACACTCTCCTGCATGTAGTTGAATCTGTGTGTTTATCATAATATGAAATCTAATTCTTACTTTTCTCTCTCTGTAAATGTAACTAATTACTCACAGTATGTACCAATTCACTCTAATGCATGTTCTTACGAATCTTTCTTAAAGGACTAACTTAAAATTATTGCTGCTCACCAGTTCTTTATCAGTCTGAGTCTAAAAATATGACAAATCTATATACATCTTAATACTGTTTTTTTAAATAAAAGAAATACTCTGTTGCCTGTAGTCAAAAATCTGTGTTTCAGCATGGCATGATCTTCATTATTTACATTTTTCTGTCTCTGTAAATGTAACTAATTAGTAACAGCATCCACATCTCTGTTTTTCTCTATAACTATTTACTGTATTGCATGCTCTTATGAATCTGTTTTTAAGCATGATCTAAATATCATTAAAATCACCAATTATTTACATGCACATCTGAATTACCAATCATTTCTCCTGCATGTACTTGAATCTGTCTCTTTAGCATGATATGAAATATATATCTTACATTTCTCTCTCCATAAATGTAGCTAATTACTCACAGCGTCCACAACTCTGTTTTTCTCTATATCTATATACTATAAAGCATGCTCTTTCGAATCTGATCTTAAGCATGATCTTAAAATTATTTCTACTCACTAATTCCTTATCAGACTAAGTCTAAAATATTACAAATATACACTCATATTAATTACTGTCCATTTCTAAAAATAAAAACTCTCCTGCATGTAGTCGAATCTGTGTGTTTATCATGATATGAAGTCTATTTCTTACATTTCTCTCTCTGTAAATGTAACTAATTACTTACAGTATTCACAACTCTGTTTTACTCTATAATTATATACTATAAAGCATGCTCTTATGAATCTGTTCTTAAGCATAAATGTAAAATTATTTCTGCTCTAAAATATTACAAATATCTACACATCTTAATTACTGTTCATTTCTATAAAAAAAAATATATACTCTCCTGCATGTAGTTGAATCTGTGTGATTAGCATGACACAAAATTGATTTCTTACATTCCTCTCTCTATAAATGTAGCTATTACTCACAGTATCCACGTCTCCGTTCTTCCCTATAACTATTTACTGTATTGCATGCTCTTATGAATCTGTTTTTATGCATGATGTTAAAATTATTTCTGCTCACTAATATCTTATCAGATTGAGTATAAAAAATTACAAATCTTCATATACATCTTAATACTTTTTTCTAAAAATAAAAATATTATTTTCATATATCAAGAATCTGTGTTTAGCATTACATGAAATCTATTACTTACATTTTTCTTTCTCTGTCAATGTAACTAATTACTCACGCATCCACATCTCTGTTCTTCTCTATAACTATTTACTGTAATGTGTGGTCTTATATTGAACCTAAAATATTACATCTTAATTTTCTGTATGTAGTCTCTGTAAATGTTAACCAATGACTAACCTTATCCACATCTCTGTTTTTCATTTTATCTGTTTTCTCTACTCTTTGCTCTTATGAATCTGTTTTTAAGAATGATGTAAAAATTATTTCTACTCACCAATTTTTTATCATACTGAGTCTAAAAATATTGCAAATATGTACACATCTTAATTCTGTTTTCTTGAAAAGAAAATAATTTATTGCATGTAGTCAATAATCTGTATTTTCGCATGACATAAAGTCTATTTCATATATTTCTACCTCTCTCTGTGTAAGTGTAGGCAAGTACGTACAGTATCTATATCTTGGTTCTTCTCTTTACCTTTTACTATGTTATATGTTATGAATATGTTGTTAATCATGTTTTTAAAATTCTTTCTTCTCACTAGTTCCTATTCAAAGCTAAAAATCTTTCTAATATATACACATTCTAATTTTTGTCTGTTCACAAAATAATTCTTTTCTTGTATTCAGCCAATAATTAGTGTTTTCTTATGATATGAAGCCTAATTTAAGTTTATGTAAATTTACTACTAATTCTCACCATCCACATTAATAATTCTGTCTTCACCTATTTACTCTACTGCACATAGTTATGCATCTGTTTTTAAGCATGATTTTAAAAAAAAATTCTACTTCCTATTTCATTTCCCCAAGTCGAATCTAATAATATTATAAATATATACTCTTCTTAATGTCTGTCAGTTTCTAAAACAAATACTCTGTTGCATGTTGTCAAGAATCTGTGTTTTAGAATGTCTATTTCTTTATCTCTCTGTAAATTCAACTATATACTCACACCACACACATCTCAGTTTTTCTCTTAAACTATTTCCTCTCCTGCATGTTGTAATGAATCTGTTTTTAAGCAAGCAGTTAAAGTTATTTTTACTTCCTGGTTCCTTACCTCAAACAGAACCTAACAATATACCACACATATACACATCTTAATTCTCCTGTTCCTAAGACAATTTTTTTTTTTTTTGCATGTAGTAAATTCATTATATAAATTCTATTTTTTATACCTTTATTTCTCTTTAAATATAACTATGTAATCACATCTCAGTTTTTCTCTGTACCTAGTATATTTACACTTCCACATATCCAGAATCACTTTTTTTTTACATATGAAAACTTTACATTATATTTCACTCTCATTCTCTAAATATTAAAATCTAAAAATTGTTTATTCTGTTCTGTATCCAGTATATTTACCCACCTGTCTGATTCTCAGAAATTGTCTTTCTTTCATTCTTTTCATATCTTCCACAACTATAATTCTAACAATGCAATTACACTATCTGTTTGTTCTCATGCTTATTAGACATAGTCTTTTTTAGCATATTATGACAACTCTTTCTGTATTATTTAAGAGATGGTATTACTTAGCAGTCAGATATATTATTTATTCCTATATCAAATTTATCTGTAAATTTCAATTAATCACTATATATAATTGTTATGGATAGGAAAGAGTAAAAGTAATTGACTTTACCACAAATTGAGGGCTGGACAGGGCAAAATTCTTAAATATTTGGACATATTAGTCTCCATCCTTTAAAAGATATGTGCCCAGCCAACCAAGCAGAGTTAGAAACCACTTTTGATTGCTCTCATATCCGTACTGATTTCTCTTATATTTAATATGAAGGTTCTCCAGCATGTTGAGAAAAATATCTCTTATATATACCTGCTTAAAATTCTTACTTTACAATTAAAATATATTCCCTTTATTATTGACTTACATTTCCCATTTTATATTTTTACACACTTTTCACTTGGTAAATATTTAATGTTACTGATACCTCTCTTTTCTTTCTTACTGTGCTACATTTTCTTTTATTTATTGTTTATAAATTTTCCTGATGAATCTCCATTGCATGTCATGACATTTGTAAATTTTTGTCTTGTAATTCACTTCCAATTTTTTTCTTTATCCTCTCACCTTTTTTGAATTATATATACATATATATTGCTTGCACTACACTACAACTTTCCAGTCACACATTTTTTCCTGTCTCTTCTGTTTTATGTTGTCTATTTAATACATTTTTTTCCAAACTTCTTCTGAAGTCTACTTTTCCTAATACTTACATTCTTGGATGATCTAATTAAACTATTTATGTCTTTAGGAATTCTTAATTGAATATTGTGCATGAGTTCACTAAATTCCTGGTTGTATCTACCACCGTTTCCTGATCTGTCTGAATAACATTTTCATCCTCCTTCATCCTTTATTTTCAAGCCCATGTATAGTATCTGTTTCATAGCAATCTATAATTCTATGTTACATTATAGTTTTGTTTTAATATATGACTTACGTTCTGTCTCTTCACCTATGCCTTATTTTAGTAAGTGTCCTGAAAGAAATTATTTCAATCTCTGCAACTAGTTTGCTTTCTCAGACTTTAATCATTATACCTTAGGCCTTAGAATCTGTTATAATTTCATCCTGCATGATGTGAAAACTGTTCCTTCAAAACTATACTTTATCAATTGACTGTTTTCATACATTCTCTACTTGACTTCACATTAATCGTTACATATACACATTGTAATGCTCCTAATATACTTCCTTTCCTCTTATTCTTATTTATTTTATTTCTTCCTCCCTTTACCTGATTTATTGTATTTCATTTGTTTGAGGAGGAAGGGGGCAGGCTACATTAGGGTGAGCAGGAGACAGGCAACTACCCTTTAATAGCATAGAAAGGAAATTGAAAAGCAGGGATGTGGAAGGTAGAGCACGGTAGCCAAAGTATGACTAGGGCTCCCTGGCTATAGCTTAAGGATCCTACATGGGGAAAAACCTAGAAAACCTGCATTTGTAGGTCAGGCTTTTGTGTACTATTCAGGTCCAGTAACTTGTTGATTGTCAGCATACTTTAATTAAAATTAGAGAAAACTTATAATTTTTTTTATCCCATACCAACATGTATATCTTTTTGTCCTTCTTTCATCTCTCTCAATGAACTATCTTTTAAGTTATTCTTTCACCTATCATCTATTTTTTAATCTTTCACCCCTCCTCTAGTTTATAACACTACTTATTTCTTCCTTTCCTAACCTCTAAATTATCATTTCTTCTTCATGTAATGCTTACTTTCTTCTCTATCCACTTCTGAAATTTCTGTTAATTTGTCTTTAACACAAAAATATAGATCACATCAAAAAATTGTGTATGCAATATATGGTTGCTGTACTTGCAGGAATCTTGATTGTGTGTTGTGGATGTGCATTTTTTCACACTTATTTTGAAATTCACATTTAAATGTCTCTGAAAGTACCAATCTTAAACTTTTGCTCACTCTTTCTTTCTCCTTATTTATGCCTGTAAATTCTTGCATTCTGCTAGAGCTTCACTTAAATCTACAGAGAATATGCACATAATAATGTCCATTTTCTCTCAAACACTTGTACTTATGTTTCACTAATTCTGACTGTTTTAAAAAGATACTTAGCCATATTTTTATTATACTCTAAAACTTGATTTTATTTGTATGTCTCCTTTGTTAAGTTGTAGTCAACTTAGTATTATTGAAAATAGAACATGAGGAGTCTCCAAGTCAAAAATGATCATTACATTACTCTTCTTGTTCAGTTACCTCTCTTATTTTTCTCTTAAGTTCTTTCAGAACAAATATTTTCTCTCTATTTTTATTCAAGCTGAAAACTGTTTTACGATATATCTGCGAATACTTTTATTTTCTTATGTTTATGCTTCATAGTATATTATTTAAGATAATTTTATATTTTATTTTCATTATTTTTAATCATTCTGTATTTGATTGTTTCCTCTATACTTACATATAATGTCTTTAATTTCTGTTTTTGTGTGTATTGTAAGTATATTTCTCACCATCCTTGCCTTCCATCTGATACAAAAACATCAGTTATTTCTGTAACAGTGCTGCATTCTATAAAACATTTCCTAACTCACCTAAATAATACAAAGTGTAAATGTACAAAACTTACTCTGTAAGCTGAGAAATGTTAAACTCCTAGAATATGGCTCCATGATAGTAATGCAAAATTGAAGTTCATGTTGAAGAATTATGGCATCATTTGGTTCAAATTATGTTTAATGATAATTTTATTTTCTTCTAAAATGTTTTCTTGTCAAATAAAAATACTTCAATTCTTCCTGGACTATAACATTGTCAAAGTTTATTCAAACAATATTTTTTTAAGTTTTGAGTAATATTTGTTGACATTAAAAATTATGAAGAATATGTATACTTATCATAATAATCCAGCAATTAAAAGTCTTTAAAGACAGTATGAGAAAGTAAAATTCTACGCATTGCATTCAGCCAATCCAAAAACAGTATTGGCAGGTAATTAAAGAAAAAGTATAACTCCATACTATATTATATATATACTTTGGCAAAGCCAATTACTTGTAAAAGATGGTTGTTTCAAAATGTGAAAAAGAAATGATGAAACTAATTCAAAAACTTTAAGAAGGGACAGAAACATATTAACAACAATAAAATTAGGTCTGTTGTTGTTCAAGTGGTATGTGTCCTTTTTCAAGCTATCATTGTATAGACACACTACTTTAAAACAAGTGAAATTGTTTGTTAATACTATATTAAGACTACATTTACATAAAATTTGAACATATATATGTACAGAAATATACTTTCACTTTATTATTATATTAATGAAGGAGTGAAGTAAGTTAAATTAATAAGTTGTATATGAGTCTCTAAATTAAAATTAGTTTATATTGTGATATATTCCACTTATGACCATAATATTGAAGTTTATGTTGTTATGAATTAATACATCATCAAACAGGTAAATTGCTATCTGATCAATCACAATACAATTTTTTTATAATTTCTGAAGTAAATGATATGTAGTTATATGAGTATTGTTATTAATTTCTTGCTATGGCTTATTATTCATATTATTGTGGAATTTTATGTAAAAATTATTTGTGTAAAATACATCATTCTAATCTGGTGCATCATCCTCTCAAGAAACCATTAACAAAAGATCCAATAATCAAAATATACTAAATTAAAACATTTCAATGTATGTAAAAGAATTTGGTTTGTGTACAATAAACATACTGGACAGGACATCTAATCTTGGTCTTAGGGAGGGGTAAGGAAAGCAGAATTATTTATCATTATGAGGACTACAATTTAATTCTAAAAACTTCTGAAGTAATATTGCAGAAGTTCTATAATTGAAACGTATCTTGCTAATTTATTGAAGCACAGACTCATTGATTAGAAAACTAAAACAGTAGTATATAATCAGGTTGAAACATAAGGATATAAATGTATACCTGATAAATTAAATACAATACTTGCCACAATTAATAAAAACTAACTTAAATCAGTTTTTAAATTTGTTGAAGTAAAACTGAAAACATATGTTATACACAGAAGATAAATAATTATATTTAGCAATGATATTTCAATCTTATAATTTGTGGAACTGTTACTTTATTTCCTTGCAGAAATATTGGACACACATGTATTTATTTCTTTACATTTGATGCTGAATTATTATACTTCTGTTATTTTGTTCCAATAGATTAAACCATACTTTCTACATAATATAATGATTGATGTTATATGTAAATATAAATCAAGACATAGCCAATGGTACTGTAATACTCATTTTCTGTTCTATATATGCTGTTAATGTATATACCTCGTGTAAATTGTTATTATTATTATTCAAAAAATTATTATTTGTATTGATTTCTTTCAATGAGTAAAATTTGTTTATTAGATGCATTAATTAGTTACATTTTTAAAACAAAACAAAAAGTCTGCTCTAGTACAATACATTTACTGCTAATGTTTTTGTTAATAAACAGTATTTACGAAATATGTCTGTGTTTTAAATAAACCCTTTCCAATAACAAACATTAAAGTATTGACTACCTGTCATGAATGTGTTTTAAAATTATCAACAATTGTCATTGGTATTCCTCACTTGCAACAATTTTACATATAGAGTTTCTAAACTAAGTACATACCACAAAAGAATCTTTGTTGTACAAGTGACACTTCAAATATTGTTGTTTCTAGTATCCAAAAACATTATTCCTATTTACTGATGTGATTATAATATATTAAGAAAATCAAATATTGCCTTAGTCACCTCATGTAACCCTGATTGTTTCCTATATTTACCAAATTGATACAACTGTGTAACATAGCTTACTTTAATTTTGAATGCACTGATTATATTTAGTTCCACATTAATTACTTCAGTCTAAACCACTGTATCATTTTGTTTCCATCATTACAACAAACTGTTGTTGAGAGTGCAAGTGCTACAAGGCTGTCCTATTTTATGCATTGAATCTAAATTGATTTGTTTTTGCATATTATTTGATAAATGAAAATAAATTTCTGCACTTAAATACTTATTTAACAAAATTTCTGTATTATTATTTTCTATCCATAAAGAATAGTAAAACTACAAATAATTATTATAGCAGATAGAAAAAAGCACCTGGGTTAAAAAGTATTTTGGCCTTTATGTTTTTATAGTAAACGGAAAATCAATAAAACTCAAGTGTATTGACATTGAATACATTGAAATGGATCAAATTATACATTTTTAAAAATATATATTTTTAATGCTTCAAATTGTTTTGGTATTTTTTTACACTGTTGGAAAGTCTTGACAGGAACTTTTACAGAAAAGGAAATTATATCAAAACTTTTTTGACCTAAAAAATTTACCTGTAATATTTCATTTATACAACAAAACTAAGGATATAAAATAAATCAAAAGTACAAGAACTATAAAGATCTTTGTTGAAAATACCATATTTGTGGCATGGAGGGGGGGGGGGGGAATAAATCATTCACTCAGTATAAAACATGAAAAAGCAGACCAATAAAAAGTGCAAAATTGTGTTAGTTCATAGGTTTAATGTAAATTTTAATTATAAATTCCCAAAATATAAAATCAGATCTGTTTAGATATATAACACTATATTTCCAGTTTAGCAGATTTTCCCAACTTCCCCACATACTTCTTCAAAACAGGGTACACTTCTTCTTCCAGAAATTCAGTCACCTGGAACATAATTGTTGAGAGAGCTAATTAACGTGTACAGAACTTGTAACTTAATAATAACTACATTGAATTTTGATTACAGATATCTAACTTTAGGTAAACATATCTCATAAATAAATAATTTAAAAATTAACTTCATAATAATGTTGGAAAGATTAGTTTCTGCTATCAAACCATAAAGCTAGAATTCATAAAAACCAGCCCCTTAGACATTTGTAATTAATTCACTATATTGAAATGTCCTGTTTATTTTCAAGCATCATGTTGCACATTATCATCCTAAATTCATCTTCAATAAATAAATAAAAATGAGATATGAAACCTGTTCTGGAGCTCTTCCAACGAATGTAGTTGGGTCCAACAAAGAGTCTAGTTCATTTAAAATAGGTGAAAAATATGAGGATGATCTAATTCTGTCCACCAGATCATTCTGTAATCCATGTTGCTTCACTTGGGCTCCAGCTTCTTGAGATAAAACACGTATCTGTTCATGGCACTCCTGAAACCATTACATTCCTATATTATTTTACAAAGCCTTTTTAAATGTCACTTCTAAAACTGTCAAACAGAATATGAAAAGGGAAAGCAAACGGGACATTGTTTATGTTATCATGAAAGACAACCACCATGATAGATTCTGGAACCCAAATATATTACTGTATTATGCTCCTTCAAAAGAGAGACTGATTTCATAGTGTTGAATAAAAAAATGCAGAGATAAACAACTCAAAAAAATTGAATAATTTCTGTGCATTGGGAATACAGTATTTCTAGCTAATATATGCTATGTCCAATCTCTCTTTCTTTTCTATATCAATGATTTAACTGTCACTATATCTTGCTGCATACTTTAAAAATTCTTACCTGTCTGTCACCACCAGCTTTTACCATAGCTATTATTATGTTTTCAGTTGACATAAATGGAAGCTCTTGCCGAATATGATGTTCTATGACTTTAGGATACACAACAAGGCCTTCAAATATATTCTGAAGAGTGACAAGGATACTATCAGCTGACAAAAATGCTTCAGCCAAAGTGATTCTCCTGTACAAAAATTCATATTTGTATTATCTATATAATATAATGTATACTTTGAAAACAATTCATATTAATTAAATATTTTTTTGAAACATGTTAGGTTGAGTATAACAACCACTTGCGAAATATAAATACTATTCTGTATTCATGCAAAGAAAACATCTTTGTTACTTCACCTATTAGCAGAGTCATCCAGAGTTCGCTCCATCCACTGGGTTGCAGCAGTTTGCAAAGTGCTGTTACATAAAGTCATAAGATGCCTGGCAATGGAACAACACCGTTCACTTCGCATAGGATTTCGTTTGTATGCCATAGCACTTGATCCAATCTGAGTCTGTTCAAATGGTTCTTCAATTTCTTTCATATTCGCTAGAAGTCTTATATCTGAACATATCTGCAAACAATCACAAAAAATAACAAAGATTTTGTGATAACATTAAAAAAACTTTACAACAAAATAATTTATTGCAACCGACAAATAAAATAAAATTTATGATTCAATTTAACTAAAATTGAAAAGTTGGCATTATCTACAGCGAAAAAAAGGAACAACATATAGCCATATTAATTAAGGACAATCATGTCCAACTACCTGCATTGAATTAATTTAAAATGTATATTTGAAAACCAATAATTACAATAGTTCAGTTAGTTCTTAAATGTTTTGAGAGTGAAAGTATAGAAAGAGAAATTTAGGATACACAGAAAACAATATTAATATTTTAAATATAAAAGAAAAAGTGTTATTACAATAAGTATTACAGGTTTCAGAAATAAAAGTAATTTGTAATTTGCCAACTTTTATAACCAACTCATTAGCATTCTGCAGAGTTTATATTATACCTTATGTACAGATGCAGCTAAACTGCTCAAAACAGAAACACACTCAATGTCCAATTTACGGGTATATGTCTGTCCACACACAGTGAAAGCACTTGAAAATCCAGCCATTTTGGTAACAAGAATATCTAGTTGCTTAACCTTTTTGCTATCACCTAAATAAGCAAACAACAACATAACAGCAATAATAATAAAAATCAACAGAAAAATATAGAAGTTTGTAAATTTAACATTAGTAATAAAAATTATAGTTTTATAAAAAAAATAATTAATAAATTAAATAATTTATTGTTTCTGATACGCAAACACTGAAAGATATAACATTAAATTAACATATTCAGTGAATTTATTATATCTGCATATTTTACTGATCCACTACCTTTTGTCACTAAAATGCTAGTCTTCATTAATAGCGAGTTCACTAAATCTATGGGCACACATACCACTGAATAGTTGTAAGAATGATGCTTGAGTGCCAGTTGTTCCCTTAACACCTCTGAATCTCAAATCATTTCTAGCTCTGTCAATTGCACGTTCATCCATTAACAAATCCTGGAGCCATATGCAGGCTCGTTTACCAACTGTTGTTAATTGTGCAGGTCTGAAATTCAGTGTTAAAATTCATAAGTGTTTGTAAATGAATAAATTAAATAATTTGTTTCTGAAATAAATATAAACACTGAAACATAATGACAATAAATCACACAAATTTGAAGATGATAAATAAAATAATGAAATAATAAAACATAAATAATTATAAGTGAGCTGAGGTTTTCTCGGTGTAGTTGATGCAGAAATAGTTCTCGGGTTTCCACTCGGGTGCAGGTGCGATGAAAACGCTACGTTTCGACGACCAAGTGCACTTCAGCCTGAAGATGACGACAGGGACGTCGAAACGTCGCGTTTTCATCGCACCTGCACCCGAGTGTAAACCCGAGAACTATTTCTGTATAAATAATTATATTAGGATTTCAATAAAGCATACTGTTCAATACATACTGCAAATGAGTGAATCCTAATGTGGGCAAATCTTTGTACTTCAAAGCAAACTTTGATAGATTGTCAATGCAGCTTGCCAGTTTGGGAAGTAGAATGTTGAAGCCATCTCGGAGTATAATAAGATCCTGACAAATAAAAATCATTATTATATCTTCATTTAACAGAGAAAAATGAAATAATTCAACTAGATGTAGTAAATATTAAGAAATTGGCATACAATTAAAAACTATATAAAATGACAAGACACAACTTTATAATTTTTTCTATTATCATATTTCATAAAATTAAGATTGTAAATAGGTACAAACGGGAACAACAAAGTTGAAACTACGTCTATGTGTTGTTGTATTCAGTCCTTAGACTGGTCTGTGCAAGCCTTTTCATTTCTACATAAATAACACATCCCACATCCTCCCTTATCTGCTTTGCGTAAACCGTCCTTTTCTTCCCTCTTCGGATCTTACCCCACACACTTCCCTCTAATGCTAATTTTCCAAGACCCGCATGTCTAAAAACGTAGCCCTTCTTTTGGTCAAAGTCCGTCATATTGTTCTCTCTTCTCCTATTCTACTATCTCCATATGGCAAGATAATTAAAAATCTTTTAAGTTAATATATTTTACTAAAGATATTAGCACGGTTTAGAAGCTTGGCAAGTATCGCCGTATGCATGCTGGAACCAAGAAATTGCATGACGTAAGTCTTTGAACGCGGTCTGAAAGCACGTTACCCTGGATGATAAATACGGCTATAATTGATGACTGGGACAATTCAGGGAAGAAGTTGCGACAGGCGAAATTTGGTTGTTTCTGTGAGATGGGCATTAATTTTTTTTTTTGTCAGTGGGAGAGTTCGCAGTCAAGAGAAATTGGTTAAGAGAGAATGGCATGGATTACTTGCAAATTGGACAAGTGAGGGCGATAACTTGTAAATGGAGAATGAGGAAGATTTCTTGCAACGTCGTAGTCAAGTAAGATACATCATCGCAACAGTGACTATACGGGAGGATTTCAGTAATAGCCTCATTTCTTAATACCTTGGTACCTGAAGGGAAGAATCCAAGTCGAATGATTAGTTGAGGGATAAAACTGGTGATAAATAGCCACTTGTCTCAAAATACAAAAAAAAAATCATCCATAAAAGTTGAAGAGGTGATAAGTACAGGGTGCGGGAAAAAAACTTTGCCATGTCTGCATATCCATTCGTAAGAATATAATGTTTTTAAAAATGGTAGTAAGCGTTACGACAGCTACACTGGCGACAATACACCACTTAATCTTCTCCGTTCTCTTACTACGTGCCTCAGATGACTTGATATTCTTCACGAGATAAAAATGCGAGCCAATAGTATCACATAGCATTAGTTTACAGTACTTTTAAGAAAAAACAGCCTTTGTAAGTAATTGGGTCAAATTGTTATTGATTTTGCTTTTAAATAGCCCCTGGGTATAAAAACGTGCCAAACGTACGCTTAGTGGCCAAATTACTATGACCACCGACAGCGCACAGTGTAGCTATTAGAGGGCGAGATAATGTAGTTAAAAAATGGGAATGCAGGAGAAGTGAATCATCAGTTATACTGTGTTGTTTGCGAAGACCTGACTTAACCGAGTTTGAACGCAGTATGATCGTAGGCGTTCGAAGCGTCGGAACCAGTATCAGTAAAACAGCTGCACTTGTAAAGTGTTCCAGAGCAGCAGTTATTAAGTTTTCAGAAAGTGGACTCCAAAGCAAAAAACCGGATCTCAACGTCAGGCTACTGAAAGTTGAAAGGAGGCTTGTCAGAGTTGTCAAGTGCAAGAGAAGAGCAACAGGACTAACTGTGAACGTCTCTGAACGAACTGATCATTGCACATTACACCATATGGGCTAAGCGTCTTCAGTCGCAAAGGAGTACAAGGATTGGACAATAGATGTCTGGAAAAGTGTTATGCGGTCTAATGAATCACGATTTCAAATGCACCAAGTAGATGGCAGGGTTCGAATATGAAGAAAACAACACGAAACTGCATTGTCAACACTTCAGTCTCGTGGCTTGGGGGATGTTTTCTTTGCATGGTATGCGTCCTTCGATTCCTGTAAAAAAAACGTCTGAATGCCCAGTATTATCGCAGATCAAGTGCATCCTGTTATGTTAATGGTGTACTCTGCCAGGGATGGATACTTCCAACAAAACAATCCTCCTTATCATAAAGCTGGTATTGTCGTCAGATGGTTCGAAAAGCATGACGGAAACTTTAGCTTGCTTCGTTGGCCTGCACTATCACCAGATTTCAATCCAATTGAGACTTTGTGGGGTGAAATCGAACGGACCATCAGGCAGCTGGATCCAAAGTACTATTAAAAAATATTAAGGAATTGGAAAGTGCAGTTCATCAGATATGGTCTCGAATCCTCCTACCACCAACCAACATCTCACAGATTCCATACCCAGAAGAATACAAGCAGTATTTAAGAGCAAATGGTGGCCAAACATTGTAGAGTATAAGTTAACTACAACATGTTTAAACAGATCTGATGATCTGTAGATGCTTCTTTACCTTCAGAAATAGTGTAATCATTGACAACATATTAATATGAAAAGAAAGGACGCTAAAATTACTGTTGCCAAACAATTATAAAGGTAGAGAACGTAGATTTTCCCGACGAAGACGCTGGATGAAGAGTTCTCGGGATCCCAGTCGGGTGATGTCGTTTGTAGTCCACAACGTTTCCATGACTGACACCGCCATCATCTTCAGGTGAAGTCATGTCAGCCATGGAAACGTTGTGGACTACAAACGACATCACCTGACTGGAATACCGAGAACTATTCATCCTTCATCCAATTATAGAGGTTCCCGTAATATTCCGGAATAAACGTCGCGTCCAGATTATCGGCTGTATGGAAGCGTGAGAACTGGCGAATCCGGCGTTATTTATGGGTAGTTTCTTTGAATAAGGGCATTAAAGGTTAAGGGTTTGAATCGAAATGCTACGTGTATTGCTAATGAGATATTTTGCTCACTGTGTTGTCCCCGACGTAACAAGACGTAGCACCAAGATGAATAACCGGCGCTGCCACGGGGCACTGCCTGGCAAACACGTGCACGTGTGCCATCACGTCATGGCGGGTCAACTTCTCTTCTGCAGCGGCGGCGTCGAAAGCCACATCGTAAACGTGGGCCTCCAGCTCCTCGAGCTGGGCATCTGAGATCTGCAGTCCTAGCTCCTGTAAGAAAAAATCCATTGATCAAACAAACGGTCACAACTGATGGAAAAATTAAAAACTCAACTCTTTTTGGTTATATTAAAGTGGAAACTTACTGATGATGGCGGTACATCTCTATGATTGATTGATCGTCACTAAAAGAACCTTTGCACACTCAAGTTACGAATGTTTGTTACATCTATTTTTTATTAAATGTTTCTTCCATTAATTAATGTTTATTCTAGCGTGCTTTACGTTTAAATAACTCTTAGATGAAACACTCTTTGTAACATGCTTACTTCAGAGAATGCCAACGTTCTTTTTATTGGCGACAGGAGGATTTGAATTAAGTTTCGTCTTGCCTAAATCAATGGCAAAGGGATATAGCAGCCGGCAACGACGCCCCAAAAGCTTATGCTCGAGCGCGTTGGGAAACCCATAGCGTCGCGCAGAAAATTACCAGCGTCGCCTCTTGACATTCGAAATAACGATCACCTGGGTTGGTAGAAATAAAGGTGCAGCCAACAAACGTTCACCTTCGGGATTGTAAAACACGCATCGACAGATAAATTTCGAAGCGGAAAAATCATCAGCGATAGGACGGAGATTTTATACGTTCCAATCCGCAACATACATCTGCAGGGGTTGGACAAAATAATATGAGCACCAGGCAAAATGGTACGACTTGTTGTAGGTTGTCACCACTGTGTACGTGTAAAATCTGCGACGCAGCTGCAGAGCCCAGTTGATGTGTTACGTTTTGAGGTTACCTTGCAGTATATTATATGCTTTGTTCTGCGATGGTTAACACCAGTGATCGGTAAAATGCGTGACCTGTTAGACTTCGAAAGAGGACAAATCGTTGGTGCGCTGTTAACGGGAGAATCTGTGACGAAAACGGCTCAACTGTTTAACGTTTCACGAGCGACAGTATACACAGTAATGACAGCATTCACAAAACATGGTAAAACATCATCAGCGAAGAGGATTTGTGAGCGAAAAGAGAAGTTAACTGACAGACAGGCGAACATTAAAAAGACAGACAACATAAAACTTCCGTGGCAAAAGTGCCTGCAGAACTCAACACTCACTCAAGCAATACTGTTTCGACAATAACTGTGCGGCGGAAGCTTCAAAAACCTAACATTCATAGAAGGGCCGCAATGTCGAAACCCTTCATAATGGAAGCCAATGCAAAACTGCGAAAGAAGTGATGCCACGAACATAAAACCTGGACACTGGATGATTGGAAGCATGTGGTAGGGTCCGATGAATCATCGTTTGCATTGTTTATTGCAAATGGCCGGGTTTATGTATGGAGAACACCAAAAGAAGCCTACGATCCGACCTGCCTGCTTCCTACAGTCAATCACAAGGGATGTTCCGTTGCGATTTGGTTAGCTATATTGTGGTATTCAGCTGGCCGGTTTACTACGAATGAATTTCTCGACATCTCCAACAATGAAGTGCTTACTATGACTAACAGGCAGACACTGCCATATTCCTAGATGATAATGCGTTCATACACCCAGTCCGAAAGGTTCAGGCATGGTTTGTAGAGCATCGGAATGTCATCAAACATCTTCCCTGGCCATCAAAATCACCAGACCTCAACATCATTGAATCGTTATACGGAATTTTAAGAGAGTGAGGAGCAGATTTCCACCGCCAACATCGTTGCGGCAATTAGAGGATGTTTTGCTACAAGAGTGGAAGGGCATTCCGTTGAAATCTATTCAGACACACTACGTATCTATTTCGCGACGAAGTGCAGCTGTTCTCAAATCAAACGGTGCTCCAACTCCTTATTAATCAATAAATATTATGAAAATGCAGGTGTTCATATTATTGTGTCCAGCAGCTGTACGTGATGACAAACAAACTGATGCAGCGGGTTTCCTGGAAGGTCGGGGACGATTCGGGGAAACTGACATTACATTGGACTACTGTTTTCCCGCACCTTTGCCAGTCGCTTTCTGAAAATCAGCTGAAGTATATCTTTGAAGCCGAATCGCATATCTCTGCTATTCAAATGCACAGTGGCTTGAGATTTAGACCCAAACCTTCCTCATAAGAAGCACGTTAGTAAACTTTAAACTAACAAACACTCAGAGCGCTCCCTCCAGCTAAAGCAACATAACTGTCTATGACTTGTGCTATCCTCAATGTGAGTAATAATAACAAATGAGAATTCGCAGAATTCCGTTTCACACCCCTGCACCAACCGTTCAACAAACTGATTCTTTCTGGTGCTATGTTATCACGTAACATGCGGAGGCTAAGCCGTACTGTATCAGGCGGCACCGCAAGGTAATTAGAAACCTTATTTTAAAGTAGTTTATATAGTATTCATACATTTTGCGTAATATTTAAAATAAATCACAGTCGAACGTAATTAAAAACATTTGAAGGGTGGCATTTCGAAGACTTTCAACATACTGCTCAGCTACCGCAGGATCCTATATACAATACTGTCATCATATGCGGCTTATTCCAGAGATTCAGTATACAATAAATTTACTTTTGTATTACGGTTTCGTTTCAAATTTTTCCGCTTTCAAAAATTCGACATTATTACATGTTATGTAGGCGGAATTAGGTCAGAGCATTGGTAACACTGTTGCCGTAATAACATCATTAATATCTAACGCAATTATTCTCGTAAAAATTATGCCAACGATGAAGAAGCACATAACTAAAAAAACTCACGAGCCACCACCGTGTCACATTTTTTGTTTGAAATGGCATAAAATGTGTCTTTTTAGAATTAATTGGTAAGCCATCGGTTGAAAGTAATTAAATAAATTATTAAATGCATAACTGGCTATTTATTTTAAGGCTTAATTTTAATTATTTATTATCTACAAATAGAATAAACCTCAGATGATGGAGTCATTTATGTAAATCAAAAAGATGAATGGTCTCAGAATACGACACCATGGAACCACCAACTTTGTTCCCCCATTTAAAACACTTTTTTACCTGATTTACTACTTTGTTTAATTAGAGAAAATGCAAGTGTGGTTCAGGTGTAGGGTGAAAGTAACAGGGGAAGATGGTTATCACAGTACACATAAATTATAAGGTAGGGTGATACAGCAAGCACTGCGATATGAAGAGCCCATGATTGATGACTCACATCGGACAACTGCAATGTTCCCCCAAATTCCTGCCCGGATGTGACAAGTTCTTGCTCCGCTGTAGCATTCCTTTCCTGTTAACACTAGCTCCTTAATCTATTTTCCGTGAAACAGCATACGTCGATCATGGCAGGTACGGGAGGGAGATTCTTTATCTAAGTTGTTTGTTATCTGTACGTTGGGCCTCCATCTTCTCAGTTGGGGCGCGGCATTTGGCCACACTTTTGTGACACAAAACCACAAGATGGATTTAATTAACGTATCGTCCATCTTCCTCAGATCGCTGAAGCTGGTGAGTACATTTCACTTTTTTTTAAAGCGGCGTTTCAAGGAGTGCGAACAACGTGGTTATAAATATACAAAACGACCATCTGCATCGCTGATCCCAGAACATTTCCAAGGCTACGTGAATTGCCTTCCAATTACACCTTTTATTTTTTGCTACAAACGATATTTTTTCGAACGTAGGGATAAAATTATCGACCACTCGTTTTAAACCATACATGAGCATGTACTACTGCCATATGGATATTCTGACCGCAGACGTACACGACCACATGAGAATTGTGTTATTTCAATATAATATATTCTAATACAAAGCTATGAAAATCCGGGATGATGTAAGAACTAAAATTTTTTTTGTAACAATACGGTTATTGCGCAGAGAAAGTAATACGGTATCCTCCATTTGAAATATGAGCTGTACGGACTGATAACATAATCAATGCCACAAGAGCCGTTTTCCACATGATTTTAGATGATTCAAATCTATATAGCGTGTATACATCGGTTTACACAAGTATTAATGATTTATCATTTTGACTTTTCCGTTTCATGATGATGACTTACAAGCAGTCGTGAGGTCGTTATTAGAGCGGAGTAAATTTTAATGTTGTTAGAAATCCCAGAATGGGATAATTAAATAAGTAATTTGCATCTATCATAATCTTTTTTACATAAGGTTCATTTTAATATAAATCATATAGAACACACAGAAGTTCAAGAAATGGAATGAATCGACTGATATTACTGCCGGATAAATATTTTTCGGGATTACCCTCGATATAAGTATAAGGTCAATCCCTATCGGCATGGGAGAACAACGCCCATGGGAATGGGAATGGCCTAAAAGTATAAACGTCGTTTATCCGAACGTCAAATACAATATTTTCTCCACTTCAATTTTAAGGGCATAGACTCTTTAATGCACTGTCCTGTACAAACTTATTTTTTTCAATCAAAGACAGTAAAATGATTTTAACTGCCAAGGAGTAAATGCAGTAACTGCAAGGGATTCTACTTGATACTCTACTATTATACCTTCATTTTCAATAAGTCTGATCAACAACAATTTGAAATAAGTTTCAAGTCTCTTTCTCGAATGTTTATTGTTATTAAAAATCAAAGGCCATGTTACAATCAGGGAATAGTTCTCAAGAAATAATGTTCACTGCAAATACTATTGAATAGAAAACTGTATTTTTAACTCGTGAAATTATAAGAAGTTAAAAAATTTTATAAGTTACGTAATTCAGACAAACAAGTAGTTGGGGTAACTGGCGTTTTAATGTAATACGAAAACGACCGAGTACAATGCAAACATTTATCATTAGGGTCAACCTTACGATCAGCCCCCCTCGGTTTAGAATAACGGGAGGGAAGTGAGAATGGAGCAAGCATCCAAGAAAGCCCACATTAGTGTCGAATCCAAAATTGCCAGTGCCGTTGAGTGAACAGTGACGCTCCCGGTGCCGGTTGAGTTAAATTTCAGCCTCTTCAATATAGGTGTGTGAATAGGTTAATTATTCACTAGAGTGAAATTAATTCCTTTCCGGTTAACGCCAGGTGATTTCTAGAAAATTATAAAATTTAATCCAAGAGGACATTCATAGACGTAGTTCTCGATATCTAATAAAAAATGAGATAGCTATGCAATTATTTCTGAAATACTCATGGACTTTATAAAAAATAGTGGTGAATGAATGGGCTAAAAATACGAAGCGGCGTATAGTATTCGGGAAAATCCAAGTTAAATCATCCAGGATCCTTCTACTTCATGAAGATATTTTACACCTTAACCCGGGGGTGGCCAACCTTTTGCATTTTTTGACAGACTAGTTCCGATGCGCCACATGACTCGAACACATTTTATACCGTCATGTGTTCATGGTTAGGGTTTGGTAAATAGATATGGGGATAGAATCTGCTTCGCGAAAAAAAGGTGAGGGGGCGAAAAGCAATAACTTTGACGCAGTTAAATTAATTACAGTTTAATGAAGCATCAATTTACAAAACTCAAGGATAATGTTCCTGTATGAGAGGGTGATAGCTTCATTATGTTCATTTGGTGAAGAGAACTCTGCGACATCAGTTGGGAACTTGGAATTGTCTGTTCTCTACATTTTCCAGAAGAACTGTTATTGAATTCTTCGATTTCTGACTTTTGGACATTCATTGTATTTATTTATAATACATGTCGAACTGTAGAATGCTTTATAATACAATACAAACCGGATGCAATGCGCCACTTTTAATCGTCCAAACGCCTCTGCTTTAACGTAATGTTCTATCACGCGGTATGAAAATAAACTGCATTGTTTGAAACAGTAGAACGTTTCAGGTGTTATTTTAGCGATAATGCGTGTTTTCTGGAGGACTTTGAAACTTCTGATAAGCGTGTTGAGCTGAAAATGTTAATGAGAAAATATCAGATATTATTAGATGAAAGAAAAATTCAAAGAATTGTCCGGAGGGAGGGTAATAACATATTAAAGAAGCTACCGGGGAACTCGATTGAAATTTTCGATAAATTCGGTGTAAGAGTGTAAAAGAAAACTGTGAGAAATATCGCCGATTTTTTAGGATTATCTCGGGAAAGAAGCTACAGGGGAACTCCATTGAAATTTTCGATAAATTCGGTGTAAGAGTCTAAAAGTAAAACTGTAAGAAGAGGAAGCATCTCTGACGGACAATAATCCGTTATCCATTTGTAGTTTCCTGTTTGGCTTATAGAACTGTGCAAAGCTGATAGTACTGAATCAAGTCAAGATGCCTCACTTGTGACCTGAAAATGTTATCTCTCGTGATAACGTGGCTCTGACTCATTTCCTCTGTTTTGAAACTAAAAAAATCAACTTCGTTTATAGCATCATGATACCTCTAAAACTACACAGTCGTCGGCGTCGCGTTGATGGGTTCTGAATATTGCAGCAACTTGAAGTGAATACTTTTCGTTAATGAAATGGGAAATCGATTAATCAAATTCCAAAAAACCTATAATCGAAGCTTTTATCTCTTTTCCTGAGCATATCTTCATCTACACGTGTGTAACCTAAAAAATAACTCAGTCCAACGTTCTAGAAACAACCAAAAACTGGCTAGAATAATTACTATAAGCAAATGATTACGCTATGCTGACAGAATAATGTTTCATAATGATAAAACTAAAAATATTTAATTTTGAAAATAAATTCAGGCAAACCTATAAAAACACATCCCACTTAAAATTAATAACAAAATAATAAGTTCACTATTCGTATTACCAAAAATAACATTTATAAAAATTGGAAGAAATTCATGCTCGGCAGTTAATAATATTTAATTAATTTGCTGTATGTAACCCAAAAGTACCCCACTGCTAAGCAATAAGTTTCCCAAATTAAAATTTCAAGTTCCACACGCTTCATTATCTCAACAACAACAAAAATATGGGGGAAAGAATTGGTTTTAACTACCGTCATTTGGTATTGTGTGTCTGGAAGTAAATTATCAAGAAAAGAACTCCAGTGAAGTATCTGACTCTGTTACTTTAACAAAACTCCCTTGTAATTAGTATATTTAAAAAATTAATAACTACTTAATTTTGTTTGAAAATTGCGTCATCCTAATCAGAATGTGTTTAGGCCGTTGGATTTCCCGTCTCCTTTGTGTTAGATGTTATCGAGAACATACTGTTTATAATTCAGTGCTTTCGTAAAATCACTGTGCACTGGAACTACGTTGGAAGCCCGAAACAGAGTAACTGCGTACGTGAGAATAATATCTCAATCAGATCAACGGAAAATGTTTTTCAATAAAATTAAGCGGGTTCCGTCCGTGGGCATCATTTCCCCTACATGACTAACTGCACAGTAACTTTCCGAACACCTAATAGTGCAATGGAAGTATTTTTAAAATGTGTTAATCTTTTCTATTCCTCGACACGATTTCTCTGACATTATCTAATCCCAAGACTTCGAACTGCTCCATGTGCCTCGCCTACGAGGACGCTGTGTCACATCCCTTATCTAAATCGAATGACTTTGTAACGATCATTGCCTCAATATTGAATGCTCTGATGTCAGAAAGTCATTAATTTCTCGGGAAAAAGTCAACTAAAATTCTAGATTAAACTCACCAGCACATGTACACAGTTTTTATTTAAAATAAAATACTTGATAAAATAGCCAGTTTTTTGTTAGTCCATACAAGTTTAATAAAAAACTTTTTTTTGCACTATGTCAATTATAATGTTAAAACAGAGGCTTTCGCCTAGTTATAGGCAGCCATCTGAAATATAAAATAAAAACATTCTCATTTGCAATATATACAAAGAAACCATTTCTCAAAAGCATCCACACCCGTTAACAACGTCAAAACAATCATTACAAGCTTAGTGGTCATCGCGTTATTATCTTATTAATACATTGAAAATAGTCCATCCTAGGTTGAGTGATGCTAAAATATTTATAATTTCTTACATTCCGATTTATGCCTGTATTAATCAATGCAATGTGCAGACTGAGGAGCAGTGGTGTTCTTTATTGCCGTTGAGAAGAATTCCTCCCGTGGGATGTCCTCATCATTCTTTTTGTAGGTCGGCTGTTGACAGTGTTCGAGTCTTCCATTGAGCGGAGTGGTTGAAGTGCGACAAGAGCGAAACTCGGGCAACCGACTGTGCAGAACAGAAAAGAATAAAAGCCTCTGAAATGTGGTGCTGCTAAAGAATGCAGAAAGACAGGAGGGCACATCGAGTCTTAAATCAGGAAGAATTGAAAGAATTAGTGAGGGGAGATGATAATGGAGGACACTGACTAAAAGGAAAGATAGAATAATAGGCCAAATTTTGAGATAGAAATGTGTACGAAGACGAGACTAGATCATTTTAGGAAAATCCTGGTGAAAATTCACTGCAACAGTTATCTGGAGAGCTACATCAAACCAGTCTGTAGATTGCGTACCACAGCGAAATTCAACTTTTGACATATTTTGAAGGATTCTGTGGATCATTGAAAACTTAGACCTTCTAACACGACCCCATAGTCAATTCCGTACACCATTATTGGTGACATTATCGACTCGTATAGAAGGAGTTTATTTTACAATGAACGTTGAGAGAGTTTCTTCCGATCAGCGAATATATGCATTTTATTCTTAAATCTATTTGTTTGTGAATGTTAACTATTTGGTCCCGTATACCGGCGCTTCTTAAACCGTGGTAAATTTTTATAGCTAGTACACACTAAAAATTAAAGTCAAATACAAGTGAATTTTCTATGGTGTATTTCTATGAACAATAGTAATAAAATATTTGATCTCTTTTTAAAAGCATATTTTGTGTTAAAAAACTAAAATGAATGTGACAAACTATCAAGCGATTTAAGTTTGCGGCTCACATTTTCCCAAGCACCATTACATGATTACATGGGATTGAAATATAATCAGAATATCCAGAACTATCGAAGATGGCAGTAAACACGTTACTACCACTTTGTTCAACATATTCATGTCAATAAACGTACATAAAAATCAACGTTAATAACGTTACAATATACTACAATCTTCACTAACTAAAACTGAGCCTAAATTTAATTTATGCAAAAATAAACAAGGTAATTCCTCACATTAATATTGTTTACGTTAGTAATATTTCACGTAGTTATAAAACTGAACAAGAAAGTAAACAATTTACGAAAGCTTACGTCTTCTAATAAATATATACTTGACAAAGAATGGGATCATACTAATTTTTCCTTTTGTTATCGACATCGGCGAGTCTAAAATATATTAAATTAATTACATTGGGGGGTCGTTTAAAATTAGTTTGGCCGTAAATGGGTCGCTAGTAAAAAAAGTTTAAGAACCCAGGTTCTATGCCCATGAATACCAAAGTATTTTTTAGGTGACTGGGGCATTGATTCATTCTAAGTGTGACGTTTACTTGTCTCATTTATCTTCATTTTCTCCAATTTAAGGTGAATTTATAGTTACTGAAAAATCATCGGGAAGGTCCAGTGATAGTATTCCTGTCGATTGGTAGGTCTTCGGTCCGAGGATACTGCCTTGTGGCACACCTGATTTATTGGGAAATTCGAGTAATTGACGTGTACTCTAAATTCTCAATAGGATTTCTGAAAGTCGAAGTAAATAGTCGGTAGGCCATGTCTGACTTTAAATTATTTGCAATACGATGCGAAGAAAAAGCTTATTAAAAATAAAATGAAAAAACGGATATCATGAATTGTATTAGAATCATGTTAACGGAAAGTCAGAACTACTTAGGATTAATAACACGTATGTAGATAACAAATATTTTGTTGAATAAGTTCACATACTCTCCAATAACATCTTATAACGTATGGGAGTTTTGAAAAACTGAGCCTGCTGCAAGTTTCAATTTTAGACAGAGACATTTTTCAATTCCTGACGTCTAATATTCCATTGCAAAATCAAGTTTCATTTGATAGTGTCTTTTGTAATTTATTGGTTTACAGTTAGTCATTTATACTGAAATAAAATTTAGGTGTGTTCGAGCTGCCAACATTTATTTTGATAATTCCATTGAAAGGTCTTTATTAGGTGGTTCCTACAGCCATACAGATATAAGAGTAATCTGACAGAGCGTCACTGCCATATCTTTATCGATATTTACCGATGTGAAGATAAGAGTATGTTGTGAAATCAGTGTTCTGGGAAATATTGCGCCTGCGTCTGAGTAATATAATATTTCACATATTACGCATCTTTTAATCGCATCCTACGATTCACAATTTTTTCAATACTATTCCGTTATGGAGAATGAAATGTTTTAATGATTTTATTCAAAAAGTTGTAACATCAATCTTAAATGAGTCTTGTGTAGTTTTTCACCATAGAAGGAGGACACATGATTACTCTAATAAGCCCATATGACCATGAAAATATAAGCGAAACGAATTAACTTGGGTGAATAAACGATATCAAATTTTAAATACTTTAGAAGTATACGATACACACTGAGTCATGCGATTAGATTCTGATGAATGATAATAGAGCCTGGTAATGACAGAGCAGTAAGGAGTATAACAATCACAACGATACAAATAAAAGTTGAAGCACAGTAAAACAAATCCACATAAACAATATTTTGATAATCATCTTCGTAACACCTTGAAACGTATTATTATTCACTCTACTGAATAATTCAGTAATCATAGTCAATTGATATTCACTTGGAAATTTAAATTTTTAAGACATCATGTCATTATCTACAAATGGAAGATATTTAAAGAAGAGCATGAATATACGAGGGATATTTCATAAGTCTGGTAAAAATGTAACAAAAATAATTCTGTTTAGAAAACGTACTTAATTTCTCAACGCATTCTCCTTCCTTGACTACACACTTGGCCCAGCGAGTTTTCAGTTTTTTAAACCTATCACAAAAATAGGTTTTGACAAACTCTGAAAAATACTTCGTCACGGCCTGGATCACTTCCTCAATTGATGAAAATTTCTTTCCATCAAATTTTCAAGTTTGGGAACAAGAAGAAGTCACTTGGTGCTAGGTCTGGTGAATAGAGTGGATGAAAAACTAATTCGCCCATGAGACTGCTGCACTGTGTGCTAGCGCATTCTTCTGGCGAAAAAAAAATCACTTTCTTGTCATTTCTGAATCAGCACCGGTTTCAAACGAGCGGCATAATAGAGGCTAGGTATTATTGAACTCTTTTCCAACAAAGTATGAATATTATACCATGAGAATCCCATAAGACAGTGGCCATAGCCTTTCCAGCTGACAAAACGATCGTCGTTCTTTTCGGTGCACTTTCACCAGCTTTTGTTCATTTTCTTAAGGTTTCTAGAGTGTAGTGAAGAATTCGTTTTATCGACGCTTACGAATCTGTGCAAAAGGTCTTGCGGGTTACGCCCAAAACATGGCTGGTTTCTGTGTTGAAATGTTTTTTTTCCTAATCCGTTTTTAGTCCAATGTCAACATAGGCGAGACCTATCGCGCACAAAGCTTTTTCATGGCCAGTTTCTCATGCAGGATGAATTGCACTCGTTCAGTTGAGAAGCCTACGGCATCAGCTACTTCATGCACTCTTAGTCTGCGACCTTCAATTACCATATTGTGAACTTTTTCGATGTTTTCCCGAGTGGTGACTTCAACTGGGCGGCCGGAACGAGTTTCCACTTCTGTGCTTCTGCGACCTCCTTTAAACAGAAGTACATCCTCGTGCAGAGTGTGCATGAACTTCATCCAATTCGGTTCTGATTTCAAGTGAAATTGTTAATGACACCACGAAGTCCGCTTTCTCCATTGCCTCCTCCTGACTACACATGTAACACTACAGAAGGGTGCTAACAATACACTACTACTGGAATATGTTTAAAACTTTTAGGATCATATTTGCCAACAGTGAAAAATTTCACACTCATTCATGAAAATTTACCAGACTTATCGAAGAAACCTCGTACATCTCGGGGTATTCATGTCGGAATAGATATGAGACAATCAACATATGTTGGAAATTTAATAATTATGTACCAAAGTCCAAAAATGTGGACAAAACGTATGGTTTTATGGTTTTTTGACAGGGTGTATTTTTTTTTTGACTGGTGGTCTTTTGGTGGTGGGTTTGGAGGTGGGGGGCGGTTTTGGGGGGTTGGTTGGGTGGGTGGTGGGTGGTGTGTTGGTCGTGCTTAGGAATGTATGGACTTTTTAGGGATCATAGATATTGATGTTCTTGGGTTTTGGTCCTTCCTACTAATCTTAGTTATGGTATGATGAGAAATGTTCAAGATTCATTCGTGTATTTGCACTATGTTGTGGGTGGGGTGGTGTGTTGTAGGTTAGATGGTTGGTGTAGGATGGGGGTGTGGGGTGTTGTGAGTAGGGGGTGGGTGTGGTTGGGGGTGGGGTGGGGTGGGGTGGGGGGGGGGTGGGGTGGGGGGGTGGGGTGTGGGTGGTGGGGTGGGTTGGGGGGTGTGGTGGTGGGGTGGGGGGGTGGTGGGTGGGGTGGGGGGGGTGGGGTGTGGGTGGGGTGGTGGGGTGTTGGGGGGGGGGGTGGGGGTGGGGTGGTGTGGGTGGTGGGGTGGGGGTGGGTGTGGTGGGGGGTGGTGGGTGGGGGTTGGGTGGGTGTTGGGTGGGGGGGGGGGGTGGGTGGGGTTGGGGTTGGTGGGTGGGGTGGGTGGGGGGGTGTGTGGTGGGGGGTGGGGGGTGGGTGGTGGGGTGGGGTGGGGTTGGGGGTGGTGGGGTGTGGGGGGTGGGGTGGTGGGGGGGGTGGGTGTGGGGTTGTGGGTGGGTGGGGTGGGTGGGGGGTTGGGGTGTGGGGGGTGGGGGGTGGGGGTGGGGGTGGGGGGGTGGGTGGGGGTGTGGGGTTGGGGGGGGGGGGGTGGGGGTTGGGTGTGGGGGGGGGGGGGGTGGGGGGGGGGGGTTGGGGGGGGGGGGTGGGGGGGGGGGGGTGTGGGGGGGGTGGTGAGGGGGGGGTGGGGGGGTGGGGGGGGGGGGGGGGGGTGGGGTGAGGGTGGGTTGTGTGGTAGGGTTGGGTTGTTGGGGGGGGGGGGGTTGGGGGGTGGGGGGGGGGGGGGTGGAAGGTTGGTGATTGTGGGTGGTTTTGATATGGAGCGGGAGGGAGGTTGGAATTGGTGGGGGGGGGGGGGTATTTGTAGTAGTGGGGGGTGTTAGGGTGGGTGTTGTGGGTTTTTGTATATAGACTATTTTTATTTGTTTGTCTCTTATTGCATCCTAGTTTATGTTTATTTTATTTCTTTTTCTAAGTTAAATCGCAAAGGATTTATGTAGCTTTTTTTTCTTCTGTCCGAATTCGAAATTCCACGACGATGGTTTATGCAGATTTTGTTTTTTTTGGTGGTTTGGATAGGTGAGTTGTAGAAAATTTATAAAAAATATAATTATTAAAATTTATTGTGAGTTGGATATTGGGGCAGGGATATGTTAGGGTGGGGTGTTTGGAGGAGGGAGGGGGACGATGGGGGAGGGAAGGGGGGACGAGGCGGGGGACCGTGATTTCTTCCTTGAAACTGGTACAAGGGTTCCATCCCATATTACTAAACTCCAGGCACTCTCTTGTCATAGTAGGTACAATAAGATTTAGGGGGTTTTTTTTTTTATTTTTTCATGTTCTACCCACGCTCGCTTCCGCTTTTATACCGTACCGTCCACTGCTTCGTCCCGTGTTCCCTTATTTTGATAAGGTATAGGTTAGTTGATTACGAGATCAGACTGGTGGTTGGGTATTTGGTTTGTTTGTAGGTGTTGAAGAATTGTGAACTTTTGTATTTTGCTGCTTGTTTTTGGTTTGTGTTTTTTACTTTGGATATTCAAACCTTTGTTAGTTTTCCTTTAGATTGAAATTTATAAATTTAATTGGAAGCAATTTTTGCCAATGCATTTATTTATGCTGTTTACGATTTGCGCTGCCCGTTATTGGTCTTATTATTGTGTTGTGTGCTGTTGCTGTTGTTTTGATTGTCTTATGTAGTTTTTGATGTCAAGGTAGTAGTAGTAGTAGGTATCTGTAAGTAATTATTTTAGGTAGTTATTGGTTTCGTTTTTGCAACAGTTTTTAATTGTTGTTTATTGATACTTTTATTATTGAAGTCCTGATTTACTGTTGTTTCAGATGTTGTGTTTTTTTTTTTTTTTATATTTGCAGTTCTGTTTTGAACATCATAATCTCGCGAATTTTACAAAATAATATCTCATTACTTTTTCCTTAGAGCGAGTAAGGGTTTTTTTTGTCTCCTGTTCGCTTTCTTTGTTCTTTTGCGTCCGGTCCGCCTGCTTCCATTCCTGCCCGGTTCGGATGCGTGTTCTCGCTATTGTTGAAATTAGAAACTGAGGAAATTCCTGGATATCTTCCATAATTATCACAGCGTACTTTTCTCTGATGAGTTTTTCATCATATTATGTACTGCAGGGGGACATAATCTTAATTAGAAGAGGGAAGAAAGGGGTTTGTCGCTTCACCTGAGAAGAATCCAGAAAAAACGTGTAGTTTTTACCTATAATGTGGTTTTTTGTTACTACTTCCAGGAATAATTCCAGTCGATAACTATTAAGTAGTGAGTATGCTCAGAGGTTAAACACTAGCACATTCGTTTGATACCCTTGTGATAGTCCTGATATCAATGACGAGTGATCAGGAGTGGTTTCAGTTGAGTTGCTTAGAGTCAAGTATCCTAAGATTCTTAATTGGAGTATGCTCGGGAGATAAAGTGTGCGTGAATGAATAGACAATATCATCGCATAAAGTAGTACTTCGCTAGACGCCTCAGACAGATGTGAATACGAAATGAAGCGCGTATCCGGATTGATGGAGGCGTATTGGTTGGAGGGATAGGTAAGCCTCTGTGTGTCATTGGACTGTTACACCATCGTGGACGATCTCGAAATAATATCGTATAACGCCCATCTTTAGTAACACAATAAGCAAAATCGCATCTTCAGTAGTGTCGAGACTTTTGGTTATGTTAAACACGATTGTTGTAGCTACAGAATTTATGTCCAGGCCATTTATGTAGGACTTCTTTCAGGTATGGAGGTGACATAATTATGCTAAAAGTTGCCAAACAAGATGATTGATAGTGGTCTCATTAATCTATAGTCCGGCTGCAATAGGATAAGCATTTTTGTCATACCATACGAGAAGGTGTACGAGTCCGTCTGTCGGTGGTCAGCGGAATATTAGGCTCTGTGTGAAATTTGTTCATGTGTTTTATATTTTCCATACCTTTCTTTACAAACCTGAAAAGTTTAAGCAAGAATTTCAGTAATTTTGGTATGAGTGTGAAAATTTTTCACTATTGGCAAATATGATCCTTTCAAATACATTCCATCTAAATAAGTTTTTAATATGATAAACATAAATGTCCGTATGTGCAAGTAGTTGCTATTGGTTAGCTCCGCCGTTTGCATCATGATGTACTGTCGGGTTGGGCATGTTTTATGTTCGCTCATCGCTAGCTGTTACATTGTGTGTAGTGTCAGGGATGGAACTGCGAATTTGGCAGGAGTTACTGGCGACAGGCGGTACATATGCGGAGGAGAAGAGAGGAAGGGTAAAGGGGAGAATGCAGAGAGTGTGTATATACGTACGAGTCGATCTCGCTCATTGCATCAGCAATGAGACTTTCCGACATTGGAATCAGAACGCAGAATCTGGACATTGAAGAGTCTGTTTCATGTTCACCTCTGACATATGCTTCGAGGGATGACTGTCCGCTTGTATTCTGTTCTTAAAGGCAACGGCCCGTTTTGGTTATAGTCAGCTGTAGCACAGCAACAGTGGTAAACAGTTCGTTCGCTCGTTCCGGCATCCGCCTGCCCACCCTATGCAGTGTGATAAGTCACCTAGATCTCATCTAGGGAACAGGTAGATGGTGCATACATAGCATGAATTTACATTCGCCTAAAAGATGGAATATATGCCCCAGAAAGATCAATACGGATTATTAAAAATACGGGGACAACAGAAACATCGAAACTCAAAACAAAAAACAAAAGTGAAGAGAACAAAAAAACGAGAACAATAAATAATTAGAAACTGAAAAAAAAAAAAAACTGAAAAAAAGAAAAAAAAAAACTAAGAAGATATTGAACTAAAAAAAAAAAAACAGAGAACAAAAGTCTAGAAAAAAAAAAAAAAAAAATAAAAAAAAAAAACAAAAAAGAACTAGTATGAAAAAAAAAAAAAAAAAAAAAAACTAAACATTATAAAGAAAAAATTAAAGAAAACAAAAAGAAAACTATATAAGAGAAAAAAATATATATTATATACCTCTACGAAAGTACCACAAGCATATCCCCGGTCTTCGATCCCTAACTTGAACCGTTGACTCTATCACGTACGAAGCCAACGAAACACCACTCAAAGTTAGTCAAAGATTTAGCCATTGAAAATGATCATCATAGTGCAGTAGCTGGGGATAGATTAGCACCAGATTATTGAGTACATCATCTAAATTTAGTTCTGAATCGATAGATGCACATTATTCAGTGTCCTGCCGAATGATGAGAACATCTGGCCAAATCTGAAAAGCGCAGAACAATATAAATCTAAATTTCAATTTAATTGGATTCCTCATATTCTTCGAGAGTGCGCGAGTACCGGTAATATGCACGTATGTGGTATGCTGCATTGCATGAACTCTAATATATCGGTAACGTAGGATACTAAACTGCAAATAAAAACATTTTCGCTAACTATCATGTTCGACCAACTACCTAGAGACCAAACCTGTTATTAAGTGATCGTGTGTGATTAATACACCGGAAGTTACCTTGTTTGCCACAGCATTGACAGATATAGCGTCGATAATAGAAAGTACGTTAGCATTCGAGATACAGACTTCCAGAGGTCACCTTAATGCAAATATAGTGTTTGTATAACAAAAGCTGAGTGTGTATGTTGAACTTAGTGCTACTAGCGAAAAGATAGTACGACGAGTCGCGTTTTGATCAGCTGAGTAGTAGTGTTGGTTGGAATGGGTGGTGAGAGGTGGGTTGTGGAGTGCGCATAGTGTGTCGCGGTGTAAGAACATAGATAATTATGGCCACAGAGTCTCTGTGTGAAAGTTTATTGACATCTATGTAAGCATCCCCCCACCTCCACTCGATTCAATACTTTGTTTGCCGGAAAAAAAAGACGTTGCTATATCATACTGAGCCTCTGTATCTATGCAGCCGCTCGTGTTTAGACAACCAGAGTATAATAGAAACTGAATTGTCACAGCGTCACTACATGATGCAAGAAATCATAGTGTGTGATCTATTTTTTATTCGAACTCTAGTAAGTGAGTATTGTCGCGCTAAGCGCATCTGATTGTCAGAGTCTCAATGGGGCGAGAAAGAACTATTATTATGAAGGTACTGATTGTAATGTTGTACGTTCGACGATAATGTTAGTTTTTCTTCTTCACTCTCTCATGTCATGCCGCAATGTACCTGTTAGAGAATAGTCACCTACGTGAACTATCTTTTGTTAGAGTTCGCCTGAGTTAATCGTTTAGCATCCTTTGATTCGTGAAGAGAGAATAAAGAGATTCTGGCTTATAAAGTTTTTTATAGTAATACAGACTTTTATTTCAATCAATTGCAGTTTAAGATTGTTCGTTACTTCGAGTGATAGCCTATGCGATCACGTTGACGCGAGGGACCGACGCTATTTCTGTGGGTCAGTAGTTGTGATCTAAATGAAGTCCTATATGTGTCTCTAGTCACCACGAGACATTTCCTCGTGATGAGTGTCTTTAAAAATACTGTACATAATCTAACGAGGGACCAAGGATTGTGTATGAGTTACGTCAGTGTGAATATAGTAGTGTTATTGTCAATGTGTTCATTAGCTGTGAACAAAGAGTTTAAGAGATCAATCGCTGTGTTCTAAAAAAACCAGAATGTTCAAGTCATTTTGTGTACATAAGTTTTAGTCAGATTCTGTGGAAATATCGCACAGTCATGATTGTAAAATCATCTTGATGCCAGGTGTTCGGGTGTATATTATCTTCTAGTTTGTGGATATATGTGAGCTTGAGTACCTTGTTCTATCAGTGTAATAAACAGTTTAGTATAGTTCACAAGAAGAATTAAACCTTGTACAAGAATCGTGATATGTGTCCAGTTGAGATTAGCTCGAAGTGATTATATCGTGTTGTGTCTGACATCGCGTTATCTAGCGATGAGTGAAAGTATGATGCGCTGCAGCTATGTTTCGTAGAGTGCTGTTTGAGTCAGTGTCGGCTGCTGTGTTTACTTTATTCAAAGGAGATTAATTATATGCTGGAGCACAAACTCCAGGAACAGATGATGAAAGGAAACAAAACGAAATATTTTTTTAAATACATAAGATTTATTGGAAAGTATTGTCTGTTACAAAACAAGTTATAAGTGAGGTTTCGTCGCACACAATTGTTGGAAGATAATTTACTGATAAGAGTTACAGAAAGGACATTGAAGTATTTTGATCACCTCCTGTACCTGCAAAAACCTGCGTTTGGTGGACCAATTGAGACAAATTTGCCCGTTGCCAGAAAAATTATGGAAGTTTCCACCACAGTTAACTTTGACGGTGCCTTGTCAAGTTAAAAGTTGGGGCCTCGTTATTTGTTCAAACCATAAAAATTGCAAAAAAGATGACCAGGATTTTTTTAAAAAAAACAAGGACAATAAACATTTAGTTTAGCCTGAAAATGTTATTTAAAATCATTTATATTCTATCATGTATTTAAGATAATTATTAAATTTATAGAACACAAAATGAGTCCATTAAATCATTTTAAACGGTGTTTGAAAATAATATTAATTAGTACCTTACAATATATATTATATTCAATTATTACACAAAATAATTTTTGAATGTTTGAAAATCTTCCCTAATTTGACAAAAATTGACTGAAAATGACATACATTAGATTTATATTTCTGAAAAATAGAGCAAGAGTATATTTTATACTGTGTGTATACAGACGTATCTTTGCCCTAAACAAAGATACTAGTATAATCTCAGACTGTATGTTCTACGTTGTTTCTAATATTTATTTATAGGCATTGACAGTATTTCAACCTACTAATCGAGTTTAAGAATTGGAAGGATACTGGTCAAAATGAAATGGAAGAATCGAGAAGTATTTATAAAAATCCAGGACTTCATCTAAAGATATTGGTATTGGTAAATTACACTGTATATTAATTATATTTCCTTAGCTAAAATGCAGGTAAAATTCAAATTGGTTGTCAAATTAGCGAGTTACTCAGAAGTACGTACCATTTGTACATATAATACGAAACTAAATTTTATTTTCTGTGTATTTTCTTTCCCAAATTTGTTTCGGTTTTCGGCACATTCGGTTTAAAACAATTCTGTAGGATAGGCCAAATAAAGGTGAATAAATAAACAAGAAATATATACTATCGAAAGTCTTTCCACATACATAGTTGGTTCTATATTTCTGGTGCTGTATTTTATATTCCTTCATTAATCTCTCTTATGTTTTGTGAATAGACCGATACGGGAACGGGGATGAACATTTTTCAACTGAAAATAAGCGATTAATTACAGAACACAATTTTTTTCAGACACACAAAGAAATAACTTAGTAATTTTTTTAAAACCATTCATTGCACTATTGAAAAGATTTGGACGTGTCATTCAGATTCCAAAACATTTTTCTATAAAATTCCCTCAATAAAATATACAATTTAAGTCATATAGAGTATAAGCATTAATTTAAAATTATTGTTATTGTTATGGTGACCATCAAAACAGAAGAGTTCCTAAAACGTCGTTATAAAATTCTTCAGTATTTAGGTCTATTATACATGTTAAATAACCAGAATATCCATAAAGAGATAATTATCACTTTATTAATATTGAAATGGTTTGAAGAAAATTACTTTGTTATTGAAATAAACGATGAGGTTGTTTGAGTAAGATATTACCAAATATATTAAGTCTTAGTAAATTCACAATAATTATTAATTTTAGAAAAATGGTAATTCATTATATAAACATGGACCTTTGCATCGGTAGAAATCGTTTAAATAAAATGTAATAAAAATGAAGCAGATAAGCGAACAGTTTTGTCCAATATCTTATCTGTGTGTTATAATTTTTATTGTTAATGGAATAATTGTTAATACAGATGGTACAAATTACTCAACTGTAGGATGGTCACATGCACTAACACAGGGAAATAGCAACCCTTTCGCTATTTAGTCTCATATGCCTTACAAGACTGCAAGTTCCCCCTTGTTAACACGACACTGAATTCGTCTGTTTCTCTATCAGTGTCGTCCTCTTGACACGTTACCATCCCAACCTCATTGTTGTCTTATAACGCGTTGCCACCACACCAAAACCAAATAATTATAAGGGACATATTATCTACACAACCAACAGAAAGCAATATAAATAAGTCTTTCGAATATTACGCTGTGTATCTTTTTCCTCGAACTATAAATACCTTGATTTGAAATTTATGGGCAACGGTGTGGTACCTTTTCCGGATATATTAATTTCTGTGGAGAAAAGTAAAGGATACAAAGATGTAAAAAAGTTTTCAAACACCCAAAAGAAAGAACGGAGTGATTAAGAGATGTAGCAAAATTAATGAAGGGAACGAGAATAAGAGAAAAGAAAGAATAAGGAAGTAAAATGAAGTGATGGGAAATGAAAAGTTCCAACGGTTCGAATAATAAGAAAACCATAGACCTACAGTTTACAAGCTCTAGATCTTAATAATCCTTCCCTCTTAACCGGAAAAAGAACGGATTTATTATTGTCACCATCTTCTTTCCTTTCTACGTTCAATTTATTTACTGTGGAACAATCTTAATTTACCAACAAAATATAATTTTCTTTTTTGATAACAGGCTACCTGAGGATGATCCTGAAACAGGTAATTCCCCTTTGATAGCATAGGAATTAAATTAAGGTAGAGCAAGGAAGTTTAAGGTTGATTAGATTAAGGAACCTACCCGGTGTTTCATCTAAAAGAGATGCAGGGAAACCATAATAAACCTGCACCAGGTATGTCAGTACCATTCACGCGCCCTTCCGAAAGACGGGAGATGAGTTTGCTGTTGAGACGCAGCATTCCCTTCTCCGTGTCTCCCACAGTTTTATGAGGTAGTTGGCCCAATGATCCAATGGGACCAGCGGACAACTTCGACCCCAGTACAAACTCCTCATAAAATAGATTAAGGTGCCTCGGCATGTGAGAACCTTTAAAATACAGAGAGAGTACGAGGAATCACCTCGGGTAAGCTCCGCAATTAACCTAGGGATAAACACTTGCGAGTAAAAACAAATAAATCATATAATTATCTGACATGTTAAGGTAAATTACAGTAAATAAACTGACAGTAAGGCAGACAAGATTTAATAATTGGAAAAGCAATTATTACAGTAAAATATACCAACGCAAAGTTTTGTAGTTAATTAAGGACTTCATTAACGGTACATTGTCACAGAATAGATATAAACGAGAACTTATTCATTTAGGACGAAAATTTCTCCAGTGAAGTATAGTATTATGTATACAATGCCAAGATTATCCTATAATATTTTCCAAAAATTCATATTACATAAATCCCCCCCTTTTGAAACAGAAAACGTTTCGATTAAAACAGGCAGGGAAAATACTCAGAAGGTATCCTTCAACAACCGCTAAAAATTTGTGAGTGCAGTTCTGGTTCATCCTGCACATCTTTTTCAAAATATTAAATTAGGAACGAGAGTTTGTGATGATGCACTGTATTAATTTCGTAGTCAATAATTAATTTTCTCTGACTCAAGGTTATTTTACTTTTTTATAGTTCAATTTACATTCTAGCACAACAATTTTTTTTGAAAATTCTCGTGTCCTTTCTATTTCTTAATTTAACCCTCAAACGATAGCTAGCCATTGAAGATTATATTCACCATTTTAGCCACTAGTGTTTGAAAAATAAAGAAGCTTGTGACCACAGTAAGGCAAATTAATTTTTATATTATCAATTCAATATTATTACATTTATGAATCAGATTCTTTTAAAGTTATACTACTAAAAACAATGTAAGCCACCCACAAGTCTCATACGGACGCATTGGCGTTTCATTTTCAAACGCAGCTCACCTTCTAATTGCAGATTTTGAAGATATCATGTACGGTTCTTATCTTCATGTTCCAAACAACATGTTGGACTCCGACCTATATAGAGATGTTCGTATACATGGGGGAACCTAATTACGCATTCCTCATGACTGGATTCGTAGTTTTTATACTGCGGAAGAAAATACCGCTCAGATCCTTCATGGTAAGTTTCTATCACCCCCGCCGTAAGCAATAATGATTACTGACGGTTCTTTCGGTTATCCTGAATAAATTGACACTTGAACCAACTAAAATAATGACAATTGTTTCAGGTTATTATATTTATTCAGAGTCACTTATTCTCGTAGCATATATCGCATGCTGCAATCTATACGTAGATTCTTTTCAAAATAAAAATTAGCATCATTACGAAACACAATAATGTAATTAACTGAAATATAGAATGTCCGACTATTACACAGGATATATATAATGCCATATCAAAACAATTAACGTCTGCTTTTTTCAGTAAATAAATTAGCGACGATATACAAAGTTTTAATTTAGTTGAAATGACTTCCTTAGGTAATGTTACTCCCAAAGTTATACAAAAAGTTTTACGTTGATTTGTTTCTTAATAACATTAGTAATGTATGCCAATAAATAAAATTGAACGGTCTGTCTGTCTGACCGTATGTCTTGAATAGGCTCCGAAACGGCTCAACGAATTTCAATAGAAATTTGAGGGTTTAAAAAAAGGAGATTTGATTTAAATATTCGTGCATAATTCATTTAGATATATTGCATTAGATAGTAATATAATATGAATATAAATCTAAATATTAATTATACAGGAAGATTCCTTAGAATTGCCGCGACGTGTAAACCTATTACGCTTTCCTATATCATTTATCCCATGTTGCAGCAGGCTGTGAAAAATGAACTTCTTTGGACCGTCGATAAGATGTATACATAAGTTGAAAAATTGGGTTTATTTCTGGCTTCAGGTAAATTTTAAAATTTAGTAATTGTTAGTATAAAAACAATACTATCGAGGTTAGTGTCGAAACCGGTGTAATGCGAGTCACTGTTACAACATTTTGACCTTTGATATGCGGCTTTAGTAAAAACTTAACCATAAAGTGGGGGAAAATTTTTATTCTGTTAGAATACTGAAAATATATTTATTCATACTTTTATATCGGGTGTCTTTTGGACTCTCTCGAGATACTGGTAGTCTTTTTGAAATTCATATTGTGACAAATTCGATGTCGGTTTAGTTATGTGTTGACCAAGAATTATGGTAATATATAATAATAAAACTTTCAATTATGATATTATGATGAAAAAGGTACAAAATATATTTAAAAAGTTGACCACAATTAACTGTTAACTAATAACCAACTCAAAATTATAAAAAGAGGAATAGACAGGTGAAAAAGAACGTCACATGTTGTTTGTAAAATTAATTATGATCAGCTTAATTGTGGATAATGCTACATACGGAAAAGTAAACGTGCTCTTGGAACTAGATAGAAAGAGCATAAAATTAACATAAAACCTTGAACCATTATGTTGTCACTACTCATCAAATTAGAGTAATATCATGAATTTGATTGAGATAATGTTGAAATTTATATTTTGAGCAAAAATTATTTGAACGTAATATATCTCAAATGTCGTTTATTATTACAATTTTCGTGACCGTACCTTAAAATTAAATAATATTTAAAATATTTTATTTTTAACTATTGAAACTTTCATTACTGCTATAAAATTTTTTGTATATTTTAGAAATTTCTTATTATGAATTTCATGATTGGTGACACTTAAATTGATGGGTAGTATGATATTTTGTAATTTTGTTTTATATTCAATATTCTTAATTTTGATAGTGCTAATTTTAATTTCAAAATTGGAAAGTTTTATTATTATTTATCATTACCAATGTTATTAAGATCCCGATATTTTAAAAAAAAATTATGTGTAACTTTTCGCATAATTTTGTAGTTACATTACTCGAGGAAGTTGCAAAACGACGATTAAACTAAATAATAACTTGGCATATAGTCATTAATTGATTTCATTTAATAATGTCATATTTTAATATAACACAAAGTTGCTTGCTCTCCAAATTGTATTTTTTTTCCTTTTTCAAAGAAAACATGAATTAAACATGTAGTTCTTTATATCACTGAATCTTTAATGCTACAATAGTCGGCACCACGGAAAGGCCAAGTAGATATACACTTTCCTTATCTCCCCCACTAATCCTTACGAAAACTCCGCGCGGATCAACCATTGGACACGAAATATGGCAACGTAGCCGGTTATAGTCCTAACTTTCATTAATAACATAGGTAGCGATTTGTATTGGATGACGCGGTAGTGTTTTTTTTTTGTATTGGGGAGGGGGATGTGGGCTACATGATTCAATACTGGCAACACTCCTTTAATCATTGAAAGAGAATTGAAAAGGGTAAGCAAGGTACCCTAGGGTTGACTAGGGCCCACAGGTTATAGTGTTATAGTTAAGGATCCTAACCAGTGTTTCACCAAAAGGTAATGAAGCGAAAATCTCGAAAGAACGGGCATTTGGCACTACTTCCATGCCAATCTGATAACGGAACACTGAATTGTTGTGGGAACGCAACAATCCACGCTCTGAACAAACTTTGGGGGGGGGGGGGGCAACTGACTGCCTGGTCCAATAATATATATGCGAACAACTCATGCCATATGCTGAAGGTCTGTGACCCCCCCCCCATGCATACACCCCTCAAATTGCTCAAGGTCTTCTCAGCTTGCGGAAGACTTAATCTAAAACTTTAGCTTTGGGCCTAAAGGGGAGGGAAAGTGATAAATCGGGAAGGAGGAAGTCAGCCCTGACGGACTTTCCAGAACTCGTGCGGGTTCTCTTCCACTTTTTATAATAGAGGTAGGGAACCCCCACCCCCGGTTTACAGTTTAAGGATCCCTCCCGATGATTCAGCTGAAAACGATGCAGAGGAAATCCTAGAAAACATGCATCAAACAGGTCGGACTATTGGATACTTCTCTCACACTCTTCCGAATGACGGGAGAGGGATCATTTTGAGACAACGGGCTACATGAGGGTGATACTGAAACAGGCGCCTCGCCATTAATAGCATAGGAAATTAATTGAAAAGGGGTTGTGCGGAAGGTAGAGAAAGATAGCCAAGGGTTTAGTTGAAGGATCCTACCCGGTTCCCAATTCAGAAGATATTTACACTACAACAAACATTTCGACTACGATGGGTAATATCTAATATCTTCAAATATAAATTTATATTTTCCTTAAAATAACTCAACATTTAACTTATCTCAATTAACAATACTTTCACAATATGCTCAAATTACGAAACGTAAGCACCCAAACGGTAAACAAAAAACGTTCTACAGGAAAATTGTTGCTACAATATCACAGGCAAAATCGCGCCACCGAAGATAAACTAACTGTTGGCAGTTTTGGTCCTTGGTTTACTAACCTATTATAATGATTAATTTATTTAAAATACAAGAATAGAAGGAAAAAATAATGCTAACAATTAATTGCTGCTTAGCCATGAACGAGATGAAATTGAATTAGAAAATCAGGATTGAAAAAACTCGACCAGAATCTAAACCGGCAGACATTACCGTCTGACAGTAAATTGTGAGTCTGAGTTTCAGGTCTATAGGATGGAGGAATTTCGCCTCGGTGAGATCCCCGTTTGGAATCTCGGTCTGATAGAGATTTTTCCGTCCTTATTTTCTAATTCAAACTTATTTTCAGAATGAAGTGCTATTTCATGAAACCCATAACAGGTCTAGCTGGGGCAGTATTGTAATTTTATATGATACTGTCCACCGAAATACACTAAAGTCGAAATCTGAGAAGACAGATCAGTATTTAACATTTCATGTTTCCAGGTGTCAACCTTCATCGTGGTCGGCGCTTGTGTATCATTGACCAGCTCCATAGCTTTCCTCGTTCATATGCTTGAAGTTAACATGTTGAACGAGGATATTATGATTTTACAATGTGCCTTTGCGTTAGCATCTGGAATCCTAATGGCTGCCGATTTCATCCTTATTTTAATTGCGCATTTCAAAGAGAAGAAGGCATGTACTTTACCACAAATTGCATAAGAAAGAAAAGAATGAATAAATGCATCTATTTTTTAGTTGATTTTTTTATAGTTTTCTTTAATTTTCTATATTTCTTCTCTCCTGTTTATCGGTTGGAAAACTAAACATATGCACCAAACTTTACACAAGTATTTATTCAAGATTACATATTTCAAAGAGCTTTAGACTAGATCAAATTATCAAAAGTATGTAGAAAACTATAGATTGGTATGATTTTATTCTAGTGTTTCGAAAAAAAAGGAAAGGAAAGTGAAGGCCGCAATATAGATCACCCTCAAGTTTCTCTTTTTAGAATATACCGTATTCCTATTGGAATAGTTTTTACACGGCTGAGAAGTGTTGACGGTAAATGATAGAATTTGTGGTCTCGGTAGTGAAATGAATTCAGTCTCACGAATAAATTGGAAACATCGGTATGAAACAATCATAAAATCTAAATTACAATTAATCTTGATGATCCATTACGTTTCATCCGAATATGGATGACCAAATATCATTTAATGTGTTACGAGAGATGAGCAATGACAAATTTTGGAGAAAAGAAATGCTTTCAACAGACATTTAAACGAAACAAGGATGACATTCCAAAATGAACGAATGAAAATTATAGGTAAATGAATATGAGAAACACATATTGGAACATATTGCTCAAGGAATTTTTTTTAAGTATTGTTATCAACATATTGTGGCGATAAAACACAGGTTTAGATGGAATTTGGCGGTGCTTCAGAAACGGACCAGCTTGAGAGTAGTTGAAAGGGTAATAAAACAGTTCGTCACTGGGACTCCGTACGAGGCTCTGGTGAAAGCACACAGTAAAAGGAAAATACAGTGGTAATGGGGTGAATGCCCCGCCAAAATCCATTTCGTGGACAGTAGAGATTGGTGAGGAATCTGCCTCGCCAAGGATGAAAATAAATGAACTGGAGTGGGGACAAATTTATAAAATGCGCGTTTTGGGGTGTGAAAAAGAGCAAGGTCGGGGTCCACAGGTACGACATCTTTGAAGGTCGTTTAAACACATTTTGCGTTGGTCCTCACCTTGATATACAGTTGAGAAGAAACTGGGCCATTTTTCGCGACGTCACTTGAATCAGATTTGCTGGGACAAACTTGTTCCTTTTAACGGAACAGTCTCTACCTGGACTGGAGGAAGCAATGCCGAACCCAGAAAATAGATATGCATCATGAAACGCACACTATCAGTAAAACGGTCTCGTAAATGCATTTCGTGCAAACCTTTTTCAATTACGTCACGCATTGTTAAATGATAGGATTTTCATTTAATTTGAATGAATGCCTTATGATAATGTCATGATCCAGTTTGACTCTGGGAATGTTTCAAAGCTCTGTATTCGAATCATCAATTACGATTGCTATATATAATTCAAATATATATATATATATATATATATATATAATTCAAATATATATATATATATATATATAATTCAAATATATATATATATATATAATTCAAATATATATATATAATTCAAATATATATATAATTCAAATATATATATAATTCAAATATATATATAATTCAAATATATATATAATTCAAATATATATATATAATTCAAATATATATATAATTCAAATATATATATATAATTCAAATATATATATAATTCAAATATATATATATATAATTCAAATATATATATATATAATTCAAATATATATATATAATTCAAATATATATATATAATTCAAATATGTGCAACTTTTTTTTGTGAGCGCTTTGTGAATCAGTATATTTAACATTATATATATTATAACGATAACATTATTACAAACGTAAAATTTTAATTTCATATCTGCATTAATCTAAGCTGTAAATAAAATGTACCAAAAAAGGAAAAATGTTTCTAAAATAATTACAATTTAATCCACGATTTCTACTTTTTTACGAATTATTAAAACACGTAGAAAATTAGATCGTTCTGGGTTAAATAATGTCTTAGACCTATTTAGTTGATGTCTAAAACAGCTTAAATTTCAATACACTATGGTCTACTAAATAGCTTTTCGTATTCCCTAGCGGAAACAAAAAAATTAAATAGTGTTAAAAACTGGAACGTGAGTCATTTTAACTAACAATATGTCGGATCTTCTAATTCTTACACAAGATAAAGGCACGGTCTTCAAAGTATTATCTTGGGTAAGTTCAATCACATATTGAAAAAATATCGAAACAAAAGTTTCAGTATTGTTAATTAGTCGCGGGTTCAAGTGTTTGTCAATAGATTAGTGTTATAAACAACCTGCCGAAAAACACGCGAGAAAAGGAAGCTTCTTTTGATATTCATTTTATGAGTTAATCGTACAAAATGTGACATTAATTAATGATACAAGATTGGAATTCAGCCGTATAGTAAAGTTAATTTTTTTAAGACTTTTACTGCAAAAATACAGTTACTGCTTTATATTCTAACAATTGAAAGTAAAAATAGCAACTCTTCTTACATCTCATCAATTCCTACATTTTATTCTTTATCAAACATTGCACTAGTTTCGAATATATTAACTTACTATATTCGTTGATTTTACTCATTTAATTTTAGTATTTAGGAAGTTTCTAATTCATTATCATCTTGATAACGTATTGCCTTATTAATTAATGATATTCGTTAAGCAATATTTATGTCCAAACATTTTTAAAATTTAATACAGAATATTTCGTTAAAATAAAAAAGTATATTTTTCAATTAAATAGTTAATATTATATTTTAACGAAATATTACAGGTGTTTTTGTAAATGACAGTCTAGTTACTCATGAAGTCAACAAATATTGACGAAACGTCGTAAATATATTAAATAAAAATTGAAACATTGGCTCGCAACTCGTTTTGGAAATTCCGAACTGCAATGAGAATACAGGTAATGACTTATCAATCGATTGGAAAATATAGTCCAATAGGATAGCTGTTTTACGGATCCTCTTGACAAACAAAGGAACATTGAACTTTCCCAAGAATTTCCTATAAACGTAAATCTTTTCTGGACGATTGGGGACACGAAAAAAGCAGTTATATTACAAAATTAAACTTTTGACGTTCTATAATGGAGGAATATTAGGTCACCACTCTTGTTTGGCAAACTGTAATTCTTAGTGGTGGAGTTGTGAGTCACAGTGATATGAAGTCGAGAGATGATGGAAGAAAGTAGTGAAACGAAGTTCAACTGAAGCAGAATCAATAAGGAAGTAGAGAACGGAAGGTATCATATATAAGTAATGGAAATACAGTACTACAGTAGAGACTCAGTGATAAGTAACTGGTGAATTTAATCACTTTCATGTCCATACATGAGTTGATTCCCTGCAATGGAAAAAAGTCAGATAGGCAATTGCTAAGTATGCATTATCTTACTTAAATGCAATACATAATTACGAAAATTAGTTGGATTTTTGAAAATAACCTCATTAAAATGATTCAAAAATTTTAATTTCGTTGGAAATTTACACGTGAAGAGTTCACAAAAAATAAAGATGTAATGTTATCTTTTTTATTATTTCACTAAAAAATTCATGATATATTTCGTATTATTACATGGAATGTTCAATACATTTATTTTATGAAATTTTTTCAAGGGTCCACAGGTCAAAAATGTACTCATTAACTTATATGTTTACGTTTTCTGTACGACTCAAAATTTTTTCCGGCTTTAAGAACATCTCACTTTTTAACTTTTTCTTGCAAATAATTGTGATATATATATATATATTTAAACATTTTTTTGGTTCACAGGCTACATGAGGGTGATCCTGAAACAAGCAACTCCACTTTAATAACATAGAAAATAATTGAAAAAGGGGATGCGGAAGGTGGAGCAAGGTTGACTAGGGACTCCGGCCTTAAGTTTAAGGATCCTACCACAGTTTCTACAAATAAAGCAATTACGCAAGAACTAGAGCATACGGTGAGTTGTCCGGTGATCATATTGGAACAGTCGGCCAACTCCATCCTAAAACTGGTGAAGACACGGAGAAGGGAATGCTGCGACCGCACAGCAAACTCATTCGAAAGAGCGTGAGAATGGTACTCAATGCCCGACCTACCTGATCAGGTTTTCCAGGGTTTTCACCACATCAATTTTGGTAAACCCGGGCAGGATCCTTAAACTATACTTCCTTGCTATACCTTCCACATCCCCCTTTTCATTTCCCATCCTATGCTAGTTAGGGGAGTCGCATGTTTCAGGATTAGCCTGCGTGATTTGTAAAAGTCATTCAATTTATGGCTAATTGTTTTACTTTATCTATTACCGCGTGAATATCATGTCTCTACTCGGCTGCAGGGCCTCGTTTTCGCTTTGGCAATATTGCTGCCTCACGAAATACCAGCAGAGTTCCACAACTACAAACTCTCGGAAAGCAAGTCATGGTTTATGGCCTACTCCGTGCCGCCTTCGTTAATCGTCCTTACTGGGATAATAATTGGATTAATGTCTGGACAAGTAAATAATGATTCTTTCATAGTGAGTATATTTTTTAAAAATATAGAAATTTAACTCTTGTGGTGATTCATGACCTTTACAGTCGGGTAAAGCAAAAATAATTTAGTTTTGTTATTTACGTATACAGGACGGAAGACGACAATGGTTTGGTGGGGCCGAATGGGCGGGAAAACGTCACCGTCTGCACATTGTTGGCTGCGAGATTGTTGATGCTGGACGAGATTAGATATCAGTTGTTGCAGAGAGGCTGCAGGAGACAGTTGTTGCAGAGAGGCTGCTGGAGAGAGACGCGAGGGAGAGACGAAGCAGTGGCAGAACAAGGCGACATGTATAAAATTTAGTTTCTGCACATTTAAGAAAGGAGATTCTTTTGGTGGGAGTACAGAAAATAAAAAGACAACATTTGATCTGAAGGAGAGGCGCTAGAGAATCTTAATATGAAGAAGACGTGACCCAGCAAAGGAACAACCGGCATACGAACAAAAACGAAGAACGACGTTATCTGGTAACGGCAATTTACCTCGGTTTTTCCACACAAACCATTCTCGTCTGATTCGCGATTTTAATTTTCAACTATATCGTTCGTCACCCGCGTTCCCTGGAGCAGCAATTTAAGAAGCTGCGTAGAGTATTATTTTTGCTTTTACCGACTGAGCTAATGGTTAAATTGATATCGTAAATTTATGTTTTCCATTATAACTTAATTTGAGTTATATTTATATTCAAATAGTAAATACATTATCATTATTATTATTGTTGTTTGATTGTACAACAATATATTTTTGATGGTGTAAACAATGAACACCACACTCTGTTATACAAATAAATTCTTTTTGACACAGTTATATCAACAGAAGATATTCACCGGACATTTAAATAATTTTGCAAAAAAGGTGCCTGAAATATAAATGATGTGCGCAGTCTGAAGGGCTACTTGGAGATTCCACATTATTTCTGGTATCGCCGATCTCTCCCATGGTGGAAGTAGTCGGTCGAAGATTCAATTTCTAAAGTGAAACACAAAAGTTATGGATAACTACCTTCGTACACACATTCAAAATTAGCAGACCAAAGTCCACGTGGTCGTGACATTTTTAACGCACTCTTGATTTTGAATTATAAAACACCTCCACTTTGGGCTGTAAAATCACTTGCTGTAGGCCGCTGTCCATCACGCTACAGGCTCTAAATTATCATGTAATCACGCAAATTATCTGCTTTGGTTAGTGTGCAAACTGCAGAACACTTCAGGCGACAATTTGACAGATCGTCACAGATAGCTCGGACGGACTCCTTCCGGTTCAGGACGAGTTGAACTTGCCATATAATGGCCCTTGAAATTTATCGGCCCATTCCAGCGAACTAGAATGAACTCTCAAGCTAGGTCTAAATCATTCTGCTAACAGCATGGGCAATACTCTCAGATAATTATGGCCAGACGGTTTCATCATGGGATAACTAGGACACATCACTGGAGGTGCCGGCACCATGTCCGGAGTCCCCGGCGACGCACTAGCCGCCGCATTTCCGACACCTTAGTTACGAATCACTCGATGACAACCTTGAATCAGTATCAGCTACTGTCCCCGGCAGGATGGAAATCCTGCTTCCGAGACTGGCCCCATGGACACGACCTCCCTTCATCGAATCAGGACAATTCTGTCACCACCCTAAAGGGGCATTCCCTTGCCTTGAAGGAGTTAAGGCTATAACATCGCTTGCATCCTCCCTAACACCCAACTTAGGCCTGAGGACAGACCCTATTGGTTTGGCTCGGTGATACAGCATCCCCTGAAAGGTTAGCCCCCCATGCGAAAGAAGCAACCAGATTCGAAGACATGACCCCCGATTACAGCAAAGGCCATAGTGAGTGTCCAAGTCAGTCATAGTTACTCCCGCCGTTAAGAGAATTAGCTAAATTGTTGAGCTTGCGTTAACACCTTGTAATAGCAGAGACGAAGTAATGGTCTGGTTGTTTGAGTATGACTTTGCCGCTACCGGGGTCGAGGCTGTAATTTAAATGTTACAATGTATATATTATAAATTTTACACTTACTTATTATTTTATTTATCATGCCCTATTAAATTGAGTAAGAATCAAAATCAACCCTTAAAACGTTACATACCTTACTGGCTGGTTAGTTGGATTTTTCATGAAACAAGGGACTAAACCTTTTCATAAATCTGCCAGATTTGGGTCCACGTTTAACAAATTAAGACTACGAAATAGCTACTTAAAAGGAGTTGAACTTCACCACTTTCACCGCACTGAAGAATCCGCCCACTCACCTTAGTATACAAAAATTTAGTACTGTATAATATAACAATTACACTTTGCAATGACATAAAATCTATCACAAACAAAAAAATATGTAACAACTGAAACGTATATTTTCTTGATTGCAGGTGAAGCTGTTGGTGTGCCTCTGCGGGGCCATGTGCCTGAGTTTCGGCATACTATCGATAACGATCTTCGCTTCGCACCGAGAAGGCGTCGGCGACATGGCTGCGTACATTTCCGGAATACTTTCTATAGGTGCGGGGTTGTGTATGATAATCGACACAATCTACTCCGTAGTCAGTTGATCTCACGTCAAATCTCCACTGCCGTGTCGTTTGTGCTACGTTGGAGTCTTTCATAAGTGTTTTTCTTTGCCAATCATCATATCATTCGTACATATATCTATGAACGCTGCGAACACATCTGAGTTCACCCATAAGACATATCTTAAATTTTTCATGGTTAATGGAATATATAATATTTATATTCAAGTATGATAAATATGTAAAAGACAGTTAATTTTAATGGTAATGATGAAAATGAAAGACCCTTTGGAAAGTAAAAGTCATTCAATTTATGGTTAGTTATTTTACTTTATCTATTACCGCATGAATACCATGTCTTTATTCGGCTATTCCCTGCCATTATATCAATGAATTAGTAAATTATTATTTTAATAGTAAAACTAATTCTTGACCTTTCTCAGAGAAATTTATTTTTTCAAATTGAAGAAACGACGTTTCGGAGATTTTTCTTTCTGTAGAAAGCATACTTTACATACAGTTAGATTCAAAAATAGTTAAATTAAATATTGGTGTGAATAAATAAATTTGTCTGAAACAGGTCAAGAATTACTTTTATTAATTTACAACAAATTATTTGAATAACTTAGTAAAAATTTTAAAACACAATACAATTACAAAAATAAAACACAATTCACACTATGGAAGAATTTTTAAGTGTAGATTTTGATCTGAAAAAGAAAAGAAAGGAGTCACACAGAAATCGCTTCTCTGCACTTCACTGATTCTAAAAAATGCTACTCAAGTTTTCTTAACCAATTCCTAAACTGATTTACGCTACCCGGAAAAGACGTCAGTATTTCTGCCGGCAAGGAATTCCAATCGCGTATTGACCTATATACAAATGAAAATTTTCCTACGTCTGGGGGTTGCCCTTTGTTTTAATTTTGAACTAGTGATCATTATTAGAAATATAATTCGGCGCCGTAAGATGATTTGTTATTTCTTTACATGCCCTGTGGTTCACCCATATATGCTTTATATATTGCGCACAACCTTACGTTTCCTTCTTATACTGAGACCTAAATTCTCGTGAGGATTGTTCGTGAATCGACCCCCAAAAATCTTTTCAGTCCGTTTTTGTATTTTTTCCAACGCTGGAGTGTGTTTATTTCGATATGGATCCCAGCACGTTACCCCATATTCTAAAATTGGCCTGACCAGCGTTTTGTAAGCATAATTCTTGGTTTTTCTCGTGCTTTTCCTCTGGACCCTGTTTACAATTTGATGCGCCCTCACTCACCTGATTACCCCAATTTAAATCTTTAGTAATAGTGATCCCTAGATATTTACAGTTATTTGACACCGTTACAACTTCGTTCCCCATTTCATATCTAGTGGGAGGGACATTTCTCTTTTTTGTAAATACGATTGCCTTACTCTTCGTTGCATTTATTTGCATTTTATTTCTAACTGACCATTGCTAAATTTTGTCTAAATCAGTCTGCAGAATCTGTGCATCCTCAACGTTTACGATATCCCTATAAACCATACAATCATCGGCAAAAAGTTTGATCTGTGATTTTATTCCGATTGTTAAGTCATTTATGAATGCAAGGAACTTAAGTGGGCCGATCACACTTCCTCCCGGGAACCTGACGTGATTTTCACAGAGTCGAACAATTTGCCATTCAAGCGATCTTTTAAAAATTCCCGAATCCACTTCAGTACCCGAAAATCTATACTATACCGTAAATCCACCCCCTTTCGTCCCAGTGCTTACGCAAATATTCAGCTATCACGCGTTCACATTGATGGCATGTCATAGATGTGAGGCTAACCGGCCTGTAATTACTTGTTTCCGATCGCGCACCTGATTTAAATATGGGAACTCCAATCGTCTTTCTCCAATCGTCTGGAACATCAGAATTGTTAATAGATATTTGAAATAGCCGTATGAGGTGGCTTCCCCTCGTAATTTTAGAACTTGTCCCGAAATGCTATCCGGGCCAGCTGACTTATGAGCCTTAAGTTTTCTAATATTTTTTCGTAAGTTCCTAGCATTGATTTTGAAGACAGATGTAGATCCGCAGTTTTCCCAAATGGGTAAATCCATCTTTTCGCCGAATACCGTGGCAAAGTAGTTAGCAAACCTGTTGGCTATAATTGCTTCGTCTAGCTCTAGTGCATTTCCTACTCCTTTTAGTGGCGGAACAACGCTTTTATTACTCTTGTGCCTTCGAATATACTTATAGAATTTTCCCCATCCATTACCTCCCCCCTTCAAGCAGGTTTATTAAATAAAATTCTTGGCAGTTTTCTTGGCTTCGACAAACTTTTTGTTAAGATGAAGAAGTTTGTTCCTGTAATAGATATTAACCTTCCTTTTATTGTACGCTTTTCGCACTTTTACTTTGAGGTTCCAAATTTCAGGATTGTAGTACTCCGGGTCAGCGTTTTCCTTTAGATGTTAAAGCGGAACAGAATACCCTATTCCTTTGCTAATTATTGTTTTAAATGTTTCCTAACAGTTGTCAACAATTTCTTCAGAGCCAAACCACTCAGCGTATTTTTCTTGTAATTTCGAAACCCTACCCCATCTGCCTTCTGGAACTGAAATACCTCTTTTCCTTGTTTTTCCTGCTCGTTGACCTCAACTTATATGTCCAAGGTCACTGCATGGTAATCGCTTATCCAGGCACCACTTCCGAATTAGAAATATCTCCGCAGGTCTTATTAAGAATACATCAAGTAATGACCCCAATCTAGTTGGTTTTAATGTCGTTTGCAAAAACCCCATATCCCAAACAAAGGAATTTATTATCATCTGAGCAGCGCTAATATTGCCTAAGTTCCCTTCCCAATCGACAAATGGCAGACTAAAATCCCCTCCCACGACAACAATCTCGTTTTCTGCAACTGAATTTGCAACTAAATTTCGCAATTTAATGAGACATTGAAGCCCGTTATTTGGAGGTCTGTAATCTCCAAAAACCCTCAGAGATTTTCCCGGGCAACTGAGTGGTATTTCGACTGCTATTATTTCATATTCATCATCTACCAAAGTTTCCCTACTTGCTATATTTTGTTTGACGCATACGAATACTCCACCTCCCCTGCCTTCCCTATCCCGTCTAAACGTTACGTAGTCCTACCTAAAAATTTCAGCGTTCTGTATTTCACTAGAAAGCCATGATTCCTATTATAACATCCGGATTGTGCAAATCGATAAGATTCCAGAATTCAACGGTTTTGTTTACTTCACTTGTACAATTTAGCTGCAGAATTACTAACGACTTATGCGGACACCCTTGGATCTCCGATGTCGCCGCTCTTCCTTGCCGTTGGTCCCCGCTGATGTCTGCCGCCGTCGTCGTCGTAGTCGGAGTCCGCCGTCTTCATCGTTGACGCCGCCACTCTGGAGAAGAGGCTGCCCAAACCTGTCGCTCCTCTCCGGTTCAGATGAACGCCGTCCCATCTTGTAGCCAGGAATTCGGATCCTCGGCAATCCACTCGAACGCCTCGTTGATCTGCCAGACCTTTCTCCGCAGTACCCCACTTATCGTGGTTTTTGTGCCTTTGTATTTGCTTTTGAGGGAACGAACCAATTCATACATATCACCAACAATGTGATTAAGACAAACAAAATTATTAAACCATAATAAAAAGACCATTTAACCTTTACACAGTAACAATTATTTATTTCAAGACTTTAAACACTCCTTAACTTTATATTAAAATATGTTCATTCTCATATTGAGTAACCTATAGGTTCCTTTGCAGTATTTTTGAAACAATTAGAGTTATTGTTACTTCAACTTTACAAAATGAAGTTGAAAATAATCATGTGTGGCGATTTCAATATAGATTTCCTATTGGAAGACACAAAGAAACAACAATTAGAAATATTAACTTCCACATTCAACTTATATGCAGTAGTCAATTTTCTCACTAGAGTACAAAACTCAAAAGGTACTGCCATAGATAATATGTTCATTGATATAACTCATTATGAAAATTACAGTATTAAGCCAATTGTGAATGGTCTCTCAGATCATGACAGTCAATTACTTACAATTAATGATATATGTTTCAAATGTGTCCCACAAAAATCAGTAAATTATGTAAGAAAAATTGATGTTAGTTCTATGAAACTGTTTCAGCAAGCAGTACAACAAGAATTTTGGGAAGGCGTGTACTCCGCAAACAATGTAAATGAGAAATTTGATTCATTTCTGAGAACATTAACATTATATTTTGAATTTTACTTTCCAAAAACTCGTGTAACAAAGTCTAGTAATACTAATAAAGTAGCAGGGTGGTTAACTAATGGGATTAAAGTTTCATGTAAACACAAAAGGGAACTGTACTTGATAATAAGGGATAATCCTAATCATCATATGAGTGACCATTATAAGAAATACTGTAAAATATTGAATAAGGTCATAAAAGCTGCAAAATGTGTGCATATTAAGAAATCAGTAGACAACTCCGTTAATAAGATTAAAACTATTTGGAAAATAATTAAAAAAGAAACAAATAAAGAAAATAAAGAACTGACACAGCCACAGTTAGGTAAATTCAAAACAGATGAATGTACAAATAAATTTAATGATCACTTTTTAACCATTGCAAAGAAAATCGGGATGAATACAAATAAATCAATGGAAAATGCCTTACAACTTTTGAAAGAAAACTATCCAGTCCAGGAAAGTAATTTGAACTTTTCTTTGACAACTCCAACCGAAATTAAAAAAATAATAAACACTCTAAAAAATAAACATTCATCAGGGCATGATGGTATCTCAAGCATTATACTCAAACAAATAACAGGTAGCATTAGTTCAGTAATTAGTTACATTTGTAATCATTCACTTCTTTCTGGAGTCTTCCCAGATAAGCTCAAATGTGCTTTAGTCACTCCACTGTACAAACAGGGGAATAAAGAAGATATATCAAATTATCGCCCCATATCACTGTTGCCAGTATTATCAAAAATTTTTGAAAGAGTAGTATACAACAGAGTTGTAAAACATCTGAACAAACATAATTTACTCACCGATTCACAGTTTGGGTTTAGAAAAGGATATTCAACTGAGAAAGCGATCTTTACTCTTTTAGATGACATAATAGAAGAATTAAATAAAAAAAATCGCCCATTAGGTATATTCTGTGACTTAAGTAAAGCTTTTGATTGTGTAGACCATAGCATATTGCTAGAAAAACTGAGGTACTATGGAATAACAGGAACTTCATTTTCTTGGTTTAATTCATACTTACAAAATAGAATGCAAAGAGTAGTATTAAAAGACTCGTGCACAGGTGAAATACATAAATCAGATTGGGGAATTATTAAAACTGGGGTCCCACAGGGATCAGTATTAGGGCCATTATTATTCCTTATATATATAAATGATCTTCCTAATACCATAGATTCAACTTCTAAAGCTATCCTCTTTGCAGATGATACTAGTGTAATAGTAAAAAGTAACAAAGACAAACTAGAAGAGGCAAGTAACAATAATTTAACTAACCTGCTAACATGGTTTAATGCGAACGGACTAACAAATAACTGTGACAAAACACATTTCATGCAATTTCACACACTCAACACAGCTTTACAATCTATAACACTTAAATACGACAGCAAAAATGTAAATGAAACTTCCTCTGTTAAATTCTTAGGTCTCTTAGTAAATAATAAATTAAATTGGACTGATCAGATTAATCAATTACTTAAGAAACTCAGCTCAGCTACATATGCTGTCAGAGCAATGTCCACCTTCAGTGATTTAAAAACAAGAAAATTAGTATACTTTGCATATTTTCATTCTATTTTATCATATGGTATTATATTTTGGGGCAACTCAGTAGGCGTAGATAAGATTTTTATTAGTCAAAAACGTGTTATTAGAGCAATATGTCAGGTTTCCTCACGAACTTCTTGCAGAACTCTGTTCAAAAAATTAGGTATTTTCACTTTGACGTGCCAATACATTTATTCCGTGATGTTATTTTTAATTACAAATAGGCACCTATTTTTGAATAATTCTGATATTCATCCCTTCAATACAAGGAACAAAAATAATCTGTATAAAAAATGTAAAACATTGTCAATTGCACAGAAAGGTGTGCATTATTCAGGGATATCCATCTTCAACAGACTGCCGCTCAGAATTAAACAGTTGTCCGATAATCAAGTTAAATTTAACACTGAATTACGCTCATTTTTGCTTAGCCACTCCTTCTATTCAATAAAGGAATTTATAGAAGAATCGGAGAAGAGTAATTTATAATAGTTTATAATACAAAAATTTGTTATAAGTATATTTTTCTTTTATACAATAAAATAATGTAATAAATGTACACCCTGACCCATTCCACATCCTTGAAGCTTAGCTTCTTTACAGGATCTACGGAATATGATTATTATTATTATTATTATTATTATATCAGTTACATTAGTTTATTCCATAGTAAAAATTAGGTGGTCATCATTGCACTTTGAAATAAACTAATATAACTGACATATTACGGTTAGTCAATATGAGTATGAATATATTTTTATTCAAACCGCCGATGAATATGAACACACACAGAAAGCTCCGGTGTGTTTGAAGTATAGAAAAAAATCATTGTGACTGTATAAATGTTAAATTATCTTATTATAAATTACATCACACTCCACATTCAAATGGAATAAAACACTATTTCAATAAGGCGATAATAAAAGGGTATATTAAATTACCCAAAAACATTTACCCTCTTAGACCAATTGTTGATTACATTATTTTATTGTATAAAAGAAAAATATACTTACAAATTATCTACAAATATAAATAAACATAGTTTTAAAAAAAATGACAATTCACATAAGAAACAAATTACAATACTATTAATAATATTATAGACCAAAAACATAAAGAGGAGTTGATGACCATGAATTCAGTATACTTATATAGTTTTTTTTTAGTAACACTACACGAGGGTGATCTTAAAATGGCAATTCCCCTTTAAAAGCATAGAAAGGAATTGAAAAGGAGGGATGTGGTAAGTAGGTAAGCGTTATAGTTTAACGATCCTACCCGGTGTTTCACCAAAAAGAGATGCATCGTAAACCCTATAATTCCTGCATCAGGTAGGTCGGGCTATTGAGTACTATTCTCACGCCCTTCCGAATGACGGGAGACGAGTCCGCTGTGGGGTCGCAGCATTCCCTTCTCCGTGTCTCCACCAGTTTCAGGAGGCAGTTGGCCAACTGATCCAATGGGATCAGAGGACAACTCTTGCCATATGCCCAAGGTCTTAGACCCCAGTACATATACCTCCTAAAATAGGTGAAGGTGTCTCGGCATATGAGAACTTTGATAAAAAGGACCCAGAGAGAGTGCGAGGCATTCCCGACACGATCAGATGAGCCCCGCAGTCACTCTGGGCTGAAGCGCCTGCGAGAAAACTCCCGCAGCGCCCTTCCTGACTTACGTAATAATATAACGATCAACTTAGTTATTCTATTAATTAATTCCAACTGGGAGAAAAGAAAATATTCTGAAGTAAAAACTAAAAGAATATACATACACTATACCAAAATATGTTTAGAGAACGGGTATTTAATCTATAACGATAAAAGGGCACGGACGTCTAATGGGAGGATGTCTTTATCTGTTAATATATCTGATGTCTATACTTAACGGACTGTTAATAAAATTTTAGTAGACAAATTCAAGCACAAAAAATCGTAAATATGGAAAGTTAATATAGTTAAATTTAATAAAAAAGATTATTAAAAGGAGTAACGGTGAAAATATAAATATCAATTTCAAATATTGATAATAAAATAATCACTCTAATGAAGCATACATATTGTGACAAAAATATTAAAAACTGTTCTTTAACATATGGATGGAAAAATATCGACCATATTCTAAACCGGCAGACATTACCATCTGACAGTAAATTGTGAGTCTGAGTTTCAGGTCTATAGGATGGAGAAATTTCACCTCGGTGAGATCCTCGTTTGGAATCTCGGTCTGATAGAGATTTTTCCGTCCTTATTTTCTAATTCAAACTTATTTTCAGAATAAAGTGCAATTTCATGAAACCCATAACAGGTCTAGCTGGGGCAGTATTGTAATTTGCTGTGATACTGTCCACCGAAATAGACTTAAGTCGAAATCAGAGAAGACAGAACTCCATAGCTTTCCTCGTTTATATGCTTGAAGTTAACATGTTGAACGAGAATATTATGATTTTACAATGTGTCTTTGCGTTAGCATCTGGAATGCTAATGGCTGCCGATTTTATCCTTATTTTAGTTGTGTATTTCAACGAGAAGAAGTCATATACTTTACCACAAATTACATAAGAAAGAAAAGAATGAATAAATGCATCTATTTTTTAGTTGATTTTTTATAGTTTTCCTTAATTTTCTATATTTCGTCTACCCTGTTTATCTGTCGGAAAACTAAACATATGCACTTAACTTTATACAAGTATTTATTCAAGATTCCATATTTCAAAGAGATTTCGACTAGATCAAATTAATAAAAATATGTTATGATTTTGTTCCAGTGTTTCGTAAAAAAGGGAAGGAAAGTGAAGGTCTCAATATGGATCACCCTCAAGTTTCTTTTTCTAGAATATACTGTATTCCTATTAGAACATTTGTTAAACGACTGAGAAGTGTTGACGGTAAATGATAGAATTTGTGCTTAACTGCTGGATTTAAACTGTTTTATTGATACTATTTTTGAAAATATATTGCCAGTTCAGACCTCTACGTTATCATTCATACGCTAGGCTATTATGAGAAGACAACTTTAACTTATATCTGCATCATACGATCCTTGAGAAATTGAGAGAAAATTAATATAACCTTTAATTTGCCGTTCTCTCCGTTAGATATAAAATTCATCGAGTGAAATCGACATTCGAGTGTGCGCTTTTTGAATCAGTATATTTAACAAAATATATATGAAAACGATAACATTATTACAAATATAAAATTTTAATTTCATACCTGCAATAATCTAAACTGTAAATAAAATGCAAAAAAAGAGAAACATATTTCTAAAATAATTACAATTTCATCCACAATTTCTACCTTCATTTACGAATTATTAAATCACGTAGAAAATTAGATCGTTATGGGTTAAATAATGTCTTAGTGTTATTCAGTTGATGTCTGAAACAGCTTAAATTTCAAGACACTATGGTGTACTAAATAGTTTTCCGTATTCTCTAATAAACAGAGATACAAAAACTTTCATTTTTCCTTTGGGGAAATAAAAAAAAATTATACTGTGTTACAAACTGGAACAGGAGTAATTTTAACTTGCAACATGTCGGATTTTCAAATGCTTACACGTGATAAAGGCACGGTCTTCAAAGTATTATCTTGGGTAAGTTCAAACACGGAAAAATGCTTATACAAAACTATCAATACACAAAAGTTTTAGTTTTGTTATTAAGACGGGTTTCAAGTGTTTGTCAGTAGATTAGTGTTTAAACAACCTGCCAAAATACGTGATAAAAGGAAGCTTCTTTAGCTGGACATTTTATGAGTTAATCGAACAAAATATGCTATTAATTTCTTGATAAAGATTGTAATTTAGACTTATCGTAAAGTTGGATTATTTTATTTAAGACTTTTACTACAAAAATACAGTCACTGCTTCATTTACGAACAATTGGTAATAAAAATAACAACTCTCCTAACCTATCATCAATTCCTACATTTGATTCATTATTGTACATTTCACTAGTTTTGAATATATTAATTTACCATATTCTTTGATTTTACTCATTTAATTTTAGTATTTAGGAAGTTTCTAATTCATTATCATCTTTATAACGTATTACCTTATTAAATAATGATATTCGTTAAGCAATATTTATGTCCAACCATTTTTAAAATTTAATACAGAATATTTCGTTAAAATAAAAAAGTATATTTTTCAATTAAATAGTTAATATTATATTTTAACGAAATATTACAGCTGTTTTTGTAAATGACAGTCTAGTTACTCATGAAGTCAACAAATATTGACGAAACGTCGTAAATATATTAAATAAAAATTGAAACATTGGCTCGCAACTCGTTTTGGAAATTCCGAACTGCAACGGAATACAGGTAATCACTTATCACTAAAGTTACAGGACGATTGGAAAATATAGTTTAATAGGATCGCTGTTTTCTGGATACTTTTGACATATATATATATATATATATATATATATATGTATTTATGTTGCGAAAAATTTTATCCAAAGAAAGTACAGTTGTTAGTACAAGGTATAAAGATATTTTTATTCGCTGAATAAATAATTTACACGATTACTTAAATAAATTGTATAGTCCATTGACCGTCAATTTAAAAGCCAGAGAAACAACAGAGCTGTGAACATAATTATGTTATTGCAGTTAATAATATTTGATTGACTTAGTGTTGGCGGTGAATATGAATAGAGTTTGGTGTATTAGGGGGAATCAGATAAAGAGAAATAAAGGAATAATTATTTGAAGAGGAGAGAATGAGGTACCAGCTAACTGAGAGAAATTATTGTTAGGTTATACCGGATAAGAGAGTAAAATGATGTTTTCGTTTGAGTCTGCGGTTGTGGGGAGGAGGTAGATTGCTGTGGAAGAGGGCTATGGTGTCATTGGAGTGATTGATGGAGCATTTAATTAAGGAGGATATTCGTGATTTTATTGTGGTGGAGATCAGTGGAATTTGGATGCCATTGTGAATTACTAAGTTTCGAAGGTACCAGGGAGAGTTGAAAATGATTCCGTTTTGCTTGATTTGAATTTTATTTGAATTGTAGTTGGCAGATGATCCCCTAATGGAGCTTGCGTATGGCCATATGGGAAGGATTAGGGAGAGATAAATGCGCCTTTTGGTGGCGATGAAAATTGGTGTGTTTCTGTTGAGGAGTGGATAGAGTAGTTTTATTTTAGTGTTAACTTTGGATCAGAGGTACGTAGGATGGGGTTTCCAGGACAGTTTGGAGTCTAGAATGAGTCCAAGGTATTGGGAATTGTAATCCAAAAAATAGAATGAATGAGTAAGGGAATGTTTGGTTTTGAGGGTGAATGGAACTATTGCAGATTTGGGAGGGTTTATGCTGACCCTCTAGTTTTTTGCCCAGATCTTGACTTATGATAAAACAAAGGAACATTGGATATGCCAAAGAGTTTTCTATAAACTACAACTGGGGGACACATGACACAAGCAGTAATATAACCAAAATTAAACTTTTGACGTCCTAGAATGGAGGAATGTTAGGTCACCACTCTTGTTTGGAAAACTGTAATTCTTAGTGATGGAGCTGTGAGGCACAATGATATGAAGGTCGAAAGATGATGTAAGAAAGTAGTGAAACAGAGTTTAACTGAAGAAGTATAGAGCGCGAAGTATCGTAAATAAGTAATGGAAACACAGAAGTACAGTAGAGACCCAGTGCTAAGTAATTGGTGAGTTTAACCATTTTCATGTCCACAGCAGCCTACATGAGCTTATTCCCTGTAATGGAAAAGTCATATAGGCAATTCCTAAACAATTACTTCTATATGCGTAAGTATGCATTTTCAACTCATACGATCATACTTAAATTCAATATCTGAATACGAAATTTAGTTGGATTTTTGAAAATTACCTCATTAAAATGATTCTTATTTTTGAAATTTCATTTGAAATTATACACCTGAAGAGTTCCCAAAAATTAAGGATGTAATGTGGTCCTTTTTTATTATTTTACTAAAAGTTCATAGTAAATTTCATATTATTACATGCAATGTTCAATCCATCATTTAATGAAATTGTTTCAGAGTCTATTAGCCACAGATATACTCATTAGCATATATTTTGCTTTTCTGTATGCCCCAAAATTTTTCCTCCTTTAAGAGCATCTCCCTTTTTAACTTTGCAAATTAAATAAATATTATTAATATTATAAAAATTATTAATAAAATTAGCTTAATTGCGTTATTTGTAACACCTTATTCAATTTATGACTAGTTGTTTTACTTCACCTATTGCCGCATGAAAACGATGTCTCTATTCGGCTGCAGGGCCTCGTATTCGTTTTGGCAATATTGCTGCCTCACGAAGTGCCATCCGAGTTCCACAACTACAAACTCTCGGAAACCAAGGCATGGTTTATGGCCTACTCCGTGCCGCCTTCGTTAATCGTCCTTACTGGGATAATAATTGGATTACTGTCGGGAGAAGTAAATAAGGATTCTTTCATAGTGAGTATATTGTTTAAAAATATAGAAATTTAACTCTGTTATACAAATAAATTCTTTTTGACACAGTTATATTAACAAAAGAGTTAAGTAATTTTGCAAAGAAAGTCTCAAAGAAGTGCCGGAAATATAAATGATGTGCGCAGTCTGTAGGGCTACTTAGTAGAGATTCCAGATTATTCTGGTATGGCCGATCTCTCCCATGGTGGAAGTAGTTGGCCAAAGATTCAATCTCGAATGTGAAACACAAAAGTTATGGAGAACTCCCTTCGTACACACATTCAAAACTAGCAGAAGAAAGTCCACTATTCAATGTGGAGTGTGGCATTTTTAACGCACTCTCGATTTTGATATTTCAAACACCTCCACTTTAGGCTGTTAAATCACTTGCTGTAGGCCGCTGTCCCTCTGAAGAGAGAGAGAACAATTAATCGTTAAATCTCAAAAGTTTTTTTATTAAGAATATTTATTCGTATGTCTGTCACTATACCTCTTGATAAATCTCCCAGATTTGGTAATACAATTAACAAATTAAGACTACGGGGTGGCTACTAAAAAAGTTGAATCGTCCAAGGAACTTCACCACTTAAACCGCAATGAAGAACCCGCTCACTCACCTGACTATACAAAAATTTAGTACTGTATAATATAACAATTACACTTTTCAATGACCTAAAATCTGTCGCAAACAAAAAATATGTGCTTGATTATCAATCTCTAAACATGTAACAACTGAAACGTATATTTCCTTGATTGCAGGTGAAGCTGTTGGTGTGCATCTGCGGGATCATGTGCCTGATTTTCGGCGCACTATCGATAATAATTTTCGCTTCGTACCGAGAAGGCGTCGGCGACATGGCTGTGTACATTTCCGGCATACTTTCTATAGGTGCGGGGTTGTGTATGATAATCGACACCATCTACTCCTTCACCAGCTGAGCTCACGTCAAATCTCCACTGCCGAGTCGTTTGTGCTACGTTGGAGTCTTTCATAAGTGTTGTCCTTTGCCAATCATCATATCATTCGTACATATATGTATGAACGCTGCGAACACATCTGAGTTCACCCATAAGACGTATCTTAAATTTTTCATGGTTAATGGAATATGTAACATTTATATTCTCAAGTATGATAAAGAAGTTATTAATTAAAGACAATTAATTTTAATGGTAATGATGAAAATGAAAGACCCTTTGGAAAGTAAAAATAGATATAGATAAATAATTACTAATCCCTTACATTATATCAATGGATTAGTAAATGATTATTTTAATAACAAAACTAATTCTTGGCCCATTTCAGACAGATTTATTCAAATTAAAGAAACGACGTTCTGGTGCATATTCACACCTTCTACAGGTTTTTCTTTCTATAGAAAACATATTTACAGAGTTAGATTCACAAACATTTAAAATTATTTTACAATAATTTATAATAAAAATTGTCGGAAGCAGGTCAAAAATTACTTTTATCAATTTACAACAGATTATTTGTATTGAGTAACAGGCTACATGATCCTAAAACAGGCTATTCCCCTTTAAAATCGTAGAAAGGGAATTGATAAGTGGGGGTGTGGAAGATTGATAAACCTAGGTAAGGGTTGACTAAGGCTCCGGGCAATAGTTGAAGGATCCTACCCGGTGTTTCGTCTAAAAGAGACCGGGGGAAACCCCTAGAAAACCTGAATTAGTTAGGTCGGGCATTGCGTACTATTCTCACGCCCTTACGAATAACGGGAGACGAGTTTGATGTAGGATCGCAGCATTCCCTTCTTTGTGTCGTGAACAGATCCAGTGAGGTCAGCGGACAACTCTTGCCGTATACCCAAGGTCTTTGACCCCAGTACTCCCAAAATAGGTGAAGGTGTCTCGGAATGTGAGCCACGTAGTCACTAGGTGGAAATACATGAGACTAAACTACCACAAGCATCGTATGTAGTTTTTTTGGGGGGAGTTAACAGGCTACATGAGGGTGATCCTGAAACAGGCAACTCCCCTTTAATAGCATAGGAAGCGAATTGAAAAGTTTAGTTATTCTATTTATTAATTCCAACTGGGAGAAAAGAAAGCATTCTGAAGTAAAAACTAAAAGAATATTCATAGATTGCACCAAAATATGTTTAGAGAATGGGTATTTATTTATAACGATAAAAAATTCTTATCTGTTAATATTTCCAACGTCATACTAAACGGACTGTTGATAAAATTTTATTAGACAAATTCCACCACAAAAATTCATAAATATGGAATGCTAATTTAAATAAATTTTTTAATATGCTAGGCAAAAATCTTATTAAAACGGTGAAAATATAAATAATCAATTTCAAATATTAATAATAAAATAATCTCTCAAATGAAGCGGACAAATTGGGACAAAAATATTAAATACTGTTCTTTAACATATGTAGATAAATTGACACTTAAATTATAAAAAATAATCCGAAAAATTAAATGAAATTCAGTTTAAAGACTGATAAACAACCACATAACAGAAGTAAAAGATAAATTCCAATAAACGAGCAAACGGATTTTAATCATAAAATTTACTTAAGCCGGAAGTGCCGTGAACATTTTAATATTAAGTAAGTTTCGGAAATTTTGTAATCATTTGTAGTTGTAATAAAATAATATAATAATTTTCTGTATCAGAAAGAGGTTACTATAATTCAAACCGGAATAAACGCCGACAAAGACAGCCTTTTGGCGTTTCTCTTTTAACAAACCCTGAAATAATTGTAACTTTAAATTATTTTAAAAATAAAATCAGCACATACAATCGAATACATTAAAATAATTAAATTATTTAATATCATCCTTTTACAGGCCCACACTACAAGTATTACAGATAAAAGTATAAACAGATATTAACATCTTTGACCGTTTTTATATACTCTGGGTATGCGTCCACAAATACAGGAATTCTTACAGTTACTCCTAAAATGTTTTATTTTGGTAAGTAGTAAACCTACACTGGCATAACAAATGCATGTTAACGGAGACGTCGAGAATATTAATACGGTCATAGGCCGAGAATAGTTCTTCATTAATAACGTTGACAATGAAAATTTCATTAATGTTTCATAGCAATACCAAGTGATTCAATATATACATTTGTATTTTTCTTATTTAATGGTATATTACTAGGTTCGTTTGATAATAAATCGGAACTGCTTGAGTTATAATCCCGACGTATTCTCTCCTAACTGGTTATTGGTGCACAACTAATGACGTCACAGTTTAACATTTTATAGGAGTCCACACTGAATCATATTTACGTTGATGACGTCACAAATTGGGCTCAACACATTTCTTATAGTTCCCCTTCCTGGAGTGTCCGTTTCGAGTCAACCAAGTAGAAAGTTAATATCAATAGTTTTAATTTTTGAAAATTGATTCCTGTTACAACATCCATTCAACTCGATTTATAGTAGGCTATAATATAGTGAACTTAAGTTAAACTTCTTAGTTCCTTATACTTAAAAGGTAGTGATTAACACAAAAATGGTCTGAGAGCAAATTTTACTTCTTTTTACACTGGATCAAGGAAAACAAACATGACATATTACTTACTGTGATTCGAGTTTGGTGGTGGTGGTGGACTTTTCACATTTAATTGGAAAGTGTCTTGTTTTACAGATTTTGCTCATAATACAAACTACTTGCTACGTACGGCACGACATCCTCCTTGAGAACTTGAAATTGAGGTCCTTAGCTTATACTGCTGGTCCCGGCTACATCACCATCATGGCTGTGTTGTCTGGACTTGGCATGTTTCATAAGGAAATGTATTTACCGCTTGTAAGTGCCTACCAATATTATATCCAAATTACGAATAATAGGATAAATATGGATCTGGAAATGAGGGTGGCTGGATAAGAGACGACTTTAATCTTAGTTGATTTAAAACGGCTACGCGGAAGTTTTGTGTAAAGAAGAGATTGCAGCTCAGCACATTTCCGCGTAGAAAAATAAATCTGATGGATCTAAGATGTGTAGAAAGCGAAATCAATATTAGTAACACATTTTGACACTTTCTGTGGGCGACGCTTCAGTGATGACGTGATCTATACAACCAATCAGGCAGCAGACCTCTAGGAAAGTAAAATTTCAATGTCACCGATTTCTTGAAATAAATCCTTTTGTGCAGGTGGTGATATTCGAGGTGTTAGGGTCTGTGCTGAACATGGTGTCGGGTGCGTTTCTGCAAGATGCATTTCTCACCGCAGAGAAACCAACACACTCAGACCTCGCAGTGGCGATCATCGCTCTGGTGGCTGGAACCTTGTTGCTGTTAGATGCCATCTGCTCCTTTTTCGACGGAAACTTTATCAATTTCCAAATATCTACAGTTTCATTTATGTAACCAGATATCTTAATAATAATAATAATAGTTTTACTATTTGTGATCTCGAATCTTCAACGAGAATTTTGTTATTTGACCAACAATACCAAGTGCCAAGGCTGTGGATCAGTTTTCAGAAGTACATTTTTCTTATATTTCGGTCCCAGTCTCAAGGAAAAGTGGAAATACACGGGTAATTATTATAACACGGACTGTTGGAATAAATTAACTAAGAATTTCTTATATTGATATTAAATTGCAAACACATTTTCCTGTTTTGCTACATGCAGATAGGCACAGGCTGTAGTTTACAGTTGAAGTTTAAAAAGGATGAATAATAATAGGGGAATAGACAATAAATAAAAAGGTGGTATTCGCAATGAAAGCAAAAAATATATGAGCTGGAATACAAACAAATGACTTCAGTGTTTCAGGTCCCGTTTAAAGTACCGAAGTATCGTTTCTGAAAGTAAAGAGAACACGAAAAGCTGCCATAAAATATGAAATAAGTAATGTATAAGAGCATTATACCTGCGTAGAACATGATTGACAATGGAAAATGTTACGATAATTTGTGTACGAACATCATATCGTGAAAAGAGAGTATTATTACACTCACTTTTCAATACCAGAGAACTGAGATGATTAAGATGAATATCTGACGTAAAGGCAAATATTCTTTCCTAATAATTAATACTGTAATCATTAATTTATTTATCAAGATATGTTTCGTATGAAACATTTAAGAAGAGTTTAATCAAAACTAATAATTCAAGAAATTTATTATGTTTCCCGCGTATACCTTAAAGTTAAAAATAAACTCAAAATTTCAGTGTAAGCGGAACAGGATAGCGGAGTAAACGGGTTGCCATATTTTTTAATGGATTGTGATGGAGGTTATCAAATAGGAGTGGAACATTGTAACTGGTCAAGGAAAAAGTTCCGGAAGGTTTTGACTCCACCTTGTGAATGAAATGTTGTTTTTACGTCTTATATCTGTGACTACAATTTTTGCAGCGGAAGGTAATTCCCAAAACTCTTTAATGGTATATATTGGTAAACTATGTGTCTTTAGCTGATTACAAGTTACATATAATGTTTAAATCCACTCGGTGAAAAACAAACTGCGATTAGAGTGCGGGGCGGAATAGGATACTACTGTATAAGGCAAAATGTGTGTTCCTCAAGAAAAGAAGGAAAAACTTGCAGACTTAACTTATAAGAATGAGTTCAGGATGCTGTACCTAAAACCATTAGATTAAGAAAGAAAATTAACGTAAAAAGGGGGAAAATGTTAGCAAAGATAGTACAGTTGCAAAAAAAAAATATTTTGCGAAAGGAAAAATTGATAAAGCGATCAACCGTACGCCAAATAAGCCTCAGAAATAAAAAAAATAACTATATGAAATTGAGCATTCCCACTAATTTAGCATTAATTTTAATTTTATTGCACGAATTGTATGTACAAACATCCTATTTCGTTATGCCCGGGGAAATTTAAGTTTCTTCTTACAAAAATCTAAATTCGTTGTTTCAAGTTGTATTGATATTATATTAAGTAAGTAATAGAATAAAATAATGTTTTATACTTTCGTGAGGTAATTTTTCTTTTTCCATAATTTCACAAAAATTGTTAAACAATGTGTTCCGTTCTGAAACCGGCTTCCCCTAACGGTTTCAGAGAAAAATACCAAAAATCATTATTTTTAAATTGGCAATATAGGGCTATCCAATATCCCTCAAGATGAAAATGAGAAGACGGCTGTAAGGAAGCAATCAGTTAATAATAAACACAAAAAAGCAGTATTTTTATATAAAATTATTTTTCAAACATAAGCAGAGTAATATTGGTCAACAGCGCCTAAAGTTCCAGCGAACCATATTTTAATCAAATAGAAGCATTGCAATAAAAAAACCTTTCCTATCTGGAAGCCGAAAGTTGTTTTTCATATCAGCTATTTCGATATAGGATCATCAAAAAAACATGCATGCTTTGGATATAGATAATTTGTCAGGATGGCCATTACGTAAGGAGTAACTTTCGGCTTGGAAGTGAACTTTGGCCTTCAGAGGAACTCTGAAAGTATGTAACGCAAAATAAAAAATCTGATAAAAATTACACTATAAAATAATCAGAAATGGTTCTAGCGCACAATTAATATGTAAAACACCAGTTATACGATATTACTCTCTGTGAGCATCTTTCTGAACGAAGGATCAGGAAAGCGAGTATATTTATTTACAGTAGAAAGAGCATATCTTTATGCTTGAACTTTTTGATTACTTTTATTTCATTGTCAAAACATAAAAATTAATTTTTTATAAGAAAATTAATCACCTTCAGAAATTACTCAAGCAGGCTAATGAATTTATCTCATCTCGTCAAAATTTTCGTCAGAGAGGATTCATTTGATAATAGTCTTCACTTTCCGGAATAAAGAAAAATATGGAAAAAAAATTAATTTTGAGAATCATTGCGTTGGTAAGTGACATTAGATATAGCTATGGACGTAATTAAATGAATTAATTTACATAGTTCTGGACTGTATAAAATGATCCGTGATTTAATTAGATTTTAAAGACACCTAACTTTGTCATCGCTGATGGACTTTAAACATCTATTTCTATTTTGTTGAAAAGTCCCAAGTCCTCAAATTATAAAATTATTAACTATATTTAGCATGTAATTAATCAACAGAGTACTTTTTACTTCTAATTTCTCATTTTCTCCACAGATAACAGCGATTGCAAATATGATATTGCTTCCAGTGTTCGTGTTTCATCCCACAGGAGCACTGTACTGGAGCATGGCTTACGCCATCCCGCCAGCCGTCACTACTCTTCTCGCAATTGTGCTCCAAATGATTTTAGATAATTCTGCTGAAGACTTTTTAGTGAGTTGAAACTCTTTTTATTTTCAATCGAGTTTAAAGAACACATGTTCCTGAAACAGTCCTCAAACCATTTGATTGCAATTACAACTTTTGTTACATATATTCAAGTGTATATTTAGATTTATTGTTGTTTCCATTAGTCCTCGATTGAGGAAATAGGATAAATCATATATTAAAAATTAAAAATGAACAAAATAAAGAACATAATTAAAGACAAATAAACTTAAAATAAATTAATAAAAGAAAATGTATACAGACAAAAGTCAATATAAACAACACGGACACACGATGTCACACAACTGGGAAACACAAACAAGCACACGCAATGGAGTTGTAACTACTTGGAGCTCTGTACTACTCGAATTGATTATAGCGCAACGGACAAGAGTTCCTTATTTGATTAAAAAAATGACAATATTCATAATTGAAATAAATTGGTTTTTTGCCAGTTTTTAAATACTGACTACTAAAATATCCAATCTGCATTTTCTCCAAAAGTAATCTTTGAAGAATAAATACTTAGTGCTCCCAGAATAAGAAAACTAGGGGTAAATTATAAATTTCTTTTGTTACGTTAATTATGCTAAAGTTATTCTTCCTATTTCAGGTAAAACTTTACCTTGGTATGTGCGGACCACTCAGTATTTTCTACGGTCTTGTTTGTTTCGCTGACTACGACAGAGTAACCCAAGTCACAGAAATTCTCATAATCGGAATTATATCCATAATTACCGGAATTATCATGTTTGTAGACCTTTTATGGAAATAGCTAATTAAGGGAATCAAGTGCCCGTAAAAAGTGTCTGCGAACTGTGATTTGTCCTTGTGTGGTGTACCCGAGCATCTGGAAACGTCGATATTTATCGTTGTCTCTGCATAGTGCCAGTACTTTTTCGTTTCAACAAAAGTAAATCTTGAGTTTAAAATTGTTTTATATACTTTACAGTTACTTCTTTCCATTTGTAAAATGTAAATGCATACGTACTTTAAATATTAAAGTCATTTCAACCTAGAATCCCAAATGTTTCTTTAATGAACTAGCATATTATGTATCTCTATGAAAATACAATTTATTAACCAGGTCTTATGGTGTTTTAATTACGAAAAAAAAGATTGAGATTTGAAATCAATTCATGGCATCATCTATAATACTAAAAACATTTTTCAGTGTGTCCGTCAGTATGTAACAGCTATAGGCGTCCACACTACTGGTTCGAATTTGACCAAATTTGGTACACATGTTCCTCAGGTCCCGGAGCTGCCCATGATTTTTAAATTTTTAACTATATTGAAGTTATATATGTGAAAAAATTGAAAATATCAACAAACCTCTGGGGTTGGCTCAAGAAAAAGACTTTTTATTTATTCATTCATAAATGGTAGAATTATGAATATGCGGAGTATTTATATAGCCATAAATACTGTGTCTAAGTTTTGGCACATACTGTACTTCCTCTTGTGCTGAAACATTTTTTGAGTCATTCGGTGTTTACACAATATGTTATATGCCAAAATGACAAAAGTATTCATTTCAAACTTGCCATCAAAATTACTTCACCACCGAATCTCTCATTACAAATTAATTGTCTTATAGGCAAAATAATTACTAATTTCAGTGTCTATTTTCCCAACTTCCTCGTCGAGAAAACCGAGTGATTCACCACCTAGTCGAGTCATAATATGTACGAAGCGATTACACTTGATATCTGGCAGAAAACGCGCATAAATAATTTTGTTCTTACAAAACCATAATTCGGTAACGAATCAACACTGCAAGTAAATGGGCATTTCGAAAAATCAGACTCTAACAGACTGAAATTAATCGCAAACAAACGAATCCGTATCACATTGAACCAGGCGAGTTGGATCGTTTTTATTGCATGGTGATCGATGATAACTTTTTGCGTTGTGGCTCTCTCATGGCGTAAAGCGTAAAGGAAACGCTCAGCCGGAAGGGCGTGGAGCTTCTCAGTTTAGTCCACAGACTTGTTTCCTACGTTCTCACAGAAAGAAATGTCGACTCCGGACAGCGATTATGTGTCTGCAGCTACCAGGACGAGTCTGCTAGTCTTCAAAACTTTCAGGTACGTGACTATCTCACAATTAGAAATAAAACTAATCCGATAACTTTCAATTGCCATGTTGAATAACATATCGTGATTTTGAGGGAAGGAGAAAGGATGAGGAAGAAAGTGACTGACGCCATCTTAAATTTTAGATATCCAACTTAAAATATAGTATTACATGTAACAAACACAAACGACATAAAAATACCACGTTTTACACCTTTTTTAGAACGTCCTCAGTGCACAGGTATAACAAATTTTAAAAAACTTAATTTTACAAAACGCAGTCACTCACAATGAATTTTCTGTAATTTCAATAAATAATTAAATTTTGGAGACATTTATCAAAGCGTGTGCCATGCAGCTAAAATTATATTTAGCGTAATTTTAGTTATTGTTGACAGTAAACAAAACTTCTTGGTACATTAAAATAATTAGCAGTAATAATGTATCGTAAGTTTATTTAAAATTACATGTTACGTTATTGACTTTATAGTCCAATTGATAACTGTATCATAACATTTTCTTAATACCGTATTTTTATACAAAATTTTAAGGGAGTTGCCGATTTCGTTCTTCTTAAAACCTGACTACTTTTTTTAACACAAAGTGGTGTAATTGATTTCTTATATCAGAAAATTTTAATAGTAATCTTAATAAAAGAGTAAAATTTCCCTTTGAATTGTGTTGACTGAAACACGTACAGTCAGTCTGTAGTATTATCTGCTACATTCCTTCCACCTTAAAAACCACCTTTTTTACCAATTTTCTGTATCAGCTCCTTCGATCAATACTTGCTCAATTTCGTAATCTCAGGTCCCTTAATGAGAGTACGACTTAATAAAAAGAATGTATACCAATAAATAAAATTGAAGTCTCTCTGTGACTTCAAAATAAATGCCAAAAATTAAGTAAAAATTACTATTTATTCGATGCCTAACCATAAACTTTTTTAGAAATTTGTTAGTATGCTTGAATCATCCAATGATACCGTATTTTCCAAAGCAGAGTCCATATTCAATATAATTAAGTTCCCTTAACGTGACCTGAATGCTTCGTATTCTCGTCGATTTGCAGTCCCACTTAGGGGGACAACAATAAATTTTCCTCAATACTGATCACCATACTCTGGTTTATTTTGCAGCGCTATTTACAGGTCGTATTTATCTCTATCCATACCATATTTCTCCAGTCTCTTTCATCTCTCACTGTCCACTAACTCAGTTACCCGAAGTCCCAAGCTGTCCTAAAACAGCTGTGTACACCTGATCCCTCGTCTCCAGAATTACATTTTCTGCGAGGCTTACCTTTGTCATGCCTCAGTAGAATTCAATGGGATCGAAAAGATACCTGTTGATCTGTTTGGAGATCAGCTGAACACCTTCAAGAAATAGTAATTCATAAATACTTAAGCATTTTATTCAATTGTAACAGAGTACACAAGCAAAAAAATTAAACTACAGGTTTGCTTCATTAATTTTTTGTAAATTTTGACGATCCGGCAATAATCTGGTTGAAGACCATTTATGCGATTTGTTAGATGACCAGACTCCAGTTGCAATCGTCGAACGAATTCGATGCAGCAGTTGAAATATATTGATGGTCTCAGTCAATGAGTTGATTGTGTAACCTCACAGCTGTTTTCATGTATGTCTTCAGTCACGAACCAACCAGAAGTAACTCCGAGCGCTCGACACGGTACCGAAGACCACAAAGCCTGCTCAGTAAACGGGAAGATGACGATCCGCCTCCTAACTACGCCACAGCACTCACAGAGTACTGTTTCATGGGAAAAGTTGCGCAACTGGTGAGTTCCCTTACTTAAGGCAATAATGAAAGCTCAACCTATGGAAGAAAAAAAACAGTGGATATTATTTCCGTACCCCCATCACATCACAACCACACTCTAAAGGACGGGTAATTGTTTTCTTACTTCCGACAGCCTTAATCTCCAGTCAAAGTTGAAGAATGGTCAATTATGTATTGTTGATATATAAAAATATTCTCACTGTTAATATTTCATAATCATGACTCAGGACCTGAGGCAAATACTCAAGTGTTGTATTAGGGTGTTAGATTTTTCATTCTCCTTTCAAAGAATCGCACATTGTGTCAACACTGTATTTCTTTGTTGCTTCCACTTATAAATTAATATTTTAAATACAAAAAGCAATAGACTGTAATTCATTCACTGGCTCGGTGGCCATCGGTAGTTGGTTTAAGTTGGTCGCACGAGATGTATTAATTCTGTTGGTCTGATGCAGGTACTGACCATCATCGCAGCTGGTCTGTTCGCCGAAGGTAGCCAGATCATTTCTCCGACGAGAGCGCACATGTTCCCGCACGTTGTTTATGGATCCTACATCATCATTATGGGCATTGTAATTATGAGCTACTTGCTGGGACAAAAAATGCACGAGATGCTGGTAAACACATGTTATTTTCTCACAAATGTGCAGTTGAACCATTACGTGGCACGAACATATCGATTTAGTCACAACATATAATGGTAACGAATCAATTAATTACAAAGAAAAATTACTTGCACATCATATTGGCATTTATCTTGCTATCAAAGGAATCCAACTATTTATTTGATTGCAATAAAAATAATAAAAGGAAATTCCCAACATTTTCCTTTCCAAAGCAGGCAAGGGCGCTGTTACTGTTGACATTTATCATGCTAATTCATTTTCAGCTGTTAATGTTTACAAAGTACGCAAAACTAATCGTGTCAAACTTGTCCTTGACAAAATCAAAATCATACTAAATAGATGGAAACAGAATGATTATATCGATTATTCAGCATGTCTACCATTAGTCAACCTCAACACAGATATAGTTCATATCCCACTTAAAATATATAAGCATAATTTTCCTTTCCAATTGTCTCAATGAAAAACCGTATTTAACTCTGTTAAAAATTCCCTTCAGTTCATCAACAAAATCAAACAACTTGCCATTCCACATGACCACTTATTATTTCCTCTGGATGTTGTTCCTTTTACTTCCAACCCCAACAATCTTGTCATTGATAATTTCAAAGAAATGTTCCATCTATATTTGATAATTTCAATGTATAATGTAAAGTTGACCTAAAATGATTCGTCATGAAATAATTTTGTGGAACTCCGTCGAATAATCTTTAAAAATTGTATGATTTTACTATTTAATGGATACTTCTTCTTGTATATCATTCGACAGAATGATTAATTTTGAGTGGCTAAGAAGCATGACAAAGGGCGCAGTGGTAAATAAAGTGAAAAATAGTTAAATTTGAAGAGGAAAGGTCGAGTTTCTAATTAGTATGTGAAGAACATGGGTTAATATTAGCAAATGTCAGTTGGTAAGTAGAAATACGGAACGGAGTTTGAAAAAAATAGAATACTTATTCGGTAAATATGTTTCTTTAGAAAAGTGCTGATCTCGTATTAATATATTATGATACACGACCAGTTTAAACATTTGAAATAAGAACTATTAATGATTTTTAATATAAACGAAAATACTATCTCCGCTGAAAAGGATGTCAGATAAGTTTAGGTCAAAAATATTAGCTTTCCAATCCAATACTGTTTCTGGAAAAATGTATATACCATCATTATTTCGACACAAGTAGCTCAAGACTATAGACAAAGGATCAGATAATACGTGTGCATTGTTCTGCATCACAATATTAAACAAATAATAATTGCAGAAAAATAGCGATGAAAATCTCGTAATGAAAGTAATAAAGTTTATATTTTCTGCTGTGCTGAACAGCCCAGGATTATGTTCACGAATATACTCCCCCTTTCCTCCTGCTGAATGCTAATATCAATGAAATAGTAAAAAAGTGGAAATAGCTTAATATGAATATCAATTTTATAATCTTTATACATTTATGATACTATTTATTCTTTAAATTTTCCTATCACTAAGTAGTATGTCCTCATGGGTAAGTCTGATCGTTTCTGTGTTTACAGATCCGTCTGTTTCTGATCTTGGGGACGCTCCTGTTCCTAGCAGCCAGCTGTTTCGTTCTGAATGTGCTGAGAAAGAATTGGGTTACTTGGGAACACCCCGAGAACTTGAACGAGTTGGGAATTGAGTGGGTAAGACGGAAGAGGTCCATGCTGCTAGCGCAAAGTCTCGTCGCCCTCGTCGTCGTGGGTCTCATGGCAACGGACCTCGGCCTTTCCATCAGACGCTCATTCATGCAGCGGGGATAATAAAAGAAAAACATAAACCGCAGAAGAAATCAAACATTATGTTCGTATATCGAAAATACAAAGCGCTATTAACGGAAAGAGAGATTGCTTTGTGATGCAGAATTTCGATTGCAAGTTCTACGCATGATGGGAAGGTAGAAAAGTTGGGGTTCGTATTATTCGACCTTCTAAACTTGTTATTCAATCAAAATTTGGCTTCAGTAAAGTGATGAAGTTTTTATGAATTCCACAGAATTCAGTTTTCCTTTTTATTTTGTACATTATTAATATAGTATCTGATGATAACCCAAAGTTGGGTCGAAACGTTGTACGCCTGTTATTGTACTTTCATGAGATGTAATTCTTTAATTTAATCGTATTAAATTCAAATTATTGCGACTCTATTGACTCATAATTTGTTTTATTTCAAACTCAAATTTAATCCTTAAGGTAGATAACTTAATTTATATTTCTAGTCCCCTTTGAATGCGAGAATGACGCACACAGACAATCTTCACACGAACACACACATTTTGTATATTGTAATCTGCAAAACGCGTCGTGACAAATTCAATAAAACATTTAATGGGCGTAAGAAATTGAGTGAGAAGTAAGGATTTTGTGCCTAGCATTTCGGACTTACGGTATCACAGATAGAGGAAGAGGTAGAGTGCCAAGGAAAGGCCTCATGATTTTATCGCATGCTGAGCCGCCAGATGTGTCGGGGTGAAAAACTTATAAAGGTGTCTCGATGAGCGGGATAAATGCCATTAAGTGACGTTAGGGTACAAGTAGAACCTGTCTGGAGGCTACATTAAGAAGGAAGTGTAGAATGCTAAAGTGCAGATCCAATGTTCCTAGAAAAGCGGAAGAGGTTGGCCAACACTTCCGTCCATGACGAAGATGGCAGTGGCGTAATACATACACAGTAGTAGCCATGGCGTCGTCTCCGTCCGAACGATCTTCTTTCAGGTGATATTAATCGTGCAATAACTAATTAAGCCAAATAATTTGTCATGTAAATTTTCGCTAAATGTTACGAGAAATTCCGGTATAACGGGTGTTAATGTAAAAGCCATCATAATGATATACGATTTGCTTGCATATTTTAATTTAAACAGTGTACAATTAACCAGGAAGTGCTAAACAGAATAGGAGAAGAGAGAATAATATGGAGGACTTTGACCGAGAGAAGGGACAGATTAATAGGCCACGTTTAGAATAAGTATTAGGCGGAAGTGTGTGGGTTAAGAACAGAAGAGGGTAGACAAGGATGGAATACGCTAAGCAGTTTAGGGAGAATGAAGTAACTATGTAGAAATGAGAAGCCTTGCGCAGGAATAGTTTCCATGGAGGGTTGCATGTGACCAGTCTCAACACACTTAATAAAGAACGGCTAATAAAATGCAAAGTTAAGTTAATTTTCTTCGAATGACTTGAGGTTTATTTTATTACCAATTATAACATCATATGGTTTTATAATTTGATTCTTTTTGTGTAAACTTTTCAGTATGGATCCTACAGTCCGCTGGGTAAAGACGCAGAGGTTCAGCATTCCGTCGACTCCCACCATTACAAACGACTGTCCAGAGGAAAAAAAATCAATCGATCTAAAAACTTTCAGCTTCTGTATAAAGGTGTTGGAATTGGTAAGCTAAATTGTCTTTTAAGATTACAGTATCTTCAAGAATTTTTTTGAGTATTAAGTGACTGATTGTAATTTAGATGTACAGTGATAAAAAATGGTTATAAATAAGTCGAAATCTTAATTAAAACCAAAATTTTATTTAATTAACTATTATTAAAAATTAATAGAGGAGTTTCGGTACATGCCATAGTAAAGTACAATTAAAAAGACCAAATTAAATAATACATTACAAAAAATTGTTAAATTGTCGTCTGAACCTTTATATAAAGAATTTTTTACGAAACAGTATGGTACTTTAAAAAAACTTAATTTTAAAATGGAAAGTAATTATTTAAAGAAATTTGACTGGTTGTTTAATTTTTTAAAGTTTCAAAGTTTTATGGTTTAAAAATTTGAGAAATACATATTGTTTCTTTAGGAAATAAATTTCTTTACCCACAAATTCCAATAAAAATTTAATTATTAACTTCTTAAAGAACTTTGAACCCATCATTAATTTATTCCTTATATTTCAGAACTAAAGTATCACAAATTTTGCAAAGTAGTACATTCAGTGCCGACCTCCTGTGATGTGGTGGTTAGTGTTGCTGTCACGAATCACGGAGGTCCCAGGTTCAAATCCTGGCATGGGCAAGGACGTTGTGTGTGTTTGTTTTGACTCTGTGAAACTACAGATTACGGGTTCCCTCTACCGTAGTCGCTAATAACACTGGTCAACATTATTTTTGTCTCATGAGTACCAATAGTTGTACTTAATGCAGTATTTTATCGTGCTTTTAAATATGTATTCGGAATTTCTCCATCACCTACAGTTCACCACAAAATAAATTCCCATCAATACCTGTGACTCACTCTGCTAGTATGAAAGAAACATATGAAAACTTTAAATTTATATTGGCAAAGCTTCAGTATGCATTGTATGAATGGAATATTTGTGGTGATTTGAAGGTAACTGCACTTATTCTTGGTCTGCAGCTTGGTTACACAAAGTAGTTTTTTTTTGTGTCTTTGGGATAGTAGGGGCAAAAAAAACCCATTACATCAGAAAAGAATGGCCTAAACGCGAAATATTTATTCCTGGACATAAAAATGTGAAACATGACTCATTGTGTTACGTATCAAACTAAGATTAATGAAGAATTTAGTGAAAGCCATGGGCAATACTCCTGGTTTCATGTACTTAAAACAGAAGTTTCCTAAAATTAGTAAATCAAAAATTAAAGAAGGGATATTTGTGGGTCCACAAATACGATCACTAATACATGATGAGTAGTTTGAGGAACTATTGAATCCACTGGAGAAAGCAGCTTGGCAAGCATTCGAAAAAGTAACTTACAGCTTTTTGGGAAATCTAAAGGTGGAAAATTACCGTGATATTGTCAATGATCTTATAACATATTTAAAAATTTGGGATGTAATATGTCCTTAAAAATACACTTCCTGCACTCGCATCTAGATTTCTTCCAGGAAAATCTTGGCGAAGTGAGCGATGAGCACGGGGGACGCTTTCATCAGGAGATTTCAGCGATATAAAAGAGATATCAAGGCAAATGAATCCAATTATGCTGGCCGATTATTGTTGAACCATTAAGAGGGATGCTCCACACGCGAAATATAGCAGAAAATCTTAAATTCTAGGTGAGACCGAATGTTCAAATATTGTCTACTTAAGAATGTAGAAAATATTTAAGTGTTTTAAATTATAAACGCCTCTCTCGGTAACCTTGCGTGATGGAGAAAAATCGATATTATATTTGAAATCAGGAGAAGAAATGCTATCAAAATCACTTTTTTTATGAGCCAAAAATTTCTTTCTTTTTTGTTGCCCAGTGTAACCATAGAAGTTTGTTAGACTTTAAATACAGTGATAAAAAACACCTACAGTAATACTTCTCACAATAAAGGTTACATGAACCAACTATTCAATACCATTTGTGCAACAACAAAAAAATATAGTTTCTAATAAAGCAGATAAAGGTGCAGTTACAGTAGCTATGGACAGGTCTGAGTACTTGGGGAAAAAGCAATACCATATTATCAGACAAGTAAATTTATGAAATATGTAATAATAATAGTTATAGTCATTGATAAATTAAAAGTCATCCTCAGAAGGTTAAAGTTAAGAAATTATTATTACTTACTTAGCTGCTATTGGACATTTGCCCGGTGGCAGCTATATACAAAGAAAACACAAATACAATTACAAAAAATAAAATACAAATCACACTAAGCAACAACTTTGATCTGAATCATATTGATAATAAAACCTTCCTGTCTTTATTCATGATCTCTGTTAACAAAGAAAGAGCCTATGTTCTACCCAAAATTCAAGAACACTTTTTATCTTATAAAGTTACAGTAGCTTCAATAATTAGCCTACACAAATTTTCAATTTTTTGCATAACTTGTCAAAAAAAGGTTTAAATTGTGAAGTACATTATTCTGTTAAAAATTCATTACAATTAGTAGAGAACTTACAAAATTTAAAATGTACCTAATGATCATATTTTAGTTTCTTTAGATGTTGTTTCCCTGATCAACTCATTACTTAAAGAATCAATTATAGACAATTTCAAAAAACACTTTGGAAAACAATTTTTCATGTCTTACTAGCATTCCTTTGTCTGATATACTTGTTTTACTCCATTTAATTTTGAACTCAACTTATTTTTCATTTAATAATTCTTATTATCACCAAATAAGTGGATCTCCAATGGGAAATCCATTGTCCCTATTTCTTTAAAGAGATTGTAAAGATGAGAGATTTTAAAGCCTTATGTATCTCATTATTAGATTTTAAACCATTAACATACTTCAGATACGTTGAGGATACTTTTTGCATCATTCCAAAAACTAAATTAGATCGTTTAATCCAAATTTTCAATAGTTATCATCAAAATTTAAATTTTACTTATGAAATAGAGGAAAATAACTCTTAATTTTCTTGATGCGATAAAGGTTTTAAATAAAAAAAATTATAACCAATTGGTATCAAAAATCTACATATTCTGGAAGAGTTCTTAATAAAATGTCCAATCACCCCATTGGTCAAAAGAAAGCCATGGTTTATAATCTGGTAGATAAGATTGTCAAATTGTCACATCACAAATACCACAGTGAAAATCTAAATAAAGTTAGCAATATTCTGTTTCTAAATTCATATCCAAATCAATTTCATCAACAAACATATCAAAATTAGATTGAATAAACTCAGGTATATTGACAATAATTTATCTGTTAAAAAGATTAATTACAGAAAAATGAATTTCATAATTTTACCTTATTTAGTCTGTTTAGCGCGAAATAACTTGCAAATTTAATGAATAATATATTTTAAGTACTTGAAAAATATACAAAAATGTTTACTTCTCGAGTGCGGCACACGCGCTGCGCCATATAAAAGCGACGCGTTGTTTAAGATTAAGAGACAAAAGAGTAATTTTGATTAAAATTTCCACGTGAAAAATTAGAATTTTATTCATTTAATGTATGAGTAATTTTAGATTTGACAAAATGAAGAACGTACAATAGATTAACGATTTTAAAACAAATTATAATTAAAATTATATAAATAAAAAGACGTCCAATAAGTTAGCATATAAATTTATTCCTATTTAATTAACATAAATACGACGATTCGCCTCCCTTTTGAGACTTCCTCCGGCACAAAATTTAGCATTCATACCATCCACTTATCCAAAAAGATTATTAAATGTATTGAAGTATTTGCATGTAAGAATTTGGTGCCGCTGACCATCTCCTGCAACGAAATTGTATCATTATATAATAAAATAATATTATTCTTATATAATATATAATTCTAAGATAACTTTTGTAATGCTTCAATTAATTTGGTCCTTTTAATTGTAGATTAGTACGGCATAAGCCATAAGCTCCTATATAAATTTTTAATAAACTTTGCAATTGAATGGAAACAATAAAAATAAATTTTCTTTATATTAAAATTGCGACATTTAAAACCAAGTGCTTTTTCATCATTGCAACAGGATTTTTTCTTGTAAAGTAGCCTGCCATTTGAATATTTTCCCTATGACAGATGAACTTGTTTTCCAAAAACGTATATTTCTTACACCCCTCAAAATAGACCAAGGGGCCTCGGCGTGTGACAACCTTAAACCCCAGAGAGAGAAGGTGGCATCGACGAAGGAAATTCAGGGGAATCACCTGCTTGATCTAACACCCATTTATGGATGCGATTTTTTTTAAGTTTGACAAAGTAGACGACATTAGCACAGCACTATGGAAAGAGTTCAAAAATAATATAAAGAAACACATAAAAATATAAGGGGTTTAAACACTCCAAAATTGTTTGGGATTGAAATTGATATAGTCTCAAGATACGATGTGCAAAATAATGGCGTTGTATTGTAGTGAAGGCAAGCCGGAACTCAACTATTTGTTACGGTAACTTATAATTGTAAAAATTATTTAAAAAACAATGACGCCTTAAAAGTACAGGGTGCGGTAAAAATACCTTTTCGTTGTTTCTATATATGTTTGTAAGAATACAACGAATGTTTTTAACGCTGATAGCAGCGTTATGCCATCTTTACTCCGAGGAGAAGAACAAGAAAATACTCCCCTCCACATTCTCACTTCTCCTGCTGCCTGCGCTACTCATACCACTTGATATTTCTCACGACCTATACATTTTTCATTATTATTCTGTAACCAGGTGTATGTAACTATACATACTATACATAACTATACACAGTTACATAAACTTAACTAGGCATGGAGTAATGTGCCTCTGTAGATTCTTCAACGATAATGCTATGAAATTTTGAAAATGTTGGTTAACACGCATGAAGTTAGCGTAAATGTTCTATCGTGATACATCGCTAGACACTGTAACGATTGATGATTTTTACCCTCCAATAGTAAAAATTGAAGCTCTACCAATGTTTTTCTTCATCCAGCTGGGCTCGTTGTTGGCAGAAACGCTATACATCTGGGGCAGTACTCTCATAGTGAACAACATTTCCACACTCATCTTTCCTCACGTCGTCTACAACACCTACGTCATCGTGAATTGCGTCATAGTCATCAGCTACCTTTCCAACAAGAAGATGCAGGAAATGCTGGTAATATGGTTAAACATTTTACTAGCCCTTGTTTAGTTTCACCGACACTAAAAGAAAACGTTGGAAAATAATATTTTTCAGAATTAAAAACAAAATTATACAAGGATTATTTGTTACAGATCAGAATGTTCGGGATGCTGGGGTCGATTCTGTTCCTGACAGCGGGGGCAGTGACTCTGTACCAGTGCTTCGTGTACTGGGATGCATTCAGACAGGCCATTGAAGACAGGCGTGACTCAGTGGATGACTATGGTGAGAAGGAGTTGATAGCCAGTAGACGATCAGCTCTGGTGGCTCAGGGGATCATCGCCACGCTGTGCGGCGCCGCTCACCTATCCGACGTCTACATGTCCATTCATCGGACGATCAAGAACATGTAATAGTGACAACAGATCCATTCTATTAAGATCTTCTTTTCTGTGTCCGTCAGGTTAAATTTACGCCTTGGCAAAGACTACTTGCCTAAATGTTGTTAAGAATCTTTATGACACCAAACCAAAATTCCGCACGACGGAGGTAAACGAAGGGTCGGAAGGTCAGAGTACAGAAAAGAAACTGATACAGAATTATATACTTTACATTATCGATGACATTAAACCCACCCAAATAATCACCATCCAAGACTTATACGTTATCATAAATGGCAAAGCAATTTCTACTTTTGCCTTCCAACCTGGATGTAACACTTTCCATTTCCTAATCACCCATACTCTTTCTCTGAACACAATTCTTGGACGGTACCAAAAAGATTAACATCAAATGAAAAAAAGAAAATAATATTCTATTATTGTAAACAAGAAAAAACGCACAGTTGACACTGATTTTTTTTTTTTTGTAGAGTGTAACAAGCTGCACGAGGGTGATCCTGAAACAGGCAACTCCCATTTAATAGCATAGGATCTTAAATATTTGTAAATAATATGTATCATTTCATTAAAAGACTGCACTTAATTTTTAATTACATACAAGTTTGTTAAATGAAGCAAAATAAGAAAATTACCTAACCTATATTTCCCAAAATCAACAGAAACATAACATTGAATTACTTCAGGAAAACAAATGATTAAATTAAATTTCCGCAATAGATATTTAAGCAATATAACTGTCGTAATTAGCATAATATGGTAACGTCAAACTTATATGGTCATATTCCATAATTATATATTCATATACTGTACTGATATGAATCTAAACCTTATCATAAGTTATTTTAAGAATGAATCATGGAAAGAAAAATGTCGATCGCCCCTGAAAGCGAAACAAAAACCTCCGTTCTGTACGCGGTTGTTTTAAACAATTGGAGGTCCCAGGTTCGATTCCCGGCCCGTTCGACATTTTTCCTTCCTTGATTCATTATTTAAATGTCTGTTTCGAGCTTTGTTTCCGTTTTCAATTAGAATAAAGAAAAAACTATTGCAAAACAGCCTCTATTTTCTAATAATTTTATTAATATTTCTTACATTGTTATATTATAAAATATTCATAGCAGCTTTCGGCTACATGCCATATTCATCTACATAAAATACACAAATATTCTAAAACATTTCAAAGATTAAATTAATAAAACAATAAATTTTAATTTATTTAATTATTTTAAAAAGTTAAAGTTTGTAAAATAAGGGCTTTTATATAGAATGTAAACACACTAAATGTATTCTGTGAAAATATAATCTAAAAAATGTTATGACATTATTTCAATAAGTTTTTACACGTTTCCTTTACAAACAGAAGCACTGCACGTGAAAAACATTTTATTTAGACACAATTTTCAGATACTAAATTAAGGCACTTTCATTCCATGTATGAGACATTAAGGAAATATTATTAAATTAAATAAAAATATTCAGGTTTATAAAGGACATATTAAAATCTTTAGTATTATTTTTAAAATTTTGAAAATGTTTTAACATATATTTGGGTTCATTTTTATATAAATGAATATGACCTATTAATATTATACATAAAAGTTAATATTTAATAACTTGATACTTCTTACAAACATATGGATACCCGATTAATTTATAAATTCAGAAACAATCAGGCATTTAAAATTTGAAATTCGTCGAAGGAAATATTGTTAGAAACAAAAAAATTCGATTGTTTTATCGGTTTTCTTAAAACCTAGGAAATGTTGACAGTTTTCGTGATTCAGGAGATCCACTAAATCTTGTCATTTGACAATTACGACAAGAAATTAGTTGATTCAAAACATTGTAACGCGTATAAAATTTCGGATTATATTCTGTTTTATTCAGATAAATTAATTTAACAATATGAAGCATTTGTACAAAATTCCGTAGAGAACAGTCCTGAGGTATTCGCAAGGCAGAGACCCGTCAGGGGGGAAACCCGGCAAAACAAACAAAACCATAACTTGTAACCTGACAGGTTGTTTTTGTCCCCCAGGATTGCTTGGGTGGCCCCTCCCAAAATTTGAATTTTTGGAGAGGAAGGGTAGGAACGCCAACACGATTGGAAGACATGGGGAAAATAGGAAAAGCAGGGAGACGAATCACGTTTAAGGAGAGGTTAATTCGAGGTGGAGAGGACCTCGGAAAAGGCATTCGGAAAAGAGAGTTGGAGGTGAGAGAAAACGGGAAGGACTGTCTGGCTTCGATTCTAAGCTGGGAGGAGAAGCGGCCTGGCTGCAAGGACAACAACGAAACTACACCAAAATTTAAGGCTTGCCGCCTGCCTCTATGCTGACCCGGAAGCTGCCATTGTGTAAAACCGAAGACTGCCGGTCAACAAGGAAACTTGCGAAAGACGCCTGTAAAGAAAGGAACCAAGGCAATAATCTCGCTCTGTTATGCGTATAAACGCGTAATACAGCCCTGAGTGAAAGTAGACTGTATTTACTAAGTCTTTTGCAATATTATTTCTGGTTAGAGCTCATCTAGGTAAATTAAATTGATTAAATTTAAATATTGTAATCTTGTTGAATAATTTAATTTTGTTAAGAATAAAAACTGTTTAAATTTCAAAGTAGATAGTTATGTTTAGATGGGTGGGCGCCAATAAATAACTTTTAATATATTTATAAATAATAAAATCCACGTCACAACAAATCGAATGACAACCAAAAAGTTCGTATCAAACGTAGAAAGAAAAACAATTTTGTGAATAATGTGACCAACAGAGTATGTTGTGAGAGACGAAAGGAAATTATTATTTTGAAATACTTTACAAAATTGAATTTCAATTGATTAGACAAAGAAGGAACCAATTTACAAACAAAATTAAGCGATAAATAAATTACCTGACAAAAAGCAATGAGGATTGCAGAAACATTGTGTGATATTTATTTTATCACTTATTTTCGCGTCTAGCGTGATAAAATAATTAACAAATCATGAATGGTTGCTGCGTTATTTATGGTAACGAAGACTGTGGTAAGACGACATCGTTGAAGAAGTCATGGCTCCGCCGACAGATTTCGTCGGTTTGACGGAAGGATGAAAAAACTTATGTTAAAAACAATCAAATACACACGTTTCACACTCAAATAGGCGAATTAATATCTTGTAAAAGTTGGGTACAACTACACTTTACCGATAAAAAAAAACTAGCGAATGATTCTATTATTTATTTAGTAAACTATAGTGTTTCGTCTAGTGGAAATATGTCACAAGTCAAAGAAAGCGGAAAAGTGGAGACTTTTATATGCCTACTTTCTTCCATCCTAAATATTTACCTTAGGATTAGAGATGGGCGATCTGATCGTGAGTTGATTCAAGAGCTCTGTCCCTCTGCAGAGTGAGCGAGCTCTGATGCAGAGTAAAAAAAGAGAGCTCTTTTGACTCGTCAATTCCTGTGAACCGAGAACAACTAGCTCTTTGAATCACTAATTCCAAATGAACCATTTTAGTCCAAACTTCATCTTTAATTAATTTACCATATATTAATTATAAACAATATATGTAAGTACAAAAAATACAAATTTTACTTAAACAATTTAAAATGCATGGAATTTTTCGCTCTATCTCTGGGTAAATTTACTGGCATATGAACAAAATATTGTAACCGAAAGCTAATATAATATTATATTACTTCACTGTCGATAATAAAATTCTGTAATTTTCAGAACACAAACGGTCCACGAATTCTCACTCAAAGTTACCCTATACTTTTCACATTACCCTCTCGATAACTCTTCACTATCTAATTTTATTAGCATAAAAAATTCATTTTCTTCCAAGCTCGGGGTAGACAAAAAGGAAGCATATTCCAATAAAATCACCAACAAAAGTTTGTTAGCTATAACACATTGTAACTAATTTTGATCCGTTTTTTTGGATTCATATTTTTATTTTTTGGAGTTATATGGAATTTTATATTCTATATAAAAGTTTTAATTCATAATTTCCAAACTTGACGGAAAATTATTTCCAGACTTGACTTGCTATATTAAAGTAATGGGTGCCAATAAAGTTTATTTTTTGACATGGGAATGGCAGCAACCCTTAACGAGAATTCTTTAGTTCGTCTCTCTTTAATAAATAAAAGGCGGTGCATTTTTTGGCTGATTCTAAAAAAGGAAACTTCCCTTTAATAGCATAGGAAGGGAATTGAAAAGGGAGCATGTGGAAGGTAGAGCTAGGTAGCCAAGGGGTTACTAGGGTCCAGTGGATATCGTTTAAGGATCCTACACGGGAATTCACATAAAAAAAGAGACGCAGGGAAACTAGAAAACCTTCAGCAGGGCTATGGGGTACTATTCTCACGCCCTTCCGAATAACGCTGCATGCGTTCGCTGTAGGGTAGCAGCATTCCTTTCTCCGTGTCTTCATTAGTTTTAGGAGGCAGCTGGCCGACTAATCCGATTGCCACCTCAATGCGATACAAAAATATAATAATTTTTATTCACTGACATACCAAGAACTATATAAGAATATTGGGCAATAATACATGATACAAATATACGGATATTAGAACAATATGCACAAAAAAATTGTTTCTAAAAGAGATAGTACACTACAGTTGAATTTAACTCGAAATTTTAGACCTTATTCGCCGAGACACCAAAACAAAACATATGTTTTCTATTGCAGAAAATCCTGATATTTCTAATGGTGTCAACTTTGAAACCGACATCTGGTGTTTCTCCAAACGATTTATGCCTCGGAAAAAACTCACTTTGCCATTTTTGCTTTGGCGCCATGTTTGTTGCACAAAATACATTGTCTGCAAAGCTGTAAATCATTAAATTGTAGAAAAAATATTAATGCCGTACCTACTTTATTTAGTCCAGCAAGATTCCTTGAAAATACGAAAAAACAAAGCTGAAATTTTTTTGGTAACTTTGGGGGCCATGCTGGTCAGGGATGATATTTGTGTAACTTTTTGTTATTATTTTAGTAATCAACGCATCATTTGTACCTCGGAAACGAATTTTCAGGGTCGATTCGTTAATAACTGTCTTAATATTAAACATCAAAATTGGCATTTTTGAGACGTTGAGTCTGACGAACGGCAGGCAGCCTTATACGAGAAGGCGCGCATCTTGGCCAAAAATACATATTTCGAACTGACATTTTGGAGATGACCATTTGAGCCATCATAGTACAAACGGTAAAAATTTCGTCAAAATTGGAGATGGACGTGCGGGGATCGTTCCTTAAATTAGGCCACTTGATATGGAATGACCCAAAACAGAACCAGCGTTTTCGATCAACAGGAACTTACGAATAGATGGTGTTCCTCCATTTGAATGTTGTAATATTATAATTATTAAGTCACAGAATAATGCTTTTTACGAAAGTCAGTGTCGATAATTTCACACTATAGTATTAACTTTACTCAGTACAGCCGTTTTTTGATCGTCGTCGTAAGTAGCTAAAATTATTTTTCTACATAAATGTTGAATACGTTGGTTTGTAAAATGTATTAGCGTGTATACTCTTGATTTTATACTAATAATTTCTTTGTTTGTTTCATATAGAGGGTGGAGTTACCATGGAAGTTCTGATTTAAAACGTTTAGCTCCGGGAAACGATTTGTTCGTCATTTGAGTTTGAGTAGTTTTTTGTTTGTATATGTACATTCATTTAGTTCAGTGATTGTCCTTAAATAACTATTTCTTAAAATGGATTATAAGAAAACTCTAAACACTAACTGTGCTCTCGGTCAAGTAAAATCCGTTTTCTGTGTGTCCATTGTTGTATGTATTTATTTATATTGTACTGGACAAAAAATAAAATTAAAGTTCTATATTTGTAATTTCATTTATGACGCATTATTTCCTCGACCACTGACCAACGCAATTAATAAAACTGTAAAACAAATTGATTTAACAACTAAATTGTTCGGACAAATTGTTAGACTTTTCTTTTGAGTCCAATGACCGTCCATCTAATTATAAATGTATTAATTTCATTTCCATATAATTTTAATCAATATATTTCGACATAATGGTTGAAATGAAATAGTTAAATGAAGAATGTAAGCATGGATTGCTGCCTAAAAATGCTTGAACGTTAGTTCTAAATCTCCAATGACCACATAATCGCGCTGCAAAACGGATGTAAAAGCATATCAGGGCTGATTGCAGAGTACCAATGAACGCTCAGCGACGTCCCACTACTGGGCTACTCAGGTAGTGAGATCTCCTGTCCTTCACGACACTTGGAAGTTCCTGGTCGGCCGAGACACCAGTGAGGACATCGCTTCAGGGACAAGATGAGCGGCAGAACAGGATTAGTGAAATTCAGGCTCGGCCTCAAATCCTCGGAGCTGGTAAGAATTAAAATCTAGTCTTTCAAATGAAGTGTCTAATGTCTTTGAAAAACTTGCTGACCTTCCAAATTTACAAGACAAGTCAATGCTTTTAAATAACCAGAATAATTACATATGAAGTACCAAAACTGGTTCGAGTATGCAACTTATGAAAACGTCCGACGATCAGGCTACGTGACGAAGTAAAGTACAAATCTCATTTTTAGTACATTAGTTAATTCAATTTCAACCAATGAAAATTCGTGATACGGATATGGCTAATTTATATAGGCCTTGCGTCGATGGTAAAAATCACTTTTCCAAAAAATTGAAAAAATAGTCGCGTTCTATATTTTTTAAAATATTATATTATATTATGAAATATTTTACATCAACATACAAGAACATTTTTAACGAACAAAGTTACACAATTGACGATAACTATACAGAAAAAGTCACTCACTTTGTCGCAACATCACGTAACAGTGAGTTCATGATTTGAACAGATTTTAAATGAAAGACAGCTTTTTTAAAAAAAAATGTTTAAAGACACACCAACTGCAACTTCATTAGCGAAGTGCACGATTAGGGGAACTTACATCCATGATCTGTGGCGCGAAGCATCGACACTAGCCACTAGACCACAGGAGGTCCGCAAGGTGTTATTAGTATCCTTTTTTATTATAATACCGTTAAGATCATTATAAAAACTGGAATAGAACTCCATTACCACGTTAACTCATAAATATTTCGGTTCGTGTTAACAATATCACACATTTTTAATCAATAGTTTAATTCGTCAACTCCCCTTGCCAGCAAATATTCTATATAATAAAAGAAGGATGTATGTTTGTAATTCTTTATAGAAATTTAAAAGCGTGGACCAATATTGACCAAATTATTTACAATTAAACCTTGTGATTTGCAAACAAACATATTACAGATATTATAAAAGTCGCTTAATTTAATTTTGACATTCATCCAGCCTGTTAAGTTACAGTTCACCCCTAGGAGTGGAGGTGAAAGAAAGTTATGCGAACAAAGTACACGGGTGGAGCATTTCGACAAAAATATGAACATGTGTTCCTTGTCACCAGAAAACAAACACTGTGAGAGAAGGGCTTTATTACCACCCTTTGAGTGGGAGGGATGGAGGTAGTTATCTACTCAAAGAGATTAATAGTGTTTCTTCCAATATTTCTGTACAGTTTAAACCTGAATTTCAACCCAGAGTTTGACTATGAGTGGAGGGAGGTGAAAGAGAATTACTCGGAATCAAACAGAGATTGATGAATAATTGGGTTTTGTAAGTCACTGAGATTAATTTCATCATACTTTATAACCACGTTAATTACGATACAGGTCAACACTGTATAGGTAAAACATCCCTTGCACAAACAGGGCTGGGGTCGGGAATATCTTTCATTATCTAATGGTACCGAAAGTGTTCTTTACTCTATTCACGTACCGGCAATTATTATTTAGTAACGAATCTTAAGTATTTACTACATTATTAAAGTGCCAGGATGCAACATAATTTGTACTTCAGTCCCAGACTTGTTGGATGGCGGTGAAACGCAATAATAAGAAATCAACCGAGATTCGTGTCTATTTCCGGGCTAATATAAATAAATACCGGGGCAACGATAGACACAGAGCTAATTTAAATGACTTCGTTATGTTTCCAAAGGTTTTCATCAGTCGCAATTTAAATAATAAAACTAATTAACAAGTATTCAAAAAAATTAAATTTTGAATACTTGGCCTTTGGCAAATATTACCATTCATCTGTACAGAAAATAATAATTTTAAATTTAAAAAACACATTTAATATACTAAACAAAATTAACCATCAATTATCAAAAGAACCCATTTTATTATTTAATTCTACAAACCTCCAAGAAGTCAAAAGTTCTATCGATACGCAGAAATCGTCAGTGCATCTGTTTCTATCGTACGGAAAATACTGTATATCAAATCGATTCCGCATCTGCGGTTCAGATAGAACATTATCAAGTAAATAAAAACTATTTTTGTTGTTTTCTGCACAAATAAATACGACAATATTTGTCAAGCGCTCATGTATTCATTGTTTTTTTAAGATATATACTTAGTTTTATAATTTAAATTGCGAGTGATAAAAAATCAATGGGAAACGAAATACGCAATCGTAAAAAATCTTCTATAAGTCATAATAATTTTTTTAAAAAAAACTATATTTAATACAGCATATAACAGAACCATGGAGTAGAATATATCTCTAAAGAATGAAGTAACCGGAAGGAAGCGGTCAACCGCCATAAAACACCTTACGATATGGAAGTGCCGTGTCCACCAACAATCTGTAACTCTGGTGAAAGAAAAGATAAAAAGTATTCAACATAGTTCTTTTATAACTTGTTTAAATCATCCAACTTCTTACGTGATGTGGCTTGAATATAATTGATTGAAAACATTCCCATAGACACACAATATTTTGAGAATATCATCTCCGTAGAAACAATTAACCTCATTACTTCTCAAATAATATTCTACTTATACAAAAACCTGCCCGACAGAATTTTGGAAATTAGTATCACTGGACTTTGAGTGCATATCGATAGAAATTGAAAAGAAGTTAGGAAAGAGAACATCAGTATTCAAACGACATATTTATGGAGTTCTGTAGGTATAAAATCTCCTTACATATTTGATTTGTATAGTTTTGTTAATTCTGAAATCATAAATAAGTAATTGATATTGCATTGGTTATGTTTCACGATGTTTGTAATAAGATTGTACGTTGAAGTGTCTAGATTACCATGAAAATAAGTGATTCATCATTTGCACGTAGAACACGACACTCCCCCCATTCTACCAACTGTTATCATTAGTAATACTATCGTAACCTGCAGCTACGTAAAAGTGAAAGGACACTTGCTCTTTTTCCAAAATTCAAAAGTTATAATATTTACCAATCAGCAGGTTTAGGAAACAGGTTCAAAAAAAATTGAAAAGCTCTCATATTACAGAATAGTTTTAACCAATTTCCTATACAGTTATTTACACATTTATTTGTTTTTATATTTCAGATTTTGAGCTGCGTGTGCATTGGACTCGTTCAATACGCACGAGTTTACGGAATACAGCTTTATCCCATAACATTCGGGGGCTACGTAATCATCTTGAGCGGCCTTTTACTCGGATTTATATCGCAAGAGTACGTCTGTACTAAAGTGGTACGTACAAATAACAAGACCTCGAGAGGTTGCATATATATATATATATATATATATATATATATATATATATATAGAGAGAGAGAGAGAGAGAGAGAGGGGGGGGGGGGCTGCCACGCACTGTCTAGAAGGGACATTCTCCAAAATTTGACATGTTCCTGCAACTGAGCCAGTAGACACTATCAATTTATGGTAAATCAACTGCTGTTCTTTACCTCTCTTTCCTGTCGAAATGAATTATATACATATATAGGGTGTTAACAACGCTTGAGGGATGAAAGTACAAATCATAAACAGTTTATACTAAATACACAATAGGTCAGAAACGAACCCCTACGACGCGCGAAAATTCTATGCACAGGTGGCCATAGCGAATCGTTTTTTTATCCGGTGCAACTTGCCTGGGGAAACTAGTATCTCATCAAACGCTTGTATATTTTTTTTGGTGAGCTTGTCAACGGTTTGCACTGGCCGTTCGTTAAGCACGGTTTTTATAAGTCCACACAAGAAGTGTTGTTTATATTTGTATTTTCACCTCTCAAGCGGTTAATGATAAATTTATTAGCACCTTGAATATGAGCTCCCACCGTCACAGACTGCCACAGCAATGACGTGAGAACCAATCAAAAAACCGTCTCGTAAACGACAATCATAATGTGCATGTTATAGTAGTATAAAATACTATTAAAATTATATCTATTTAATAAGACTTATCGGTGAATAGCGCCACAGTGTAACTGTGGTATAATCCCTCCTCTGACGCTCGTCTTTGTTTCAATGGTTTAGTGGGGGTAAACTTCTACGCGTTACTATATTAGGAATCGCTCATTCTTTTAGTTACTCGCACACCAATGTCGCTATTATTAATTATTTGCACATACATGCCTATTATAGCTGCCGTCGACGTGCTTTTGATTGGTGCTCAGTCATTGTCGCCTATGGGTTCTAATTTATCAGATGTAAGACATGTAGTTCTCTTTGAGATAGAGAAATGTATATAAATATATAATTGGTTGGAATAAAGGATAACAGGCAGTAATCAGGTAAAGGCTTCAGCATCTAGTGTACAGAAGATTAGCAAGCCAGAGATTTCGCTGACCTGCCGCCATCAAGTGTGAATATTGTAGGGAAAGATTCGTCGACCCCAAAAGAAACGCAGAATCATCTAAAAAAACTCCGCCCACCCGCCAATATTGTACCAATAAGGCGATACATAAGTGAAAGTAATTGTCACAAATCTGTGTCATACAAAAACTCTCCAAAGAATGCGGTCTTAAAATCGGAATCGGAGCAAACGAGGACAGAACTTGATATAGACGAACTAAATTTTGCCTTTGAAAAGGAAAGTTTATTTCTAAGATAGAGTCAAAGAAATTTACATTGTTCCCTAAGCTGTTCTATTATATATGTGAATTTTAATCATATCATATTTACCAGCCAAGGGAGGAAAAGGGTTCCCGTAAAAAACTACGACAGGATATCCATACTTCGCTTCCGACGAAAATGTTTCTGAAATAGGGCACAGATATCTGGCACGACGCAGAAAAAATTCAAGGGAGTACCTGGACAGGAATTAGTATGCGGTGTGATCAAAAACTAACAGGAATTATCGTTTCAGGATCAATTTTGTCCCCTTCAGATATAATACACTTGTTATCTAGTGGCAAGACGTTGTCCTTTTAAGTTTCTCTTCAGTCTTGGGAATCATGGGGAGCCATGTCGGGGGAATACGATGACTGAGGCTAAACAACAGAATTGTTAAAAGTCACAAGTAACCAGCGAGGTGTGAGCGCGAGCATTATGACGTTGCGAATTCCACGAATGGTTTTGCCACAATTCGGATTGCTTCACGCATAACTTCCGGATAGTATTCCTTATTAACAGCAAAATCTCATGATGCACTACGCCATAGAAATAAAAAAAAAGCATTGAGAAAACATTCAGATTTTATCTAACTTGACGAATTTTTCGGTCTTGGCTCTTCCAGCAGCTTCTATTGAGAATATTGGCCCTTGGATTTGGCGTCTTACCCATACACTCATGCTTCGTCAGTCTTTTATGACTGGATCGTTGATTCACTTCATTCAGCAATTCCTGAGCGACGTCTACATAGCGTTGCTTTTGGTAGAAATTATCCAATATTGGAATGACTTTTGCTACCATAACATCCGAAAAAATTGATTGGCATGAGTCAAATGATATTCCAACGTTATCATCAACCTCTCCGATAGTGATTCGGCGATTTTCCAGAATCAATTTCTTCACTTATTCGGTTGGCGATGTCTCCCAGTGCGATCGACATCAACGTCTTTATTACTCTTACTCATAGTAGATTCGCCAAAGGTTCCGGTTGCCATTTCGAACACTTCGCTGCACTTTATTCCATTTCTCAAGCAAAATTAATACAAATTCTTTGATCCTTTTTGTATAAAACAAAAATCTTACGGAAACACGACTGTCAAAAATTAACTTCAAAATTTTAAATAGCTACCAATTGCACCATATTTCAGGAGATTTGTACCTACAAACTCAAAATTCGGATTAAAAAAAACAGCAAAATTAAAAAATTCCCGTAATTTTTTGATCACACCTCTTATGCAGTCTGGACTGCAAGTCTGCTATATCTAAAACGCTTATTTTGTAACCATATTTCTATCAAATATTAACACTTTCGACTTGTGTTGACAGGATCTTCTGTTCACTTTGGTTGGCCTGTGTCTAAACATTGTATCTGGAAGCTTCCTCATCCACAGCGCAAAAATCGACATTGATCGAGCATGTGGATCTCTGGCCATCATCAATGGAGGAATCTTCCTGCTCGATGCGATCTACATGTATCGCTTCACGGAAGAATACACGCCACATAATTAGTTAAATTCCAACCAAGAAATTATTTGTACCGATCAATATTTACTGCAAGGTTGTCCAATGTCATGAGCTTAAAATAAATATTCATTGCTAAATCAAATAGTAACGTTTATGCGCTGTCAAACACAAAGTGAGCCTTAAAATACAATCTCCCTTTTCTATTACGAATGAAAGAACAAAAATGTTTTCTAATATGCTTGTGTTTGAGTCATTCAAGATTATATGATTTATAGAATTAAGAATTGTTTCTATACGAGTTCAAATAAACAGCACTTTTATAACTTTTCTTTTCCAAATATATATATAACAGATTTGAAGATAACTCAATGTTACCTCCAATTATTTCAACAAAAAGTAGTATTAACAGTGTTTACATTTGAGCCTGGTTTATTGACAATAAAAAGGAATTAATTTGGCACTATAATCAATTGGTCATGATGAATATATTATAATTCCTCCTTCTGACCCCATTGCATATCAATTGAGGATTAACACGCAAATTAATCACACCACTAAATATTTGGTCAATTATCCCATAGCAACAGGGACCTGAGAATCAACCACCATGGTGAATACAGTATATTAAACTCAGAAACACAGAAACCCATGAAATGAATGCCAATCACATTCATTTTAGCATTATTTTTAAGTCACCCTCTTCCATCCCATCCTTATAGTGACTGTACCTGGATTATGGCATGTTGCCCAAGTTTGGCTTAAATTGCTCCATGTGTATATGGAACATACATTTTTTTTATGCACACACAAACACTAACACACAGTTTCTCCATGTCCCTACAATTTGTAATTGTTAATTCTACGGTATGGTCTCTTCATTAAATGGTAAGTTAAATTACATTACTTAAATCCCATTCTTGATTTGCAGAACCAATTAACATGCTATTAAAGAAATGTCTTACTTACTGTCATTCTGCCAGTATCAAACATACCTAGAACAGAGAAGGTAATAATTAAACATTTAAAAGCAACATAAAATTAATGAATTATACTGATGAAATTTGACAAACTCGTTAAGTAGGCTACATATAGAGCACTGTTGAGACAACTCTTCAGATTACAAAGAATACAAATTTCAATGACAATGAACATTTTCTACATTCCCACTCAAGGAGAAATGTCTTTATCTAAAGATTGAATCAAATTAGTCTACTTTCATTCAAGAACAGAAGAGTAGTTTTCAATCAAACCTGAACACTAAAGGATATGAGAATGATAAGGATGGAGAAATCCTAACCTGACCAGAAATGATTGTGTTATTACCATATGAGCTACCCAGGTTGACTCCCTGTAAAGTGAGACATTACTCTGTCCATTTTATAAAGTTGAAGACACAATATACAAATTACAATCCTCTCGTCCTAATTTTAGGACTTCATTCAGCAGTGGATATTTTACTAAATAAGCAACCAAATTTCCTTTACAATCGGATTTGTCATCCTCCAATTTTTTTAAAAATTTTGATAGGGTGAATCTTTGCCACAAAAGAAAGGCTCATTATATTACATTTTAACAAACAACAAAATGTATTTCATTAAGATTCAGTTTATACAGATCATTTCAGCTTAAAATTACGTTTTCAGTTATATGGTTGAGGTTAAGAGTTTTTCAATAAGGGCACGTCAATGTTGAAATGACATTAACAAAATTATTTTTTTTATTTGAAAGGACAAACATGATTTTATTAATACTTATAATTATATATATATATATATATATATATAGCGTCAGCTAGCCAATCACTGGAAATATCTTCCTAACTTTCTATGAAGGGGGCGGTGCCTCCAAATCACAAATGTCAAGTCAACTAATTACCATCTGCTGGATATTAACTTTGTATCATTAAGTCTTTTGAATATTTTATATTCTCCTTCTCATCTGTCTATCCAACATCATACATACACTCTTTTGAAGAAGGATTCTTAGGCTTTCAAAAATTTGATATTTTCCAAGACCCCGTAAGTCAAGACCTACTATCAATTAAAGGTAAGTCAACTACTGTTCTTCTCTTACTTGTTTAAATGAATAAATAAATAGATAAATATATATATATATATGTGTGTGTGTGTGTGTGTTTTCTCTCAAATATGGAAAATTCACAGAAGCATTGGTCTGTTGACAGTGAGTTATATTTGTCATAAAAGAAAGAAAATTTATTTATTGGAAAATCTTCACATACATAACCTCATTATTACAGTTAAGACAATTATTTATTTTATTTTAATGGAGATCATACAATTCATTCATGAAATTGAAATTAATATTTTGTCAATTATTATTTCTATAATATTTTTATTATAATAATATTAATTAAAAAACTAAAAGTCTATGGAAAATGTGTAGCAAACTTTAAAGTTTATTAAGTATCTCTACACAAAACAATTAACTATAATATGATAAAATAAACTAACGATAATACATTCCATTTCTTTTAATCAGCATACAAACAAAATCTAGAAGAAGTTCACATTTCATCATTACTTTATTTGTTAGATGATTTGGTTACGTTCAGTATAATTAATAAATAAGTTTATTATATTAAAAGAAATTCAGTTCTCAATTTCAATAGTAATAATAATAGTATTATGTCTTTTATAACAGTTAAATAGATCATAAAGGTATTAACAACCATCAAACTGAATGAAATAAGTTAATGATTAATAGTATAAATATTAGACAAAATTGAAATTATATGGAAATGAAAGAATGATAGAAAATAAATAATAATTAAACATAAATTAAGTGTCTAATACACAATATCAACATAAGTACCTTATGAAATACAGCATTACTGTTTATTACACATAGATCAACATTTTTGTTGTTATAGTAGCTGTCATTACATAAATTCTTTAACTAATTATTGAACTGTTACAAGAGTTTTTGTATAATAAATGTTATTAGGAAAATAATATTAAGAAAAGGAATATTCTCATATAATAATTTATCTGACATGTACAAAAAACCAGTCAGTAGTCTTATAAAATGAAAACCTTAATTTGAAATTTTTAAAACACAATATTCTTTAAATGACTGATAAGAAAATGAACCTTGAAAACATCACAAAGAAGAATTAGCAAACATTATGTGAAATAAATAGTATACTGTTTATAAGGAAAAAATCTCAACATAACAAAATCAATATAAAGAAACAATCAGATTATAAAAATTGAACAAATTATCTAAGTGATTGAAATTTGAAGAACATTTAAGGGTTAGTTACAAAGAGACTGAAAAAGTATTAATGTAAAGTTTTATAAATATTGTCGATTATAGGTTTAGTAATTAATTTATATGGTTCATTACAAAGAGACAGACAAAATATAAAAGAGCAGCATTTATAAATAATGTTGAATATATGTTAAGTAACTAATTTCTATAACACTCATATTAAATTAATCATTTACTCAGACAGATGACATAATGAATAATATAACATGTTACACAACTTTGGCAGGGAATGTTTTTATGATTAAATTATAAAAATACAAGGAACCCTTTTGAATATGTGGGTAAGGAATCCTGAATTTGAAGCTGCACAACTGGAGCCTGGAATGTATTGGCAGGCAAATGTGAGTGCAAGGAAGGATTAGGTGAAATTAATGAACCTGAATTTCCATTTGCATTTATACAGCAATTTAATGCATCTACTTCCTGTGAGCTTGTACTGGATGCTGGTGAGGGTTGTGGTTGCAGCTTCTGAAAAAGTATAACTTTGACATAGCATTCTTTACTCAAGACAAGCACTATTTTATGGCCTAATTAACTTGTCTGCTTTTGTACAGTCGAGAGGAAACCAGAAAATTAAATCTTAAGTAAATAAAATAATTTTGCTGTACAATATTGTTTTGGAGTAAGAAGAATATCATATTATAGCCATTAGTGTGCTGGAGGAATGAACTTGATAAATAATAATGATATGCTTCCAAAAGAATATATAACTACACTAACAAAGCCCTATTTGTTGACAGTCTTTTTCTTTTAAGTGAAATTCATTACCTAAAAAACACAAATATGTTGGTCATTTCAATATTATTCTTCCTACTTCTTTTATCTGTTAATGTTAACCTTAGCTTAATTTTTCTATGAGTGAAAAAAGTTTAGTGTTCTTCCAATCTGAATTATTTTGAAAGCTAATCATTTCCACATATTCCAGATATCATCCTCTGATAGTTTCTTAAAATGTTAATAATCTATAAGTATAAGAAGACAACCAACTAGTTTTAATATTTGAACTCTCACCATTGGTTTTTTGTTAAAACAAAAATTTATTGCCCTTAAAAATCATATCTAGAAGGAAACCAATAACATCTTACACCAGACAGTGTTGAGGAGATAAGGCAACAAATTGAAAACTCATGGGCAAAACCATTTGTGCAATGTGCTCTTTCAACGGAAACATTTGACCTCCAAGCCCTTGACAGCCTGGGACATGCTAAGTATTATTTGGGATCCACTTAAGATGAATAGGATTAACAGGCACACCATATTACATCAATTTTTAGTCAATTGTGAGATAGATAAAAAAAAAGATTTTCTAAATAGGCTATTAAATTATTCCACCACAAAGTAATGTCAAAGTAATTTCCTGCAAGGAGAAACGGATTATGGTTTTCCTGCCGAGAGTCTCACACTAGCCTTTTGGATATCCATTAGGAATTTCAGTCTTGATTAAAATAATTTATGAATATAATATATTTATAAAATATAAAAACAATAAAACACACAAACTTTCAGTGAAGGTAAAGTAATTATAATATTACAAAGGATAACATCTTAATTCCTATATTTAAAAAATACCTTAGCAATCTGCTTCTCAGTGTGCTCATAGCTACAGCTTTAGAATAAATGAACAACTAGAATTAAGTGTTTGAAAGATTGATAATGACAATTAGAACTGTAATGAACCATCAAATTATATCATAAAAAATGTGAAGACAAATCCTACGATTCCAAACTTTTAAAACATGTTTAAACTAATAAAGGTACTACTTGATTTTAAGTTTAGAATAAATAAGTGTCTATAATAAAAGCCTTACTCTGTATTCATATTTACTTAATCTGTACAAACTTTCAGTCTCATGTAAACTCTCTTCACAATGCATAATTAATAGTGTTATATTTCACTTATATTTGTAATAATATTTGTAAAAGAGAAAACTAAGGTAATAGAATGTAGTATGAGAAACAGTGGAATAACAAAGGGTGTTAGATTGGGAAGGGATATTTTGAAGCAGGTCAAGGAATTCTGCAACTTGGTCAGCATAATAACTACGGATGGTAGAAGTACAGTAGACATAAAGAGTAGGATAGCACATGCAAGGAAGGCTTTTACAAAAAAAAAGGAATTTACCTACATGTAATATAAATGTGAATATTTGTGAATCATTGCTAAAAATGTTCGTATGGAGGGCAATGTTATATGGGTGCAAAACATGGACTTTAGAAGTTGCAGAAAGGAAAATAATAGAAGCCTTTGAAATATGGTGCTATAGAATGCTAAAAATCAGATGGGTGGTTAGAATCCCTAATGAGGAAGTTCTAAGCAGAATAGGGAAGTGTGAACAATATGGAGTACATTGACTAAGAGAAGGGATAGATTAATAGGCCACGTTTTGAGACATTTGGGTCTTGTAAAATGAGCATTAGAGGTAAGTGTGTGGGATAAGAACAAAAGAGGAAGGCCAAGGATGGAATGCACTAAGCAGATTAGGAAGTATGTGGGATGTTGTAACTAAATGAAAACGAAAAGGCCTGCACAATATAGGTTAGCATGGATGGATGCATCAGACCAGTTTAAAGACTGAATACCACAACAACAACAAAAAACACATTTGTAATAATGTTGCTGAAAAATTGTTCTGATTCTTTAATAAAACAAAATTTTAGGTTCACACATAGTAAAATGTTAACAACATATTAAAGAATTTGAGCTTTAACTATAATAACCAGTGTTAAGTGATAATGAATATTTTATAAATAACTTGCACAAAAGAATAATATTTTAATTTATGAACATATTTTAACAACAGGGTTCAATATCTGAATAAGAACATGCTGGTAAAAAATTTTCAATGTTAAGTGGTATTGATTTATAAATATTATGATAAATTGTAGTATTTTACATGAAAGTGCTACATAATAGTTCTAAACCATTATTACCATGAATTAAAATGCAAGATTCAAGTTACAACATTTTATCAAAATGACCAAGTTACTACACACAAAATTAGGTGTACACAAAACAAATAATGAGAATGCAACTCTACACAGAGACTCTTATAAGTACAAATGACTAAAGATTTAGTTTTACAGTTGTTGTGCCGCTTAATAAAACAGCTGACTTACAAGTACCAAACACAAAACCCAGACAGTAATTCTGTATAATGTACTGTAATATATTGTACTGTTGAAATACTAAGTATAAATCATAAATACGTTGTAAAATATAATCAAAGCCGTGTAACAGACAAAAAGTGATTTATTGGTAAGGAATATTGAGGTATCTAGCATAGTGAACAGCAGTACACGGAAAGAAAAATATTATTATTATTATTGCTATATAATGCAAACTCTGATATTTTTCATGCCTGGGTCTAATAACGATTTTTATATATACCACTTTTCTGAATCTCTATTCTTGATAAATATATCGCTCGAATAAGGTTATGACCGTTTTATTAGAACATAATTGGACTTAATTTTGAATTCATATGTTCATAAACATTACCTTTTCGGCTTTGGCCAGGTAAACCCAAAGTTTTCTCCATGTAGAAAATTTCTTCATGTCACTAAAATTGTACTGCATTTCTTTAGAAGCATATCTTGTGGAAAGTGGAGAACGATAATTACAATACGGACTATTTTCACTATACCCCGCATCCATTTTACACGTAGATGAATGAATGTAACAAAGGGGAAATTTGAATTGTATGTGGTGGAATCGCCGTAAATAGTTTCAATAGCCTGCTTAAACCACGTGCGCTAAGAACAACACACAATCTGCAAGTGCGACGTCAACCAATCGCGAGACACGAAATTGCGAATCAGCTGTTCGCGCCAAGTTACGCTGTGGATGAAGTACCATGGAACAGATTCAAAATAAATTTTGTAACACACAGTTATCTGGACAACTGCAAGGCCCTATTGCATAACAGTTCGACGGTCATATGATAGTTAAGTTAATGAGTGACGTAAAAGAGTAGGCCTATTTGTGAACGCTATCGTGGCGTCCTTCTGTGTCTGAAGGAATCTCGTCACCAAATGGCACATTCCTAGTGCTTGCTACAACTGCCTCCAATTACTTCAGGCTCAGTAACAATTTTGCAAGCCACGGAAGTCTCATTGTAAAGGTAAAAAAGTTCTAGACCGCTCTGGAGTCAAGAAATCAGAAAGAACCAACATGCATGTTGTTTCATGTTGCCTGGTCTTTGCGACACCATGGTTGATAATCCCTGAATTATGAGTCACAAGTAGTCACATAATTCGAATTAAAATTGTTCTGATAGTTAACCCCTAATAGCTGATCTTCAAATGAGTAATAAGCTATGAAAATCGATCTGAATAAAATAAACATCAATCGTCCGTATTACCGGAAAGGATTCAAAGTGAAAGCAATTTACTTAAGAGCCAAGGCAATTTATAGAAGAAACAAATAAAAGAAAATACATGGCTAGTGAAAAAGCATTCTACTTAGTCCTCTGTAAAGCTACATACTATCGAGAAATGTTACGAGCAACCGGGATCAAATGGAATGTGAATAAATGGTGTCAGGTTTCACAGTCTAAAAAGTTCTTTGAAACACACTGTTCAGCGACCATTTAACTATCCTCTTTCCTGAATATCTATAACGTAACAAAAATTTGATACTTAATTCTACTGTAAGTCTTATACTTTTAGACTGTCTCGTTTCATTTCGTAATCTATACCCGATTAATTCTAACGGAAAGGCCGTTAAAGAGACTTAATCAAGTTTGGGGCTATCAGAAATGAACTTAGTTCAAGGCGATTTAATTTCAGTAGAGTTGCTGGGGGGTCTCGTCTTGAACTCAAATTAACGATAGCATTTCAGTCTCTGATATCCATATAAAATACGCTTGAAGTTGCATGTATAAGTTAATTACTTTTCCCAACCTAAATAAAACTTAAATACGTTCCTAAATATTTATGACTAGAAAACCTGAAAATTTCTTCCCATATATGGGAGAATTTTTAGCCTTACTTATTTGTATTATTTAGTATTTACCTTCACCATATTTATGTAGCGAATCATAATATTGTTCTTGTGTTTTATTGCGATTTGGAGAAGGAAATAAAAGTGGTTTAGAGAAATTGGACCTAGGAAAGGACTGAGAAAGCAGTCAGTTGGTCTTGACTGGGTCATCATGTTTGTCCCCTGAACTGAGACGAACAGAGTCGTTTAATGATCGAAGTGGTGACATTCCCTTCTCTCTTTGAATTACGTTTCCATCTTCATATAAATCCAATTCCTGACTTTAAAACTATTTTATCTTCACAAACCATATAATGGAATATTTCGCTTTGTGATTATTTCGCGTACTTTTCCAGGTATCTTACATGATATTACCTGAGGATGAAACAGGATAAGACGCATTTAATGATATCAAAAAACAGCAAAAACATACCGATAAATGCGCTGCTTGAAAAGGAAGTACGTGGGACAAGTACCGAGAGCTCACCCTATCTGATGCAGGTTTCTGAATCACACGAATTCAGTGTTGTAACCGTAGCTAGATAGTCTGTGGACACTAGTTAACCGAGGATACCTTATTCTCCTTTTCTTATGCTATTATAGAGAGGTAGCCACAACGTGTAGTGGATTATAACCCTCAAGTAGCCTGATCCCCTAAGTTAATTGTAAATATATGCAATAAAGAAGTTGCAGAAGCGAGAAAGAAACTGATAGGTTACTGGAAAAAATTAGAAATTAAGTATCTACCGTCCTTTCTAAAACTAAATACAAGAAAAAATGGTAGTTTTTAATGTATGTTATTTCAAGATAATGAATATTTTAAAATCTAGTGAACAGGCCATGGGAGTGAATTAGATAGAAACCCCACACTTATCAAAGAAGTATTTTATATTGCTTAATGTTTGGGAAACAACGGTATTAAGGGTATATTGCCAATAGTTTTCCTCTGAAACCATTACCGATACTGCACTGAAATTTTCACAGCTTTTTTAACCTTATTGTATGCGTGTAGACACAAAATAAATTATTTGTTTACGTTAAAATTTTAATTATTAATTTATTTATCAAGAACTGTATTTTACGGAAAAATTCAAATTCTTTTATCCAAAGCTAATAATACAAATAAATACATATACACATACATATCATGTTCTAAAACTCTCTGTGAAAATTTCAGCGCGGTATCTGCGTCGTTTTTTTTTTAAAAAAAGGTGACTTTTTAAATTTCGCGGACTGCGTATATTTGTTACTTTGGTACACATGTTCCCAACATATGTTGACATGATCAGTAATTTTGTATTTGAAATTTGTTTTTGACAAATATAAAGGTTACACGTGTATCGGTGTGCTTGGCGATATTTTGCATTCTAAAAAAGGGATCAAAGAATCTGTATTAAATTTTGTGTGAAAAATAAAGTTAAGCGCTTCATTTCACTTGAAATTTTGACAGTGGGATTTGACGAGTCTACTTTGAGCCAAAAAAAAAGTTTATGACGATGCCCGCCCTGTTAATCATGTGCCCCAAGACACTGAAATTATCTTATTATATATGTAACTATATTTAAACCTTTGTACAAGTTTTGCATTTCATAGTTCATTCTTATTCTCGAACTTACTAGTCCGTCAACAACTGATGAAAGCCTTGAAGCAGTGAAGAAAATTGTTACGAAGATGGGCGAATCACTATTAGAAAAGTTTCAGAGGATGTCGGCATATCACTTGGCTCATGCCAAGCAATTTTTTCGGATGTTTTGGGCAGCGAAGTTTGTTGTGAAGTTGCTAAATTTTGACCAAAAGAACCGTTGCATGAGCATCGTTCATGTGCTGTTGAATAACGTCAACGACGAACCAGATTTTCTCAAAATGGTCATAACTGGCGACGAAAAATGAGAATATGGTTATGACGTCGAAACCTATCCTGAATCATACCAGTGGAAGGAGCCAGAAGAGCCAAACCGAAAATACATGCCAAGCTCGGTCAAATGTGAAGGTTTAGCTCACTTTTTTTCGATTAGAATGGCGTGCGGTCAATAAGGCATATTACCTTCCAGTTCTGCGCCATTTACGTGAAGCAATGCGAATAGAACCTCCGGATATGTGCACCTACTCACACATCGTTACTGGTTCGTGGTTTTTTGGCCAAAACCACCACCGCAATCATGCCTCAGCCACCGTATTCACCGGAGTCCGACATTTTCCTGTTCCCAAAACTGAAAAGATCCATGAAATGTCGGCGTGTTGACACGTTTGAGGTGAAAAATACCCATCGCTGGAAGAGCTTAAGACCTTACCAAAAAGCGTATATCAGAAGTACTTAGAGGATTGTAATACGAGCTGGCACAAGCGTATTATATCCGAGAGAGTTTACTTTGAAGGGGACAAAATAGATATTGATGAATAAATAAATATTTTGCAATAAAAATAAAAGGCTACTTTTTTAAAGAAACCTTGTATTAAAGGTTTCCCAGAAAAAGGTACATATTTTAGCATTGACAGGACAGGATGATACTATGGTTCGTGAATAAGAATGAACTATACAAGACTTGAACAAATATAGTAACATATATAATAAGATGACTCCAGTGTCTTAAGGGACATGCTTAGATAGTAGGTTAAAAAAGTAAATTCCGGGTGTAGGTCAGATGAAAGTCTGGAAGATTGAAGATGAAATGGCTAGAGAATATAGAAAATGGCGTAAGATAGTTGAAAGTACGGAGGTAGAGATCATCAGCGGACGCAGGGGACACTTAAAGAAGCCACGACATTCGGAGGATATTGGAGGCAAGGATTAAGTACTGAATGTTCTTTACAAAAAGGGATGATCATTTTCAGTGGAAGTGTAACCTTTTGTGTTTCGAGTAGCAGAAACATTCTTTACTCTTCCAACTTTCCTATTACCATTAAGTAGAATAGCTAGGAAATTTGTGAAATATTAATGACTCTATACCTTGATGATCGATGTCAGAAGTTGTACACATTCCCTGGGCACTACATACAATGGCGGATTTCAAACATTGCAGCGTTCTGACACGCCCGAAGTAACTTTGCACTCTGTTATTTAATTGTAAAATTTCACAACTTACTTACTTTTGAAGGATGTGCCGCCGTCGGCTCGGCATTGGAAAAGTGTCGTTACCCGTTATGAGCGTACCTTGGGTGGTTTTCCTCTGAAGACATCGCTAGGTTGTACCTTGGATTTGGGAGGCGCCCAGTCGACGTGGACGCCGTAGCCGTAGGCGGAGATGAGCTTGCGTCGGGCCACGGCGGCTCCCCTGTGGCTCTCGTACTGGACCAGTGCGTATTGTTGGCCCCGAGGACGGGAGTGGTCGGACCACAGCTCCACCGTCAACACGTCCTGAGTCACGCGACGCACATACTGAAAACAAGTGATTTTCACATCACAATGAACTGGGTGACACCCGCTTGCGTGCAGTTTCATATGCGATAAAATAGCATGTAGCCAATAACCGCCCACAGTACTTGAATAGCGGACTTTCCTCGTTTTATTGTATTTGACATTACATTTTAAAATATTTAATATACATAAATTCTAGGCTTCCAACCGGGTGAAAACACAGTAGTTCCACGACGTTTCAGCAGCTGTCATTGCTACCATCACGATGGTTTTCACCCGGTTGAAAGCCCGAGAAAACTTTATACAATCTATAATTTACTGAAGTTGGGCGCAACATATCAACTAAGATGAATTATGGCTAAAGGATGTTTGAAACGACCGTCTCAAACCGTCTATAGATTAGTGATTGAGACAGGAAATGGTGACACTGTAAATTAAGTAAGTCTGAAAGATAAAATAGGAAACTATGGTTTGATTTTAGGTTTTTCACTCACTGAAGTGATCTCTTCGAGATTTGTAGTTGGAGGCAAGCCAGAGATCTGGATGCAACAGTTGTTCACGGAACGCAGGACTGCCAACCACCAACCCTTTCGTATCTCAGTCTCGTTGAGCAAAGCCACGGCACGTTCAGCTTCCTGCAATCGCAAAGCTAGTGTTTTAAAAAAGTTTATCACTACAACTCACAATAAACTGATGGGCTCTTTGACCAATAGCAGATCAGTGATAATGATAATATTAAGATACTCGGAGGAAGGGCAGCTTGACAAAGAACAAAATGGGACACGCCAGAGCTGTCTTTGTCACAAACTATGTACTTAAAAGTTCGAGAACTTACTATAATCTCACAACCCCGTAAACTAGCAATAGCCGGAAACCCTCCTCGAATATTAACATAAATGTCATCAAAATTAATTTTTGAATGTCCACGGGATAGGCTATATCACAAAATGAACCCAGGTGAAAATTATCGTGGTCAGAGTGTTGAGTTTCGTGACTCGTACATTTCTGTAAGAAATACTCTGAGAAACAGATACGCAGATGCCAACCCGTTACGATTTGATCATCGTCGTCGTCGATTCGGAGGAATCACATGACTATTGACCTTTCAATATCAGCTAACCTGAAAAAGAAGACTCAATCCAAAAGAAATTATTCGTAATGTTATAGACCTAAGTTTTTTCTTCGTTAAACATCTCGGAGTTTTATTTAATATCACCAATCTCATTTATAAAAGTCGAAAAGGAAACAAAGTTAATAAGTGTATGGCCTTCTTTGGTTCACTGTATATTTAAACATAATTTACAATATCTATATGTTCCTAATGAATAAAGGCTGAAATGGCTACCTGTCTAGTTGAGTACTTGACGAAGGCATATCCTCGGGTATCACCGTTGAAGTCGATCATGAGTCGCAGTTCGTAGATTGTTCCCACGCGGCTCAGAAAGGGAACCAGCTCGTCTTCGTAGCAGTCTTTAGGGATCCTGCCCAGGAAAACCTCACACTCTGGAGGGGGTGGAGCTCCCTTCCAACGAGGAGACGGACCATAGCGTCGCTGACCGTTCACCTGAAACATCAATTGGTTTTTGCATCGTAAAAGTAGTTCGTCGCACGGAAATTTGAAAAATTTAATCACGATAAGTTTCTTTGACCACACCCAAAACATCCAGAATGTGTAATGAAAGTTAGTCTGGCAGTCGTACCGGTAAGTCAAGGTCCACAAGGGGTCAAGGATAAAGAAGGAATCTACTGACACATGCTAAAGTTTTTCCCTACTCTTTCCTTAATTCATTCCCTCTTTTGGTGGATAGGTTCCTCCAATCAAGTCCTCTCTAGAACCGATTTAATATACTGACGAAGAAGTAATACTGATAACTTGGGATATAACTTCAATTCGCCTTACACATACAGTGAATAACTGATTATTTAGTTAAATATTAATGTGGTCGTAAATTTATTCGAATTAATTAATAGTCGTTTATAATTAAATATATGATGTCCAACAAATTTAAGTTGGTATCAACACAAAAACAATGGCTACAAACAGAATTGAACAATTTTAGTTAATAGGAAACTTCTGAAGGATCGATTACGTAAAAGCATTTCGGGTATATTTATTGCAGAAATGACAAAATAGTTTCTACGAATTTCAAAGTCCAAAACAATAACATGTTTAGCGTGATTTCCAAAGAAGGTAAATGTAATTTACAACGAAAATGGGCATCACTGTTATATATGTAAAATTATGGTAGTTAAAAAAAACAGACTTCAATATTAGATAAGAGAATTTTTTATAAATACATGTCATATACATTTTATTTTTTGTATTTATACTTAACGACATTCGAAGAAAGTTTCTATAGATATAATCGTAATCATACCTGCAAAATTGGAAATTCGGTGGCTTTAATAAGTTCGAGGAGCCGTGTGCTGCGATCTGTTTCTGTTTCGTTGGCACCTATTTCCATTGTTAATCACTTTCAACTGAATTAAAATGTGATTGCAACAATGCAAAACCAACTGCCCTACTCGCGGTAAAAAAACGATAATCTTTTAAATACTTCCAGTATGTTTTAAGAAATAAATATAACGGAAATATTTCACTTATTGACTTATGAGTAGTTTAGAAATTAACGTATGCTCAATCCGATTGAAATACGTTATTAATTAAACATTTATAGCCGCTATTTTGATCATCACTCACTTGGGCATTGTTCAACTCAATAATAGATACTAAAAAACTTTGCATTTTCCGTGGGAACGCTAGTCAACAGAACTTCCTGAATTAATGTTATTCTAATTAAAAACATTTAACGCTAAAATTTAATATTTACAAGAATAATTAATTAATTTCTTTATTCTAGTCCTTGAATACTCTGATTTTACAAAATAATAAAAGAGTACGGTGGTCAGAGTGTACCGATTCAAATAACTGCATTCTAATAAAGAAACAATATTGAAAGTTCTGGTTTCCAATAATTTCTCTCTAATTGTGTACGTATTCATGGAGGATCTATTCAGAAGAATACAATTCTTTAATTTGCCGATGTTCATTTAACTATTAGTAGGAATGAAAGCAAGACCATTCTTTTAAATGTTATTCAATATTCTATTATTGAAATATATATATATATATTTAATTTAAATCTTCTAAATAAATACTGTTAAATTTTCCAGAATATTCAAGATCTGACGTTAAATTCTTGAAGAGTTAAAGGGAAATTATTAAACACATACATTAAATAATTTGCGGAAGGAAGCTTACGGTTATTTTTTCACGGTTAAGATGTCTTTTTTCACTGTCAAGACCTGATATCTAACTATATCTCTTTTTTTAAAAAAAAGCAAGCTAAGAAACATGGAGACCTGTGAGTATGCAAAATCGACATATTAGACTTTTCCCTTTTTATCTTTGGAAAAAAAACAGAGAATCACACTGGAAGACTCATTCACAGATTAGAAAGCGTCACCACCAACTTAAATTTCCCTTCTATAAAGAGTACTTCGATATCTTGAAAACACTTACAGAAAATAATATACAATGTGAAAACCGGAGATGAGTTAAATGTCCACAATAAATCTAAGACAAATTATATAAGATACTTTGGACCGAAATATTTATCCTTTAAACTTTATAATTTTTCTACAATATTTTATAGTAAAAAATCATGAATAATTAATTTTTACCTGACGAAGTCCCAGTTGAGAGGACGAAACGTAGAAGTAATTGAATAAAACTTCTATCTTGTCTGTTCATTGGTCGTATTTTATAAAAAAAACACGTTCGTTACAATATTATTTATTGGATTATATTTCTGACAAATTATGGTGATTTTTTCATTTATAAATATAAGTATTTTTTCGTCTAAGACTAAAATGTCAAATTTTTCGAAACTGTAATGTCTCATTTACTAATATCATACACATTTTCTGAAAAATGGTGAGAGATATCGCATTATCTCCTCAATTATCCAAAAATCATCAATCTGGATTTCTCTACAGCTTAATACACGCCCTCGTCTTCTATTAAAAACTTTGCTACATGGGTGCCAGAATAAATATTTCGTTGTAACTCCTTGGCAAACTTCTGTGTACTATTAAATTTACAGCAAATTATAGATCAAATTCGTGTGAGGGGAAGGCGTGACTAGTTTAACTCCGCTTCGAGATGAAAATCCAATTTAGTAGCCAAATGAATTCAAATATATTCCAATAAAATTGAAAGTAAAAACATTAACTAAACTGTCTTGGCGTATCGTTAGTTGTTTTGGAACTTCTTCAGGTGCGAATATAAAATTAGCAACATATTTCAGTGGAAATTCTGTATTAATTTATAAAAAATATGTATGATTGATATTTAAAATAAAGGACAGAACATATTACATTATATGAAAAATATTACAATAACACTTGCATGTCTGCAGAAATGTGTGGGGAAAGCACACACACAAATTTTCTACACTACATTTTAAGAATTAAATTACATTCATACTCTTAAAATTTATATACTTGCACCTATAGACATTGTAACGTGCTGGTCTAATTAATATTTTGTAATATTTTTGTAACATAACGACACCTTGCAGCCTATCAGGTTTTTTTATATTGAAATTATTTTAAAATCTGCTTTGACAAGAAAGCATTTAGTAAATCTAGTAGTATAAGAAAATTAAATAGTTAATAGTTATATTTATCTGACAAGAATTGAATCAATCAATAAACAAACCATGAAACGTGCCAGAAAGAACTTATAATAAAACAACGTTTCGCTCACTACAGGAAATCAGTTATATTCACACTTAAATAATCCATCTGCTTCAAATTTATTTTATACTTGTGCAGAATGGAGGTTCCCAGAAAAGGGGTAAAAGGCTCTATTATCATGTTTTATTTAATTATGTCAGACTTATTGGCAGAAAATAGTTATTTGTATAAATATAAAAATTAATCAAACATATACTATTTTGCGATTGATGACTGTGGGAGTCGTAATGGACACGCACTTATTTGTTCGAGAACGTATTCGGCAATTGTTGAAAAAATTTTAAAAAGACAAAATAAATAAACAATACAGCCAATTTGTCAGAAAACAATTATATATATTCATTTGATACATCTACGACGTTTCGTCCACATTTGTGAACTTCATCGTAACCGTCGCAGGACGCAGTCTACGACGCAAAATTATCCACTTAAAATTTACCTGATACCATCCACAGATGTGGTCCAAACGTCGTAGATGTATTAAATAAGTATAAAAATGATGCTGACAAATTGTTTAATTTTTTCAACTTAATTGTCAGATCATTGATTTATTAAAATATTTTTGAAAAATTGATAACCGAAGATTTTTTATTTACAGGCACAGCACGTAATGAGAAACGTACTTTCTAAAGACTGGTTCTGATTTGTAATATTTATTCTGTGATGTGAATGCAGTTTTTTTATACCTTATATGGAATTTGAAATGAGAATTAAAAAGCCAAACAAAGAGAAATGAACCTACTAGATATAAATAATTACGATAATTTTTTCAAACGTCTTCCATTAAGAATGAACCTGTAGTTATAACGTCTGTCTTTTTTAAATCTTATTCTGTGTATGCTTGTACTTCTTATCGTGCATTGTCACGGAGAGACAAAAGAATCTGTTACGTGCAATATGAGCATACACCGGATAAAGTGAAAAAATAAGACGTTATAACATTTTATTTCAAACTCAATACTGAATAATTCGTTATGGAGAATGTTTCGTCAATTTTCTTCGATGCCATAGTAATTCATGTCTTCCACGTCTTCTTTTCCGTCCGTTTCGTCGTCCGCGAGTAATCTGAGACAAGTTTTAAGGGCTTTTATATTTTTTAATTGATATTGTGCATTTCTACGAAGTTAACTGCCACGTGATTATATGTGACACACACTAATGAACTCAGAAATAGAGCGGTAAACTGAAGATTGAATTGATCAAAGCTCAAAAGAGATAAAGTTGGCGTTCTACGCTCTAAATTACAGTAAACATATGGCAAATAATTCCAACAAGTAGAAAAAACATTCATAATTAATGATGATAATTGTCATCATGTACCTGCATGATGGGTACGTCGGTCTTGTCGACGAGCTTCAGCAACCGGGAATTGATGATCACGTCGTCGTTGCCCCGCATGTCCTCCATCGTTGATGATCAGGTCCAGACTGATGTTACTTTACCGCTTAAAGCACAACCGTTTCTTGACATTCGATTCGAAAAAAAAATCGGTTTCGATCAACAATACGGCATCCCTTCTCGTTATCTTCTTTAACGTCCTGGCTCTCACAGGCGACCAATAAACAAGTATTATTCATTCAATTTTTTGTTCGTTTAAAATATAGTTGCATTATTATAAAACTGATAGGCGTAAGAAAGTTTTTAACCACCCTAAATAGCTATAAACCACCCTAAATAGCTATAAATATTTATAGCGTTGAAATAAAACCAATTGAAGATAAAAACCCGAGACTTTGATAGTACATATTTTAAAACGGCAACAAAGCTCTCAACCAAATATATTAAATTAAAAAAGCACAAGATCCGCTAAAAAGACTAACTGAAAATCAAATAAAAAACAACGTGATCTGGATTTTCTTTGCGTCATCAAATTATAAAGCCGTAGAATTTTATGACAATTATAATAAATTAAAAATTATACATAACGTTTCTTCAACACTTACGAAACTTTTTGAGACGTCCACCTCCAACTTTCAACCAAATAACTTTTCCCCCCATATGTATCCTCCATTCGTTTCCTTTTATGATTCATTCAAATCAATTTTACCACAAATACAATTAATCACAATTTTTTACAACATTGCTTCCATTTTTTTATTGTCTGTTAGACACTTTACTCGATTTTTGTCACTTCTCTTAAATAGTTACAGAAAGAGATTTTTTACGGCCACAATTTATTTTGCGTTGATCGCAAAAATGTATTTATCGTGATTTATTAGTGCACCTGAAGAGGTTCCAATAAAAGGGACTATTGTTTCATTTTTATGTACTAATTTTTTCCTATTAATTTTAATTTTATTTCTGTTTAACTAGGCTTTTACCCATTTATTTTAAAACACATAAAACTAATTCTTCACTTAGTAAACATATATCTGCAGTAAAAAATCAACCATGTTCTAGTCTCATTTAGACTATTTGGAATTAATAATATATTAAAATTGAGGTTTTTTGCAGATACCAATAGTACGTTTGATTCAAATGTGAGCAAAGCGTTCCTCAATTCACCTCATAAAAATAATATGGGAACAGACTTTTACTACGAACAAGTGTATGGGAACCGGATGACAGCGCGAAGGACGAAGATGCAAGAGACCCATAAAAAGTAAGAAGTGACACTGAGTTTGAAAGTTTCTGCCACGCCGAGAATGTAATGTGGACTCAGAAAATAATTAATTTTTCGTAAAATATAAAACACTGTAAGTCGGGATGTTACTTTTTGAATAGTCTCCAAAATGTTTTTTATTCATTCAATTTGAAAGCTTTAGAATATGTAATCATCATTCATTCATTGAAAAATAAAATTATTTTCATTAAAAAACAAGACGAGGACACTATTGAACACGATAAAAGGATATACAGTCTTAAAATAATTAAAATGGGTTTTATCGTGTAGTCGTCTAGTTATTTAATCAACAATGTTTAGTGCAACTATTGAAAATTAAATTATTATATCAAACATTTTAAATTGAATGAAACAAAATCTTATTGCAGACTATTATAAAGTTTTATCCCTACGTAACATTTTGTATGTTTCCAAGAAAAATGAAATATTTTTTAACGTTTCATAGAGATTTATTCCCATCTACGATGATCTACAACAGTACTTTTTTTTAGAAGGAAGGTAAGAATGTAAAAATGTCGACCGGACCTCCACCACAATGGACATGGTGTAAATTGATCAAAGGTGGATGTAATTCAAAGGAAGTAGAAATGCTTCTACTGAAGCTCAAGTAGGAATATTCAGCTAATTTAGAAGAAAGACAAGATTGGAAAAATGTCGATCGGACAAAGGACTCGGACCCCGCCTTCTTCTTCTCAATAAATATAAAAGAATTTTTTTACTATGGGATAAGTAGGGCAGAATGAATATCGACCGTCCGGGAATCCAACCCAGGACGTCGGCTTGGTACGTGATAATTCTAACGTCACAGCTATCCAAATCGACTCCCCGTTAGGTGACAGTTGTCTCTAGATCTGCACACCTCGGCCTAATTTCAGTCAAATGCCTTCAAATTGAATAAATAAACATCTTACAGTTCATAAAGTTTTATCCCCATTTACCAACATCTACAAAAAAACTATTTTTTTTCATAAATTATTATTATAAGTTATTATATTTTCTACATCAATTATTATAGTAAATATATGTATATTAATTTCCGTGTGGTTTACGGCGAATAATTTGCTACAATTGTTCTTGGGTTCCCAATCATGTATCGTTTATTAAACACGACGTTTCGTCGATCGTTAGCACCGTCGACATCTCGTAGTCTAGTTGTAGTTATTTCATTATGAGAGGAGAACATGCTTATAGGTAGTGATATGGGGAATAGGCGCTGCGGGAGTTTCTCGCAGACGCTTCAGCCCAGAGTGACTGCGGGGCTTACCTGATCATGTCGGGGATGCCTCGCACTCTCTCTGGGTATTTTTTATCAAAGTTCTCATATGCCGAGACACCTTCACCTATTTTAGGAGGTATATGTACTGGGGTCAAAGACCTTGGGCATATGGCAAGAGTTGTCCGCTGATCCCATTGGATCAGTCGGCCAATTGCCTCCTGAAATTGGTGGAGACACGGAGAAGGGAATGCTGCATCCCCACAGTGAACTCATCTCCCGTCATTCGGAAGGGCGTGAGAATAGTACCCAATGCCCGACCTACCTGATGCAGGTTTTCTAGGGTTTTCCCTGCATCTCTTTAGGTGAAACACCGGGTAGGATCCTTAAACCATAGCCCGGGGGCCCTAGTTAACCCTGGGCTACCTTGCTCTACCTTCCGCATCCCCCCTTTTCAATTCCCTTCCTATGCTATTAAAGGGGAGTTGCCTGTTTCAGGATCACCCTCATGTAGCCTGTTAACCAAAAAATAAATTGGTAGTGATGGATGGGCGTTTCATAAAAGTAATGCGAAAACAACTGACATTCCTGTATTTTCCTGGGTTACGGGAGTCCCTGAGTTTAATTCTGACATTCAACATACCGGTTTGTATGTTAGCCTTTAGGAATGGGGGTGAAAGGTAGTGAATCTGAGCTCTGCTTACAATTGGAGAAATTTGAATCTAACTCTGTAATCATGTTAGTTATGGTACAGGTCGGACATTGGATGGGTGAAACACCCCCAGCACAAGTCGGTGCTGAACGTGAGAGAGGAGTAGAACGGGATACCCTATTTAATTTTTACTGGGTAGAGCTTGAAGTTAGTAAATAGGGGTGGAACATTGTAACTGGTCAAGGAAGACCTGACCAAGTTCTGACTGCACCCTGTAAATCTTGTTTTGACGTCTTACATCTGTGACTTTATAATTTTTTCAGCATTTTGAAACGAGGTAACCTACAAAACTCCTCGTTTTTAACTCTTTAATGGTATATATTCGTAAACTAGGTGTCTTTAGCTGCATATAAGTTGCGTATGAGGCTGAAATTTTCTTGTATTAAGGCTCGGTGAAAAACCTCAAACTGAAACTAGAGTGCGGGGTGGAACGGAAAAATATAAGGCAAAATAAAGAAAAAAAGGAAAATTGGCTGACTTACCTTATAAGAACGAGTTACAGGATGCTGTGCCCAAAAATAATAGATTAATAAAGAAAAGGGTCTGAAAAAAGTGGATAATGTAAGAAAAGATTGTGCAGTTGCAAAGAAAAATCTCTTTGCGAAATGAAAAATTGATAAAGCGGACAACCGTACACTAAATAAATATAATAAAGAAAATACAAACGCTGTTAAGATTTTTCTGAAAATTATTTAATTTATTTGCACTAATTGTAAATACAAAAATCCTATCTGGTTCTGTCCCGATTGGCGGGGCAGAACGGAATATTTGTTTATTTTAAAAAAATTCATAAAAAATATAAATTCGTTGTTTTAAGTTATATTGATATTAGATTAAGTAAGTAATAGAATAAACTAATATTTTACACTTTTATAAAGTGATTTTTTCTTTTTCCATAATTTTATAAAAATTGTTAAACAATAAGTGACCCGTTCAGCCTCCACTTCCCCTACATGGCTGAGGGTCGGCAGTATTTTCACTGTGTTAGGAACTGGGGTACTGTTTTACTCTCTTAACGTACCAGCACTTATTTTAATTGTTTTAACGTGCCGGGAGTGTTTATACAAACTAAAACTACCGATAGTATTTTTTTTAATCTCAAGATGCCAGGAGTATATTTGTTTCTCTGGTATCTGGACTATTTTAGCCTCTCGTACTAAAAATATTCAATGAACGGGTTTTTAGACAAGTTACTATTCTTAATTAAGTTACCAGTAGATTTCTTGACTGGATTAAGGTACTGTTAGTTATCATGCTTAGGGTACGGCGCGTGAAAGGTTTGGACGCGTAACGCTCTGGATCACGTGTTTCCCAAAACATTACTGTCAATTTAAATACTATCGTGGGTTAATATAAATAAATATAAGTTTTTATATGAATAATAATAATAAAACAAATACCCTGTAAATTCCGGGTACCCAGATAGTAATAATAATATTTCTTATGGAACAAGGCAAATCTCCAAGGGCCTCGGCTATCGCGAGACAAAGTTGACAGCATTGCCTCACGCATTGTTTAGTACCGTAGGGCCGAAGACGCGTGTTTTCCGTGACCTCAGCACGCACTGGGAACCGGGACGAGGTGATGTTTTCATGCAAACAACGACGATTGTTCGGCTGTTAAGTCCGCGGTGCTGCGTACAAACTTTCGTTCCTTCTTCCGCCTGGAAGTCGCATAATGGGCGTAAGTCGAAGACTGTCTTATCAAGAGAGAAAGTCGTGTTCCTCTGACACACAGATAAGAGGTTAGGTTCCGCAAACTTGCAGTACGCTCGAATTACGTATTACTCGTAGAGACCTTTTAAAGCTGAACAATTCAACATGATTATTCCGAATTAAATACGAGTCTACTAAGGTTGAAAACGAAGCTTCTTCGAAACCATATATTTATAAGTCGAACTGTATTTTTCAATTATTAATATTTTCTCGAAATAAAATTGTGTAAATACTGTAGATATACTGGAAAATAATTACTTTTAGAGGCGCAATGATTTATTATGTCCTTCTTTATTATGAGCGTTCGGCCTAATAAGTGATAAAATCTGTAAGACAATTTTATATTGGGAAATGTTATCAATACAGTCATTAATAATAGTATTATATGTATAAAATATCTAACAGAGACGTATAATAAGTCAGATAATATATCTTGCAACAATTTCCTTGTACAAATTGCTGTGTGAAATTTTTTTCTGTAACCAGCCAGAATTGTTATACAAGGATCTAACTAGAGTCCAACCAACAACAGACTGTTATTCAAAAATTTAAAAATAGCGCTACCTAAATAACAGGATGTATGCAACTTAATTTTTTAATTAATCGTAAACTTAAATATTTAGCCACTAATGGCCGCAGAACTTAATGCCACATTAAATAAAAATTAAAATAGGTAGAAATAAGTAACCAAAACGTCCACTAGAATGTATTTGCTAAAAATGGTATTAAATAAAGAATCGAAGACACGTTTATTCAAATAAAGCATTTAAAGATGTTACGGAGCCAGAGATGGTTCGCAAAAAAGCGAGAGGTTATAACGCGTTCCCTCACAACATACATAAAGAGACAAATTAGTAATTGGCTTTAGCATAATCAAAATGAAAGAAATTTCTAAAGATTTTTAAATTCGTATGTGACTCATTTTTTTTCTTCATGGAAGTAGTCGATAAAATATATTGGTTAAGAAATGAAAACATTTACTTTAATATTGGATACTTTGTTGATATCATAACGACTTTATAATTATATAGGCTTCTATAGATATACTTACCTGACAACACTTTAATGAATAAATTATAATTACCAATGTTATAGAATTCATTAATAGCTAATTTGTTTCACCTAAAGAAGTTCCATGAAAAGTCGAATCATTGTATTACTCTATTTATTAAATTGTTTCTCAATTTTAGGACGTATTACTTATATATATATATATCCTTTATAAGTATAATTTTCAGGTTTCTGACCTATACAGTAAATGCATATATTTATTATGTGACACTTGTTATTCTTCTAACTTTTCGCAAGTTATTATGTTCTATTAATTCCTCTGGTTTACTAATTTGAGTATGTTACAAAAATTTTCATTTATTCCAAAATAAATGGCTTATTCTATAAATAATCTTAAGCATGTAGCTCTTTTTCGTTATCAAACTATGCACGGTTAACGCTAACAGAGGCTGAGACTCTTATTCTTCTGGTGTGCTTATTATAGTCATATTTCTGGGAGACTGGTCGCAATTTAAGTTCTCAAAACGAGAAACAAATCGTTAGAATATTGTTGGAAAAATATATCGGGTGCTAAATTGATATAATTTGTAGAACTGAAAACAAAACGAACATTTTTCTTTTATTAATTCCGTCTGGCTGTTTTCTTTTAAATATTTCGTATTATACTGTACTGGGCTTTAGTCGTGGATTTGAAACACACGGGGTATTGCAGAAGTAAAGGTTTTTAATTTCAGCGATAATAGAAATAACTGGCTAGATAATACAGCATGCCTTCTAAGTATTGTTTTTTTTCCTTTTTCATTTCTGAGTCTTTTGTCTCGGGAACTCTTGGTAATTTGGATTTATTAAGCAGTTAGACAGTGATATGGCTGTTCTTAGGCATATCTGTAGACGTACGTTGTATACCGTGTCCAGAGTTCACAGGGAAGCGTGTATAAGTACTTACGAAATAGATAATAGTTGCTAGAATTTGTGTCGCAAAAGGTAACGTTTATATTCTCTTTGTTTCCCTCCCGTCCTCATTTCTTTACATATTACATCTTCCTCCTATTATAGTTAATCATACATTTTACGTCTTAAGCTTAAGACAGTAAAATTTTCAAATTTAAAGGTTAAACTTGATTGCTTTTTATATCTTTGCTTATGAAATTGGATTGAAACCATGCATCGTGGTAAATGATTTTATCACAGCATATTATATTCATCACGTTTGCAGGCTTCCAGAGAGTAAATAGTAGGGTTAGCAATCATAAAATAATATTCTGGTGTATAGTCTCGAGACGATTTTTTCTCTTTATACGGTAGGATTTTGCAGGTGCCGTACAATGTAATTAGATTAATGAGATAGTGTTTCATTTTTAAACTCCATTCATGGGGAATATCTTATTTTCAGTGTTTAGATCCAAGAAAAAACAAAACGTTGGCAAAATTGATTTTAAAACATATTCACTTCTGTTAATAGTCCGCAGAAATATATAATTGTACATTACGTAATTTAAAAATTCTTAGTTATTGATTAAATAAAAATCAACTTTAATGTTTGTTTTATTGCTTTAAGAAACATTTCATGAAATTCTAATAGCGCTTACGCTAATGCCGTGCATAGAGCATAGAGGTGGGCCATACGTGGAGCTTAGGACGATTAACAGTGTTGCATTGCAGCCTTGAGCCTGTTCATATTTCGGACGTGAAGTCCCTTTAAATGGTTAAAAAAAGGATAGTATCGTTAGACACGTATTATAAATAAATACAATGAATGGCCAAAAGTCAGATATTGAAGAACTTCATAACAGTTAATTCGGTAAACAGACAGAACGGACAATTTGTAGTTTCAAAGCTGATGTCGTTATCAGTTCCAACAACTGTGGTCCAGAGTTATCTTCACCGTACGAGAATCAAAAAGCTATCACCCTCTCATACAGTAACATCTTTCTTGAGCTTTATAAATGGGTGATTCATTAAAATGGCGTAAAATAATTAATTTAGCTCCGTCAAAATTATTCCTTTTCGTCCACTAAGCGAAACAGATTCTATTTTCACATGTATTCACCAACCCCTGACCATGAACGTATGATGCTATAAAATGTGCTCGAGTTATATCTGAACTCGTCTGTCAAAAAATTGGCGCTTAGCATACAAATGATTGGCCACCACAGCTCTAGACTGAGAAACAATTATCAAATTGAACGATACAAACCTAATTATACATTTAATAATTCTAACAAATAAACAGCACATCGGTTAATGTCACAAAACCACTATATATTCCACACATTACAAAGTTCCTTTTACAATGATTCGTCCAAACAATATTATTTCTGATCTTAAATTTTGAATGGATGTTAATACATTTTTCTAAATTAAAAATTAGAGGTTCAAAAAGATAAAATTTTGATCAATAATTTTTGGATGATGGCGATCGCTGAACCACAAAAAAAGTCGTCGTTGTGGTATTCAGTCTTAAGATTGGTCTGATACAACCCTCCATACAAACCTATCTCGCCCAAGCCTTTTCATTTCCGCATACCTAGCACATCCCACCTAATCTGCTTAGCTTATACCATACTTTCCGTGTTATTACCCCACACACTTCCCTCTAATGCTAATCTTACAAGACCCTCACGTGTTAAAACGTGGTTTATTAATCTATCCCTCTCTTGGTCAACGTTTTCCATATTGTTCGCTCTACCCCTATTCTGTTAGAGACTCTGTCCACCCATCTGATTTTTAGCAGTTACATTTATAAGGCTTTTATACTTTTTATTTCTGCAGCTCCCATCGTCCACGATCCGCACCCATATAACGCCACGCTCCATATGAACATTTTTAGTAACGATTGTCTAATCTACACAAATATACTACCCGTAAATAAATTCCTCTTTTTCGCGAAAGCCTTCCTTGCCTGTGCTATCCTACTCTTTATGTCTAATATACTTCTACCATCCCTTGTTATTATGTTTCTCGAGTAGAAGAATTTCTTAACCTCCTTCAAAATATCCCTTCCCAAGCTATCAACCTTTGTTCTTCCACCGTATCCCATACTACACTACAGCACCTTGACTACCTGTATTAATCCTCATATTGATCTCTTTCTCCAGGACCACATTCATGCCATTTATTATGGTTTCCAAGCCTTCTTCTAACTCTCCTAATACTACAATGTCGTCGGCAAAGCGTATGGTTTTTATTTCTTCCCCCTTGCTGTATGATTCATTTTCCATATTCCGTTTTAACTTTATAATCGCCTGTTCTATAAATAAGTTAAACAGCATGAGTCACAGACTTCATCCTTATCTTATTGCTTTCTTTTCTTGATCTTCAATTCTAATTACTGCTGACTGACTTCTCCAGAGGTTATGTATAATCCTTCTTTCTCTATATTTTATTCCTGTCCTCTTCAAAAACGTTAATAGTGTGTTCCAGTTCACATTATCAAACACTTTTTCTAAATCTAGAAATGCCACGAACGTAGGCCTGTTTTTTCTTATCCGGCCTTCTAAAATTTGCTTCTCTTGTTCCTACATTCTTCTTTAAAACCAAACTGAACTTCTCCTAACTCGCATTCTATTTGATGTTCCATCCTCCTACATACTATTTTCGTTAATATTTTGCATGCATGAGATACTAAACTAATTGCCCTGTGCTGTTCGCATCTTTCAGCCCCAGTCTTCTTCGGTTTGGGTATAATTATGTTTTTACTAAAATCTTCTGGTGTTCTTCCTGTTTCGTAGATTTCGCAAACTATTCTGAACAGCCATGACATTGCTTCTACGCCCGATGTTGTTATCAACTTCGCTGGAATGTTATCAATTCCACAAAGAAGGTATTGTGCGAAAATTAACGAGGGGATGAGGGTAGTTGCGTCCACCTTGATTCCGAGATTTGAGGAAGTTGTGTATCTATATATAAATTAAACCCATCGTGAAACAAAAATGTTTGGGAACCACTGGAACCATCGGAACATCACAACTACCTTTAGACAATTTTTTTACATATCACCGTTTTACATTAAATGGAAAAATGCCTGGTCCTAATTAAATTAAATCCATTCGAATTTTATAATTAAGTCCAATGGTAGTAAGAAATAATAACAGCGCAAGATATTTTAACCGAGGCATAGTGTCATAGTGCGATCTTTTTTCAAGTCCAAATCTGTCCTATCGGTGGTCTAGAATTGTTCAAATCTGTACAAAGCCAATCAGGTCGCTCATTATGGGTCTAAACATAAACTGGTATGACAAAGTCGACGCATCCATCGTTTCAGTTTTAAAAACGTTTTGCTGATAAGCGGTACCCACTTTCTATCGGCGAGGTTCGCACAACCATAAAACGCGGACGACTCTTTTGGTTTGAAGGTCTGTCACGAGGTGAGTTGTGTTCAGATGTTGGTCTTGGAAAGAACGGATAGCGTAACTGAGCGATTCTGGTCGTGGTCCCACCCCCACCTGCGGCGTACTGAAGGAAAGAAGGAGGGGCAGAGACCAGGGGCAGTCAGTGCGCGCACAGCCATGGCCTGCGACGGCTTCGTGGCCATCAAGGTGCTCGAGCTGGTGAGTTCACAGACAACTCTGGACGATCTGTCAATTGTAGGAAAGAATTATGAAATGGCATACACGACATATGATTCCACTAGCTCATGTTTATTGCCATGTCTCACAATTCAGTAATCCGCCCGACTGGGAGGAAACTTCTTTCTAGCAGTAATAAGACGACTGCGATTTTTTATTTTTGATACCCAACAGAGATTTTAATACTTTGAGAATGCCTTTGAAATGTCACTCTACTAATATAATTCTCACAATAATTCAACAACTTTATTTTACCATAAAGTAACTTCAAAAATTAAACTTGAAAAAATTTTCCTCCAAGATAATTATTTATTATGTTGGTATTTTATACTAAATATTTTTATAAGAAAAAAGATTATAAAAATAAAATCTATTCAACAATTGAATATAAAGTTCTCAGGTTTCTACCCGGTTATATCAATTGTAAAACAGAACGTTTCGAAAGCTATGTCCACCATCGTCTTCAGGTAACTAAGAACAGAAATTTATATTCAATCTATTCACGGGGGAAATCTAAATTCTCTAGTATTTAACCGTTTTCTAATTTATTTCATTTTAAATTTTTCGGGAGCATTCAGCTATATTACCAAAATTTTCTTAAATTTTTCTAAAAAAAATATTTTTTTTCCTTCGTAATATTATTTAAATTTTGAGTACACAGCTTCCAGCAGGAAATCCTGTAATATTAGGTAATTAGACGAGTCGATTGGGACAATGAAGGCTTAAATATTATCATTTAAATTAATTCTGACGTTGGTGCATAGTCCTATTGTCTTTTTAATCAGACACGAATCCTACTGGAAACGAAAAAGAAATAATTGAAGATGTTTTTGCAAAGTTGCCCAAAAGATGCATAGAAATTCAAAATTAAATTTAGAAAATTATGAAATAGTTAACATTTTACATTTCTTGTGGATGACGACGTTTGGGATAAAATGCCAACACAACAAATACAAATCAGAGAAAATAAATTTAAATTACTTGAAGAAAAGTCATTTTCATAATTTGATACTATCCCAATTAAAAACTTTATTTTGAATATTAATCTCAGTATTCTAACCATTTTTTGTTATTTATTATTCTCTAAGACTTTGTTTTCCTATTTTTCTGTCGACAGCCACACTCTTTAGAAACTTGTTTAACACTTTCAGCCTCATACAACTGAACGGGAGCTCACTTTACTGCATAATAATAACTTAATCACACTGGCGAATTTAGGAGAGAGTATCAAGAATTAAAATGTTTAGATGAAAATCGAATGTAGGAAGCCACAGATTTAATTCCTAATAGAGAAATTCCATTGCGTACGGCGGACTCAGGATCATTTATTAAAACAAATACGCTGAGTTAAAAATCCGTCCATCTTATGTCGTGCAATAGGATAAGCTATTGTGCTGTTTTCTTATCCAAGTATCCAGTCACGGAGGTGAAGTGATGTCACGGACAATTCGCCAGTGCATGAGCACCAATCAGAAGCACCGACGTCGCTACGTGTATATTTGAACATACATCATTTACTCATTCTCTGACTGTACAATTATGACGAGCATTATTGTAAATTCATATCGCTAACTTATGCTCCATATTTCCATTATTATAACCCCATAGCTTTTTTGATTGGACGACGCCTTGGGCACTATTGAACATATAAATAAGAATATGTAAATATAAATATAGTTTGTTGGATCTATACGTCGAGCAGGAACTTATACAATTATTTATTACTTAAATACAAATTAGGGTTGCCTAAAGCAGTTGTTAATAGCATTTCAAAATGTAGGATTTCGAAGGTTATAAAATAGATAAAATAACAAAGAAATTGGAGGATTATACTGTCCACTAAATGTATTATAGGAAAGGTGAAGATGGCTTACACGAGTATAATTTTTATAACAATATAATCAATAATTTTTTTAATATTTCATTGAAATTAAAATCAATTCGCAATATTGTATTTGAGATAAGTCAGTATTCAATTGATTGGTAACGATGGACAGAACTATTCAATAATTTGATTAATTTGACAATTAACATATAAACAACATTAGAAACAATATCTCTGGAAACCACTATAAATTCAATACATTACGAAGTTACTTTAAAACAATTTTTTCTTCAAATTTGGGACACCATCAGGTGAAACATTCACAATTCTGACAAAGCGTCGCTGAATGCAATCCAGGAAGAAAAATTTTCTCATTTTGGAAATGTATTAGCTTCCATTCAAAATTTAAGATCAGAAGAAATGTTATTACATGAGAAAATCCAAAATTTTTGGAAGAAACATTGTAAATGGAACTTTTTAATTTGTTGAATAAATAGTGGTTTTGTCACTTATTGGCTGATGTTTTGTCGATTTGTTAGGATTATTTAATGTGTAAATAAGTTTATGTCGTAAATTAGTATATCAGTCTCGAACTTCTGGAGTGAACTCTTTCAACTCAATCCATCCAAAGAATAAGGAATACAATATTGTTATTCAAAATTTTTTGTTCCTTAGTACGAGTGGGTTCTAAAGATGAAGCTTTTAATATATTCAATATATTTGTGTAATTATTGTAAATAATTGGGTTTTTATTTGAAGAAATGGTTTATGTTACGTTTTTTCAATTTTATTTATAAGTGTATTATTAGAATATGTTTACCAAAAATTAATATTTGTTTCCCCAACATTAAATTTAATGTTTTTATTTACGAATAAATTATTGATATTGCTCTGTAGGAAAATCAAGAAACTGTTTAACTCTAATGATTGTTATGTTGATGTGAGATTCAAAACTCATGTTGAAATCATAAATTATATATAAATTCCTTATAATGTTTAAATATTCCAAATTATTACCAAAAATACTACATTTTTAATATTTATTGTACTGGCGAGTGTAAAAATTTACATTTTGATATATTTAGCTACATAATTTTTCTGGGCAGCATTAACAACTACTTTCATCAACATTGTAAATCAATCAAATCTGATACTGACTTTATACATTTTAAAATCAAAGTCACGTTCAATATGTATTTCAGTTGATCCCTATAGAAGCTTTTAGCTACTGTTAGGTTAATTATTTCCATTAAAAGATTATTTTTAAAAAGTTCTTTCAATTTACTTCATTACTCACAAACAAACGTTCCTTTCTATTATACTCGGTAATATTGATTTTAATATAATCAAAATTTTCTATATTCTTTTAATTGTATAATTTCATTAAATTTAGTCCTTATTCAACATTTCAATGTTGTGTTCCAACTAAGTACAAAAATGAATTAATGATACCATCTTTAAGTGCTTAGAATTTTTATCAACATTTTAAAACTTGTGGGTAAGTGGAAAGTAACAAAAATTTTGTGTTTGAAAAAATTTCTACTGAATGTCATTAACCATAATATTAAATAACAGCGAAGGAAAGGTGTGAGAATTGTACCCAATGCTCGACCTACTTGGTGCAGGTTTTCTACAGTTTTCCGTGTATCTTTTTAGGTGAAACACCGGGTAGAACCCTTAAACTATAGCCCGGGGTCAGAATAAACCCTTAGGTGCCTTGTTCTAGCTTTCGCATCCCCCCTTTCCATTCCCTTCCTAAGCTATAAAAGGGGAGTTGCCTGTTTCAGGATCACCCTCATGTAGCCTGTTAGCCAAAAGAAGTACTTAAATATATCAAATTTAAATCCATTATTTATGCAATGACAAAAATTATCAAAGTTTTCACAATACAATCATATTTTGGAAAACGTTAACTTTGAAGCGTGAGGGAAACACGGAACATAATGTCGATAATCTAAATAAATTAGAATAATAATTCTCATGCATTGCTTCATAGTTTTATAACATTCCATGTTATAAAAATATCCATCACCCTCCTAAGGATTGCTGTTTCATTAAGAACAACACTATAAATATGTTTTATCATATCGGTCAAATATTTCGCACATATTTAATTTATACCTCTTAGGTGCAACGTAATAAGTTTATCTTCAGGAATATTGTTTGTGATATGTTAGTAACATATTGTTTACGATGGAGGGGGTAAATATTAAGTAAAAGATGTTTAAGGGTACAGGTTCCTTTATTTGACTTATTTCCATCATCTTCCTTCCACTTTAAGACGTCCGGAACTGACTCACGTCGTGTCGTAACACAAGTGACTTGCTGTGAGAAAAAGGCACTAAGAGTAATTTCGTCCTTCAAAGCTATTAACAGTGAAATATCTTTCGATGCATATAATAAAGACAGGTATCTTTAAAATAAATGTATAATCTTATGTGTCGTTGTAGTGTTTCTATCGGTTTTTTGTAAAAGAAAGTTTCGATATTAATTTATCCAGGCTTCTCTATCTAGTTAAAAACAGCGATGCTTCTACCATTTGTGAATTTTATACGAAACTGAAACCATGACCTTCATCGTTCCCGCATTGAAATCGTCGCAGATAATATGGAACAATGGCCACCTGCTCTAAAACGAAGCAGTGTAACGGTCAAAGACGTTACCAGGTTATTAGGTGTAGAACACTTAAAGTCGACTTTCCTCAGATAAAGTTGGACTGATGCAACGAAAGTAGAGATAAAAATGTAAAACAGGGTAATGAGTAAACACGTGACATGTATTCTTCTTCGCATTTTTCAACAAACGTCATATTTTAAATTGATTGAAACAGAAAACGTTGCGTTGTTTATTAATTAATTATATAAACCTATAACAAACGTTAAAAAAATTTAAAATAAGATATTTTATATTTTAGTACATTTTAATCTCAGTTGACAACCTTGTATTCAGGTCGTTGTTCACACAAGAAACTTTTAACAAATAAACAGAAAAACAGCAAATATGTCGTCAGAAAACCCCTGTATTATTCAACACATCACTTTGATACGTTACAACGTTTCGTCCGCAATTTTGAGGCTTATTCAAGTTAAATGAAATATCACCTGTCGTTAACGACTTTTACAACACATTAAAATTGAAGTTGATTATAATTTCGTTTAAATACAAATGTTACTCTATATTCTTAAATCACATTTCAGTTGAAACCATCTATAACGCAAAATTTTAAATTTAGGACCTATATTTTTTAATTAAGATATGTGTATTTGCATTCAATCAAAAATGCAGGTTTTTATTATTTATATATTTTATACTTTGCCTTTACATCAAGACTTATAAGTTTATTATTTTATTTATATACCAATAGAGCATAAAATATTTATTTTATATAATTTCTTCATTGACTGTCTCAGCATGATCGTCGGTATTGTGACAGTCAATGAGGAAATGATATAAAATAAATATTCTATACAATACCATATTGGTATATCAATAAAATATTTTATACTATTGTCCATTTAATTTCCTAATTCGTTTGAAAATAAATTACCTTGTAGTTAACACCAGAAGGAATTACCGGGATTAGCCGTTAATAATGCTGAAAAAGTAAAGTGCAGAAACTCTACACGCATACTTAAATATTTATTAGTAGGCCTATATTTTAGAATGAAATATTTTGTATACATTATCGTCGATCCGCACCCTACATAATTATGAACACTATTATACTGTATAAGAACAATTAACTTAAAATAAGAATCAACTACCCGTATAAAGTTTAGACAATACAAAAAATTTAGAAGAGCGTGAACGCTTCGATCAGCACTTGTGATCAATACTCAGTCCGATCTTAAATATTATCATCAAAGGAAATAAAATAATTAAGAATACAAACACAAAGATGTGATTAACAAAAATTATTTAATAAACCATCAAACATAGAATTCAACCGAGAAGTGTCTTCTTTTAAATATACAGGAAATATATTAGATTTAATATAAATTATTTGAGAGATTAACTTTTTCTACAATTTACTTCCATATCTAAAAAAAGTGATCGCACTTTACCTATGCCCGTGACTTCGTGCGGAAATAGGTCTTTTTATTTTTCCCTAAAAACGAAAATACGGTATCATTTATTTATGATCGTTTCACAGTAAACCTTATAACTCGCAGTTGATTTTCAACAGGTTCCGCTTTCACTCTTTTATGACCTTTTTAAGTCAAGTAAAGTAAACTAAGATTACTGCGTCATTAAACTATATAGATTATTATTCATATGTCAATCTCGTAAGAAGCAGTGTTATGGTCCTAACTTAAATTGAAAATTGAATTTTATAAACTTAAAGTAAAACCGACTTCAGCTACATATTAATTGTAAGTGTGATAGCTTCAGATATATAATGTATTTTAACGATATAACTTTTTATTATTGAGTTCATCTGGAATATATAATTTAATAAATAAACATAAAAACGGCCAATTTGTCAGAATTTTTATTTGTTATTCCACGTAATCAATGAAATATTTACATTTCGGTTAGGCCCGTTGTAGGGTGAAGTCCATAATACGAAATTTATGTTTGGAATTATAATTTTAACATTAAATAAACCGTAATGCCATCATTCAAAATTTTGCATCAGGAAGAAATTTGTTTAGGTCTCTTTACGTAATTGTCTGATGAAGTCTCCTAATAGTGGACAGGTCTTCGTAATTATTTAAATATTTTATAGTTTGTGTTGAATAATATTTTATCTGAAAAATTGGTCCTCTTGATGCGTTTAGTTAAATATTAATCTTTCTCAAACATACTAAATTTATTTGTTAATTTTTTATAAAGAAAATTAGGGACAAACTAGAACAAAAAGAAGATTTTACATCATTTTTAAACCTAAAGGCGGGATGAAACTGAGTGTTTTGCGTTTGTAATATTGATTATAATTAATATTTCAGAATTATTGTCTGTTATTTTTATTTAATGAAAATTGATTATCAGATAAATATATAATTGTGATCAAGGAAGTGTGACAGGACCATTACAGTCTTAAGTTACAAAGAAACCAATTTTATTTCCCTGCAATTTCGGTATTATTTGAGGAAGAAACGTACGCACTTCTCCCTGCCCTGTAGAAAGAAGTTTCTCTTCTTGACACGCCTCTTTGAAAACCAGCGATAATTGCGGCGAAGAATCCGGAAAGGAACTTGCATCACTCAACCTTGTGCCTCTGAAGAACGAGCTGTTGCTAATGTGTCCGTAATAAGGGCTTTTCCTATGCTCACTTAGAAACGACTTCAGAACAGAATGCGTGGAGTTTTCGAAACACATACTCGTCACTTTCAGCGTAGTGAAGGTAAAAAGGATGGTTGAGTAATCCTGTAAGCAGAAAATAGTGTCTCATTTTTTTAGAACACCCAATATAATTAACTTGAATTTTTATTATATTTTTAATACTCCGTAAAAGCATATAAAACTGAATATATTTCTAGGGACTTTAGACAGCGTATATACACCAAGTCGTCCGACATCCTTAAAAATTTGTAATAAGATCCGTGACCAAAGGCGCTCGTATTTACAAATATTTATATTAAAATGACTTACGTACACGCCAAGTACTCACGAATATTTCATTTCACTGCTTTTCTGACGTGATGATATTACATAGTCTCTGAGGAGAATAACGAAACAGCAACAAGTACTATTGTTCAGCATAAAATTCTAGAGTGAAGGTTTATTTTGAGACCTAGCGTATTTCCTTCACGAGTCTAATTTTTTTTTCCCCTGCGCGCAAAAGAGAAGGCTAAATTATTTTTTTCCAGGCTGTTAACCACGTTCGCACGACGCGACAGCATTAGTCAGGTTTCGTTCTCGTGCGAGGTATTTGTGGGAACAATGAGTCCGACGAAAAAGTAGAAGTATGAGAACGACGGGTTTTCTACACGTGCAAAATTGTGGATGAATTGTCACCGGGATTAAAACTCATAATGGCATTGGAGAGAGAATGTCAAAATGTTTCTCCCAGGAATAATAGTTACATATTTATCCAACATAAATTGAAAACTAAAATACCGCCAAACGTCAGAAAAAATTAATAAAAAAATCACACGACCAAAGCTCCTGTTTTTAAACTATAAGGTGTGTTCAGTAGAAATTAAATATTTGGTATTCATGAATGGAATATTTAATTTTTATGTTAATATTGTAATGCAAAATAATTAACACAATTAATTAATTTACAAATGAATTCTGCTGCAAAATTAGTCTTTTTTAAGGTAGGGGGGATTAACAGAATACATGAGGGTGATCCTGAACTACCCTCTAACAAGTATAGTAAGTGAATTGGTAAGGGAGGGATGTGCAAGGTAGAAGAAGATACCCAAGGGTTGACTAAGGCCCCCGGCCTACAGTTTAAAGATCCAACCAGGCATTTCACCTAAAGAGATGCAAATATAAATCCTGTCCGGTGTTTCACCTAAAAGAGATGCAGGAAAGATCTTTGAAAGTCTGTATCAGGTAGTGCGGACTTTTTGATACTACTCCCACGCCCTTGTGATGACTGCAGACTGGATTGTTGCCTTAATCAAATTTTAGGGTCAGCTGGCCGTCTGGTCCAATGAGATCAGCGAACAGCTCTTACCTAGATTGTTCCAAAATATATAAATGCTGCTTACCGTTTTAATATTGAGCGTTACTAAAATTGGTCAGGTATATATTTTAATAAAATTATAATCACAAAACCAATCCGACGTAACATTTCCTTTCTGAGTGTAATTTACGAGCATTTAGTGAATAAATTTACGCATACCTACAACTGAAATAAATCACTAGAAAATAATTTTGAAAAATATACAGCCGTATCAGAAGTTCAACCATTACTGTTTTCTGTTAATCTTACAAATTCATGTAAGAAATGTGTAGGGACAAGACCTCGTAAACGAATTTTGATTGTAAAGTAACAAATGATTTATTTGTAAGTATGAGGATATATTTTAAGATAACTGATTTTTTTTTTAAATTTAAGGATATGGAGCTAATTGTGTTACGACCAAACACAATCCTTTCATTTGTATTATTTTTTAAACCATTCTAAACCATTTCTATTAATTCGTATTATTATCATTAATATTTCATTACTTTTATAGCCTTTGATTTCAAGATCTGATTATACCACATTCTTAAATAAATAAAATTATTTGATATAATTTTAATTTTATAATAAATTAGCATTAGAGGGAAGTGTGTGGGATAGGAGCAGAAGAGGGAGGCAAGGATGAACTACGCTAAGCAAATTAGGGAGGATGTGGGATATGATAGTTATGTAGAATTGAAAAGGATAGCATGTAGGGTTACACCAGACCTGTCTAAGAACCGAGTACTACAACAAAAGCAATAAATAACAAAATATGATAAAGCAATTGTTAAAATAAAATTTCACAACGTTTCGTCCTTAATTTTATTAATAAAACACAAACAGTGGCCAAAATGTCAAAAATGGAACATTTTTATTAGAATACGTTTTGTCCCCCAACTTTAGGAACCTCCTCAGTTCTTCAATTAAAAAATAAAAATTTACTTTTGCTCCTGCAACGTTTGAGACCGACATGAGTGATACGTTTCGTCCCCCCCAACTTTTCAAATCACCTCAGTTCTTTAATTAAATTAATACAAAAATATTTTGTGCTCCTGCAACGTCTGGGGCAACAAAAAAATTGTATTATTTTAAAATTAATTTTTTCCAATTCTAACTTTTGGCCGCTGATGATGCTTGGCCTAATTTAGTACTTTATCAGTTGTTTATTGTAGTTATTTAGTAAGTAGAAAAATAATTTCTTTGTTTATATAAACCTGCAACAATATTAGAACATAACTGAAATACAGCGTTATTTGTTAGCAAAACTATAAATTGCTATTAATTAATATAATTGCACTTAACTAAATGGTACTTTAATTTTTACTGAATGAATTTATTTTTAATTTCAATACATTGTTACGTTTCCTATCTCATTTCGGTTACAACAAACGGTGTAGAGTGTACGTTTGAAAATTTACGAGTTAAACATGAATGACATCTTTATTAAAATTAAGAAATAAATATAAATTCAGTCAATATATAAATTTTTTTATATTATTCAACGTGTAAAATGGTGATGGTTAAATTATTACCGGGGTTCGAACTGATAAAAATGTAATTTGACTTCCTGGCTGCTTGCGTGATTTTTAAGAATTTAATTATCGAAACGTATAGAAATAAATTGGAAAGCTGCCAATAAGTCAAAATAAATTTAATATAAACTTTATTAACATTAATCCTTACACGTTTTTAGAAACACCCTGTGGTTAATTTTAAAGAATCAATAAATTAAGGCAGATGAAAATTGAGAAAACCTCATCGTTGTGCATTATGCACTTGTAAATTTTCATCTGCGTTAATGTCCTTTAAATTCACCCGAAGATTTTCCAAATTTATGTATGAAACGTCTTGAAAGGATTAATGTTATTGAAGTTTATATTGATTTATAGGCTGATTTACTATTTTTCTTTAACAAACCGTCAGTAGAGGGTATAGAATATCAAACCAAACAGTATCAGAATTAAATAATTCATTGTTTATTTCTTTTATCTAACTTTGTTTGCTTTTGCTGCGTTATTATATATAATGGTTAATATTAAACAAAATTCTAATTCTCTTAATAATACATGTAAAACTAAAATTTAGCTGTACATGGCTCCATGATTCCATCGGCCGAAATGCAAACAAATGCCGCAAACCATATATTTTATGTAAAGAAATTTCATAACATATTACACAAAGTAATTAATTTGTAAATTTTTTAGTACCTGAAGTCTCAAATGAGAGACAAAACGTAATATTTCGTATTTAAATTATAAAAAATACTGACAAAGAGGCTAATTAAATAATTTATTATATATTTGATTGTCAGAATAATAATTAATTATTTTTAAATATATTTTACATTTTCATAACTGACGTTAAAATTCACAACACATAAAGTCCAAGAAGCCAGTTATGAATAATTTGAATTTGAGGTTTGGATTTCTATCTTTGTTTTAAAATTATTCTTTATGAACATCTGACGAGACCCTCTGTTGTTTCCAGTAAATACTTTTGTTAACACAGTGTACTTGTAATTTTTTTCTTATTAAATTATTCATGACTGAATCTTGCCGGATATATTTAAAATTGTCTGAAAAGTAAGTATAATTTATCATAAATTCTCTTAAAATATAAATGACTCCTTATTAATGTTTTAATGCCGAAAATTAATGATGTATGTAAAAACACTCGTGTTACTAATTTTAACTACAACTTTTCGACGACAATAATCGCTGACTATTCATGTTCTACTATTCGTGTCATTAATTATTTTAAAGTATGGTTATGATTTCAGCAACTATAATTTTATCTATCATTTAGGGTTGCCGTTTAAACATATAAATGGTCGAAAATATAATAAAAACATTATACTTGTTTACAATTGACAAATAGACAAATGAGCTGCGTGACGTTCCGTAATCGTTTACTGTTTCAAACTATTCATGAAAGCTATTTTTATCACCTAAATTTGTCTAGTTCATTACCTATTCTTTGATTAACAATCATTTAGATTAAATGGAAAATATTTTAAATTACAGTATTTAGTTTGTTATCGCAAAAATTACCGAAGAAAGCAACAATTAGTTAACACTGAAAAAACTTCAAGTCAACAATAATCAAGACTTTTGAAAATAACTTATCCAAACGGACATGATTGTTAACATTACTATTTTTATGTAAATCCTGAGCTTTTATATAATTTTGGTTCACAGGAATCTCTACCAATTATACGATATCTTTGGAACCTGAAAAAGATATAGATATATAGTTTGAAATTAAATGTATTTATGGGTGTGGACGGATTCAAATAAGGCTGTGCTACTTCGTTTTTGTAGAAACTAGCTAAATGAGAGTAAATGACGTTGCAAAAAATAATAGCATAGGAAGAGGGAGGGCGGGGCTGCGAAAGGGAAAGTGGAAAACTTTCATTTCAATTCTTATTCTTCTGATTGCTGATCGCGTTATATCTGTCAGGACATGAATCTTTGCTCATTTCTGGAGAACTCTGAACTACTAAGGAAAATTATATTAATTTATAGCCAAAGATTTGTTATATCATGAACCCCGAAAGCTCAATTAAATCGCCCTGTAGACCCTTCGCCTACTGGATTCATTTTATTAGCTTGTAATTTCCCTCATAAATTTTCTTCGATGCTGAATGTCTTTAAAATCACTTCTGTTAGTCTTTTCACGTTATAAGAATCTAGTCATGTAATAATTAAATGAAAGTGAAAACCAGAAATCAGATTTTTAAAGACATAATAAAGAAATAAGATTTTGTACGTCTGTCAACATAAATATGCCACCTAGAATTGTTATGCTCACTTATACACAGAGATCAAAAAGTTGAACCTTTCTCTTCTTATTTGCAACTGGTCTGGTTTCACGGAAACGGTCAATTTGATATTTCACACGAAATTGATCTGCAATATACGCATATGAACATGTAATAATTATATAGGATGTTGATTTTTTTATATTTCTTATATTAAGATTCACAGTTGGAAGGTAATTGTAATAATTCGTGGGGTGTTTGCTTACTTTATTATTGATTAAAGTTATTATATTTACTTATTGGGAAAAATTATTTTTGATGGGGAAAGAAATAATAAAGGCAAATGAATTTGAAATCTGAGTAGACATTTATTTTATTATAGTAAAATGAAATAAAAGAAACTCTTAAGACCCAATAGAAAAATAAATTGAATTCACGCAAAGATAGAGGAATAATATATTTATGATTTACATGAAACGGATGAGAAATAATAAATTTATATACTAATGAAACTCATTAAATTCAGGTCACCAATCGAAACAAAAATTTCTATGGCAAATCGTATGGCATTGTGAACTCTTTAAAATCAACAATACCATCGATGACTAAAGCTGTGCATTCTCTGGCAGCGATTTGCTTCGGAGGCGCCGGTTAAATCGATTTGCTTCGATGACATCTGAAGTTCTGGCTGCCCGGATGACGACTTGACCAAAATTTTACCAAAATATCTAAATCTCCTGAGGTCTGAAGAACTCCAGCCAGCTCTCAATTTAATGGTTTTTTACCAGCGGCTCATCATATTTTTGTTCACTCTGCCTCAAAATCTCGCCACGTCACCTCGCAGATGCCTAGAATTCTCCTCATTTCCAGTAACGAATCGGCTACAATTTCAAATAGCACCCATTTTCTGGTATTTGCACAAGTGCAGCCAATAGGAAAATTCTTAACTGCAGCTGTGGCTTCACATATGTTTTATTTTAGTTCCATGCCCAGTAACCGTTTCTAATTAGCTACGCGTTGCTTCCGGCTTGACAGGAACAAATACTTCTCAAATTAGGGACGGGATGACACCCATTGTTTGTAAAAGAACCTTTATGTTATTGTGATTAAATGTCGGTCTCAATTGTTTTTCTAGGAGGGTCCGTTTGCATTAGTTGAAGACAGGGTGTAAGCGGTGCCCACATACAAAAAAAATGGGTCGCAGTCTTCGGAACCTTTTCCGCGCAATTTTACTACTTTACGAACTTCTGGAAAAAGTATGTTCCATCCCTGTTTGTAAGCTGTGAACTCCGCATTACTACAGACGTCATGTGACCAGTAAATGAGTACGTTTCAATAACCTCTACATTGGGGTCAGAAATATCAGTGGTGCAATCTTCTAATAGTCGATAGAAATAAGTTTTTTTTAAAAAAATACCATTTATAGAAACGTTTATTTCGATATACGTGACTTTGCGATCTATCTGTAGATGGGACAGTTAACAGTAAGGAAGATAGTAACAAGTTGATTTCTGTAATTGGATATTGTCATCCATATCGCAAACTATTAAAATGAAATAGACATGAGGTTAATTGTGTTGAGTATGTAGTCATTCAGCTTTCTTCCACACTGAGTGTGCGGAGACTAACCATAGTTATAGTCGAGTCTCACGGGATTGCTAACAGATGCGACCTTGGCGTGTGCTGTCGCACTTCCGCCCACGCCATTGTTACACGCTCCCAGAGAACCTAGGTCAGCATCCCTGCCTGCAGTCAGTATTAGTGTCCTTCACTTTACATATCATCTATACCAGGGATGACAAGCAAACCAGCACATTGTTTTGTGCGTCCCCGCCTAAGCATTACTTTTAACTTTTTAAAAAATTAATTCTGCGTCTTTCGCAAAATTAACTGTTTCAATTATAAAATAAACGTACGAAATTTCGGTATAGGATAAATATTTCATCCAACCGACCTCCTGTGGTGTAGTGGTTAGCGTTGCTGCATCACAGAGGTCCCGGGTTCGCATCCTGACATTGGCACGGATGTTATGCGTGAGTTTTCACTTTGTGAAACTAGAGAAAACCAGTTCCCCTACCGTAGTCGCTAATAGCCATAGTAGGTGATGCGACTCTAAATAAAATATATAAAAAATATATCATCAATGCGAGGAAGAGAGATGACGTTGCCCTGACGAGCCAATGGACAATTGAGAAACGAAATAACAGTTCGTAATGCGAATGTAGATGTAAACGCCGACCATAATCTGTTCATTATGAAATGCTGGCTGAAACTCAAGAAACGAATTAGAACAAAAATATGAGAATTAGAAAAACTGAAACAACAGAACGTGCTTTAGAGTTTCAAAGAAGATATCAAGAGTAGATTAGTAGAGAAAGGGGAAAGAAATAATATAGAAGAGAAATGGGCACTCTTGAAGGAAGAAATGTTATATCAGCCGAAAAACAAAATAGGAAGAATAGCTCAGACCAATATAAAAGCAAGGATAACACAAGAAATAATAAATATGATTGATGAAGCCGTAAATATAAAAACGCAAGAGATGAAAATGATGAAGAGCAATACAGGCACTTAAAGAATGCCATAGATAGGCTAAGCGGTTCAAGATTTCACGGTGAAAGGGAAAATAGACGCAACTTTTAGGAAAATGAAAGAAACGTTCGGAAAGGAGAAAAAATATCAGCACGAACATCAGGAGAGCGGATGGGAAGCTGATACTGAATGAAGAAGAAAAAGCAACATGATGGAGGAATATCTAGAAGAGCTGTATCACGGTGGAAAAGTAGATCCGTCAGTAATAAAACAAGAAGATGAGGTGGATGTTGAAGAGTTCGGGGACAAATATTAAGCTCAGAGTTTATAGGGCGCTGACAGACCTGAGAAATTGTAAAGCGCCCGGAATCGATAACATTCCAGCGGAGTTGATAAGATCGTCGTTAGAAGGAACAATATCATGGTTGTTTAGAATAGTTTGCGAAATCTACGAAACAGGAACATCACCAGAAGATTTTTGTAACAAAATAATTATTCCCATACCGAGAAGACTGGGGCTGATGCGAACAGCACAGGACAATTAGTTTAGTATCTCATGCATGCCAAAATATTAACGAAAATACAACATAGGAAGATGGAGCGTCAAATAGAATGCGAGTTAGGAGATCATTTTGGTTTTAGGTTGAATGTAGGGACAAGAGCAGCAATATTGACTTTGCGTCTAATTTTGTAATACAGGATAAGAAAAACTGGCCTACGTTAATGGTATTTGTAGATTTAGAAAAAGCGTTTGATAATATGAACTAGAACACACCATTAAGGATTTTTAAGAGCACAGGATAACATATCGAGAAAGACTGTTTATACATAACCTTTACAGAAGGCAACCAGCTGTAATTAGAATTGAAGATCAAGAAAAGAAAGCAGAAATGAAGAAAGGTGTACGACAAGGATGCAGTCTGTCGTCCATGCTCTTTAACTTATATGAGACGATGAAGACAGTTAAAACTGAATGTGGAAAAGGGAACTATACTGCAAGGAGAAGAAATAAAAACCCTACACTTTGCCAACGATATTGTAGAATTAGGGGAATCAAGAGAAGACTTGGAAACCATAATAAATGGTATGGACGAGGTCTTGGAGAAAGAGTTTAATATGAGAATTAATAATAAAACCAAGGTAATGGAGTGTAGTATGGGAAACAGTGGAATAACGAAGGGTGTTAAATTGGGAAGGGATATTTTGAAGGAAGTTAAGGAATTCTGCTACTAGGGAAGCAAAATAACCAGGGATGGTAGAAGTATAGTAGGCATAAAGAATACGATAGCACAGTCAAGGAAGGCTTTCGCGAAAAAGAGTAATTTACTTACGGGTAATATGAGTATGAATATTATGAAATAGTTGCTAAAATGTTCGTATGGAGCGTGGCGTTATATGGGTGCGAAACGTGGGATATGCTAGTTATGCGGAAATGAAAAGGCTTGCGAAGATAGCTTATCACCAGACCAGTCTTAGGACTGAATACCACAACAACACGAACAACATAAACTTTAGAAAAATTTCCACTATGAGTCACGCTTGAAATTCAAATCATGATAGTTTTTTAAATACTTTTTTGTTGCGATGAAAATATTTAAAAGCGACAGTCGATCGAGACTAATGACGTGTGGTTACGTAAGCTGCGTGCAAGCTGCAATGTCGTCTATGTCTGCAAATATTGGCCAATTTGTTGCAAAGAAGCAACACTACGCTTCTCAGTAAGATTTGTTTAAAGACTTCCTCTCACAGTAATTATCACTTGTACGTGTTGTATAGTATTTCCATATTTGCTTTTCATTTTGTTAATAAATATATTTGTTTCTATCATCTATTACTGAGTGCCTGTGGGAGTTTTCTCTCCCAGAGTGACTGCGGGAATGCCTCCTGCTCTCTCTGTTTTCCAAAGTTCTCACATGCCGAGACACTTTCACTTATTTTGGGAGGCTTATTTACTGGGGTAAAAGACCTTGGGCATAAGGCAAGAGTTGTCGCTGATCCCATTGGATCAGTCGGCCAACTGCCGCCTAAAACTGTGAAGACATGGGGAAGGGAATGCTGCGACCCCACAGAAAACTCGTCTGCCGTCATTCGGAAGGGCGTGAGAATAGTACCCATTGCAAGGGTTTTCACTGCAACTCTAGGTGAAACACCGGGTAGGATCCTTAAACTATAGCCTGGGGGTTCTAGTCAACCCTTGCTACCTTTCTCTACCTTCCACATCCCCATTTTCAATTTCCTTTCTATGCTATTAAAGGGGAGTTGCCTGTTTCAGGATCACCCTCATGTAGCCTGTTAACCAAAACATATATAAATATATTACTGTTCTTATTTCAATATTACACATATATTCGGATAGCCAAATTTGATTGAAGCCTCTTCCTTGGTGTTTATTTCGGGAGTTATTATCGGTTAAAAAATTATCACATTTTGACTGTGAGTCATGTGGTAGTCTTTAGCTAAATGGTCTCTGGCTGAAGAAAATTGCTGTTAAGCGATGACAATGTCCTTGCCTTGCCTTCAAGCTCCTTTCATGGGCGGCGAAACACTATAACATTCATTTTTACTTTATCTTGTTCTTTGGATTTAATATTCAAGATTGTGCATCGACAATGTGGTTTGTTTGAATAAATGTAATTGTCATTTTTCCGAATTCTCAAAAAATCGGTATTATTATTTACAAATAAAACATCCAGCCAATTTGTCGTCAACCAATATTAATATTTATTTAATATTGTTTGCTGACCAATTTTTAATAATGATAATGTCAGGTTATTGATTTATTGTTGTAATTATTATTATTCCCAATAAAGCTTCGCCTAATGGTCAACATACTAGTTCCATCTACAGCTAAATTTTTACCTGAAGAAGACTCAATGCGAGACGAAACGTCGTAATATTTCATATTTAAATTATAAAAATACTGACAAAAGAGGGTAATTAAATCCCTTATTATATATTTAACTGCTAAATATTATTTCATTTGGAATTGTTGGAATATAACGTACACATTGTTAAATGGCATTTCGGCCGTAATCGTCGCCTGTCGCGAATGTTTATTCATTTAAAATGTAAATCTGTTTATTTATTTAATTGAAAGCTCTACTTTTTTATATTTTGTCTAATTACAATTGTTTTTTTTAATTTTTGTCTAGTTACCTGATGAGCCCACAAATATGAACGAAACGTTGTAGATGTCTTCAATAAATATCAATATCCTCGTTACGATCGTTTAATCCTATGCCTTTTTATACACCAAAATTTAACTTAACTTGGAATTTGATTACTTATCTGTACCCGAAGAAGTTTCAAAAATCTGGACGAAGGGTCGTTTTTCTGCATTGTTTATTAGCAAACATCTAGAAACCAAGGTTAAATTCAGATGCAAGAAAACTCTTACAATAAGAGTTCATACCATTTATTAATATTTTCGGTACGAAGTTTAATATTGACAGTTCTTAATAAAAAATAAACAAACAATATTACAACAGTCTTACATTCCCTAATTTCTATTGGTAACTGGTTAAATTATTTAATGCCTTTAATAAAGATACTGTTTTATTTTAAATCTAACGTAGCCCTAGTCATATCTAATTCTACTTTATGGGTTTATGTCATACTTATAACCTATACAATTATTAAAATAATACGGTAATTAATTATACATTTGTACAAAAATTTCATGGTCTGAAATTTAGAAAGTACTTGAAACAAATCCAATTCTATTAACATTACTGTGACAATAAATCTTATATTCTTACATAAGATAATTCTTAATACCCTACTTTGCAACATAAGTCTGTCCTTAAATTTATTAGATATCCCATACAACACAGTACAACAATAATTTTAAAGTGGAAGTATAATACAATTATAAATTAGAGTTTTAGATTCCTTAGATAAAAAATTTCCTACTCTGTATAAAAACCCTAACCTTCTACTTATATTTCTCCTTTACAAAACCTATATGACAATCCATTTTCAAAATTTGATCCAATATGACTTCTGAATATTTAAAACCACTAACTCTATCTTACTATTGTTTATAACTACTTTATAGTTACCCCCTAATCTACTGCCGATATACATAAATTAAGTTTTAATGCATTTAACTTCGATATATTTACACATAGATACTTACTCAATTTACTTAAAGCAAGGTTAATTTTTTTAACTGGATTAATTTGACGTTTTCCAGAAATCATCTAAACTGCCATCACAATTTTGAAAACAACAGTTCATATCAGTTATATATAATATATACAATTCTCAATCTATACCAATAAATAACATTGAAGTGTCTGTCTGTCGGTATGTTTGTAACGAATAGGTTCCGAAACGGCTCAACGGATTTCAATAAAAATTTGAGGATTTAAAAAAAGATTTGATTTAAATATTCGTACATAATTAATTTCGTTATATTACAGAAGATATTAATATAATATGAATATCAATCTAAATATTAATTCTACGGGAAGATTTCTTGGAATTATCCTATTACGCGTTCCTATATCAAGCATCCCACTTACTATCTATTGTTGCAGCAGGCTGAGAAAAACTGAACTTCTTTGGATCGTCGATATGATGATGTATATATAAATTGATAAATTGGTTTTATTTCTCGCGTCAGGTACATTTTAAAATTTAGAAATTGCTAATATGAAAATAAAAAGGAAACTATCGTGTTTGGTATTGAAACCGGTGTAATGCAAGTCGCTGTGTTACACTATGACGTTTAATATGCAATTTAAGTTAAAATTTAACCATTAAATAGGGGAAAATTTTTATTCTGTTAGAATTCTGAAAATATATTTATACCTGCTTTTATATCGGGGATATTTTAGACTCTCGAGATAATGGGAGTATGAGGTTCATATTGTGACGTTTTCGAAGCCGGTTTAGTTATGTGTTGACTAAGAATTAAACAAAGTACCGGGTCCCAGCTAGTAAAAAAATAAAATAAACAATGTTATTTCAGTTCATTTTAAATAGATGACTTAATATTATAAGTAAAATGCAAAGAATGGCGAAAAGTCAAAAATAGAGGAATTTAATTTGAATTAAAATGTTTCTTCTCCAACTTTCAGTACCTCTTCAGTTCGTTAATTAAAATTTCGTGTTGCGGCCGCAATATCCAGGACCGAATAGTTGTCGTACATAATTAATTTCGTTATATTGCAGAAGATATTAATATATGAATATAAATAGAAATATTAATTCTCCGAAAAGATTTCTTTGAATTGCCGCTGCGAGTTATAAGTCCTATTACGCGCTCCTATATCAACTGAAGAGTTGGGGACGAAACGTTTGAACTCAAATTAAACTCTTCTATGTGTGGCCATTCTTTGTATTATATATATCAGTTCAGTTTCGATGTTAAGGAGGTAAACATGGTGACAGGGGCGTGGTAGGTCGTGTCTCGGCAGCGAAGGGCAGAGACGAGCGGCGATGTTGGTTGGCCAACTCCTCCGCCCTTGGTCGTGAGAACAACCTCGTGCTGCTTCGCACCACGGCCACGTGGCGCAACTTTAACGAGTTTTCTTGTTGCAGGTGATGAGTGCCATCTGTCTGATCTACAAACGCGTCTCCGATGACGAGGCGCGTCGCCTAGAGCTTAGGAGGGAGCGAGTCTCTCAAGAATGGCCGCTCTTCACCATAGTCACCATCGGCTCCGACGCTTCCGTCGCCACCAACGTTGCCTACGGGGCATACATCCTCGTCTGCACGGGCCTGCTTTTGGGGCAGGTCACTGGCGAGCTGGACCACGGGAAGCGACGAATGGTTAGTCTCAAAGTTGGTTGTATATTACAATCAATGGAATCGTTCTGTGTCATGAACGGAATGGTCCGACAGCGTCTGATCGGCTTCCAACTGATCTGACATCGGAAGGCGTCATGGTACTAAAATGAATAATAGGAGGATGTAAACTTCTTATAATTGAATAAATATCATATAACGATAAAAAATCGATTTACTCTATATTTATCAATTTCACAATATACTACTTTAAAGATACAAGCTGGCATTTTTTTAAAGATTAACACTATAATTACATATTTATATACACTAAATATCTTATAATTTAAATACATGGGCTCTACTCTAAGTCCCGGATTGCAGCACGCTTTCCTCGCGTTGTTTAAATCTCCACGGCCAGAACAATCTCCAATTTCTTATTGCTCCCTCTTCAAATTCAATCTTTCTGTCTAAAATTAATATTCAGTCTCAATCATAATATTCTTTCAAGTCCTGTCTTAATCATAACGTCTTTAATGCCGAAAACCCCTTTTTATTCTGGTTTTGAATACTTTGCCCCCACTTCGTCATTTCGCTTCCCTCGGTGGCGAGGCCCGAACCTGTTCAATAAAAATTATTATCTGTCCTTTCTGGGAGGAGCCGGTTGCCCCACTCTATCGACGTTTTTGGAGAAAAACACCATCTTCGCTCACCATCTGATGCCGCCAAATCTAAAAGTCTTGGAAAAAAACCCAAGTCGCACAATCGTGTCGGATTTTTAGTACCTCTGTCTTTTGGGATATATATACAAGCGACTCGCCCAGTCACTGAAGCTGGATCGGTCGGAAAGAATCACCCGACTAAAACGAACTGAGCATATCGCCACAACTGAACGTCTCGTTCAACGAAAACTCCATTCAATATTTAGCCCCCTCAAGTATTTATAAGCTTCCCTAGCTACTCACATTTACAGCTGTGTGAGTTTGCCGTTCACTAAGGCAAAATGGCTCTTTTTTTCTCAGTCAGTGCTGGCAAGTTGCGATTAACAACTTTGTCTCGATGGCCATAAATCTACCTTAATCCTCGTCGAAAAATGCCGGACCCTTTTTATCCCTAGTCTCCTCAGTAACTCGGTCATTCCGGGAACATGTGCTGCAGTACTGTAATAAGTGAATTCGCCCTTTAGACTCCCTGTGAATTTTAATAACTAAGATGTGGGCATGGTTATTGTAGACGGTCGGTTACTGCAACCAGTCGGCGTGGATAAGGACGGCGACCCTTCTTATTGTGTGCGGCAAATCGGCGGATCCCAAAAAACATGATTTTGGAGGGTCGTTGATCTGGGAGCGGTCCATGGCCACTAGAGCAATGGTCAGGGCCAGATCGTAAAAGTTCATTTGAAAAACCTCCGGAAGTGGAGGTAATTTTGCGAAGTCAAAAAACAGGACTTATTTGAGAAGGTGAAGGCTATGAGCGGCGAGACGAGACGTATGTAGGAGTGAGACGAGATCAGAGTTGGAGAGCAGATGAATGTAAGCGGTGAAAGGAGATGGATGTAAGGAGTGAAACAGAGAGGACAGCGTGTGTCTTTTTTAGAGAGACGTAGGAGAGCAGGGTGGCATGTTAGAAGTGTTTGAGTAGAAAGGAAGGGTGGCCAGGGAGATCGCTAAGCTGTTGCGATTTGGATTTATTTGCGCGCGTCTGACCAGCGGTGATATCAGGTGCGTAAGACGTACCTGAATTAAGGGGTCCAGCCAGAACTTAACAAAAAATAAGCCCTTTCCTTTTTACTGCGTGTATTTTGGCTGCAATGATCGACAATTACATTTCGGACATTTCGAACGTGCCTTTGAACATTTTAATATTTAATAAATTTAATAATCTTTGTTATTATAGGTATTTTAGTCAACTGAGAATGAATGTGAGTGTGGGTGTGAGAAGCAACATTCAGTGATTGTGCCCGTAATTGATTTATGAAATAAGTTGTTTGAAATTTTAAGCCCTTGTTTGGTTATTAAATAGTTAATTAATTTATTAATAATAATTTATTTAACAATTTGATTTCAAGACTGTCCATAATTGATGTTTTGTTATTCGCCAGTGGCATACTTCTCGCTGTTTTTATTTTGTCTGGTTCTGTTTAGGAGACATTCTTCTTGCTTATCGGCGTGGTCGTCTTTGGAGTTATGGGCAGCATGATTTATACTGTCCTGGACTCCGTAGATCCGGAGCTGGTTGACAACACTGCGATCCTGGGCACGCTGTCGCTAGTGACGGCTCTCCTGTTCCTGCTGGACGCTCTCCTAGGAGGCAGGAAGAAGCGGAAGATGAAGCCGTCAACGTCGACGGCTCCGCCTCCAATCCGCCTGCAGACGCCTCGTGAGGACAAAGTGACGCAGACCTCTGACAACTACGCGCGAGTCTACCTAGGGGGACCACTCAAATCCTCCTTCAAGAGCCCGAGAAAGTCCGTGCCCGAACATAGAAGAGTGACATTTCCCGAGTCTCGAGAAAACTCCCCGCCCGAAAGTGACCTCGACGAAATCGGCCGTGGAGACTCTCCGCCGGAGAGAGACGCCATTCCGTCGGTTAGTTTCCTGCCCGGACGGACGTCCATGCTGCCTATGGTGGAGCTTCCCGGAATCAGGACGAAGGACAAGTCCTTCCCAAATGATATTATAAGTACCTATCCAGGAGACAGCGAGGAGAGTCTCGCGGACAGAGATAGGGAGCAGCTGGCGCCCTTAAGCCCCAGGGAACGCGAGCAGGCGTTCCTGGACTCGATAAGGGGTGGCCACGAATCCTCCCGGCCGGAAGTTAACAGGGACCGCAGCCAGGCAATGCTGGAATCGATGCGAGGACGTCAGGAGGGCGCTTCGTCTGATCCGCACAGGACCTATTTGGGACGTCAGGAGATCACCAGGCCAGAAGTTCACGTGGAAAAGGACCGCGATCTACAAGAAGTTATCACCTCCAAGAACAGTCGCGTTTCCGGATCGGCTAAGGGTGATAAGGCGTCGAGGAGGGCGGAAGACGACTATCAGGAACTGGTGCTACTCAGTCCTAGGGAGAAACAGCTGCTGGAATCTCTGCGGGAGAAACAGGCCCAGACGCAGCTTTCTTCCGCAGGGTTGGTCCTCGACGCCCAGAAGGACAGGGAGCTGCTCGAAGTTCTGGCACCACTCAGTCCTCTAGAACGAGAGAGGTAAGAGATTTACAAGAAAACGCACATTTAAACATTATACTAACAACTACTCCAGCAAAACAACATCGTATGAAACATGCTAACAACTCTGATTAGTAAAATTCGCTAAAGTCATCAAGATCGCCGAGCGGAATGCCAATGGCACAAAAACGATGTAGAGACATTTCTTCACGACAACTCAATAGACATCTTGTTGGTAGGTGAAACACACTTGACTGATAGATTATATTTTAATATATTGCAAGTTGATACTTATAAATACATGGGCCTAACTTGAGCAAAGACTTTAATTGGGGAGAACACATAAATTCAGTAACTGGGAAAGGGTGGAGGGCGGTTCACTTTGTCAATAGAATGCTGCGGAAAAGTACCAGAAAGAGCAAAGACATCGCTTATAGGTCTTTGGTTCGGCCTATTCTTGAGTATGGGGCGGTGTGTTGGGATCCCTACCAAACCGATGGACAGGGTTCAAAACCGGGCGGAAAAAGCACGGGTTAATCTGGAGGCGCTAGCAACTAGGAGAAAGTGAGTCAGGCTTTGTGCACTGTACAAAGCGTATACAGAAGAACCTGGCTGGAGTCATATCAAAACTCGTATTCATTTAGCGAGAAATGATCACTCATTAAAAATTAATCAGAGGGGACAGCGAACTGACGTGGGTAAAGACTCCTTCGTAAATAGGACCGTAAAAGATTGGAATGATTGCCTGCAAAACTACTAGCGACTTTTCTGAAGAGTGTAAAATCATTTAGGGACAGAATTAGGGACATGGTTTAACTTAATATATTTAAGCTTAATATTAGTGTTAACGTATTTGTATATTCGATATTAATAGTAGTATTAATTTTTTAAACTTATATTTCTTTATTTTTTATTTAATAAAAACTTTATCTGTACGATGTACAATTTACTTGACACATGTAATGGGGAAACTGATCAATAGCAGTCCCAAGCATATGATTGTTAATAAGAGATTGGGTACTTGTATTTAAATGTTATAGAAATTTTTAGTAAATGATATGATTATTGTAGGAATTAATGGCAATTTGAAGTTCTCCAATGATTCTGTAGGACGTTTTCTTTTTAGTCTTGTATGTGCTCGGGTTGAGAAGGTTGTTTGCGGTATCTCTGATTAATAGGTTGCTGTGGCCCGTCACTGAAGTGTGAAGCTTAAGATAATTGGAGTTGATGGATTGTATAACCGTAGAAATGTCTAATTCGTTGTGTAAGATGCTGTTTCTTACGAACCATGGTGCATCCGAGATAATTCTTAGTAGTCTGTTCTGAGCTCTCTGAATCCTTTTGACTTGAGATGCAGCCGCAGAACCCCATAATCCACAACCATATTAGCCGTACTGGTCGTATTGTTGTCATGTAATTTCTTTATTGGAATATGAAATGTGTGTTGCCGCCGGGCTCAGCCCATTACGACGAAATAAAACTGTCTATTTATCTTTAATATACATCAATACACCACGTATTGCACAAATCATCCAGATAAAACTACCCATGGTGGAACCGCAATAATAGTAAACAAAACCACAATTCGTTATTTAGAACTACCGACATATGAAGGTAATTACCTTGCAAGCCACTGCAATAGATGTCAATACGTTGCCATATGACACAACTATTGCCTCGGTGTACTGTCCTCCCGGCATAATTTGAAAGAAGCGACATTTCTTCGACTTTTTCCAAACACTTGGTCCAAAGTTTCTCGCAGGAGGTGACTTATGTAGCTACCACACCATATGGGGCTCACATCTTACTTTAACGAAAGGTAGCTCAGCTACATATGCTGTAAGAGCAATGTCCACCTTCAGTGATCTAAAAACAAGAAAATTAGCATACTTTGCATATTTCTATTCTGTTTTATCATATGGTAGCGCAGTAGAACCCGCGCCCAATTTTTTTTATTATTTACGGAAACTTAAATAACAAATATTTCGGCCTGAGAAAGTCGCTGGCCAGGAAGATGGGGTTTTTCCACGCGCCGTCTTGGCGGCTCGGAATCTAAAAAAAAGAATTCTGCGGCGTTATTCAAATCGATCAGTTACGTGTGTGTGTGGCTGAAACGTTTTACAAGGAAATTATCGACGCTTGTGGCGCGCCATCAACAATACATTCCTGTCGGCAAGTCTCAAAAGAAGCCGACAACAGAGAAGTAACTTCATGTTACAATACTTTATACCGAAATTTTGAAAAACAATGACAGCTCTTAGGACATTGTGTACTTGGAGAGCTAGTTGGACGGTTGAGTGACACGGAGCGGATGAGCTCCCGTGAAGGTTGTACTTGGGAGCGGCGAAGGACTTGGTTGAGTGAAGATGTGTTTTTAATGAGCGGGTTGGACGAGTAAGGAAGGTGTGCATCCCTGTGTTATGAGCAGAGCAAATTGTGAATTAAGTAACTTATGAGTTAAACGTGATACAAGGTGATGGCGAGAGGATATTGAAGGAGAGTGGTGGACAGATTTCTGGTGATACAAGGAGGTGGAGAAGTTACGGCGAGAGCAGATTTGTGCGGGTGGCAGCGGAGAGTGACATGCTTTGATCAGGCCAGGAAGCAGGGAAGAAGGGTCTTAACAACTCAGGTTCGCCAACGAACAAAAAAATCTGCTACACGTGTCACCCAAAACATTAATACCCTGAGATCTTTAATACAATCCTATTTTAATTAATTATTTTTGTACATAATATATACACGCACGACTCATATTAAAATTATTGTGTTTACAATTAATAAATGTATATATTTAAACCCAATTATTAATTTCATTAATTAATATCCCCCCAAATCATTTACAATGTGGTATTATATTTTGGGGCAACTCAGCAGGCATAGATAAAAATTTTATTAGTCAAAAAAGTGTTATTAGAGCAATATGTCAGGTTACCTCACGAACTTCTTGCAGAACTCTGTTCGAAAAGTTAGGTATTTTCATTATGACGTGCCAATACATTTTATTCATTGATGTTATTTCTAATCACAAATAGGCACTTATTTTTGAATAATTCTGATATTCATCCTTCAATACAAGGAACAAAAATAATCTGTATAAAAAATTTCATACATTGTCAATTACACTGAAAGGTGTGCATTATTCTGGGATATCCATCTTCAACAGACTGCCGCACAGAATTAAGCAGTTGTCCGATAACCAAGGTAAATTTAAGGCTGAATTATCCTCATTTTTGCTCAGCAACTCCTTCTATTCAGTAAAGGAATTTATAGAAGAATCAGAGACGGGTAATTAGTTTATAATGTTGGAATCGCCTTTCTATTTGGTTATAAAAATTTGTTATAAGTATATTTATCTTTTATAAAATAAAATAATGTCATAAATGTACACCCTGACTCATTCAACATCCTTGAAGCTTAGCTTCTTTACGGGATCTACGGAATATGATTATTATTAGCATCTTATAACCTTAAAAAATACTCCTTCCTACTTGCTGGCACTTCAATCTACTGGCCAACAGAGTCCGGATTTGGGGAGGGGGGTGAGGGGGGGGGGTTAACAGGCTACATGAGGGTGATCCTGAAACAGGCAACTCCCCTTTAATAACATAGGAAGGGAATTGAAAAGGCGGGATGTGGAAGGTAGAGAAGGTTAGCCAAGGGTTGACTAGGGCCCCCGGTGTTTCACCTAAAGAGATGCAGGGAAAACCCTAGAAAACCTGCATCAGGTAGGTCGGGCGTGGGGTATTATTCTCACGCCCTTCCGAATGACGGGAGACGAGTTTGCTGTGGGGTCGCAGCATTCCCTTCATATTTATTTTAAAAATTATTTGTTTTTACTTTTTAACAATACTTGTTGAACAACCGACGTAGCTTAAGACTTTGTTCAAAGAAAATGTCTTGTCGGTAGGTTGTTGCTGGATTCGTTGAGAGGACAGGGTCCAGGATCTGAAAGGCGCGTCGACCCAGGACGCGGCCAGAGGGAGGCGGCACGTGCCGGCCCTCGCGAAGGCGCCGCCTCTCCGCACTGGCGGTTCGACAGTCGGGAGGCGAACAGGACGCCCCCGCACGGCAGCAGAGACTCGCCGTCGTCGCCTCTGGACCCGGGCTACGTGCTGCATACGGCGCACAACTGGCCCGACAACACGCCTCGCACGCCATCGCAGTCACCTTCCGAGGGAGACTCTCCGCCCCCGCCACCACCACCGCCCCTCGAAGAGGACGACGTCCCGCAAGGCGGCTCCATCACCACGCAACTGTTGCAGCGCTGGCTTAAGCAACGACACACTAAGGTGACCAAGGCGCGTTCCAACCCTTGATTAAGCTACATGTCTTACGAGTAGTTGAGTAGGATGATATTCATCTAAAACTTTGTTAAAACGCTAACTATAAAGCGTTTTGAAGTATCAACAGCTTTATTTCTCAGAAACAAAAACGTGCTGCCTCATCAAATTTTGGCAAAGTGAAAGTAGAAAAGTTATTAAAACCTGTACCTATTTCTTTCTTCTTCCATGTCATGTTTAAATGTTGTTATTATATATTAAAAATCATACAAAATTAATAGGTATAGCAAGTAATTTAAAGTGTGTCACCCTTTTTATACACACTGCAACGGCACAATACTCATTAAAATCATTTAAGGGATATTATGTATTATTGATCACTTAATTTGATTAATATCTGACATTATTCACCCAAAAAAATTGGGTCTTTATTCCTTCATGAAAATGCCAGAAAAAGAACCTTAGTACTGGGTGCAGCAGAGTAACTAACAATGTTGAAAAGGCTTTCAAATCAAATACCACTAAGTTTTTCCAAATTATATTTTTACCATCTTCATTAACATAAAAATAAATTCAAGAAAACCAAGTAAGTTTGAAACACAACAGTATTAGTACGACATCATTTAGGTGATGACATTAATTATTCCACAAAAGCCTGTTCACTGGAGCAAAATGTGACTTTTTCTTCCATGCTTTCCTGAAGGTTTATTAAGTGTATCAGGGAAAGATGATCCACAATGAACAGTTGAAGAAGTGAAAGAATGGATCTGACAGGTGGTGGTTCAAGTCCCACTTGCAATGTGTTATCATCATACTGGTGTATTTTTTAAAACTCGATTACTTTTACTTAATTTTCTTGAATGTTTCTTGGTGTAATTGAATGTGGTAAAATTATAATTTGGAAAATAATTGGGGGCCATTTTTACATTAAAAAAAATTACTTTTCTTTACCATTCGCTGTATTACCAGCAGATAAATAAACACTGAATGTAGCAAACGGATTCAATTGTACATAAAACTAATTAGGTTTAGGAAGTTAAGCCAGTTGTCAGATTTTATATTATCTTAACATCATTTATATGTTGGTATAGTTCTGGACAGCCATTTATATGGCCTGGAAGAACTAGATGAAATTTTCTAGTTCATGGCTGTTCAGTAATTTTCTTACTTCAAATGTTAGTAATTGGCATATTTCATGGACCATTTTAAATTGTTTCTTATTTATTAAAGGACACAATTTTTCAGAACTTCATCACATATGTTTAATTCTACCAAATTTTCAAGTACAAGACACAATCACGGATACATGAGATGTGTAGAAACAATTTTTGGGTATTCTAACCATTCTTTATGTAAGACTAGTATTTGTCTGTTCATCAGTGTATCAAATGTTACATAAGGTATTGTGTTCCCATAATATTAAAAGTTTAATTAATATTCAAGCTTTGAATCTAAGACAATGTCCAACATATTTTAACCATACTATTTTATTGTTTTCAATTAATGTATTTTTTAATGAAAATGTATTTATATAATTTTTATGATGCAAGTTATTTTGTACTAATGAAACTAATAAATTATATCAGGAACTGTTCATTCATTTTTGTTTAATTTAAACTGTCTCATTTTCAGTACAATTGTTTACATTTTCCACTATTTGAAGAAATAGTCCTATAATCTTCTTCTTAATATTTTTCACATTTCTTTTTTTGCTCATTCTGTGTAGATGTCCAAACCAACTTAATCCGAGGTATTTAATGTGATTCACTATATTTCTGTATTGAATTATTTTATCTAATTCATCATTCGTTCATTCCTCCTGTTTCCACATGAGACCATAAATCATTCACAAGACCTTCCTTTCAAATATTTGCAGTCTTTTGAGATCCATCTCTTTCAATGCGCAAGTCTTGGCTGCATAGATGACTATTGATCTTATTACCGACATATACAATTTCAATTTTGCCTTTTTGGATAGTAACTTGCTTTTAATTAGATCTCTGTAAGCAAAATAACACATATTTCCTGCAACTATTTTCTCTTTAACCTCTTCTTCTATGTAGTTATTCACATTAAGAATTGTTCCTAGGTAACTTCTTGTTATGTGATGTCATCAATCATAACATCTGTTGTCAGACCAACCCTTGTTCTGCATCGCATGTATTTTGTCTTATCTTGGTTGATTACAAGTCCATAGGAGAAATAAATCTAAGTTAATAGAACTTGTAAAATGATGATAATTAATTGTTAACAAAGCTGTGACTTGAAAGAACAAATACGTTTCAAATTGTTAACAAAAAACTTATTTTGTCTTTTAAGAAAAGTATGCAGAGCACTTGCATCAAGTCAGAAGTGGGAACTTATTTAATTCATTCCATTTCAAGAAATTATTTATATTAATCCTGTTAATTTCAGTATCCAAATATAAAAAGCTCTGACAACCTATCCTTTGGTATTTTTCTAAATTAGGTATACCTTAGAATATATATATACTCTTGGCACATGCCCTTATTCTATTCTTGAATTAATATTTTTATTTGGTATCAAAATTTACTCATATTGGATTCAATTTCTTGTCCTTTTATCAATTTTTATATTTTTTCACATCAAATTCTGGTATTTTAATATTTTTCAATTCATTCAAATTAAGAAGATAATGAAAATCAGGAAATCACTGTTGTTATCATTGCCAACACATTTCTAAAATCTGCTTCCTCAACAGTTTCCCAACTTTTCACAATTTAATTAATCTAAAAGACATTTCAACCATATTAATATGTGAGCATAAGGTTTTATTGTTAAATAATGTCACAGGTGGAGTATGCAATACACATATATTTCATAAATAACTTTTCAATTACACGTCTCTTTGACAATCATTTGTACAAAATGATGTTCAGTAAACAAAATTAAATGTTCCCTAAATACAGTAATATTATAAATACCTTATAAAATACAGGTAAGTTTACTGTAAACAAATAAAAATTTATTATCCAATACTGATACAAAAATAGGTACAATGTTATCCCAGAAATTTTAAATTGGGAGATTCACTTCAAAGTTAATGAACTGAGTACTTGCTTTTGAATTTTACATTCAATATTTATATAGGTTTATGATATAAATCCATTTAAATAGGTTCAATGCACATTTTATTTGTAAATGAATAAATAATTTCCTGTATATTGAAGATAATTTCATGAGTTTTTTCATTCATTCATAACAACTCATCTGCTGAGATTACAAATACAGAATGAGAAATATTAACTATATACAAAGAGCTAACGTACATAAATGATAGCACATATTTTATATACACATTATGCACCATTAATTGAGCATTTCATAATATTTTACAACCTAACATATTATACAGGATTGTACATTTACAAGCATTTAGTTTTAAATTATAAAAACAATGCTAACATTTTGAAAACAATATGCTTCTCAAATTTATATAATTGGTAACAAATGATACACAGAATCCAATTTTTCCTTCTTCATTTTCATTGATTTATATTCAAATATTTATTTCCTATTAATTTTAGCAGTCAGTAGCTGTATCAGAGACATATCTGTCTTTGTACAGAGTTTGTCTAATATTGGCACTAAAAAGTGATGAAGCCCTCCATTTCACACACTCAAGACAAACGAAGTCGTTGCTCCATAGTAATGTACTGTCTTATAAGGCGAGATATTTCATGAGCTTGGTCTGTCTGTAATCTGGTGATTCGCTGTTGCATTAAATTGCCACACTTCATGTCAAGAAACAGAATACCATCCTCTGACTTTACTTTGCGTGTAGAGATTACTTCTGAGAATGGGTAATGTATTAATGTTTCCTGAAAATATTTATATTATTAGAAATATGAGTTATGGAAAGCAAATTTATGATACCAAATATTTATACAAGATTTTATAATTTACTTATTTTATGATATTTCATATTTGAAAAAATATACATAAAATTTTCATTTAAATTAACTATAATTGAATTAATTAATTTAAGATACTGAGGTATCTTAAAATAAATATATTTTCCAAAATTCAGTATTCAACAACTTACATGTGTCACAAGATCAATGAAGTGAACTCCATGCCTGTTAAGTGCAAGAATATGCTCCGAACGTTCCTTGGGATCTGATACTCTTTTTACAGCAAAGAAACTTGATCCAAATAATGGCCACTTTGATAGGATATCTAAACCAAATAAAATTTAATTTGATTAATTTAGGGACACAAAATATGGAAGAAAAATTTACATTTAATGACTTATGTAAGCAGACTTTAATATATTAGATAAAAGCCATTAGCTCTAATTTTTAAGATCAGGATTTTTGCTAAAACTTTGGGAACAGGACCTCCTTCAAGCTAGCCCCGAATACACCATGATAAAAGTTTTTATATAATATACTGTTAACAGCAGAGTGGCTAGAGAATATTAGTCCTGTGGTAATGTCACCAATATCATCACGTCATGTCTGTGCAAGTATTTAGGAAAATGTTTAACAAGATTCAGTAAAACACAGAGTCCATGCTGAATAAATTTACTTGAATAACACTTTTTCCCAGTGTTAACTATCAATTTCTGGCTACTTTAATAAGAAATTTCCTTTCACATTTAAGAGTCTTTATGAAATGACTAATATGAACAAAAATTGGAATATATCAATATTAATTAAGTATGCCACTATTTACTATTAAATTTTCTGTGTCCATGTATCCACAAATTAACTTCCTGCTATATGAATTTGTTCAAAATTCTCAAGCTACACATCATGATGGACACTTTAGACTAAATTCAACTTGCATGCTTCGACACATCAAGTTGAATGTATTTTCTGTGTAATTATTTGCTATAACTTACAGACAGTTGTCATTAGATAGATGGTGCCTTACACTTCCCAATATTTTTGAACATTGTTTATTGTGAAATAACAAAAAAGAAGGTTTAGCATCAAATATTAGTTTCACAATAAAATTATTTTAAATGATTGAAAAAACAATACTGGCAATTTATGAAGTAGAAGATATTATGTAGGACTGAGAATCAAACCTGGGTTCACTGTGTAGTAAGTAAATAGTTAAATCACTAAGCTAAAACTCCAATTCAGTGTACAGCTCGGTACAAGTATTAATTAAGTTTATAATGTTACATTGTATATATAATTGATATGGACAGCAAATTGAGAAAGAATAAACAACTTCCCTGAAATATAGGGGTGTGACACTGGCCCTATATTTTGGGTAAGGTAATACTTTACCAGTTCACAGTCCATATCAATTATATTTTCAATATCACATCAACCTTGGTTTGTGCTGCTATTTCCGCAACTGTACTTTCTGAATGAGGAATGTGATGTCATGGAGGAATAAAGAGAGACAGAGAGAATACAAAAGAGGGAAGTCAGAATTTTTAGTATGACTAAACCTGTCTCTAACCAAACTTAGTAACTAGATATTATATTGAAGTGACTTTCCCTTACCTAGAACTTGAGCCTTTGCTTGCACTGTGGATAACCCTTCAACTTCACGCCAATTACCCTGTACCATATTTACCCATTGGGCGGGTTTCACATCTCTAACAGTTAGTGCTGGTTTAGGCAAAAGAAATTTAGTTTCTTTCATGGAAGGCAAATGAGTCATATCAGCTGCCCGATGTAACAGAGCCGCCATTTTAGCTATGTCATACTAATGGAGAAAGAGAAATTGTAATTAATGAATCAGTACTTAATTCACTATTATTACATAATAAAACCAGTTATGTTTAAATTATATTTAACTTTTAAGAATATAAATATTCATAACCAGCTTACTATTATATCCTGCTCCAACTGTTCTCCAGGCATAACAAGCAGCAGCCCCTCTAAATAGTCTGGAGCAATTTGATTGAAAACAACTTCAGTATACAGTGGTGAATCAAGTCTTAAAGGAAAATGCCACACTGAACGGCAGAATATGAGGTAGAAAATCTGCAAACAAAACAAGCAGGTAATTCAATTAACTTTTTGTGCTTCCATCTCATTGATTTTATGTACATTGTTTCAAAAATAGAGAGTATTATCAAAAATTACAAAGTTTATCCATAATTAAATAAATGTGAAAAGTATACATTGCTTTCTCTCAATCCAAATTGTAGTCAGTGAGTAAATTATTTTTCTTGAGATGCATTTTTAAAACTATTATAAACTACTCTTTCAAAAACTGGCAGTACATTAGGACGAAAATTTGTAATACCTTCTTTCTTCCCATGTTTATGTAGTGACATAGCATATCTTAATTTGTCTGAGAAGACTCCAGAAAGTAGTGAAACTTCACTCATGATAACCAAGTACTGAACCAACACTGCCTGTGATTTGTTTTAGAATAATGTTAGAAATGCCATCATGACTTGATAAACTTTTGTTCTTTGAAGAATTTATAATAATTTAATCTTACTTGGTGATGTCAAAGGAAAGCTCAAATTGTTTTCATGGACTGAAATGTCCAGTTTGGTCCAGTAAATTTCTGTGAAGTAGCCGTTTTTTATTTATTCTTACCCTGATGACACAGCTTGGATCTGTTTTGAAGTGACCAGTCTATCCACAATGAAAACATGTTGCTCTATTGCTTCTTTGTTGTTGTTTTCTATTGGACTGTTACACTTAACTGGCCTCCCAAGATTTATTATTGAACACATACCACTTCAAATAGTTGTACAGTTTCAATAACTCTTTTCAAGAATTGTTGTTCTCACTTCTGTCAAACAACACTTCTCAAGGACTTGCTCTTTGATTTTGTTGTCAACAGATGTAAATTAACTGTAACTTGCTTTTCACCAATTGACACAGTTGACTTTCCAGCAGCACTTTTGAACATAGTTTGCAATCTTCATCTCCCACAGTATCACATGTTGAGAAACCACAGCACGATTTAATGTAGCCATTTTTTATTGCCTAATACACCGCTTGACTGAGTCATATTATCTTTTCATCTCCTATCATACATACAGCAAACAGTACTGCAAATCTAGGAACTACTAACATACAACATGTTCTTTAATTTCAAACGAAACCATTTAATTGAAAAACTGTTCTTACCTGCTGATTTTTATGTAACTCTGTGGTAACATCCAAAATGTATTCTTCACGAGCAAGAGGCATTGTGAATGTGTCTCCTTCAACAATACAGTACAAAGAGAATTCCTCCATTTCTGCTGGTGCTTGTACATTAATAACTGCACATATTTCTTCAATAACATCCTGAATGAAAAGAAGAGCATTTTGAGATATAGGAACAAAATATATTTGTTTTCATACTATAAATCAAAGCTTGTATTCATACCTGAACAACAGTTGTGCATTTTGTGTTCACTACACGTTCAGTACCACCAGGTAATCTATAGATCTGTCTCTTGGAGTTTCGCCCAGCACTGATCGCTGTTATCTCTTCTACACTAGGCACATTCTTGCGCCCACCATATTTGAATGTTTTGCGTAAATTGTGTAAACATACAGTTGCAGTTCCTGTGACAATAATTGTGATATATTTAATTTTATTTAAAAATAAAACAGTATAAATGAATTAAGTGTATCTAAATATAGTCTAACACTATTAACAGAATAAAAAAATTAATAAAATTTACAATTTAATGGTTTCCTGTACAAAATTATGTAATAATTTGAATTAAACTTGTTTGCATCCAATTTAACATATTACTGTGGTTATAATTACAAACTTGGTAATAATAACAAACTTTATCTAAAATAAAATTCTTGTAAAGTAATAATTTTATCACAATTATGTTGTGCATAACTACTACAAAACTGTACTTTAAAAGTCAAATGATCAAATAAATTAAATAACATCTAAAATAGGATCAATTAGATTAATAGTTGTATATATCTGACAACATTTGAATAAATCTATCAGAAAATAAAGAAATCTCAGACTGTTCCAAGAAAAGAAACAAAACATTGTGTTATTTTCTTCTGACTTGTTAACTGGTTTATTATTTAAGGATTTTTTTATTTATTCCTATGACTACAATATAAAACTAATTTGGGCTGACCATGATATGCTCGACGTTTATCATATGCTGCTGTTTCCAAGTATTTAAAAAGGTAAGGACGAAGTGTGTCAGAACAAACAAAGTAGGCTGCAACTATACTGAAGAGTCTCCAACCACGTTGACATGAGTCTGGCCTGAGTGACTTATTGTTAGTGGTCTGTTTCATCAGTTGACAATATACCTCATCTCTTAGTGCTTCATGCTTGTGACAATGCTGTAAACATAGAAGTAAAATTGTAATTTTAATGTATTCTTAAATATCTAATGCTCAACCTAGCTTGAAAAATCAATTAATTCCAAATGAATTTAATAAATTCACATCAGTTTGGCATTAAGTTATGAATGTCATCCATCATAAGCTCAACATCAAAACAAATTTTAATGTGAATAAAATAAATTAAATAAATCATAAGAAACACTATTACAGGATTTAATTGACATATTTTCACTTTTTGAAAAAGAACGAAATAGGTATAAACTTTCTAAAAATTTATTACACATTATATATTAGGAGTAAATACTTGTTCAATGATACAAATTCCTAAATTAGAAGTTACATAAATTGGGCAAAATGTCTCTATAACGGTAAGGAAGCACTCACCATTAAAATTGTATAAACACACTTCACTTCAGTTACATCAGGTGACATTGGAAGGTCACCCATGTAACGCATTACAGACACAAAGCATTCAATAGCCAAATCATTGAGTTCTGTTGACTCAAGTCTTAAGAGACTTTGCTCAATGGGTGATGGGCTGAATTTTACCAAGTCAACCTGAAAATTATAAAAATGGTACAGGCAAAATTTAGTATTTGCAGTTGCAAAAATAGTTTATAATTAATCATTATAATTAAGCTGTTTTAGTTTAATTCACATTAATTAATAATCCAGAAATAAGTATAAATAATAAAAATTGTGTTTTGTTTCAAATACAGATAAATTTGTATTTCTACATGGAAAATTACAGAAAAGTTGATATTGAGTGGAAATATTCTTTCTCTCTTTTCTTTGAAGCATTATCATAACTCTTATTTCAAAAAGTATTTGAGTTAGTTCTCAAACATGATAATAAATCTCCTTTAAATATTAAATTATGAATAAATTTGATTTAATTGGGTTAGATTTTAATCTTCTCTTCACTAAATATCTTACCTGTTCCTTCCATGTCCAATCATTTTCCTTGTTACCCTTCTTTGCCTTATTTTTCTTACTCTTCAAACTTTCTATAACTTTCAGTGAACCACTAATTGACCCATCAGCTGTTTTTAGCATCTCAAACCTGCAAAATAAATAAATATCAATTGAAAAATTTTAATTTTATGGTATTAAAAGTATGAGAAGACAATTGATAATGATGTGCACAGGAACAATTTTTAATTTTAAGAGTAGTTTATACTTTCTGATTATGTTTTCACAATTGACAGCTGAAGAAATAGATTAAATTTACCAGACCTATTAAGTTATCATGATTACACATAATATTTATCGAAAACTTTTATCTTTAAGATGTGACTGTTGAACTTAAGTTTTAAAATTTTTATTTGAATGTTTCAAGAACAACCGAGTTTCTTCATTCACTGTATCAACTGAGTATTAGAGTTCTAGACTGAGACACAGCACTGTGTAAATCTAATCATATATTAAAGAATCCTGAAAGTAAAATGTATAATGTTGCCAACCAATTGAATATTGCAATATTTTGAATTTCCTAAATGTACTCAAGTATAAATAAAGTAAAAATGATAATTATATGCAGTCGATTATAAAGCTATAATGTAGTAAAGTGTTCTGTCCATTAATTCCTTAATAGTTAAATTAGATGGAAAAGGTTTTAAATATCTAACAGTGTAATACATCACCAAATTAAAGTTTAAAGTTAAAAAAAGCTGTAAATTGCAATTTCAAAATAATGTAATAAAATATGAATTCAAATGTATTTTTAAAATGCTTGGTACTAATATAATATTAATTAAAATGAGAAGAGGAATACAGAGTAAATCAAATATTTTTCTGACAAATTTTCAAAAGCATCAGATAAAGTTGTTAATCACATTTTTAATATGAACAGTAAATTGCAGCACAAACTACTTTAGTCACTAAATGTCAAGTCGCACTTTTTCTCCTGAAGACAGCTCTGGAAGCAGGCCTCCAATGTGTGACACCTCTTCTTCATTATGACACAGTCTGTCAAAGCTTGAGAGCATAACTGAGCAAGAATCTGGGAGAGTACAGCACATTTACCCAGGTGAAGAAGGCGGAACACTTTCTCTCTGACACCCATCCTTACTACCCTGCCAGGTCACGCTAAGCTGCTCACATAAGTACCATTCTCCTAGTCTTGCATAAATGAGCCACAAAGAGAGGTGTTCAGAACTTGGAATGACAGTAGCATTCTTTTATTGGTATCACAATTTAATAGAAATGCTCTTCCTCCATTTTGGACATAAATAGGTACCAATCTTACTATTTAAAAAGAAAAGTGAATTTCAGATAATTGATCTGTAATACACTTACTTTTCCTGTTCTATTTTTAATATTTGCTGAATGTGATTGTTTAAAAAAATTGACTACATTTCACTGTCGCTCTTATAATGGTATAAAGCCTTCTGTGAAATACAAAAGTATATTAATTGTTATTTAATTTCGAATGAAAAAAAATTGTTCTTTTGTATAGATTTTCGTTAATAATGTAATGCATTGTATTCTCAAAGTGAATGATGGGAGAGATCTACATTATAAAGAACCAGTTTTAATAAATGGCAGGATTTATGAAATTATGTAGTTCAATAATGCAGTCCACAAGACAGAATAAACTATAATGTAAATAATAAGTCGGCGTTACAACATACGTAAAGCTATTTTCTACATTTTATTTCTTGTAACTTAGTAGCTAGCGCTTTTTCGTTTGCTTAATTTGATTTGTTAAAATAAACACGTGGTCAGCCAGAATCATTAACTCTATTGTTTAGAAATAAAATTTTACATCGAGATTCTAATTAAATTTGTTTAATACACGATGTTTTGTGGTGAAATTACTGTGGACGCCAAATAATTAAATATTGACGTTTAGTTTCTGAACTGAAGTCTTAAGAAATCTTTTCGGTGCTACTTGAAGGAAACGCTTCCGTGACTTATCTTGAAGTTAAATTTTGCGTGTACAGAGCAGTGAGGAGATTTCTCCGAGACAGTAATTGCCGCTCCAAGACGCGGTCGTGCTGCTGCTCTTCAAGGCTCCCATTACCGGTTTCCGCTTCTGCCTTTCTGGGCTGCATCTGACAGTTCTTCCACTTTCATCATTGCGGGTGCTCTTACGTACCTCACGTGAAAATACTTTAAGTCAAACTCAGAGAAATTATGAAACGTAAAGTAAATAGAACGTGCCCATGTAACCCTGTTACTTCTTTGACGTTATTGGAATCTGCAGAAACGCAAACAGGATGCCTGAGTATGCGGCGTATGTAATCAAGGGAAATTACATGCAATAATGAAGTACACAACGAGCAGAGCCAAATATAATATACATTACTAATTCTGTAATTAAACCATTGATTCTGAAAGCCAGAAAATTTTATATTTCTCTGAAAATGCACTTACAGCAATCAAAAACAAATAACTACCTCAATTTAGTCGACAGAACTTTTGATGATAATATTTTGCAAATAATGTTAAAAAAGCAGCAGGATATACGGAATACTTATTTTAAATATGTGCAGTAACCCAAGTTAGTTGAGTTTCTATATTAGTAAAATATTAACAAATGAAATTATAGATATTCATATGTGATTTGGTTAACAATGCATATCCAGTGGCGTTGGTGTATGATACAGCATATGTGAATTTACGAAGAATTATTATTTGCATAACTTAAATAATCTTTATAATACTTCTCTTTAACAGTGTGAATTTATGCACTATTACAGGGAGCTGGCCATGTCAGAGCTATTTACAACTGTAGCACACATTTTCTGTCAGTAAAGAGAAATGTGCAGTATTCCATTTCACCACCCATAATGCTAAACAAACTAATTCAAAAGCATTTAAGGAGTGACATTTTGAAGACTTTCATCATACTGATAAAATTGCCTCGCCATCTTAATATATAAAATATGTATGAAGGGAGAATATTTTCACATTAAAAATGTGTGTCACATTAGTTTTAAATAATTCTGCTTTTAAAAATTAGACACTGTTACATGCTACAGGTGTGTGCAAAGTTGATGGTATGAGTTGCAGAAAGGAAAGTAATAGAAGTCTTTGAAATGTGGTGCTATAGGAAAATCTGAAAATCAAATGGATGGATAGAATCACAAACAAGGAAGTTATAAACAGAATAGGGGAGAGTGAACAATATGGAAGGAGTTGACCAAGAGAAGGGATAGGCCATGTTTCTAAACAAGAGGGGTTATAACAGAAGAGGGGAGCCAAGGATGAAAGCACTAAGCAGAAATGAAAAGGCTTGCACAGTGTAGGTTTGTATGGAGGGTTGCATTAGACCAATTTTAGGGCTGAATACCACCACCACAACAACATGCTATAGAAGAATGCTGAAAATCAGATGGGTGGATAGAGTAACTAACCAGGAAGTTTCAAACAGAATAAAAGAAGAGAGAACAATATGGAGGACTTTGACCAAGAGAAGGGATAGATTAATAGACCACATTTTGAGACATGCGGGTCATGTAAAATTAGGGAGGGAAGTGTGTGGGGTAAAAACAGAAGAAGGGGGGAGGATGGAATATGCTAAACAGATAATGGATGATGTAGGAAAAGGTAGTTATGTAAAAATGAAAAGGCTTGCCAACAATAGGTTAGCATGAAGGGTTGTATCAGACCAGCCTAAGGATTGAGAACAACAACAGCATGTAATATAGAAAGAATTAGAAAATTGATTGGTTGAGTATTGGTAATGTTATTATTAATATTGTTAAGTAACTATCATCATAAAATTGTTGCTATGGGTGATCTAGCACATTACTTAAAAAATTCATGAGCCACCACTCTGCATGACAAAGTTTGATTGTTCTAAGTTTTGATAAAAAAAACTTTATCATGATGCCATTATGAATGTTTTCTTGAAATACAAAGTCAATCAGAAAAGTTATTAAAATATCAAATTATAAGCACAACTTCAGTATACGAAGAAGGAAATAAATTGCAAGTCCTCAACCAAGGGTTAATGGGAATAACAATAAATCTAAACCTTCATGTCATAATTAATTTATATTGGTAATGATGGTATAGTGTGAATTACATACGGAAAATATGCATGTAAATGAAGACTGCTGAAGACATAAAATTTTATACAAAAGATAACAGAATTCTCTTTTCAGTTAACTTACGAGGGCCTTCATATGATTATATCTAACAAAGATTTTCCAATTAAAATGTCAGTTTTCATTTGGTTCTTGTCAATCATATCAATTACTATATAATGATTTTGCCCATGAAAACTGATTATTAATTTTGAATTTGGTAGGAGCATTAGCAGAAACTTGAAAGCTTGAAATTCCTAAGAGCTCAAATAAGAAGCAAGGAAAACAGAATTGAATTGAATATGTTTATGATAAAATAACATTATATACACAGAATTAAGTGAGAAGAATTGCTTGAATTGAAGCTCAGCCAAAGCCCATGAAACTAAATTTAGAAGCTTCATTTACCAGTCAACATTTTTCCATTCTTATCTTCTAAAAATAGATTTAAGTTTTAGTTTCAGTCCAGTATAAATAAACATGGTTGGATTTTAATGAAAGAAAATATTCCAACTTTCAAGAATAAATACTTTAATTTCACTCACACACATCTAAAAACCAAAAATGTTTTATGCAAATATGAAGAGCATTATGAGGATATCTTCAACTTGATAACAGTTAGTCTACTTTTTTTTTGTACTGAGTATATTGTGTAGTGCTATATCAATTACAAAAAATAAAATGTAATGTTTCGATTAATTTTATTAAAATGGATGATATACAAAGATCACATCCAAACTGAACATGGGAGCCATTGCTTGAATTTAATTCAAAATGTGATGACAGTGAATGTAGCTAGGTTCAGATGTCCAACTTTACATTATTACCTTAAACTTAAACAAGAAACTGTGTCAGAGAGTATGCTTTTAAGGAGAATATTGTGGACTCAGGCCAATGTTTGAGACTTTCTGTTTTTTATAGATACTAATTCCAAATGTAAAACAACAATGGCATCATTTGCATATGTACCACTGTTGATATTGTAATTCATTTGTTATTGCTGAGGCTAGTCATTAGAGGCATACATATTGATAAAAAAAGACCATATATCTAAAAAAAATCAAGAAACCCAAATTTCTCTTCCACTTTAGATATTTTCCTATAACGATAATGTGTAGACAAACTTAATACCAAATTACTTATTTTATTATGTTTATATAATAATAAATTAAACAATCCTATAAATGTGTCTTATAGAGACAATAAGATGAATTATACAGAAAAAACAAGAAATAGATAACATTGTGTGCAAAATGACTCACTTTTCAGGGCTCTGTCGGAAATGATGCATGGCAAATTGCAGCAAGGAGTGCTTTCCATCATGCTGACCCTGCAATCCAGAGGATTCGTGGGCTGCCGACAAGACCGATGGCTGATGAGGTGTTTGGGGGACTCGCCCTGTCCATCCATCCAAATTTGTGGTGGCTGACGAATTTGTAGTTGACTGCTGGATTGCTCTCGAAGGGGCATGGTGATTGTTGGTCGCAATATGTTGGTGTTGCTGTTGGTGGTGGTGCTGTTGTTGTTGTTGTTGATAGGTGTCTGTGATGGGCAAAATATGCTGCTGTTTTTGGTGTATCTGCAACATAAAGTAAGAAATAGTTGATGAATTATCATCACAAGCATCTCAATTTCCTTTTATTTACATTTTTTGTCTCTCTTTCAATTCATACTTCATAATACAAATACTGAATAATTCTGCTAATTTAGTCATATTTTTCATACATACATTGACAAAAGTTTTTTTCTATGTACATGACATTATTGAGACTGTGCGTTGATTTCAACTGAAGGACTACATATATATTTGAACAATGGAAAATAAATTATCTTTTTAATAGTAGCTTCTAGAGAAAATAGAATGGGGAATAACTTAACTTTTGGGTCGTTTTTTCCTAACTCATGCAAAATAATAGATGATGAATTAAGCGGCCAAATTATGTTTAAAATCTTTATGAATGTTTTATAATGAAATTCAGAGTTTAATTTAGTCATAATTGATAGAAATCTAATCACAGGCTGACAACCAAATGTTTCGTAAGGCTCTGTAGTATGTGGTTACACATCTCGGGAGTACATTATCCCATTATGCTTATTTACTCCTGAGAGCAATTTGCGCAACTCTATTGCATCACAACAGACTCGCTGTTGTTTTACGCTTGTTTTCCCGAAAGGTCAGATATTCCAGCCCACGGTGAAACTTTTCCGCTTACTAAGGCAAGGATTCAAAGAAATCTCGAGTCAAACATAATTTACATATTAACAACGGTAATAACATTTTACAGTTCCACAACAGGAATTGAATCAATGACTCACGATATTAGGCTAGGGTTTTTTAAAATATAATAAGCAATACAATACAATCAAGTCTAAATACCTCGCCAATTAGCTCAATTATTGGTATATGAAATTTCAAATTGAAATAAATAAAACTACAACACCCAGAGTCTACAGCTCGAGTCTAATTTGTCGAGAAGACTTCCTGAATATTTCAATAGTCCTTTTCAAGAAGATTGAAAACTGCATTAAAATTAAAAGTAATTTATTTGAATAACAATGTACACAATGGAATGTGTACATACGAATTTATAACTACATTCAACCTGTTTCAATAGCGAACACAGTTTTAAATTACTCTTCATTGTTAATTGGGAACAAACATCATTGCCAGCGGAATTATAAAAGATGAAATCCATTTAATTATACCAAACGTTCACGGAAGCGATATCTTACATGACTTTCACAAGCTTAGAATTTAGAACATAGTTTTCTGACTTTAAAATTTACAATAAATAAAAAGACGGTTGACCCGGTTGGGAATCCGAGAGGAATTTATACAATAAAAAGACGTTCAAAAAGTCAGCATATAAATGAATCTCTATTTATTCACAAAAGCGACGTTTCATCTCCATTTTGAGACTCCCTCGGGCTTAAAATTTAGCAATACATCATTGACTCCCTCAGCTGATTGATCTTTTCGGCTTTCAATGGGTAAAATGTATTGCTAAATTTTAAGCATGAGGAAGTCTCAAAATGGAGATGAAACGTCGCTTTTGTGAATAAATAGAGATATATTTATATGCCGATTTATTGGCAGTCTTTTTATTTATTGTAAACCTTAGAATTCGCAAAAAATAAATACATTTTAAGACATATGCTAAATAAACAAATTCTTATTTTACTTTGAAATCATCTATTGTAATAAATTTAAGTTTTATCCAATGAATTTTTATCGTCAGTTTTTTAAAATTTAAATATTACAACATTTCGTCTATGATTTGAGACTTTTTCAGGTACTAAAAATAAATTTAGAATCCAAACAATTTCACTATAAAATTAAGATGCAAATAATTACAAGTCAAGCATCTCATGCAATTAAACAGTTTATCTGACAATTAAATATATAATAAATGAGTTTTATCTGAAAATTAAAGATATAATAAATGAGTTAATAGTGAAACTGTTTGTAATCTTAATTTCTTTTTAGTACCTGAAGAAGTCTCAAATCAGACATGAAACGTTGTAATATTTAAATTAAAAAATTTCGTAATAAATTGTAATTGATGGAAGTACCAGAATTTCACGATAGTCAACGACTCCGAAAATATATTGTTCCTTTATTTGGTTAAATTTTAAAACACGGATTAACGATAATAAACACTATGACGCAATGTGACTGCAATGAAATTTGGATAGTTAATAAATATTTATATTCACCTTGCTATTCATTTTACAGGAAATATAATAAGTTTCGGTGGGACTCAAGATTTACTACAAATAAAAATTAAAACGAACGGTGATGTACTGTATTTTTCACTTAATAGCATTACAGGTAAAAAGAACGATTTATTAACTAAGAAGTGAAGAAGTCGTGGAGTTGCAGTGTAGGATGATTTATCCCTTCACAAAAACCCGCAGGTAGAATGATTTAGACTTTGAGAAATTTACGACACCTTGTTCCCCGTTGTCATAACTGTTTTTATGACCCACGCCCCACTACGGAACAACTACTTTTAAATAGAATCAAGCAAAAACTAGTGGATTTAGTGGAAGTTTATGAAGACTTTAAACGTTTTCCTTGTAAACAACTGTTTAAAGAAAATTAATGAAGAAAATGATTGATAAATGTACGTCATCTAAGATATAAAACAATTTCTTTTTGCTAGGTGTGGCTATTGTTTATAGGACTTGCTTAAGGAACAAGGAAGAAGAACAACATCGCCGCGTATCGAAATCTATGGTTGTATTCGTGTTCGTTATATTATTTTCATGAGAAGGAAGCGAATAGTAGCTAATTTTTAAAATAGAAAAAAGTTGTCAAGAATTTGTAACACGCAATTATTTAGCCTCCGTACATATTTTTAACTATGCCCTAAACTTCGTTCACACATAACTTCAACAAATTTAAACCCCTTGAGCCGTTTCGGAACCTATTCGAGACAAACTTCTAATCAGATAGTCATTTCAATTATATTTACTGGTGTAGATTATATTCATTGATATAAATAGCTTGGTGCCCGACGATGCCCTGGAATGCAGTTATATGAGGGTGACCATCTGCCCCGGGGTCAATCCCGGTTGCATACCTCTGTCCCCGGCTGCGAGGCGTATTCTCGGCTTTGTCCCCGGAAATAAGCCTTGACCTTATTAGGACGGATATTGAGGTTACGTGCAACTATCTATTATAAATCATTAATTTTATCTGATTAGTGATTCACAAATTTGCGCGGAGCTGAAAGTAAAACCGAACACATGTTGACAGTCCTGTATCTAAAATAACAATGCTGTCTCAACAACAATGCAATGATCTCCAATCAAAACTCCTGCTCCCACAATAGATAGGTTGAGAAGCAAAGTCTATTACTAAAGATAACATTAAAATATTAATAGCATCATTTGCTGAGAATATTTTATAAATTCGTGAGATGTTTGGGGCGTTTTGCCACAATGTTTATAAGATCGCCACATTTGGTTGAAATTGGTGTATCTTGAATTTAAGAGTTCTAGAGCCCATGAAAAGTTTCGAAAATATATGCATAAAATGTTCATTTCGATTCTAAATACAATACATGTATCAGAAAACAGACGTATTCGTTAACACATTTTCAAAATCATGACGTCACTAACTATAATCTCTGACAGTAAAGATATGTTTTAATAGTAACTACTCTTTTAGGATTATAAATTTGAGTTCCCGGCTCTACACAAGGTTAATTTATTGGAATATTAGATTACGTTAAATACACATGCTTATACAATTTTACTTGTGATTCGTTTCACATTATTGCCTATAACATAAATTTACGAACGAGTTTTTATGTAATTATTATCTGTGAGGGAGTTGTCGTCTGCTCGTGACGTGTTCTTGGAAACCGTGGAGATGTGTAAGTATTGTTTAAGTGGGTTTATAAGGACCCCAGTTCAGAGCTCAGCGTCCATTCCATCGGTGGCGATGAGGCCGAGGTGTTGGGCTTCAGGCTTCAGGGCGAGCGAAGGCCCTCACGGGAACCTGGAGTGGTAACCAGCCTCTGGTCTCGTCATCCCTGTGGAGGGCTGCAAGACGTCGGGGTCGGGGCTAGCCCTGCGGTCTATGCAATGGAGCAGAGGCGGTGGTAGATCTGCGGGGCGAAGCTGGTCCCCACGCAAGTCTTTGAGACGCACCACCGCGATAAAGCGAATGAAAAAGACTCGAGTTTGTAGTAAAGATGCGACTGTCAAATTAATTAAAACAATTTCATAGAAAGGAAAGAGAGGAAGAGTAGCTTAGGTGAAATCGAGGTCCGGTGGCGCCATATTGGGTAGGGGAAAGTTATTCACATTTTCGGAGGCGTTCGAGTTTTATTTATCACTAGCCTTGAACCTATTAGGACTGATATTTAGGTTACATGTAACAATATTTTATAAAATTATTAATTTTATCTGATTAGTGATTAAAAATTTGCGTGGATTTATAACTTATGTATCTGAAAAAACAACGCAGTTTCAAGAAAAATGTCAATACTCCAATCAAAATTCTTGCTGAAACAATATATGGAGTGAGAATGCTCGCCCTCTCTCTTATGCTGCCAAAATTATGCTTATGATAACACAGTAAGTAGAGTTTTTGCCCTTTTCAACATTGTACCAGGGGTCAATCACGTACAACTTGGCCGCAGTCTCGTTCGCTTCTGTGTTAGTTTTCTCCGTAACAGACTTCTATTAATTTCCCATTTCTTACAGTGTATAATATCGACAGTAATTATACACATATCAAAAACTGCATGTGTTTTAACTGGAAAAACCTCAACCTTCCCATTCTTACCTGATCAGACTCGGACGTACCTACCCCCCACATTACAGAACCTTCCTGATCTTTCTTGCATCTGTACAACCCTTCGAGATAATCCTCAGATCTCATTTCCTTTCTACGTTCCGAACCATCATCAGTTGAAGAGTCAAGGCCAGATTTTGCAACTTCGAGAAGCTGCAAAGGATCCCTACTTTTCTTGTTTATGGTTCCCTAAGAACCTACAATCTCAGGCGAACTCGTGACATGGAATCGGAAGGAAAGAATACTGTCACCGTATTTGTATGATCCCGCTACAGTATTTAATTCGACAGTAATCTCTTTGTCAACCCGTGATTAAACCATCAGCGAAAGAGTAACATTTTTTTAATAGTTACCTTTTCACGGCCCCTGAATTTCATCATGATTACCGTCAGTATCTTAATCGAACTAAGAAATTTACTGATACCGTAAATAAGCAGAGTAATTTAAAAAGGATGAAAAATGAACAATACCGAGAGAACCACTTTCAATCTCATTTACCGCGAAAAATATTTATTCGAACACACATTTCTGCCCTGTATTTACGTTTTAAATTTCCGTGCCCTCCACCCCCAGGAGTGGTAGTAGTGTCTTATCACTAGAGTTCTTACGTGCTCCTAATAAAATTTAAGCATTATTTCACGCTTAATAGCAATTGTATTGACAGGTTAGACACGGTAAGAGCAGTTCTAAAGGGCTTTAGGGTAGGATCATTTTTGGCCTGAAGGGGAACATAAATTTTCAAAAGAATGGACAGAAACCTTCTCTGGGATGATCAAAGATAAACGCCAAAATTTTAATATGATTGGAATCGTCATTAATACGATGACTTGTTGGAAACATTATTTATTGATAAATCGTAAAATTTTTATTAAACTGCATTTTTATATAAACCAATCGTTGAAGGTTACATTGAAACCGTTACTTCTGTACAGAAGCAGTCATTAGCTTGCTTCTAATTTCAATATGAATGGCTTCATTCTTGTAACGTATCTAACTGGAAATGTAAGAACCGCTTCCTCTTGGTAATTAGAGAACAATTAAGAATCGCGTATCAAGGACGACGGCATTGCGTTGAGGACTGTTAAGGCAATAAGTAATCGGAGAATTGCGTGTAGATAGGCAAGACTCTCAAGGTCTGTCAGGGTGAATAATGTCTTACGTGGTGCTGAAAGGTCGCGAGGATCCCTTTCTAATCTGCAGTCATGGCCAGATGCAGACGGACACGCTCCACCACTACCGAAAAATCACCTGGGAACACGATATTTCACCGAGGACTTCTTTTGGACCATACTCATGGGACTTAGAAGTCGCTAAATTTATTCTTATAATAAAAAAGCCGCTAAACGTATCAGGCACATTTAACAACCTTTTTTGCTTCTTCTTAATATTATAGTCACATCAGCTGCTAAGGTCGCAACGACTTTCTACGATTTGATTTTAAAGGAGCTTAACGGTATTGAAACTCACTCACACAACATCCGTGCCCTTGCCAGGATTCGAACCCGGGACCTCTGTGATGCGAGGCGGTGACGCAGAACACTCTTTACGGGAGGTTGGCGTCCTTTTTAATAAGGACGAAATCTAATTTTATCGTCATTTAGAGATGAATAACCAACCATAATAACTGGTTCAAGTAAGGAGCTGAAATATTTGTCTGACCCTTAGTTGCCTTCTCCCTCCATGTAATCGGCTATTCGTAAATCAGACTATATTTATTTTATTTTATAGTCGCAATACATATTCTGTATATAAATAAATATAATGGCCAACCAGACAGAAAAGTATAATAATGAACCATGCAATCAATCCAATGAGAACGATATAATTAATTCTGTATCGTCCATAGCTTGGAACTTCGTCAAGGTAAGTAGACCTTATCGATTAATATTGCGATCTCATGATGTTCAATAATGTAGAAAGGATGATAAATTTGAGTGCATAAACAGCATAGATTTAGGCTCCAAGAATAATATTATATGTATATAATAATAATAATAATAATTTTGAATAAAATTTTATGACTTCCATGCCTCATGTAACCGAAATGACTCCGATAAAATATTAATAATATATTCTGTATATATCTTACAATATAAAATTGTATAAATGTTCCTGTACCTCGTAATAATTAATGACTGTACTGCTCACAAATAATTGAATATATTTTGTTGGTTTGATTGTGATTAATTTGGTAGTTAATAAAATCAAAAAACCAGATGAAGTTGCGATGGCTGGAAAATTAAACCGGATTTATGTATTATATTAACATAGAAGCTGCTCATTTTAACGATTTATGGTGATAGAAAGTTTAAAATTAAATGGAGGCTGATTAAGGCGGGTTTGAATTGATCAATTACCAAATTAATGAATTAAATTTGAAACGACGTTATAGTAGGAGTATTTAACAGATTCATACAGTCACAGACTTTGGCTCAAGTAACGTCGGCAGCACTTGACTTTGTTACGACATCAATTTGACACTCAGGTTTGCGATGTTCATTTGCTTTCGCTAATGATGACAACACTCTTCTCTCGAAGGCTAAATGTCGAAAGCGAGGACGCCACTGCGGACTGAATTTACTAGATGCTAATAGCAGACATCTCTCTCCTCTTTCCTTTTTTTCCGCTAAAACTTTTCAGCACATCATCTGTTATGAGCAGGTGGAGGCATAAAATTATTTAAGCCACTAACTCCGTCAGTATCCTCAAAATATTTTCAGCTGATGGGAAAGGTTGTTGTTCGGGAATTTCGGGTTTAACGTTTGCGATTTCGAGTAATCAATTGCCATTATTTAGCGGAGAAAATCAAATATATCTACCTTATTCCTTTGTTTAAAAGATGAGGTAATTTAAAGAAACATTTGTACATTTACGGAGAGAAAGTATAGTAAATATATGGGTTTAAGTCTGGTGAAACCAAGTAGCCGTAGAGTGTACATTGCAACAACTCTGACGCATTCTGGCTGCAACTCAGGAGGAAATGCATCAATGGTTGCTACAAATCGTTAAAGCACACCTGCACATTCCTAACACGGAGAAATGAATTATTAATGTTTCTGGTTGGCAAACCATTCACGCGTCTCGGGGCCTGCAAAGCTCCCTCTCAATCCAACAATACACAAATAAACTCTTTTAACAGCTAAAAGCATTGACACATTTCATTCTGATCCAAGAAAACACTCAATCAAATGATTAATTCGTATATGACAGGATGAAATGGTAATGCTCATTATGTTATTTTTCTGTACGAAATCAAGTTTATGTCTCGAAAGGTGATTATTGACACATCAGTGGCAGCTGGTGCATATAAATTAATTTAGGAAGAATAATTTGTTTCGTAATTTAAAGAGCGTTTACAATAACTGCGTTTTTTTAAGAATGTAAAATTTTGCTTTAATTCCGAAGGCTTTAAAAATTTTATCTGTGGAACGAGAGCATGCGTAGTACTCCGGTTTCCCCCCCCCCTCTCTTAAATAACACCGTTGAGTTCGTCAAACTGACACACACTGGTGCTACAAGCGTCGCAGCACTTAGAAATTGGGCCACATCAGGGTACAGTTTGGAATGTTTCTACCGAATTAATAAAAAGTATTACTGTTTAAGAACTACTTGTGGGTTATTTGAATTAATCAAAGGTTATTATAAAGAAAAAGCAATTAATGGGCGGAATTTTGAAGACTAAAGATAGTGCCAAGTGCGCGTATACATAAATAGTAGCAACTATTGTAAATGCTTTGAATAAATTCCTAGAAAAAGTGCGTAAAGAAGTAATTTTTTTCTTCTTCAAGGAATTATTTAATATTAAATAACTGATTTTTAATTTAGATGATAATTAAGAAACTCCTTGGTTTTAATGAGTCACACAAATTAATAAACCAAAACTATATATTAATTCCAATCAAAATTAATATATAGTATTGGTTTATTAATTTGTGTGCCTGATTAAAACCAAGGGTTATTCTTCATTATCATCTAAGTACTTTTTTTTACTTTAAGAACCCCCAAAGTCAGTTTTAGAAGATTTTAATTTAGTGTCATCATTTGAAGGAACGCTTACTGGGCAAGTTGTAATATTTTTTTACTTTCGTGTTAGGAATTATAAATATTTTAAAGTATAAAATATAATCAATTAATTTAATAAAATTAGCATTAAATTATAGTATTTATTAAACAATTTTAGCTTGAAGAGTCACAAAATAAAATTTAGTAACAAATTAGTTGAGGTCCTACTGTGGAGCAGAAGCTGAACACATTATAGAATTACTATGACCGGATGGTAAGTTTCCGACCTGGGCGATGCAAGATGTGCAACTTACAGATTGCCTAAAAAGTGGAGTCAAATGTGGAACCGCGAATGAAGATTTTCGTAGTGACCGGAGAGTTGTTCCTTCATCGAAACTGGATCGGTCGGGATGAGACTGCCGTTTACTATCTCTTTCTCTCTGAGGAGCTTATTAAAACTGGGCGTGCTGTCATTAAAACAAAACTGCTCATTTCCTTCCACAAAAACTCGCCGATTCTGCCACCTTCAGAATTTATAAGCTTCCTAAGACACCGACTTTCACAGCTGCGTGGGTTAGCCACGAACCAAGACAAATACGCATTGTCCAGTGGAACTCTTTTCTCAGGCAGTGCTAATAAGTTGAGCTCGTCAACCTTGGATCCATTCATCATGACATCCGTCTCGAAAAATGCCGGAACCTTACAGCTCCTAGTCCCTTCACATATTTTAAAAAAAATTGAGATTTATTGTATATACGCTTATATTCATTACAAAGTATATAACTAAACCGTCTAATACTCTGCTTTCCTTTTGGGTAACAGCCTACGTGAGGGTGATCCTGAAAAAGGCAACTCCCCTTTAATAGTACAGTAAGGGAATTGAAAAGGTAAGATTTGCTACTCGTTTCAATAACAAACGTTCGGATCTTTTTTCAAAAAATTCACCAGACATCCATAAATTGATAAAAGACAATCACTAATGTCCACATCGTATTTATAAAATACTGCACATTTTTGTAACAGCAAAGGCCCCAGCTTACGACTTTCTTCACGCAGACACTAGAGGGATACTCATTTTAAAGCTGCGATAAAGTAAAAAAGACTCAAAATTAGAGTAAGTTGAAAGAAAGGGTTATCACTTTGACTAATTAGTTATAATTTTTAAAAGTACTTTTAGAACTAACCTCCTAAATATAGTGTCCCTGTTATGTTTATAACAGTAATAGCCTTTTTAGAAAAATAATTTCAAAAAAATCTTTTTAAAATGGTGGGTAGACTAATCAAATTTCTTAAAAATACAATCCCCACGAAAATTTTGTTCCATGTTATTCAAATCGTGATTTTTGTTTGTTTCATACTGCATTTCTTCTAAAATTAAATCATCTTGGTATAAACATGATAACATACTAAATAACAACTTTTTATTCAAAATTAGGTCCAGAAAGGACTTGTCCATAGCAGAGAAAGTTATTTACAAAATTGACCTTACAAAGTAATTTTTAGAAAAAAATATAAATTGAAAACGTTAATAGTGTCAATTATTTGTGAGCAGCAGTGATCCAACACACTCTTCGTGATAGAAATTCCAGCAGGGGGAGGTAGATTTTCACGATAAAAACGTTTGTTCCTGACGAATTCGAAAGCGATGCGCTATCAACGACGATATCAATCACTAAATAGAGTTTAAAATAATTTTTTTTTAAATGTGCTTACCAGTGAAAAAGAAGAAGAGATCCCACGAAAAACACAAAACGGTTACTGAGACCATAGTGTTCAACCTGGTTCCGTGAGAAATAATAATGGTACGTTACTGAATTAGCTATCGGATTGTTTCGTTAGGTGACTAAAAAAACGGGGGGTGGGTGGCCATATCAGGAACAGTCATAACACGGACACCCACCTATTTGAAGCATTTTTTTCTGTCTTCAGCGTCATTTCGAGTGTAAGTTTAAATCGATCAACTCCTTCAAAGGCAATAACTAAATTCGATCATACACTCGGTTCACCGAAATTGATGCGCATTTAGAAAGTGAAAACGAAGAAGAAAGCTCGTGTCGTCGAGCCAGGTGAAAACGGTAAAAGACGACAAGGTCGCAAGTTCGCTTCCAAGGGTCAACGAAGGACAGTTTCTCAGTAATCATTTCCTTTCCATCGCGATACGAGAAACTACCGGCCAGCTTGATGTAAATCTGGCCCAGAAACATGTCGGTCCGACCATCAGTCGTGCGAAGTAGAATGAGATGAACTGGTTTGGGGCACATCCCGTGTGGTGACCTAGTGCGGTCAGGTTACGGAATAGCCACGAGCAGCGAGAAAGCAGAAACCAGACGAGTCGAACGAATACACACGTACATTCGGAAGCATCGAGATGCATTCGCTACATTAGTGAAATCGTGACCTAGAAAGGTCACAAGAACTGACAACGAATGCACGACCTGAAAGTATATATAGGGGAAGTCGGGACGGAACGGGATACCCTATTGTTTTTACTAGATAGTGCTGGAGTTTAGTAAACAGGGTGGAACATTATAACTGGTCAAGGAAGAAGTCCTGGCAGCCGACTTTTTGACCCCACTTTGTGAATGAACTCGTCTTTTTGGCGTCTGTAACGTTATAATTTTTTGCAGCATTTCACAAACCTCCTCGCTTTTAACTCTTTAATACTATATATTCGTAAATTATGTGTCCTTAGCTGCATATAAGTTACGTAAAAATCTACTTGTATTAAGGCTGGGTAAAAACCCTTAAACTGAGACTAGCGTGCGGGGCGGGACGGGATACTGCTATACACGGCAAAATGTTCCTCAAGAAAAAAAGGAAACACTGACAGACTCACCTGATAAGAAAATAATAACAGAATGCTGTAACCAAAATGAATAGATTATGAAAGAAAAAGGACGGAAAAAATGTTAGTAAAGACTGTGGAGTGGCTACAAAAATCATTTTGCGAAAGGAAAAATTGATAAAACGATCAAACGGCTCTGAATAAGTATAAGAAAAGAAGCACAAAATGTGTTAAATTTAATTTAATTTTATTGCACTAATAAGGTGTGGGACTGAACGGGGAATTTGTAAGTTTCTATTAAAAAATTAATGAAAAATCTAAATTCGTTGTTTTTAGTTATATTCATTTCAGATTAAGTAATTAATAGAATAAACTAATGTTTTATACCTTTATGAAGTCATTTTCCTTTTTCCATAATTTTACAAAAATTGTTAAGCAATAAGTGTCCCGTTACACCCCGACTTACGCTACTGAACAAAAGAATGATCGTGCATTAGTTATTTATCAATTTTATTTTCCCATTTTTCTCATAACAAATGCTTTATTTGAAACACCATCGTATATGGGATCGAACGGATATTTGGAACATGACAAGAGTGATTCCCAAATATCGTACAAGTTGTTACGGCAGATTAGGCATTTTTGTTTAAATTCCATTTCAGCAGATATTACATAATAACATGACCGGATTAATGAGAAACTATTATTACGTCTGCATTAAAAATTAGCATCGTAATATGCTGCACGTTGCTTCACGCATCAGTTGCAATCGTTTTAAAGACGGCCGTGTAAAAACAAAACTGCTCTCCAAGTGAAAGGTCTGGTTGGATTTCGAAATTATCAATAAGGAAGTAATTCATGAACAATTCTCGGGTTTTCAAGTATAAAGTTTGAACACAACGTTTCCATGGCTTGCTCTGCCATCTTCTTCAGGTGAATAATAACTGTAATTGGCAAATATTTACAATATAAGCGTTTTCAACCAAAAGCTTTAAGAAAAATGATTAATATCTGAGGCATTTTTCAAACGATACTGAAGCAAATAAATAAAACTATAACGTGTTTGATAATTGATATGCTCTAACGGGAGAAAAAAATAAGGATTTATTTAATTTTCGTATATGAGTTCGTACGTTCGAAGGTTATACTGATTGAGGATGACTGCATTGTTGAATTTTCGTTTCTCAACACATTATGGGGAGAGTTGATTTACCAAATCCGTGACGGAAAGTGATAATGAAAAGATCATCAAGGAAGATGTTAATTATATAAAAATTCATTTAATGAGACTTATTTTTTAAGAAATATAACTTTATTACGATTAAGTACGTATTTAATAACAATGTAATAGGAACTCCCTTTGGCCTCACATTCTACAAATTATTTAATCTATATATGTATAAAAATGAATCCTTATTTCCCTTGGTCACGCCATAACTTGAGAACGACTTTACCGATTTAATTCATAATTAAGTTTTCTAATATTCTGTAAAAGGTTCTTACGGAAAGAAAAATTAAGAAAATTGGAAAATTTCAGAAAACTTAACTACGAGTAGGCTTCTCCTTATTTTTGGTAAGTTTTGATAGGCTAACACGTGGTATTACATCAGTAGAGGTAAAACACGGCTACTACCCCTAGGAGTAGGGGTGGAAAATTTTAAATAAGCAAAAACGGCCAATATTTTTCATATAAATACATTCTTGGATCAATTAATTTGACAGTATCTCCACCGATACTCCTAGCGTATAACTTCAACCCCATACATAATCAAAGGAGAGGTTTCTTAGGGGTGGAAGTGCAGGGGATCACATAAAAATTACAAGAAAACAAACGAGATTGGGGCTTTTAACAGCTGTAATGTGAGCCACTGAGTTTAAATTCACTAAGAGGGGCTGGAAAGGGGGTAAAACAGACTTCCGCATACTATCTTTAACGGATGGAACAATTTCGACCAAATTTTGAACAGGTATTCTTGGAGAATCGAACTCAACACAATTAGGGCGGCGGAGGGTCGGTAATTTTTAAGAATCATAATCTGCCCCTTATTTCCTTAATTAATTTGATAGCGGTTTCGGTTACGTTGTTTCCGTATGAAAATAACAAGGAAACTATCAAGTTTGGTGTCGAAACCGGTGTATTGCGAGCCGCTGTGTTACATTATGATTTTTAATATACGATTTAAGTAAAAATTCATCCCTTAAGTGGGGGAGTACTGTTAGAGTACTGTAAATATTTTTAGCCCTTTTATTGTACCGGGAATATTTTTGAATCTCTCGAGATACTGGAAGATTATTTGAGGTTCACGTCGTGTCGTTTTTATGCCGTTGAATTATGTGTTGACCAAGAATTAAATAATGTACCGGGATAATATGAATAAATACCAGGGCAGCGCCGGATCCCCAGCTAGTAAACAATAGTTATTGATTTCGTTAATTGTGTACAGGAAATTTCGGCCAAACGGTGCTGTAATTATCTACATAAATAAATAAAATTAATATATATTAAACATTTTTAACAAATTTCCATATTCTTTTGTCAAACATTTTGTATATTTAATCACAACGAAAAAATCAATTAATCGCCAAAATGACATCTGATTTTAGATAACTTCAATTTTTGTCTCCAAATAATAGAAAAGCTTATGTAAATGATTTAAGTACGGGTAGACCTAAAACTGCTGTAAAAATTGACGTAATTAATAAATAGTCAAATTTAAGACTGTTTTTAAAGCCAAGAAGATATTATTACATTATTATTCCTTTAATGTTTAAATTTGTTTGTTTATCGCGAATCTACTTATACAATTTTAATAAAATTATATTTGATAATTTAGTTATAATTATTTGTGTTTCATTTATTTGAAAATAATGTGTGAGAATATTTTTCTAACACCTGCCATTAAAATATAGTCTCTCCCCACGATTTAATTTCACTAAATTGTTATTTGTGAGTTAACGGATTTCGGAGTAAACAGATAAAGAAGATTTACATTCGCTTTACGTAAAACGAGACCTGCTCACCGGAACAAGAATTGCTTTTCCAAGCAACAAAACAGCGCATTTTCCCTTGTCCCAAATTACCGTGATTAGCAGTTTTTTGGAGTAAGTACTGAAGCCGTTCAGTGAGCCCTATTAACACATTCCTCTACACAGCTTTCTCCAACCTACTGTAAAAGAAATAAGTAATGAACGATAAGTAACGATTCCCACCAGGCACCAACAGCCGCGAGAAATAAAGGACAAAACACCATAGGCAAGAAAATCCTCCGTATGAATACACTGAATATGCAGAGCGATGTCTTACATAAATTTAGGTTAGTGTACGAGAATTTACAGTGCATAAACATACTAATTTGACAAACAATATATAACACAAACATAATAGTTATATATATATATATAATTATATTGTTTGGAAAATGGTACAGTAAGTTCTCTCTGCAGATGCCGAAAGCTACTAACAATGTTTAATTAACTGAATATTGATTTTGTTGGCACACGTGAGCAAATAATAACATTGAGAATTATAATTAAATTGGCTAAATTGATGTGAAAACACTTCGTTGTGGAAACGAAGTTTACACTCCTTATGCTGTCCAAAGAATCTTGGTAAAAACAAAAACATGCGACTTTCTGCGCATCGTTAACATTGGTCTCTTACGTACAGATATAGAATTTTTTTTAAAAAAGAAGAAAAAAGTTTCAATAATTACTCAGCCTATTATTTAATACAGTATTTCTTAGTTGAATTATAAACCGTAAGTACAGTGTATATATTCTTAAGTGCATAATTACAATCTACTCTTATATAACATAAACGAGTAATAAGCAAATCTCATGACATAATGTATATGATATGCTAAAATAATACAGCACCCACTCGTAACTAGTCGACATATGAAAAGCCGAAGAATTAGAATGGTAATTTATTTAAAAACGCAATCCCAGCTACTACAAATCAGCATACTATACTAATGAGGCTATTTAAGAAACAAACAAAACAAGCCATTTTAATGCAACTACTGAAGCGGAATAAAACACTAAAATAATTATAATTAACGGGATATGGAGACTGCGACAACGTGTACTTCAACACACTCTATACTTATTATACTGATGAGATTGTGTGCTACATCACCCTAAGGAACAAATATTAATAATAGTACAACATCTACAATGTTGTTAATACTCCCCGACCAGTAATATGCTACATTTCTAATGTCGTCTCAATAACGTGTAATAGAAACGATATTTTAAAATTGTAAAAATATAAAACCATATTGGCTCGAATTCCTAACACGACAGTATTTTTAATTATTACATATTTTAAATAAAGGAAGTTTATTATAGGAAAAGCCACATTATGGGAACATTGTATGCAGGATCCTACGGTAATTTTCTCAAAACTACGAATGTCTTCGAAATGCCACCTTTAAATGTTTTTTTATTTTTAATAAAAGTTTAAAAAACCAAATAAACCACAATAAGTACATAAACAGTTATCTTTTTATTAATTCGTTAAAAACATTAAAAGTTGACGGCGTTGTGCTTTTTGTAGCTCAAATTATTGTTGGATCTTGGACGAGAGGTGGCGTTGAAACGGTAATACTGCGCATGCGCGTTTCTCATTCCAGACAAGGTTCCCGTGCAATAAAGAATGTAGCCAAGATATATACGGGAGGGAGCGCAGTTTAAAGTCTTCGAAATCGATGCAGAAATTCACACTCTTAAAATACTATTATTTTAATTTCTGAAAATTACGAAAGAAATAATTACTCAAAAATTAATTCATGTACTGTAACACATGAGCACATATGCACCAGTCGCCACTGATACTAACTGTATATGGGTACCAACTCTCTGGCCCGTTGAATGACAATAAACAGATGGATCTTTTAATTTTCACCTCTATTTAAGAAAAGTAAGTAATATTTTCTCGTTCGATTATTCAAGCACGGGTATTCGACTAGTTTGTTCTGTAACACCTTGATTTTTGGTAACTTTTGATCCCTTACTGGCTATTAACTAAGAATCAGGGCTGGCGTTTTACGTTCCAGTAACTAGTATTTTTATTCTTGCCATGACTTTTGTACAGAGAAAAGTTAGTCTCGTGTAATGAAGCAGATGCGTTATTTCACAATCCTCATGATTGGTGGATGTTATAATCTCTTCCAAGTTCGGTATTTTTGATCCTGCACTCTCAATTAAAATAAATCTATCTTACGGCAATCGGAAAAAAAACTTTACGGAGCAGTCAATCGCCGAAGTTTAAGGGCTCGTGATGTTTTCCATGCCTGCAGTTCGCAGAGCATAAAACTCTCTTATTTTTCTTTGTAAGCGGGTACACGTGAAAACATACATTAAGAGGCGATCGTCAAGGATTTTCTGTTGAAAACTAAGTGGTATGCGTACAATCTGTTTGTCGTTTCAGAAGGTATTCCTCTTTCACCATTGAACAGCAGGGGAAAATATTTCCATTTCGAGATAATAAAGCGAGATTGGGAATATAATTAACTGTGTTGGATGAATTTGCTGAGCTGTCTATATAATGACTGTAAATAATATTCCCCCTAAAAGCATGAAGCCTTGCTAGAGAACTTCTCAAAAGTACAAGATACTTGTGTATCTCCTTGATCCACATTTGGAACATCCTTGACATTGTGATTGATGAGCTTGAGCTATGTATAAATTGAATGTCATACATGACCAAGTGTCGTTTGCGCTTTCTCTTTTATTCGAGAAAACCGCATAACCGTACTCACAAATGCCTGATAATATATTCATATATCTGCAGAAGCAGCAAAAAAAAAAACATCCCGTTCTGATTCTGGAGTAACGATTCGTATCAAGCTCTGATTGCACCTGCGTTAGGAACGTATAATCAGTACCCGAACTTGTTTGCTTGCGTCCCCGTTACCCAATATGAATGCTACAAACTGTTTCTAAGCATCTGCTGTGAGCGGGTTTCGCAGCACTTAAAAGACTAGTTCGTGGTCAGCTAACCTTGGAACAAGCAACCTTTAAATGCAGCACACGGCGGAGAGGACGAACTTGTCCTAGTCTTCGATTTCAGTTAATTGCTAATTGAAAATCTCCAAAATGTCGTCGAACACGGTGCTTCGTAAACAGAAGAACTCGCCACGTTAAAACACAAAACGTTGTTCCCCTGTTTGTCAACCTCTGGTAGAAAGCCTGGGAGTCAGTGAAACCCACCGCCAGATTCTTGGATAGCGTGTCTGCTTTATGTTAATTAAGTCACGATAAAAGGCGCGAGCTACACAACTGCGCAAGATCCTTCGTTCAGAGTTCTGCAGAGAACCCACAATTATTGTATAAAAACAAATATTTTTCGACCAATAACAGGAATTTATTTAAAGAAATTTAATTACAAATAGCTATGCCGTTTCAGTTCATTTTAGTACCATCATCACGTTATGACTCTTTCGACCAAATTCCATATCTTCTTGACAGAAAACATTGGATTGTATTAAAATTAAATATTTATATAGAAATAAATCTTCTAAAGTACAATTTAGGTTAAGATACAACGACAAATTTCAAAACAAAACAGAAGTTTCATTCATTAATACTCCGTTTCTTTATCGTACCTGGAACTTCTGGAGTTAAAATAAATTTCTTCAGAATTTTAACTACAAAAAATTAGACACTTTGGTATTTCACCTTACATTTTTATTCACATTTCGCTTTCAACTGCCCATGGATACGAAAGACTTTATATTAAGAAGTTTATTTTTTTGTAAAGATTAATTCTAAGTAAATACTTAAAAATTTCAAAAACAGGACGAACTTTATTTGGACCTTCTGATGTCTCAAATGAGAGGACAAAACGTAGATGTAATTGGAATAATTTTTGTTTTGTCCGTATACTAGTTGTTTTAATAAATCTCTAACAATATTTCGTTAAAGAACAAATTATTCAAATTTCCCGTTTCTTGAAGTATTTTTTTAAAAGAAATAAATAATTTCAGTTTCAATTTTTAAGTATGTAATTAAAAATAAATATTGACAGTCTGGGCTATATAATATTACTTAAAATTTTTGTAATCAAAAACCTGAAGAAATTTATCTTTGTCTGATGAAGTTAAAAATGCCAAGAAGAAACGGAGTAGCAGTTGAAACTTTTATTTTATTTGGAAATTGGTCGTTTTAATTTATCTTAATATATTTTTTTATTAGAAAAACAGACGTTACTTGAAATATTATGATATATAATACCAAACTGATACATATATCCGACTTTTATTTCATTACTAGCTGGGTGCCCGGCGTTTCCCGGATTTTTAAATTTTTCGCGTTATTGCTGTACTTTGCAAAGACTTCCATTACAACAAATTAAACACCTGTATCGTTACTTCAGGTTACAGATTTGCTTCCACAATTAAAATTTAATAAATATTTTTTTAATGTGTATTTTCCGCGCGTAATTTGGCCGACAATTTTCATCTTACTAAATTTGCCTGAGGAAGTACTTAGAAAAGGAGCTATCTTTTATTTTATTAATTGTTTATGATATTTTAGTTTATTTATTGATAGAGTAAACAGGCGTCAGATAAACATAATACTGAAACTCAGATACATTACAGTCTCTATTAAAAAGTAATGTTATCTCAATTATTTTATCAGTGTTAAATTATTTATTTTTATTTTTAAAAATTGGTGCCGTATTGAACAATAATATAGTCCAAAAGTCTAAAGATATTTCTTTCATGTACAAAATGTCACATGTTCTGCCTTATCCGGACGCCTCATACAAGTGAGTTTCAGTGTGAAAATTGAAAGACAAACAACTGTGTACATTCACTCTGCTAAAAATAAAAGGATAATGGGCTCACAAATAAAATTACATCAAGTTTTACAACCTAGACTAATTTCCTGACTAAAAATTCTGAAATAAGTCTCAAATAACAACTTTTTTAAATGACAAAAAAATTATCCTCACAAGAATCTTATCATTATTCAAAATTTTTACAAAAATATTTTAGCTTTCATTGCCTGTGAAATTTTAGCCGTTTCATTGTTTCCATAATTTAACACAAGTGACAAAAATATAATCCAGAAAAGGTTCTTTTCCTCTGTACGCAAAAATTTCCTACCTATTATTTGAGACGTCATTAATGACGAAGAATTCGGTTTGGAACTATTTAGTGCCTTTAGAAGCAAGCCAAACAATTTTTATTTCGCACTAAATTGCATAAAAGTGTGGCTATGATTCCTTGTAGCGTTTGAGTCAAACGAAAATTTAATTTATGCCACCTCCCTATTTTTAGGGAGTGGGGGCGGGGGAGGGTAACAGTCTACTTGAACAACTCCCCATTAATAGCACAGGAAGAAGGTAGAGCAAGGTAGCCAAGCGTTTATTAGTTGTTATTTTGGGGGGAGGGGGGGTAACAGACTATAACGATAATTTATTTATTACAGCACAAATTCTGACTGCATTGTGATAAAATATTGTTTCTATTTCCGTTTATTGACACGTAAGTTGAAAATCATAGAGCGACAAAGCAACTTAGAAAATAAACCTATTATTTCCCAAGAAGAAACTAGAGAAAGATGGAGTTTTCCAACTTTCACATATTTCCTCTGTTGCAACACAGAACAAACGATTAAGTAATTAGGCAAGTGAGTAATTATCTTGATGTTTTCATGCGAGAATAAATACGTTTCATAGCATCGACTCAGCACCTTACTACGTTCATTTATAATTGGATTGCCGAACAAGTTTCAGAAAAATGAATTTATTATAAAATACGTTTGGCGAAATATTATTCTTCAAATGAATACAGTTAACCCAAAATCAAAATGATATGTGATAAAAGAACAATTTATAACTATTTTCTATTGAAGGCCAAACACTGAAAGAGAAATAGTTCGTTCAGTTTAAGTGAATAAAAGAGTAGCCCCTTAAAAATATTGAAAATATGCAACACTTTTGGCTTCAGCATTATCTTTAACAATTTACATCGTAATTCCGAAATATTGAAAGGTAGAAGGGTCAAGACAAAATTATATGTTATTTTAATTATGATCCCTCCGACTGTTATTATATATCAGTTACTAAATAATTATTATTTTCAGCGGTGGGTAGAGAAATCCACACAAAGTTGGAAGAAATTTCTAAAATTGAACTTTTGGACACTGGAATACAAAAGCTAAATGCAATAATACTAGTATATTAATCTTTATGGCTTACGCTACGGAAAATAATTAAAATTAGGTGTTGACGACGTTAAAATTGGGAGTAGGAGGTCTACACTCAATGGAGTGATTAAAAGGAAATTGGAGTGCTATGTTTATGTTTCCTCAGTGCCACAGACCAACATACTATATAACTGCGAGTCTTACTTCTGACCTGGAACATTATGAGAGCCGGATTCTACGGTTGTCAGCTTTAAGTTATGGAGGAGGTCAGCGCACTGAAAATAAATCCTATTTAGCGTGAAATCTCGTTCCGTTAATTTCAATGAACAGTTGATTAGTGTTTTTCACTGTAGCGGTCACGTAAGAGTGAAATATAAAATGTAAAATAAGTTGAAGAGATTGTTCTGCATATTCTTCTAGTTTTCTAAATACCTGCTCTTCGGAAGTTGTGTCTTCTCCAGTCTCCGGAGGAGAAGTTTCGCCGACTTCGTGAATTCGCACTTTTTCCTCCAGGCAGCGCAACGTTTCTTGGATTTGCTTGAGCGTCGCGCTTTTCTCTTCACCGTTTTCGCCCTGTGGCGACACTTGCGAGCCCAGCATTTCGAAGCGGCGCAGTATCTCCCTCACCGAGAGCTTTTCCTCCTCCTCCACTATGGTGTCCATGGTACGCGGCGGTTCAGTGAGCTGCCTCTTCCATCGCGAAGGCCGTGGTTTGTCGTACGTCTCCTCAGCTATCGCCCGGAGCCGGTCCATAGACACGTAATCCTTGTTAATCTTCGGGATTGTGATCTGCGGCGGTAGGCTGATCTCGTCCTCGTCGTTCTCCCTGACAACGGCGTCGTAGTAACTGACGGTGGACGCGTCTTCGGCGCTCTTGCTGGTCCCTCTGCCCTTGCGCGGGACTGACACCTCTTCGTAGTTGCCGAGGACCTCGGAGACGTCGGTCCCTGAATCCTGCTGGCCCTGGTCCTCGCTGCTGGAAGAAGAGGTGCTGCTGGAAGACGTGTCCTGCAGGAGACTGTCTTCGGACGAGACAGCCCGTCGCAGGAGATCAACCACGTGTCTCTGTTCCGAATCAAGGTCCGTCGCGGAGCTCAGGGCCCGGTGGAGATTCTCTTTCAGCTTCTCCAATTCCCGAAGGTTTATCTGCTCCCGCAGAAGGAGGAGCTCGCCGTTCGTCGGCTTGCTCTGGTGATTTTTACTCGTTTCCCCGTCGGTGTTCTCGGGAGAATGTTCATTGTGGAATTCGGCCAGGACCGATTGGGACAACCGCTCTTTGCGTCTCTTGAGCGTCGTCGGGAGTTCGTCCCAGTTGGAGCGCATGTCCTTCTCCAGCTGGTCCCGCCGTTCCTCAGGGGTGTTCTTACCCTTCTTCCGGAAGCGGAAGAAGTAGAATAGCTTCTGGTATGCATTCTTTTCACCACCGTGTTTCTCATGCGCGTGCGAGTCCTCCGTCTCTTCCGACGGCATTTTGAAGGTGCGAGGATCACGTGTAAGTTGACGGTGTCATGACGGCGGCCGAGAGCCGACCTGCACGCAGCGAGTTTCTCTCGCAGACTGCGGCGGCGGCGGTGGCGGTGATGCTGAGATCAGCGGCTGCCTCCCTGGTGGGGGCGCCCACTTCCGCGGCCTCCTCGTTACGCAACGTGCTTCCTCGAGCACGAGAATCCTGTCCGCCCCTTTCGGACACATTCGAGCCTGCGGTGAGGCCCCTTTCACGCCCTCGAAAGAACCTTCCTTACAACTAAACTGCTATTCAAATATGTATGACATGACACACACTGTCAAGCGCTGCACATTCCTAAATATGTTACAAGAAAAAGTATCTGTCGAAAAATTTTGAAATAGTAGCCTACTCGTAAACAATGTAGACTGGTTTAAGAACATTTAATTAAGAAAAAGTAACATCCAACAGACAAACTGTATTCGTCTCTGGATAGTTTATAAAATATAATTGTGTTATATACTAAGAGATATGAATATTCAATAAACTTAACTGCAAAGAGCACAAACACTTTGTACGTAACAACAATATAGTTTCTTTATCTGATACCTGCTAATATTAAAATAAATAAATAAACGTTTTCGGATAAAGCATGCAAGGAAGTCACGCCAAGATTTTGAAATTCACCCAGAAATTATTTAGATAATATTAAACTTTTACTGGAATTAAAGCAAGATCCTAGCATTCCATATAAATAATACATTTCACACATTGAACAGAATTTCTGTCTTTAATTAATGATTTTTTTTTACAATTCACATAATCTTAAGATTTTCCAGGTTAGGAACGAAACGTCGAGATGAAATATTTTTATTGTATTACTTGCTTTGCTAATTATTAGTTTTCTTCACTGATAGCCAGTTTATTTGTATACTGCAACCATTTATGTTATTAAAGTTAATTCAAGTAGAAAATGATTATGATTTAGGTTATTTTTTATGTTTACTTTGTTTTTCAGTAGGGTTTGATCGCTACTATTAAGCAGAAATTGTATTTTCAAATTTTCATAACTTGGCTTAACAGATGAAAAATTATGATTAATATTTTGATACAAGGGATAATAAATTAAGAAAAAGCAATGAAAAGGTGCCCATTCCGTAAAGTAAAATAAAATTTGACATTGCCTGGCTGAATAGATTAGAATGAGATCGAAAAAAAACTTTTAGTTTATACAGTGGAACCTATAATGGACAGGAATAAAACTGCATATTATCTTCATGATAACAATTTACCAGTTATTAAATATGGTAAAAGCGAATCCCGAACTACGTTAACAATAACAGACAGCTTTTATAAAGGAAATAGCCATCGCATAATTTTTTAATCACGAACCCAATGTTTGAGCTGGCAATGAAATAAAATGGTAATGATTTTTTTAATGAGACCGAAATCCAGTACAGTTAAAGGTAGCGAATATCAGCGGGTATAGAATTACTTACACCAATATTTATTACGTCTTTAGCGAATCGTTTTTCAGTACGAACGATACAGGACGTGCCATTTTTATTTAGAAAGCCGATTGTAGTAAAGATTACAGCGATTCTTTTTTATTGGAGTGAAATACGGCTTTGATCAACCTCGCTAATGCAAAAGTTATGTGCGGAATCAGATCCTGTCCAATTTATGCAGCATGTTCGCATTAACAAGCGAAAGATAAATCTGCTGCTTGGAAAATAACGACCGGAGAAGGTAACCGAGGCCAAGAAGATAATATTGACTGATCTCTATAACATTTGTAGACCCTTAAAGTAGACTGTAAAAGTTTTTTTTAAATTGCTCACGGACTCGAAAAATGAGAGAAATCTGTATACAAATAGCAAATCTGACAATCGAGATATCGGGCAAATATTAAAGAAGTTGTTCAAGTAAGGATATCGTAACGGCGAAACAATTGTTTTAAAATGTTCGCGGGGTAATAAGACGTACAAATGCTACAAGGCAGAGACCATGTACCAACAAGCTTAGTCTTCTTGCCCCAGATAGACAGAGATCTCAGCTTACAACATCTGCTCGTTTCTAAACTTCTCTGTCATCTTCCTGCTTCTCTCTTGCACTAGTGTATCGTCTTGGATCCGCTTCTGAGCCTTCGTAGCTAACGTAAATACCAGAAAATATTTCATATTCGGCCTATGTAGATGTTACTTAGTAAGTATATAAATGAGAGAAAAGTTTTCGCGGTGAATTTATTTTATTCTATAAAACTGAAAATACTAACCGCTGTGTTTAAAGTATAAAAATTACAAAAATGGTAAAAATTAGTAACAAAATAAATAGTACATTATTATTTTTTATTACTAAATTTTGTCTGTATTTTGGCTATTTCTTTCCTTAGATTTATTTAATTTTTAGTTTCTGTCACAATAAAGCCTCATTGAGACTATACATTTACATTAAATTTGAAGGAGACCTACTACTTCATAAAAGTACAGCAATTATGGGTTTTTTGCATGCTACCAAATTACGTATCAGGAATTCAGGATACCCTATTTTTTTGACTGGATAGAGCTGAAGTTTAGTAAATAGGGATGGAACATGTTCATTGGTCAAGGAAGAAATCCTGGCGGCCGACTTGACCAAGTTCCGACTGCACCTTGTGGATGAACTCTGAATTTTATGATTTTTGCAGGATTGCTATAGAAGGCAAACTCCTCGCTTTTAACTCTTTAATGGTATATATTCGTAAAGTAGATGTACGTATAAGGTTTAAATCAGCTTCTGTTAAGGCTCAGTGAAAAACTTTATAAGAATGAGTTACAGGAAACTGTACCCAAAAAGAATAGATTAAGAAAGAAAAGTCACGGAAAAAGAGAAAAATGTAAGCAAACACCGTTCAGTTCCAATAAAAATCTCTTTCCGAAAGGAAAAAACTGTTAAAGCGATCAACCATAGGCAAAATAAACACAAAAGGTGTTAGTTTTTTCTTAAATTAATTTTTGTTGTATAAATTGTAATCAAAAAACATCCTGTCACGTTCTGCCCCGGGGGTAGGCAAAACGGGAAATTTATACGTTTCTTTTTAAAATTTCATAAAAAATTTAAATAATAGAATAAACTAATGTTTTATAAGTTTATGTAATGATTTCTCTTTTTCGAAAATTTTACAAAAATTGTTAAAGAATCAGTCTCGTTCCTCCCCGACTTTTATTATTTTTGATACATTTACACGGAATATATTTTCTTTTCAATTAAATTACATCTTTTTAACTCGTGGATTTATAAATTTGCTATTAACTGTCCATACCATAATTTATTACTATAATGAATTTTATTGTGTCCATTTTTTACCCAGGTGATGTTATCATTTCCATGAATTTAACAGTCGACACGATGTTAATGCAAACACTGGCCCAGGTTGTAACCCGAGACTTTTAGAGTATATAAATACACTATCGTGACGCATGGTCAGTCATGACCCCGATTTTTATGACTTTATCCTCCAATTAAACGTTTTCATGTTAATTCCATGGAAGGGATAATGCATTTTACAGAATAATTAGGAGTGAATATGTTCGGAATTGTAAAGTTGTACGTAGCTGACATTATAAATGCCAGTGTTCACACTTTTTTTCTACGCCACATATACAATTATCAAGACATAATAGAATACATTTTAAAAACCACATCGTAAAGAAACAAAATTTGAATCGCAAATAACCTGAAGACGAATTCAGGAATCATTTTCATCTACCTTTTAACGTAAATACGAGAGTACTCCTTACATATGAAACTACATATTGATAATGACAATTGTGGAAAGCTATCATCAAAATAAATAAGGCCATTTAAAGGTATTTAATTACCAATACGTTGCAATATATTAATACGCCAATGTCTTCGGACTGGCTTAAAAATAAGGTTAATTTGTTTATGACCGTTGCGTGTATAATTCGTTTCCAACAGCCGCCAGGGAAGAAATGTATTGGAACTATTATTTAAAAATCGTTAAACTCATCTATGTTGACAAATCAACGAATAGTTTATAGTTTGTATCTTAAGATACAGATAGTCGTCAAGTTATTATGAATGCGTTTTATTGGAAAATAGTCATATTAGACGGGACCGTTATCAGCGTTGCGTCACGATAGTACATTTTATAAACTATATATATATTATAAAATACAGAATAAATGTATCGATGTCTTCGCACGAGCTTAAAACTAATTTGAAGTTTTGAATGTCAGAATGTGTATAAACTGGTTCTTACTGCGTTGTGAATGGAACAATACTTTTTAAAAAAATGGTTAAAGCCATTATTATTGTTAAATAAATTATTAATGGCTTAGCGATATTAGTTTTTACTTACGCACCTTATCGATATAAGCTACGTGTCACACTACTCACTGCATCGGTTTGCGTTCTATCAAGCCATTGACACTTTCTACGGTATAAGAGTTGCAATTTCCCATTACGTATTCGCCCGGTGGTCATAGGTCATGGAAAACGAGTCCAGAATATGACGCACAAAGCGCTCACTCTTATTTTAAATCCCTCGATTCCAGTTTTGTTTGTCGTTTTCTTAAGGAAACGCTGCTCCTCGAATCACTTTACACTACAACGAACGGTAAATCAACGCAATGACCGCACTTGGACAATAATTTGGCAAATCAGTTACGACTAAGACGATAAAAAGCACAATTCCTGTCAACGTTAAAAAAAACTGACTTTTGTACTAATCCTCAAAATAAAGGCAACCGCTCTAATATTGCTTTCAGGACATTCGAAATTCATCATTTATAATTTTGGTTTATGATAAATTTTATAAGTAATTCGATGGCTTTATTCTCTCAGAAAGCGTTATTGTAATTCATTGAAATATAATTAATAATCCCACAGAATTGACACCTTGACATTGTTACATGAATGGATTAACAAAAAGGAAGCATGCCATACGAAGACTCTGTGAAAAAATTTATAACAACTTAAAATACAACTACGAACGCCTCGCCAAAAATCCGTACACAAACCGTCTGAGCTATCATATTGTTAACCACGAATTTTGTCGTTTTCCTTTCCAGTAAGCCAAATAAATCAGTGAAATAGTATTAAATATGTGAAAGTAGTCTATAAGTTATACTAATCAATGTAGAGAAAGAAATGTATTTTTACTCTACAAATGGATGAGGTAGCGCTATTTTACTATTTTAATTTGTTTTTATCTCTGCTGAAGGTCTTCCACCACACGCAACACTTCTCTGCTGTAAGCTTCGTAATGAACAACGCTCCACGTAAAAGGAATTTAACGCGGCAATAATTACAATTACTGTAAACACTGGGCGTAAAATTCAGCGTGCATTTCCGGTCTTTTTTTTTTCGTTCTGGACGCGAGCTTGGACCGTTGTTTACCGCAACGGTCTCGTACTCGTAGTCATCGCAGAAACGATGTCAGTGGACAATGCAGCGCTGTATATGTGGATCAGCCATTAGCCACCTGTTGTATGCACATCCTGTCCACTCAGCGCCGCTGCATAACTCACCGTGACCTACTCCTAACAGCAACAGACCGCATGAAGAATATGACCAACAAATCAGGTCCGCGTGACCCCAGGGTCTGCTAGTGCCCCAAACCACTGCGACAAGGAAGAAACTTCTTTTTGTCAACAATGAAGCAATGGGTATTCTTGTTTGATATAAAACTGAACCTGTTTGCATACATTTATTCGCTTCAGCACAAATATTTCCATGAATTTTTCGTGAACTTGAAATTGTTTCCAGATTCCTCACCAAAGGGTCTTACTATACTGAAACTCATCCACACATAGAAGGAACGAATTCATTAATAAATATAGTATGCAGGATTTGAACAACGAAATGCGGAAGTTAGTGGTAACTGTGGCCCATTCTAAACCACCTGTCTGAGTTAGCCCAATTAGCGGCTAATGTAGTGTGAAAAGTAAATCAATCTGTGCACGCGAGCACCGGTCCAATAGCGTGAGATGACGTCAGCCATAGTCAATAAAAACACGGCCAACAAGCCAGCAATTAATTTGATTACTATTTAATGGATACAAATACGTTTCGTCTCCCTTTTGAGGCTTGAAGTGAAGACAATGAATTTTTAAATTTTATGCCTGAAAGGAGACGAAACGTTGTATTTGGAATAATTAAATAGTAATAAAATTAAATGGTATTCTTATCGATTTAAATTTACAGTTAAAAAATTGCTTGCGTTATCCAACGTCACTCAGTTATGATTATTTTATGTTAACCTCTCATCCTACGCTTTGCCGATGATACTGTAGTATTAGGGGAGCCAGAAGAAGACTTGGAAACCATAATAAATGGTCCTAGAGAAATAGTTCAATATGAGGATTAATGGAGGGAAAACCAAGGTAATGGAGTGTAGTATGAGAAACAGTGAAATAACAAAGAGTGTTAAATTCGGAAGGAATGTTTTGAAGGAAGTTGAGGAATTCTGCTACTTGGGAAGCGTAATAACTAGGGATGGTAGACATATAGTAGACATAAAAAGTAGGATACCACAGGCAACGAAGGCTTTCGCGAGAAAGAAGAATTTACTTACGAGCAATAGAAGTGTGAATATTAGGAAATCGTTGTTAAAATTTTTAAAGGGAGTGTTGAGTAAATGGATGCGAAACGTGGACGATGCGAGTTGCGGAAAGGAAAAGAATAGAAGCCTTTGAAATGTGCTATAGGAGAATTATAAAAATCGGATGGGTGGATAGAATCACCAACGAAGAAGTTCTAAACAGATTAGGGGATTAGCTAACAATATGTAGGACGTTGACCCAGAGAGAAGGGATAGATTAATGGGCCACGTTTTAAGACATAACGCTCTCGTTAAATTAGTATTAGAGGGAAGTGTGTGAGGTAAGGACAGAGGAGGGATTATGGAGCAGATTATGGAGGATGCGGGATGAGCTAATTATGCGGACAGGATTGCGCAAGATAGGATAGCATGCAATCTTAGGACTGAACACCACAACAACAACTTCTCATACACAATCAAGATTATATTATATATCTTCTAATTAATTACTGTAAAATGAATTTTATATTTACACAATTCATAGCAAGACTCGACTTCAAAGTAGTTCTTTGCAAAATATATTTAAGACGAGATTTCGTGTAAAGGCGATTTGTTTATTGTCTCGGCACATGATGGCTTCAAAATCCCAGGCGCTACGTCAATTGAGCGAATGAACATTGGGAAGCGTAATAGCTAGGGATGGTAGAAGTATCTTGCCCTCCATTCTAATACAATGTTTAATTTATTATTTTATTTTATATAGCATGCTCCGTTAAACCGGTACTTCTGTTTCCTACTTACTACGGCGTTTTCTATCAAATGAGGCAAACAAGTTTGATTAAATTCAGGGTTTTGCTACTGTAGTACTATTTTGTTGAAATAACAGAAGTCAGCAATTATTCCTTGGGCATGTGAAGAGAAGCGGACATTGCGGATTATACAGGGCAGCGGCCGGCAGCTGTCACCGACACTAATCGAGGACGTGCTGATGAAGTGATTCGAGGAGACAGATACGAGACAGTTCAGCATGTTGCTACTGAATTGAAAGTCTCGTGAACAACTGTTCACTTGGGATATCACAAGAAAGCAAAACCATGTATTTTTCCAAAGTGGATATGATGCCTGAGCAACAACCGCGTAAATATGTACATATGCACTATGATCTGTACTAATTCCGTTGTTAAAGGTTCACTATTAAATTATTTATGACACAGGAGGAATTAATTTTAGATCCACCCTCGTATAATATTTTACTTACTACATGATATGTTACCCTGAAGCCCACGGAACTGTAAATGAAAAACTATAGATTTTCATACTGTCTAACGTATTACTAAGTAACAATAGCACATTTTATTATTACATTTTTTTAGACAAATTTAAGGTATCTACATAGGTACTCAAACACCATAAACAGTATGAAACGGTTTCGTTGTTCTATGTGAAGAGGATTAAACCAATTCGGAAACTTTGCGTTTTCGCTATGTCGAGGGGTTTTTTTTTTGGCCTGAAAGGGGGGAGGAAGGGACCGAAATCTTTAGAAAAACGACAGGAACCTTCCTCGGCTGAGAATCACAATTTACCAAACATTCACCGAAATCAGGTGAATCGTTTAAGAGAAAAAAACAAATATGCACTAATTTTTATTTATATAGATAGAGAATATATAGCAAATTCATCAACGCCATTAGAAACAACCTAAAGGAAAGGCATGATGAGTTATGAACATGTTTCAGATTATTAAAAGTTATCTGTAGATAACGACGAAACAAATAAAGCATTTGATGGAAGACAATCCTTGAAATTGCTTCTAGTTTGATGTAGGATAGAATCAACTGTAAATACCTTCGACTGAAATAACTTCTGAATCAAATAAATTACGTGTAATAGTCACGACTACAGTAAGAATTATATAATAAAAGGTTCTAAGAAAGGTTCAGAGGAGGAAGCGGTTGTCCTATGCAGTTCCGAGGTAATACAACTGATGACTATGACAATAGGATTTTTAAGGTAATTATGCATACAAAAGACAGGGAACGTGACAAAGGGAGCTAAGAAAGACTAATTAGCAAAATGTTTTTACTGAGAAATGGCTGAGTTTCTCACGTTCTCATAATTACCTCACACGGCGATGAGCGAAGTATTACAGCTAAATAATTCCACAAATCCAATGAAGAGAGATCTTTCATTATTAATAATCTAATTAAATCGGTTGACAGGGCGGTGGGCGAGTTGTATCGCCAATGTTGGGATGGGAGATGAGCCGAGCTGATTCACTGGTCGTCCTTGGCCTAGTGGATACGCCTGGGAGGTGCATCCAATAACTACAGGATGCAGAGACAATAGATATCCTGCATTACGTCACACTTTGCACGCACTGTCGCGTGAGATTCTCCATCGGCCCTGTGACCTCAACTATGCTGGCCTTTGTGAAACGAGGCGAGACTGTCGGCCGTTTATAAGTTACCTACAGGTAAGTAATGAGCGAAAGGAAACAGCTGTTGCCATCACGGCTCTACCCTCATTCCAACCCAAGACGAACGATTAAAATTCGCTCAAGGAACCTGCGGAGACTTTTTACCGTTTTATGCACCACGACGGATTTTACTGACAACCGATGCACGTTACAACTTTTTAAGTTATGAATGCTGGGCAATAAGATGGTGATTGCGCCACAAACGTTTTATGGCACTGCGAGGCAAACGGAAATATAGACCGAACGATACGGATAGACAGAGCGTGCTTGAGCCGCTAAATAGTAAACCAAAACGATGAGGACGTCTCTATTTTTTTCCACTAAAAATAAAATAATAACATTAAGACTCTAAATATGAACGTTAAACTCCAGACCTTCATCCGATAGATGAAACTGACTTCATAAATGGTGTGCATTGCATCATGTAAAAAGGAACAACAGTCACGTTATTAAAACTAACCTAATGTGTGTGTAGGTACGTGTAGCGTCGTGAGGAGCGTTTTTATTTACTTCTACTCTCTACTCTTCATCTATATTAGCTGTACGACGTTTCTATTCTGCATTACGATGATTGTTTCCATTTTCTCGTCCTCCCCCCCTTTCTTTCTCTAACATATTTTTCCGTCAACTACTAACAGCAAAATGAACAGGATTACCATTATAAACGTTATCAATAATAGTATTAAGCAAATTATAGTTAAAATATTACGAAATATCAATAATAGACCATCGCAAACATTAATAATTGAAAACCGTGTGATTAAGTATCAAAATAGCCAAATGGAGATTCATTGTGAACGTTGCGTTTAAGAAATAAATTAGTGGACTAAGGTAAATTAATTAATGTTACATTAATAAACGTAGGTTTTCCCAGAGAAGCGAGACGAATTTTGGTCAGAACACCATGGTTCCGAGATTACCATCAGGAACAAAACTCAATAATTAAATCATATTATACATTTATCACTGGCGTGTAAATCATTATTTCCAACGAGTGGTTAACCAAGAATGCACCGGTCCTATGCTTTTGAGGGTAGCACCACAATAGAAAATATAACAACACTGCATCGTCGCCTAGATTGGTTTGTAAGTCATCTCGATTTATTCTGGACATTAGCACGACTCCTGGTAGCTTGAGCTCATTTTCTTTTTTTGGAAAGAGGTCAACGCCGTCGCAGTTGCAGAATTTTCCTGAATTGTTTAAGATATATTGGGTCGGTTCATCAGTCCTTGACGTTTTATTCCCTAGTTGACACCACATACTTATTAGCCTTGATAATGGCCAAAACGAGGCTATAGCAGCTCCTTTTTGTAACAACCAAATTCCAAACAGAAGAAACCTATTTAATGAACACAATGCAGAGATGTCAATGATAGAAGAACGACACGGAATTTTGCACCCACCTAATATCATCCGGTGATCCGTAATCATACCTCATCCCCTACAAATCCCATGAACTCAACCAACTGAAAGAGAAGGTATTTTGTCTGAAAATATCACACATTGCTATCTAGGATACTGATTCAAAGAAATGAAGTTCTATAAATTTTCAGACTATTTAATTCTCTTTCCTTATAGGTTTGCTCCACCAGGGAACTGAAAGACAGGTGTAGTGTGAAACGCTGTGGGTAATAAGGTGGCTGATGGAAATCACGAATTGTGGGACAGTACGAAAATTTTATGGAGTTATTGGATAAAATAGTGAAATGAATAGAAACACTCAGAATAGTCAATGCAGGCGTCTGATATCAAAGATTAAAAATTATAATTTAATAGCAATTTAACTCTCACTTAAACGGTTGATCTGTTTATCACAATCAAAGTCAGCGGAATGTGACTAGTATTTCCCTCGTCCGGTTCTGGTAAAAGATTTCACGGCAAATATTTTTTTGGGGGGAGGGTTAATTTAATTTACGTACCATATTTAAAACTACTCAAAATTCTGTTGTCAAGTTCATCGTCAACTACACGTGAGGTGACGTAGTCTGATCACTTCATGGAATTTTATTTTTATCTTTTTTGATTCGCTATATCATTGTGTAGCCTGTCAGCTCCCAAGGAAAAAAAATACAGAAATCAGTAATATCATAGATTTATTTCTATATTAATGATGTTTGCTATACGACTTCAGTTGCGTGACACGAGACGAGTACAAACTAAGTTAGTCAGGGAGGCTGAATTTCAAATTTTAGTGAAATCGGCTGTGAAGCACCTTTTTCCGTAATTAATAAGTTTCCGTATTTTGCAATAACACCTGGGGCACACGACCCAAAATGTAGGTCGACTCTGTCTGTCTATCGGCGGAGAGAAAAGAAAAAGAACCTGCCACGTTGCATAACTCATATATTGCTACCATAAACAGCGACATTTTCACAGGAGTTATGACCACTTCCGCATACTTCTCGAAAATAGTTACTTAACTCGTGTATACTGTTTGATTAATAATGCAAAAAAAAACTTTTAACATAAGTGAGCAAAGGGGATATCGCGCTATGAAGAAGGAAACTTCCAACGATCAAGTAGATTTCACCGGTTCCTGCAGGTACGTTAAAGGACAAGGAAAAGAGCAATCAAGCGAGTTAAATGAGACAATCATGAGGTCATGCCACTAAGTTACTCAACACCGTCCGAGGACGAAGGACAACCCGAACGAATTAATCCATTCATTCAGAACCGTGCAGTAGGAGTTTCTCTCCGTGTTGCGACACGTTTTTCATATAAAAGACTTCATATTCACATACGTATTAAAAATTGCTTGAATACCGACTTTAAATAGACGATAAAATTTTAATTTGTAATTCAAACGGTAAAATTTGTCAAAATTCTTACTGATCGTAGAAACAATGAAGACCAGATCATAATGTTGCAACTAGAAATTAAAATAAGACCGCCCTTAGTCGATTACAGGAATTTTGAGAAGAAAAATTGTTCTTATTAATAATTATTAGCATCCCTTAGGAATTATAAAAATTATAATTTTGCTCGTGATATTTAATTTTAACACGCATAGTAAATTTTGGAGAATTCACTGTTACATCTAGTACGTATAATTGCTGCCCGCTGCCTTCATTGAATCCACATACGTTCCTTACACTTCTTAAAATATATTTGCGTGCCTCTTCATGTTAGGCTGAGAAAGAAGGGTCCCTGTTTCAGTTTGTACCTCTTCCACTGTCGAAAAATGGGCTCCTTCTAGCTCTAACTCGGATATCAAGGGAGTGAGGATTGATTCTTTTCTTTTTTTGGGGGGGGGAGGGGGAGGTTTCTTAATAACACTGTCGGCCAACTGAAAAAAGGGCACCTATTCCGCCACAACGTATCAGTGGATGAAGAAAAAAATGTAATCGAAATTCGACCACCTGCTTCTTTGATCTCGGGAAAGATACATTATTTCCCATCTGGAATAACGAGTATTAAAACAACGGATTCTCAATCAATCAAATTTGTTCACGAGAAACTTAACGTTAGTGCGCTAAACACTTTTCGCATACGACATTTCCCGATATGGCGTAAATAATATTTCAAATTCTCATAGAACCGGGAATCGATCCCAGGATCACAGATAAGTACATGGTCACTCTTACCATCATCAAGACATCTTTTTCGACTGCAGTCACAAGCGAATCTTTTCAGACCCTTTTATTGAATTGAACACGGACTCGCTAACAAGATACTGGATCACATTCCTCTCGGCCTAACTTCAAGAAGTCAATGAAGATTGGACAATACATGTAAACTGATCATTGCTTTGACTTTTTTTTAAAAAATCTATATTTAAATTATCGGACATTTATACAATAAAAATAAATAAATATCAAACTGTTAACAATTTAGGGGACTTTTTCAGGTATTGTACGTTTAAAAATTACTTCTGATGTTAACTAGAGACAAAATAAATTCCAACAAATCATCAAATTGGAATGTACAAAAAATTCATTACAATATAATTTTTTCCGTTTTTAATTAAATTATTGAAATATAAATAATATAGACTTATTACAATTGCATTCAGTGACTGCTACAGCCGAAATGTAATGTAAAAATACGTTAGTATTGCAGACCGTTAAATTTAAGCAATAAAAGTTGAAATAAATAATGATAAAGAAACATAAAAATAATTCGCTATAACAACTGGGTATCGTAAATTATGTTCAAATTATTTGTTTCATTTTTTACATTTATGCACTATGACATGCGGCATTTTGCTCATCAATCTTGTAAAACAATTGTTTTATTCATCAAATAATTTAATATTTTCCAATCTAAATTATGTTTATGCTTTCGAATGTCACATTTGATGTTCTATTTATGTTTTTTTAGTCGTCTATTTAGTCACCTCTTGACCAATAAAAAGTGCATCACAGCCTAAACAGTTAATTTTATAAATATCATCATATTTGTTAAGTTTGTGTTTGAATTAATCCATATGTATTTGTATCCAATCAAAATTTAATTATGTATTATATCATTTTTCTGACAATTAAATATATAATAAATATTCTTAAATTTTTTAACATATTAGCCAATGTAATCAATATGTACATTTTTTCAGTACCTGAAGAAGTCTCAAATGAGAAACAAAACGTTGTAATATTTAAATTGTAAAAATACTGACAAAGAGGCTGTAATTACGTATTATTTTTATTATAATAATTTAATTTGAAACAACATTTCATATTTTAAGAGAATATTGAGAAATCAAATTTTACAATTTGCTGGATTTTTATGTAGTTAACTCAAGGAAAAATTAGTCTCCGTATGGCTCTACCTGTAAAAAACTTTGGACTAAACGTTTTATATAATGGGATTAATAATATAAAATGTTCTGACCTATTTGCTGTTTGTATAATTTGATTCTAGTCGAAGTGAAACTTCTAAAACTACTGTGAGGGTCACGATAATACGAGAACATTAGAGAAACGAGGCAAGACTGGTGCAAGGAAGCATTAAATGAAGTGCATTACATGGCGGTGCAGCTCTAACGTCCGAAAAAACATAGCTTACTCATAAATATAAAATGAACAATAACAATTAAAACGTTCTATTTCAAATGGTAAACAATAAAATTTTTATATATTTAATTGATCAATTAATGATCTATTGAAAGTTAAATCCAATTTCAATGCTTTACTTTGCGTGGTTGTGAGAGGAAGTTAACTTAATCGTTGGTGCCGTCCAGCACAGAGTTGCTGACGGTCGGAACCAAGAGCTGTAAGTGACGGAGAATCAGACATTGGCCATTCTTTCTGGAAGTTGGATAGTGCATTTTGCGTTTCGATTTCGTAGGTACTCTCCGGGAGTCCATCGAGAAATCCTAGAGAAAGGGGCCACGACTGTGCTGAGAACATGTACCGGTTAGTGGAGCGGTCCGATGCATTTCCTGGCCGGGGCTTGTTTCTGCAGCATCGAGCGCTAAATTTCGTAGAAAGCGACGCGCTTTGTGGAACTAACTAGCCTTGCTGGCTGCCGTGGTGTGAAGGACTGTCGCACTCGAGAAAGTTCTCCTCAGCTAGGAGAAAGCAGCCGTCCCGATTCCTGCTACCGGCCAAATTGGCGACCATTGGCAAAGAAACCCTCTTTGTCTACTCATTGCAGCGATTCTCAAACTTTTCTTTAAAATCCGTGACACATTACTCCGCCAGAGAAGTATTACGATGTCGGACGCTTTCCCTTCCCTGCTTCGATCCGTCGGATCTGAGAGATAACTTAAAAGTGCTGTTTAGAAAATTAAGGCTCTATTTGAAGGAAATCTACAAACAGCTAGAAGTAAATCATTGAACAACATTCACCTCAACTTGATCTTCTTTTCAAAACCAGTTTTCATTGAACTAATTTAATATGATCATCACCAAAAGATGATGAACTCAATCAGTCTGAACAATAACGTTTTGTCACCCAGACTTGTTCTCGTTCTAGCTGATCACGCTTAATTCCTTCCGTTGCTGACAATTAACTGAATGGAATAAGTACCAATGATATTCCAAAAGGAAGTATAATCAGTCAACAGAATGCAGTTATACATAACTAATAATTCAAAAGTGGTATGATTTTCAAACAGTAATGAGGCCAAAAACGGTCAACTAAATTATAATTGTATTACTATAACAACATGTTTCTGTCCTAATGTCGACCTTCGTCAAGTTTACAAAAATGTATTATATTTTAAATATATGTGTCTAAAGTGAAAGATTTTGAAATATAACTAGAGAGATTAGTGCGAATTATTAGCGATGGCTTGGAACATAAATCCTCAATTTAAATATTATAAATATTAATAGTTATATTCATCCGACTTAAACTATATAAATAAAATGTATTTTTTGGGCGAGGGGGGAGGGGAGTAACAGGCTACATAAGAGTGATCATGAAACTGGCAATTCCCTTTTAATAGCAAAGAAAGGGAACTGAAAAAAAAGGGGGGGAGATGTGGAAGGTAGAACAGGGTACCCACGAGTTAATTACTGCCCCCGGACTATAGTTTAAGGATCCTTCCCAGTGATTCGACCTAAAAGAGATGCAGGGAAAACCCTATAAAACATACATCAGATAGGTCGGGCTATGGTGTGCACTTCTCACGCCCTTCAGAATGACGGGAGAATAGGTTGTTGTGGAGTCGCTACATTCCCTTCTCCGTGTCTTCACCAGTTTTAGGAGGCAGCTGGCCGACTGATCCCAATGGGATTAGAGGACAACTCTTACCGTATGCACAAGTACATACACCTCCCAAAAGAGATGAAGATTCCTCGGCATGTCAGAACTTTGAAACTAGTGAGAGAACGAGGAATCCCCAAAAGTAAATCCATTATCACTCTGTGGAAAAATACCTCAGAGGGAAAGCTTCTACACGTATCATGAAAGATAATGTATTTTTTTTTGGCTAACAGGCTACATGAGGGTGATCCTGAAACAGGCAACTCCCCTTTAATAGCATAGGAAGGGAATTGAAAAGGGGGGATGCGGAAGGTAGAGCAAGGTAGCCAAGGGTTGACTAGGGCCTCCGGGCTATAGTTTAAGGATCCTACCCGGTGTTTCACCTAAAGAGATGCAGGGAAAACCCTAGAAAACCTGCATCAGGTAGGTCGGGCATTGGGTACTATTCTCACCAGTCTCCACCAGTTTCAGGAGGTAGTTGGCCGACTGATCCAATGGGATCAGCGGACAACTCTTGCCATATGCCCAAGGTCTTTGACCCCGGTACATATACCTCCTAAAATAGGTGAAGGTGTCTCGGCATGTGAGAACTTTGATAAAAAGTACCCAGAGAGAGTGCGAGGCATCCCCGACATTATCAGGTAAGCCCCGCAGTCAGTCTGGGCTTTAAAGATAATGTATGCTGGGGTTCCAGAATTGATATACCGGCGTCGTTCGAACACACTGCGAGTTAAAAGGTTTGTCCTTAGGTGTTCCTATACCATTTATCCGACTACCATGAAAATTTTGGTGTTTCGCGATGATCTCCCCAGAGGTTTCTGTCAATGTTTGGAGATTTAGGCTTCTTAATTCTCTCCTTTTAGGGCAAAATTGGTCCTACGTCAACCAACCCCTCTGTGACTTCATGTTTGTCCCTTATGCGTTCCTATTACCATTCACCCGATTACCATGAAATTTTGGTGTCTTATAGTGCTTAGCCCAGAGAAGGTTTCTTTAGAAAATTTATGTTTCTTCCTTCCCACCCTTCAGACCAAAAACAATCCTACCGTAAAGACATATGGAACTTGCAACAGGATACATTATGACCTTATTTAAGTAATGATCATTTTATATTTTATGCAAAGGTCGTTGTCACTGCCGTCTCACATACGCATCCGGCGAACGTATGTGCGACGACGACGTATGTATGCGCTTATTTCAGATACCAATAGATTTCTTGACTGGATTAAATTCTGAGCCATCACGGCGGTTACGATGAAGTACAGCTCTCATAATGTAGGAAGCGTACAAATGAAAATTTTAAAAAATGTGACGTTCTCGCTGATGGCATAATCACGCGTTGACAAAGAAATACTGTCTAATTATATACAGTAGCGGGCCTATGTAAATGTAATCCGGGCACCAAGATTATTGAAAACAAATAAGTGCTACAGCCAAATTATTCTGAGATAAAATTAAAGTACAAAACATTAGAGCACATTAATGACGTCTTCGGATGTAATTATATTATAATAATGATCTAAATGTTTCTTACTAAATTTTATTTCTGACGAACCTGGCTGTTTTACTCATTTATAATAAATATTACTTAATAAATCAAGTATCTATTTCATCGAAGACCAGCTAGTTCTTCTTTTCACAACAAACACTTTCTGTGAACAAATTTAATATGGCCATCAACAGCAGAAGATGAATTTTTCACAATTTATTTTAAATCCATATGATTGGTATGATAGCAAAAGTAAATAATTTATTATAATTAAAATATGAACAAGGAAAACCCAAGTTGATCAATGAGAAAGATTATTGAAACAATTTCTATGACGCCGTCAAAACAGTACAAAAAAGGAGCTTTCGTCCATTCCGGACTTGATCATCTTCAACTTCCTCCAACATTAAAATGTTCAATGACTTATTAAAGACAACAACTCATAACATAATAATTAAATATCTTGAAACAATTATTTTATTTATCATAAAATTGACAGATTGCGATGTTATTGTTTCAACTGTAATTATGAAAGCTATCTGCACAACTGGCAACAATACTATATGTCAATTACCATATAACTTAGGTAGACTGATGTGAGTTTAATTATTTCCAAAATGAGAGCAAAGAAACTTGTTATTTAATGTTCCACTCCACTTAAACGGCCTGCCAATTATATCGTAAAAGGTCACGTTGGTTACATTGCTTGAAATATTAACGCTGACCTGTAACAGGCATGATCTTTAGAGTTTGTCCAGTCATCATGCCGATACATGATTGACGAATGAGGCGTAACCACAAAATAGTAATATCGAGCGTGTGGCCACAACTGTTGACGTGAACAACAGGACGGTGCCACACATCACAAAGCACGCGAGACTATCACATCGCTGCCGGAATAATTTCCGGGAAGTGTTTCACAGAATAGTGATGTGAACTGACACGCACGTCACGTGATCTCGACCACTTTTGGACTGCTTCCTGTTGGGTTATGTGCAATTGCAGGTTTACTGAAATAAGCCACGGGCCAATTCCCAACGAGTGGCAAGATATTGGACCTTGAGATACCGTCCAACAAATATTCTTCTTCTTCCAATGGCTCAACAGCCCTCTTGAGGGCCTAGGCCTACCGAGGCGGCTGCGGACTGTCATCTGGCATAACACATTTGTGGTGATGCGTGGTCAGTGTATCAATTCCCCAGCAGCCTTAATCCCGGTCCTCGCGACCATGACGACACAAACATCCAAGCCCATGCCAGGATTTGAACCACACATAATAATTTGAAATTCTGTCTCTTCACATTTCCAGGCGATTTTTCGTAGTGGAAAATGACTGGCAGAAATATTGAGTATTCAAGCAATGCCTTTGCAGGTAAGAAAATGCTGATCGTGTTTGGGTGTCGGGCAGATCTAAACGATTACATGGCACAGTCTTTGTGAAAGGTTAAGGCCACAAAGCCGTTATCCAAGGCCGATTGAAGCTCGGAGCGACTCTTCGGCGTGACCTGTTTCTGCAGCTACCGGAACGCATATGTTCCCATCAACAGCTTGTTCCTGGCACAAGCAATTCTTCTGAGGTGATCCGGTTACCCGCATTTTCTATTTTGTGCGACCCTCTCTTCAAACCTGTTGCTGATGGTGTATCTTGGTTAGAAATAGAGATCCCACACTCCAAATACTCATAACAATTCTGTAGCGGCGGAATCCAACCACAAAACAACGGCGAGGGAGATTTCCGAAAGAACGTCTAACACAAATGCGTAACAGGATCTATCGAAACTATACTTGATTTTATAAAAGCGTAACGGTCAAACACATCTGCTCGGCGGTTTAGGAGTCAAAAGAAAAGAGACATTATTTGACAAACTGGGGTTACAAAACACAGAAATTCAGACGCCAGCGGGGATTGTCCCACGATTACTGGAATGTCGAGACGGAGGCTGAGAATAAACGTGGATTTCCCCAAAAACCTTTGTGGAAAGGAGTAAACTATATTCCCAGAGAAGAGTAACGATAAATCTGATTGATTAATATCCATGCCTGCCACCTTTTGAATATAAATTAAAGAAGTGGGGAAGAGGTATTGAAAAACCTTGCAGACCGGGAGAGAAGAGAGATTGAGGAAACGAGACCGGCTGATCAGATGATATTAGTGGCAGATTGTGAGGTATCAGCGAATTATGGGACAAACAGTCTGAGGAGACGAGGCGAAGACTGGGAAACTGTCCTGAACCAGGGACAATAGGAGCGGTTGCGAGGCGTGGTCGAGAACGACCGAATTAGGAGGAAATAGCGAGAGAAGAAAGTCCATTATCCTAACACGGTAATTACCCCTGTAACTTTTTTGCTGATTTCCTATACTGCCAAGTCCGAGTAGTTTTTGTGTGAAATGTGTCCGCTCTATGAGAAGGCCCGTAATATACTACGCTGAGTACAGATTTAGAATTCATAGTCATAAAGAAATTATTTGTATCATTTTTATGTAAATATATCGTGTTTTAATGTAACGAATTGCTGACTGATAATATTAAAACGGGCACATTGTAAAATTTATGTAAATATTTTAAATATAAAGTAATTTTTTTGTTATTATAATTTAATTTCATTCTATTATACTAATATTACAATATAAAATATATAATACGCCACATATTAATTTGAAAAGAGACCTCATTTTCTTGGAACTTCCTTGAATTTTTGTCGGAAACTTCAATTGGAATGCGAACCAAAATGGTTCGATAAATCAAGAAATGCATTGTTAAAGCAAAATTAGTGATATTGTTCTGTCTTTCTCTTGAAAATAATTATTTTCAGGAAGTAATGGGACATAAAATTTACATACAATTTAACAATTACACCAAACCCAAAAAACGTGATTGATATCGAGCTCTACTGAGAATGAAACCAGGTAAACAGTTCTATGAAAATATTAAACACTCACAATATTGAAATATTTTAACTAGTTATTAGCCCGGCACAGTGTCTAATTCAACAATAACATATGATTTAAGCGGAAAACGAGCACGGCATTTTTTGAACACTCACCTTCTCGCGTCTACCTATCCCGACGGAATGTTTATCTCAACATAATGATGACTCGCTACTTCAATCTAGCCAAAAAAAAAATCTCCTGGTACATTAAATAAGCATGCTACCTTAATAAAGTCTAAAACATCCCGTTACACAGAGAGAGTAAATGTCCCCGTTACTTTTCTGCAGTTAAAAATTCTTCCGGTACGTCAACTGAGTCAAAAATAAACGCGGAGAAAAATTTTCTGTATGGCGTTAAAAATACTCCCGGTACATATACTGCTATTTATTTAACTCCCTTGCTGTGGCAATCACAAATCGTCTCTTGATTCCGTAAAATTAGTCATGGTACCAATTTAAAAGGCGTTTCTGAAGAATGCGATCTAATAGAGAACGTAGATTTTCCCAACGAAGATGCCAAAAATATAATAAATTATAATGATTAAAAACCTTACCCATTGTTTTTATCGCCATTCGACATTTCCTCAAAGTTTTCATTGAAGGATATAATTGGGCAAAAGTCTAGTTTGAAAGCATTATCATGGGCTGTTGTTCCGTGAAATACGTCATGCTAAAAGGTGGTTCTAATATAACGTAAATATAAAAACTTACGCATTTAAGAAAATCTTTCGTATAGCTTTTATAATCGTTCAATGTGTTCCCAGTGTTTGTATTCAGGATATAATTGATCAAATGTGACAGTACCAGAATGTAAACAAATAATGTCGCAATTAAATATGGCGGATTTCTTTATATCCTGTCTCCCTATGTCACAAATTTAGGAATTCTGACACAATAGGATATTTTTAAGTAAAATTCCTTGTACGTCTGCGCTAGATTTTTCTGATACCCTTTCTGTTTCCCCCCAACGTTTTACTCTGGGTTTTTGTGTTCCAAATTTTGTTAAAATTTATCCACGCGTTAAAATTTTTATAAAGAATTTACATACAAACAAACTTACACATTTTTTAAAAATTAAATAAGGCCAAAAACAGACAAAAAATTTGTGAAACATAACGAACTATAATTTAAAATCTACTACATGTTTCGGTCCTGATCTGGACCCTCTTCAGGTTGAACTAAATAACAATGCACAAAAATTATTATATTCCAAAGATATTTTTGTGCATTGTTATTTAGTTCAACCTGAAGAGAGTCCAGATCAGGACCGAAACATGTATTTGATTTTAAATTATAGTTTGCTATGTTTCACTAATTTTTTGTCTATTTTTGGCATTATTTAAACTTGCAGACAATAATTATCATACTTTTGATTAAATAAGTAACGAACGTATACCATCCGTGTACGTGTAATTTGTTTTAAAAATATTAGACATAAATTTCCTTATTTGAACATTCTGAACGATGTCTTGAGCAGAGTAAACTAGCGAGATGAGAATGGCCAACACCATTGGCCCCTATTACACTCGTACAACAAAACGGTTTATTGAGACCAGTGAAATGAATCCAGACTGGTGAAGTCTTATTACTTTTGTGTACTTCATAATACCAGTTTTTGGTTTCGGAACTTCAAGTCGCGAAGAACTACTTCATTTGTCGAGGAATCTTTCTCAATTGTTTGAGGTAAATGGAAGAAATGTCGCTCTTTTCAAGACGAACGAGTGGTACCACCTAGTCTTGCCTTTCAGACGAAATGAAAAGAACCGGATACGAGGAAAAGCCCATTGCGTTCCCATTTTCTTTATATCATCCACCCAGCTTTGTCCACTAGAAGATATGGAGTATCTTTAGAAATCGCGCTTAACTGTTTCGGTTTGAAGCTGTCACTTGAACAACAGACTGGACAGACTCTTATGCCTGTGCCGTAGAAAGCATTGGGCAGACTCTAAAATCGCCTTTTCTCACTGGCCTAGATCTCGGTACCGCTGCCAGGGTAACAAGGGTCACGATCTCTGACGGAACACGCAACGGACATCCGTTGAGAAGTCAAGCACAGTGATCCCGCTCCCCACGGCAATTATCATCACTTTCCTGCATAAACCTGAACAACTGCTCACAGTTTCCATTCTCAGTAAAAGTTGCGGTGAATAATATAAAATGGAACGACTGGAAAAAAAATTCGATAAAAAATTAAGTGTGCTGAAGGAAACTCAAGCACCAATAAGGATGCTGTTCGTCACAGGTCATAAATAGCCTCGTGATAAATCGGATTTGCACATATCACCCGCTACAGTAAAAAAAGGGAGGGCTGATAGACACTTCGTGGTAGGAGTTCAGTTCTATGTCTCACAAAGACAGAGGAAGTCGTTTAGACGTGTCAGTTCTTCAGTAGAACTGTCCTAATGATAAATATATGCAGGAAAAGTGGTAGAGAGTCACCGGGTAGAGAGTGGTAGAGAAACACCGGGTAGGATCCTTAAACTACAGCCCGAGGGCCCTAGTCAACTCTTGGCTACCTTGCTCTACCTTCCACATCCTTTTCAATTCCCTTCCTATACTATTAAAAGAGAGTTGCCTGTTTCAGAATCCCCCTCATGTAGCTTGTTAACAAAAAAAGCTTATAAAAATTTAGTGTTGTTGACGCAACATCCGGGATCGAAATTATTTTAGTTGCAATATTCTCTAAAGTAAGACACTAAAGAAAGAACAAAGTCCTTTAATAATAAATTTATATTTGATTATTTAGTTATTACTGGATGATATACATCAGAAAATGACATTGTTAGGTTAATTAAAACAATTAATAAGGGCAGGAAAGAGACACAGAAAGCTGGTGACTTGCCTGAAGTTCACAGATGGCAGGCACCATGTAGGGTTTCGAATTCTTGAATAATCAGAAGGCTAGGAAAACATTTCGGTGCTACCAGTTTTCTGTCTCTATTTCCAGTCCTTATTAATTGTTAAGGGGTAAACATCCTGCCACATTAGGAACATCTGAACAATTTGTGATAATTTGCTCCAAGGGTTTCTCCTTTGTGCTTTTATGCGCAGGAAATCAGAGAACAGTCTTCAGGTCGTGCTACGTGATAATAGGAGAAACCAGATTTGGTAAATATTATTCCTCCCATTTTTGGATGAGGAAAAGGGTAATTTCTTCAATGCAATGGATCTATATTACAGTTCATGTACAAGAAGAAGCGACACGTACAACATTTAACAGTCGTATTGTCAATTAAGCTCAAATGGAGTATGGGCGTTGTTTAATGGCTTCCTCTCTTCCCATGAGACTTGTGAAATTGGAGCCCCACTTAAGAATGTGTCAGATGACTTGCGAATTGCGTATCTTGCTTGGTACGAGTATTTATTCGCAAGCAGAACGAAGTGTGAAAATATCAGAGGTTCACTTTAAATTTGGAAATTATAAATGATAGGTTAATCGTGCATCGAATCAAACTGTGTCAAGAAAAGTAAGCAATTAATCCATTTAAATTAAAATTAACAAAATTAAGTCACATGACTGTTTTTTTACCCTCTGTAGTTTGTTTGCACAAGTTTAATTTTCTTGACCATCGCTAAATTTAAAATCCCTGTTTCATGGCAGTCACGTTTCACTTAAAATGTTTAGAAACCTCTCTCAAAATCCTAACTACATGTTTGAAGATGAGAAGTAGAAAAAACAACAACAGGTAACTGTTTCTCAAATAATATATATTTCTTTCATTTGCTGTAACATTGCCACGCAGTTTCTACCTTACAACGAGCGAATTTTAATATTTGGTCAAGCAATTTTTTCATGGCTACTACCAACATTTACGTTTATTTTAAAAATATCTGTCTGAAAAGAGGCAATTTGAACAAAATCACTTAAAAATGAGAACAAGTTTCTAATATTAACAACGTTTAATCGAACTGAGTGACCTGAGAAAATAGAGCGAGTGGTTGTCTAACTAGCCACCTACGTCTGAAATAATTCGCCAGGCATTTGATGTGAACGTAGAATCTGCAGAATCACACCACGTAACTACCGCAAATGACTCAAACTTTGTATAAACGGCAGCAGTTGGCTCAAGAACCGTTCGCTGGTATCCTTTAAACTAGCCATATGCTACCGGCGTATCCAGGTCAACGCCCAAACTAAAAAAGAAAGGCTGACCGAGCCGAAACAACTGACCACAAGTCGTAAACTAATAATCGAACGCGAGAACATGCGATCTCACGAAGAGCGAGAGTTAGCGACTATTCCAATTAGGACCAGTGCACGTACTACAAGAGAAAATTGGTTTGTCATGCACTGCATAACAGAATCAATTCGCTCCAGTTCTACTTTCCCTAGTCGGTTCTTCCTTCCTGTTAAATATGGCAAGAGCAACGACCTTAGATTTCTGGTAAAGAGTACATCTTATACATTGAACAAGTACTAATAACCACATATACCAAAAAAATAAAAATATAATCTGGTTTTATGGTTATATTATCCGACTTCAGTGATTGTAAAAGAATAAAGCTGCCAAATTTGTAGGAAATATATTTTAATAAAATAAAAATTTAACATATTAAAATAAAAACCATCATGACGTATCATTACTTGAAACCTCTTCATTGAATTTAATTAATTTTTTGCCTAATAGCAGGTTCAGGCGAGGAAAGTCCTCTACAGGCCTCTCTTCAAACCTTTTCCTCTTTCAAGGGAAATTGCACAAAGGTGGTTTTCCTGTTGCTTTCCACCAGTTGATGATGAACCCTTGCAGTACTCTACCATACAAACCTAGCAGAAGGAGATCTAAAATGGTTTTGGTGATTGTGAAAATGCGTTAGACATTCACACAACACCCACGATTTCTAACCCAGTACCTCTGTATCGTGAGTCATCGACACCAACCACTAGACCACAGTAGGTCAGCTATCATTGAAATATCAATATATAATTAAAATTAGTTGCAATGTATGGGTAAAGTAGACACTTTTAGAATTATTTTCTACAAAAATTTAATAAAATATTGATATTTCACTAAATAAATTGTAATTTGAAACAAGAATATGGTACCTGAATTGTATTAAAAGTTCTTCAGTTCAAAGTTTGGTAGTCAGAAAAACATTTTGTCAGCCATGTCTGCTGAATTTGTGAAAGTCTTATAGATATTTTATGGGGATATCCTTCCTTACAAAAACCTGGCATCCTGATGACTACAGCAGAGCAAGTTATCATAACAAAGGCTTTCCAGGGTCTACCAGGAATGAAAGATGAGAACTACTTATTTGTTATAGCCTTAGCATAAACCTTCACTTGCAGGCCTAAATTTTTCTTTTGCATTGACAAAGAAATGTTAAGGATATTCTAACAATCAAATATACTGAATGTCACAAGAAGAAAGTCTAGAACCTGTTCTGAGCTAAATTTGTCTTTCTAGCATTGGAGACTTATTTATAAGAGCTGCACAACACAATAATATTATTGATATTAAAAACAATGAATAAATTTTAGTGTTTTATTTATTTTGGTTCATAAATTTTCTTGTTTATTTATTTATTTTAATATAATAATAAGTCTAAAAAATTCTTAAGCTCACACTCATCATCTAGTTACATTGTTCCCAGGTATAAAAAAAATTAATTCTTTTTCTTTTAGTATGGTTAAGATCTATTTTCATACTAAAAAGGATTTTGAACAACTTAAAATACTAAAAGTAGTGCTTCATGTTAGTATATGTACAAATGACCAAATATATGATTGTTAAAGCTAAGAAAGTTGGTTCAAAAAAATATAAAATAAAGATGCAATCTAATTGCCAACTGTGATAAATACTGAAGTAAAGTAAAAGCAGCATGCCCTGTGAATCAATCAATGGGATTTGATGCATTTATACAACACACACTGTTTATGTTTCCTAACAAAATATTTAGTTTATATGAAGACAGTTTACATAGACATTTGGGGGTTTCAAGTGTCCTGGTTCGACTAAAGATATTACTGAATACAGCATTATTCCCAATGCAACTATTATTTGCTCATTTCTCACAACTGACCTGGTTCACTACAGTTAACAACCCTAATAAATACTTTTCACTTGACAGTTTTCAAAAAATAAACAACAAAACTGTTATTCTCTACTGTGGTGATAAATTTGATATGGCTTCTTGATATTAAAATAGTTTTGAAAACAAAAGTATAATTGACATTATTGAAGTAAAAAAAATATTAATCTCCTTCAAGATATAATTAGATACGATAAATCATACCAGTGAAATATAAAAACACATTCTGATACTTTAGTATTTCACAGAACAAAATTTATGAAGAATTTTTATACTCTTTTAATTTAGACAGTTAAATATGAAATAATTTCAATTATTTGACCAAAGTCTTTATGACATAAGAACTGTCATCAATATTAATAATTGATTAGAAATAAGTAGGACCCTTTAAAATTTAATACAACATTAATTAAGTACCTGAAACCTATGTTCACTATAGAAGAGTATTAAGAAAAGTATAAAAATGTTATTTACTACCTGTGATAGCCAATCATCAGGGTCCAGTCCAGAACTGACAGCTTGATACAATTGCAAAACTAATCCTAACAGCCTCACTTGTGAAACAGCATTATACCAACGTTCAATTACTGTTCCTGAACGTAACTTCAAGACTTCAGACTCTCTTATAGTCTCAAGTTTATGGTTATAACTAAAGCCAATTGGTTCATAAATGTTATCACAGTTATAATTAAAGCATTTATCTACATCCCTGATTATAGCTACTGTACATTGTAAGCAATGATTATCCATGTTAACAACACTTTCACCACAGCACTTATGCAAGTTGAAGCCATCCAGACTGTCTGTATCAAAGCTACGCGGCATTTTTATCAGCACCTGACACAGCACAAGTGAATATCACATTCTAAGATGCCGCACTGCCACTTTCACTATGTGATTCCTTGTTGACTGTCCTGGATAGACTAAAATCTGGACCACAACAACCACCACAGGTAGGAGACATTCTGCTCCATGGCTCATTGCTCACAACTGACCTGGTTCACTTCAGTTAAACAACTCTAATACATACTTTTCATTGGACAATTTTTAAAACAGGTGTACAACAAAACTATTCTCTACTGAGGTGATAAATATGATATGACTTTTTGAAAACAAAAATATAATTGACAATATTGTTGTAAAACAGATATTAAACTCCTTCAAGATATAGTTAGTTACTAAATATCATACCATTGAAATGTAAAAACACATTCCAACACTTTAGTTTTTCTCAGAACAAAAAGTTATCAAATATTTAATAAAAGTAGTCCTCAGTTCAGAAACAGTATTAGGTATCCAAAAGGGATTACTTATAAATTCCTTTCTTTCATTGAAACATACTAAACATAAAGTATCAAAACCTTTCTAGTAAGTAGCAGTCAATTAAAATTTCTAAAGATCTGAATGACTATAACATAAAATTCCTTACATATCCAATATTCCTGAACTATTTTGATATAGAAACATTCTGAGCTAGAAATTTTAAAAAAGAAAAACACTTACCTTATCATACTCCATTTGGTATCGGTCAATCATTAACTGTATTTGGTTAGCTCGGTGTGTGTACAGCAAAATCCTTCCACCTGATGTGAGTAGAATTTGAACCGCACTGCCTTTTGGTACTGATGTCTCAGCTATTTCATCAAAGCTATAAAGAAAAACATCATGTACTACTAGCATCTTCAAGTTAAAAGTTCATATAAAATTTAAGTCTTACTAAAGGTTGATATATTTTCAAACTTTTCTATTATAGTAGCATGTCAGTTTTCATCCATATTTTCATAATTATGTTATTGGATGTAAAGTCAAATCATTTACTTTTATAACCATGCAAGCTAATAAGAGGCATTGCTAAAAAAGCATTGGTATGGCTAGGAAAGTGAGATAGATAGCTCAGCTTGTAATAAGTGATTTTGCCCTTCAGGTGTGTTATAATTTTCACGAAACTGAGATAAGTGCACGGTCGGTCGTTGCAGCAATCCACGGGTAAGGACCATTGTGTTTGGCAGGTCAGATGTTTTGATCATGGACGGTCGTCGACCTGGGAGCGGTGTGAAGGCATCTGGACAGAAAGTGGATTTGGAAACCTTCAGGAAGTGAGGGCAGGCCTGGGACCTATAAAACAGAGTGGACTGATATGGTTATTATTCTTATTATGGATGTTGGCTGTGAACGGCGGCGTAGAGGTTATTGTTATTACTATTTGTGGTGTTAACGGACTTGTGTGGATGGAGAGATTGCCGTGAGCTGCAAGTGAGGAAATTATGTTTTAGTTGGAGAGCAGAGACACCAGCCTGAAGAGCCAGAATGAATCAACCCAGGCGGAGCATGGACATCTTGGCTGCCGCACCGAGACCTGCAAACCGTAAGTCCTCCCCTTCTCCTTTCTTACTGCGTGTGTGCAATGACAGATAATATAGCATTTCGCCAGTGACGGTAAACAGTCTCATATTTAGATGAACTTTCAAAATCTATGTAATCATATTTTAGATTAGGTTATTTTGGTTAATTTTAATAGTTGAGCGTATGACTGTGTGCAACATTCAATGATTGTGGAGTCAGAGTGGGCTTTGGCCGGCAATTAAATATTAAATTAAATTGTTTTAAACCCTTATTAATTATTTAATATATCATCCCTCCCTTAATTAATTCATTAAAGCCAAGACCCCTGAGAGTTTCATGCTCAACTAGAAACTCATGTCTTGGCTCGACGCTTTCCATCTCCCTCGGGATCTTGCAGTTCGCGATTGCTGTTTCATTTATTTATTTATTAATTCTGCATATCCAATGGCGCCCAGGCTGGCATTGCAATGATCCGAGGGGGAGGGAAGCATTACAAGCTCAAGGCAGGTTTCCAAACAGGAAACAGTTCAAATTTTTGGAGGCACTAACCTCTTTCCTCAAAAAAATAAGTGTGCACTTCATGCTGTGTGGTCAGCCAGTATGAGATGTACACTTATCTCAGGAGAAAGGAGTCTAGACCACTTAAATATTTTAAATCAATAAAAATTTGTATGGAGATAAAAGTTTTTTCAGCAATAAACCATTATTTTTATTAATAATAATAATATTGCCTTATGATGGAATCTATAATACTATTCATACCTGAAAGTATCTGTCACGGCTAAGCTATCACTTGGTGAACCTTTGTCCCTACGCACTAGGCGAACACCTGAATGTGACACAGCCATAATATGCACCGATGGATGTTGATGGCCACCCTGTAAAAAACACTAAAGTGAGTCACAAGGACTTAAAAGAATATAAATGACTATATTTCCTATTGGTAAAACAATGCTATTGTGTATTCACAGAATTTTTAATTTCATACCAGAAATGACTAATGAATTATATGAACTTATAAAAATTAGTTTCACATTTTATACTCCAATATTTTGTAACGTTAAGTTGCATAGAAATAGTGTTGTAAACCTCCTAACATGATGCATATGACATTTTTGTGTTGCCAATTTAAAGTCAAGTTATAAAAAATTATGTATATTCTTACCAAAACAGGAAACAGCCGAGCAAAGTATAAAGGCCAGTCCTTAGCAATATCGATAACATTTTTCTTTATGGTAACTTTCTGTTGTGCAGAGTGTAAATTGTTAAGAGAGACTCCATAACTATCTAGCAGCTGCAATAAGAAAACAATTATTTTAATCAATAAATATAAATTGAAGGGGGAAAACAAATATTGTGATTTTAGCAAGAAGGAAAATACTTCCAGTAGCTAGTACACACTATCATATTTCTTACTATTATTTCAAATAATTTTCCAGAATATGTAGTTTTTGTACCTTTCTCATCTTGGATCGTTGGTCACGGGATATACGCAAACAGCTACTATTAAAACAGTCTTGGACTACTTGACAAAACACAAGATGTAATGCCAGAGGACTAGTAAGAGCTTCGCCAGGGCTGAATACCTATTTTAACATAAAAATACATTAAATAGATTTTTATTCCATTAAGTACAGTACTATAAATATATAGTTTAGAAAGATGGATACCACTATAAAACCACAACTGGCTAAAATATCATTTAAAAATGTTAAAATAAACTGAATAATTACTTACAATTATAAGTTAAATTTAATGACAAGGGAATGAAATATGTTTCCAATACTACTTACCTCTTTTTTGACTAGAAGACGCCATGTTACTCTGTTGTATGTGAAGAATGCAGCACTACTAGGAGGAAATAATTTTGTTTTAATTGTTTCAAGTTGCCGACTTGGATCGTGTCGTTCAATAACTGGAGGTGGTGCAGTATCAACTGGCCTTAGGAATTCGGATGACTCTTCAACTTTAAGAAAAAAATCATTATAAGATTTTAAGCTACAATAAAAGGCATAATATTCATCAAATCAAGAAGTTAACATAAAAAAATTATTTTTTAATTTACTGTCCAGAAAAATAATTTTTATGGTTTGGTTATACAATACATAAGTAAGCTAGACAAATGAATGAAAAGCTATGTGTTCTACCATAAAATATGGGAGAGGAAGTTTTAAAATTAAATAACATGAGAATTTAATGGCTTAGAGGATTTATTTTTGTTAATGACAGCTTAAGATTAATTTGTGTAAAGTAAAAGTATATAAAAATAAGAGTGTAATTCAATAATATGCCAATAGCTTTAGAAAACTTGACCTTTATGAAAATTTACTTTGAAAACTGACACAGCATGTTCAAAATACTTACTTTCAATGCGCTCCATGCGATCTGTAAGATGTGTGGAGGCAGATGACCTCCTATCACGTTCTACTAATCGATTTAATGGTTGATAATTGTTGATGTGTGAAGCATCTTTGCTGTGAGTGAAGGCACCAGGTTGTACTGGAGGTGGAGGTGATCGTGGTTGAGGTAGAGCGGGAGTGTTGCTGAAACCACGAAAAATTTTAATTTAGGTAATTAAACATTCATTATACAACAGTCACTATGGTACATAATAATTGAAAATGTGAACTTATCAAAAAATACAGCTTAACAATGCTTTCAAATAATTATAAAATTAAATAAATAATAGAAAATATTTGGATATTTTTGGCTTGTAAATTTCAATTAAATTTTTTCATCCTGTTTATAACTAAGGTGTGATCTCTCATTAAATTTTGTCTAAACATAAATGATCAATACTGGGGCCGTAGACAATTCCCAAATATTGTAGGAATCTGAATTTTTGTTTATTTTCACAGGCAAATATGTAGTATATGTTGAGAGTTGCATAAAATAGTTATGTAGCAAGATTATTATTGAATACAGGTAACATATGAAATGCTGGCCTTGAAAGACAGTTGTACTGGAAATACTATTGATAATTTGAGAGGAAATTAATATTGCATTTTGAGAAAACTGACTCATGGACCATAAATATGAAGTTTTATTCACTGACCAATTAAAATTTCAGCTGTTTGATATAATTATGACATACTGGAGACTATGAAGCTCATATTATTTAAAATAAATCAAACAAACCTTTGAGAGTAGAAACTGCTAGCTCTGGAGGTTGCTGAGTTGTCAATAAAGTGTGGAGTCACTGGAGGAGGGGGTGGAGCAGGCTTCCAACTTCCAGCTGCTGAAGGTTTATCCCAAGCATTTTGATTTCCTGCTTTATCCCAGCCTGATGGTTTATCCCAACCACTTGAGTTTGGTGACTGTTTATCCCAACCACTTGAGTTTGGTGACTGTTTATCCCAACCAGAATTCTTCTCCCAACCTGACATGTTATTACTTGAGGTCTTTTCCCAGCCACTAACATTTCCAGCAGGTTTCTCCCAAGCCCCAACATTGTTTATAACTGGCTTGTCCCAGTTAGAAGCTGATGGTTTTTCCCAGGATGGGGTTTCCCAACCACTGACTGCTCTATCCCAGCCTGAACTATTTACCATAGCTACTGCAGCTGATTTTTCCCATCCATTTGTTACTACCATTTTTTCCTCAAACCTTGGAGTGGTTTTCTCCATCCGTTCCACCTAGTGCATAGATAATTACATAGAACTGAAAACAGTTTAAAACATATTTAAAGCAATTATATTTTTAAGTATTTCATTTCGTAAAACCTTTATTTTGTAGATAAAAGTCCTAATTTGACTCATTAATTGTACTATTGGTATATAAAAAAAAGAATGTGTGTTTCATTTGCTTTTTAAGGTTACCCCTGATAGCATACAGCAGTGGTTCACATTGTCCTTAATAAATCATAAATTTTCCGTTGTCTGTTGATTGCATTTGAAGTCTGTGGATAATTTTGTTGTTACTTTGAAAATATAATAATACTGATTAATATCAGTGAAAATTTTATTATTACAGACAAACTATCTCTTTGATCATAATATAGAACTCAATATAAATAGATAATTTTAATGTGTATTTTAAAATTAATAACTATTTATCACAAATGTACAGAAAGTAATAACAGTTATGCAGATTTCACATCTTTAACTCAGTTTCAGTATTTCAGTGAGATTAAGAACTTTCAACTTTATTTAATGCTAAATAAATGATGATCTAATATAGCTTAATGATTACAGATGTGATATTATTTAATACCTTTCACAAATAACTGATAAGTGATAGGTGACACAATCTTACAGTTATTAATCTTAATCTTACCAAATTATTGTATTTGTTCCTCCTATTTAAAGCTCTACAGATTAAATAACACACCGTAAAATAAAAAAAAATGATTATCTCATTATCAGCCATTGCTAATTGAAAATGTTTAAGCATGTTTAAGAATATTATTGTACACTGAGAGATAACACACAACAGTGTACAATTCATAATTCTATCTAATTTTTAAGGTTCATGAATGCAACTAATTGCAACAATTTTTGTATTTTTCTATGTATCAAATAGTTACATTCATAGTAAAATTTACAGTAGATTACCTGACTTCTTACAATATTGGTTTGTTGAACATCTGAACGATCTTCTTTGCTAACTCCTCGCATTTCAACTGAATCTACAGAATCCCAACGTCCAGCTGTAAGAAAGAAAACAATAGTTGCATGTGAATATTAATCCTAGTATTTTCTGTATTACCACTTTTACTTTAAATGAGTAGAACAATATTAATTTATCTAAATTTATATTTTCTATAGATAGCATGAATATTTTTGAAAAGCTGTAAAAATTCCTACTTTAATGAAAAGCAAGTCAAGGAAGTGTGAACTGTATTTCTATCTTAAGAAATATACTTTTTACTATAAATATTATTATTGTATGTCTCTGACATGATGTTTCCTAAATGCATGGTTATTTACTTGAGTAAAAGTAGTTATTATTTAGTAATACAACTGAAATATGAATGTATATCACTTAGCTCTAAAATATGGAAATTATTTTTATGACTTTTAAAACATTATACACTCCTTACCTAACTGTTGTTCCAGCATAAGACGCCTGTTGTCTTCTAGTTTTCTAACTGGCCGAGAATCATCACGTTTTTGAGGTATAACAGCTGGTTTCTCAGGTTTGTTACTTGCTCTAAAGATATACAATAATAATAATAACAACAACAATTATATATTCTATAGTTACAAACTACTGAAGTTACAAGAAATTATTTTCCTAAAACTAGAAGCTTAAAATGCTCTTCATGGATTTATATCAAACTACACAGTAGGTGCCCATAAATATACCTTTTTCATCAGAAAATAAACGTATTGGAGATAATGAAAATAGCATTTCACTCATTTCTTTAAATGCTCGTTAAATATGTTCTAGTTGAATTTACTTTCTCAAAGAAAAACTAAAAACTAAAATAACCAAAATTGTCATTTTATACTTAAACAAATGCAGAAATATATTTTACTTCACATTCATACCTAAGACTGTGATTGGCAGTAACCATTTCCAGCTTAGAACGCATCTCACTGCTTATGCGTAATTTTCCAATACTGCCAGGTGTAGGTCTGGAAGCTCCAACTTCATATGGTCTGTAGCAACAAGAATGGATTTATTAAAACTGGTTACATTGTATAGACTGTAGCAAAATGAACACTACAATTAAAAAAATTCTTGTAAAACAGTGGCTATTAAGAAATTAATAATTTTCTTGGACACTCCTACTTAAAATGTATAGGAGTTCTTATAGGTTTGTGATTTTGTTCTGGGCCTACTTTTCTATTTGCATAATATACTAGGCATATACCCTCTTAATACAAAGAGCACCTGCAAATGATTTCAACTAAAAATTTTGAGGGGATGAACATTTATGTGATAATTTTAATTAATGACCAAGGTTATAACATTTTCCACCATAATTAGATATATGGCACCAAATTTAATTACCTGTTTCCAAGAAATATTAATTTTAAATTTACAAGTGAAATAGAACTCACTTTACAGATGCCTTTTCTTTATTACTGTCAGCCACATTTCCACTTTTACTGTCTTTTCTTGACAAACCAGCAGAACCATTCATAATACGTTCATTCCCAGGGCTTCCTGCAATTTCAAATTCTTCCCATTCAATTCCCTCAGCCAAGTCACCAAATTCCTATAGAAAAAATTATGTTAATATTATGAAGAAGAAAAATTATATAAAAAATTATTTCAACTTACCTGGCCATATTGCTGGGACTGAGGTGTATTTTTCCGTTGATGCTGTCTTAGTTTAAACTGCAGAAAGCTGTCATTAGGATCCTCACTCTCTGATTTTGGTGGAGGCCAGCGCCATTTTCCAATACGAACAGTTTTTGCACGGCCATATGGGTCAAGGAAAGGCCTAGCTTCTGATGGGTCCATATGGTCAGGTGGTGGAGGCATTGGAGGAGGTGGGGGTGGAGCTGCTCCAGGAGAAGAAGTCTGAAAGAAACAGCATTACCCTTAAGGATTAACTTTCCACCCATAGTAATCACTTAATTATGAAAAATGAAAAGAAAAATTTCTGCTATAAGATTGTGAGAGAATTTGTGTGAGTAGAGAAATTATTTATTATGTTAAGTATTAAGTTCATGGTGAATCCAGTTTAAATAAATTTAATAAAAGTTAATGTGAAATGAAGAAGTTTTAGGTACTGATGATAAATGTCAGGGGGAAAATAAATAAGTACACAAAGATGCAAATAAAGATAAAATATATAAATAAATCTAAGTAATTAATAATAAATTAAAATAAAATTGTGTTGTTATGAAATACTGTATATGAAAATTATTTTTTATGTAAGTTCTTTAAATTAAATTTTTGTAATCAATGCCTTTTAATTTGAAGAAACTGTGTCCTTAGAAATGATTTGTTTAACTGAGAAACTCAAAAATATTCATACAAGCATTTATGCTGAATATTTAATAATTTTAATTATTACGCTGACAAAAGATTTCACTGTGAACTGGCTATATTTAATGTGCATTATTTATGTTATTACACAATTTGGGATATTTATCTACTGTGTTAAAATACAATTTACTTAAAATTTAGAAGCATGCTTGTAGTATTCAAAATTATGTTCATATTACTTATACAAAATCACCGTTCAAACAAATTAGTAAAGAATTTTATATTTTATTCAGCATAAAAAGATAATAAAGTCATACCTTTGTGACAGAATATGTTGATTCAACAGAGCTCTTCCTGCTTTTTAACTCAGAAAGGACATTGGTAAAAGCTGAGTGGGGATTCTTAGAAGGGCTCATTTTTCTTGATGGAATTCCATTTTCCTTGGTTGGCATCTGAAAACAATAAAAATGATTTGATTTTCATTTTTAAGATTAAATAAATTTTAGTCATACAAAATCTAAAATGTGTCAGATTTAAATAAAACATAGAGATAGAAAAAAAAACATTTTAAAATATTTCATCCCCTCCCCAATTGGTATGATATTGTTGAGTGTCTGGTTAAGAACATTCGTAGAAAAATATAAAGAATAAAAATATTACTATTTCCATGAATGTAAAATTTATCTACAAATTCTTATAATTGAAAAATATTATATTTGTGAAAACATGTATAAAAACTGTATTATTCTATTTAAAGTAGTTCTGCAATACTGTTTTCAAAGTGAACATCTATAATGTAGTATCTAATAAAGAATAATTGTACTATTAGTTAATGATGAACATATTTCAAAGGTCAGAATTAGATATGAGTAGTATGTTAATAATAATTGTATATTACCATTTCTTTGAAAAACTCCATGTTTATATATTTTTCAGTGAATCATAAATTTATAAAACTCATTCATATATACAGAATAATCAAATGTGAATAGTTCAAAACACATAACTGAAAACACTCACTTGTGGTGGCCTAGGAGGTTGTTGAACAAAACGTGATTTTGAAGGATTAGAAATTCCTTGTTGAGCATTGTTGTATGGTGTGGATGTGTTGCTGCCTGTCTGTCGTTTTTCTGTTGACCACAGTTCACCATTTTCAGGTTCTCGGAAAGAAACCTACCAAATTCATTTCCATATTACCAAAAAGAGAACAACAAATATTTAAAGAAATAAAAATTAAAAATATAAATATTTTAAATATTTCAACACAATTATTTTATTTAAGTCATATTCTTGGAAACTACTTTTGAGTTCAGTAAGAAAAAAGTACTTTTTAGGCATTAGATTGTCTTTTAGAAGTCAAACAAAATTTCTGTAATAAAATGAAAATTTCAATAAATTAAATTCATAATGAACTTGTTCCTTCAATAAATTACAGTGAAATTTTTCTGTGCATATTTCATCGTTACTTAAATGTTACAAAATAATGAAGCAGGGAATGAGATAACAATGGTTAATGTTAACAGTAATTTCATTTATTATTTATGGTATTCATATTTAATTACTGTAACTGATCAGACCTTAAGCATGTACCCAGTTAGAAGTAATAACAAAGCTTGGAAATGCATACCCCAAAATTATGTAGATGACAAACAAGTGTTTATTTAAAATAAAAGAATGCAGGTCTGGTAATATTTCTTACAAAGTTATGAATTTTAATTATGACAAGTATAACCATTACAGACAAACATTAGAAACAAAATAATTTAAACAGGCTGAATGTTTTGATGTGAGATTATCTTTGTCTAATGGCCAAAAGCAAGACTATTTAGCCATTGGAGAAAGATGTTAAGCATACATCAAAACACTCTGACTATTTAAATGGTTTCTTTTTTATGTTTATTAATGGTTGTATTTATCATTATTATTCTTAAGATATTAAAATTTTTATGTTACAAATTTTACTCAAAATTAAATAAGTTCTACACCACAATTATGCATCCTTTTACACACATTTTCTGGCTTCCTTAAATGTCATGGGAATAGACACTAATGAGAGTATGAAGAAAAGTGTAGGACATATGCATGAGTAAACTATATATTTACATGAAAAGCATTGATATGCACTCTTTATGGTAACTATACAAACTTGAATAAGCTTATTAAAACAATTGTGTGTAGAATTTTATTCAATAATGCCATTAGTTTGTACTTGATTACTGTCATGAAATTTAAATAAATTAGGATCACTGTATTTATCTTTCAACCAAACATTGTATTAATGAACTGTTTCTTATTTTATGAAATATGATTTAGAACATTAGAAAACAAAATAATGAAAGCTATTATAAGAGATGTGAGAATTTATCTATTTTAGTAAGGCTCAATTAAATAATAAGAAACCACTTCCTAAAAATTTTCCAATCATGCACCATTGCCACGTTTTGCAGAATTTAGTGTTTTAGTTCACTAAAATTAAATATTATAAGCTGTGATAACAAAGTGGTAATGAAATTAATAATTTCTCCTAAAATTGAAGATGGAATTCTTTCAATATGAAGTTTATACAGGTAAATTGAATTATTTTACTTTAATTGATATAAAATTTAAAATAATTGATTCCAAATTTGATGTCTAGGCTACAATTCACATTATGTAGATTATAGAAGTTTAAAATGACAATTGATATATAATTAAGTTATGTAAATGTTACAAGTACACTAAAAATTTCAAATGTAATTGTAAATGAATGCTGGTAATGCCACTGAACTAGTGTTACATTTATTCAAAAAGTAAGAAAAAATAAATGACTTAATATATTACTAATTAATAAAAAATTACAAGTCAGTAATTAGGAAAGCACACAACACATTTGATTGTAAACAACAACTTTAAGAAACTGTGAAACTAAATAACGTCTCCAAATTTAAAGTGTATAATGCTCAATTAGGACTTTTTAAGAATACAGTAATATAATAATTTTGAAATTGTTAATATATATACATATAGTTCAAAGAATATTGAAGATGTAACACATTCAATTGAATTTTAAACAGTCTGCAAAGGAATACTTTTCTAAATATACATTATGTACATATACAGCCCTCTGAAGCAGAACAGAGAGTACCTTTGAGCTCCTGTCTAGAGAATCGTAAGCAGATGTCGGCGCCATTGGGTGCAGTCCAGCTAGAACTTGTTGTGAGGCCTGGAACGGTGCAAGGTTAGAAGGCATGCTTTGAAACACCACCAAGCCAGGATTTCAGTGATAATTTTTCCATTTTATAACTATACTGTAAAATTAATTTTAACATTTTTTCAAGTAAATTATTTTTCAAGAAACTTACTTTTATCTTTTTTCATTTAACTTCATTTTGTCTTACAGAGTGCAAATTGGAAATATCAATTCTGCACAATTCCAATTGATTCTATTCTTAATTTGTTTTTATTGTAAAACTTAGCATTTGGGAATGCTTAGTTTGATTTTTAAAAAGAGGAACATTTAAATAATTGTGCTGAAAGTTTATAAAATTCACTTCTATAAAAATGGAAAAATTTACACTTGAAAGTACAGTAAATTTACAGCATTTAATTTGAATGTAGGTGATATATTCAATAATTTGAATAGAATAGACAAACCAAATAATTCTGGACTGTGAGGTGAAAGTTATACATGTATAAAATAATCATTCTATTACAATCTAAAAATTGTCCTTCTTGATCATCTCACGTTCCAGTTAAAAGAAAGTGCTTAAATTTAAATAGAAGGTAGGTGCATTAGTGTAGGTTTCAGCAACATGCTGTGTTATGTACACATATTTTGCAACAATAACAGCATAGAGCACCAATTACCAATAGAAAATATGAGTTTGTTGTGTAAAAGTCATAATAGAGTAAGATATTTGTTGATAGTATAATAATATGATAAATATTTGATTAAAATAAAATAAAAATATATGAAGTGAAAATTATAATAAAAAATATAAGTTTGTGCTTCATTCTTCCACAATTTCTTAAACATTTCACAATAATTCATTTTTTGCTTTCTCGATTTCCCAAGTGTTGAAGATTTACAGAGGAAAATCAATCAAGTAAATTATGCAGGATATCTTAACATACCTAAGTCATTCTCATAAACATTGGCTATTTGGGTTATTTTTTGTGATTCATTGAAAAAATTAAATTATTTCTGATCTAAATGTCCAATGTAATCATATAAGCATTAATTTTGAGAAATGTGTGACAGTATCACCAAGCCTTTCAGCTTTCTGTTTTATCATAAAAAATGCGAAAACAAAAACTTTATTTAATGTGTTCTTTATTTTCAATTATATTTCTTATCTTGTTTTCCTCAGTAAAAATAATGAGAATTGTGTTCTATTTGTGTCTTTTCAGGTATGCTGTTCATGTAAGTGAACAGGAAAGTCAAACATTCTTGTTTGTAAAATATTTGGTGAAGGAGCACATAATGAATTGTAAAACTGGAAATAACATGAATTTTTTTTTAATGTTTTCACTGAAAGTATAGTTTTAGTAGAATAAAAGATTCCAAAGAATTTGATATAATTTTTAAAACACAATAAATTTTTTCTAAATTTTTAACTGTATGTACATTATCATAACTAAAATATAAGTACAAATAATATTACCAACAAAAAATTGTCATATTACTTGCTAATAAAAGTTCTTGTTACTCACTGGTTGTGGTTGAGTGAGCATTTGCTGTAGTGCTTGACTTTGAACCAATAACTGTTGCTGAATTTGCATGTTCTGTGCCATAGCCGTCTGCAAAAATGCCCTTTGATATGCAACTGCCATACCTGGATCTATGGCACTGGCATTAGGACTTCCAACTTGAGGTGCAAGTCCAGGAAATGGAGCAGGTAAGCTGAGGCCTAGGCAGGTAAACATACAAGTTTGGATAAAATGGACTATAGTTAAAAATGATCCATTTACTTGATAGATGAGCTCAGAATATTTTAACTAAATTAACAGTTTACGAAAAAAACTTTGTAATTTTGCTTATATAGTATGTTAAGAGCTGTTTGCAATAATGTTGGAATATTAAATTGTACAGTGTTAATTATACGACAATAACTTATATCTCAGAAAGAAGCTAAAAAAATTACTTTTAACCTGAAGTATTTTATTTATTTAAACATTATTACAAATTGTTTACAGTGTTGATTGGAACAATTTTTAACTTAAAATAGAAAATTAATATCATTTATTTGAATGTTGACAGCAATGTAATTTATAAAAGACAATTCAACAGTCACAATTTTGTTATTTCTACAGTTAACTCCACACTGTACGCATGCTGAGCAAAATACACTCATGTTATACTGGCTTATTTCATAGTAAATTCACTTTTAAAAAACTATATTTTTGTACACTGCATTATATTGGTATTGTACAAGAACTGAATACAGGTTGAATTTCTTTTATAAATCAATATTATCTTATTGTAAGAACCAATAATGAATACTTTAAGAATCAATAAAATAAAAGGGACTTTGCTGGTTTAGCTTTTATTAATTTATAATTTAATTCATTGTTAATAAGTGATAATAAACTAAGGAAAATAAGAAAATTATAGTACAGTTATTTATCAATCAGTGCTGGCATTTTAAAACTATGAATAATAAAAAATCAGCTCTGGTTACAATATTATTTAAAGCATTAGCATGAACAGAACTATATTATTGATACTAATCTCAAGTAATATTTTACACATTTCCATTGCTACAAGAATCTATTAGAGTTTTAAAAGCAAATTGAAATACAGTATTTATTTGAACATCATATCAGTTTTTTTCATAATTTATAGTAAGCATTAAACAATTCAGCTTGAGAGTAGCCTTATATGTCCATAGAAGTAATAAGTATTTACATTCTTAAAAGAATAGTTTATAAGAAATTATGACCTGATTATATATTTTAAGTTTAACAAATGCAGCATTGTTCCCCGTTTCTAACATAAAACAACTTTATTTAATTTAACCTTTTATAAATCCTTAAATGGAAAAATAATTTTTGTAAATAATTTAAACTTTACTTATAATTCTATTTTTAATTCATTTCCATATTCATATTATAAATTTTAGATGCAAAATATTTTACTGTGTTACTGAGTAATTGTTCTGAAACACTATGAAGGTACAGAGATTTACCACTCATAAACAAAGTACCTATAGGTGATTTTTTTTTTAAAAAAATATTTACGTTTACAAAAATGACATTTAATTTCAACTTTTATATTTTTAATGATTGCATGCAAAAAAATACTTTATTAAAAATTACAATAATGTATAGAGTTCCAGAGTTAAACTTACTGGCCTTGCTGACTTAGAGATAAATAACATCTAAAAATTTGTATAATTCATAGTAAATCCTGATGGATAAGGCCTGGTTACAGCCTAAAAGCTACAGATTGTATAGATAGAAAATAAATGCATTTGTGTCTGTGAAAGGTTATTCTTTCTATACACGAAAATATATCCATACAGTAAATTCATATAATGAAACCAAAAATTAACTTGTCTTTTGACACATTAAATATCTAACAGTGCCCAATTTAGACTATAGTAAATATTTAAATCAAAGTTAAGAACTGCCACAAGATTAAAAAGTTATGGTTAAACCAAAGGACTAATTAACCCATATTCCACACTTTGATGGTTTCTTTAATTAAAGGCCTGAGTGCTCTTGAAATATTGATGATAATGATCTTGTTATTTGTACTGTTTCTTGTTTGAAACTCATTATATTAACAGGATGCAACTTATTTAATAAAAGATGAAAACTAAATACAAATAAAAATCCAACCAATTTGTTATCACACAATATTAATATTTATTTAGGATCTCTACAATGTTTTTTGAATACAGACTGTAATACAAAATTATCTGTATGTGTTTATACGTTGAAAATTTATCTGACAAAGTCTACAAATCTGGACAAAATGTTGTAGAGAACTTAATTAAATTTTAATAATGTTTGCAGACAAATTGACTGGATTTTTATTTGTACATATAATATCAGATTATTGATTTATTGAATTTTAGATATAGCACCAACATAAATCCTGTAGTCTTCAAAGCCTTCCACCATGTTAGAAGGAATTCTAACTTTCATACGTCCACACAGGGTGTTTAAAAACACCAACCTACCTTGCATGTTGTATATTGGGACAGGCATGAAGCTGGGGTGACTGCTATCAGGGACGATAGGAAAAAATGGGGCACCAACTATTCCTCCAGGTGACACAAAAGGCACACTGGCAGCAGTAGGCTGAGCTAACCACACACAATATATCACTAGGAAGTATTATGGAGAGCTCAAAATAACAAAGAACACCTAAGCCAATTCCATAAAGAGCTTTCCTCGTAACTTCTTTAAAAATTTAATATTAGCTCAAACAATTTATAGGTAACAGCTCGTTTTCTAAAAGTGTTTCTGACTTGATGCCAAGTGTATAGTACTAGAAAATATATTACAATAAAATAAATTATATCATAAATTCAAACAAAGAATAAAGTAAATAAAATATCAATTAACATATTTTTTATTTAATTAAAGTAACTAAAAAATGTACATGCTAAAACACATCTGTAAGCATTTCGCATACAAATGAAATATAATATTACAATCACCCACAATGCCTTTATAATCAATAACTAACCTGGAGTGAACATTGGCAATGATGGCATCATCATTGGAGGCGGAGACATCATGCCAGACATCATGACTGGTGTTGGGGATGTCATGCTGTTGATAGGTGTAAAACCAAAGGCTGCACTTGTTTGACTCTGCCCTGGTGCTTGCTGTACAAAAGTGTTTTTTATTTAATTTTACATTTACATAAATATTATAATATTTTATTTGTATATTGAACAATACTTTACTTAAATATTCAATACAACAAACTCTCTTTAATCTCAAAAGATGTGTAGGCATACTTTTCAAGAACACATGCACTATCCATCCCATTCTACTTCAATCAAGTAACATATGGACCAGCCAATCTATCTTCTGACATGGTAACAGATTTGAGAATTATTTGTCATGTTTTTAATTTAATATATAATACATTCAACCAACCTGATGAGCTTCCATTCCTCCACCACCTTTAATTGCTTCTGCCAGTTTAGATGCCCTTGTAAGTTCTTGAACACAGTCACTGACACAAATAGGTTTGAACAGTTCTGTAATATAGTCATCTACATTCCCTGAAGGGTATCTGCCTCTGTGTCTATTTTCATTGCTGCATTATGAAAATATACAATCCAATATTCAAGTAACTGGAAATAATCATGACTTATGTTATATGAAAAGAAATGGGACATCAAATACCTTCTAATGTGACCTGTAAGAGTTGCAATTTCATCATCTGGATCAATCTCTCCTCCACCTTTTATTGAAGCAGCAAGTGAGCGAGCATCAGATAATTCATCAAGGCTACCATCCAAAACTGGCATGAACAAATCATCAAGAAACTGATCCACATCTGATGCTTGGGATGGAACTCTAACTCTTCGAACATGGGAGGCTGAAGTAGAAGTATTATTATAAATGCTTTGAATGAAATCTATACTACAATTAATGATTGGGTAAATTTACTAAATGGTTAAAATAGAATACAGAAAAAAATATTAATGTTTAATATTTATTTAATGTTTCTAAAAAATTTGTAGGAACATTTTATTTAAATAGCACTTACCAAGAGAAGGAGCTTCACTTGTGTCAGACAACGCTGACGATTTCCCTCCATACTCTGATTTCTCAGAATTACGAGTTTCAATATAAGCTCGACTTGAGTGGCTTCCAGGTGCAGCTCTTTTTCCAGCATAATGTGATTTTATAAACCTAAACAAATTAAAGGTAGATAATTTTAAAATTATAAATTTGATTAGTATTCAATAAGCTTTTAATAGACAACAGAAAAATCAATCACTCATAACAAGAAAACTTAATGTGTACAGTTGTGAAGGAATTTTAAATCTCCTCCATACTCATAAAACTACAACAAACAATTTAAGTGAAATTAATTCTCATATTCATTATAAAATTTAAAGGTAAGAACTGACTTAACATAGTTAAAATTAACATACCTTGGTTGTCCTCGAATGTAACTTCCCTTGTCATCTTCACTTCTTGCTTGGCTTGCTAATTCATGATAGTCAAAGTCAATAGTCAAATCTTCTCGGGTGCCATCCAATAAGTCAGATGGTATACGATCTAATACAGCTGAAGAGTTGCTGCGCCCACCATTCATGTCTGTCACCCTATTTAATTTTTTTTTATTAAAGTAAAATATTTATAACAATCTGAGAGTTGAAAAGGAATTTAGATTTAGGAACATTAGTAGATATAAATTATAAAACTAAATAAAAGGAGGGCTTTATTTTTCCAATCTATAGCCCTGTTTATCTCTTGATGTTGAATAATATATAGAAATTACACCCTAAGAAAGTATGGAAAATGATTATAGATTATTAAAAAGAACTAATAAATCAGAATAGATTACTAATATTAAATTCATTTTCCCAAAAAGCTTTTGTTGCTAATGTGCTGTCTATGACTTATGGCTAAATAACTACAAAGTATATAAAAAAGTCATAATAAAATATGACACATGCTCTTGTTATATTAAATGAATGGACAGCAATTGTATAAAGAAATTAACAAATATAAGATTGTTTTATTTGAATTAATATGACTTGTTTTATTTATAGCTCACCTGCTATTACTATGATGACTGTATTTACGTGGATTTTCTCCTCTTTGGGAAACAGATTCTAAATTTTCTTCCATTAAGGCTTCAGACTTAGTCATATATTCCTTATTGGACACTGCTGTCAATACCTAGATGGAAATTCAGTGGAATTATAAAGGAATTTTCAGCTATTCAAGTCTTTTTTCAAAGTTATTCGTTAATTAACATCTATGCATAACTAATTTTTATATCAAATACACTGATACACAAGGTCAACTTTATAAAATTGCATGCACCATTTCCTATTCAAACAAAATAACTGTTTCTAATTAAAATTGTTATAAATATTAACCATGCTCATGACTGGCTCAGCAGTTGCAGAATCAACTTTTTCCATGGAATGATAGCGTTCATTGAGACGACTATGTGAAAGGCCTAAACTGTCAAGCTTGTTATTTGCTACAGGTACTGATACATCCTGAAAAAGAAAGTATTATTTTTCTGTAAATAATAATATGAGAAATCATCTGACAGCTTTTATAAGTTATGTCAGAAAACATTTTTATAATATTATAAAAAAGTTGAAACTGATATTTTGATTTCTGTAGCAAATATTTTTCATACAAAACTAGTTTCCTTATATTTCATTACTAATCCTTTAATAAGCTAACACTATTTTCCATCTTCCAAAATATTACTGTCTGAATACTTCGATTTCATTTTTGTCTTAATGATTGCATTAATTGTATCATATTACAAATATCTACAAAAGTAGACAGATTTTGTGAATGGCAATTTCAATTGTGAAGTTCTGTAAATCAGCTTCTGTCACAATTTATAATGTTGCATAATTAATAAACAATTATTTGGATTAGTGAATATTGGAATAAGATATAATTATCAAAGATCGTAGATTTTTCCAGTGTAATTGTTAAAGAAAACATTATCGGGTTTCCACCTGGATCAAACTGCAATAATAGCTATTATTGTAGTTTGACCTAGGTGGAAAACCAAAAATTTTCAATTTCTCACTCACCGATTCTAGAAGATTGTCTAAACTTCGACTTCTACCTTTGTCCTCAAAATAACGGTCATTAAGTGCAGACTTTCTTGACAAACCAGTATGAGAAGAATGATCCCTTGATTGGGAACGCATTCTTGGTTCATCTCTACGGACAATTGCTGCTGGCTCATGTACCTAAAAGAAATTATGATTTACTTTCACAGCGAGTCATTTCAAATTGGAAATTTTAAAAAACTGATTAATTGAACTTCTATAATGATTTCTAAAAATTATATTTTTGATTTTATTGTGACATTGGAAATAATTTTTTCATTTATTACTGATAATATTTTGATTAATAGAGTAAACGAGTATATATACGTATATAGGCCTCTACATTCTATACATTTTATACTAGTACAATTATTGTTCTTATGGAACAATTCAGGAAAACACACAAAATTCTCTTGACATGCATTGTTGCAAGCTGTATTACCTGCTTGAGAGATGGGGGCTCAGGTGGAGGAACAACAGGACGACGAGGTGATGGAGGTGGTTCCAGATCCACAGGAACAGGTGTCGATAATGGAGTTGAAGTTGAAACCTGTTATGCAAACAATGTAGAGTGTAATAATTAAAAATAGTTATCCACAAATGATCTCTGATCAGTTATGATTTATAAAAACCAAACAAAAATAAGATGAAATTTCTCTTAAAAATGGACTTCAGACTGCAACTATATAATCATTATTTCATTATTTACTTGAGTTTGTTCATTAATCAATAACTTTGACCAATAACCAAGGTGTGTACACACTTTATTAATTGCATATTCATTATTATGTATATGAAAGGTTCAAAATTATTATTAGATGATTTCTTACTTGTGGTATGGAATTATTAAATGACTTGAACTCTACCATAATTCAAATATTTGTGTATACCTTGGGAGCTACTGGTCTTGAAGGTGATGCTCCTGAAGGAAAACTATTCTTACAAGCTGGAAACGCTGGTGCCAATTCCATTTCTGATATAAGGTCAAGTGCATACTCAAGGCCGTTGCTTTCTGCTCCATCTTCAAGCACAACTGTCCACCCAGAATTCTCTAATATGCCTCTCTCTCTAACCACAGATGCTGCAAGTGCTTCGCTAGTGGTCCATGAATCTACAGATGTAGTCAGATTTTCACCTGAGAGTATAAAATTTTAGAATAAGTAACCGATTTTTGTGACACAGACTGACATTGAAACACAAATCTAATACGTTACTCAAAATTAATTTATTTACATACAGTTCAAAGGGATAAATTGCACTCAAAATAAACTAATGTTTTTCAATATTCACAGTGAGTACAGTTTACATAAAATAACATTCCTTGATGATCTATAGGGCTGTCTCTTTTGAATTAAGTGGAATGTTAACCAAATAAACAGGAAGTTGATAATAAAATATGATGATATTTTAAAAGCAAACACTACACATTTATGCCAACAATTGTGGCTAAACTCAATATTCAATTGAAAAAATAGTGAATTATAAAGAATAGTGCAATTTAAGTTCATATGTAAACTATAAATTATGGAAATTGAACTATAAAAATTGCCATCAACATCTCTAAAATAGCAAAAAAGCTTCAACTTAAGTCATATTATACATGAATTCTCTAAATTTATATGGAATAAAATAATATTGACACTATATATCACATTACCATCTGAAAAATGGACATTGAGTGCCATGTTTACACGCTTGCGATTTGCTCGCCACTCTAAGAGACATGGAGGGTATGATCGAGCCAACTGACTCTCTATACGAGCTGACTGAAGCAACTTCCGCTGACATATGGCTTTATACCCATCATATCCATTGTCAGAAACATACCTGGAGAATAGAAAAAGTATTCAGAAAGTGATAGCTACAAATGAGAAGAATGATAAAATATTTTGATAAATAAATATAACATTTTGACTGATTGCAAAAATTTAATAAATAAAAAATGAGCAAATTTAATTGAGAGTGGTTGATATAAATTTTTGTTAACAAAGTGGTTGATAAGGATGGAAGGTTTTCCCAGTGAATAGGTTGTGTAAGTAATTCTTGGGCTTCCACCTGGGTCACTATTGACTTAGGCCATGACATTTCAATGGTGTTCATTGCCATCTTTATCAAGTGATATTGCCAATTTGACCTGGGTAGAACCAAAAATCACTTACATAAAATGGTTAGTATAAATTTTTAACAAAAATTTAAAATAAATATATTTTAATAAAATTTCATATAAACTCACTTCAACAAATATTTATGCAAAGTTTTTGAAGGTGGAAAAACAGACAAACAATTTGATATAAGAAGCCATCCTCGTTCATTATTGGCATCATTATCATTTTTCCATGTCTGGTTACATAATTGGCAAAGTACCTCATCCCGTAACTTCTCATTAACAATACCCTAGAAGTGAAGTAAAATAATAGTAAGATAAAGCTGCATTTAATATATAATAAGTAATTGCTTTAAATTAAATAAGGTATGTGAATGCCATTATTTAAATGTTCTCCTAGAAAAATATAGTTTGTAAACATATATTTAAAAATTAAACTGCTTTGCACAGTTAATACTTATTTTGCAGAATTGCTCAAATAACCAGTTTTTAAGGTATTGAAATCACACTCTATCAATTTTTTTATTTGTGTATACTAATTGAGTATAACAAAATAAAATGTAGTTGTATATTAATAGTATGTGACTCTAGGATGTAATTTGTTTCTTGAAACAGATTTAGATATTTAAACATCAGACATACATACATTTAAAATGTATTAATTTCTATCTACTGTAAATGGTAACAACATACAAAATGATTGAGACAACTAATTGGCAATTTTTATTCTGTTTATAACTAAAAAACTAAAGTCAATATTTCAATTACATTAATGTACTTTTTCAGAATACATATTTAAATAACAAATGATGGTAAAGTAAGGAAGTTGAAATAATAATATGCCACTTTACCTTGTTTACTATGTAATCTCCAAGTGCTATTTCCTTTTTACCATTAAGATTGTTATCATTCATAAACCGAAGAATTAATTTGAAAATAGCAAGGGAGTCCTGATAGTCGATATCCTTAGATTTTGCAATAAATGGGGTTTTTATTGGCTCTCTCTTCATTCCCCAAAGGTGAGACTATGACAGAAAATACTCATCAAAATATTTGACTCAAAATAGGAATAACATGGAAGGTAAGTATTTATGACAAATACATACTTTAAAATATATATTTGTGAACTTGGTGAAAGCATGGTGATCAATATCATGAGGCAAATGATGTTTCTCAGACTGTGTTGGAACTCCTCCCACAACTTTAACCAAATTCCTTTCTGAATGAAGGGGCTGCCAGTCTACAACAATTCAAACTATTGTTTAGGTATTTGTAATACTAATCAATATTAAGTAAACTACTTACATCATTAAAATAGTAAAACTTATTGTTACACAAAACCATACAATTAATTTATAAAGTTTGGAACATAATTTGAATTATATAAAAACTATAATAACCACAAATTTAATAATATTATTAAAAGTAATAATAATGGTATTTTAGTTCTTGCGTTACTGAGTGATTCTAAGACTATTCATAAAAATTGCTATAATACTGATGTATTCTGAATGTAGTTTATGTTGAGTTTTTCAAAAAATCTTTGATTGATCACATAGACCATAAAAATGCTGCTATGTTTTGACTATGAGCCAATGTTTATAGCTCTTACATGTAATTATTTTTAACTACAGTACTTCATGTAGAAATAGTATCTACAAATAAGAATGTATCATTTTTGACCAAAGATATTAATTATTAGTGCTTACTTACCATCTAATTTACTGAAAATAAAAGCCAATTCTGCTGGAATTTCAAGATGATTAACTCCTGCAACTGCTCTTGATGCTCTCTCTTGTTCATCTCTTTGGGCTTTGGCCTTAGCTCTTTCTCGTGCTACCTTCTCAACTTCAGCTCGCCGTTTCAATTCCTCCTATAAATAATAAAATTAAACTTGTTAATCTAACATTTGAAAATCTCTGCAACAATGTAAAGTAAATAAGTATTGTCATATATTTATAATATTTTAACAATGAAAGAAATAAGGAAAAATATACCTTAAGTTGCTGATAACGAGCACGCTGGCGTTTTCCACGGTACAGTGCTTGGGCTCTAACTACACCATGACGTATAACTTGATATTTTCGACGAGCTGACCATCCTCTAACATGAGCCTGCAGCTTAACAGCACTGCGTCTGACAGCTTTGTATCTCCTTCTGGCCAAAAATCCTCGCACATTTTGTTGAATTGTGACAGCAGCAGCTCGAACAACTTCTGCTCGATCACGCTCTAATCGCCTTTCTAAACCTTCTCGCAGAAATACACGTGTAGTTCCCAGCTGATAATCACCACTACCACTGGCAGCAACATCTAATATGTTTCTGCACAGCTCCCTAGAAGAATACATTTATGTTACAAGAAAAAATATTACAATCCAATGAGGAAGTCATTAAATGGAATGCCGTGTTATAATTTGAAACACTAGTTGTAAAAACACTTTGAGTCATAAAAGTCAGACTTAACCAAGTAGGCTTTTGTGTCCTTACATGTATAAATTAACTATTTAATCAGTATTATTCATGAAAGATGAAGCATTTTTTTGTACTGACTGTTCCATGCCCACAAGGAAGGTTAACTGAGACATGCCTCAGTAGCCAGTCAGTGAGAAGTTTATAAACATTTGTGACCTTCACTTCTTTTATGTACTAGAATGACTAAGCAAGAGACCTTGAAGACAGTAGATTACCATGCTTAAATGAAGATTAGACCATTTCCAATACATTAAATACATTAAACTTCACTGGCACACAAAAAATAAAACTTAATATTTGTTAACAGATTTATATTTTTTAAGTATTATTTCAGCTGAAACAAGAAAATTACTTCTTATTTTACATGCTTTAAATAAATTACAGAACATACTTCTAAATTTGGAATTCAGAAATGAGTTCCACATGTTTTCAATAAAATATAAAATAAGATAAAATTAGGCTTGAGACTAATTAATTAAGGTCTAGAATTAGTGTTTAGCAGGAAACATGTATTTAGCAAATATAATAATTTCACATAAACAATATTCCTTGTCCTTTTATTATTAATGTACCATTTTAAAAATACCTAGCTCTGTTTGAGTAAATTATATCACAAAACATTCTTATTAATATAAATTAATAAATTCTTCCTTACCTGTAAGGAGTCCCTCTTTGCACAGTTTTACCCTTATGAGGTAATAGATAGCGATATCGTTCAACAAACTGTGAGAATTTTAAACGTACTGGATATCCCATTTTACGGATACGTATAGTTTCTAACATGCCTGTGTACCGTAATTGTTCAAGTACAATGGGCATATCAAACTTCATGGGAGCTTTATCACTGTTTGGTTTAATACAGCGAACAAACCAAGGATTGCACCTGAAAGTTATTTTACCAGTGATAAGAAACTCAGCTTGATAATGTTATTAATACAACTTACTAATATTAAATATATTTACTTGGACATAGATTCAAGTAACTGCTGAAGTGAGTCATGAAAGCGTGCTGCAACAGTTGGAGTTCTTGGTTTCATTGTTACAAAACGTCCATTGGCTTTATTTATAGTTTTAGCAGCTTCATGATTGGATCGCAGATTTTGAAACATTTTACTTAACATCTGAAAAAAATCAGGAGACTTGTTACAAAACAACAAATCAGTCATTTTATACAGTATGCACATAAATATATTGCAATTAATCAATTCTTAATTTTATATAAGGAATAAGTATGAGTTTGTGATTAATGAATATTTAATTATGAATTAAATATAGAATAACACATGTTAATATAAATTTAAACTTACAGATATTTTACTGCTTATGAGAAGGTCTACAACATCAGGCCTCAAAGTATCCCTATTCTTGTCCAGGAAACCATCAACATTATACCACACTTGTCCTGCATAGTGACGAATCCCAAATTCTGAACTGGACATGCGAGGCCTGGAATACAGCTCATCAAGAGCGTGGTTATAGTGACACTTTTCTAAAAATGAAACATCAGTTGCTTTTGGAAAGTTACTTTCATCATCAAGCAGATGAAGAATTCCTACAGGCTTTTTGGCTATTAGCTGAATTACTGGAAGGTTGTCCTATGGAAAAAACATATTTGATAATTATAATAAATCAATGTATAAGACATACACAAATATTTCTTCATATTTTGGCAGTAACTTACAGTGTATGTAATTGTCTGCCACTCAATCTTCTCTTTGGCATATTCCTGTTGCTCAAGTTTAAAAATGTGTTTATTAAAATAGAACTGTAAATTTTCATTTGCATAGTTAATGCAAAGTTGCTCAAAACTATTCTCCTGAAATCATATATAAAGGTCATATCTAGAATTTTATTGAGAAAAAAAAACAAAACATAAAACTTGTTTATTACACACCTTAAAATCTTCAAATCCAAAAATATCAAGAATAGAGATTGAAACGGTTCGCTTGGTTCCTTTGAAAACAATCTGATTAATACGGGAAACAAGCCATGAGAAAAGAGTACTATACAAAGCTTTGGCAAAGGCATCTCTGGCATCTAATGCTTGATCAATACTTAATGGTGTAAAAACTCTTTCATTCCGTGCTTCCTATATAAATAAACAAAGAAATCAAAAAATCATACTCATATTTTAAAAAAAGAGAAAGTTTTGAAACTCACACAGAGAAAGAATATATTTTTCTACATTTCCTATATACTCATAAAATGTTGTAGTAATCGGTCCTTAAACTGGTCTGATACAATTCTCCATGCTAACCTATTCTGTGCAAGCCTTTTTATTTCCATATAACTACCACATCCTCCCTAATCAGCTCAGCATATTCTATCCTTGGCCGGCCTCTTCTGTTCCAACAACATACACTTCCCTCTGATGCTAATTTTATATGACCTTTATTTCTATTAATCAATCTCTTCTCTTGGTCAAAGTCCTCCATATTGTTCTCTCGTCTCTTATTATGCTTAGAACTTCAAAAGCTTCTATTCCTTTCTGCAACTCCTACCATTTACCTTTCACACACATATAATGCCACACTCCATACAAAAATTTTTAGTAAAGATTTCATAATATTCATACTTACATACTCTATTTTTTAAAGCCATTTTTGCCTATACTATCCTACTCTTTATGTCTGCTATACTTCTACCATTTCTAGTAATTTGCCCAAGCAGCAGAATTCCATAACTTCCTTCAAAATATTCATTTCCAATCTAACACCATTTGTTACTCCACTGTTTCCCATACTACACTCCATTACCTCTGTTTTCCCTCTATTAATCCTCATGTTTCTACTATGTTCAAGCCATTTATAATGGTTTTCAAATCTTCTTCTGATACCACTAATACCATAATATCATCAGAATGATTTTTATTTATTTTCCTTGCAGTATGAAGTCAGAAAATATATTATAATAAAAGCAACAATTATATAGATAGGGAAATTAAAGGAGCATAGCACAAGGTAGTTTTATTGTTATACATACTATTCATTTAATTTGCTTCTTAATCATACTACTCTACTCTATTTCAGATACAACTACAAAAATACACTAATTTCTTTGGAATTGCTAATGGGAGAGACCTCAATAATGAATAAAATGTTCTAAGGTTACAACCCCTGGCAGTTTTTGGACAAATACACAACATTTTACTGTTGGTCAAAATGTTTTGTATTTGGCTGGATTGGAACCTGAGAACTTTTTATTCAATACCTTCAATCTCTATTATGGACAATATTTAAAAAAATTTAACATGCCAAATCACATTGAAAGAGAATTGTATAATAATAAAAGTACTTTATTAAGAGTACAAGTAGCTGTGTGAACATTTTAGCATGTTTTATAGCACCCTAAAAAGTAATTTAATCAGGAAAGAATAGTTTAAGATCATATGTTTCCATTTCGTATGTAGTTTAAAAGGAAGCTCGATTGGTGCCAATATAGACGGTTGATCTGGACATTAACCTAAGAGCCATTCCTACAATATAATCTATTTTACATAATCACAATACAGTATACAATCAACTAATATCTAATTCAATATATCCTGGCTCCTTGCTAATTTAATTAAATCATACTAAAAATATTATACTTTTCATAAGTAAATTCAAATGTAATAAATATATAATTATTACATACCGTGGTTTTTGTTGTAAGGGATCTTTTAATTCCATCAACATTCAACTGCAGTAAGTGTCCAGTCCATTTTATTTCAGCATCAGAGCCAATTTCTACCCCCTCTTGGCCATGCTTTAATTGTTTGCGATGAAAATAAACATTCCCCAGGTGAAGAACTGGGAAAAATATTACTCATGATTTAAAGTGATTATGGTGACTTGGAGAAGCATTAATAACACTTTCAATAAAACCATACATACCTGAAGCTAGAATTTTGAAAATTGTTTCCTGTTCCTCAGATGTAAACCCTAGAACTTGCATTGCAGACAACAGTGATTGGAAATCTTCATTGTCAACTTTTCCATCAATTTCACAGTTGCCACCCTAAGAAAATTTTACAATGACATTTACTCTCAAATATAAAATCAGACACCCACAACATATACGGAATCAAACCTTTATTTTATTAAACACTTTGAAAAGACAGGAATGAGAATAAATGAAAATTCAAATCACAACATATTACTGGATAAATTATAAACAATACATTTGGATCAAAATTTTTTGAAACAAAAATTACTTGGAATATGCTAACAGAAATTTGAATGTTGAAGTTCCCATTTAAGTTCGAAATTAAGAGAAATGGTAGATATTACTTATCATACCATTTAAATACTCTGGGAAATAATATGACAATAGATGAATTCTATAACAGAGTTGAGAGATTTACAAAAAAAATTATATAAAAATGAGTATAGTCTAAGTTTCTGGGGCCACTACTTCAGCTACAATAACTTTAACTAAGCATCATCTAAGTATTAAATACCTGGTTCAAGTAAAAGTATTTTTCAGGTGTGAGAAGACCATATTTTTCTCTTTGTTCAGTAGGTAATCCTCGTAACATTTCATAGAATACATGATAATTTCGCTCCTCTGGAGCTTGAGTAACTATTCGTGATTTTTCTAAAAGATATTCTGTTATTTTGGCACCAATTATAACACCCCTGGAAATAAAGTATTGCAATATAGAATGGTAAAACTAGAAAAACTTAGAAATATATAATGATTGTGTATTTTATAACAATAATTTAAATTTCACTGTTAAATTTATTTATATTGCCATTTCAAACACACACACAGAACAGAAAGAGCTATGACACTTACTCTTTAAAATGTACTTCCAAATACTTTCCAAACCGAGAAGAATTATCATTCCGAACAGTTTTAGCATTACCGAAACTTTCTAGTAAAGGTGATGCTTCCAGAATTTGTTCAGTTATAAGGTTAGAAGGTGCTTTGTTGACTGCAGCAAGGTACTGCATCACTAATTTTGTAGATTCAGTCTTACCAGATCCACTCTCTCCTGATATCACAACAACCTGATTGTCTGGTGTGACACCATCTTTATGTATATGCCCATAGGCTGATGAGCCTACGGCAAATAAGTGACTGCAGAACAGATAAAACATAATTTTATAGATTCGACAATTATTTGACTTTTGAATACTATTAGTACTTATGAGTTCTAGGTCATGCTGTCTATAAAATATAAATTACTCACGGAGGTAATGTTCCGAGTATTTGGCCTTCATATTTCTTGACCATATCCAAACCATAAATATCAAACATTTTATATGGATTAACAGCAACTAAAATACTTCCTGTGTAAGTCTGAAAAAGTGATATATTTCATTCAATCAAAAGATTATTTAAAATCTATAATAAAACTTAACATATGTAATTCTCAGTTGTAAGTAATTAATTCTTAATTACGTAAGTATGCCAGTTATTTATTCTAATAAATATATATTTGAGACAAAATTATTGAAATCAAACACTCACATATATTAATTCTTTGTCATAGCGAATTTTGAGATTCCAAAGAAGAGATGCTTCATTCAGATCACTGAAAAAAATAATAAAACTTAATGGTTGTTCTACTCATTCACTATTTACGTTAATGCTACTATTTTCTTCATGAACGAAATGATACTGGCTAGTTGATTTTATATTCTTAATATTCAACACATATTTTGCATTTTGTTTACTATACTTACTACTGCAACATGAATTATTAGCTGTCATGTTCACAAATTACTTTGCATTGAGATCAATTCTTCCTAATTTTGAATTTTTTACTGAATTTTGTGAGTAAAATATTACCATTAATAAAATCATATGTGATATATGATTTTCGTAATTTGTCTTTAATATGATGAAGAAATGCCACTTTTCTTTCTATGACTATTTTATGTTAGGTCATAATTGACAAAGATGTCTACCAAAGTGCCCTGAGGCACTATCTGGATGTGTCCAGTGTGGCTATTTACTTTAAAATGTCTTCACTATTTGCTTGTTATATAGTTTTTATCTTAAAATTTCACTGAAAGAGCATTTCATTACAAAACATGATTGTTACTTTCAACCTTATACTCTTTCTTCTTTTTTAAAAAAATAGGTCTACTCAATATATTCCTAAAAGTTTATTTTAAAATAATTGCCTGTTAGCAAAACACACAATAATTTAATGAGATATATTTAATGACCTAGTATAAGGGAATAAATTAAACCAAAAACTTTGATCAATTAATTTTCTTGAATTGTAATATTTATTCAATGACCTACTGAAAGCCATAGTTTTTGTTCTAAAATGGACATTAAATATATTAGCATACATAATAATGGAAATTTTGAGATCATTTCATTCTAAAGCCCTTAGTACTGTTGTTGTTATGATAATCCGTCCTAAGATTGATCTGATACAACCCTCCATGATAACCTATCCTGCGCAAGCCTTATTTATGTCTGCAATTCCTACCATCTACATTTCGCAGCCATTCCATACGAACAATTTTAGCAATTATTTCCTCATATTTGCACTTTTATTAGCTATGGGTAAATTCCTCTTTTTTTGTATGAAAAACTTCCTTGCCCGTGCTATCCTATTCTATCCTATACTTTTACCGTCATAGTTATTATGCTGCCCAATCTAACACCCTTTGTTATTCCACTGTTTCCCATACTACACTTCATTACTTCGGTTTTTCCTCTATTCAGAATCATGTTCATGCCATTTATTATGGTTTCCAAGTCCCTAATACGACAATATCATCAGCAAACCTTTTTATTTTTTCTCCTTGCATTTTGAATCCATATTCATTTATAACTTTCTTCATCGCTTGTTCTATAGGCCTATATAAGTTAAACAGCATGGGCGTCAGACTGAATCCTTGCTTACTCCTTTCTTGGTTTTCTTTTTTTCTCCTTAGAATGACATACTATAAAAATTGACCCAATAGATTTTACTTTGCTGAAAAGTTTTCATGCCACGATTCAACGGCTATTTCTTACGAAAAAAAAATCTATATTTGACAACTATTCATTGGCAAAACATGCAAATTTTACTTTTTTATGAATATTAATTTCAATGTTGTAGTGATGCATAATGAATAGGCTATATGAGGTTTAATTTTCTTTTCGAAAAATGAGCCCAATAATCGGTTATATTTGAAATAATTATGGATAAAAAACTAATAAATTACTATAACCTAGTTATTTCAATTCGCCCTAAACGAAAGACGCAATAAGGAATTCCATGCAGCAGAGCGTTCTGTTGTCAACAGTATGTAATAATGGACGACAATGAACTAAGAAGGGTGCATAAACAAATTGTAATATTCCGTTGGCACAAGGGTATTAATAAGTATTGCTTACTACATTGCTTAAAAAACACAGGGCCGTGTTTTTGATTACTTACGAGAGCTGTATCATGTCTTCGATGCCCGTCTGTCCCAGGTCCTGCCTCCTCTTGACTCCATTTAGACTAGTGAGTGTGAACACTTGCGGCTGTAACAGAAACAAACAGAACATAAATATAAATGTTTTATTATTATTATTATTATTTTAAAAACTTTTATCGTACAGATTATCAGTTAGGACGATAACGATACAGTATATACAATATTAAAAAGGTATATAATTAACATGATAACGTGAAGATAGGTTAATTCATTTAATTAACCTACTTTAGGAGAATTGGTTGTGTTTATTTATTTTTGCGAGTACCTGAGGGGCATACGACTTAGGTGGGTGAGGATTGACAGGTAGAGAACTGATTTATGGAGGATTAATGAGGATGTGGTCTGCGGACATGATGGTAGAGTGGGTTAGGGTGTGCCTGAATGATCAGGGGGAAGGATGAGGTCAATCGGAAGTTTTCTTTTGAGGCGACGGGAGCGTGGAGGTGGAGGAGGATTGTTGTGAAATTGCTGGATCGTGGGGTTTGGGTGGTTGAGTGCGCTTTTGATTAGGTTTGTTATGGATTTGGAGATTACTGAGTTTACATTGGGAATTTTGATGTTTTTATGGATGACGGAATTTCTTAGGTACCAGGGAGAGTTTGTGATGGTGCGTAGTATTGTGTTTTGTTTGGTTTGAATTTTGGTTGAATGGGTTTTGGCTGTTGTTCCCCATATGGAGGAGGCATAGGACCAGGTGGGTTGTATTATGGAGAGGTATATGAGGCGTTTTGTGCTGGTGGAGACAGGGGATTTTCTGTTTAGGAGGGGATATAGAGTTCTGAATTTTTGGTTTATTTTGGAGAGGAGAAAATTAATGTGAGGTTTCCAGGATAGTTTTGAGTCAAACATGATTCCGAGGTAGGTGGTTTCCGTTTTTGTAGGGATTAATGAATTGTTTAGATAGAGATGAATTTGGGGAGGAGGGTTTTTTGTTAGGGTGAATGGGATGGTTATTGATTTGGTGGGGTTGATACTGATTCGCCATTGTTTGGACCATTGCTCTAGGTTATTGAGCGCTGATTGGAGTGGTTGGAAATCGGAGGTGAGGGAGGAGGTTTCATAGGAGATGGCTATGTCGTCTGCGAAAAAGATTGTGCTAGTGTTAGGATGTTGTGGGATATCATGGGAGAAGATGTTGTATAGGAAGGGGGACGCCCGCCGCGATTGGGTGAGGTTGTGAGAGGTGGTTATTTATTTTGACAGAGAAGGTTCTGTTTGAAAGGTAGTTTTGGAGTATTTTGTAGTGGGTGTCATTAAGGATGTCTTTAATTTTAGATAGTAGGGAAGGATGGTGGATTTTATCAAACGCTTTTTCAATGTCGATAAAGGTGGTGATGAGGGATTTGCGATGTTCAAAGGAGTTGTTAATGAGGTTGGAGAGGCGGTATATTTGATGGGGACAGGAGTGTTTTGGGCAAAAACCTTATTGAGTGTCAGGAATCAGAGAGGATAGTTGATTAATTAGTTGTGGTAGGAGTAGGTTTTCGAACAATTTGGATAATGTGGGAAGAAGACTTATTGGACGATAACTTTCAGGGTGTATTTTTGGTTTGTTTGGTTTCGGTATCATTATTATGGTTGCGCGTTTCCATTTGGTTGGAAAATAAGTGGTTCTGAGGATAGCGTTGAAGATATAGGTAATTAAGATTATTGTTTTCTTTGGGAGATGTTTTAGGTGGCGGTTTGTGATGAGGTCGTGACCAGGGGAGGCTTTGTTTTTTTTAGGTTTCTTATTGCGGTTGATATTTGGGGAGGGGTAGAGAGTTTTGGGAGGGTGATAATTGTAGGGGTTGTAGGAGTTTTTCTGCTGTGGCCTGGTTGTGATTGTTGTAGAAGCAGCTGTTGGGGGAGAATTGCTTGGTCAGTAGTTGGGCGAAGATGTTAGCTTTTTGGGAGGGAGTGGTAAATCAATTATTGTATATTTTAAGTGGAGGGATATCGGATTTTTTCTTAGTCAGGTGATTTGTTTTTTACCATAGTGATTTGTCGGTTGCATTAAGTTGCTGAAGAAAATTGAAGTGTCTGGAGTCACTGGAGTCTTTTAGTAATTTTTGAAGTCTTCTAGTGACGTCGTTGTATTTGCGCTTGTCTGCGGGATTTTTGGAATTATTCCATTGTCTTCGTCGAGATTTTTTCTCAAGGAGTAGGTTATCTATTTGGTTTTGGTGAGCGTTTGGTGGATGTAGTTTAGTTGGTTTTTGGTAGGAGGCTATGGCAGCAGCTGTGAAGATGATGGATTGTAGGTGATTTAAGGCCGAGTCTATATCTATGGGTGATTTTAATGGGATGTTGAGGTCTGTTAGCTTTTCTATTAGTTGGGAGAAGTTGTTCCAATTTATGAGAGTGACATTTGGGGTGCGATTTGTGGAGTGGGGAGGGAGGGTGAGATTAAGGTGTGCTATTAGTGGTAGATGATCGGAACTGAGTTCGTGCAGAACTTTTGGGCTGTGGAGGTAATGTTAGGTTTTGTGACAGATGAAAAAGTCCAATACATCTGGTGATTTGAGGCTGTCTGGGTAATGTGTTGGTTCAGTAGGGTAAATAATCTTAATATGGGATTTGGAGAGTACAAGATTTAGGTCGTTGCCTTTAGAATTGGATGTTCTGGATCCGAAATTAGGGTGTTTGGCGTTGTAGTCATGTCCCATTATGTATGGGAAAGGTCGGGATAAGATAAACTTTCTCCAGTTGTCCGGTGAGATATGGTTTGTTGGGGCAGAATAGAACGAGGAAATGTTTATGGGAGTGTTTGTGTTTAGAGTTATTTGAGTTAGTTGGAGTTAGGAATCTAAGAAAAGCAATGAAAGAGAAGCATGGAGGAGACAACAGAACAAAAGATTACCTAACAAAGCAACGGGAAGAAATACAGGGAGGAATTTCGTTCTAGGTAAAGAGTTCCAATGACTGATTTGGAGAGTGAAATTAAGAGCGATAACTCTGGATTGGGGTAAACCAAATGTCTGTAAGGGTTGCGAAATCATGTGCTCGAGCTTCTTACTGTCTGACGACGAACTGAGAAACTATCCTAATTTTTCCAAATCAGGTACGGAACATCTGAACAAAAGTTACCATTTTCATTAAACACCACATCCAAGAATATTGAAATGAAATGAAGTTTGGAAAAAGAAGGTGGATGGAGATTATTTAATTTCAGTTACCCACTTACTACGCTTTCCACGCAAGTTTTCCCTGAATTTCAGTCAAGTATTGTAGATTTAATATATAAGTACCAAGAATGTGAAAAGGAAACACTTTTAAAATTTATAACACCCAATCATTCGTCATCCATTCGACAATGACATAGCAATTCTTCACATGAAAATCCTAACTAGGAAAAATTAAATTAGTATCTACCCAAACTCATTTAATCTAGCTCAAATTCAATATATATATATATATATATATTAAATGGTATATAGCCGCGTCAACAGTGGACGTTCTTGGCGACTACAAAAATATTTACAAAAAGAAACAATAAATCACATAGAAATTGCTAATAATAGAATGCAAGGAGTGAGAAAAAACACTTTAAGAACAGAGAAAAACGATCACAACGGCACATAAATTTTATTGGGACAACTATTTGAAATAAGCTGAAATTTAATTCCTAAAATTCTATATTCTGTTTCAGTTTTCAAGAGTCTTAAGTTAACATTTAGTAAACATATTACAAAAGATTTCCGCTATCTAAAATCCACGGCCTTTAAATATTCGCTGAAGATGGGATTGTCTAACAAAAAATATAATTGGCAATAAACGTAACTTCTTGCATTCAAATGACTGAAAATAGCGTGTACAAAAATATAAAGCTTCATTATAAATTGTTAAAATGTTTTTAAAGCTCCATTACTTGTTAATAAAGCTATCGCTTTTGGTAAACGAACATTTTTACGTCGGATTGCTCGGTCGCTATGTTAAAAATTAATACTTTAATTTAATATATACTTTAATTATCGAGGATACAATAAGCTCAGAATTGATTTTAGTTTCTAAGGATTAAAAATTGATACTTTGAATAGATAGGGCACAACTACCGTCTATTATTCGTTTGTTATGCTGACAAGATGCTGTAATATATACAGTATTTTACCGTTATAATGAACATTATTAAATTATTAAAGGCCTGGTTTCTTTCTCTGTTTAACACTGAATGCGCTGCAGTTACCAGGATGAAAGAGGCTTTCGAGCACTGCAAAAAGGATTACGGGACGTTGATAGGTGATAGATTGAATGCAAATGAATTAAATTAGTTGGTCAATTAATATTCGGAAGAAAAGGGTGACAGTAGATCATATTTTTAAAAGAACGAATTTATTTGTACGTAAAACGTATTTATAATCGGTCAATAACGAGTAGCTTAAACTAAACCCGGACGTAACGCTAAATACCTCCCTTTCGGGGCGTCTTAATTTGGGCATCATTATGTAAAGAAGCCATAACACGGTGAAGAATGTTGTGTGAACATATGGCGAAATTGTCGTGTAGATCGAACAAAATTTAACCCCGCGTACAGAGACGTAGGTCGTCTGTACGTTTGTTGATCCGAACCGGGGTCTCGTTATAAGATAACTCAGCTCCACAGTAGGTATAATAAAACTGAAGCTTGTCAGGAGACTTACAAGTGTGTTATTTATTGCACAAACTTGACGTTTTCTCTGCTAGTCTAGATCAACGCGCAAGTTTCAGAATTTGCGCGAAAATACTGTAGCATCAAGAAAGGGGGATCCAAACTTCGTACATTTTCGCTGATCATAGCGAAACGTGTTCGATGAAAAGTGGGTGAGAAGGAAATATGAAGTATTTTTAAACTTTGCCTCTGCAGGATAATTTTAAAAGTTTTCTGGATGAAACTTGGTGCTCCCATATCATTTCCCCACATTTTAACATCTGATTCTAAATGGTTGCCGAACAGCGGAACGTGAACTACTTTTAATTTTTATTTAATGTGGAACTGACACGTGATATAGATTCTATGGAGTTGAGGAGGAAGGTACTGAGATAAATAAAGCCTTAATTAAAAATGGTTAGGTTTTAGAGCGAACTATCCAGAGAATGAGCTCCTCCCATTCAATGAAAGAACATTATTCACGTAAATCGAAGTGAACAATTTCTAAGTTCCTTGGGAGCTAAAATAGTTCCATGGGACCCCTACAAATGGCATCCAATCTTTGTGCATTTTTCTAATGAGTCAATTCCGAAGGAAGCCATTATCAATTCAACTGTTTGTTTTCTGCCATAAGCTATTTCACCGCGTCTGTGATAAGTATCTATAATTAAATTTAGCGTACATTTCTAATACATAGTGACGCGTATTTTGTTGTTATATCAATTTAATACATCAATTATATAGTTAATATAAATTTGCGGGATTTTAGTTTGAAAAAATCACATGATAACATGATTGGGAGATTTCAGAAGATGCAATACCAAACTAAACGAAAAGTATTAAAATCAGGTGCCTCAAAGTCGGAAACAGCTCTGTTGACTAGTGATTAGGGAGTTTGCCGGGTGTAAATTCGGAAATCCATACATGATTTGTCCGGGAATAACTCCCAGTGCGTAAATTTGCCTCAATGAGGGGGATGAGGATAATTGGCAAAATTGGTCACTTGAAAAGTGTCAAGAAATCAATGACACGAGATTAAGTGTCACAGAGCGTTGGCAAGTTAGTTCTGGTCTGGTGCTTGAAGCGTCAAAAATATAAGAAGTACTTTTGGAACTCCTGCTTCCCAAAACAAGGTGGACTTGGTTTTAATTTGGACTTCCTGGAAATACACTTGGGGCAAGCATCTTGCGAGTACCACGCAGAGTCCTTACGCCTGGAATGAATGAATTAATAAATGAACGAATGTTATACTGGGAAGGGATATTTTGACGGAAGTTGAGGAATTCTGCTACTTCGGATGGTAGAAGTATAGTAGACATAAAGAGGAGGATAGCACAGGCAAGGAAGGATTTCGCGAAGAAGAGGAATTTACTTACGGGTAATATAAGTGTGCATATTAGAAAATAGTTCGTATGGAGCGTGGTGTTATATGGGTGCGAAACGTGGACGATAGGAGTTGCGGAAAGGAAAAGAATAGAAGCCTTTGAAATGTGGTGTTATAGGCGAAAATCAGGTGGGTGGATAGAATCACAAACGAGGAAGTTATAAACAGAATAGGGGAAAAGCAAACAATATGAAGGACGTTGACTAAGAGAAGGGATAGATCGATTGGCTACATTTTAAGACACGAGGGTCTTGTAAAATTAACATTAGAGGGAAGTGTGTGGGGTGAGAACAAGAGAGGGAGGCCAAGGATGGAATACATTAAGAAGATTAGGAAGGATGTGGGTTGTACTAGATATAAGGAAATGAAAAGGCTTGCGCAAGATATTTTAGCATGGAGGATTGCATCAGACCAATCTTAGGATGAATACCACTACAACAACAAAAGATAGCTTTTCATTTCTTTACTTTTGCCCCAGAATCAGTTAAAAATTAATTATCTAATGAGAATAGAAATTCTCAGCTACATTATTTTGTCTTGGTACAATATTTTTAGTATACAATTTACTGAAGGTCTGCTCTTTCGTACTCGTGGCTTTGTCCAATCATTGGTAATTATTGTAATTTAATGTATTTTAATACATTACAACATAGTTTTCTGACTTTAAAATGTAAAAAAAAAGATGTCAAAAAAGTCAACATTTCCATTTTGAGACTTCCTTAGGCTTAAAATTTAGCAATATTTACTCCTTGATTCCCTCAGCCGAATAGATTATTAAATTTATATGTGAATAATTTGGTGTCGCACATGGACCATCTCCAGAGTGATCAAGTGACTAGGAATACAAAAAGTCATTAGCAATAAAAATGGTTTTGTTGACGGAGAAAATAATTCTGCAAAGTCTAATCTGAAAAGTTGGATGTAAAGTGTTCGTTGACTGCAAACACGCACAATAATTTTTTTTTGTACGGGGCCTCGATATATGTGCTACTTTCGTAAGGCCTGCAAGAAACCCCGATGCGCGGATCACAATCGTCGAAGTCAAATTGAGAAGAAAAACTACGAAAGTGTTTCAGCAATCTCGTACTGTTTCACAAATGGAGCGTGTATGTTCTGAGAGCGTAACACGGGCCACAATTCATCTCCTGTATTCGGGTCAGCTCGTTTCCATTTTAAATCATCGCCTACGCCGAATTGCATTAGCAATTTTAAATCGGTGGCGCGGAACAGTCGGTCTTTTAAGATGATTTCCTCGTCCAGCTGAGAACGGTAAAAAAGGCATGTTACACAGTTAGACCCGGACTGCGTACTGAGGAAAACACAAAAGCGGGGTAGCGGTCTGTGAATCGATGGCAAAAAGCCCAGAGCGGAGGAGACTAGGTGCAGTCGGGAACGGTTCCGCTACGTGCAGAGGCCGTCCACATTCCAAAGCTCTGTGCTCCAGGGTACGGGCGCGATTCCGCACACGAACCTAGATCAGTCCAGACGCCAGCAGCACAGAAGTTCCCACGAGGCACTGACTTAGTGGCCAAGCTCTACAATTAACGCCATTGAAGCGAGGGCCATGTAACTGCAAAAGTAGCTCTCTCAGTTTAACCATGACGTTATTAGTGAGGCCGCCCAAAATGTTGAATGAACCATCCACTAGCGATTGCGACTGGGATATTCAAGTCGCAGGTAGCAGAGCGAATGCCTGGCCCAATTCAGCTTCATTACTCACCAAGTGGGCTTTTGGGAATCAAACTCCCATTTATTTTATTTCAAAATCTTTCAATAAATATTATTTCCATACAATTACAAGAAAAAAATTATACAAAAAAATCTATAATTTACTGAATTGAAACCCAGAATATTAGCTATAATTGGTACAAATTGAATGTAAGATTATTCACAAGCGTGAATCATATTGCCACATCTGAAGACCTGCAGTGATGGCAGAGCGGTAGCGAGCCGGACTGCAGACACGTAGACTCGGGTTCGAGTCCCAGTCGACACAACCATTTTTATTTGTTTAATTTATTTACATTGTTTGCCTTTAGTTTCTAGTATTTTCTGTTTCTAGAATGTTCTGCTTCTAGAATACTCCATGTATGTATAAATAGGACTGGATTCCAAATCGGAGTCAGTCTTAAGCAGTACGAGCTTTGAACAGCACTTCGGCGTTGATTAAACGCTTATAACCTCTACGTGTGTGTGTTATTGAATCTCACGATCCCTAAGAAACGTGACAATATTTATAGATTGTTTGGTACCATTTTTATTGTACTAGTGTGTAGAATTGATAAATACTACAAATTTTAAAATAAAATAAATTGGAATTTGAACTACAGAAATTTACTTGGTGAGTAATGAAACGTGAATTGCCCCTTTCCTAATCCCCTACAGGCGCCGCTCCGCTATGACTGGAACATCACAGTCGCAATCGCTAGTTGATAGTAGTATAGTCACCAAACAAGTTCTCGACGCGTGCATGTACCAATGAAATTCACTTATGGTTTCCCTAACCACCACCAGGTGCCAGTTTCGGTAGCAAATAAATGAAAACTGCCCCAAACGTTGAATCACTTTGCAGTTCCATAGATATTTACGTAGACCGGCGGGGTAACTCTCGGCCGGTAGTTTAACTTCATGTAAAGTGTTTCGTTTATCACTAATTTAGCACCGAACAAAATTTAGAGGCTTGTGGTCAAGATCAACGCCAGCGATGAAGTAGTTAGTTGCTAAGCGCACCTTTCTAGGCATGAAATTTCTTTAACATTGTTAGACAAATGCCTCATTAAGCCAATCTGGGCAATATGGGCATACAATCATGGAGATGCACAACGTCGTCTAATCAAAAAATCATACAAAGAAGACAATCTAAAATGTTATTCTCCATCAATAACGCACCTTGGTTTGTGTCGAACTTCACCTTTCACAATTATCTGAAGATGTCATTCATTGTCAAGAAAATGTAGAGACTGTCAGAACACTACTACGGACATATTGAAGAGGACAATAATAAACTAGTAGCAGAAATAGTCAACCATTCAGAGGTAGAGAGAAGGTTAAGAAGAATGTGGCCCACGGACCTGACACCAGAGTCGCACAACACGAACTAACCAAACCAAAATTACCTCTACGGAACGGTCAATGGACGATTACTCACGCCAAGAATCTCTATATAATTTACTTCTTACAATAAATATGTTGTAGATTGTAAATTAGCAGTCGAGTAAACAATTAAAAAATATTGAAATGGAAAACGATTTGATCCCATTGCCACCTAAAACTTGTTCAGAAACTGAGAAGGGAATGCTGCGACGCCACAGCTAACTCCTCTCCCGTCATTCGGAAGGGCGTGAGAATAGTAGCCAATGGCCCAACGTACCAAATGCAGATTTTCTATGGTTTTTCCTGCTTCACTTAAAGAAGAAATCAACGGGTAGGAACGTTAAACTATAGCCCGGAGACCCTAGTGGACCCTTGGCTACCTTGCTCTATCTTCCACATCCCCCCTTCTTTTTATTTCCCTTCCTATGCTCCTACAGGGGAGTTGCCTGTTTCGAGATCACTCTCATGTAGCCTGTTACATCCCTTATCTGTCCGTTGACTTCTGATAACACAGTGAAAAACTTAAAAATTACGTTTAATTTTCTCAGAGAAATATATTTTTACATTTCTCATGATATACAAAAAGGAAGTTCCACTCTGATGGAAGGAGAGGCCCAAGTGGTGGCTGATAACAGTTTATTATTCGTATTACTTTCAGTAATTATTGTCGAACTTCCGTTCCCTGCTCGTCTTCTACATTTCTCATCTTTAAACATCATGAATATTTGGTCTCCTGAAAGGGGTAGACTTTCTGCATCTACTGTTAAACCTCTGCTAAATGTTAAAATTATTTCAGAACTTTCTTGTTGTGATTTCGATTATGTTCAATTTTTTTCAGTTAATCATTTTTTTTATCAAACCTAATTGTACCCTTTTCTGAGTACTCACCAAAGGCCACAGAAAAAGACCTCAAACCTGAATTAATAATAAAAAATGTATTGTGATCAGTTCAAAAAATTATATTCTTGTTGTAATTAAATTTAATAGTGTTTGTTGGAGATATTGGGGCGTATATATTTTATAAAAGTTATTGCAAAGTAATAAATTATATGTTTCTTGAACTCGTAGACGTGTAATATGATGTGCAGTTCTTCTTCTTCTTAGGTTCTACAGCCCGTTCAGGGCCTTCGCCTGCCGGGTCGACCGCGGACCATCATCCGAATTTGGAGTGACACGTGGTCAGCGTATCGATTCTCCAGCAGTCTTAATCCCGGTCTTCGCGATCCTGACGGCACAAACATCCAAGCTCATGGCAGGATTCGAACCCGGGACCCCTGAGTTGTGAGGCAGCAACGAAAGCCACTAGAGCACTGAAGGTCAATTATGTGCTGTTACCGTTCAGAATTTAGGGATAAACAATGAATAGTTTTTATAGAGGAGTGGAGGATTTAAAAATAAAATATGGCAGTATCCTTTTTAAAAAAATATTAAAATCTATGTTACTGAATTTTATTTTAACGTGAAAAACAAGTAATTTAAACTGCTTCAGAATTCATTAACATACAGAACCCAAAATTTTCAGTTTAATAACGGGTGTTTTAAGTTGAAAAAAAGCTTGGCGTTCCCCAAGGTACCAAATAGGGATACTTATATTCGATCTCAATCTAGAGTAGTATGTGACATGAATATGGATCTATCGTATTTCTGTCCTTCTATGGATGTGACGCCAATAGCGTTTTTGTCTCTAAAATAGGGAATAGCAATTAATTTCAGAGTGATTAAGACCTAATTAAGTCTTATTAAAATGTATACAATTAAGTGTAAAATCACCAAGAACATAGCAGATTGTAATTTTTATTGTTCTGAAGATCGGGGAATGAAATGAAGCTTGGAAACGCTCTCCTGAGTTTGGACGGAACACTTCAGCCATGAAGAAGATACGTCTTGCGATTCTACCCAAACTATTAAATCACAGTCGATCCTTCACGTAATAATGAAAAGTAGCAACAATTTCACAATGAACTCTGACCTCAAGGCATATATAATGACCATCTGCTTCCAAGCATAAGCTTTTCTCCTTGTACTATTCATCATCGTAAGCTGAAAATTGCGCGCACAGACTAAATACGCCTCGCATATTTGGTGAAATGTCTGACAGCGAACTGTGAAAGTTGCACTTGTATATGAGTGACCTAGAATCGTATAAATACTTGCTCCATAAATACCTCGAAGCGGTACTCGTGTCAAGCTTTCTTATCGCTGATACTCAAGTGGTGCCATTTCTCAATCTTCTCTCAGGGATGTTTACTAAATATCCTCAAAGCAATTCTTGACGTATGTTTGACAAGTTTACGGATACTATAAACAATTTGAAAGCTATTATGTCGAAGCATCGGAATTTTGATAATGCTTGAAATTGTGGAAGATTTTCATATAATTTAAATTCCAATTTAATTTTTACTTCTATTACGGCTCAAATACATCCCGGGGAACATCGAAAATATTCATTTCCTTTGAGTAGAATAAATGGAAGTAACACATTTCTCTAAAAATGGATATTGTTACGTCATTCTCTTTCAATTGAACAAATGTAGAATAAATAAATGATCATAAAAATTTGTGTCCTAAACGATTAGGCGCGTAAATTTTAATTGTTTCCTATTAAATATTTTTTAATTTATTAAAGAGGCATTAACCTAGTGGTTATTAGTTAATGATTTCCCATTATATTAAATATAGGTTGTAATATATTGAAAAATTCGAAGCACTCAATGTTTTTAATACAGAGCAGTTAAGTGTATGTAATTTCTTGCAGGGTTCAGAAGATATTAATATGAATATTAATAAATCCATTGAACTGACGCGCGAAAACCGGCGTGAAACTACGAGTTAGGCGTTCCTACATCATTCATCCGATTGCCGTGAAATTTTGAAGGCACAACTTACTGTGTTATTATAAGCGTAATTTTGGCAACATATGAGAGATAAAGGGGGGAGGGAGCATTCTCACTCCGGGATTGTTGTTCAGACATCATTGTTATTGCAGATACAGGACTGTTGACATGTGTTCACTTTTAGTTTCACGTAAAGTTGTAATCCACTAACTAATCAGAAAAAAATTAACGGTTTTATAATAGATAGTAGCCTGAATATCCGTCGTAATAGGGTCAATGCAGGTTTCCGGGAATAAAGCCGAGAATCCGCCTCGCAGCCGGGGACTGACTGGATGTCGGAGGACGGGATATAATCGACTTTAATATAATCGAATTCCCGGGCATACAATTTCCGCGCGAACGAAGTCGCGGGCAAAGATAGTTTATAATAAATTAAAACAATCCAAATGAGCTACTCGTCCCACAATCTCCATAACCCAAAAAAAATTCTTGTTCTCTATTTTTAGAGTTTTATACATTATAAGTATATCATAAAATAATTAAAAAACCAAACTGAAGTATTTGCTACTTCTTTCTCTTTTTCAGGTACTCTTCAATAAAAAACAAACGTAATTAAAAAAAATTAAAATAACGATGAAAGGCGTGCAAAAAGGTAACACTTACTGCTTATAGAATTACTGTAAATTATTTTGTAGTTTTATAATGTTGGAAGCTTCTAGCCGAAAAAGAAAAATAATAAATGAAACTGTAGTGTGAAGTTTTTAATTATTATATTTAATCTGAATATCCAGTCTGAACTAAAAAATTGTTGTAAGTTCATCCAAATCTTGAAATGTAATAAAATATCCATCGTTTAGAAATTTATTAATACGCTTACCTTCACGAATCGAAATTTCTGTGAACCACTTGTAAACGATACTCAACGTAGACTGTCAGTATGGCTAATTTATTATTTAATTCTTAATTTTTATATGCTTCAAGATATGTCAAATATTACATACAATATAAAAATAATTAATTGTTAATAAGTTGTACCGAAGTTAGAATGATTAATATATACTACTCAGAACGGTACCTGAAAGCGATATTAATCAGTGTAATGAAAAATAGTATTGACATCCCCTGTTAACGCGGATCATTAGGCAGTAATAATAACAATATATTGTCAATGAATTCAATTAATAATTTATCTGACTTAATTGAAATAAATGCATACACCAAAAAAATTTGACAAATATATTTTAATTAAATAAAAACATTTATAACATGTTAATAAAACTAGCAAGATGTATAGTTTTTTCTTAGGAACCTCTTTAAGTGAAAATATGAATTTTCATAAGTCTGAATATTATATTTAGGGGTTAATATTATAAAAAAATAGATTACACTTGAAGAGGTTCCAAAGACCAGAAAGATATGTTGTACTACTTTTATCGACATGTTCTAAATATTTATATATTAAAAATATTTCTGACAAATTTGATTTAAAGTAATGAGTTCTATTCTGATATACTGAGAAACATAACCTTGACCAAACGAATTAACTTATCAGATCCATGACTCAAATATCGACACCGTTTCGTCGTTTTACAAGACTGAATAATCAAGTGTTACACCATAATTAAAGTTTGCATATTATTATTTTTAAATATTCACCTAGATTAAGAACTAAAATCACTGACAATATTTTTGAAATGAGTGGTATAATTTCGACCTGCTGTAGACCTTTACTTCACACGGAGACTTGGGTTAAACTAACTCTCATGTCCGATAAAGACCTACAGGCAGGTTAAATCTGTATCACTGAAGTTTGAAAAATATTTTCAGTTAAATCCAGTCTGTAATACACACAAATATATTTAAGAATCAATAAATAATCCATATAAATTTAAAACCGAATTGAAAATTTATTCACTAATTTTTCCAGTTTGGGTGGAGAAAAGAAAAATTTTCAGTCAACGTTTTCTATTTATGTGATATGATATTGTGATGTGAAATTAAAATTTTCGGCTTCAAATAATTGTGTTCAAAACATTAATGTTTCCGTGCCCTTTGAATAATCTCCGAAATGAATTTCAGGGATCCAGTACTTTTTATTATTTTGGAAACTGACGTGAAGGTTACCTCGGGAGGAAAAACGGTCTTAACCACAAACCATAGAAAAGCGAGCGTTTTTGTGCTGCCAGACACCAAGATTCGATTCGAGGAGAGACGATAAAACGAGGTACGAACGTGTGCTACTGTCGGAAACATCGCACGTTGCCAATTAGAAACGCCAATTAAAGTAACTGAACCGCACAATGGACCAAACAGTGGGAAGCAGAGCGGGAAGGTCAAGGCTCTCGTGAACCATACCACGCGAGTCGTGCAATGCGTATACTTCATCGGTAATTCATTTATCTGTCTGACAAATAGTGTCATGTGAAATTGGAATATGAAGCAAACACTACGTCTGTCCTCATTCTAAAGTTCCTCGATCCCTTTCACTAGGACTAGGGCAAAGAGAACACAGGCAATACTGACACTGGCATGAAATCAAACATACAACTAATATAGTTTCTCGTCGTTATCATAACAAAAAATTACGAGAAATTCTGAATCTGTGTTACTGCTCAATGGAGACAGATAGGAATTCCAAAAGACCTTGATATATGCGAAATTTTGCAGACATGTTACTAGATTTTTAATTAATAGTTCCGCACGTTTCTCCTAAAGTAGTTCAATAATGTTTCAGGTTTATGCCAATATCCTGAAAATTAGCACACTCATAGTCAGTTTTACATAACAAGACCGATGACAGTTTGGGATGTGGTCTTAAATAAACCCATCACGACACTTGAAATAATGAGGGGGCCAAGGAGCGTTGCCCAAAATGTGTACTACGAGTGATCTGACCTTGGGACAATTATAACAGTGCCTTGTTTTGAGGCAGCAAAGTCTCCTTCCACCCGGACACACTAGGAGATTTCTAATTTGAAATGAACTACAGTAGACTAGTGTCTTATTTCCTACCCGCATGGAATAATTTACATTTTTTTATAATGTTACTTTCAGTAAAGAAGAAATTTGGCAAAATTTTATTTTACATTTTGTCTTAGATTACAGATATCATATGGAACTCAAATATGAGACCCCGACTGATATTTACTTTCCGTCAGGTTCTACAGCTTGGGTAAAATAAATAAATGTTTAAAAACTTATACGCAGAGCATTTAAGGTTAGGTGCTATAATGTTGTTTAATTCTGTTAAGGTTCTGTGGATGAAATGAAAAATTACTGCTGCTAGGAAATATTGCATTATAACGGATATAAATGTCAAATAGGCCTTTTATGAACTGTTCAGAGTTTCTTTGAAGAATTTGGGTAATAACAAGTCGGTATTGAGACTCGAACCCCAATCTGTCCTATTCCGTTTTTATTAATACTTGCCACGAAACAGGAGTTAAAAATTATAAGTAAAACTATTCTTATTTAATAACACTCGTAACAACTAAAATCTCTTTTAATTGAAAACTTTACTTCTGCAAGTAGTCTCTATGAAAAACGCTGGAGTATGGTAAAGAAAATTTGACGCAGTCGAGAATAAAAAGTCACAGAGGTCTAACAAATTCGGAATAAAACTTACAATAATTTGACTGTATTGAAAATATAGAAATAAATCAGTCATTCAATTTGTAGGGAACTATCAAATAAGAAACTTTTAGTGCAAAGTAGGAACACGCCACGCTTTGCATTGAGCACATCTAAATTTTCGTCTGATTTTATCTTTTTATTTCATTTAAAATTTAATATGCAGCCGATGAGTTTCCAATTTGAAGGAAAGAAACTTGTTCGATTTGTTGTAGAAATTACTGAAACTATAATTTCTCAGTCAAATTATACTAAAACATTTATTTCCATGGAATGGACATGTCAAGATGATGTTGAGGATCAGCAGAGTTCAAAGACTATCGTCATACTCACCTTCAGAGGTGAGGGCCTAGTGTTATGGTGGGATACGTTCTTTCGTTCATTGTAAATTTAAATTGTTTCAAGTGGCCATTTCTAATAAATATTTACTTTATTTTTGAAGCTTAAATTCAATGCAATATTATGTCATATTTGAATGTGTTTAAAATAGGCAATCTGATCTATAGATACGACGTTTGGTAATATCCCCGAGTTTTCATTTAAGGATTTTCTACATTAAGATATACTAGAAGTGATAGAGACCTGTTACAAAAAAAAACAGTAGCACGATAGTTGATATTTCATGACTTCATATAAGAAGGTAGTGAGGATTGGGAACTACCTGATACCACCACTTACTTATTGTGTGAATTATCATTCGTCTCTTGGAATTTGAAAGTGACGGAAGGGAGCCCCCGTTTGGTCCCGGACGTTTGAAGGCCAACTTGGCGACGCTGAGGAGAGCGTCCTACGGAGAAGCTGGAGACGAGGCGACGCTACATTTACATTGTACATTGTCAGGTTTCCCAATCCTAGACGCCTAGGGAGAGTATCGTCCACGGTTTAACCTTAGATTTTAGAGATCAGATTGCTCGGTCGTACCTCCCAATTTTGTAAATATTTTCTTCATTAATAATTGTTTAAATTAATTATCCAGTTTCCAAATAACTACCCTTTAATTTTACTTCCAACACACCCCACACCACACAACTAACGAGGAATATCCGAAACAACAACCTTTTTCCCAGTACTGTAGACCTAATAGAATGAAAGTAAATAAAAGTAGCAGAAGCTGTATATCCGTATATTAGAAATGGGTACTTGTGTATCTTTAACTTGGATCAATTCCAGCTTGTTCGCTACTGCGAAAGATAGAGATCCGAGATGATCGTTAAGGATCACTTAAGACAACAAATTATCTTGTTGGCATTTGATAAAGTGAAAGTTACAATCTGCTGGGTGATTTTCTTCTACATTCATTCAAAAATGAGTAATAAAGAGGTAAAATTTCTTAACCTATTTTTTCGTACCTTCACCTACTTAAATATTACCGGGATGCAATTTGGTGATCGACCATCAAGACGGTTTTATAATGGAGCTGTGCAGGAAGCGAGACGTATTAATTTATCAAACATTAATATGACTGTCGATAAAGCTTAGTGTGTCATTTAAGACAAAAACAGAAAAACAATCGGGAAGTGAAAAAGCAGTTGTGAGACATTTCAAAACCAGTTAATATTAATCTTCAATTGCTAAAAATTAATAATTCTATTTAAGTTACAATGTTAGGGGAAGCCGAGGCGGAACGAGTTACCTTTTTTTACTTGTTACTGCTGGAGGTTATTTAATACGGGTGGAAAATTGTAACTGGTCAAGGAAGAAGTCTTGGCAGTCGACTTAACCAAGTTCTGACTGCACCTTGGTATCTTACATATGTGACTTTATAATTTTTGTAGCGTTTCGACAGAAGGTAATCTACAAAACTATTAACTCTTTAATTGTATATATTCGTAGAATAGATGTCATTAGCTGCATATAAGTTACGTATGAGGTTTAAATTCGCTTGTATTAAGGTTCCGTGGAAAACCTTAAGCTGAAACTAGGGTGCGGGGTGGAACGGGATTCTACTGTATAAGGCAAAATGTAATGTGTTCCTCAAGAAAAAAAGGAAAAACTGGCAGACTCACCTTATAAGAATTAATTACAATAAGAATAGAGAAAACTGAATTGTACCATAAATTGTAAACTATTTATTATAAATCATTGTGTATATTTAAATATTAAATTGAAAACATAAATATCAAGTTAAAATGTATATAATTGTTAATTTAAAGGTCAAAATGTATTGGTAATTGTAATTTCGTATAAGTTGCTAATGACTACATAACTGCAGAAATTAAAAATTTCAGCCATTTTAAAGCTTTAATTTATCGCGGTCATTGAAATTTTATTACTTCTAGGTAGTCCCCACTTCTAAATAGGCCTGTCCCACCTATCATAGCGCCGTTTCTTGACCTCTTAGTACAAGTGATGAACTATCTTCTCGTCTCCTAATTTGTTACGTTCATTGACATTTCTAATTCGTCATCAGTTCAAAAGATTACTCCAGTTTTCACTCAGTAATTACCAGCCAACATTTTATAATCTACAGCAATACTTTTTTCCTCATATTTCAATTTGTAATTTGTGTTCAATCAAACAATTTGTCATCCTCGACACTAGTGGCACTACAGATTCCACAAATGTCGTCATCTTCATTTTAACGGCCTTCGACCTCTTACAATCAAATCCCGGAACTTCTGGCCACGGAAACACTTTCTCTTCGAAGGCCACGTCACCAGGATCGTTGACCTCTGGCCATCCCAGAATCTCAAATACGAACATTCTATTACAAAACACAAGATCGCTTTCCTTCCTATGGATGAACTCAACCAATTGGGTCTGTACCAATCATCGACTCGAACATTCCCGAACCTAGAGCTCTTCTATCTTTGGTTTGTTAACCGTGACTTCAACAACGTCGCCATCTCCTTTAAACTTCCATTTTCCGTGCTGTAGAAAATTGAAATCTTGCAGTATTGCCTTTTACATCTGCATCGTGGACAAGGAAAGTCTATGTAAATATTGTTTCATGATAGTTCAAAGGGCTAGTTAGAAAGTTGTGCACTGGTTACGTGTTCCTGTAAAGCTGTGCGAGTTGATTCGAAATGACTGAATGCAGAAAAGATCCAAGATGGTGGACTATTACATTGTTGCACGGCATGGCACGCCATCCAGGTCAGGGTAACGGTACTGCACAGGGCGCTCCCTCGGGAGAATGCGGGCTTCAGGTCAACGGAACGGCGGGAGACACGGAATCGGGAGAGAGTAACTGGCATCAAACGCTAATAGCATGCGATATGAAGGAAACCCTAACTAAGGGTAACACAGAAACGAAACGGATAAAACCCAAGAGTAGACATTTCTTATCAGAATTATAGATTGGTGCAAAAATAAAAGCTACAGAAATTTCGGCCAGAATTGAATACACCAACAGTTAGGAAAAAATTCTTTTTTGCTGGATAACAGGTAACATGAGGGCGATTCTGAAGCAGACAACTCCCCTTTAATAACATAAGAATGGAATTGAAAACGAGGGATGTGGAAGGTAAAGAAAAGTAGCCAAAGGCTGTAGTGTGTGATCTTCCGTTGCCGGAAGACCGGATTGTTGTGGGAAATCCATGCCTCGATCAAATTTGCGAGGCAGTTTACCGACTTGTTCACTGGAATCGACGAAGGTCATTGACCCCCATAAATGCACCCCCAAAAACTGCTCAAGATCGCCTCAGCTTGTGGGAGACTTAATTTAAGAAAACTTTGGCCTTGGCCTAAGGGGGAGGGAATGGAAAGGGGAAAACCGGGAAGGAGGAAGTCAGCCCTGATGGACTTCCCAGAACTCCTCCGTGTTATATTCACCTCCTGTCCCCATTCCAAAAAAAAGGCCCTTGGGAAACAATAGAAGGTATAAGGTAGCATTAAGACAGTGAAAGAAACGTCGAAATGTCCTCCAAGGGTATTTATTGTTTTTGGGGGGGATAAGGATCTAGCATTGCTGACCTCCTGTGAACTAGTGGGTAGCGTCGCTGCACACAACAAAGAGGTAAAGATTTCTCTGTTCCGATATCGTTTTCGTTAAAATTTAGTAAATTTTCGTTTTTTACAAACTCATATTTCGTTTACATATTATACGTACAATTTTTAAGACATTATTCTTTTGGTAAAACTTCTTTTGTCCAAAGTATTCGTCAAAATTAATCAATCATCTAAAAAATTCAAAATTACTTTTTATAATTAAATTACTTTATAATTATTACACATTTTCTTTCTAATTTTTGTGTGTATTGGTTCCGTCCCCCTTACTTTTTAACGTTCAGATTGAGAATATCGTCGGATGGGATTCGGACAGTCTAAGAGTCGTTTAAAAGAATCGACACGTAGCAATGAGTGCATCGGGGCTGAACGACTCAACAAAAGGAATCGGTCCGCCCATCGCAACCGTGAATTAAACATTTTGGCAGAGCTTGTAGAAAAGTTACTCAAGGTCGCTGTCTCCCTCAAGGCTTGGGAATAAAACTCAAGTTCTCGACCTCAATGCGGTGACTTTGCTAGTAGTTCGCTCTACTGAATTGTTGAGGTTCCTCGTAAGAGGGTGAGGGGGAACTGCTAACCGCAGAGGTGTGGCGGAAGAAGCCAGGTGAATACTTTGGGTTGAAGCCAAGGTCACGGCCGACACGCGTCATCCATGGTGATTGCTGATCGGCTCCAAAAGTCACGCGTGACGCGAGGGCCAAGCGGAAAACAGGCACAGTAACACAGTTCCTCTTAGGCACGACGGGCACCCCAGAGAATCATTTTCGGACAACACACCGTATAACACAGAAACAACTTAATATTGAGACAGTCCTTTTCTGATGCTATGTTGCCTGATTTTGAGACGAAAATTTAGGAGAATTAAATACGGGTGACGGAAAAATAGCAATAAATTCTGAATTAATCATAATTATTAGGCTGAAATAAAACTTCATATGTACAAAGTACATGAGTGAATAGAAGTGAATCAAGGCCGTTTGGAATTCGTCTTATAATTATCCGAGCAACGTTTAAGAAATAGTATCACGGAAAGGAGCATACAAATATGGTGTCGGGACAAATAATATTCGTGTCATAATTGAAAGATGCTTGCAGAGACAGGGTTACTATCCTCTAGCTGCTTAAATCAGATGAATCTGAAGAAAATGTTCTCGGGTTTCCACCTGGGTCAAACAGCGATCATAGAGCGACGTTTCGACGGACGAAAGCACTGCCGTCATCTTCAAGCAAAGTGAATCTGAATGGGAGAATCGTTCAAATCATTTTAATTTTATGAAAAAATGACAAGAACACGTTGATGGCTGGCCTTCACTGGAAATGTTCAAGAAATTCAAACCCTACATGGTACCTCCCATCTGTGAACTTCAGGTCAGTCACCAACTTTCTGTCTCTCTTTCCTCTCATTATATATATGGGCGGGGGGGAGAGGAAACGTTTTTCCTTGAATTATTATCTACACTTCTGGAATATAGACTGGTGGAAACTGAATAATGTAGAACGGGTTGCCTAGTTCGTCCCCAAACAAATAGAAGGGAGAAATATATTTTATGAAAATTTTGCAATGAATATTTCAAAACTACTTGTTTATCCATAACAATTTGTAAAATAATAGTTGACCATCGAATCGCTTAATCAGTTTTCGATTTGGATGGAAAGAATATATAAAACAAAATTACTATAATCAATAAGCTGACATTAAGTGTAAATAAATAAAAAATTAATTTGTCAGCAAACAATTTAAAATATTTTTGGACTTTTCAGGCAACAATATCAGTTTTTATGAAAAAATGTTATATAATTTTATATTTATATGCTTTTATTTAATCAAAAAATATTCTTTTTATGTTTTAACGAAATATTCTGTATTGAAAATTATGTATTTCCGGTCAACATTTTTCCATTCTTATCACCCAAATTTAGCTTTACTGTCTTTGCCTCAGCTTCAATAGAAGAACCTGCTGATTTGAATTTTTTAAACATTTTTGTCTAGTTGCCTGAAGAAGTCCATAAATATTGACGAAACGTAGTAAATATATTAAATAAATATAATTTTTTTGTTGACAAATTGGCTCTATTTCTATTAATTTAAAAGTAATATCAATTTATAAATTGTTTAATTTACGTTTGTAGAGTCGCAAATCACATTTATAGTATTATTTATTTTGCATTTTTAACTTCCTCTCGTAACTTATTTTTTTTCACTTCAAGGAGTTTTGTTATTTTTCTTTACAGTGACCACTTTCTGATCCTCTATAATCCAACCTCACACAGTTTCCAACTTCATAATTCCAATTTCGATGTATTGCATTGCAATAATATAAACGAAATATTGTGGTTAAGTATAGACGTGGTGAAGTATGCTAATAAAGTCGCTATATATTTTTAGTGTATGTAAAACAAAAGCTAGAGATAGACTAGGATGAAGTGAAGAACGACTCGACCAGTATACATGAATTTCGATTATGAAGTCCACGTGTAAAACAAAGGTCTACATAAAAATGAAGGAAAATTTTTAAGCCGAAAGAAAAGGACTTAAAATAATATTCCAGTTTGGTGCTCTTGTGACAGCGTGAGAATAATTTGGATGAAACAAGAGATTGGGTATTAGATGCAAACATTGCCAAAATTGGATTTAAGGTCTATGTTGGCGAAGATTCAAATACAGAGATAAAACGAAAGTGTAGGAATTGAAGAGGAAAGGAAAGATAGCTCCAAGGTTAATCGTAGTAAAAACACTGTTCGTTCTCAGAGAAACTAGGGTTACAAATAATTGAAGATTAATTTTAGTTTGTTTTAACGTCCCATTAACAATTAACGTATTACGAACTTATCCGAAGCCTATTAAAGAAAATCGACTAACGAGTCTTGTAAAAATCAAAATTAAACCGAAAAAATTGTACAGTTTTTTAGTAACAATAATTTTACTATAGTATTTTTTTAAATAAAATTCTTTGAAGTCAGTTTTATTCATCTAATAATTTTGCTTCTATATACTGACTGCAGCTAATTAATGTCAAATGGGTTACATACCTCAACTCCCGAGACTTTATGAAGTAAATTTATTTTATTTTTTTTGCGAAGAATATTACAAAACTACTTGTTCTTCTATGACAGCTGAATTTTTTATAGGCGATTTTAAAAATAATAAGTCGTCAGTAAATCTCTTAATCAGTTTGAAAACAGAAAAAATAATATTTATAAATTTAATCTTTATTTTCTAATGACCGAGAGGTAGTTACTTTCATTAGACTATTACAATACTCATATACATGAAATTTACTCAAATAGATTAAGAGGAAAATTGATGAGAGCGAAAATAAAATTCGTGGCATAGCAAGTCTCATTGCAAATTAAATGAGGTTGGAATCAACGAACGAAGCGTGACGCAGCGCAACATTCCCATAAAGCAGTAAATGCGTTCCATTAAGCGTTGTTAAAAAATGGAAATAATGTATCTATTATTGCGTTGGCGATGAATAGAAAGCGAATTAGTTAAAGCAGGGTGAAAGTCCTAGGATGTAATGATTGAGTTAATAACAGAATTGAAAGCTCTGACGGTTACATTTATTCCTCTTCGCGCTAATGAATACTAATGGAATAGAGTTACTGCATCAGCGATTGTAGGGAGCAATTAATGGAATCTATACTGAGAGAAGTAATCTCTAAACTTTTTAATTTTTACAGCTTTATTTATTTGTTTCGTCGACGGAGGAATATCTCAATAATAATCAGCTTTCAACACTTATTATGTTAAATTGTGGTATCATATATAAATAAATATTAAATTATATCTAATATGGCAATTAGGTCTTTTTAATATTGTATTATTTAAGTATCGTAATTTTTTTTAACTAGAATTTGACATTCCTGCTGTAAATCTTTAGGAAACCCGTGATTTTTAAACATTTTCCAGCGTGGTTTTAATCGGTGATACCTTCGAACCAGTGTAACTTTCACTCATATATTCACTTACTTTCTACGAAAAGTTGATCTGTAATATCGTTAGGAGTTACTGAAATAACAAGGATTGATTACGGCTTAGAAAAGACGATTGAGTTAAGATTAAAAATCTGTTTATAAATTTAAACGTGTAAGTTCTACTTTATGTGAAGCTAATGCGTAATATATACATGTAACATTGTTAGTGTCAATAATAATACCAAATACATTCAAGGGAAGTAATTTTTAGTCTGTATGAGAGAAAACAGTTTACCAACAACGTTACAAGGAAGTGTAGAAACGTTGCCGACTACAATTGGTGACTTAAGCTAAATTAACGTAATTAGAGTGAAAGCTGTTTTAGTAGATGACATTTCGAAACAATGACCCATTCATAACCATAAGTTCCAAACCGCCACTTTATGGGGAAGATGTAAAGGTGTCTTTAACGCTATAAAATGTACTCGAGTCAGTTGGCGCATCTGAGCTCGTGTGCCAAAAAATTGGCGCTTTGAATGTTAAAGGTTGGCCACCCCTGGTATAATTAAATAATTCTTAATTCAGCGCATCGTCGGGGCCTTTCAACGCGCACAAAATATAGAATTGTAGTGAAAATATTTCGATTAATTGAAAATTATTTTCCAACACATCAGGCGTTCGTCGGAGAGAAAAATGTAGTGAGAATTTGGAAATAATTCAAATCTTTTGCATGCTGGGAGCTGATGTTTACCACCACATTAAATCGAAAACTAACTTATATGAAAAATTACAATGCAGAATTTTATTAAGATACAAACTGTCTATAATATGTTGAAAACTGGAAATGGAATGAATTATGTGAAACTATTACTCTACATTCAGTAAAAAATCTACTATATACGAAGGTGACATATGTTTAAAAGTAAATTATATTAATGAAATTTTAATGGGAGGAGGTATCATATCTTAAATTATTAACAGTGAAAAAAAATTGTATGCTTTGATTCAATCTCTCAGAATAAAAATAATAAAAATATAATAATATCGCCAGAATTAATTAAAACATATAAGCGGATGAAGTAACCAATACAGAAAAATTAGATGATAAAATAATTATCTGAAAATCTTGTTCCTCTCGTCCTATTGTTTGGAAAATAGTAATAGCTTTCTGAACAACAGCCGTTGTACATAATTACTCTCCGTTCATTTACCTACGTCTGAAAGCTCTAGTATTTTCAACACCTGATGAAAGCAACAAGGTTTCCAGAAATTTCGTGTGGTGGAGAGTTTATTCTATACTCGAAATTTGTCCATTAATTAGCTACAACATTTAAAATTTCCCAACATTTATAAATTTAGAATCTAGTGCCACTGTTTTTTTCAGCAAAATTACTTTTCTGAAGGTTATAAATAGGATGAAAAACTCTACATTCAGATAAGTTTGATAGTTGAATTGAAAGTTATCTGATATTTTTTAAATTATCATATAAATATATTACTTTACGTCTTGACTACAAAGGCATAGCACGTGAAGAAAGATCATATTTGAGAGGAAGGAGAGAGACAAGATCTCTGGATGTGTCTTGTTAGCTGTAGATGAGAATTTTTTGCATGGTGAATGGAAAATATTATAAAAGAAACTATTGGTCATGCAGAGAGAATTATTTAGATTGGAGACGATTGAGTAGTAAGTTTGTATTATTATTGTTTCATAAATTGTCAAAAATGTTTGATTCGTAAAATTGTGTATTGTGACATGGAGAAGTGTACTTGTGTTCAATATATTGTTTCAAAGTATGTAAACTTTATTCATTTGTAGGTTTACTAAATTATTCGATTGCAAGCAAAACCACTATTTTGAACCCTGAGAGACGCATTGTGTCATCAGCGTCATTTTTCTCACAAAAATGAGCCGGACATATTTAAAATTAAAGTAAACTTGCTTTCGGATACAATTAATACATTTTGGTGCCCAACGTGGGGCACTAACCCACGACCCTATGACTGACTATATTTAAGGTTAAAGCAATCTTATTTTGGGATGGGATTACTGCAGTGTTTCTCAAAATAATTAAATTACCAATTAATTCAGAGACAAAGTAATATTCTTATTTTATTCATTATAACGTTCCGTTCACAAATTTGGACATATTCAGGTACAGGCAAACGTAATCAAATCCCTTCTAAGTTACTGTTTAATAGACGAAACTATAATTGAATGAACCGTAGAAGTCCTAAAGACAAAAAAGCTTTCCTTCGTGAGCTGCGTCCAATAACGGTAATTAAATTCATTTTAAATTTAATTATCATATAATTGTTTTTTTTCGCTTCAATTTAGTTGTTTATTCGCTGATATACATTCTAATATAAGGACAAAAAGTAGTGTTTTGCAATTCCATAGTTATTTATATTCCACAATTTAAAATTATAAAATAATAAACCAGCCAAAATTAGCATAAATCTATTTTAATCAAATGAACATAGAACATGCTCATAAAAATTGTCACAGTCATTTCTTATTTGGTTGTATTTCAGGCGCAAAATATAAAGTCTTAATATAATTTAATTTTTGAAATCAAATTATTATTTTAAGCTGCTATGTGTGGTTGAAGTTAGTGATTAAAAAATTTTCCCTCGAAATCTCGATAATGTAATGATATTTAAATACATAAATTATATTCAGGATTTTTATATTTGCACCTGAACAGGTTCCAAAAAATGAGCGATACGTCCGGCCAATGTTTATTTAAATAATATGTTATAATTTTTAATTTTATTAAAATATGTTTCTTTCACGCAAACTTGATTTATTTACTTTCCGAAATTTCTTCGTTAAATATTTTTTTCAGACTTATTTGGTCATGAGTGAGTTTCAGAATCAGTGATAATGAGAAATATGGTTTTTCGAAGGCAGTCATCTCTGAATCCAAGAAATGCTCCGCATTATTCAGATAAACAGAACATAAGAAGCAGCCATGTAACAGTACTCCCAGAGCCACGGATGACTTGTCAGCAGAAATAGGCGCTTTCACTCTGGCGTTATTACGACATGACGAACTGCAGCTCAGCAAGATATCTCGTCAATTGATTGAATCACAGTATAGAAAACAGTTGCTCGAGGGTCAATCATTGGCGTACTATCCGGAAAAGAAACGCGGAAGGAGAGGAACGAACGGAAGTGACAAAAGGCCAACCGGTACTACGTACTTACAATCCCAAGAGTAACAGAAAGCAATGAATACACGGATGAGCTCTGAAAAGTTTCACTGTTAAACGAACGGTCGTCTGCAGAATAATCCCTCTAAATAATATACACCGGAAGTAATGCCGCTCACGGGGCGTGACAATTAGAGGAGCTGCACAAGGTTACAAGGAAACGTCTAGAGGATAACGACATGCTCAATCCTTACAAACAAATCACAGGACTATGAATTCATTGAAGGCTTGATTGTGTCTAATTATTTTAGAGTGCCATCTGTTTATTAAGTGATTTTTTCGCTTGGCGATGAAGCAGGAAAATACGTTACGCACACGTAAGTAGGAACTCGACGGACTTCTGAGGACACAAAACGGAACTTCTACGAAGAGAGACTACAACAGTGACCTTGGGTTTTCATGTTCGTACACATGACATTCTAAGTATTCGTGAAAATCCAGTCAAAAAATCTAAAATAATTATATGAAACTAGATGGGGACAAGCGTTGCCCGGGTATTTATTTATATTATCCCGGTACATTATTTAATTCATGGTCAAACACATGATTAAACCGGCATTGAGAACCTCACAACATGAATATACTCCCAGTATCTCGACAGAGTCAAAAATAATTCCGGTACAATAGCAGGACTAAAAATATTTTCAGTACAGAATAAAATTTGTTCCCCACTTAAGTGAAGAAATTTTTTACTTAAATAGCATATTATAGGTTATAATGTAATACAACGACTTCTTTTACAGCGATTTCGACATCAAAGTCGATAATTTCCATGTTATTTTCATATGACTCATTTTCACCCCTACGCCTCACATGCTGCAAGGGGTTGAAATTTTACACAAACATTGTCCAGGAAAACACTATAAAAGTAACTGACCTCAAGACTTATATTTCGACCCAAATATGAACCTTTATTACACAAAAATTCTACCAATTCCACCCCCTCACTCTAAAGGAGTCGTTCGGGAGTTATACGCATACATACATTTCGGCGATTCATTTATATATATTTAGAAGGACAGTGAGAGATTAATATACTGCTCCAACAAATACTTCAAAAAATATTTTACATTTGATATGCATTTTAAGGCCAATTAGTTAACAGGAACTATTTAGGAAACGACTAAACATTATCGAATTTAAATTTAAAACAGCCATCTATTGCAATCCTCAAAATAATTTATTTCAATTAGAAATATGGTCACGTTTATTAAACCACCCAAGGATCTGTTAAATATAAATTTCCAGGTGATTGAAATTCGGCGTATTTGAGATTTCGGCTGTTTGCCATAATCGTCTGCAAATTTAATTTTAATCGACTTATTTCAATTAGAAATATTTTAAGATTCCACACATGGAGCTTTAATTATCTGCAAATTTATATTTCAAAGTTCCTTAAGTAGTGACGATATTTGTAACTGAAATAAATTGGCCTGAGAACTATAATAGGTGAATGCTTTTTAGTTGGAATTTTAATTGAAGCAATATCGAGTTTGAACAAACAAATTGATTCGTCTATTATCAACATATTCCGAGATTTATTGTATTTTTGGTTTATTTAAAGTCGCATTAAGAGCAACCGGTTATTAGAGACTGTAAATTAAAGTATTTTACACTAGATTTCATTATTTATATAATCGTGACCTGCGATGCGATTTACGCATTAAATTACATTAAACTACACATGCTGGGATAGAACCGTCATAAAAAATCTTTATTCATATTAATGCACCGCGTAAAACTAATTTTTATAAAGTATAATTATGTTCATGACCAATAACAGACGCATATTAAAAATATTTTAGTTTAAAATGATAACAATGCTTTGATTTTTATAATTGAATGTTTCTACTCAGATAGGCATTATAGTCAATCATAAGGAAAAAGAGTTTTCTGTCTTTAAATTATTAAACTGAAAACTGCAAACTCAGTGCGATTTTATAGTCAGCCTGGATTGATACCGAACCGTTGTTCTTCTTTTTAACAGACTTTAAGTAAATTTTAGACAATGTTCGTAAACATTGTTTCATTTTATATAATAAAAACAAACGTTACGTCAAAAATGTGGGTTTTTTTAATTTGAGTTTTGAATCTAATTTAAAAGTAAAAAATTTGCTTTAATGAAAAAATAATGTTGAAAATTTATTTTTCGTGTTGTTAAATCCAGATTTTATTGCATATGTCATTACCCGAAGAAGACACAAAATTGTGGAAGAAACGTTGTATATATAATTTGTTGAATAATATAAAAAATTGACTTATTGGCCGGTTGTTGTATATTTGATAAATGTCAGATGAATTTAAATATTATTTTTGACTTACTACTTTTAATGTATTTTATAAAACGTATATCATGAAATTAAACGTGGTTTTCAAATTTAATAGACCAGTTTGGATACATTTTCTTAAAGAAATGATAGATTGCACGTTTTCTGGTTCCATTATTATGCTTTGGAAGTTAATACTACTAATATCCTTTTACAAGTTTATTGAAAGCCGGTTGATATGAAAATATAATTCCGGTGGTTTCTCATCCGATTGCATTTTGTTCTACCAGAAGCTACCAGCGGAAGAAGTATCAATATCAATCTGCTTTGTGGGATACATGATTTCCTAGATCTATTTCAAAGCGGCGCCAGAAAATTAGTTGGATTTCGTCTTCAAGTTACGGTAATAATCTCCAGTCAGAGAAAAGTTGTACTTATTGGCAAAAACGCGGTAACGATAACTGTATAAGTGTGAATAACTGAGCGGAAAGTTCAGCTTGAGACAAACACAGTTCGAGTGTAACAGGAAAGTTGCTTTTATCGATTCACAGATCTCTGCTCAATCCGTCCGTAAGACGTGAAAGTCTATCCGGACCGGACGTCTGGGTGATTCTAGGCTTCAGAGCTCCTTAAATCCTAGATAAGAAACACTAAGTTTTCCTCACTCCCAAGTTTAGGCAACATGGCGGATAAACAAAAGAAAAATTTAGCACTAATATTACGCGAGAATAATACCAATTAAAAGTGAAAAACTTTTGGTGGATACAAGATAAATTAGGCGAAAAACAAGGCAAAATTTTTAAATGAGTACGAACACTGTGAGGTAGATAACTATTTGTGTAACGAAAGTGACGGGTCAGTTAACTATGCCAATGGCCATACGCCATTACGAGCAATCACAGAAACTTGTATTTCTAATATAAATAACTCGCAGTCTAGTGAAAAGAAATTCGAGAAAAATCTCGTTTAAAATTAATAACTTAATGGATAATCCCACCCATTTAGTCAAAAATCTTGTTTTGAAAGATAACTGTAATTTGTAAATTGAGGAATTTTATGACCACTCGTTTTCATTATTTCTGTATTTCCATAGCGAAAAAAATAATTAAATGGATCCCCTCTTCCGTCGTAGAAAAATAATAATTTATTTTCCAACTGCCGCATTAAGTTTACGGAGACGATGATTTTTGTTAGAATTCTGTTTCCCAAAAGATGGGAAAGTGCCGGTCGATAACCTACTCGGACTTCAGTGTCGGAAAACTTTCCCTCCACTTAACTCCCAGACAGACAACAATCGGGTCACGGGTTAGATGGTAAGAAAAGAGAAGACGGTTCTTTCTTCTAAACGCAGTCGTGATGAAGTAATGAAATCCGTTGGCGGCACAATTCCAGGAGAACAGTATGACATAGATTAGTCAGGTCAAATACTATGACAAAGATTAAACTGGAGGATCTGGACGCTGGTGAACATTTGGTTAGATATATATAGATTTCATTAGTTGCTTCTCATCATGTCAAGTGGCCACCTATCAGCTTGGGATCCTCGGTGAATCAACTCAATTATAATAAATTTATATAAAATTATCGGGCTTGGGAACCTGGCTGGTCTTGCCTCACTCGTGTCCATTAGGTTGCCTATCTTTGATCGGTAGTGGCAAAACAAACCCTGGACCCACGCAAGAAATTTTGTGTGCATAGTATTTGATTCTTAGTCGTCGTGTTACGAAATTAATAGCAGGCCATTTAATAATACAGCACTGAAAAAGAAAATCGCGCCTCAATTATGGAACACTTCGGCTTTTGATGACCATCGTTGAAATAATAATAAGCAGCGACTGATACAAACAAGTTTACTTTTACTTCAAATGTTAGTTCATGCACCTAAGAAAGTGAAATAGCATTTAAGAACACGTTATTCCAGTGGTTATTTCACGATAAAACACGATGAGACAATATTTGTCGACAGCGGACCACAATTGAATTTGACCAGAAATATCAAAGCTTATCCGTCGAAACACCAAAACTAAACCTAAGTTTTCTATTACAGAAAACCCTAATTTGTCTAATGGTAACAACTACCAAACAGTATCGTACGTGTAATGAAGACAAATAAGTGGTTAACGAACAGAAAAATGGACATTACCAGTATCTTATTTTGGAAATTCATAATTGTAAATAGTATGTAAATAAATAATTGTCAGTGTAGTCGCTAATGACCAGGCAGTGGGGTGTCCTTCTGTAAAAGCTCATTTTTGGTGTTTCTCACTTTGGCGACAGGTTTGCTGCACCAAATTCACCAAAGCGTACTGTCTGCAAATCTGATATGCATACATGTAAACTAAAAAAATATGAATGCCGTTCCTACTTTATTTATTTTAAAGTACGAAAAAAATTGGACGGCATTTTTTGGCAAATTTCGGAGGGAGGGAGGTTGCTGCCTAGGGATTTATTTGTGTAACTTTTCGTTATTATTTTCGTATTCTACGCATAGGGTTTACCTCAGAAACGAATTTTCAGGTACTAAATGCCACAATATTAAAGCTCAAAAGTGGAATTTTTGATTGAACGTCAACCTTCTACGAAAAAGCGCGTGTCTCGGCCAAATACGCATATTTCGAACTAAATTTTTGCATATGTCCATCTAAGGTTTCATACTAATTTCATCAATATCGTAAACGGTCGAGCAGGGACCCTTGGCCACTTGACATGGAATGACCCATATTCGAGTCACGGTAACGCGTTTGAGGAACTAGAGATAGTTATTGAACTTAAATCACAAGATCGGAAGCTAATAATTATATGAATATGACTGACTCGAATGGAACATCACAGATGTTGTCAACTCACAGAACTGATTAATCGACGCACACAGAGCTCGGACAGGCTGGCAGGGGCGGAGTTAAGCCTTGGCCGGCAGTTGGCGTAGACGTGATTGTTGCGGCGCTCGGCATCGTTGGTCTCGCTGGCCGAAGACGCCCTTCGGCTCCGACGCTGAATCGCATCTTCCTTCTTCGTCCGCGAGGCGACGCTTATGGAGCCGTCGGCGCCGACGTTGCAATAGACGGAGGTGCGTCGGACGGGAGTCTCCTCGGCGCAGCTGTGCGGCACCGCGTATTCCTCGGGCTCGGGGCGTCGGATGGGGACGCCGTGCGGACAGCAGGGGGCGTCGCTGCGCTCCAACACGCGCAGGAACTGCTGGTTGCTGTACACGTGGTTGTCGCCGCTGGACCACGACGTCCGCCTGTTGCTGAGGCGCAGGTAGGGCTCGGCGTCGCCCTTAGCGTCGCTATCCATGGCGCATGGCAAGGCTAGCTCTGTTCCGGAGCACCGCGCTTCACCGACTGGCCAACTCCAGCGAGGAGCCAGCGGCGCGCCGCAAGAACAGGTTCCCCAGGGGTGTCCACTCCGTCCACTCCTCTCTCCCACGACCAAACCATTTCTCCTCGCAGATCCTATTATGCTCGTAGGTGTAACACTATATCACTCACTGCACCGCATATGCCCGGTAACACATACCTAATTAAATTTAACTTCATACACGTTACTTCTAATCTAATTAAAACACTGTCCTTTGAAAGAAATTAAAAAAAAAACACCACGAGGAACATGCTAAGTTAACACTTCACATCACCTTGGATGAAACATTTAAACTGAACTATGTAATAATATCAATTTGTATCGTAGAGGAAAAACACTTCACACGTTTTCTTAGATTTAACCTAAATCTATTTTCCTGAAGAAACACTCTCAAAGTTCATTTATTCGAGTTGTTGATGGCCCTATTTAGGAATGAAAATTAACCAACAATTGCTTTTTGTTTTCTACATTTTACCTTGACGTCATGATCCCATCCACTGATATAACTGCACTTTTGCATTTCGGAGCTAATTCCAATCATGTAATTCGCCCTGCCTTCATAAATGAAGTCTTGCTTTCTTCCTACTTTGTGTCACTATTCCCCCCCATGTTAGCACAAGAAATTAACTGACCTTTTCTGAAAAATTTCCAATAATTCTACTTAATATTTTCTGTAGGGATTCCCCACAAGTCGCCCCCGTTTTCCAAAATTAGGTCAACTAAAGTTAAATATGTCACCTCCTTTGATTTTCAACGTCCGTCATTCCGCGCTTTCTGCGAAGTGAAATTTACCCCAGGTATTGCTGAAATAAATTCCTAGATATTTTCAGATTGGCACCCTTGGAATTTGCTTAGTTGATGACCTAAGTTCCATTGAGGAACAACAGGAATTCATGATGATGATGCCCTTGGAGTTAGTTTCCCACATAGCACACATAATTATAGAATTCGTACTAGCCGGATTAATCGACCTTCACACAGAAATTAGAACATTGTGTTTGGTTCAAAGCGTTACGGTTGTGTTTTCGTCCAAACGATACATACGATTGCCCTTGGAGAACGAGAAGAAGACCATAAACGGACAGTAGAATAAAATGAGGAGTTAAGTTATAAATAATGTGTGTACATTGTCAGGTTTTTCCGTTAATATCTGCCAAAATTGATATTATATAAAATCATTTACAGTAATATTTCACAGCATCCTGTGGTAACACTTGCTGTAGTAACGTTTTAATTTTTTATAACATATGGCTAATGTATTAATTTATTGAAAATTTATAAATAAAAAAAGAGCTAATGCGTCAGTTTTACTGCAGTATTTACTAAAGTTCTCTACTACATCGACGTTTCGTCCAGATATTTAGACTTCTTCGGGTAAAAAAATTTACGAATTATAAATTTTATATTTTGTTAAAATATATAAATGTGTAAAATTTAAATTAAACTATAAAGATAATATAGACTAAAATTTTGGATTGAAAAGATACATAAATAAAATGAGAATTTAACTTTCTAGACTGCGTCCAGACACTATTGTGTTCGTTATTTTTACAAAATAATAAATGAGATTAAATGTTGTATTCATTTAAGAAGATCTCATTGAAAAGATGTTGGAGTATCATGATTTACGTTTTCAAAAATACTAAAAATATATTATATTTACAAAAGAAAATTATAATCATATTTATGAATATATTTAATGATAATCAATAAGTAAATAAAACTTAAGAAATTAATATAAACGTTTAATAAAGAGTAATACACATCGTTTCGTTCCATAAATTTGGAACCTCATCAGGTGGGAACGAAACGACGAATAATATTCTTTATTAAAAGTTTATATTAATTCTTTTTTTAAGAATAGGCTGCTAAATTTACTTCCAGTCACATATTGTAACGAATAATTATAATCCATAAGACTTTCCTGACTGGGTTACTGCCGTTTGAATTATATTGCTGAATGTAATATCGGTTAATTAAAAATATACTATAAAACTTAAAAATTAACGCATTTTTAATTCATAATTCTATAATTCACGAGGCAAGACATTTTTCTTCTATCAATACACCAGCATATGAAAATTTCTATATTTTATGCTGTTTAATATGTAAATTACATTACGTGTATGTTCCACTACAAAAATATTTAATGAAATGATATATTGAAAGGGGAAAATTAAACTTGGATATTACATAGCGCGAGAAATAAGAAACAACTTGTATATATCCTCCCCAACACAAATAATTACCTGTTTATTAACTAATTATTGTTCGTGACCGCAAAAGTAAGAAATATAACTTATATCTAAAAAAAATTATTTCAAGGAAAATTGGGGCAAACGCGATTAAAAAAGTATTACTATTCAGGATCTTCCCGCGGAACGGCGAGGTAAAGTTATATATAAATGGTATGTATTATAAATAGTAGTGATGATGACGTGTACGAAAACCACTGGTTTTTCGTTTACCCTTCTGCTGACATTGAAACTTTGTTCCTAAAAATGCAAATGTGATCGGAAGAATTTTCAGAGGCACGACAAGACACAAAGAAGACGAAGAAAATTAATGACTCCAAAACATACAAATTGGAATGAAGATTATGCTTATTTGAGTTTTACAGTGAGTAAAGATCCGGAATTTAGTAGGTAGACATTATATCTCAACGCTCTTCAATGATAAATATAACTGTTAGAATTTATCTACCTGAAAATTATATGAATTATACTCCATCGTGAATTTAATTGCAAACGACGCCTTTAGAAGACGCATATTAGGCGTGCCCGATGTGCTAACGTCGCCTTGAGACGTTTTGTATATCGCGCTTTTATCTCATCTTTTTTTCTGGTTGTTCGCCTTAGCGGAGGCATAGGTCATATCTATGGGGTTCGTAAATACCCGAAGAGTATTTTAATGATACGAGACTGTTTTTCAACATATTTTCGTGGTCGGGAGGCATTGACAACGTGCTTCGTCAAATAAGAACTTTTGAACATTTTTACTTAAAGAAAAAGTAGATAATATTTTAGAAGAAACAAAAAAAAACAAATTTCCAAAAATATGTTTTCAACATTGGTAGTGTAGCCTGATAAAACTTAATAATAACCAAAAATAAAATAAAAAACAACCCCCTCTAAAAAAAGTTTTCAGTTTCACCAGTGTCGGTCCAGAGCTCGAATCTAAAAGAATGGTGGAAAACATGTTAGTGGTGCCGCCACGTGGCACTGACCGTCACACAGTGAGTGGCGCGGCGCGAGCCTTGGAAACCCAAAGATATAGAAAATGCTAATTTCTTACAGTAAGCATATTTTTTGGTTTTAGAAAAACATCGAAAATTATATGTCTAAATTTTGTGAAATTCGGTGTTGCGTTATACATATCGTCACCATAATATTTTACAATTTAATCAACCATTTTTATAAAATGTGACGTCGTGTGAGGTTTACTCACTAAAGAGAAATTCAAAAAGCAAGTAATATCTAAATAAAAATGGAAGGTGATAAGTGGAATGAATGAACCCAACGTTTTGGTCGTGGCTTCCGTAGCGGGGAATTCATGGAGTATAGTTCTTGAATATACGGAAACATATTCCAATAAGAGAATAAAATTAAGATGACGGGAAAGACAGAAATCCAAGAGCGAAGTTCTGTGGACAGCCCTGTCCCCGATAGCAGCACTTTCTCGCGGAACATCCGCACGCTCGCTCTGGAAAGACAAGAAGACATGGCGCAGGTGCAGGAGTCTGCACTCACCTTGCCCCCGATGACGGCCTGCACGGACAGGACCTGAGCCGCTCTGTGGTACTCCAGGACTTCCCCGGGGAGCGCGTGCCCCACACCGGGGTCGAACCACACCAGGTCCCCCTGAGAAACAAGACAAAACACTGAAATTACTCTCGGAAAAGCATATGAGTACTGGCCACGAATTAAAAGGAACATTTTTAAAAGTCAAGTTCATAGGCCAAAATAAGGAAAAGAGACACACGTAAACACTGGATGCTGTAAAATCATTATCGTTACTGATTAATTAACTGTGCTTATTTGGTTGATGTTGTCAAAACATGTTTCAGTATTTTTATTCCAATTTATCTCCAGGTATCTGTTCCCTGCTATATATATATATATATATATATATATATATATATATATTACATTTTCTCGTTTGTTTAATTTCTCATACAATATATACTGCCATAGATGTTAAAATTTTCCTCTTATACTGGAATAGGAATATTTTATGACTTAGGGTAACTTACCGTTATCCGAAAGAACAAGCGTGACGTAGCGGAAGCTGCGAAACGGAAATGATTTACGGTACAGCCTAGATAGCAGTGTAAGCACCAATCAAAAACCTCCACGTCAATGGCGGATACTTACATAAAAGTTTATATGTAAGCGTACATTATTCAAAATACATTGCAGTAGAGATGAAACAAAACTAATATACAGGGGCGATTAGGTGTTCCGAATCCTCACTTCCAAGTTTTTTCCTATCCTATTAAAGAGGGCCATCTTCGTTTATCCTGTTACTAAAATTTTTTGTATATCAGTGAGAACGTTACTGAAGAGACACTACAATCTTTCAGTTTGTCATTATGGGTGACAGGTTACATGGGGGTACAACTACCCTTCAATAGGGGCGGTGCGGAAGCGAGACGAAGGCAACCAAGGGTTGACTAGTTTAATAATCCTATCCTCAATCAGTAACTCGGTCTATATAGTAATTCAAAACTCAAGTTTATCTAAATACCTACCAAATAATTCGTCTTCACTTGTTTCCGAGTCGTTGCTTCTATAAATGTTTTCAATATTAAATTAAATAAACACTACTCCCCAAATTGATTGCGGGTTTAACTTTGAGGATGCCTCGTACTATCTCTGGTTTTCAAGGTTCTCACATATCGAGGCACCTTCATCTAGGAGGTGTGTGTACTTGGCTCGAAGACCTTGGGCTTACGGCGAGAGTTGTCCGCTGGTCCCATTGGGTCAATCGGCCAATTGCCACCTAAAACTAGTGCAGACACGAAGAAGAGAATGCTACGACCCCACAGTAAACTCATCTCCCGTCATTTGGAAGGGCGTGAGAACAGTACCCAATAACCCGACCTACATGATGCAGGTTTTCTAGGGTTTACCCTGCATCTCTTTTAGGCGAAACACCGGGTAGGATCCTTAAACTATAGCTTGGGGTACCTAATCAACACTTGACTACCTCGCTCTACCTCCCACACCTACTCTTTTCAATTCCCATACTATGTCCGCTTCTGAATCACCCTCATATAGCCAGTTATTCAAATAAATTAGATAAACTTAATTCTGGAATTGCAATGTCCTATTTTAGCTATTGTTTCATTTGAACACTTCAATGGAAACGTCGATGAATAAAGAACAATGATGTTATAGTACAGTTTAACGTCTAACACCCGTAACAACCTAACATTCATATTTATTTTTACATATTACTTTGTACGATATTTTTTTCTCTTCACGTATTTTCTCATTTATGTATTTATACACATTCTATTACTTATTTTCTAATGCTTTTGCTTATATATAACAACTCCCCTTCAAAATGTAAATTTTGAAAGAGTCTGGTAGTGACTTTTCCTAGTCTTCATCCTAAGAAGAGAAATAGTGGAATAATTAAACGTAAAAATTTCTAGGCAATGTTTCAATAATTGATATAGAAGGAAAAAGAATACATTATATAATTTGGCCGCAAAGTCGTTTAACCTCAGATGAAATTACCCCGCTATAATAAAGTGCCAAGAAGAAATATTTCAGAATTAAAATTTAATTTACAGGAAACTAGGATGATGTTCAACAGTTACGTATAACAAAGAAAACATCAGTAGATGTTTAAGAATAGACAAGAGACGAGTACGCTCATTAAAGATCTATGATTATGTCCATAATATCTCACGTAAATAGAAGATTGAAAAACAAATATGTGAATAGTTATTTCACCATTTAGTATTCATAACATTATATAAATATGGATCACAGAACTGTAAAAGTTGAAGTATGCATTTTCCGTAGATGTATTTCGGTTATAATGTTCATCGTGATTTGATTCTGGAGGATGAATGCTAGGAGGAAGAAAATTTCCACTGGCATCTTATGATTTGGTCACGAGTTTGTTAGTTTCAGGTTTAATCCATGTTCTCTGACTAAGCCATAGAGATGGATGAATTGTCTGAAACCGGGTGGGGGTAATAGTTTAAAGAAATCGTGAACGCTTAAGTTTTAATTTGTTGAAGAAATAAAAGAAAAAAATATACGTTAAACAGGTACAAGTAATCAAAGCGAAAGGTAGAGTAATACTTTCTCATCTCATCACAGACGCTGAAAATGTATTAAAAGTTAGAGACAGAATCAAGAGAACGGTTTGAACATAAACGAGGTATAAATTAATGTTATGATTCGAAGCGCACGCTAAATCACTGACCGAATTTATATTAAAACTGGTTCCGGCGCGGTGGAAGAAGTGAAAGGGTTTTGGTATTCAGGGAGAAAGATTACCAAGGATGGGCGCAGCAAAGTATTCAAAAGTAGGCTGACGCGAGCTAAAGGGCAATCATTTAAGAAGAGAAACTTTTTTGTTTCAAACATTGGACCGCGATTACTGAGGAGACTTTCAATGAACTACTAATCCATATGGGAGTCAATACAGACCGTTTAGAAATACCAATATTACGATAATGGAATAAAAGCATTGTGATGTTACAGAATAGACTATAGATTTAAGAAAAGCTTTAGTCTGAAAATAAGACTAGCTGAGTCAGTGGTGGCAGAAAAATTTCCAGGAACGTACACCGAACGATAATATGAATAACGAAGTTATCGTGATACAGAAATAAAACAATTATGGATGCCGTATAAAATAATATAATGCTTTTTCTTCCAATGGCTTAAACAGTCCTCTTGAGGGCCAAGGCCTACCGAGGCGGCTGCGGACTGTCATCTTGCATGATACATTCCGAATTTGGAGTGACATGTGGTCATCGTATTGATCCTCCAACAGTCTCAATCCCGGTCTTCTCGACCATGACAACACAAACATCCAAACCCATGCCAGGATTAGAACCCGGGACCTCTGGGTTGAGAGGCAGCAACGCTAACCACTACACCACAGGAGGTCGGCACTATAATGCTTATAATAGATTACTTTGACGAGGGACAGTCCCAGTCCCAGTGACGATTACACGTCAATCATATCCTATGATTTCAGGTCCATTTTCCGGAAATGGGAAATGAGGCGGACCTTACGTTGTAAGAAGATGTCTCAAATGTCGTATTTAATAGATTTGGTAATAACTGAACTGTTTGTATGAGTTAACGGAGGCGATATAGGCACTTGAATTTCGGATCAAAGTAGGCTGACGTGCTGTATCTGCGCATAACCTTTACCTGCGTCGCATGGACCTCGAACTCAAGGTTACATTATTGAAAACTTCAGCTGAGCGTCAGGAATTCTGCGGTAAGCGAGGTTTTTCAGAGATTTTAACTCATCTTTGTGAATTGCAAACACACATTTTACTACAATTTACAAGACGTTCATTTTATCTGAAGACATTGAAATATTCTAGAAACACACATCTGATCAAGAAAAGTGTGAATGACAAATGTTAGCTTCGAAGGGGGAGTTTTAACATTTACATGTTACTATCCTTTCTCATTAACCCCAAAAATTAAATTGTGTATTAATGAATATAAATTATAGGAAAGGAAATGAAGGATTAGTACTGAGTCGTAAATCGAAGGGCCGCGTAGCTCATTGTTTTAGTTAATCCGGGTTTTATCCAGGTCCATTTGTATATTTTACTTTATTGATAACTAAAAATTATCACCCAGCTTCACAAATGAGCTTTAGGGTCAAAACATCTAATAGTAGCTGAATCGGTTAAGGAACCTCGCGGCTTAAGCAAAGATTGTGTGACGATCCGAATATTTTTAACCTTTCTTTCTTCTTCCAGCCCAAAACACATTTCGAATCATTATCGAAGTCTGAAGAGTAACAGATCGTAAAAGAAGGAAATAATGCTCAACCGCAGATTCAACAATAGTTGACAGTATTCATATTTAACTGGTAAATGATTTTGATTAAAATGGATTCAGTAGCTACGAAAAATATTTTACAGAGTGGGTAAAAATGGCTAGAGGCTGGTCATCTCTCCGTTCATAACACGCTAATTACATTTCAAAGAAGTCAACGGCGCTTGTCCTTCAGCTAATTTTCCTTGACTTGCACTGTCCGAGAAAGTCCAAACACCCTCTCAGTACATCAGATATTCACTAGCAAAAATATCGCTTTATTCATATATAGCCAAACAAGTGACGCTCATGACCGTGATTACTATTAATAGTAAGGATTCTAAACCCTGATTTCCATTTCACCATAACCGATCCTCAACACGCGGCCCTATTATCCTTTGTCTGCAGTTCAAGAAAATATAATTATATTATAACTATCCGTTGTTTACCCTATATCCTCCGTACCTTTCTCAAGTGATCACTTCAAAAGGCACACAGACTAAATAATGCATACATCGATTATTTCCGAGAAGTAATCTAGTTGTCACGGTTTCTCAACTGCTCAGCTGGTGTGTTGAGGTTTTGTAGTTGAAGTCGTTTGACTAAACTCTTCATTAGTATACAAACCACAATGGTTACGGTATCATTTATTTCCTGAATGTATAAACACGTTGATTGTATATACTGTATCGTTATCGTCCAAACTGATAATCTGTACGATAAAAGTTTTTAAAATAATAATAATAAAACACGTTGACATCCTTTTTTTTCCTCTCGAAAGTAGACTGATCCGTGATACATCGCAGTGTCTCGGTACATTTTGATCAATTTTAATCTATAGCTTCTGTAACTGTACGCAAATACGAAAGTACCTTACATAAATCCCATACCATTTCACTAATTGAAACAGTTTCGTAAAAATGATTTTATATATTAGTGGCAGTGAAGTTTCTAAAATTATAACGGATTTATAATCGAGCAAAAAGCTAAATCCTTTTTCTCTCGTAATTAGTTATGTTAATTATTTTACGGGATCATTGTGATTTTATCTTTATAGTTAATTGCCGTGTATGAAGCAGAATTTTTGTTTGTGGGGAAATGTTCCGGTTTACGGCTGATATAAGAAGCAGCGAGTGGATTCAGAAAAATAGAAGGTGATTGGCCAACAAGGCTTGGGAGAATGTTTCAGTAACGGTATGTCCAGTTCTGCCAACTCGCTGGGCGATGAATCAACGAGCAAGTACAGAGTAATCTGTCATGGTACAGTGTTTTCAGAACTACGCAATACACCAGTAGAAAACATGCATTAACAATCGGGCCTCCACAAGTCCGTACACCGATCCTGTTCGGTCATGATAACAAATTAATGCATTCTCACTAAGTACATTACTATTCTCTCACACAGGGAATAATATTTCGTTTCCACGTTACCTGTTAACATCTCAGAGTCCCGCTTCTACGTGATGCGAACTAACATTATATGTTACGGAATTCAGTACAAGTGATCAAGACCACGCTCCGTTCTCAATAATGCTACAAATGTGAATGTAAAAAGGAAACAGTTACATACACCAATATAATACTGATAAAAATGTACGCAAATAATATATAATTTCATTTGAAGCGGAGTCGTAATTGAAAGGATCGGACATCTGGCTTTCATTTTGCAAATAAGTAATTTTACATCTTGGACTTAAAATAATCAGAGCTATAGACCATCCATTATTCACATTAAGCAGCAGAAAAAATAATATAGTTGCTGTAACTCAACACGTAGCAAAAATTTATTGTAACTAATTTTATAGCAGAACAGTAACTATACATACCCATCATAGTATAGAAATATAAAAGGAACTGTTTATAATTTCACTGAACAGATGCAACTTGGAAATATCTAAGGTGTAAAAAAGCTACACACCCTGTTTTATCCCTTATGGGCTCATAATTTCTTTTCCGGTAATCAACACAAGATGATTTAACCTTATCCAAACCATATTAAAGTAGTGTAATATGGACATTGCTTTCGTTATTTCATTTCTGCGCCTATAAAGTGATAAATAGTCAACTACTGTTAAAACTTAACTGGTTATAATGAGCGGCATGTACATATAGAATGATAGATATGGCGGTGACAGACTTTGCAGGTATCAGTTATGCACTCAATTAATAGAGGTCAAATTAGGAGAATCTTTAAATGCTGTAAATAGAGAGGATATATATAAACTTAGGAAATACAAACTGATTGAAAGTTGCTGATTAAACATCAGTTGTAACTGTCGTTGGGTGCAGTTGAGGATGAAATACTTGTTAAATATTTAGACCTAATTTATTCTATAAATTAATGTTTAACTAGACACTAATAAATTTAAAATCCAGAAGAAATGGGCATACGGTGCGAGTTGTCGGCTGATACCATTGGATCAGTCGCCAAACAGCCTCCTAAACTGGTGAAGACGCGGAGAAGGGAATGCTGCGATCCCACAGTATCTCGTCTCCCGTCATTCGGAATGGCGTGAGAATAGTACCCATTAGCCCGAATTACCTGAAGCAGGTATTCTAGGGGTTTCCTTGCATCTCTTTTACGTGAAAAACCGGGTAGGATCCTTAAACTATACTACTGAGACCCTAGTCAACACTAGGCTACCTTGCTCTACCTTCCACATCTCCCCTTTTCAATTACATGCTATTAATGGGGACATGTCCGTTTCAGGATATCCCTCGTGTAACCTGTTAACCCCCCCCCCACCCCAAAAAAGTCAGAAACAATCTAATAAAAAAGGAAACATAACGTATCGTTTGTTATTTATTGCAAATTAGGCAACTTTACAAAGTTGGTATACAAAGATGTTCCTAATTTTTTACACCTGAAGAAAGTTCCAAAAAAGGAACGAAAAGTGAGTTTTTTATTAGGTTATTTCTAACTTAGCGCATTTATTTAATTATTGAACTAACTGTGGTCCTATAAAGTTAACTAAAACTAGGAAAAGTGATCACCGAAATCCGTCCGCCCGTTTCCTTACAAAATTTAACAAATTTCTTAAGCGAGCCAGACTTCCAGACCCGATAGTCAAAACTATTCTTTCATTTACATTGATAACGATACAGAATAGGAAAAGAGATACTTTTTCTAGTTCAGAAAATTACATTGTAAGTTAAACATGTGCGAAAATTTACTACAACTTGATTATAGGGGTACGTTTAATATGAATAAATTGTTAAAGACGAATATCTTTAAGAATTATATACAAGAAGGCCTGAGCATTACCCATTTTTCGCACCAGTTCATCCATTAAGTTCACAACTTGGTGTCGTTAAAAGCTTTCCACGTATCTAACAAAACTCAATTTGGGGCACCGAGGGATTAATAAATAATACAAATAAATGAATGATTAGAGTATGTTAAATAAGTTTAACCAACATCAATCAGGTATAAATTAGACCGTATACGAGTAAGAGGAACGGTTAACTGATAATTTAACGCAATTATTTTGCGATAATGAACCTTACCTGAAATATCAAGGTATATACGAATGGTCCTGAAAGTATAGCTACAGAAGGAATTTAATGTCAAGCACAGAAAAACAGCCTACTTTTAGAACCCAATAATCGTTTGAAACGTATTTTCAAAAAACATCCCTGCATTAATGCTCTATAAAACAACCAAGAATAATTTTATTTCAGCACAAATCGTAGCAAATTTGATATGATATATTTAAAATGTTGGAATTTAATCATTATTACAAAACGTTTGTCTAGTTTCCATTGTGTGAGGTGATTCTTTCATGGACAAATTAAAATACGGAAGGAAGCTCGCGAAGACAAGTGCGGAAGTCACTATCTAAAAGAAAGCATCTGCATTCTAATGAACGCTCTCTCTCTCCACATTAACCATATCGCCTCTCTTCAGGGAAGAAAGTGGACATTTCTTCTCACAGGAGAACGCAGGACGCAATTTGTATTCTTCGTTGCGTAAGACACTCCGGAAACTGAGTAAAATAATATCCTAAGACTTTTAGACACTTTAAAATCTTTTGCCAGTCAACAGAAGACAGTAACTAATTTAAGCGAATCGCTAATGAAATTAACAAATAATCATCAAAATGAATAAAATGAAACGTATTGATTATAACTACTGACTGTAAGATGCCAATTTGCAATACACTTGCGATTAAATTAAATACAAAATACGTAGAAGATGTACCGGCGATGTCCAATTCGTTGATTTTGAATATTTTGATGGAATTTACCAATGGAAGGTCCACGTATACTTTATTTAACATTGCCAGTAAACTGTCATAGTCCATAGTCATTTATAAAGTAAAAATAAGATGGCTATAATCTATCTATATATAAAAACAAATTTATGTTTGTCTCACTGTCTGTTTGTTCATTTTGCATTACTACGCCCTTCATCGGATCGCCAGGAAACTTTCGGATGTTGTTGAGTACACTCCCACGGAGGTTTCTGGCATAGTATGTCTAACCTAAGACAATATGCTATATACATAAACATATAAAAAAGGGAAAAAACATTCTACTGGATAGGTTTCGTGGCCCATACGCTCATATAAATCTCCAAAAGTTAATGCGGGTTGCCTCTACTCCTGACCTATAATACTATGCATTTTTTAAAATTACCAAAATTTCGCGCCGTAATTAACCTATTGCTGGCAGAAAGAAAACTGTCTGAGTAATAATAAACCTGTTTTACTCGTCTTCAATTGGTAAATTTTAATATTTAGTAATTGCTCACTTTTAAAAGCAGATAAAATAAATATAACCTATCCCTATATATATATATATAATTGAAGTTTCTGTCTGGAAGTTCGTCTCGAATAGACTACGAAACACAGCGTGAACTGTTCAAAACCAACCGCGAGTTATAAGTTTTTCCTTAAGCTTAAACACTAAAAATAAAATAGATTCATAACTTTTAATACATTCAAGGAATTCAACTTTATCAAAATTCTGTTCCTGTTGTTTCTTTTTTTAGGGTAAAATAAAAAGTGCCATACAACAAATAAAAAGATGGCCAATAAGTCAGGATATAAATTTATCACTATTTATTCAAAAGCGAAGTTTCGTCTCCTTAAAATTAAAATATTGTAACATAGAACCCATACTTAATTTCTTGTAATATTATGTTGAAGACTCAAAGAGAAGTCGAAACAGCACTTTTGAATAAATACTGATAAATTTCTATGCTGACTTATTGGCAGTCTTTTTATTTATTGTAAATTTTATAGTCTGAAAATTATGCTGTAAAAAGTGCTATTTGTCCTATTTCCGCGTGAACGAGTCGTGGGCATAGCTAATATTTCATAAATTACCTCATTTCACCCAGTTGCAAGCAAAATGGGTCTGAATAACTGACTAAACCGACATCGAAACCGTCACTATTCATGTCAATGACACTGAAAACGGTGAATTCGGCATTTATATGGGCCGATTTGGACCATTATCGCCCTCAAACCAGCCGACGGGGGCTGAACATTAACTTAACTAGCATGTTGTCGGTAAATAACCCACTCTTATCAGCCAACCATATCTTGACGGGACTGAACTTAGCCGAATCGGTGGGCCGTTTTAAACATGTTTGATCTCCTCTTTCCTAAATCCACCATAATGTAGATTTAACCAGTACTAGACAGGCATTATGATTTTAGTACTTTTTGTGTGTGTGTGGAGGGGGGCTACATACGAATGATCCTGAAACAGGCACAGGCAGTTTAGGAATGTAATTGAAAAAGGGAGATGTGGAAGATAGAGAAAGGTAGCCAAAGGGTTGACTAGTTTAAGTATCCTACCCGGTGATTCACTCAAAAGAGATGCAGGGAAATCACTGGAAAACCTGCATCAGGCAGGTCGGGCTATTCGGTACTATTCACACTCCCTTCCGAATGACGAGAGAGACTCAGCGGCTCGAAGAACAGTTGATTCTATACAAATCTAACAGACAAATAACCGCAAGAAACGATATTTTTCCAAATTTCACATTCACGTAATCTGTAACTTCATAGCAATGAACTAGGATGCTGACAACCTTCACAATTTACTTTGGAACTTTAAATCTCGAGAAATTCAAATGTTTTAGTTACATTCTCTGTCGGAGTAAGAGACTCAATCCAACTATTTCAATTTCATACCTGGCAAGGGAATTACTTTTTTTGTGTCACATATTCATCTTCACATATTGAACTTTGTAAAAGTAATGGTATTTACTCCATAAATTGAGCCCTAAAATTGGCACTCATCAAATCACTGTTCTGATGAAAAGAATATATAATTTACTGATTTCTATAAGTTATAATGTTCAAAACTTCTTAAAATTGTTAGTCTACTTTTACTGTTGTTCAGGAAAAGTTGGCAGGGGATGATTCCATTGAAAAATACATAAGTTTTGGTTCAAATAATAAATAATATTTTAGTCATTCCCGTATGCAAGACTTACCGATCCTTACCCTCCCGTTATTACTGTAAGTAATTCTTACGTCCGTCCTTGTAGCACGAAGGAACTGCACGTTTCTGTGTAATGATGCACCTTCGACTTTTCGCCAAATCATCCGGTGTAGACCACAAAAAAATCTTTCTTCAGCGTTCACTAACCTGCAAGCTCTCATATTGCAATTCGGTTTCTGACGCAATACATTATTAGTCTAAAAGAAATATATTCAAATGAAGCGTCAGCATCTGTTAAGAAGCATGGAAAATCTCTAAGCGCTGCGTAGGAACCAGAAATCAGGGAAAATAGATTTGTTATAATGTGATAATATTTATAGCTGAATTTTGTTGCAATGCGCTTGTGGCCTGGCAATGCAATAGCTTACCTAACGAAGATAAATAAGATATACGTCACAAATTTTTAAAATGTTTAGTTTTGGCCACATTATTATTTTTTTCAATTTGAAAATGTGATTTAGTATTAGTTTGGTTTAAATTTTATGATGCTTCAACGAAAAAATGTGAGCTTGTTGGTCTAAATTACAACGAGCCACAGATATTTAGAGAGTATTATTATTTCAAATGAATATGAAGATCAATAAAAACGAACAACACTAACAAATTCATAATTTTGGTTGTTATGGCACTTAAATAATCGTAGAACCTCAGTGTTTCTATAAGCTTTGACATGTAACACCTTCGCGTTTACTACTGAAAATTTTATATTGGTAGCTATCATTCATTTCAAAAAATTCAATAATAGATGCCTACCTACAGGCCGAATCGTATCAGTGTACCAATATATTTTTACTCATTAAATTTTTTATCTGTATTTATCGTCGATTTGTGTCTCGTTAGGTATCACATTATAACAGAAGTTATATAGTCCAATTAATATGCGATCTCTAACAATTTTTAAATTATAAATAAATTATCTAAAAAATAAACCCTGAATATATGTTTTGCTCTGGTTTATAAATTATATAATCATCATATACTATATACTTTAAGTTCTCATTGTACATGTAATTATCATTATTCGTGTAGTATGTCATTAAAATGCATATAATATTCTAGATACCGGTAGAAAATACGTTTTTAATAGAAACAAAAATGTCAACAAATTTAATAAAAACGTCAGAGCCGAGCCGAAAATGAGACTAATACAGTGAAACTCAGTTATAACGAGCAGATCCACGTTATGAATTGAAATAATTGTTTCTGTTCAAAAAATAACCAGGATAGAACGAATAAAAATCATTTCTATAACCAAAAAAATCTCTTAGTTTTCGGAACCTTACTTGGGGCGGCTGTGGCCAGACGGAAGTGAGAACAATGCATCAGTCTCTTTTACGTGACTGATTTATTCCCAATAATTCCAGACCGTACCTTTTAAGGTAAAAAATAACAGTGTGTACCGAGATGCATTTAACCCTACCCTTCATAAGACTGAGAATGAAAAAAATTTGTTGAATTAAAATTACTTTGTCAAGGACGATCAGTGATATAGTTGAAATCATGAGAGAAATAATAATAGCGTATTTGGTTTTATTGTGGAATCTCTGAAAATGAAAGCATAACCCTGGTTAGTAGCGATCGTCAAATTTTCCTAAATGAAAACCGGAAACTAATCAATACGATGTCTCCCAGGGGAAAAATTTTTGTTGCTGAATCGTCCTACTTGTGTAGTTGGAAACTGTATAATAATATCTTTTAGTGCATTTCATAGTTATGCTCGATTTGTAGGTAAGTAGTGCGGTCCAAAGGATAAGTATTATTCTTCTACCCCACACTTTTGGCTGGAAGTTAGTCAGAGAAATAGTGGATACATTTATTTACTGCGTCGTGAATCCTGTTTCCTCATTGCTTCTTCATTTTTGTAAAGAGGTTTCGCCTTATGTATGAAATATGGAATCCTCCTTCATGACATCTCCGTCGAATTTACGGCATGTAACACTTGTATAGCTCGTCCATAAATCAAAGATAAAGAAAGTAATTTACTTAGAGAGAATAATTTACTTTGGCCCCATCCTTAGCGCGATGAAATGTAGAAATTGGGTCGATGGGAACAGTTCAAGAGCTCGTCTCTCTATTTTTGTGTCCGGGCGGACCGCGGGCTAACCGCAGAATGTCTTCCAAAGAAGAGAAAACAGCTAGATGTATTATTAAAGTACATAAACAAGAATATAACGCAAAGGGGAATAACCACTTAATTGCGGAGAGAACGGATGCCCTTCACGGATGCTGATTGCAGATCGCTGGATAGCGCCGTTCCTGGTTCCCCTTTGCCTGTTTCACGAAAACGCAACGTGCGAGTTAGTCTGAAAAGAGATTTTAAGACAATCGAGGAAGGCACAAGTGGGTATGAAGAGAAACACGTGAAAATCTGGGATATTAAACGGGGGGTGTTCACATGATAAACTGAAATATTCCGGGCGTCTTCCACGAAATACGAAATAGTTACAAAACCAGTCTCAAAAATATTATATAATCAGCCGAGCCAATACCATACATTTTACATCAATTAAATAAATTCTCTAATTTGTTTTTGGCTTTACGGCTGTTTTAATTGCATAAAATAAACAGGATTGTAGAACCAATAACAGGCAATTTATTCATAAAATTTATTTAAAACTAACAGCAATGTTTCGGTACTAATTTTTGTACTTTTACTGGTTCTAAATTGGCTAAAAAGTTATGCAGCAATATATATATATATATATTGTAATGAAAAAACGCGGATTTTGGTGATATTGTGGCGTTATGAGGCGCAGTTCGGCCAACAACAATGTCAAGTCGGCTGAAAGCGGGTGAACCCCTGAAGGTGATCCCCCGCGGAAAACCCCCTCGGGGCGTGTGTAAAAAATGATGGCGGGGAACCCCGGAAGTTTATGAAATAAACCGCTGGCGGGGAACCCCTGAATTGTGTAAGGGCGGGGAATTCCCGTGTGAGAATTTAAAAGGGGAGCCGATGGGTGGCTCGGGATCAGATGGAAGGAGATGCTGTGAGAGGTGGTCAGAGGACGGACAACGGATCTGTCAGAGGGCAGATGAGTTGCGATCAGATGGAATGAGAGTTGAGACGAGATCAGAGGCTGTGAGAAGTGGGCAGAGAGCAGACGTGTCCAGACGTGATCAGATGCTGTGAGAGGTGGGCAGAGACGTCAGATGTGGTGAGACGTGAGCAGACGTGGTCAGATGTTTGCAGAGGTCAGATGTTTCGAGGAAGCAGATGAGTTGCGGATCTGGTTCAACTACCTTCATTGAAAAAAAATCCTGCAAGAAGCCAGAGAGACGCGGAAACATTCGTGAATTTGGATGTTTGTAGGCCCAGTAATTGTGGGTAAGTTATTAAAACGACGTGAAACTTGCTCATTGTTCTGGTTGGATAATATTTAATGATTTTTTTTCTTTCTATTTTCAGTAACTGCATACTCCATCTCTCGAGAGACCCAAAATCCCCTGAGATTAAGCCCATGTAATCACTTTAAATTAATAACTGAACAATTTTCAAATTGATTATGATTTCTTGAATTGATTAATTAATGTTTTATACCCTAAAAAGTATATTACAATATATATATATTCAATGAATTCTACGTCATCAAAACTCTGTACATGTTGTTTCGTTTTTAGGGCAAAATAAAAAACTATTTCGGCGCGAATGAAGTCGCGGTGGTTAGCTAGTTCTTGAATAAGATGGATGCCATATTCCACAACGCGTTAAGAATTATTACTGGCTGTTTCAGATCCACTCCGATCATTAGGCTTTTAAAACAAGTAAAAGAATTACCTCTGTCTTACAGAAGAATATTTGCAAAGCACGCAATAACAGCCAAAATTTCGATGAATGCCAAAGTTAGAGACATCTCCTATAATCTGCCCCAACAGAAATCTACCAACATCCTACTACACGATTCCAAAAAACGTCTCCTTATTAAATCCCCCCTCCCCGTCTCTAACTGATATTAACTCCTTCTCATTAACTCCTCCCTGAAGAAGATACACGGAAATCTCGACTGACACATTCCTCACCAGATACACCAACAATAAAAAGTACAGTATCAACTGGAATTCAATAATTAATGATGTTATCGAACTTTACAACGACCCAAGACATATATACTGACGCGTCAAAATCTACGAATGGAGTTGGATGTGTCATGCTCACAAAAGGATCATTAAAAACTCAAGCAATCCACAAGGACGCTCCTCCTCTTACGGCTGAGATGTCCACAAACCATTGCTTCGAAAATACTGTTCCAAATACGTTAATACTATGCGACTCATTAAATGCTATAAACGCGATAAGAAAACCTGACTTATATCTGAAAAAACTAAACAACATCAGAGACAATATTTGGAAATCCAATAACAATCACCATATCACTGTATGCCAGATTCCTGACAATAGCAATATCTTAGAAAACGAGTTAGCTGACCACCAACCACAATTTAATATTCAATCATACATGCTCCGATATATACATGATATATAACACGAAATTCCTGAACCACTGGATCCTCAGCAGAAGATCAAGTAACAACGGACTCTTCCACCTACACCTGACCAACCATCAAGATCTACTCTTCCCCAAGAATCTCACAAGAAAGGATCAAATAGTGCTTTTCAGTGTAAGGGCCAACCATACTAATATCTATCACAACTACCCTTTTTCCAGAGAACCTCCACCCCAGTGCAACTCTTGCAAAATACACCTAACCACGGACAACATCATTTTCCACTGCGCCAATTACAACTCTCAGAGAGTAAATACAATTGGATCGTATGGACTACACGTCATCACATCCTCGTAAGAGACAATCAAAAGACTATTAGAATGTTTAAACGTGACCAACATGTATGACTCAAGAAATTTGTAAATCTCATTTGATACATTAATCTCATTATAATTTTCTTTTTTTATTTGTTGCTAATAACATCACAGTTGACGCGACCTAAAATTATTATTTTTTTCAAAAGTTCTCTCAGTTCCTTAAAATATGAACCTACTTCTCAAATTATTTAAACAATTTAAGTTATTTTAATTCTGATCGAATCGTTGTTGTAAGGACAGCATTGAAATTTAGTGAAAAGAAATTTATGTATGGAAAAAAATATTCTGAGTTATGTTCACACAAATTGTTTCATAAAATTGTATTATAAATATCATTATTATAATATCAAGTTTTCTTTGTATATATGGATTGATAAATTTAATTTCGGAGCAATTTAACTGTCGAACTCATTTATAATCATCATACAACAAATAAATATATTGTAACAATGAATGTGAAACTGGGTTTCATAATTTTGAAAATTAAAACACAAGATATTATTCGGCATTGGTCAAAGATTATCTCATCTCTAGCCTTGAGCGGCCTGGTGCATCAAATTACGGGACTGAAAGCTTTGATTATGAAACGAATCCTACGTACACAGTACAATAACGACGCGATCCAACTTCCTGAGTGTAGATGTATTCCGTTAATTTTTGTGGCGTGAACTTTACGCTAGGAGTAGTAGAGTAATTGACATAAGATTTCATTACATAAGGACCGTATGAAAAGGACAGCTCAAGAATGTCCTGAAGAAAAATAGATTCAGTGTATTGTGCACAATGTGCAAAGACCAATCTGTAGGAAAGACAACTCATTGATTTTTCTCTTAAATTCTGAAAGGAGAAGGTGACAAACCACGACTGCGTGAATATTTTAATTCTGAGCTAATTATAAGATGCAATTTAATTACACTAAAGTGGTTCATTCACAACAAAGATTTGTCTAAGTTGTCTACTATTGATAGGATATGACGAGTATCTATTTTTCTCTGTAAAGTTTTGCTCAAGATTTTCTTACATTAACTACTTGTTAATTATAGACTCTGCCTACAATATGATGAACCGTCAACTATTGATTAGATCATCGATTTAAGTAGTTATAATGACTGGCATACAGCTGCGCAAAAGCTGGGTGACAAACTGTGTAGTAATTATCTGTGTACCCTCTTTGCAGAAAATAAGTAGATTAAATTAAAAACATTCAAGCGAAAGAAGTGGATCGTATTGAAGCTAATTAGTAGGTTACAGCTAATTTAGGGGCCCGGGGTACGAGTCCCTGGTCCGGACAACATTTTTCCATTATTGAATTTATTCTAAATTAGCTGTAAGTTATTAATGACCTTCAATTGAAGCATTCCACTTCTTTTCACTTTAATTCTATCTATTCTTTGATCAATTTACACATTGTTCGTTCTTCATCGTGTTACTAGCATTAGGTTGTGAAGAATCTGACTAATAAATTGTAGGTAGACTTGGCTTAGGTTACAGGATTGGAAGGATGTTGAATCAGTCCTTGGACGTCAACTCGGATTAGCTCAGTGGTAGAGTTACCACCAGGAAAGCGGGAGGTCCGGTGATCGAGCCCTGGTCCGGTCAACATTTTTCCATTGTCTTTCTTCTAAAAAAAACATTGTCAATTTGAAGTATCCACATAAACCCAGACAAAATATAAGCTCTTTTCAAGTTAGTTGATTCAATAAATGTTTGCTGACTTAAGCACGTTAATTTCATTTATTTTCTTAGTTCACTAAAATGGGCCAAAAATGAGGATTCAAACTGGTTTTAGGCCTACTTTGAGTCAAAGTTTTAATATCTTATAGTTGTGGGCTTGAGAAGAAAATCATTTCGCCGTTTTTATGTAAAAGTAATAGAAACTCTATGCAATGATTTAAGATAAGATTTTGTAATGTACTCCCATCTTTTCTCAAGATAGAGAAGACAGATTCATATTTCTAGAAACATTCTTATAGCTTTATATAACAACGAAATAAGTTTAAACGAAATAGGTTCGACCCTTTACTTGTGGAAAATAAAAATGTTCAGCCCTGTAAGCGTGCCAGACACCCAAAAGTATTTTTTTTATTTACAAATATTTCGTATTTTATCCACTTTCAGGCCAATGACCTCTCCTGCCCTAAGGTTTTCCAAAAAAAAAGTCAGGGTGAAAATTTAGAGAAAGATTCAATATATCTTTGCTGAAATTAGTTGGTACTAAATTGAACTTGACCCGGTTCCTGACCTACCTTGTGACCTACTTAACTTGGGAAAACGGAAATAATGCCTGATCACATTGTTCAGCATGGTGTGAATCCTGCCGGAGGCTCCTGCATCTAGGCTGCACTTACAAACACAAAAACGGCATTAAGGCTTTCTTGAAGTCCGCTATAAACCGCTAAATAGATCTACGTCGTTGATGTTCTGCGAAAGTGGTTTAGTACACAACCATTCCGGACTTCGTGTGCCCAAGGTCGGGATTTTATATAAGAATTTCCCTCGAGCTTACGTGAATATTATGGGTCATTCATAGTATGCCAAGCTTGACACAGCCACTAATAATGATACAAATGTGTACGAAATTTAAATTTAGACTATATTTGTGTAAAGTTTGTAGAGAAACTGGTCAATTACTTTTAATCAAGGGACTTATATGAAGATCAGGAGTTTGGCTGTTGGAAATAAACAGTTTCAATTATCATTAATGTCCCGAATCTGTAACCGATAATGTAGTGTTATTAACTTATACGACCTGTTCGCCTAAACATCCTGTATTGGACGCAACTGTTAATAAAACCTCAAATTAGTGATTTTCATAGCGAAAATGTTTAATTTTATTTACTCAATAATAGGTTAGATATTATGTGTACAGTTTCTCTTAAAATATATTATTTTATAATTTATTTTTGATTCAATGATTTTTATCCACATCTGTTTATATGTAAAAATTTACATTTGTTCCCCAATTATTAAACAGTCAGTTTCATAGATTTTCGAATAAGAGAGCTAAGTAATGATTGGCATAACTCCTTAAATTTCTTGGTGTCCATAACGAGAATATTATCTAAACTTTACTATTATAATTGATAAATCTATACCAATAAATAAAATTGAAGTGTTTGTCTGTCTGAAAATAGACCCCGAAACAACTGATCGTATTTCAATGAAAATGAATGGTTAGTTCTAACTTCGTGCATGTTTCATTTCGATATCTTGCACGGTTCAGGAGATATTAATATAAAAAAGTAAAACGTATTCTACCTTAAATGTTTCGTGGCCCATACGCTTATCAAAATCTCTTGATCTATAATATTATATATATTTTAAATTATAAACATGTCGCGTCGTAATTAACATGTTGACAGAGAGCTAAGTTCCTTAGAAATAATAAACTTCTTAGGATCGTAGATACGATGTATACGTAAATTGGTTTTATTTTTCGCGTCAGGTAAATTATTTAGACCAAAGTTGGCATGTAAGCCTTATAGGTGATTGTCTAGAAAATAATATAGATAGCTCATAATGAGGCTGGGATTTTAATTACCAAATATTACGGTGAAAGAATCAATGTATATATTACTTTTAATTTGTAACAATGAGTAAAACACATCATAAAATAAAACTATGAGAACATAATAATTATCTACAGTTAAATTAATGAACACTTCACAGAAAAACTAAACCAAGATTTTAATTTTTCAAATAACATTTCCTCAAAAAATTTGGGAGTTCTTTAGGCAAAGATATACGCAATCAAATTTCTTCTAATATTAAATATATCGAATGGATGCAATTACATATTAATTAATCCTTAGAGATCCAACAAGGGATATTTTGTTTCTTGGATTGCGTCTAGTGACGGTCGCGGCTGAAAGATATGTTTATCTCACTTCTACGTATAATTAAATCTACTTTTTATAATTTTATACTAAAAAGTTCAGTTAACACTTGTTTATATACAAATTTTGTTTGGATTTTTATATTTAAAATACTTCAAATCTATTATACCCCCGATGAAGTCCAAGATTGAGGACGTAACGCCGTATTATTAAATTATTTGTGACAAACTAGACTCTTCATTCATTTAAGGATGTTTCGTATTCTGCTAGACTTCATATAACTATCAATACATCTAATAGGTTCACGTAGCTGCTTTAAAACAGCTGTGTATGTTAAAAGAATAACTGACAGTCAAAAAATTATTTATGTAATTATTTACGAACCTCTTTTATTTCTGTTTTAAATTGTCTGTAAAATGGTACTTAATTTATCTTCATATAATTTGAAAAGCCGGGCATAAAGGAAAATATCATTTATATTGGACACACGATCGATGAATGTGTGTAAATGTATTTTTTGGGTTCATAGATCCCGAACAACCACTAGCCGACAGTTAAATTTCCCATAAAAGTGTAGATTATTTAATTTCTTACGTTCCCACGTGAGAAATACTAATAATGATTTAAATCTCATAATTTTTTAATAGTTTTGTTAATCGCAAATATTTTCGGAGAATCCACTTCCAATTATTCACTCTAAACCTTGAAATAAATATTCACAGTCTTACCGAAAATATTTAAGAAATAATGTAAATACACTTGAAATTAAAATTGATAAAATATTACCAACAAATATTTGAATGTATCTTTACGTTTCATGTAACAGGGCGCCAGAAACCGATGACGTCTACAAACTGTTTCTGTGTCACCTGCAAACTATTCCCTTTTCACACTAAAATGGTTGGACCCAGTGAGAAAGTTCTTATACATATTTAACTACCATAAGACATACCGAGAGAAAGAGATTCCTTTCTCGCTTTTGATAAGGGAATGCTATAATTGAATATGGTGAAACAAAAAGTCATAGTTTTATAGTGTATAATAGTTTTAGAAATGTTAAACTGCTACCCTCTATATCGAGACTAGATGGACATCATTCTAAATGAATGACAATAGGTTCCATTTTCAGAAAAGCAGCCGAACGGCTTTGGTAACGTTGAATAAGTTTGAGAATCGAAATTTTCCTTCATCATTTGAAAATTTAATATTCTCAATTTTATTTTATTTTTATCTTCGTAGCTATTCAAAATCTTTGATGTCTGGATGACAATATAAATTGGAAAATATTATTATACAAAGTAAAAAGAAGTGGAAAATGAACAATGTAATGAGTTTCAAAACCAATAGGCGCAATATCTGATATAGAATGTAGACAAATCAGTAACTTTAAGAAGTATTAAGATCAGGCACTCGGCTAGTACAGTTATTATATTTATGAGTGTGTGTTGGGAAGAGAGAGATGTGGGGTGTTTTCATTTGCTACTGAACTCGTGCACCAGTATTACATATTAATGAAATGTCTGTGGGTTAATCACATTCGATTCCTGACCTGCCATCGATTCCCATACAGCGAAGGCAACGATTGCGGCCGCCGCTTGACTCGACCCTGCGAAACATCGTCGTCTTCCGACGAGGCATCCACATCGCGCAGTTCGAGCGACGCAGACCGACGCCTCTCCCATCGCCGCCTCCTCAGCCTCTGCGGTACGACGGGGGGCGGCGGCACTTTACCTCTGTTAGGGTCTGCCAAACGTGACACGAACATTCCCTTGTAGGGCGAATCAGACTGTGGAGGCGGTAAAGTCCTGTGACGACGCGGAGGCGGTTCTGGCCTGTAGCCCACGACACGGCCAGGCAGTGTGGCCGACGTCGACGCGGTGGCCACGTTGTAGAAGCCGCTGGACTTTCCTGGCGCCGCCCCCAGCAGCCAACCGCCCCCCCAGGGCCGACGTCGTCTCTCCAGCAGACGCTCCAGCTCCCGCCAACGGCGCCGGAAGCGGGCCGCGAAGCCCTCCGTCTGAGGAACGTCTCTGCTCGGCGTCCAGACCTTCTGCACGCCGAGCATGGCCACGGAGAGGGTGTCATGAGCTTCTCCGCACGAGTCCCGGGACCTACTGGCCGTGGTGAGGGGTTCCGGTGGCTGCCCGGGCCGTGACGACGCTTCCGGTCCTCCGCACCCAACCCCCACTCGCACGCCACAGAAACCATGATCCAGATTGTCTCACATCTCTTCCGATAGTAAACTCATAAAGTCAGGTCTGTCACTCTTCTAAACAGTAAATCGGCATACAAAATATACGAAAATAATCTTCATCCAATTTCCAATTCACCACTCTCATTGATATTTCTTCACTTTAGTTTTGTTTCATTCTGAAATGAACTTATTCATTGGAATTTTCTGATGAACATCTAGACTCGGATTAGCTCAGTTGGTAGAGCACGCGACTGGATATCGCGAGGTCAGGAGTTTGATTCCGTGGTCCTGTTGTCATTTTCCATTCATGTCTTTCTTCTTAAATTAACTATATGCTTTACCGGGCTTCAATTGAAGCATTTCCACTTACTTTGACTTTTTTAATATTTTTATCGGAAATCAGGAACTATTTTCTCATAAATACTATCAGAATAATAATTTATCCGTTTCATAGTTTCCCAGCTTTCTTGCAGACCACGTACAAATATAAAAATTCATGAACTCAAGTGGGATAACTTGTTAATTGTGAGACATTATTTCAATTATTAAATACGTCGCATCATTATTAAAATATCTATAGCAGAAAATAATCTCCCCGAGGAAGTAAACTTCTTTTGATCGCATGTGAAATTTATTCGTTAATTATTTTTATTTTCGCATCAGACAAATTTAATATTAAGTAGCTCCTGAATTTTCAAATCAAATAAAACTGTTATGTGGTTGATAGAGATATTCATCATACGTGTTACTTAACATTCACGGTAACAGCAGGAGTGAGTTTTAAGACTTATATGAACATTGTGTATTCACATATTATACCCGAGTATTACAATGGAGTCTAGGACAGCAACAGTCCAATAAATAACATCTATGTGGACAGAGAGCAGACACCGAATATTGTCTGTATAACTAAAACTTATATTGGTATTTAGGTGTATTAATAATTTTAATAAATGATTGGTTTATATTTTTACACATATATAAAATAATAAGCGCTAAATTATTGAATAAAATGTGAATAGTGATAATCTCGTTAAAGTGTTTTTTTATTTTTACATGTAAACAATATAATCAGTGAAACCTGACTTTACGGCGTCAGAATCTGTGACCGCACAGTACCGGTGCCGCAAACCTGATCCTGCCAGTATCCTGAGCTGCCTGTACTTATACCTTCAACAAAAATTAATGAAGTCTATTTTTGAAATATTTTGGTAGGAGATAATTAGTGGTAAAACGTGAATATCGACCATGTCTAAGAAAGAAACTTCGTCAAGCCTAAGAGACTTGGGCGTCAAGGGTCATATATCGTATATATATAAATTTAAATTCTAATAAAATGAGGTAGTAAAATAATTTACGCATAGGAAACGATATTTGTTTATGGTTATATTTTCAAGGAATTCATATGTATTGAGAATTATTGTGGATCAATATATAACTTGTTTACTTTTCTGTAAAAATAAATACAGGTCTGATTTGAATAATACTCCCGTATTACGTAAATGTGAGAAGACGATGCGCCAAATTGGTCTGGCGGTAGACTTGGTTGTTCACATTTGTATAACGTCTCCCTTCATTTCTGCGGAAGAACATGTACGAAGACCAAGGGCAATATTTGCCACGCTAGGATGAAGCCCAAGCCTTACACCTAAGAAGCCAGTCAACACAGATCCATAAGAATCGTGAACCAGATTTCTCAGACCAGAATCATATACTGGTGTTACAACTTGCCCACCAGCCAGCACGGATACCGAAGTAAGGTGAACCACATTTGTATAGTCTTCCGTTCTCACGCCTAATACGTCAATAAATATATTTACAAAAAATCTCACGGCCGTTTTTAAGATTCATGGGACTATATTTAATTTCCTGCACCAAAATTTTGATTTATATTGGGTCAGTGTTCTGATTCACACCTCTAGTCTCGAGGATTCAGTGGTGGTTAACATGAATCTACGAACAACATTCAACATCAAGATTGTAAATGAGTCACCCTATCGAGTTGTAACGTATCACTGTGGAAGAATGCAGTTCAACATCGAATAAAATCCTCGTGGACGGAAACAGGTTTAGCATCAATCTCGTTATTTTGATGTCTGACATTGTAAAATCATACTACTGGAACGATTAATAAGTTAAAAACGGGAACATATTTTATTTCTTTCTCCACATTTCTCAAAAAGTCAGAGCTTCTGATGATGATCCGGCGGTAACAGATAAGTTAGTGGTGTTACAATCACAAATTTATCGAAATCGTATTTTGGTCGTCAAGTTGAGGATGTACGCATGAACGTAGTTCTGTAACAGCTAGAAAGAGATCGCTAGCATAACGCGTATAAATGTGTATTGTTAGACCTGTGCGTAGCCAATCTCAAGTTATTTACGACACTTGGAGGAAATGACTTGTGGTTCTTGTGGGGTATAACTTACTAGAGCGAAAACCCGCCAATTGGCTAATGACCTGCCGAGCGGAACATTCGTTACGTATTCCGATACAGTAGTAAACAAACGTTCGCGAATAAAATTTGAGCTTATGTACTTCCTCGAGAATATTTTTCTTGTAGATTATATCCAGACAAGAAAACTCTGTAAGACAAAATTGGATAGGCTCTGGTCGTAAAGTATGTAGTGTAAGATTTAACAGAAGAAACGTCAGGGTTAATCTTTAATGACTAGTTTTAATAATAGGCCATCCATTCATATTACAAAAATTAATTGCTATTGACATAATTTTCTCACGCTGTCTCACGAACTATATTACCTGACATTACAGAACTACATTTCATGAAAATACAAAAGAAGTAATACAACTTAGCAGTTCATGATAATTCTAAAACTCGCATTGTAAAATTTATCAACATGTTTGTAACCTGCTAATTCAATTTTACAAATATTATAATACCAACTTGGTTTCAACCAGGTATAAAGCGTATTTGTTGATCTTATAGATAAAAAATAGAACACCTATTTATTTTTAAATCAAACAATTCCTGATAACATCCAAAAGTTGTATTCCCTTTATTGTGTTTCCGAGAGATATAGTTCTCTAATTTCATTTACCAAATTATTCAGAATTTATTGGCTGATTTATTTATTTAACAATATATTTTGATTATTTTCCATTGTGTTAAAGGTAAATCACACTTTACAAAGAGTTCATATTTGTATAATAATATGTAAATAATTGTCACTGTGGTCGCTAATGACCAGGCAGTCGATACAACCGTTATAAATAAATTTAAAAAATAATGAGTTCATTAAAATATGAGGTCTTTCCCGGTGAATGGCATGTATAAATTCCTCTCGGGTTTCCAACCGAGTCAAAGAGATTATCAGTGACGTTTCAATGGCTTGCTATGCCATCATCTTCAGAATGAAGTTGTCGATTCCGAGATGAAAATTCCAGTTTCGTAGGCTTATTTCCTCAAGAAGAAACAGTTTTCAAACCTCAATAATTTCCATACTTTTACACATAATGGTGTAGTTACTCTATATAAATTATCAATAGTAACTGGTGTTCCCTTTATAAATTACAATGTAAATGAAGCAAAATAAGTTCTGAACTGTCAAAACATGAGGCAATGCACAAATAAAATATTAACTTTTTCTGAGATAGTGCGGCAACCATTTTTCTTTTTCCTGGACCACTTGGCTTGGATTGACCCAATTACGAGATCCTTCACTTGACATTTTCGCAAACAAATGATGCGATATTAGAGACCATTCAACGATTATCCTTGACGGATTTCATTACTTGATTGGAAGAATTTATTGTTACATAGATATGCTGTCATTACAGCGGCCTGCCTGTATAGTGACTAATCCAAGGCCTTCTAGATGCTGCGATACAAACAGTTAAGACCAGTTGCGCGTGACTAGCCTTCGCATACCTGGCTGGTGGAAAACGTCGTGAGGCGGCCATCACGTGTCCAGGAACACAGACTCTGGTGCAGTGCGGAGGGATCAATTGAAAAAGATTAATGAGCCTTCAGGCTTCAGTATCTCAACGATCGGGAGGCAAGAAAAGGAATGAGAGTTAGAGATGATCGGGTCTCGGTTCAACATCCGGCGAATTTGCTTCTCTCTTTCAATATTATTGTATCATATTTAAAAAAAGGGTCATATACCCAAAAAATCCTTTATACATTCTTTACTCTTTTCGCCATTAGTCTAATATCACGAAAATTGACTCAAAGAACTGTATGGTTCCAAAATATCATCATCAGCGAGCTATATAATTATTCAGAAAGCGATTCTATTTGAAGACATCCGTATTATTGGAAATCTGTCAGTTAATTTTGAAGTCAGGTCCCGTCATTATACTTATCACTTGTACCACTGTGGTTTCGCACGACTTTCCTTGTCTATCATTCATACGAGCTGATGGAATGCCTATCGAAGACAGGGAAGGCCTAGAACATCCTACTCTGGTCGGACATACACTTTGTCGAATCTGTCGACACATGTAACCGAAATTATTGCGCATTATCTTCGTTGGCGTGGTCAGTTCTTCAGTACTGAGTAGAGTAGCTCCGACCGTAATCGGATTGATGTTTGATCGTCCCTCTCGGCGTTACAGGTTTCCGTGTCCAACTAAAACCTCCAAAACACAGACAAATTGTGGTGGGGCGCGACAGGTGTTTCACCTAGTCTCTTCTCCGGGACGGAATCAAATTAATTATATTAATTTTGCAGCGACAGCTGAGAATTGCTTAACCTCAGAAATATTACGAAAACAGATACACGGAAATTCACGCCGTTCCAAAATATCAGGTCAGGTTGTAACAGTTTGCAAAACAGATTTCTACTTGTAAGGCGCCTAAATGTGGAAAATGAAACACGTTTAGGACCTTATATGCGTAAACAGGAAAATTTGCCTTCCGCATACGTCTTATAATGAAGCCAGCTCAGTTAAAAGGGCAGCCGAGGAATTATCAGCTCAAAAAATATTTCTTATGATAATAAGTCACAGTTAGTTTCTTAATAATATATTTAAGTTTCCGTTATGTCTTCAGAGGAGAAATATCGGATCGAGTGGACCTAAAGATATCACATCTTAGGAAAAAGCAATTAAAAAACTATAGAATTTTTTTAATTTATCAATATTTATGAAAAAATTTAACTTAACTAAACTGTTAACCGTATGTAAGATACTTATCACAATATTATGTTCTTTTCTTATATGTTAATGTAAATTCTGTTGGTAGTACAATTGCGTGACGTTCAACAATGAACTCATCAAATGCCTTGAATATCGTAAGGTCTGATTTACCTTTAACATAATAAATCACCCAATAAAGTCTTAATTAATTTTGGTAAATGAAATTAGAATTACGTTTCTTGAAAACACACAAAAGGGGATACAACTTGTGGACCTTATCTGAAATTATTTGATTAAAAAAATAAATATGAGTTATCTTATAACGTGAAAAATTACCTACTGAATCAAGAAATGTAGGAGGATGAAAATAGACGTGCATACGAAGAGGCCAAAATGACAACAGCGTATCTTTAAAGTTTATAATAACAACGGAAAAATATGAGGATGAATGAAACAGAAAGTTTATAATAGAAGAGAAACATAAATTATGTTTAAATTACATGTGTCATTTTAAAAATGAATAGGCGAATTGTTAAATCTATTGTGAAGCATCTCACTCATCAGTCTAGAAAAAATATTACCATTCAACATCTAAAAAAATTTACATTTTCAATGTTTATGGTTATTTAAATATACATTCTTCGACAAGACTGAATCATGTTGTACATAAAATTTTTAATTGTTTTTAATGGTCATCAATGCGGCGTTTAAATGACAGTTTTGTTTGGCCAATGTATCAAGAATTGCAATCTAAACACTCAATTTGGTACACAATCTTAGAAATATCTTGATTCTATAAGTAATTTTTTCCTTTTATAAGATATTGTATTATGCATATCCTATTCTAATATATATTTTTATAGTTATATCTCACCAGGTGAGGTTCCAAATTTAGGAACAAAACGCTGTGTATGAACTACTATTAAGAAAGTTTATATTAATTTTTTCTAACTTAGACTGTTTTATTTATTATTTTAAACAGATATTATAACTAATTAAAATAAGAAATATTTGAAAATTTCAGTCATATAATTGTATAAAAATAACATTTCCTCAATAATCTTTTCTATATCTACCTAAAAAAACTATTCTCCCTGTAATTACCGTATTCTTCAATATTCAATTATAATTCTGTCTTCCTGAAAATTATTAAGGCCATTCGTTATAAAACTTGAAAGAGACACGGATAATTGTGCCATACCTTTCTACTATTTTCATTTCTTCCGTAAGGCAGGTTCCTTACGGCGGTCGGTATGGCTTCGTCTAAAATAGTAAGGTTCATTTACATTGCAAGTTTCGCTAGAGAAAGCCATGACATCAAGCTCCGTGTCAAACGGGTTGAATAAATACTTATGCAAATGTTCTGCTAGAATTACTATTATACAAATGTGAGATAAGCCGTATGCAACGTGCTGCTATGAAGTATCAGACTTTCTCTTTTCGATTCGGGTATTCAATTGTGGGAAGAATCTCTAGTACAGTTGAACATTTCGGCGACTTTTTCTTTACTCGCTTCTCTAAGTCGTTACCTTCAGGATTAAAAATATCTTTACTCAGTAAGGTGAATGGATACACAACTAATCAGTGCTCAGTTGTGATCAGTTATGTTTGAAAGGCGCCAAGAAAGAATACTCGATCCTTAAAACGAATATCAAAGGAATGGGTCCATAAATTTGATACTAATAAAACAGCGTCTCTGTTTTTACATTTCTTAGTCGGCTGGTATGATGAAACTTCCAACAACAGTAATTTCAATAAACATGAACTACAAAGCGCAAAAGAAGTCAATTCACGATTTCCATAACCGATGAGAACAAGTTAACTATAAATCTTTTTTCAGAGTACTAACTACAAAACATAAAATGTTTACCAAAGCCACTAGCAATACTAGAAAATTTATATACGTTGTAATCTTTAAATAGGCAAGCAAGTAGAATAAAAAATAATAAAGTTTAAAATTTTATAATATATTTGAAAAGAAAAACATCAAACAAAACTTATCTTCCAACAATTTAAAATATGCATTTTAGTAAATAAATATACAATTAAAATTAAGTATAACAAAAAAATTGAATATATTTCTCAGGTGATGGTGGACTCAAATACCTGGCATTTATTATTTTGAAGACTAATTGTTGGTGGCGATGACCACTGTGGCATTTAGTTGTACATTACACCGTAACATTTGTGGTCATTGAAGCGACAAAGATTATAGAACTACTGCCGCCTTTGAAATCTGGCTAAACACCTCGTCTCTGCTACCACCAGGTATTTGCACGTCTGAATACAACTTAGCTAGCTGTCTTATATCCTATTAACCACTGCCCTGTCTGAATTCTTCATCCCAACTGCAACAAATGCTGTATTTGAAATTCCCTTGACTTAAAACCTTACGCATACTTCGACAACTGCTTTTCTGAGTTCCTCCTCCTAACTTCTTAACAAATGACTAACAACTTTAACCACCACTCCACAACAACTACTGTCTGCCGCTTACATTCTGAACTTCCATTAACCAACTCTATATGAATTCTTCATCAGACTTCAACCACATCTTAACGACAACTCCTCTTTCAAACCACTCAATGTTTTTCCGCCAACCACAAAACCTCCAATCATCCCCTCTCTCTTTTGAATTACTCCCGACTTTAGCCAATAGTAATTCATTTTACATTTTTCGAGTTTCAATACGGGGTCCACGTGTCTTGATTCAAAGGCGTGAAACTTAACGCACCAGAGGTTATTGAACTTTCTGTTGAAAGTTTGAGACGTGTCAAAATGTTGACATCGAAGCTTATACACCCGAAAAATTTACGATCGTTAACTAGCCAGTGGTGCTTCTTAATCCCTCAAAAGGTCAGTTTAATAGATGATATGATGCCAGGCCGCCACTAACTGAAGAGCAACGATCCCACGCGTTCCGCAGCTCGGAAAATTTAGATTAACAAAATTATTTAACTAAAATTAAATAAAAAATAACTCCCTTAATAATTTATTAAACATGTGTACACTACACTTAAATGTCTTTATAATTAACATCTTTTTGCTTTAGAAACTGTAGACAAAACAAATATTATCGGGATACTAACTCAATAAGTGCATTTATTGAACACGACCTTTCGGCGACGAACTTATCTTCTCATCTTCTGGTGAAGATAAAATACGAAGCGTCTGTGATATGCGGATGCAATTAATAATTTCGTTCATTTCTTACAAAGTCAACTCATTGTAAACCTTCATTTATGTATTTTTATAACACGATAATGATTTATAATTGCAGCATATGAGATAACAACAGGAAAAAAATTTCACTTATATACGAGATTACAACTTAATTATATGATAAATAATGAAGTAGCTTATAAGTAGTATTTATTTATATTATAAATAACACACAACCTTATGCAGGGCGTTGAAAATAGTAAGAGCTTATCAGGTTGCATGCTACTTACTTCATCGCCTACTTTTACCTATTTCTTGGCTACTTTCATATTTGCTAATTTTAAACTGATACATACATTCTTATATTTAAATTTTTTAATACCCTAAGTCTTAATCCATATGTGCTGGTTATTGAAATTAGAATCAATTAAACTAAGCGGTAAGCTTACAAGTTGAGGGTTGAAGTAATGGGAAACTTTATTTCAGTATGGACAAGAAGACAAGTGTAAGCTGATCTGTGTTGGATAGAAATACGCATCAAATAAATTTAAATGAAATGAATTGAAGTAACAGGTGCTGACTATTGCATGTTGTACCAGAAGGCGTGGTCTGGGAACCGAACTTCCGCATCGCTTTCGCTGCCCTCAACCATAAACCAGATCAAGCCACGGTCCTAAACAGTTTACTATTCATCAAATAAATAATTATTAAAAATCTTAATTGCTGTTCATCTGCAATTGCGCTGTTTGAACACTATACAGATTTGAAGATCAAATCTTGAAAATAAAATGTATGAGATTGACAGTTAATACATAACATACTAAACGAAAGGGTTAGAAGATGAGGAGTAAAGTACTCAATTTTTGAATTTTTTGAAAGTTGTCTGCCTATTAAAGATTATATTTACACTTAGGTATTAGATCCCCGTTGGTTTTTATCACTCTAAATATTTATAATATCGTTAAAGGTGCTTTTGAATAAATTGCTCCATAATAATCGCTTTAAAGAAATTCGTTATATAATATGTATGTATTCATCCACGTGTCCCACGTATTTTATTTATTTTTTGATGTCCTTCTTTAACAAAATGCAAGGGGTTCTTCTCAGCGAGATGTTATCAAATCATATCTCAGACCATTACGGCGGTGGTTGGACGCGCAAGATTCTACGGAAAATCACAACATAATTTTCTGGCTTTAAAATTTATAGTAAATAAAATGACGGTCAAAAAGTCAGCATATAAATTTATCACTATTTGTTCAAGAGCGACGTTTCGTCTCCATTTTGAGACAGTACACAGTTCTGTCCAAACACATACATATTAATAATCACAATTTAGATTGGCAAAACGTGGAAGTTTTAGACTAAGAAAATAATTACTTCTCGAGAATTATGAGTGAAATGTTGTATATCAGGTGCACCCTCATGCAATCAATGTTAAAAATGACACGAATAATTTGAACAAAATTAACGATACTTTTTAGTTGTAGTAGTTCAACGTTCTAATATTCTTCTCCATTGTTAAAATTTAACTGCCGTAAGCACCCATCGTTACTACGTCATTTTGGCCGTAACCGTCGCTGGAGATGGTCCATGCGCGACACTAAATTCTTCACATAACCTTTTCGGCTGAGGGATTCAAGGAGTAAATATGATCAACTACTAAATTTTAAAGTTTTGAACCATGTTATTTTATATATTAATTTAAAAATTGTAATATAGAACCCATTTTTAACTTATTGTAATATTATGTTTGCAGTACGACTAAGGAAGTCACAAAATGGAGACGAAACGTCGATTTTGAATAAATACTGATAAATTTAAATGCTGACTTTTTGACCGTCTTTTTATATATCCCCGGAAAATCAATATGACATCTTTCTGCTACGATGTAGCTTATATTTATAGCTCAGATCATGTGATTACTCAATAAGAAATATAAGACCAAATACAAGCTTGGGCTAAGGAGACATTTATTAATAATTAATCATACTCTGCCCGGAGTGCCGATTACTGCGAATTACGTTAATTCGTATGTAGGCATTTAAATAATGAGATATTCGGACCTGTGGCTACTTAATCCTGGATGAATTATAAATGGGAGTTTCAAATTGAACTAATGTCGAAAACCTACAGCTTCAACATTCCTTCAAAATATACTGGGCAATAAACGTTTCATTTCTCTCGTAAAACCGTGAAATCCGGTCGCGCCTGGACACCATCTGAAATAAAAGGCCGTTTAGATGTGCCATTAAAGCAGAACTGCAATAAATTTATCTATGTAGCTAGCTACTTTGAAAAGTTCAACGAACTCAACGTATTTCTACAATGGAATAGTCAAAATTGAATTATGAAAGAAATTGACTTTGTAAATTGTGTTAAAATCCTGATTAATTATTTAGCTTTTAGCGTAAGAAGAATTTATTGAAGTAAATTGTATAATAAATAACATCACGAATGCAGTTCTTAACGGTGATTAACATTTGACCCGAAATCGACTAATTCATAAAACTATAGTTTGTTTATTTATTTCTTTTAACAGTGTGTAAAATTGTTATATATATATTTAAATATACATTTAATATTTTAATTTAAAATATCAAATAATATAATTTTGGAGTCTGATATACGGAAGTCTATATGGTGAATAACGAACCATGAATAGAGACTTTCCTAGTCCTCTGGCCCTGACAGACAGCAACCCTCATGCCACTCCGACAGTTCAGCCACAATCACTAGTTTATTGACAGATATTAAAATATAATAACATATATGTGAATAGCGTGCACGAGGAATTAATTAGTAAATTCGGCAAAACAAGAATTTAAAACGACACCTGTGTTATAACCATATCAATATAAAATAAAAGTATTAGTTTTTATGCATCCCCATTTAATTCGTCATGTTGAAATGGCAGTCCTTTTGTAATCATATTGTTCCGCATTCCAATGTGTCGCAGGAAAACAATGAAAATGTAATTTAAAGACTTGCTGTGTGCTTTGCATAGAAGAATTCGAATGCTAAGCTAGAAGGCAGGCAACAGAGAGAAAGTACGCCGCCTGGGCAAGGTCGCATTCCACACGAGCCCTGAGATTTGCGTAACAAGACAGACACACGCCAATGTACTCGTCGTACCTCTACCGAAAATACAACTTCTGCGAAGCGATGCCTCAACCATCCAATTATCTAATCACATGGGCTGAATGGAAGGATTCTATGAGCTGTCTCAGGATGCTCATTATGAAATGGTGTTTCGAAATTCGTAATGGGAGGAGAGGGAAAAGACGTTCATAGCGAAGTATCCAAAATTTCCGAGATTGTTGTCGAATCCGTAAATTCAAGGGCCACTATATTGACAACCAGCAATGGCATTTAAGTTCAAGTTAACTAGATTTCAGATGAAAATTCTAGAAGGCTTAGTGTAAATTAGATTCGTTTACACTGATAACAACGGTATTTTTCGAGTGATCCTTGGTCTCGAAAAAACGGAGGAAAAGACGAAATAAGGTTACGGAATACTCTCTACCTCCCTCTACTGTTACCCCGTTATACTTTGTCCCTATCAAATTCCTCAGTAAACATATCTGTTAGGTTTATTTGTCTAGTTGCTTGGATCTCTCTGCCCTTTTTGTTTCTCTTTTTCACGGTGTCTTTCGCAGTTATCTTTTCATTATTCTTTCCGTTCCTTCGTCTTTTCTTCTTCTTTACTCAGGTAATGGAATAGCATAAAAATACTTATAACAATAAAAAGATGCAGGACTACGTAATTGATGCGACGTTCTTAACAGGAATAACATAACTCATTCCGAAATATTTTTTATTTCCAGTGAGACTTGCACTATCTATCACGATCAGCAACTTACACTGCCTGCGGAGTGGTGAGTTTATAAATTTATTTATTTATTCTCGGTCGTGGTAGATCAGGTCAGAATATTGGTTAACAACACAGTGACTTTTTATTCAACAAATTAAAATGTCTATACTGCACTTATAGTTAAATATGCCTGTAATTAAAGTAGTACAATCAAGTACCCAACGAGTCCAAAATTCTATATGCATAAAACAAAAGTCCCTATCCGTCTTTTCAGTCTTGACAAGGTGACATTATACTCATAACTGATACTGAAATATACTATCAATATCAAATTTTCAACAGCAAAATATTGATTTTATACTAAAAGTATAATATCTTCATTAAAAAAAGCTGGATCTCAAATCACTAGAGACTACCCACTCGACCATCTCTCAATCTCATGAAGTTTTGTAATGAATTAAAGCCAGATTCCAACAGAAACTGTGCAAAATATTAGAGCTCATTACCTTTGGCACATCTTCAATGTTCTTAACGCGCGCGCGCCACTGAAAGGGCCAACTTTGATCCATTGTAGTATCCGTTCTAGCGTCCAGATAAGAGTGAAATTTGGGTTATAGAGACAACTTCTAGAACAGAATATACTGATATAGTCAAAACAGTAGTACAGTGCGCCGGTTATATATCTGTCCAACTCAAAGTAATCACAATATTTGTCGCTGCAAATTTCGACGTTAGTTTACAGGCCAATTATTCCGCAGAAAAATATCAATATGCCAACATAGTTTGCAACCGAGGACAGAAAACACGATATTAACAAGTGCAGGAATAGAAAAACTGTTGTACTTATATGTCTTGAGAGATTACAACTCATGAAATTTGCCAAAAAGATTTTACATGCATAAGTAGCCAAATTTCAGGCTAAAATATCTCGAAATGCGGCCCTCCCAATTTTTTAAAAAGAGTACCATTACAAAGTCCACGCTTTTATGTACAGATAAATATATTTTTGAAGCTGACGTGCCATTGCAGCGGTATTGAGCACGCGCTGTTAAAGGGACCAGCTTTGATCTCGTGTCAAATCAGTTCTAGCTGTCCGATGATAGTCAAATTTGGCTTATCGGCACACGAGCTTCGCAAAAAACTAGTGGTATGATCAAAGGAGTACAGTTGACCGTTCTGATATCAATCACACTCAAAATCACCACAAATTTTTCAACAGCCATGATATTGTATCTTCGCCCGTTGATTATCAACCCCGCCGGAATGTTATCAATTTTTGGCGCTTTACCATTGCTCAGATCTGTCAGCGCCTTGTCAAACACCAACCTTAAAATTTTGTCACCCAACTCTTCATCATCCACCTCCTCCTCTTCTTCTTCTATTACTGACTGATCTATATTCCAGCGTTATATAGCTCTTCTATACATTCCTTCCATCTTCCTGCCTTCAGAATCTAGAATTGGCTTCCCATCTGCCCTCGTGATGTTATTGCCAAGATGTTTTCCTCGCTCCTATATTTTTTTGATTTTCCTATAAGCTGCGTCTAATTTCCCTTTTCACCATGAAATCTTTAACCTCTTTGCATTTCTCTTGGAGCCAAGCCTCTTTGGCTGTTTTGAAATTCCCATCTATCTCATTCCTCAGACGTCTGTACTGCTCCTTTCCTCTTGCGTTTTTATATTTAAGCCTTTCATCAACATTGCTATTCTTATAATATAAATAATTACAAATTGTCAATAAAAAGGAACTGAATAATGTATTTAATGCCACTTGATGACGTCTTATTTCATTACTTATCTATTTTAAAATTTCTAGGTTTTTTAATTGAACATTGAATTCATTCGGTTTCTTGTTAACTATAAAACCGAGCAACTTTTGGAAATCAACTAATATATGTATTTTTCAGTAGTCTGTTTAAATGTACGAACTTCAACCTCGCACATTTTCTGTTAAGATGGCAGCATCTCGCAGCGAGTATGATGACTCGGAATGCAATATCCAGTATCCTGAATTCGCCGGCATACACGAACCTTGTTACGTGCACGGGAACTTTATGTGAATGTTAACTGTAATTGCGTGTTTAGTTTGCGAAGCGACTGGAAGCTTTCCGGTCTGCGAGTGAAGTGTGCCAGCCGCTGGCTGCAGGGCAGGAAAGTCCGACCACCTGCTGGAATGCTCGCTCCTCCACCATTGTTGTCAAACAGTCGACGTCCAGACACTCGACTGAATCTGCATGGGTGACGCAACACAAACAGTGAACATGCTGTCTGCAGACATAATCGCTTTCTCATTACCCAAATCCGATCATAGTGCTGTAATGCCAGCCAGCGCTTTCCCTGCCAGAAATTGTTGGTCCAAGCTTACTGAGGGAAGCGTCGATGAACGTTTCAGACTGATGACATGATATGAGGATATGCTTCATTCTAGTACTGAGAAGAACTCATTCAGGTCTTGGATAGGATATAAAACCGGGCAAGAAAGTTGTTTGGCTACTTAGTAAGGGGGGACGCAAAAGTTGATTCGGAGACATTGACGGAAAGCTTAGCTTTGCACATTAAACAAGAATAAAAGTAGGTGACTCACACAACTCGAAAGCACTTTAAATTATATCCGCATGTGCGTGAAAATCTATATTACACTGTCGCTCAATATTGTTATATCATCCTTTGGTTTAAGCTGCTCTTGGAGGCGATCAAGTATGGAGTTTTACATATTTGGCATCTTCTCATCAAAACTATTATTCAGTATGCCCGGGACTACGATCACGCGGTAACAGATTTTTTATTTTGCCCTAAAAACTAAAGTACGTATTTATTTATGATCGCTTCACAGTAAACCTTATAAATCGTAGTTGGTTTTGATCACGTCCCGCTTTCACACGTTTACAACAATAAATGGAGAGAGAATACTCACCCTTCCTCTCTCTTATGCTGCTAAAATTACGCTTATAATAGCACAATAAGCGGAAAGAATGGTATAGGAACGCCTAATAACACGTTTAACTCGCAGTTGGTTTTTGCCCGTCCTTCCTTCGGCAATTCAATGGATTTATAAATATTTACATTAATATCTCCTGAACTCTACAATATATCAAAATGAAACATATAGATAAATTTAAGATAAAATTCCTGTTTCAATCCCTGAGATTTTCATTGAAATCCGTTAAGCCGTTTCAGAGCATAAACAGATCAAGAGTATAGCGCGTAAACGAAGAAACTATTCCATACAATTAATATTTATTTTATATTAGTATCATTAACGAAAGGAAATATGAACGAATATTTAAGTTAAATTTCCTGTCTTTAAACCCTGAAATTTCCATTGAAATCCTTTGAGCCGTTTCGGAGACTATTCCAGAAAAACATACGGACAGACAGACACTTCAATTTTATTTATTGGTTCATATTATTATTAATGTTATTATATTCTGCTGTTTTAATAATTTCTAAGGTTAATCTTTTGTATAATATTTGTTGTAACACTTTAAGTAAATAAAAACTGTCTGTAATACGTGTCGTTAATTTATTTAATTTAATTAATTATAATTGTTTCTTCACTGTCAAATTCCTGCGAAAATCACGATTGACTTTTTATGTAGTAACTTCTATCCATTTCCTGATGTCGGTTCCTGAAATCTGTACTTTCCTGTTGGTTCATGAAATTCCAAATTTTATATCTGTAAGGTGATTAAGAACCCACTCACAGACTTACCCGCCAATCACAATTTAGTTGCCTGGCACTTTACGTTCTCGTACTCGGTCATGCACTCCGTATTTTTCAATCAAAGCGCGTGCATGTTGTCTAAGTACGGAGATTATGGGCTTCTTAACACCACCAAATTAAAAAAATGGATAATATGCCTTAATAAACTAAAATATATATTATCCCGAAAATATAGTCTGCTAAGTGCAAATAATAAAACTATGAATAGGCACCAAGAAATTTTCAGATATTTTATTTTAACGTCTGTTTATAAACATTTAAATTTAATAAACAGACGTTTCTATAATAAAGAATTAACGCAAATTAACATAGAAATATTTAATAAAAAATGATTGAATTTAAAAAAATGATAATTATTTGTCAAATATACGACGCTACGCTCATTTGTTTGATATAATAATTGAATAAACTGGCCAAAACCATAAAATATGACGAATATTGATTGTGAGACGTCGTGTGAGTATTATTATGAATAAAATACTGTGTATTTCTATATTTTGAGGACCGTAATTATCAACAATCTGAATTTTTTCATTACATTATTTTTTATTATTCTAAACACTGTAATATAATTCCATTTTATTCTGTAAAAATAGTTCTATTCTATTGTAGTTGAAAATTTATTTAATATTTAGAAATGTTTTTCACAGCAACAATCTTAAAATATTTAAGATCTTCTTGTCTCCTTTACAGTAATACCAACTACAACGGCGGCCATGACACAGACTATGAATATATTTTTCAACTCCAAAACAAATTCGTAAACATAAATATGTTTGAACAGCAAAACATATATTCATGAAGTGAACCCAGTTGTCGAAGTCAATAAATCGTTGACATTTTTTTTATAAAAGTTATTTGAAAGAAGATCACTGATCAGTAGATTCGCCATAAGGAAATATTGCTGGGGAAAAATTAATTCATATGCATTTTTCGTTTGAAAACACTGCACGAATTATTCCTTAAACGATATTAAACTTCAGTTTATAAAAAGATAAGGTGTCGACGTATATTTACCAAACTGCTATGTTCTCTTATGACAGGAAATGCGGTAGTACAAAACCAGAATAATAGAGGAGAAAATAAAAGTACAAAATTATAAATGAAAAATGAAACAGTATTGTACATACATCTTTAATTTTGTTAGTATTTCTTGCGGTGGAGCATGAGTGTGCGATCTGTTACTTGCTCTTGTCACTTGCCTAAAATACAGTTAAACCTTTCTTTGGAGAGGTGTGTAGGAGAAAGTTCCTTCCCGGGCCACTTAGAGAGGATCTTCCCATGGAAAGAAAGGCCAGGTGTCAACATCGTGACGCCTTCTCTTCCTCCTTTAATATTAGAACCGTTCCAGATTTCAAATCGTAACCAAACAAAACGGTAGCTTACAATAGTCCAAACGCAATATTACGATACGTTGTGTGAGAAGTGAATAATTCGATCAGAAATTCTTTGCCATTATATTCAGGGTGAAGCAGAAGTAAGTGAACAAACTAAAAGAGGGGATATAAGGGGTCAATACAAACAGTTTCCCAACTTGTCATTTTTGTCAGAGAAGTTTCGTTACTGTACAATTTGAGAAAAGAATACTTAGGTATAGAATTCGAAAGGGGATCAAAATGCAATGAGAAGAAATAAAAAGCCTAAGGTTTGCTGATGATATTGTAGTATTAGGGGAGTCGGAAGAAGACTTGGGAAACAATAATGAACGTGATCCTGGAGGAAGAGTACAACTTCAGGACTAATAGAGGGAAAATTAAGAACAAGGAGTGTAGTATGGGAAATAGTGGAATAACACAGGGTGTTAGATTGGGAAAGGATATTTTGACGGACGTTAAGAAATTCTTCTTTTTGGGAAGCGTAATAACTAGGGATGGTAGTAATAAAAATGACTCAAAAAAGAGGAATTTTTCTTACGGCTTATTAAGTGTGAATATAAGGAAATCATTGCTAAAACGTTCGTATGGAGTGTGGCGTTAGATGGGTGCGAAACGTGGACGATAGGATTTGCAGACTGGAAAATAATAAAAGCTTTCGAAATATAGTGCTACAGGAGAATGCTGAAAATCAGAAGGGTGGATAGAATCACTAACCAGGAACTTGTAAACAGAATAGGGGAAAAGAGAACAATATGGAGGACTTTGAGCATAAGATTAATAGGACACGTTTTGAGGCACGAGGCTTTTGTAAAATTAGCATTAGCGGGAAGTGTGTGAAGGAGGCTATACGCTATCAGATTAGGGAGATGATGTAGCTATTTAGAAATGAAAATACCCGATTTTTTAATTTATTAGAAAAAATACTCTATTATTTATGATCGGCTTCATTTCCATTCCCCGAATCTTTCCCGTGCACAAACGGAATCCTAAACAAGGGTTTCCTTTATCAAATATCAATGTTCAACATCATTTTTGCTGTGGTTCAACCGTACTGACGACCGCAAATGGCGCTGGTGGCAGGAGGCCCGCTTTTCGATTTCTATTTCTGTTTTCTTTTCTATAATTGTAACGAAATTCCACGAGGGACCGCCTTTAATCCCTATTTAAATTTGTGCACCCACTTACGTCATAGTCCCTTTTGCAGAATGATTAGAAGGCTGTACCTAATTGATACTCTATTCGACCTATCGGATATCGAAATTATTTTGACACCACCTTCAACAACAAAAGTCACTTACATAAATTGATGAAAGAGATTAAATTAACCAGGTGTCGTATTCGTGTCCACTATCCAATAGCAGTCGGTATTGTTATTCATTTTCGGTACGATTAGATAATTATCATACTCCAACAAATGAGTTGCAAAATAGCTTAAGCGGAAATACGCACGTAAACATTATCATGATACACGTTTTTCTTCTTAAAAAAATACACCTGTTGGTGTCCTACTACTTTGCACTGGTCAAGAAGAACAATCATAATTTTTAATTGTTAATTCTTTAAACTAGGTAGTTATCTACTAAATTGAGTCCAACGAAGTCATTTAATTTTCACTGATGCTCTAGAACGTCACTTTTCACTCGCTACGATGCACTTAAACGAGTGCGAACGGTTTGGTTCTCTTCAGACTCAGGTAATGATGTTGATAAGAATTTCCGAATTTATGTGCTGGTGTAGTTTGGCTTCATCTTTCCCCAAATATCTCTTAATTATTCTTTTTTGACGGCTGGCGTGATGGATGTGCACCATGGTGCATTTACTATGGAGACGTAAAACTTCATTTTGGAACGTAAGTATCTTTTTTCACAGGAAAAAAAGATATTTCGGTTTTGGCAAAGGGTTAATATTTTCTTTTAACTTCTCTTTGCTACTGTAACCGGACCATGTTTTTGATATTACAAAATTTTTTACTTCCGGTTAACTACTATAACGGCGAAGTTACTCCATCGACTGTTGAATGTATCGATATTATAGACAACTCGACGTAGTTCTTACCTTCTCCAACTCTCCGAGCATGGCGTTGGTGTTCCCGTTCCACAGAGCTTACGGTCACGACATCTGTGAACAAAATAAATAATTGAGTTATTATTCCTAAGTGACGAGATAATATTTACTTAATGAAACATATTGAATTTATTTAAAATCTGATGCTGTAAATTGGTATTGTAAACCAGTTAGGAATCATAATACGTAAAAACTGCAGTTAAATAAGATTATTTTAATAAGAGCGCACTTATCAAATTTTTTTGATCGATGTGAATCCACTTTGTATTTATACGAGACAGCAAGATTTGAAAATTGATAGATATTTTCATCATTTTTGTATTCCCGGAAGGCTCTTGATGTTGGAGGCCTCTGGCGGCAGTAGCGTGAACTACGTGCTACGGGCTGTGGTGGATGCAAAACATTTTCTGAGCAGTTATAACTTGTATCTTATTCCGATTTAGCATCAGGAAAAGAAACTAACTATAATGTCGAATTTTAAGAGGGGAAAATAAAAGTTGCAAGAGTTTATTGTCGTGATTCTATTAATTTTCACTGGTAGATAGAGCTCCTAATACATACATTCATTTTATTCGTTTTACTCAATTTGAAGCCCTCAGTTCTGTAATTTAAACTGATGTGAGAAATGCTTAATTAATTTTGAGTTTTCGATCTTTGCCCATTTTTGTTCGTTCTGATTCTTGAGTTCACGATATTTAAGTATTATCGCTTAATAAAATAATAATAATAATAATAATACAGTTGATAATGACAGAACGTTGATATTCATCGTTATAAATAATACAAGATTTAATTTTTACCCTCTTATGGTTTAACGCAGTATTCAATATAAACAAGACGAAGATAGTTTGCCTACAGTTTTATTGTATATAATTTCACAAATATGAATTATATGAAAACGAATGGCTTCGATGATATATATGCTTCCGTGAATCCCTATAAATTATAATTGTAATGAGTTTGTACAATTTAGTACTGTAGTTGTGCAGCATATGAATTGGTAATGCAAATCATAGACGTATAAGCTGTGACATTTCTTAGGAATCTACAAAAACCGATCTTCGCTATGTTGTCAAAACGCAAAAGTTTTGGGTCAAAAGAAGAAATATATTTTTCTTTAAAGTGTTCTTAAAATGAGCCTGCTGAAGAATGAGTTGCGTTGGTCCGTTCGCATGGGTGGCTTAAGAATTTTTTTGCGATTGAGGTTTGACCCTTCACAGCTGACGAGGGCAGGAACCTCACACCTGCATTCCTAACAGCAGCTCCCACCATAGTAAACAAACGGCAACCTTAACACAGACGTGTAGCAAAATAACGAACGAATGTTTACTCAAGTTGTAAAATATGAAGTGGCACTGTAAAAACCAATACTTTTTTATGAAATACCAAAAGAAATCCAATAGTTTCTAAAATAGATAAATTCACAGATACGCCTTCTTATTATCAGAGTGATCACATCCTATTGCAAATGAAAGGTCATTATCAAGAAAAAAAAATTATACAGGCGCATTTTGAGACGTTTACTTTGACGGTTTGCCGATCCAGTTGCCGATCTAAGTTAATTTAACACTTATCAATGTATTTCTTGCGTCCAGTACTGAGCAAGGTAGTAATTACCACTGTTAATGATCCGAATCCGAAGAAATGGATGTATGAGACTCGACGAGAACCTTCGAGAAGGTTGAAAATAAGGCCAGTCATGCAGTGTCATTTTGTGTCTTTTTCTACAAACAAATCATTAATTTTATTGATAAAATAATTTGAAAATATGGCTGATGAGTGTTTCATAGTTAACTACGACTATAACTTCCCAGCGCATAGCTCAGTGTGACAATCAGACAAACTTTCCTTGAACCCTCTTACTTTTAACCGAGAACGTCAATTGCAAACCCATCGATTGACCAATATACAATTATATTTGAGAAGCCCCGACGTTAAGTCACCGTCACTCATGTGCCTTTTTCAGTTCCACAGTATTTATTAGATTCTCCATCTCATGACTATTTCCTAGATAACTTTATACGGCAGCAATGTTTTTTCAACTATATTATTTTCCAAGCTTTGCTCTCCCTGTTTTAAAGCAATATTACCAAAATAACTTCGTTCGCGCGGGTCTTGGACAAATAGCACCGATGATCTCTTTCTTCGCCAGATTCATTTTCCGTTGACTCTTGATTTGCACGCGCAGCAATTGATGACAGACATTTTTTTTCTGTTAGACATGACGAAAACACACATTCGGACAACTATACCTAAGAATTCACCATACCTAAAATCAACGCTACAATAAAAAAAGTAACACATAATTCAATTGAGATAGAATCAAACCTTTTTATTGGTTAACTAGCTATGCCCGCGACTTTGTTCGCGTGGAGATAAATTTTTTAGGAACAGAATTTTGATCAAGTTTAATTCATTGAATATATAAAAAGTACGGCATAATTTTTTTATGGTCGGTTCGGGCAAACCCTATAACTCGCAGTTGGTTTTAAACAGATTCGGGACCAATTCGATACAAACTTTCAGAAAGACAGAAACTTCAATTATATATTGATTTTATTTGCTCTTAAAATGAGAAATTACTAAATGTTAAAATTTACCTGACGCGACAGATAAAACCAATTTATGAATACATCGCATCGACGATCTAAATAAGTTTATTATTTCTCAGCTCTCTACCAATAATAGGCTGCAACAATTACACTTAAAATAACACTTTAAGTGGGATTAATGTTATAGGAACGCCTAATAGGACTTATAACTCGCAGTTGGTTTTCACGGCGCCTTTCGCGTGGCAATTCATTGTTTTTTTAAAAATATTTACATTAATATCTTCTGAACTCTATAAGATATCGACATGAACATACACGAAAATTTAAGTTAAAATTCCGGTTTCATACCCTGAAATTTTCATTGAAATCTTTTAAACAGTTTCGGAGCATAAACAGATTAAGAATATAGTCAACTAGTATTCACCCTTTAGCGATTCCAATGCACGTTTGCCAAGAAATCTTCCTGTAGAATTAATATTTTTATTATATTATTTTATTATATGCATGAATATTTAAGTTAAATATGCTGTTTTTAAACCCTCTAATATTCATTGAAATCCGCAAGAGCCGTTCTTGGAGTTAACTTAAGAGCTGTTGGAGTTGGTTAAGCTATGGTTTCCTAGGAAAGCGTTGTCCGTCAGTAACTCGGTGTAACTTTGTCCAAGACGTCAAACTACACGAACCAAAAGTGATATGTAACTATCAAATATCTCGATTTCCATGGACCAGTGACAATTCTTTTAGAATTTTATGCGTTTATTTCAGAATGTATGGCTGCTACCACAAAACCTACAGGCAATACAATACATTATGTACCTGAATATTATATATTAAAGTGCAGGAGAAGTCTTTGCTACAGGTTAAAGAATGCTGATAATGCACTTCAATTACACTTTGAAAACTCAATCCGTGCTAAAATAGATTCCGCTCATATTTGGGAAATGTTTAAAAATTACTTCAACGGACCAGGGGAGTTGAAAGGCATTGTAAACATTAAATCTCTATGGTTAGTGATTTTACTTGAAGTCCCTATTTTATATAGGTTTAACTTTCAAATGACGTCATTAACCTGGAGGAAAACGTTGGAGAATTGTCAACGCCATCACGGACGTAATCCAACTGGTGGCGCAGGTAGTTTTACGGACAACGCTTCCTAGGAAACCATCCCCATCTAGCAACACAGCCAACGTTTCTGTGACGTCATCATCCGTTGCTTTACGTCCGACAACGCTTTCCTAGGAAATCATAGCTTTGATGACCCCCCCTAACGGATACCGTTGTACATTAATGAATAGGTCGGGTATAAATCTGTGTAATATATTTGGAAACTCTGAAAGTTGTGGCAATTCAAAATTAATAAACGTAGTAGTATAAAGTAAATTGTGAACATAGAGCTGTGTTACATGTAGTATTTCAAAACTTACAGTTTTGGCGAAAGTTTTGAACCAGGCAGGTCTGTGTCCAAAGTAAATAATTCTATATAATATGAAAAGGACTAAATATCAATCTTGCTTCTCCAGTTAAAGAACACCGGGAAGAAGTTATTCGTATTCAGTGGTCTTGCCAACGTACTGGGACTCGGAGAAGTTTCGTGTTTAAAAACAGTACGTGTGCACTGTGACAGGCGAAAGAACCGCCATCTGTTACATCTTTGGGACACCGCAACAAATGGTCCAGCTTGTCTACGCACCCGTAACATGCTAGAAACAGCGGACAAGTCGCTGAAAACACCATCGGCTTTTATGTAGAAATACGAGAGGACGGAGTATTTCCATATCCATTGACTACTTCCCAGAAGTGTCTCCGGAAAGCCGGACGCCACATTTATTACGACGCAAGGGGACAAGAGGTCACACCGGAGACTCCGTATTCTCCTGGAAGGTCAAGCTGATTGTGATCTTCAGGAATGCGGACCTCGCACTCTTGGCACACACACATTCGAAACATCGTTCAACATATCCACAGCAAACACGTTAGCTTGAAGACTAAAATTTGTATGCTAATGAAATTAGTCAAACGTTCCGTAATTTTGCGCTATAACAGAAACTGTAAACACAAACGCTGCAACTAAAATGAAATACGCTTATGCTTAAGACATACAGTCTTCTGAGTTGAAACCGAGTAATGTTCTTAGCTATGAGCACATGATTGCTCACCATGCAGACATACATTGGGGAAAGGAAAAGAATATAAGCCTTTAAAATGTGGTGCTACAGGCGAATGCTGAAAATCAGATGGGTGGATAGAATCACTAACGAGGAACTCTACACAGAATAGGGGAAAAGCGAACAATATGACTAAGAAAAGGGATAGATTAATAGGCCACGTTTTATGACACGAGGGTTTTGTAAAATCAGCATTAGAGGAAAGTGTGTGGGGTAAGAACCGAAGAGGGAAGAAGGATGGAATACGCTAAGCAGATTAGGGAGGATGTGCGTTGTGCTAGTTATAAAGAAATGAAAAGGCTTAGCAAGATAGGTTAGCGTGGAGGGTTGCATCAGACCAGTCTTAGGGCTGAAAACCTCAACAACAATAACGACGTATAGATCCGAATTGAAGTTCCGAGGGCGTGAGGATCGGACTCTAATATCTAATATAGTCTCTTGTGAATTAAATTTATATTTTTTTAAATAGTGTAATCAACATTTAAGTAACAAATTTAAATTCAGCCCGTAGTCCCTACAGTTCGATCGTATAATCCTTATCACTTTCTAAACATTTGAAATTGGTTCTGAATTGAATCGGGAGAGTATTTTGGTATATTACGTGTTGTTAAATAATTATTTAATTCGTAGTGTAATATTCGTATTAATAATTTAACAAAAATATATTTATTTTAAATAAAGTTATAAGTGAAAAGATAAAAAGTTTCAAGCGTATTATGTTTGGAGTTTTCAGCTGCTTCCTTCTGGGACGTCAACACATATTTTTCCGCCTCCGTAATTCTTGCCCTGAGCAAACGCGGACCCATTACCTTCTCTTTTTCTACCTTCCTAATTGGTAGTCAGGAGAGTGTGCTTCTTAAAATTCCAGGGAGGTAGGAATAGCTGCAGACGAGGTCCGAGAATTGTGAATTAGCAATAAAAGACAAGTGCTACGTAAAAACACCCGCTCGGTAATGATACAGTTGGAAAATGATACACAAATTAGGAGCCAGAAGCGTTCGGTTTTACACTTCCAGAGTCACAAATGTGATGCGCTCAGTAGTATTCGTCATCCCAATAGGAGTTAATGTATATAGACATAGTAACCATCTGTTAACAAAGTATTTTATAAATGCGTTTCTACAACATCGAATATTAAAACGATTAATCAAGTGAAAAGTACTTCTATAATAAATTATGGAGTGATGGTAAATTGTCTTATTTTTAAGAACTTGAGATAGATTTTCCTGACTAAACCAAAAAATTATAATCGACAGTAAAATTCTAAAAGTTACAATAATTTGCATACATTGTTTGTGTTGATTTATTAATTTATAGTAAAAAACATTTCGCTATAAATTCAACGGTCTTCTTTCTATTACCTTCAGTAATATGTTAAAGATAAAAATGTATATAAATATAGGGGTATCTTTTCTTAAGCTCAGTGATATTGTAGGATATTCTGTACAGGCTAATTTTTCGACAGTCAAGTGATCGTAAGTTTCAATTTTTTCATGTAATTCAAAAATGAAAGTTTTCACGTAGGAGATTGAGCTGTCGACCTTCATGGACATTTTCATCTATAAAATTCATTAAGAAAAACAAACATGACTGATATATAAAAGTGCATTAATTCTATAACTTGACATAACCACTTAAATTAAATTTACAGATGCAAATGGATATGAATGCCAAAAGCTCAATTTTATGTAGTACGCGTAAGTTGAAACAAATTGTGAACATTGAAGAATTTCATGACTTTTTAATTACATGTACAGTGCAGTCAAAATTGGTTTCGAATTTTTTAGTGAGGATTTTCGGTAACAGCAGGAATGGAAGCCAGACCGTTATATATAATATTAAGCGAAACGTGGACGATAGGAAAGGAAAAGAATAGAAGCCTTTGAAATGTGGTGCTGTAGGCGAATGCTGAAAATCAGATGGATGGATAGGGTAACTAACGAAGAATAGGGGAAGAGCGAACAATATGAAGAACGTTGACCAAGAGAAGGGATAGATTAATAGGCCACGCTCTAAGACATGAGGGTCTGTAAATTAGCATTATAGGGAAGTGTGCGGGGTAAGAACAGAAGGATGGGATACGCTAAGCAAATTAGGGGGGATATGGGATGTGCTAGTTCCGAGGATATGAAAAGGCTTGCATCAGAACAGTCTTAGGACTGAATATCACAACAACAACATAATAGAGGAGTTAGCGAAGATGGAAGGAAAGAATCAATGTATCCAAAATTTAAAAGCTGCCCATCTCCACAGTATACAAACTTGACAAAAGAGTCCGACAAATTCTACAGTGATAAAGCTACTAAATTTATTCTTCTCCAGAAAGTCGGCTATCGAGGCTTTTGAATCTGACAGTATTGCTGTCATTTCTCCTGTTGTAGTTCTGAAAACTCATTTCCACCACCTCGTGTTTCACCTAGAAGACAAAGAGGTTTTTTTACTGGCCAAAACGAATTTTTTCTTACCTTTTCTATTCAAACAAATAAGCCAAAACAGATACGTGTATCTTGATAACAATTTTTACTTCATGAAAAAATTTAGCAAACTAAAATTTAGTCAGTGAGGTATCTTAAAGTTTCTTTCAGTACTTAAGTATCAAAGTAAAGCAGCAGGTAAATGAGTGGTTGAGAACAGATTGGAAACTGATCGAGGAGGAAAAAAATCAGTGCAAAGCAAAATAGGAAATCGGTTTTCAGGTTACAGGTGTAGGTCGACTATTAATCAGCATGTAGTGGGCGAATTCTGTGGAGCGAGGCCTGACTACTGCCGGAAGAGTCTGAGCGACTTCCGGCCGACACTTTACGGATCCCGTTCCGTCGCGGCGTTAAGCGAAGAAATCGATTTGCAGCTCCCGGTACCCGGTACCAACCACTGTGTCTAATCAGGACACGCTTCTGGGATTCCTTACTCGTAGCACTCAAATATGCATGTCTCTCAACGACTGTAAAACGCCATCGCATTCATTTCTTTGATCCATAATTGCAACAGTGTGAAAAGTAGTAACTAATTGAATGCAACAAATGCTTAAAATTAGAGAATGTAGGCTTTCCCGGTGGATAGACTGAACAAGAAGTTCTCGGGATTTCACCCGGGTTATGTCAATCATAAGATACGACTTTTCGAAGGCTATCTCCTCCATCGTCTTCAGGTATGATTGACATAACCCGGATGAAATCCCGAGAACTTCTTGTTCAATGCTTAAAATAAATTCCAATCTATTTCCTATTGATCAAATAGATGTTCTCTTGTACTCACTGTCCATTATGAAGTTTTCTACTTCTACTGCGTAAAATCACGCATAGCTTCCAACATGTAATATGCATTCTCGACTTTCCTTTCTTACTTTTTCTCAGTCCCCTATTTTTAGAAAGCTATCTGTAACTACACATTACAAATGCCTCCGAGTTTCCTTGTCAACAGCTTTCCCAGAGCAGTGTCTACCTTCCATAAAGCCACACTCTGAGCTCGTAAAATTTCAGAGAAATATCTCAGCTCAATAATTACATATAGGATCTTATCAATGCGTTATTAGATACCATAATTGATTTCTTCGGCGTTTCTGGAAGAGTCTATGTTAAAGTTACCTGGAGTTTCTTGGAGAGTGGGTAAACTTACTGGTGAATGACCACTCACGAAACACACCAGTTAATTAACACTGCTAATATAAACTAGAATATTAAGAATGGTGGATCATTTTGATGTTCCTTGCGAGATATAATAGTTTCATTGGACCCATAAAGAGGGCATCCAGAGGAAGTCCTTGTCAATAGCCATAGCCTAGTATGAACAAAATGCTATTTCATTGCCACTGTAATCATAATTTTAAAGAAAGTTGATTAAATGTATTGAAAATTTTTAACGTATTGTGTTAATAAATATTGGTGCCGTCTGCCGTTTTTTAACTGGGTTTTTTCTTTTTTTTCGGCTTTAATACATTTTTTAACTAATTTATTTCTTCTGAACCTTCAAAATTATGCAAACATTTTGTGCTTTTCAATATACTGTAATGAAGAACTGGGGGAAATCAGTTTTAAATTAGTACAAATTAATTACGTTATCATTAAAAAAATAATTTATTAAAACAATTACGACAATTTCAAATTTAGGGCCTATTAAAATGCAGCGCTAACTCAGCTTTAAAATTAAGCAAGGGACTCACTCTATTACAAGGTCATGAATATGTGGGTGTTGTTTTTCTGCATTGGCATTTTGTTGCAATGGCACTGACACGCTTATTTATTTCGTAGCTGCATCCTTTGTCGGTACAGGTGACCGGTCTTCCTTTCCAAAATTCTGGTCTCATTCCTTGTTTGTGGCGATGATTACTAGGACGGGCGATGCCACCTGCTGCTGCCTGGAGCCCGTCTCGGTGTAGGAATGCCCCTCCTTCCCTCCATCTTTGGGCGATTACGTGTTGAGTTAAAGCGTCTCGGTGTCGTTTCGTCCCTCCTTGCTTCCCATTCCAGAGGTTAATTGAAAAGTTCTCTCTTTCTGATGCTTCATCAGTGACTCTCTCCTCTCTCCGATGTTTCACTTATAACTGCCTTCTCTCCACCTAGTCTCTTTTCACACAGCTTCTTCAAAATTCCACTTCCGACTAACTTCTCTCCACTTCGTCTCCTCTCCAGGCCATCTCTTCTCCCAGCCCTACATTAGGGTGGAGGCCAGATCACATGACACCCTGCTCAAGTCAAATTTTAAAGCTGGCATGCGGTGGTTATTTGACTTTGCAAAGGGAGAAATGTCCTTTGAAATTTCTAAGGGGTTAATGCCCGGGGCAAATATATGTTCGTAAATTCCCCGTGCTAAAGATTTTGCACGATTTCAGGTTGATTTTCACCATATCACCGACTTCTGACTGGTATGTTATCGACGTCTGACTGGCGAAAAAAATGAATTTCACAACCGGATTGATTCTACGATCACCACTAATTAATAAAATCGTAATCTCCGCCTTACTTCATTACAATACCTAGCGATACTAAATTCATTACGAACAAAAGTGGGGTCGGAGAAAATAATTGTATAACTTGGGAACCATCATGAAAAGTGTTTATCCACTCTTATTTTTCCTTCTGTTACGTCGACATTAGGAACGTATAAGTATAAAGTCATTATCTGTAACCAGTTAACAACCTTTTTTTATTTTCATTAATGACTTCATTATGAGGTTCTCAGTAGCTTGAATTGTTGGAGACGTGCTCTTGAGTGGCTTAGTCTGTCGATTTACGTCAATAATAAATTTATATATCTAATGGTTTTCTTCCTCAGAAATCTTTCTCCAAGAATAAGGATCATTGACATCTTTGGTGCCTGAGGAACGAGTGTGCAAAATTTGGCAAATTCCGACCAGTAGTTTGGACTTCTAGATCTAGGACGTACATACTGTCGGACTGACAGGTTTTTAGATATCTAGACTGCCTACCTGGAAGGTCAGTTGTCGTCATTTCTGAAATACAATCCAATTTCAATAATTTCAGGTTCAAAATTGGACGTAGATACTCGCTTAGACGTGTAAAAGATTGAGAAACTCGTCAGTTCCCATGTGTCCAGTGAACATTGTTTAGCTGTTCTTCAGGCATTAAGTGCCGTGCAAGCAATAATATTTTTTTCGGCTTTGGTCGATTTTATAGACGTTATTTGTCTAGAAAATCTAGACGAAACTTTTATATTTGGGAAGGGCTGTACTTCTAAGTTTTTGGTAACCACAATTTCGCCCTCTTAAACCTATGTCATGGTCTACATTAACTTTATGGTCAAAAACACGCAGAAACTTGTTAAGCTCTAAAGGAAAGAATGTATAACAATTTATATTTCTGTCTATAGCGCCGCATCCCTTTCAATCCATCTACCTGCTTCAGAATAACGTTACGATAGTAAATCGAAAAATCTCCATACAAATTTTCATATTTATCTTCATCAGAATAACCCACGGGCATCCCTGTGAGAAGTTTCATGATGCGTTCATACTCTTTGAGCAAGATGAGCACCTTGTCGTATCCGATGTTATCAGGTTTGACCACCCAGTACCTCACGGACATCTTGTGAAAGTCGTTTCATGGAGACTACGGCTTGGTAATTAAAACATATGCGCTGTTCATGCCACTTCAAAAACTTTTAAATATCGTCGCCCAATTATACACCCGTACGTTATTAGAACAGTCAAGTAAATAAAACAGACCGAGTTCAATATTGACCCAATATTTTCCCACAATCTGATGCAGTTCCGAAAAATTGCGTTCATGAGACATCAATATTTGAAACTAATGTTGACCATATAATTTGAATGTAAATCTAAATCAAATACGATTAAAGTAACAGTTCTAATTTATCAGATAAAATTAAAATTTTATGATTTATTAAAATTCTGAGTTATTTGTGATACAGATTCATGACCTGATGAAGGTATAAATAACATCTGAAACGTCGTTGGCGCATTGAATTTTTTTTCTTGAAAAATAAATGTCTCTTATTTGTTGGAAAATAGTTGATATTGTACAATAAATTATAATAGTGACACACAAACCAAAATATTTTTATTATGTACGCATAATAATTTGATAAATATAATTAATAGGAAGTGTCTACTAATTACTTGTCAAATATATCATATTATCAAATTTAATAAAATTACATGCTGCTACAATTAGATAACATAATTCTCGAAAATATAAATAAATCAGAAAAATAGCATTACATTAGTACACCAGAAAAAAGATATAAACCGGTTTGTTCAGTTACATTTTGAATTCAGAATTAAAAATAGTCAGGTATTCATAAAATAAACATCAAACAGTCTTAAAGTCAGAACCTCAGCAGATTTTATTAATTTCGTCTACAGTTTTGGGACTTCTTTAAAGAAATTTGATCGTGTATGTATTCACTGAAGAAGTCAAGAAATTTTGGACGAAACTAAGTGTTAATAATAAAAAATTCTGACGTATTGGATTTTTCATATTACTCTCTTTATTATTTGTTTATAATTACGTATTCAAATATTAAGAATATTTTATTTCATGTCCGTTTTGGATACAAGTCTTTTATTTTTGATTGATTAATTAACAAAACAAGGCTAAGATTGTACGCCCAATATATGTAAAAAAAATTCTATGGCCAAAATGATTGTTTAGATCAATTAGAACACTTTACCTATTATGATCTCATTTAAGGAGTATCATCTGGCAGTCAAAATTCATTTATGGCGGCGATACGTATTTTTCATCATTTGAATGCCATAATTCCCGAAAATATTCAAAACTAAGAAGATAAAATTATATTTGAATACACCCCAAACAAATTTTGTATTATGTATCTTTATAATTTAATATTTTTGTTAACAAAATTGAATTATATGTAAAACGAATTTAGGGAAATGTAAATAAATCAGGGTGTGGAACCGAACTCAACTTCATTACGGTTTTATTAATAACAATATATTTTTCATCAGTAATTAATTATTTGACGAGACTTAATTGTCAAATCCAGAAAAGTAAAACTATTGCAGTTGTCCTTTTGCAAAAACTACAGTATTTAGTTCATTTCAATCTCTTCTCACTAAAACATATAGAGTAAAAAAATTGTTGTTTAATAGTGGGAATACAAGATAACGATGTTTAATTGATAATAAACCTCAATGATATATTAATATTATTTTAGAAATAACAAAAAAATTGTTTATTTGAAGTATTGATCAGAGTAACACGTAAATTAATTACGATAAGAAAAACGTAATCATGTCATGAAATAAGAAATTAATATTTATAGACGTAATGTAGTTCATGATTCTTTGAAAAGAAAGACGGTCGATACTTCAGCTATTTGCTGTTGGTCAATTTCGGTATAGACCTCGAACTTTTGTAAACGTGGGACGAAATGCCTGTTGCGTGGACACCACGAAAGCAACAACGTGTCGAAAGCTGTCCCAGTTCCGTTGTTTATGATCATTGCCACTTACGCTTTACTTGCTTCAAATGCGTCGGCTTTTCCGGAGAAAGAAGTGTTTCCCTAACGGATGCTGTCACCTCAGCAATGTACAAGACACGCTTCCTTTAAAATGCTAAGTCGAGAAACGTGTTTGGACAACAGCCTAAAACCAATAGGACTAATCGGAAGCAGAAAGCGTGAGAATGAAGATACAAAAAATATAAAACACAAGAAACCGTCTGTTATGGAATGAAAGGAGGAAGGAGGTTTGGAGGGTACCACCGAAAGGAAAAATTATGATTTCCAGCAAACATCCACCGAGAATCAGATAAAAACGGTATCCTCTGACGCATACTATCATCCAATTGGACTTCACATGCCCGCGTTTACTCGACGTTCATATAATTTGTGCCTTGTTTCTTTTTGGTAAGTTAAATAAATGTGAAATGCATGGGTTTGTGGCAAACATTTGACGTGAGACTGACAGCAGCGTCTATTTTGGTGGCAGATGGTGTCTGGGGACAAAGACTCCGCGTCAGGTGTTCTGCAATTGTGAGCGCCAGCAAATCACGTTTCGCAAAATTGCACACTCCTTGGCCGCGGCTTCCGCCTAAGAAATCGCTAACGAGATCACTGTAATTACAATCCAATTTCTCCGCAGTTTATTTTTGTCAGAATTTCTAGAGGTTTGCGTAATGTGACACCGAGGTGCGATCTCATTAAGATTGGATTCAAATTAGCCGAAAAAATTTTAAAGACATCAAAGTCCTTACGAGTTTCAACGGTTTACAGACGATTAGGTCATTGATCTGGGGCACAAATTGATGATAAACTTAATAGTGTAACAGTACTTAAACGCTAGATTATTCATATTGTCTTTAGCGCACTCCATTTTTACACGTTTCGCATTGATGTTTCCAATCAGATGGGAATATGTAGAATAAAATAATTCAGGTGAAAAATCCATTTTTTAGGCAAAAAAATACGTTTTGACTTGTGAGACTATTCATCTTTCGGGCAATTTCTTAAATGTCCTGAATAGTAAACGAAATTTGAATTTATGCTCAAAACAAAATGGAATGGAATGAAAAAATTACCTTAAAAATACTGATTCACATTTTACACAGCACGAAATGATTTTGACTACAATAATCTACATATATATATATATATATATATAAACATTGTCAGTTTGTTAGTAAATGTGACCCAGCTACAGGCACCCAAACTACTGATCCGAATTTGACCAAATTTGGTTCACGTGTTCTTCGAAAGCCGCAACTGTCGATGTTCTTAGTATTTATTAAATATACTGAAGTTATACACGTGATTTAGGTAACAGGTTTCGTGTCCCATGCGGGCATCGATATCTCATAAACTGAATGCTCGTTACCTATATTCTTGATATATAACACTATATATTTTTATGTGCTCAACACGTGGCGTCGTAAATAACCAATCTTTGGCAGAGAGCTAACTCCGTGAGAAATAATAAACGTACATTAGTTTTACTTTTCACGTCACGTAAATTTTAATATTTAGTAATTGCCCATTTGTAAAAGCAAATAAAATATGCATTTGATAGTGACATTCATCACAGGTTATTAAATAAACTTTATTTTCCGAACTCAACTTGAAGAAACATTTAGAGTCGCATTAACTGCTAATGGTTATTACCAATTTTCTACAACTTGGGGAACTCATTTCTTTGTAGGTGTTTTACGGTATGGACACATCCCATGCCCATGCCATGATTCGAACCCAAGCAGTGACGCTAACCCCTACATCGGATATATCTAGGGGAAGTCGGGGCGGAACGGGATATCCCATGTTTATTTTATTGAATAGAACTGGAAGTTAGTAAATAGGGGTGTAACATTGTAACTGGTCAAGGAAGACGTCCTGGCAGCCGACTTGGTCAAGTTATGACTGCACCTTGTGAATGAACTCTTGTTCTGACAATTTCAAAAGCGAATTAATAATTTTGTAGCATTTCGATAGGAAGTAAGTTACAAAACTCCTCGTTTATGACCTTATAATGGTATACGATCGTAATCTAAGCGTATTTAGCTGTATACAAGTTACGTATAGGCTTTAAATATACTTGCACTAAGTCTCGGTAAAAAAACAAATTGAAACTTGCGTGCGGGGTGGAACGGGATTCTACTGTATAAGGCAAAATGTTGTGTGTTCCTCAAGAAAAAATTAAAAAACTGACATATTCATCTTATAAGAATGAGCTATAGAAATCTCTATCCAAAAAGAATAGAAAAAGGAGAAAAAGTTAGTAAAGGAAGTACAATTGCAAAATAAACTCTTTGCAAAGGGAAAAATTGGTAAAGCGATAAACCGTAATCAAAGTAAGTATAAAACAGAATACGCAATGGGTGTTAATATATTTCAATAATTAATTTAATTTCATTGCACTAATTGTACATACAAAACATCCTATCCCGGGGGTGGGGCCAAACGGGATATTTGCAAGTCTATTTTTTAAAATTCATAAAAAATCCTAATTCTTTGTCCTAAGTTATATTGAGATTATAATAGTTATTAATGTCTGTAATTTAAGTTTAAATAAGGCCGAAAACAGACAAAAAACTAAAGGAACCATCAGCACCAGAATCAAGGAACACAGATCCAATATTAAGCTTTCACAAGACAAATTATCCGTTATTTCAAAACATATTTTAGATTCTAACCACTCTATTGACTGGGATCATTTCCAAATTTTAGACAAAGACAGTAACTACAAATCCCGTTTAGTTCCAGAAATGTTTCGTGTTAAACACAACATTAATACTCTGAATGTAAAAACGAACACAGATTTTCTCAGTAGTATATATAATATATTAATTCATTAAATGTTATGTATAATTGTTATCTTTGATTTTTTAAAATTGTCTTTTGGATCTTTAATTACTGTATTCTTTAGCTCTCCTGTAATATCTTTGGAATGTTATAATTTTTGTGCATTGCTAATCAGTTCAACCTGAAGAGGGTCCAGATCAGGACCGAAACATGTAGTTTACATGTTTCACTAATTTTTTCTGTTTTTGGCCTTATTTAAACTTCTATTCATATTAGATTAAGTAAGTAATAGAATACTAACGTTTTGTACTTTTATGAGGTGATTTTTCTTTTTCCATAATTTTACTAAAATTGTATTCTTTACCTCTACTCCTATCGATCTTGTGTTTCAGTAGCATACAAGATAAATATGTTAACCGTTATTTTTGTAATTCGAAAAAATATGTGATAAGGGAACAACAGAGAGACAAAAGGTTAAATTAAAATATTTATAAATGTTGTGATTGTATTTTGGAATTTTCGGCTTCAACGGAATTGTTTGTATTGTTCGTAATACTGCTTTACTCTATTCTGAAAGACGTTTTAATGTTGGGAGAACTATTACATTTTGCATTCAGGAAAGGGAATGTGGAAGTCCAATCCATGTGCGATATTTCCCTACGGAAATGGACACGTACTTCACCTCGGCTAGCCACTGATCTAGGATTCCGGAAGTGTCCGGTCAACGGCCCTACTTCCTGTACAGTTCCTCAGAGCGCGTGCCCAGACTCCTTAATCATCCGGTCCACAATCCCAGTTCGTCGCCTGAATCTACACGCGACAGTGCGAAAGAATATATCAAGCAACATAGTTTGCCTTAGACTCGGTTTGAGAAGCCCCCTCGCACCTTATTATTGTACGTTGAGGGGAACCCTTGGAAGAGCTAATCGTTCTCCTTTATCAAGTAAATGATAGCCTCACTCATTAATCCTAATGTAAAAGATATCCTCAGCACACTTTTCTCAAAAGGTGTATTAAAAAAGTGTCAGTAGATTCTCGATCTTCCAGGCAGTCTTACCAAGACTTAATAAAAATCAATATCAAGTATAAATAATTCAATACCAAGCTACAATAAAGCAACAAATATGTAGTACGACGTAAAATATTTTTCTGAGGCCGTTAAGATCGCTGTTGCTATTTAAAAATAAATAATTAATTTTAGAAGATACTTAAAATCAGAAAAATAAAACTATTTTTTCATATAAAATTTTATTTCGTAATCGTCTCGTCCTAAAATTAGGAATTCTTCAGATAATGACAATAAATAATTACGAGAACATAAAAATTGTTTTTATAGGAACAAGTAACGTCTGTGAATACCAGAAACATGTGAATAATTAACGAAGCGTATAACAGGCTTAAACACAAAATTTTAAACATAAATTAGACGTTTCGACCGTCCACTGTGGTACTTATCAATAAACCGAATCATATAAAGATGTAAACTCAAAGAGTATAGCGAAAACAAAATTTCGGAAATTTTAAGAAGAAAATAGTTTCAGAAGTGTTGTATATTACTGTCAATATAAAACATGACACTTTGCAACTAGATAAATTATATGATGATTTATTAACTTGTCTTGGTTAATTTTATATTTTGGCAATACTCTGCGTGTTTATATCTTCAGTTGATTTAGTTTATTAACAAGGACCACAATGGATGATCAAAACATTTACTTTATGTTAAAAAGAAATAAAAATTTGTGTTTCTGTTATAAAAATTGTTTTTGTTAATATTAATGTTTTCGAATTTAATATGATAATATAGCATATTTAAGTGAATGTTCTACACCGTCATATCAAAATGACTAGTATTTAAAATTTAGTTAAAAAGTTTTCATTATTATTTCTTGCGATTACCTGAACGGACCATAATTGAGGACGAAATGCCCGTTTATATAAAAAAATTTATGTTAATAAATTATGATTATTAATCAAACATTATTTTTCTGTCTTATAGAGCTATTCACAATTATATTATATCTTAAGACTTACAATTCTGATTTTTAGTATCACGAGGGAATCAATGCTTCTTGTAGGCAGGCAATACGAAAATTGGTTTTTGGTATTGATCATACCGATAAACCTTATTTCATTTCCCCTCCAAAAATATGAACACCTGATAAAATAAAAATGTATTTGAATATAATTGCGTGTTTCACACAAAAACACAAAACCAATTTATGTATAATTGTATCTTAGCTTGAATAATTAAAATATAACGAAAAAATTAGTACACCATGTGTAGCAGATTAGGTTGAGTTGTTACGTTATTTATAACTTCATTAATCAAGCTACATGTTTCACTCCTAATGTGAACCTTCGTCAGTCTTGTGAAAACAAAGATAGTAAGTCATAGATAAAACAGTTAAATTAAATTAGGACCGAGTCCTGTAGACTGGCTTATTAAATTATACTTTTAAACATCTGTTTTCGGCTAATTTATTTATTCAATTTTAACTATACACATGCAAATAATTAACTTCCGTATTTAAAAATATTTCTTAATATTGGGGTTCCCTTAGTTTAAAAAACATCAAAACACTGAAAAAGGAATAATAACTCATCTAAGAGAATTTAAAAAAATTAAAAACTTATAATTTAATATTTGATAATTTCCAGCATATTAGGTACAAGATCAAGGTCTCACGAAAAAACAAATCAACGGAAGTAGATTATTCATAATATCAAAGCGAAAATAAGAATTAAGTAAAATAGTTATTGTATAAAATGAATGGTTTGAATTAGTATTTGGACGTTTGGATCTACTAGTTCTGCAATATTTGGTCTTTTCTTATGTATTAATTATACTTTTTATCAGGGAAATCGTTGAACCAATTATGAAGAAGCATAACAATTTCTATAATGAAGGTGTTCATACGTTAACAATTAGATAATATACTATTGATCTTAAATGATAACTTAAATGTTCAAATTAAAGTTAAAAACAGGCATATCTGAGAGAAAGTTCATATTAAACTCCGTTGCATCGATTCCAGACCATGATGTATTTATGTGAACAATAATAAATACGTAATAGGGACTGGGATCAGTAGCCTGTATCGTGCACAGTCAAACTCGTACGATATGCCTAAATATATTGTAACATTTAGTTACGGCTGCACCTAATGCAGCCATGCCACCTCCAGACAGAATTATTGGCGACATCTTTTGAGACACGCCGACAGAAGGCTTCATTGTTGATATGCCGCGAAGGGTCGCAAAACAGTGCAAGGTCGCGAATATCTTTAAGTCGACGGCCAACGGCGTTAGTGGGTTTGCGAAAATAAGAAGTGTCGGGACTCGAACACCCTACTGGAATAATGGCAGTGAGACGCCACACTGGTTTACGATTTATAATTTGATAGATCTCGGCGGAGAGCGGGAGTTGTATTTAATTAATGATCACGCCCTAATGACTGTTTTCAACTCTTCGCTGGAAAATAAAGTTTCAAACATTTTTTTGGTAATTTTCATCTAATAATTACCTAGCGCCCAATCAATCCCAAAAAATTAGTAATCGACGGGAATCTACTGTGCCTTAATGTTACAATTGTATGTTTAATTATTTGGAATACACTCATAAAAAATGATAATTTGACACGATGAGCATCTCTTGGATGGCAAATCAGGTGGTATTAGTCATTTCGTATTTTTAATAAGCATAATATAGTAATAATACATCATTGTGGCCTTTTAAACAGAAAATCCCCTGTCACCACCAGCACAAACCGCCTCATATACCTCTCCATAATACAACCCACCTGGTCCTATGCCTCCTCCATATGGGGAACAACAGCCAAAATCCGTTCAGCTATAATTCAAACCAAACCAAATATAATACTACGCACCATTACAAACTCTCTCTGGTACCTAAGAAATTCCGTCATCCACCATAACATCAAAATTCCCAATGTAAACTCAGTAATCTCCAAATCCATAACAAACCTAATCAAAAGCGCACTCAACCACCCAAACCCCACGATCCAGCAATTTCATAACAATCCTCCTCCACCTCCAAGCTTCCGTCGCCTCAAAAGAAAACTCCCAATTTACCTCATCCTTCCCCATGATCATTCAGGCACAACCTAACCCACTTTACCATCATGCCCGCAGACCACATCCTCATTCATCCTCCAAAAATCAGTTCACTGCTTGTCAATCCTCACACACCCACGTCGTATGCCCCTCAGATACAATTAAACCTAACCTGTTCGGCTAAAGTAGGTTAATCAAACGGATTAACCTACCCCCACGCAACCATGTTAATTATAACCATATCTTATTTTCATGAGTTTTTATATTGTATATACTATATCGATTTTTTATAAATAAATAAAAAAACAGTTGTTTATGCACATCGATTGTTTAACGTTGTCAACTTTTTTCATCTAACAGCACAGTAGTGGTTTGTTTAACCATTCTTATGAATAAGGAACTGTAGTGCAATCGAAGGCGATTGAAGAATCAGGAGATGCACTCAATCGGCGGAGTGAATTATATCACTGTATCATATTCTCTCAGCTGTTTCTTCTGAATTCTTTATTTACGAGCTCTTCCTCCAAGTCAGAAAATGAAAAAGACGAATAATAAATTAAAAATAAATTAAGAGTTTACCGAGGAACAATGCACATTGTTCTTCCGCCACGAAAAATTACGGAATCTCGTCTGGTTTGAAGGTGCAATCGTAGTCTTGTGAGGCAATTGAATACTACGTGGGTGCCAATAATTTTTTTGGACTTTCGTCTCATTAATAACTACAGAATATGACGTCTTACGTATCAGTATTATTTTAATAAACGTAGCGCGTAAGTTACCATCACCTTTATTTTCAATGCGTAATAAAATGATGGGACTATATGACAAAGATTATACTGTACTTGTTGGGCTATGTTTCTCGTCGTGCTACATCGACTCATAGTGTCGGTGAATGCCAAGGCTAAAGACAGTGTTCTCTGGAAGCCGGATTCCCGAGCCTTCTTCGTATGTGTGTTTCTGTGGCAATGCGTGCGTTCGCAATCCTGCGGCGGTGACAACGCACGCAACTCGGATACAACTCACAATCCACAATGGCACAATGTTAAGTGTGATGGGAAAGCGACCAACCATATTTTCTGCTGGTATCAAAGGCCAATGCCATAGCTTTCATTTACAACTAACCTCATAATATAATGACGCGTAAACGTTGATAGGAAAATCAGGGAGTCGCCAATCAATTTAACTGTAGTTTGCTCATTTCAGACTTCTAATACGATGTATATTTTGTAATATCCATACAACTATTAACTTACACAATATATTACCTTGTTATACTCTCCGTATGAAGATACGCGATTTCGTATCACATAAAAATTTAATACTTTTCTCATTAAATATATTTAATGAGTAAATAATGTATATAGTAATTAACATACGTTAGATCTAAGCTAGTCGGAATCGGGACCATGAAAGCGATTGGCTATTTAAATGACGAATTACTAGTCATCTTATCGGACGGGAGGGAAACATGAAGGATTGCGTATTACCTCATTTGACAGGGTAGAAAAGTCATGAACTTTCGAAGGCATCGAGTGACAGAAAGTAATAACTCGGAATATAACTTGTCAGTCCAGGATAACAAAAGTATTGACCTGGATGATCAGTGACCTAAACTCGAAGTCAGAAGCTAATTGTTAACGATTGAACAAAGCGGACACTTCACCCTGGGTGCCCAGAAGTCGAAAAATAAAAAATAAACAGACGTGTATCTTTTATTAAATATCTGTATAACATGTAACAAAAACTGTACTATCTTCGGATAAAAGTTTTCGCAATTAAAAAAATGCATATTTTACAAGACGAATGGTTTGTGACGCCGTCAATCCATTGACTTCAACGACGAAATATCTCGCTGAATTGTGTCTCAAAAAAAAATTCCTGACAGGCGTCAAAAAATTATGCCTCAAGTTTACCACAAAGAGGATGAACGGGGGTAAAATTTCAGAGCTTTCAGAATAAAACTAGCACATCTTGGAGAGAGCGGTCATCCATTTCGCACGACATTCAATCATCATAGTCATTCAGACTGAGTTAGTTTTGGCAAATTGAGTTATAGCGCAAAGACGTAATCATTTCAGAGACTCGTGAAATTTGTACGCTAGACGTGACACTTGCAACGTAAAAATAATTATGGAACACGTTCTTTTGAACTGCAATAAATTTTTCACACAATGTAGAATTCATCTCTACAGATTAAATCATTAAATGAAAATTAAGAAGAAATAATTAATGCTATAAATTTCCTTAATATCCTTAATACGATTTAATTCAATGTATCAGTTAAAATGTTCTAAGTTGTTTGAGGTTTACTATGTAATATGTATTAGGAATTTGTAGCGACGGCAATTACATACTAGTGGACCCGACGTTAAACTTTAATTTTTTTTAAAAAAATGTTTAATGTAAGCTAGCCAGAAGGAGAACGAACAAGGGCTGAAGAACAACAAAATGCAACGGTGAGTAAACGACGTGTTAAGCTTGAATCAAAGAGATAAAACATTATTTATTATAATAAATAATTAAAACTTTCATGATAACGGAAATCACTCCTTGTCAGCATAACCCAACCTCACATTTATAGCAAATTTACAGTCTAAAAATATTCATGTATACATTTTTTTATCCAAAAAATGAACTTGTCGATTATTAACAGAACACAACTCGTTACGTTGAGTTGTCTGCCAGAAAATCCGCTGACAACAGCTGGTAACATTTATTTATACACGTGTTTGTACCACAGAATCATAAATGTCCATCAGGAAGTTTTATCAATTGGACGAATTAACCAATTGTTTTACCCTTATTTTAAAAATCCATATCTGATTCACCAACTAAAATATAATTTTTCAGATTCTACCATTTATGGAAGTTCAGAATTTATTAACAAATAGATGTTCCGAAACTAAGTACCAATTTTTCGTAATTATCGTTAACCTTCATTCAAGTGTGCAGAAAATCGATTTTGGAACTGTAGTGATTAACCGTTCAGATTCACGTAGGAGAATGTGCAATTCCCGGTAACTCTAGGTATTCCTTTGTGTGGTTCCAGACAACAATGCATTAAACGCCCATAACCACAGACCACAGGAAACCTATAATGAAGTCAACCTCAATTTCAGCATACACGTAGTATACGGCTTAAATAAATTGCGAGTAATTCTGATTTAAAATAATGAAATTGTTTAATTGCTACGCGCAAAAATTATTCAGTCCCTGCTTTCAGCGAATATCTGGTGACGCCGTTAAAGGTGCATAAGTAGAGTATAAATATTATGAAACACAGAATTAAAATATATTTATGCAATAGCAATTAATCATATTTTCTCCTTTATTCCATCAGCCGAAAAGGTTATTGAATGTACGTGTGAAGAATTTAGCGTCGCTAACCATCTCCAGCGACGATTACGGCCGAAAAATCCACGACACTAGATTCGCGGTCATCTCAAAAAGGAGACGAAACGTAGTTTTCGAATAAATAGTGATAAATTTATATGCTGACTTATTGACCGCCGTTTCATTTATTACAAATAAAAGTAGTTCTAAAAGTTCTATAAGAACAGATCACGATAAATAAAATAATTCTTAAGGTACTAATTGTAATAAATAATTTATCCAGCTTCCACACACATACCATAAGATAAGAAATAAGCTGTGATAATTTCAGTTCTGTATAACGGTTTACGAGAAATAAGTTTTGAAATATAATTATTTTAACATTGATTAATGGATGAAGAACAGAATACTGAAAATATTTGTCCCATCATTATATGAAAACACCTATCTAACAGCACAAGAATAATATAAAAATTCAACTCAGAATTACTGAAACAATTTATATTAATTTTAACAGAATTAACGTAGTAAGCAACAGAAATGAAGTCATAAACTTACTTAAACATAAATTATAGAATATAAGTATAATATCAATATGTGGTACACATCGATATCGTAGTATCGAAAAGGTTGTCAATGTTGTCTGTTGGCAAACAACCCTGCAGTCAAGACAGTTAACATGACACTGTACGAGTTGTATATGTATATGAGAATATACGTTTGTATATAAGTCAACTACTATTGAATGATGCTTTCAGCTTAATTAATATGCCAAAAAGTGGAAAACTACATTAAATGTTGTAAATACAATAAATACATTTATGAGACTGTTTGGTTATTCGTTCGATTCTACAAAAGTATAATCCTGATTCCCCTCTTCCCTGCGACAGTAAGTACAGTCATTAAAAAAATTAAACACTGTTTCACCTGGAAAAAGAATCAAAGAATAAAAATTGCCGGTTTATTTAATTGAAAATTCACTCATGTGCGATCAGGTCTAACAACTTCTTTAAAGGTCTCATTGTATCGCCGTGGGCGGCGTATAAAGCAGAGTAAAACGAGTAGCGTTATACATTTAATATCTTAACAAAACAATTTATTTTACAACTTGCTGAGCGTATCGTTGTTGAGAGGCTATCAATTACACCCAAGTGCGTGTGTAGGTACCAATAATGAAAGTGGTAATAAACAATAGGCAATGAAACTATGCCTATACAATAATAATACGACTGTGTTTTAACTTTCCTCTTAATCGCCACACTTGCCTTGAACAGAAACTTACTTGGGAAAGTAGAAATGCAAATATCATCGTAATGTGTTCAGACTTTAATGAATTGAACCCATTAAAATGACCTACAAAAATACATACTTCCGCTTTAGGTACATAGATGACTATATATAATCACATAATCAAATCCAAATTTGTTTATATGTTAGTCGTTACATTAAATTCAATACCGACTCCATCTCATTTCTATTGTTAACTGTGGACAGATCCTTAGGATTTTTTTGTTTGGGAGATAAATTACTTCTCCTGTCCTTTTGCGACGGAAGCAAAAATTTTTCTTAAAGATGCTGAATTTTCATATGGACCTGTAGTGATCAGAATCGATTTTACCAATTGTTATAAGTAGAGTTGTATTTGGTATTTCTTGAACTTTTCTCGTTGGACATGCATGTGTTGTCTGAACGGTTCCACTCCGGCGATCGTAACGGAACTGACCGACACACACACACACTCACACACACGTTCGTGAAAGCGAATATAGACTTCCGAAATCCAAGGACCTGGTGGAAGGTCGACGGACCGCTTCAGCCAGTTCCTCTTCCGGAACTTTGGTTTCAGAGGCGCCATGTGCGTTCAATGTCATGCAACAGTATCGCCATATCCTTGAAGCATGACGTTTCAAGACAACAATAGATCAGTCTTATAAGATCTGTCTCACAGATTTATTTTCAAACTCAGCACAAGTGACTTCATTGAGTGAGTGTCAACAGATGAAAACGTTTTCCAAACAAATGAGACAATAATCCTGACAACGCTGCTGTATGTGTTCTACAGCTCCACCACTCCATTTCTCACCAGAAAAGAAATACATATAAACAGAGCTTATATCAGTAACTATCAACCATGTTAAATGAGTCAGAAATCTGATAAATATAATATTACAAAATTAATACGGTCAAATAAATTTTTAAAATATTGTCCGGGAAGCAAGCTGCAATATGATCAGAATATTTTGCTAGGGAACTCAGAATGTTTTATTCGTAACTGCCATATCTCTTTAAAAAATTACATTTACCAACTTACTGAATCAACTGACAAAACCTTTGTTCAAAGGTTTTTTCCTAATACAGTGACCACATTCCCAAGTGAATGAAGCTAGCCAGAATAAGAGCAAGAACGGGACGAAGACCATTGTAGTGCAATGACCGTTAAACGATTATTTAATGGAAAGAAATAATTACAACTTTTACAGTACCGGAAATCAAACCTTGACAGCATAACCCAACCTCATATTTATAGTAAAGTTACGGACTGAAAATATGTTTCCAAATTATCAATATGTTTACAAATTTTCAATATGTTTTCAACTTTTGTTTGTTGTTTATCGTAAAAATGAACTTAATGTTTATCAACAGAACACGAATAATCCGTTATGTAATAATGTCTTCTAGCAAATTTGTTGGTAACAGCAACATTTATTTCTACCAAAGAATTACAAAGGCTTTCCTGGAAGATTTATCAGCAAGACGAATTAATCCAAATTTGTAACGACATTATAATTATCCAATCTGATTTGTCTTTTGTTTTTTGATGACATCCTCCCGAGTAGTCCCCGCCAGGAGATCCAAATGGGCGACTATTTTGCCTCCGGAATATTTTTCGCGAGAAGTTGTCATCTTATTGTTATGGATTTATTAAAATTCTAAAATATAATTTCTTGACTTCAGCCATTTGCTGAAGTTTAGCAATTCTTCATGAAAATGTGCCCCTAAACGAAGTACGGATTTGTTTTATATATATACATTTTAAAATTACTCAAGTCTAGTCAAAGGAAGTCTGAAATCCTTCAACCGAAATTCAAGTATGAGCGTATAGCTAATTTATAAGAAATACAAAAATGGAGAAATATCGACCGGACCAGGGACTCGAACCCCGGACCTCACGTTTTCCGGGCGGGCGCCCTACCACTTAGCTAATCCGAGTCGATATCTAAGGACCGATTTCAACATCCCTCCATTCCCGTAAACCTAAGCCAGGCTCACCTACAGTTCACTAATCACATTCTTCACACCCTAATCCGAGGAAATACGTGAAGAATGTACATTGCGTAAATTTATCAAAGGTGAATGGAATTCAAGTCCAAAGAAATAGAAATGCTTAAACGAAGCTTAACTCTAAATATCTTTACCAAATTATATTACACTACGCATCAGTTAAAACAGGTTAGAGGATCGATATTGAATACTTGTTATACGTAACTAATATGATTTAATTGTCCAGTATTGATCTCTGATTTATAAGAATTATAATAAAACACGTAATTTAATAATTAATAAATAGTATTATTTAATAAAAAACTAATAAAATAAGTAATTATTATTCGTCAACACTGTTTGGGTATATTTTCAGGAATTGGTCATTTTCGCAAGATGGACTCCAGCAAACAGAAAATTGCGGTGAATGACATTAATAATATAGTAGATTTATTTCACCTTAAGGTATATGATTCTGGTTTCTGCTTCTAATTCTTGATCTCCTATCATCAAAAAAATCTATCATGTCTATCACGTCTTCATTTGATGCACACTTGTCTCATAAAACTTATACCATTTTTGGACGTCCTGTCTAACTAGATTTATTTTGTACAATAAAGACGTACAATTAAGTATTAACACGAAGTAAATACAAAGTATAAAACGTACAGGCAGTGCTAAACTGATTAAATTAATTTTTTGCAACGTGATTAGAGTACAGTAAAATATAAAGTGTACCTTGAAAGTATTCCCGATAAACTTGTAAAATGCAACTTTAATACATATGAATACTATTGAAATGGACTGAGTGTTCGTAATTTCGAATCACAAAATAAAATAGTTATTTTCAGGAATGATTTCAGTTCAAGATAATTTTGTTTAATTTATATGCTACATTTAATTTTAGAAACCAATTAAATTCTGGGAATTTTGGAGCGAACCTTGACAGCTTAACCCAACCTTATATTTATAGTAAATTTATGGACTGAAAATATGCTTTCAAATTTTTTTCACTTGTTTGTTTTTAATCGTAAAATATGAACTTTATGTTTATCAACAGAACCCGATTAATAGCAAATCTGCTTCGAGGTATATATAAGTTCTATTGTAGTCAATATAATAACGCGCGGAAAATTTAATTTCACATTGTTCCTTAATAAGGTAGTCTTAACTTTTTCCGCTATTATACTGGAAATTTTTTTTGAACGGGGAATATAGTTCACGCACGGCTCTTGCAGTGAGTTGCAAACTCTTTCTTGGTTACCAGACCTACAAAGTTGCTCTGCATATCTGCACGCTACATAACGGTTTAACGTCCACTGTATTCTGGACAATGGCGTGACATATCGTGCGTGAAGAAATTTTCCACTTATCTGCCTCAAAACGAGGCCTTGCGTTTCGAGAGATGATTTGTGCGATACGTCTGAATCCTAACGAGATGGCGCCGCCTTGGTGAAAGGAGCGCCAGCAGTCCAGGAGATCATTCCTCATCCATAATATCGATACCCGTATGCTTCACAAAACGAACTTTGTCAACATCATTGGAATTCTTAAGTAATTTATTTTCCCTGTAAGTCTTCGGCTATATTCATTCATATCTTCACATATCTGAAAAGACTGACCAACGTACTAAAATCTTTTAAAAAATGTATGTTGTCCCGTATTATGTATTTATGTCTAGGTTATATACTGAACGACGAGATATCAAGATTCTGTTATTTTATCAATTTTATGGTGTACATAGTACAGAGTGCTACACAATTTTTAATATCTTTTAGTACGTACGATAGCCTATTAATAATAATTAGTCTGTAATGAGTGTATTTGGCAATCGCCATTTTATTTGATCAGTGGCTGAGAAATTCCCCACTGGAGACACTCAGTCGGAAATAACATCAAGGCGACAGCAAGGCGGGACATCGGCGACCCAACCGTGTCAGATCCACAGTTTGGTGGATTAAAGAACATTTACCTGAACTAAGTTCATTGACACCGGGTATTTGAAGGGCTCATCTTAGATTAGGTAGAAAAACCGCGGGCCAAGCTGGACATTTGATTGGGGCTGTGGGTCATGAGACCCGTCATCAACATCATGGTGGGAGGCAGGAATAGCTGACCTGGAGAGGTGAGGGGGAGAAATTGATCAATTGTGGATGATCATTTGAACAAGGAAGAAGTCGGAAGAGTGCGTGGCAGTTGAGCCGCGCCACGGGAGTAGTTAGAAATTGATGAGTCGGGATGGAGCTTTGAAGCAGGAAGGTGGAGAGATTTTCAAAAGTTTGTTTTGAATCTGAAGACAAACTGAAAGAAGACGGCGGAAGATGAAATACCGGTCGCATCACTTTCTGATGTCGAGGAAGAAAACTACGGGTGCGAGCGGCCGTAATTCTCAAAACCCAGTCCCAGATACCAATGCAGGAGTCAACAAAGGAAGGAGCCGCCCCAAGACGTGGAGACCGCGGATGCCAGACGCGTTAGTGCCTATGTCGAGAAGTGAGTTATGTCTGACTTTTCTGCTGTAGGAAATGCCTACAAAATGACCTTCGAATAGAAATTTGAGCTACCTATGGTAAATTTTAATGAACCCTAAATTTTGTACTGATTGTGATTCCATTTAATAAATTTTAATTTGTTTTAAATCTAATTCAATAAATTGCTAATAATTTAATTTAAAACTCAATCCCCCCAGGAATTACATCGTAAGTTCAGGGCAAATATGGACGAATGTGGACAAACGCTTTGAAGTAAAATAATTATTTACATATACCAGAGACGTTTATAATGTTTTTGACGATACCATTTATCCACCGACGGTTAAATCAACGTAATACAAAAATAAACTTTTTCGTGAATTTCTATAAGAGTTGTGTAATTTAATCCAAATGAAACTCATTAAAGAAAATTGGTTAAAATAAATATAGTAGGTAGAGAACCGAGCATTCTTTTGTCTCGTACATTTTTACTTTAAAGTTGGTAATATGGTGTTTTAATTTAACCCTAGCACTTTGTAAAAAGCACTTAACTTTTAACTGACTGAACGGAAATTTACAGCTACAAGTTTACAGTTGTATTTTGACAAAATTGAAGGGTAACACAAACGTTTCTCTTAAATAATGACAGGTGAATTTTCATGTGAATGATCAATAACCAACGCTCATCAGGGATAATTTTATTAACTTTTATTATTATGTATTATAACGCATCTCTGTAACACAAGTGCATTAATCTGTATTAGGTAATATTAATTTTCTGCAAGATTCGTGGTTTGCGAGTTTTTCAGACCTATCTCCCATTGTCCACATGATTTGGCTGGAAACCGAAAGAAACCACGTTACTCTACAAATTCTGCGGTTATTATTATTTAACTTTAAACGCCATTATACCTTTTTGTAGTGTTTTCCATTATAAATAGAGACAAATGCTTTGGAAGTGTACGTTACGTACTTTAAAATACTATCAGAAACCGTGAATTCCCACGGAAGCAAGTTATAACTTTTCCACTGCGAACTACGCTGGTCGGCGATTCGTCGTATCATTCTTTCCTGATCTCGTTATGGAGTGTTTACCGATCCGTGTGATTGGTTTGCCGTGGCTTTCACTGGCGTTGTCTCTGACAAACCAGTTTGGTCATGTGTCCGCGAACCTTGGCATTTCCCGCAGGTCAGCTACAGGAATGACCTTCAACCCGCTGTCATCCTCCAAGGGATTGTCGCAGATATCAGAAGAAAAATACAACGAACGAACTTGCCAATATTTATTGACACCCAACCTTTTGTTAAAGTTTTGGGAAAAATGTTAACAGTTTTTAGACAGTTTGTGTCAATTGCTTCAGTAGTTGTAGACATCGTATTTTGAGTATTACATGATACACTTAGTTCATAAAATAAATTATGATTATACATTATACCAATTAGTGACAATACAAACATTTTCTTTCTCCACAGAAACACGCTGTATTAAATTGACGGCAAATAAAAACAATATAATTATTTGAAAATTAAATTAATATATTACAAATTGTGGTTATTGAAAGTACACATAATGCTATATCTGAAATTATTCATATTAAATTGAAAAACCATACTATGAATGACCAAAGAGATATTAAGAGTTTCAGAGACGTTTATAATGTACTGATTTCTTCTTAAATTCTTTGTTATTCTTATTTTGTACTGCCGCGTCGGACATTTTGTTCGTTAAATGATACGTTCCTGAAATTTTGTAATGTACTGATTTAATGTCCAAATAATTATACTGTCTGTATTTGCCCATCAGTTTAATTCAGATCGAGTAAAGAGATAAAACCAACTACATAACACGCCCTAATGTATTTCGAAGATTATTGGAAAGATGAGCGACAAGGAATAAAAACAGTGACTACATATGGAGATGTGATTTGAATTTCGAATTATTAAATTTTCTGGTAATGAACTGAGAGGATGGCAAACGATTTCTCGTCTTTGGACGATACAATCTATTCTTTTTTGGGGAACAGTTTCTACATGTGCCGTGAAACAGTTTGGTAAATTATACCTCTGTTTTGTTTATCTGCGCAGGTGCAATTTGGGCATATTTGAAGAGGAATGAGTACATTCAAAGTTTAGTTAATCATGGAGGCGGTCTCGTTCTTGCCATAGTGACCACCATAACTATCAACCTTATGCAGTACACTATCGACGCAACAACAATCACCACTCTGGTGACAATGCCCATTCAACCCGATCAACACTCACGGAAGCATCGCCACCATCATGAAGATGTGAGGAATAAATGTTCCATTTCCCTATTACGATTTTGCCATTTTATTATCTCAGTTTTTTTATGTTTCACGTTCTGGTCGTCTGCATAATTGTCACTATTTCTCAGTGACAACCTCAATCACGAGAAAAATTAATTAAACACGATATAAATTTTTTTATAATTATATTCATTAAAATATATTTATTTAATTTCGCTCAGATATTATTTCTTAGTTTTCTGATGTCAGACACAATGATTGAATAAACTCTCCTCTATTCGTATTACATGACACTAAATTATACAATCGTCAAGACTAGTTTTCCTTAAAAAAAATCAACGAACATCACGTTTAATGTCTAAAACGTGATTCAATCGTCATGCATGTCATACGAAAAGATAAATCTGCTATGTAACCAAAAGGATGAAATTAAACTTTAGAAAGCTCGGCACTGCTCCTGTAACGTGGTAGATATTAGTGCGTTTATTTTTCCCGTGTTGAGAAACGTTTGTTCGTGCACAAGAGTCGTTGCCCTTTTGGAATTGTGGTATCAGTTTCATGTTATGTCTTGAACAGCTGGAAACCGAGATTGTGACAGTCACGTGCGTAAAGAGCCACAACGTGATAAGCCGAAGAAAGCCGTGGGCGATAACACTAAGGCTGACGTGTAGAATATCGAACTCACTACAATCGAGTAATTATCATAACAGTATCCACACAAATAATGAAACGGACGCAGTTACTACTATAAACATTATGCTAAAATAGTCATATTTTTGTGTTTGTAATAAATGTTTACATTCCAAATCACTTTGGGTAAGAATAATAATATTTTTAATAGAAAACACTATCGTGAAGTATCGAGAATTAAATAGTATTTTTTTATAAAATTGTAAATAATACTAAAAGGGAAAGATTACATACTTTATAAATAATTCCTGTTTGAGGAATTTTTTTTAAATAGTCTAATCAACAGATCACGAGAGAGCATATACAAAAAATATATCACACAATTCACCAACTATTTTCAACCCATTCGTAACTTGAAATGGAAATAACAATTCATTTAATTATGAACAAACACTAGGATGTAATATTTTTCTCCATCCACCTTAATGAACGAGAGACAGAACTGATAGAAAAAACTTGTTTACACTAAACATTCTATTTAGGAAGTAACTAAGAGTTTTTTCGAGATGGAAAATAATCTATACCAATAAATAAAACTGAAATGTGTGACTGTCGGGAAGTTTGGCTTGAATAGCCACCGAAACGGCTCAACGGATTTCAATGAAAATTTCAGGGATTGAAAAAGGAATTTATATAAAATTTTCGTGAATTTTTTATTTTGATATCTTGTTTAGAAGATATTAATATTTATAAAACCGTTGAAATTCCGCGCGAAAGCCGACGTAAAAACCAACTGCGAGTAGTCCTATAAGGCGTCCCTATACCATTCATCCCCCTTACATAATTTTGGCAGTACGAGAGAGAGGAAGGGCGAGCATTGTATCTCCATCTATTGTTGTTGCAGGATTCGTGCCGTAATTAACCTGACATTGGCAGAGAGCTAACTCCCTGAGAAATAATAAACTTCTTTGGATCGTCGATACGATATATTCAATTAATTTTATTTTATTGAAATTCTGTACCTGTTGCTTCGTTTTTAGGGAAAAATAAAAAGAGCTATTTGTCCAAGTTCTGCGCGAACGATGTTGCTGGCAAAGCTAGTTGTAAAATTAGTTTCTTGTTCATTTGGATTAGCGATATTTAAATGCATTACTGTCTACATGTAGTCGTGATTTAGCTGTTTGTGTGTGTGTGAAATCCACGTGCTGACTGGGCGTAAGCTGACATTGTGACAATAGAGGCGTCGGCCAAGGGCAGCAGAGTACGCTCCTCGTTGTCACGCCTTCCACTCGCATCTGCATAATACCGATTCAGAGTCATTAACATGATTGCTCCATCTGACACCATAGAATCGATCTTTATGGTTGCAAACGATAATCATTCTACGCATGAAACCTATACAATCGTATCTTTAAACACAAGATTGGTTTCCGACATGAGCCGAAAATTGTGGTTAGCACCTTTTCATAAAAACTGAAAATTCAGAGGCGAAACCTAATGATCAGCTTAAGCTGTCAAAAGGGTCGTTAAATTAGAGTGGAAATGGCAATCACATCATAGGGAGACGTTTTGGAAAACTAAAATAAGACTTGCACTTAGGAACTCAATAACATTCATTTTGCAAATACATTTCTAACGTATTCATGTAAATAATGTCAGACTTGTAATAAGTAGAGCGACAGATTATGATTTTATGGTACATTTTATACAGTAAAAATAATAGGCGCCGTTGAGGTTTTGTAAAACTTCAGGTGGCCAGGAGTCAGATACACTAATCTCTGGGCATAGTCGAACGACACACACGTACAGCAATAAAACCGGTGTATTGACAGAGTTCTTCAAGGGACGTAATTCTGAATATTGTTGAGAAGATCACTTTACAGTGGACCATATTTTCGGAAAAGACGTTATTTCAGACACAAACGGAAATGTTCGCGCTCCATAGATCAGCAAGCAGTGAAGCCAGGTAGATTAAGAATTTTCAGAGAGAAATATTACTACTTAAAAGCGTACGGCGAGGTGAGGCATCACTTGAGAGAAACTTCTATTAATCTCTGACAACGAATGGAGACGACGTCAAGGGCAAGTCTTTAACAGACTGGGATTTCTAAGCCCACTGATATCGTGAGAAGGAAAAGTGATCAATTCTTTTACTGAGCAAAAGGAATAAAATAGCTTTAATAAAATTTTCTCTGCAACAAAAAGAGAAACTTTTCTTTGTTTCTTCTTGATGCTGCAATCCATTTCGGTTCTTGTACTACCGGAACGACTGACAGACTGTCATCTTCCATGGCACTTATTTTCGTAGTAGTATGTGGTCAGCGTAGCGATTTTCCTTCAGTCTTAACCCCTGTTTTCTTGACCTTGACCAGGAAAAACATCCATGCTAATGCCAATATTCGAATCCAATACTTTGGTGATGCGAGGCAGTGACACTGACCATGACACCACAGCAGGTTGGCAACTAACTAGCTTAAATGATTAATGCCTTTTTTCTTTAAATAATTCCCCGCTTCCGTTCATTAAGAAGAAATAGGAAATGACCATCGTAGCAACCGTATTCTATTAGTAACATTTTGAGTTATTCGATTTGAGGCATGCCATAGAATCTGTAAACTGAGTCTGAATTGCGTTCCTAAACTCGGAAGCATCATTCTCTGGATTTTTCTAAACAAGCCCAGTTTACAGAACTTCGCGTGATAAGAAACTGACTCTGGTTCGGATATCAAGAGCTGTCGCAATTTAGCCGTGTTTCTCAACAAATGATCTCTTTCAAACAAAAGTGGGCTACACAAATTGTACTCTGATGGATATCTCTGATGGATCGTTTGTCCTTGCCCACGTTTCAGATGTGAATGACTTCGATTTGGATGGGTCTTGCAATACAGGATCGATAATATCTGAACGGTGCTGGTTATCCGGAGCTAGAGGAAAAGAGAAGAGTAATTTTTAAAAATCATTAACTGGTCTACATAAACATACGATTGATACCAAAAATGATTGGAATACACAAAATTATAAATTACCTCTGACGATATTAATCCTACAAAATTATTATATTGTCACAAGGACAATATATTAACATACATTTACATCGGTATTTTATAAACAGTATGCTTTATGAATGAATTTTTTTGGGAGTTTTCTCTCGCAGGTATTTCTCTCCTGAGTGACGCCTCGTTCTCTCTAGTTTCAAGGTTCTCATATACCACCGATGCGCCTTCATCTCTTTTGGGATGTGTATGTACAGGTGTCGAAGACCTTGGGTATATGTAAGAGTTGTTCTTTGATCTTATTGGATCAGTCCGCCAGCTGCCAAATAAAACTGATGGAGACACAGAGAAGGGAATGCTGCAATCCCACAGCAAACTCCTATCCCGTCATCCGGAGGTGCATGAGAATAGTAGCCAATAGCCCGATCTACGTGATGCATACAGGCAACCCGCATACACATTTGGAGATTCCAATGCACGTAAGCCAAGAAACCTTCCCGTAAAACTAAGATTTATATTATATTAAATTATTATCATTATTGAAATTAAATATGCATGAATATTTAAGCTAATTTTCCTGTTTTTAAACCCTCAAATTTTTATTTAAATCAGTTGAGCTGTTTAGGAGCCCAAACATATGGACAGACAGTTAAACAGATAGACACTTCTATTTTTTTTATAAACTGATTTAAAAAATTCGACTGGTGAATTTAAAACACATATGTCTCAACAATGATATTATTAACTCCGGTAAAAGATAACGATCTTTTTCTATTAATATAATCTAGTATTTTCCGTCTTGAAATTATTTATTTTTAATTATTTCAGCTGGAGTCAATATTAATAATTTGTTGCTATGTGAAATAAATAAAAATTATATGTAATACTTATACAAATGATTTTTGTTTTTCACCGCTACATTTAAGTCGAAATAATTATTGATAATGTAATTTTAGTGCTTAAACTTCAGTTAAAAGTTTCAATGAACCCTGAATTAGCGTCATTTTCATATCTATAGCTTTTAATGATTATTGTAACTACTAATAATATTTGTACAACAGTAAACACTGATTAGAGCTTTTTAATGGCTAATAATTTTATCTTAAACTTCAGGCTTTCTTCATTTCCTGTTACAAGTGGCACTCGGTTCGAAAACCTAGAAAGTCTAAATTCAGAAGTTGTAATTTAGGACATGACTATAACTAGTTTATATACGCTTAATGAACTACGTGTTTATGTTGCGCAGCCTGTAAGGAAGGTTCTTACGATGCACTCACGACGATATAAAGGATTCACTTACTAAATTATACATCCCGTAACCCAAGTAATAATAATTATTTACAGTTGAGGTTACATTTGTCAGCTTTAATAGAAAATGTTGATGTAGAAACTACTTATTCAATTAATAAGTTTTTGTGTCAAGAAAAGAGGAATTTATGTTTCTGTTTTTCAAGTAATTAGCTGAAATAAATATTTCCTGAAGTAGGCTGTCGTCAAATAAAAAAAAGGGAGTGGAATGAATAGCAAAACTCGTCGCTAATTTATTCCAGAACTTGAAAGCTGATGTCAAGAGGAAATGCGACAGGTTGCTCATCCTCCAAAGCGGGAATCGATGAAGAAGAAATTGAACCGGAAACTGCGCCCTCATACCGAATCCTTGGTGAATCAGGGAGATGAATCGGGTCATCAAATAGCAGGAACAAAACTCTGCAAGCTTCCACGCTTATTTTAAATATCAATTCTATGACGGCTACGTTCCTAAAGTATTCCACCAATAAGTATTAAAAATGATCTCGTTTCATCTGGATTAAAAAAAAGAGAGTACTATTGTTTTACAGTACTACTGCTTGTTTTACGTTCCACTCAGTGATAGTTAAAACCTTTGGTAACTTATATCTATACATATTCAAAGTAGATCCATTCCTTCCACAGGTACATACTTATGTCGCACCTTATGTATTTTATTTTCACCAAAGTGGACTAAAAAGATTACTTTCGATCACAACTAAATCATCTAATTCCAGATCAACAAAATTGGCACACGGAACATCAACAGACATAAAGTTATCCGAAATCCACTCGGAAAATAAACGTAAATCATTCAATATATTAAAAATCCAAATCTCTTTTCTTAAGAAAAGGTAAGGGAAGTTTTCGATTTTTGGAAACTCAGACCTTCCCTTACTTTTCAAGTTTGAAGTGTAGTGTATATAAAACTAATAAATTAATAGTGGTGTTATCTCAGTTTATTTTAATTTTAAAAATTCTGAGCTCCGGGAACTGTGGGGTCATTGTTCTTCAGATATGAGAGGCTATCGTAAATCTCCATTCAACAACAGCCTGTGAGGATTGGCCATGCACTTAGATAATAAGTTTTCTTCAAGGGGCAAAACTCTGCTGCTTTAATATTGACACGTACGATCATATTCCACAGGAAGTACGAATATTCTGCAACACAAGATTTCACATTCCTGGAAGAAGGCGTGTCGCCCCGTATTTAAAAGATATCGGGTAGGTAATGGCTTGTCATTGACCAAAACTGTTGATAAAGGGAGAGCAGTGCTTATGGAGGTATCGAGATAGATAGAAATAGGGGATGTTATATATATATGACTTCGGAAAAATAAGGGAAGAATCAAAACAGCCGACAATGTTCATGTAAGAGGCGGCTTAAATAGCAAAGAGGTTACAACTTCCACCATCTACCTGAGGAGTCAGTCTCCTGGAGCTCCAGCAGTAATGTACTCTCAAACAAAATGCCCATCAAATCCGTCAGTTATAATGCCACAATTTTTATATGAAATATTTTTAAAAAATTTAAAAATTACACAGCGGTCTTCGCAAACACTTCCTGTTTATATATATTATGACCGAAGTATCTAAGCCCTCATTCCCTTAGAAGAAGCGGTAATTTTATTTTCCATGTTATAACCTTTTTTGTTGTTGTTCATTAATTATTAAATTTTAACAGGCTTATTATTTAATTCTATCCTGTCATATTTTATTAAGATACTACAAATAATCCCCAACCATAAACGTAACAGTAGCTATTAACCACCTCATTTGAACATTTTAACTTTGTTGTTCTTTACTGTTGTATAACTTAACTTTTACAATAAATAAAGTTTAAATACTCAAAATTTATTTGTGAGTTAGGACGACGGCACCTTTCGAATAAATAAAAATCAGTAAGTAAAGCCTCAATTTAAGGCGTAGCAATCATCCCTAAGGCTATTAATTCTTCATTGAATTTGAAAAATTAAGCTTTGAAGAATGTGATCTTAGCAAAATGTGTCTGGGGCTGTTTTCTGGATCATACAATAGATTTTTACGTCTCGCGTCTTAGAGGGTCAGCCTAGTGATCTTTGACGCGATTCCCTTCCCGGTGGAGATTTCTCCATTCTGAACCTTTGATATATCCATTTTACTGATTTACATTTATAAATAGTTTTGTGTACTTCAGTCATCATATAGAAAGGAATGGGCCGTAGATGACAATCTTATTTACCTTCATTAAAGTTTTGGAGTCTGGAGTGATGAACTACACATTACAATCTTAATACGTCGCTTGAACAAGGCAGATGACGAAATTGGCATGAAAATACTGTCGACACGTACGTGATACCGAGTTCGTCGTCAAAGACAAGATAACTTATTACTATTCGTTCAGCTGGGTCATTACCGCTTCGTAGTTACGACTTCCACATTGCGGGAACGCGATTTACCACGTTACGTGGGAAGTGTTTACGTTATTTTGCGTGCGTGCGTCCGTTCGTAAGGGGCACGCCCTACTGGACTGGAGCAAGGATAAAGGCTTTCCAGAGACACGCGGACCCTGCAACACCCACGCAGAGTTTCGCAACAGCAGCCTAGAGAGCCAGTCACGCTCACGGACACCCGGACCACGTCGCTACTCCTGCATGACGGCGTTGTCACTCGATACTCCCTGATGACAGCGTGTTCCACACAGACCAAACGAGCGACGACCAACACTGACACAGAAAATACAAGTGTACCTGCCTTTTGGAGCTGATTATGATTAACCCCAACTCTCACATGATTTACTTGTCATTCTGATCCTATGCACTTCTTTGTACCAACCGTAGATTTCCGTAAGATTTCCCCCAATTATATGTTACCAGACATATTTGGACCTTTCATTAGGAATTTTGAGAAAGTAAAAAAAATGTTGTGCATATTACGTCACCAAATTTGAAGACGCTCTTTGCAAAAACTCACTCATGCCTAAATATAAAAATTAAAGTCACGAAATTAACGTAGTACGTTCTTAGAAAAATTGTAGAATTAAGACAAATTTTTCGATACAGGAATATACAAGCGAATTATTATTCGGAATTATCGGGGACACGTGTAGAGATTTTTCCATTCTGAAGTCCTAAATTAATAGCATTTAGTGTGTACAATCATTTTCACGGTATTGAATTGTACTGAAGTATTGCCCCATATCTTAGTTTGAAGTTATCCTATTGTCCAAATGATTCTAAATCTGTAATAAATATATTCCTTAATTTAGGTTTATATTGAAATAAACTTTTATTGACCCAGGTGGTCTTACCGTCATCCTGTTCATGGATCACATGATTTATTTTGCTGATTTTAGTACTCTCTTTCTCGTTTAGACACGTGTCTTGGAGTTAGGATTATTGCGAAATATTTCTTTTAGCTCCAACTTTCTACTCGGCAATTGATTCCGACGAGGTGGCATCATTTTAGGACATTGTTCTCCGATTCTTTGTACGTGGGAACAATGGACCGGCCGGCCTTTGTGCCGAGCTAAAAATGCTAATTGGACAGAAGGTGCCCTCACTATATTTAGCCAAGTGTTGGGCAAGGCACTATTCTCAAGGAATTCCGGTCAATCAGGAACTATACCGTCCAGCGAAGTTCTTTACATTGGTCCATACTTGATTTTGTTTTAAATGATTCGGTTGAGTATCTGTTAAGTCCACTGAACAGTTCTGGCAGCCTGTTCCTCAACTGACAATTAAACTAAACGTATAATTTACGAGTACACCACGTTATCTTTAAGGGGTTATTATATCTGGACTAAAGAGTTGAATATACGGGACGTTTTACCACCTCATAGCACGTAGCTGTCATTTTCTTTTCGAGTGTTAGGTGTACTGTGGTTCTTAGAATAATGCGTAGAATCTCTAGACGTGTACAGGTTCATTACTAGAAATGACCTTTAGCCTTCGAGGCCAACAAAAGTAATGTTAGATATTGGATCCAGTTGAATGTGCTCACAAATAGGTAAGACTCGGAAAGTTAAAAGTATTTCTCAAAGATTCGTTTTGCAATTAAGAATTGGATGTTACGCAAATGTATATAGGTATGTGCGCTAACCTTGGAATGATTCGGAAACCAGAGACGCAATAAAACGGACTGCAAAGGAGCATAAATAAGAAAAAAGTGAAATGCTATCAAATGAGCGACGGGTAAGTGATAATGTTGTTGATAAATTCAGTCCTAAGACTGGTCTGATGCAACCCTTCATCCAACATTTTCTATGTGTTCATTAACATTAACTATTGCAAAGGGTTTATTTAGAAACATTTTATTATTATTTATATACATGTAACGCTTCATTACATTACTCGCACGGCGTTGGCACTAGTATATATCAGGATTAGAAAAAAATAGGTAACGTGATTTTTTGGGTTTCTTCATAATCTATATGTGTATATTTTTATTTTATAATTTATATTTATGAAACTGCTTGCGCTGGATATGTTGGCATGGAGGGTTGCATCAGGCCAGTCTTAGGACGGATTACCTCAACATGGAATGTCGGTAGTTCTTTGAAAGAACAAAAAACTCTTTCTGTATATTATTTTTAGAATTACAAAAAACCAATTTTTGGTAAAATAATGAAAGATTATGATCAATAAATACTTTTTCTAAATACAATACAACTCCGGTTAACCTAACGAAAGGGGATGAATCCGTTTCAGTTAACAATTTTTATCAGTGAAGCTGTGAACATATATAAAGATATTCGTATCACAAACCTTAACTTATAATTATCTACTATATATATTTAATTAAGTGAAATAAATTAAATTCATTAAATGTACAAGTTGTTTAAAATTTGGAATATTGCTAAAAATTGAAAACAGCCTACATTATGTGTTTTTTGGTGTACGGAAGGATATGATGAACGTTACGAACGTCAAGATCGTTAAGTACAGGGTATGGTAAAAAAACATGGCACTGTCTATTTCCAGTTCATAAAAATATATTAACGCAGTAACTTCTCTTTAACGTCTGTTCTCCCTTGACAACAATACTCCTCTTTACCTTCACCGTTCTTCTACAGCACATGTAATACGCTATTCTTATTTTGCCCGAACTATGCAAATGAGTAGGGAACTAATGATTGTATAAAATCGTAGATGTATTGTTTTTATAGTAAAAATTATTTTTTAGTATTTGACTAATAGTTGTTAGTACCTGGTTGTTATGCACGTTTAGCAGCAGGAAATTGTTTTTCCACTTTTAGCAAATAATTGTGAATTTTTTGGACGTATTACCCAAGTAAAGTCTTTCATAGCACGAAATTGTTTCCAATATAGAGGAATTTTTGATATTAGATGGCGTTGACGTATATCTCGGACATTTTGTAATTACGTTTTAAACGTTGTAGGAAGCAACCTGCAATAAAAAATTGAAGTTCTCTGTAGCAAGAGGCGTTTCTTGCATAACTTCACCCAGAGTGTAAAATATAACCTAGTGCGTCTGATATTAAATCCTGTTCATACGACTGCTGTAGTTTTATTTTTGCTCCTGCAACGCATGTAGCAGTGGTAATAAGATGCACAAATGTTATTGATGTCTTCTCTGTTGTAAGCTGGAAGTCTATTAAAACCCTCATTGCGTTCGAGGTGAAGACCCATTGAGATGTCTGGCAATAACCAAGCTCGTAGATCTAATCCTGATAACGCTTAGCCGTTAGGAACGGCCGCTTCTCTTAGTCACGGTGAATCATGGATTTCTCTCTGAGGATCAACCGCATCCTTTTGTAGCCTCCGTAAGCCTTCGCTGGGCCTCAAAGTCTGACTCATGCTGGTGAGGAAATCCATTCACATCTTCTCATTTGTCAAGAGAAATTTTAAATGTAAGCATCAAATGACAATCAGATTTCGGCACTACTGTATTGTACAGATGCAATCTGCGAGTCCGGTGGCAGGCTAATATGTATGAGATATGCACGGGACATATTTAATTTATCGCATTTTACATGTAGATAAATGAAAATATTTCAATAAAAGAAAGTGATCGTTTATTTTACGACGCTCAGTAAAATCACGTCTCAAAAATACATCCTTCATAATATCGAAGATCAGTTTAGTTTTAGGACGAATGTAGGGAAAAGGGAAGCAATATTGATTTGTGTCTAAGTTTAGAAAAAAGAATAAGGAAAAACAGACCTAAGTTCGTGGCACTTGTAGATTTAGAAAAATACTTTTATAATGTGAATTGGAGCAAACTATTAAGAATTTTGAAGAGCACTGGAATGAAATATCGAGAAAACATAAGCAGCAATAATTAGAATTGAAGATCAACAGAGAGCAGAAATCAAGTTGGACAAGGATGCAGTATACCACCAATGCTATTTAACTTGTATATAGAACAGGCGATGAAGAAAGTTAAAACGGAATATGGAAAAGGAATCAGACTGCAAGCAGAAGAAATAAAAACCCTACGATTTGTCGATGATATTGTAGTATTATGGGAGTCAGAAGAACGCTTGTAAACCACAATAAATGGGATCAACGTGGTCCTGGAGAAATAATTCAACATGAGGATTAATAACTGGAAAACCAAGGTAATGTAGTATAGTGCGGGAAACAGTGGATAACAAAAGGTTTTAGATTGAGAAGCGACATTTTGAAGGAAGTGAAGGAATTCAGCTACTTGAGCAGAGTAATAACCAGGGATGGTAGAAGTATAGTAGACAAAAAGAGTAGGATAGCACAGGCAAGGAAAGCTTTCGCGAGAAAGAGGAATTTACTGCCGTGTAAAATAAGAGTGAATATTAGGAAATCGTTGCTAAAAATGTTGGTATGGAGCATGGCGTTATTTGAGTGTAAACGTGGACGGTAGGAGTTGCAGAAAGGAAAAGAATAGAAGCCTTTGAAATGTGGTGCTATGGGCGAATGCTGAAAATGAGATGGGTGGATAGAATCACTAACGAGGAAGTTCTAAACAGAATAGGGGAAGAGCGAATAATATGGAGGACTTCGACCAAGAGAAGGGATAGATTATTAGGCCACATTGTAAAATTAGCATTAGAGGGATGTGTGATGTAAGAACAGAAGAGGGAGGAAAGGATGGAATACGATTAGCAGATTAGGGAGTATTAGGGCTGTACTAATTATGAGGAATTGAAAAGGCTTGCGAAAATAGGTTAGCATGGAGGGTTGCATCAGACCAGCCTTAGGACTGAATACCACAACATCATCTCATTGACAGTAACGGTCACGATTTATAAGACATGTATTTTTATGTTAACTAATTAATCTAGATGGAGTTATACACAGCTGGAAGATATAATCTATTTATTGGACCTTATTTACATGTATTTTTATTATTTAAACAAAATATTATTAAATTCAATTAATTTATGTAATTAACAAAATATTATTTCTAATACGTTTGACGCATAATGAAGGAACAGACTATAATTTGCTGTCGAATTCTCGTCCGAAATTAATTACCTCCAGCTGGTATCAAAGAAAACAATAGGAAAAGTAAAAGAAGACCGCCATGGGAAAAACCCACATAGTTTTATTATCACTATGCCATTAAGGAAGAAAAAATCCGTCTTTGTAAAATTACAGTTCTACTTGAGCTGCGGCTTTTCCGTATTTGGAGGGGCAAGACCAGGCGATGGTAGTCATGTGGTTAATCTAAGGAGATGAGAAAAGAGTAACAAAAAATCTCGCGGTGTCATCATCTGACGCGTAATTTGTGGGGCCGACCTGTGTAGAATGCCTTCACGAATCGGAGATAACTGCATGACTACGACAACGAAATGAGTAATGATTCAGTATATCAGGAGAATTTAGTACCATTTCAGTTTGTAAGCAATGAATTAATTGTAAACGGTAGACTCGGCGGTGGTTGTTAATTATAAGTATTACATTTTAAGACGTCCTGTTTGAGATAGCGGAAGGGAAATAGTTTGCAGTTGGCTGAAAATGTTCCATTGGGCCGTTCTGAAAGTTTTTACGCTTTCCTGCACTATTAAAGGTAATTACTAGACTTAATGTTGATAAAATAAGGGTTTTAAACTTCCAAACATATCCATGAAGACGAAACAGCAAAGTCAACCAGCGTGAGCAGACATGTATTTCTCCAATGGACAAATGGAGTTTTAAGCGCCACGACACATTCTGGTTTTATACTTTCTATATAAAACCGGTAAACTTGGTTACGGTAGATAAAAGGTGAACATGTGAGTCTCCGAAGATTTCCTAGCGGTTTCAACAAATGATGTTAAGTCGTGGTTTCAGTGATGATGTAATGTGAGGAAAATAATAATAACTTGATGACGGTAAAGGTTTCTTCAAATATATGAAAGTTGTACAGCAATGGTGAGGTGATGTATCAGGTTTATTATTAAGTTAGGAAAGCGCAAATGCAAGGCCGGCTGACATCAGCGTCTTCAGATGACGAGACTCGTCAAGCTTCATGTTGTTCCCGTGTGAACAAAGAGAGACAATGCCTGTTCAATTCTTTTCGTGGAAGGCGATTGTAACATTAAAAACGAGCGGTCGAAAAACCGCAATGTCAACCCAGATCTCAGGGTCTCTAGGTAGACATAGAACCACCAAAATGTCAGTTTAGACCCAGAAAAATACACAAGGCTCGGTAACTGAATCTGAATTTATTCCTTCAGACTAGTGTCCGAGAAAGTTTCAGATCTTTGAATATTATTCGTGTCTTCTTTATATTATTTTTTAAAATATATTCTCTCACCACAGCATTTAAAAAATAAGACGGTGGAAGAGAAGTATAATATTTCATGTTACCATTGACATTAAATTTCAACAATAACCTCCGGTCTTACAAAATTCCGCTCGTTACATAATATTTCCGAACAGATTTGTGGGAAAAATGAAGTTGGCTAAATAAATTAGCCGCAACATGCCGCAAACTTGTTAAGGAAATTACTCAAGGAGCTGTAGAATGTATTGGACGACTTTCACGCAGTCGGCCTGTGCCAAGTCTAATGGTAGCTAAGCGGACCCGAGGTCACTTAACACACCTCACCACCACGTTTTACGCAACTCTCTCCTCTTGTGTTGCAGACTGTGTTGAACACCGCACATACACGTAACAGTTGAACAGAAGCGTCGATCGTTCTACATTTGTAACTTGCCGCTATCTTAAGTCCGACACAAGTCCGCTGCATTTGCTTCAGAGTAACAGTTCGCTATTTTTGTAGTCGTGAAGGATACAACGTCAATTATAACATTAATAATAATGACTTGACTGTAAATAGGAAAAATTCATCACGTTCCACTAAAGTATTACCCTACAGCGCCGGAATGCAGTTTCTCAGAGTATGTTAATTACTCTGGCGCTCGCTCACACCGATTCAATTATCCCTAAATAGGACAAAGGCGGAACATACTTAATAATTTATTCAATAGAATTTATGGTTCATGCAATATAATCATGTTGTGGTGTGCGTTTGCACCCAACACATATTTTTATATGAAAAACAATTTCCCCATAACGTATATTAATTATATATATATATATATATATATATGATAGTTATTAGGAAGCGGGCTAGCCTGCTAGCTAGGTCAACGGCGAGCAAGAAATGATCGCGTATGCTTAATATCCAATTGAGCTGATATCGATAACCAGAAAGAGAAACGCAAATCAGTACCACTTGAGGAATGGCAGGTCAGTCCTTAGACCTGAAAATTAGGACTCGAAAATCATCCCGTTGCAATAAACACGTGTTGCAACAAATGAAGAAGGGACGGACTGCATCTCAGGTCATTTCCGGAAGAAAGTTACAGGAGCCATCAAAAACAACGCAAAGCATTGGAGAAAATTCACTAAGCCCGCCAGGAAGAAAATTAATATAAGAAGATGGAAAGCATTATTAGGGGTAGTGGACGCAACAGTATAACATCAATTACATCAATAATGCCATTGCAGAGCATTACAATATTACTATTAGTAGTGGACGAATCAGTATAACATCAATTACATCAGTAATGACATTACAAGGCATTCCAGTACTATTATTAGTGGAGAAAATTCAGTTTCAATAGCTGGTTGCACGAGACGCCGAGAAAGAGCAAGAAGGAGACAGGCATTATCACCAGCTCCTAGATCTACAAGCGGTGATGTACCCGATGTATGTTTCTCGCCTCTGGCTTGTTTGAGTAATAGTTAATTTTCGATGCCAAGCTTTGTTTATAGCCACCTAAGCTCATTATAAATACTGTTGCGCTCCGGTGAGCAGCCGGCCCAAAATTTAATGATGTTCGTAAATTAATGTTTTTTAATATATCTAATTTAAATTGATCAAATTTAATTTAATAAAAACTGTTTCTTTCTCTTTATAACATTGAAAATTTTATCATTAATAATTAATGCACCCGGTCACCATAATGTTCAGTAAAAATCTAGTTACAGTAAAAATGCGACGTGACAGAGTACTTGAAAAGATAATCCACTCTGTAGTAGCATTCCTACAATTCCTACAATACTCATAAACAAGGTATTGCAATACAGCTCCAGAAATTCTTAAATTTGTGAAGTGGGGAGGGTAGGCGCTGGGAGAGTCCGGCACTATTCGGGAGAGTCAGCAACAGATTTATGTCCATGCAGAATTAATGAAGCTACTTGTGTCACAATTTTCTACCACTCGCTCAGTCCGTGGTGAACCTACTCATCTGTAAAAGTTAGTATCTAGGCAAGATTATAAATACGTAATGAGGTAGAATGTAGGGTCATTGATGGAGTGTTCCTGGAAAGAGACGAGCTGTTGTGAGATGCTCATTTTTAAGCTAGAAGCAAATGGCAAAGATTCGCAGTGCGTATATTGATGTCTGCGGAGCGTCAAGCTAGCTGAAGCGGGTCCGACGTCCATCAACTGGATCATTTCAACACTTCCTTGCAAACGGGCGCCTGTTCAGAACAACCCTGAGAGTATCTGAGAAAATAATTAATTTTTCTTTGTAAGCTGAATTTCTTAATAAAATATTTCGTAAAATTAATTCAAATTTCAATTAAATTCATTCCTTATGTTACTTTTATTATTATTATTATTATTTGTTATTAAAAGTAATATATCATTTCCTTAGTAAGAAAGTAGAAAATATTACTGTAAGATGCGGAGGAGTGAGCAAGAATTAACGAGGGACTCCAGGCAATAGTTAAAGGATCCTCCCGCCATTCATATGACTGAAACTGCATCAGGTAAGTCAAGCTATAGGTACTTGTCCCACGTCCCTCCGATGACTCGACGGGGACGCAGAATTTATGACTTCTAGCCTCGACCAGGTCTGTATGCAGCTGGGCACTGTTCCAAGCAACTCTTTCTTATTCCCACCAACTTCGACATCAAAGAATGCAACTTTCAAAATAGACAACAGTGACCGGGCATTTGGGGACCTAAATTCAAAACCAGACAGAGTAGAAAACGTCCATATACTCGGGAAGTTATGCCGTTTTCTACAGTTGAAGGTTGCATAAGGGTCTTCAACGTGACGGACTCTTCCCTTTATTAGCGTAGGAAGAAATAGAAAATTGAGAGACATGGACTCAGAAAACTCCATCAGAAATGAACATTTCAATTTTTTCAAATGTATCTGAAATGAACCTCTCTAAAAATTCCTAATGTACGACTGTTCCTATATATTAATGAATATTCTCTCTTCACTCACGTTTCACTTATAAGTAGAATGTTTTAAGTTGAGAAGAGTCATTTTGTATAGCTGTCCATTTAGCGTCAGTAATTACTTTTATAAGTTGAATTATTGATTAGCAATAGCTTAATTGTCTTTCTATTAACACTTGCTTCAGTAATATCATTTAGGTAGCTAATGGTTCGCCCAATACGACTACGAGACGCGGTATCGCAATAAAAAGTAAATATTAATGAAAACTCGACGTTTCGTGCTACTTGATATCGTAGAGAATGAATCTAGTACCTTCCACGTGGATGGTGATTCTCATGTAGTCCGTTCTGTAACGATTTGACTCATCAGAAAATTAGAAACTCTGGTCTGCAATCTCCTAATTATTAATTATTCTGTACAGGCTCTCCTCTCCACATTTCACTTTTCTCTCTCGTTCGACCTCGTACATCCATTCATTCACACACAATAACTGTCAGACTAACCGCTCTCGTAATGATGTTGTTCCGGCAAAAAAAAACGCTAATCCGTTGAATGTGGGATCCCATGGCTGTGGGAAATAGCACACGTGATCCGGCGAATTTGGTATTTTAAGCCGACATAAATCCATGCCAAACTCTTTTTTATCCTTTCGTGTTGTAATTACTACGCTTGAGTAAGCGCTGGCTAGTCATGCATGATCCGAAAAGTGGAATCTAACAGTAAATGTCGCCTTCCCGTGAAAAGAATCGTTCCTAATTAGTGGAACATGCGCATTCCTAGCCGGGACGTCGTGATCTTTAACTACGCCAACCGTATCTAATTGAAGGGATTGTTCGCCGTCGTGTGTAGAATGCAGAACCGAGGGAGCTGCGTGGAATTAAGACTCGTTGTGTCATTTCCTTTATATATATATATATATATATATATATACATACATATATATATATATATGCATATTGACCTGAAGTAATTTCGTGCGACTTCGGAATTTGACATAGTACGAATATCTGATCTGGCTACGTCGTCACAAAAAAGGAGATTTACGAAATTTCAATGAAAATGTAATCTTAAGTGAACATATTGTTTCCAAAATTTATATTAGTTGATATTCGACCACTTTTCTCGTGGTCTATTGTACAGTAAGTTGAAGTTCTGAGATTTCATATCGAACTTGGGGAATAGCGGAATGTGTTATTAAATAATGTACTAAAATATTACATTTAGAAAGTTTTCTTGTGATGCTTTACGTTAAATTTAAAGCAGGTTGCGGTGACACGAAGTAGGTTCTGGAGTGTATTACTTGAGTCACTTTGTGAATAAAAAGCCGGCAATTGTGCAAGCAAACCGAAAGTCAGTGGAACACGGTGTTTCAGAGGAAATACAACGGGTTGCTCCCTATTATAGCCCATTCATTCACAGTAGGCCGTTCTTTTCTCACGTCAACAGTTTGGCAACTATTCGTTAAGAAACCCACAACTTCGAAATTGCAAGTAAAATGTATCCAGAGACACGCGGTCTTTACGTAATTTTTGTATACTGGTTTGCTAAGATACAAGTTTCATGCAGGCAATAACAACGAAGAACATTCACTTCAGATTAAAATTCAGACATGCGCAATTAATTTCACACAGAATTCATTACTTAACATTCGGCAAACATTAAGGTTTTATAGTGTACAAAGAACTCAGAACTTGTAAATTACGATTCAATAAATAATTAAATTCAACGATCAACTATGAAAAATGTTATCCAGCCTGCATAAAAGTTAAATACCGAATACTAATACTTTTTTTCGTAAATCATTAAATTACCTGTTTATTTGAGTAAAATAGTTATGACGTTCTGATAGCACAAATATGTTTTCACACATACACATTTCCAAAAGGTCAGCTATAAAGTTGGTTATAATTTAAGATATTAAAAAATAATAATTTAAAAGAACAATATCGATCCTTTCCAGCTATCTCATACGACGTATTCTAAAGCAAGGAGCTAAGATTTTGTTCCTGACAAAGTTAAGCTCAAATCGTTTGTCGGGATAAAAGGAAAATATAGTAAAAATAATACTGATACGTAATAATTGGGAGTGTGGTTATAATGCGCTACCCCAGCTCTGAAACAAATTTATAAAAATCCACAAAACATAGGAATCCGTTTTGAAACGAAAACTTTATAGGAAGTTGGACTTATTTTCTCTAAAATCTACATTAGTAAATTGAAGCATTAACACGAAGGACCATTTGATTAATAGATCAATACAAGAATGAACCATTTCGAGACATTTCCGTATAATGCCACGAGTTCTGGTATTAGCTAAGAAAATAGTGAACTTTAATGATATATTGCTATGTTGCGGATAAATTATTATTTAATTACAGCAAGAGACGCCAAGTGAGGTGGCAATTAATTGAGACTTACTCTTACTCGCTAATTTTTGTTAGCTAAATTCTCTCTCTGATACCAGATATTAGTTTAACTAAACCTCTATACATAAATAAATAAAAGGCACTGAGTCAGAAAGCTATTCTATTTATTACCAAAAAAATTACAACGATGTTTTGTCTGCATCTGAAACGTCAGGGACGACAATATTAATAATTTTGTATTACAATTCTTTAATCAATTAATAATATTAACACGTTAAATTCTTTAAGATGTTTTAATAATCATTTAGGGCTGATTAATAAATATATAATAATTCATTCATTCCGTGTTCATCACCCAAACATTTGAGTAATTGTACTAAAGTTTTTACAAGATTTTATTCTAATTAATAAGCTTTAGAATTGACCCCCATTATATTCTTCTTGATGAAATTAGAGGATAGCTTGATTATAGATTTAATACTTTTAATTTTATTTTGTATATTTAAAGCTTAATCTTCCACTATTTTTTTTTTATAATTTTGGACAAGGTGATTATTATGGCGTCGAGCCAAATGATTCTTATATTGAATAAAAATTTGAGAAAAATTTTAGTATAATTAGGGGAACTTGGAGCGGAAGATAGCGGGGTAGAACGCGATACCTAATGTTTTGACTGGATAGTGCTGAAGTTAAATAAATATGGGTGGAACATGGCCACTGGTCAAGGAAAAATTCCCGGCATCCACCTTGACTGCACTTCGTGAATGAACTCTTGTTCCGAGACTTTATAATTTTTTGCAGCATTTCGGCAGAAAGTAGGCTACAAAACTTCTAGCTTTTAGCTCTTTAGTGATATTTATTAGTAAAGGAGATGTATTTAGCTGCACATAAGTTACGTATTAGGTTTAAATCTGCCTGTATTAAGGCTAAAATTGCAGGGTGGAACAGGATACTACTGTATAAGGCAAAATGTAATGTGTGCCTCAAGAAAAAAAAGGAAAAACTAACACTCACCTTATAATAATGAATTACAGGACGCTGAGCTCAAAAAGAATCGATTAAGAAGGAAAATAATCGGTAAAAAGGGAAAAAGACTGTACAGTTGCAATAAAATCTCCTTGCGAAAGGAAAAATTGATAAAGTGATCAACCGTACGCAAAATAAATATAAGAAAGAAAAACACAAAATGTGTCTTAATTTAATGCTTACTTTAAATTTAATTCTATTGTAATTACAAATAATCCTGTTGTTCTCGTTCTGCCCCGGGGAGGCGGGAAATTTATAAGTTTCGTTTCAAAAATCAACCAAAAATCTAAAATAGGTGTTTTAAATTATATTGATATTGAATTAAGTAAATAATAGATTAAACTAATGTTTCATACCTTTATGAAGCGATTTTTCTTTTTCGAAAATTTTACATAAAATTGTTAAACAATAAGTGTCCCATTGCGCCTTGACTTTCCCTACTTAATTTCGTGCTGTTAAACCAGGGCAAAAACTTTTTAGAAAACTAATAATTTAATCAAAATTTGTAAATCAATGATCCTTAATTGTCTATATAACATTTGTCAACATCATAAAGGAATTTTTATGCAAATAAGGAGAATGAATATCAAGAAGCCAATGGAATTTGTTATGTCTGCGAAATCCTTGCGTCGCTACGTTTTTTATGGTGATTATTGATATAAAAATAGGTCTACGTATTACATATATCCTGTATAGTTTTAGGGGGGAAGAGTATTACAACATTAATTTTGCTAATGTTCTTGCCAACTACACCATAGTGATTACGCGTAAGTTCTTGCGTAAAAAATGCGTGTTGGAGAACGTAAGATCCGATCCACACTTTCTCAAACCTGTTTTCCTACATTTCCGAATCGTGCTTCGTCATCAGCTTACCGAATCAATGGTCAGCGACCCACATGGTCGCCATTTCCGATTCGGGTCCATAAGGAAGGAATGTGTCCCCATAGGGCGATGGAATGTAGCGGACGCACCTATGTACTGTTAGCTCCGACCTTGAGGCTTCCTCCCTTCGTGGTGTGTGTGTGTATGTGTGTGTGTCAGTTTAAGCAGGGTGAAGAACCATGATAACTACACAGACACACGCAGCCTTGTTTCTTGCACTGACATTGGTGCGATAATGTATTTATATCATCTAAAAATTATTCTATATTTAATTATAGTGAAATAGACTGACACATATTGAAGTAGACGTAAGAGGTCAATGAAAAATAACCTCCTGATATACGGGATTATCTTTTCGAAAGCAACAACTTTTGAAAAGTGGCACAAATGAAAGCGAAAATAATACAAGTTAAAGGTCTTGTTTAATCAAACGATTTTTTGAGTCGAATGACTTGTCTCACTATATTGTGTTGTAAATTGGCAATAACATTTGCGAATTTCTGTTGAAGGTACATTTTCACGTATCCTCCTCCCCACTTCCTCTTCCGCCACAACCCCCATGAAACATTCCTTCCAATTCTTTTGGTGTTAACATTATTTTGTGATTTCTACACATTACTGAATAGAGTATCTTTACACGATGATCTTGGAAGCACAAATGAGCATGGCTTTTACAACAGAATGTCAACATTTTAAGCAACGCTGTTCTGAATCGTTTACAGGTCGACCCGTTATAAAAGAAACATGAAATGCCAGAGGGAAAATAGTAGATGGATAAGGAGACGTCGTAAATGGAACCACTTCAATCATGTAAACAACGTAAATAACTATTTGGTAACTGAGATGTGGGAACTAAGAAGACACATATTTGAAAATGTTACGAAAGATTAAATAGGTTGTATATTAGTATAAAATTGTAAAATATTATGAGGCGTAGAACGTAATCAATTTAATCGTAATTACAAATTATTTATAATTTTATCCTTCGTAAAAAGAATGTATTCCTTTCATCCAGTAGAATTTTCGTTTTGCTACTATGTGCACGATTTTTATTTTATAATAATCGAGAATCAATCACGTTCTTCACTTCAAAAATTTCCATGTTAGTATAAAATTATTTGCCGATACCATAAAAATCCATATTATTAAAAACATAAGACCCTAGTTATATGTGTTTATTTGTCATAAATATCGTTAATTTAAAGCCGTATTATTTCAACATTAATATCTATCAAAAATGATTTCATAGTTTTTAAAAGCTGTTCCTGGAATAAGTAAGGGACTGAAATTGCATTTCCGTATTGATTAGTTTTTGTATTCTATAAATTTGCATACATGTATGAGATTTTTGGGGAACTGAATGAAGTTAACAGTAACTGAAACATGATAGATTTAGTCTTCTAACAATTTATCAAGAAAAATTAGAAAAAAATATTTATTCCGTAGTGTTGTGAAGCATTAATAATTTTGTGTACTGCATGTTAGGAAAGCAACTAAAATATAATGGTTAATATAAACAGTGGAAGTTCTCACAAGTAGCACATATATATTGTAAATATGACAAAAGTAATTGGACTCATTTATTTACACAAAGAAGAATCCACATGACACAAAAAACGCGGTATTTATTTTATCACTATTTTTTGCCATGACCGTTGTTACTTAAAATTCATGTAAATTATGCGCTCTCAGATTAAAGACATGTAGCTATCACTTTTTTCCCATAATCGTACACAAATCTGAAAAAGTTTATACGATCTTTTTATGAGAATTATAAAGTAAAATGGAACTATGGCATATGAAGGAGTGTTCTTTTCTTCCAGAAATAATTTTAGTTTGTAGGATGATCCCGAAACAGGCAAGTCCTTTTTAATAAGGAATTTTTAAGGGAATTGAAATGGGGGATGTGGAAGGTAGAGCAAGGTAGCCAAGGGTTGACTAGGGCCCCTGGGCTATAGAGTAAGGATCCTTCCCTGTGATTCACCTGAAAGAGACGCAAAGAAAACCCTAGAAAAACATTAATCAGGTACAGAATTACTATAAAGAAATGAAAAGAAATAATGTAGAAAAACTTCTGTGGTTTCCACTCGGCTAAAGGTATAGAACAGAGACGATTCGACAGCTATCACTGTTATAATGTATTTTTTTCTTGTAGGATTAGACTAATTTGTTTTGGGTTTTTAGTAGTTTATTTAAAAAGTAAACAAACATAAAAATTTAACTAATTTTTTTAATTGAATGAGATGAAATGTTTCTTCCAAGGTGCTACTTCTTTGGGAGATATTGGGAAAAGTTTGAGTGGCAAATATACGACCAAGTATCAGTAAACAAATGTTTACTTCAACTTATATGTAGTCCAGAATGTTAATCAATGACTTCCTTTCCTTCGCCTTTGCTGACCACATTCACGGACACACCGAATAAACAACACAATACTTTGCTCTGATTTTAATTTTAATTTCACGTCTTGGCCACGATCCCACAACAATTGCCTCTCCCAATTTTTATGTATTAAAATTTTAATTCGTCGGTTCTCCTGGGGCAGCACATCACGACTCTTGAAATATTAAAAACGTACTGTGTAGTTTGGTGTCCGCTCTGATGCTGTGGTTATTTTCACTGCCCACTCCGCAAGAAAAAGGTCGCCCAGCCATAAATTGCGTCAATTGGCAAAATACACAACTTTGCCCAGACTTTAAATTACAAAAATTATCTTGGGCCTTCTCAATTTTTCCTCGTTACACTGCAATCCTTCCAGGCTGGAAGACAGTGGTAGTGATAGCCGTCGAAACGTCGCTGTTCTATAACGTTACCCGGGAGGAAACCCGATAGGATTTTCTTCATTCAATTCACCGTAAAAGCCTTCGATGTTTGGAAATAATGTAATTTAACAACTTAACTGCACTCAACTGCTTGAGTCAAGGATAAATATCTGAAACATCAACAAAATAAGTTGGGCTCGTTCTTATATTTTAATACGATCTAAGAACTGAATGTAAATCAACTTACTGAATATAATCGTATCAATATTATTGTTTACCTGGCATATTCATAACTACAATGTGTCACCATGAACTATTATATTTTGCCGTTCTACTGTCTGTCTTTCATCGGATATTCCATATGATAATAATTGATATAATTCTTGCACTATGAAATATATTCTGAACATAATGACATAATGAAGGCGTACAGAGAAAAATAATATTATATTGGGCTACTCATGAGCAGGTAAGAACACGTACTGGTATTTCATTGCGATAGAATAAGCAAGACTGGAACAAACTGGAAATACTAGTGACCTCATCTTAAATGGCAATCGAAAACTTGGCAGTCTCAATAACGTCATTTATAGATTAGAAGTTTAGCTAATAATCTTGGTTGATGCCAACGGAACTCTGTCGGCTGTGCATTGTCATGAAATGTTTACGTCACGTGTTTTACCAATTACACAGGAATCCTGATGAAAATTAAATTTAATCAACAATTTCCTTTGCACGAAATAAAACAAGTTCAATCAATTTTATTTACAACGAAACCAGTTTTCTTCACTGTCACTTCATGTTTGTGACCTCTGAAAATGAAACCCCATATTAAGAGTACTGTTACACCAAACAATAAAGCCCCTTGGAAATTAGATCATGATAGCTCCATTGATACATTTACTTCCAATAGGTCATAAGTTGAATAAAATCGCTGAATTATCATCCCCATAACGTTAGGTTTCCCGTGAAACTTGAAATGTAGGCGACTGAAACTCATCAAAGGTTATTGGAAGTTAATTAGATTTTATAATTTAAAACAATACATGATGCAATTTATTAATAAAGCAGGGTGTACTGTGACTAATATTAAATAAATTACTCCAAACTTCACAAACGTCAGAAATTCATTTCAAACAATTAAATTAATGTAAACAAAACGCTTCATCCCTAAGTTTAGGGACCTCTTCAGTTGAATCTATAAATAAATAGTTAAATATGAAGACATAGAGAATAGTTATATTCAAAACAAATAAATAAATTTAATATAACACGGTTACGTAATTGTAAAATGTTAAAATAAACAGAAATTTAAGACAGCTTTCAAAACTTCCAGGGACAAAATGAGGGAAAACAGTGCAAATAAAGCAGATCATTGTACTTACATTATTGTTACTAACTTCCCTAAACCGCCAGAATTCAACTTCTAAGTTTCAACTATTTCAGCTATTAATTATAATAATACTCAATAGAATTGAAATTTTGTTTAACTATTTTTCACATTTATGGACTTTATATTTAGTGTAATAAAAATCATTTCGCTCATCAAACAATGATGAAATTACTTTTTACATTTAAAATTATTATATTACACTAATCAACCCTTATATTAGTCAAGTATACGTGTTTTGTTAATACATATTGTTTATTTAAAGTTATTTTCAAACGGCAATATGTTCTTTAATTCTGATTTGAATCTTACGCTTCGTTTGACCAATACAGCTGGCACTACAGTTCAAACACAAATGTAGCGAGCACCGATAATTGCTAGTAAGAGTTGAATAAATAAAGTTAAGGCGTCGGAGTCATGTTTTCGTCAACCTGTGAATTACATGGGACAACACGTGTGTACTCCTGAAAAGTAGTGCTTGTGATCAGAAAACAAAAAACAGAATTATAAAGCGAGTATCGAATCCTATAAAATATATTTGTGAGATACTGTATTAAAACATTCATTTGCCCAACTGATCACGTAATGCATTGTCGAAGAAAGTCTTATGAAATAAATTATATTGTGTAGGGAAATGTCGAGAAATGTATTGAGAGGCAAGATGATAACTGTCAGACAGATCCAGAAACATAATAAGTAAAGTTTGTTGCTATTATTTACAGATTTCTAAACAACAAAATATAAGATAGTAGAACTGACTTGTAACTACTGATAGTACCAGATTTTACGTTAATTTACGAAGTTTATGTGAATTAAATGAGTTATATTAAGTAGCTAACTAGGTGCCCGGTGTCTCTTGTTTAATGCATGATCAAACCGGCATCGGGACAGCTTCACGCCCCTACCGTGGCGAATGTTAATTTAATAATAGCCGGCGTGAAGACTGGATATTTGCACAGGAACTGAAATAAAATTTAAAACCCGCTACATTTAATTCTCCTAAAAGGAAACCTCGAGAGGGACAAAATTATAGTCGGTACAGTAAAAAAGCAAACAAAGACCTGCCGGTAACTTTAGACAGAACTTGAAGATAGTCTGCAATAATCTGATGAGATTTAAAAATAGGGAATGGCATAATATAGTGCTAGGGCTGTTTTACCCATTCAATGTTTGTCCAGAGTGGGAATCCTAGGTGTAGGCATGACAGGCGACTGCCTACGGCGGCAAAACTTAGAAGCGTAAAACCGCTTAAGTCAGAGCGCAAAGAAATCCCAACAACGTATCGACAGATGGAGATTCCTTCCATCTTCACGCATTACAATTGACTGATGAAACAGGCGTAGTGAATGATTATTTAATAACCATATCTACTCAAAATCGTCTTATGGGGTTACTAATATTGGCCATTGAACAAAATTGGTAATTAATTAGACCTGATAGGTGTTATTCGGGACTTCGAAAGAGACTGTTTTGATTTAGGTTTAGGCTTTGTTATCACTTCAATAATTTTAATTGTATATTGTCTTAAATATGGTTAAAATAGTTCTTTCGCAACTTTAAACAGAGCTTTGTTTCACTCCTAAGAGTTTGAAGTGGAACCTCCTATTCGAACTCTCGCGACTTCCGATCCCTAGAAGCGGTAGTCGAGTCTTCACCCATCAGTGTTTGTTTCCGTTTACAAATTTGGCCAAGACTCCTCCACGCGCTCATCTTTGAATGCGTAGCACGCATACACTCAATTTTATTTATTAGATAAAATACGCCGTATCTATGAGCGGCTAGCATCAAACTAGAATCATATATTTGATAACTTAAAAAGCAAACTTTAAAAAATTCACCTAAAAAAGTATTCTGAAGAAGCGAAGTGTGGTATTTACATGACTAATAGAACGGGAGAGAAATGATTGGAGTACTTGCTCGAGATATATTTGAAGACTCGGGTGAGCAATAAATTATATTAGAGTGGAGGCTTGCATTTATTTTATATTATTGAATCAGTCTAAAACAATTGCACTTACGAATGCTGGTTCTAGATCCTTCACGTGAAAACGAAGCCCTTGCTTCGGCCACTTTTATAACGCTGGGAAGTGTGCAGACGATTGTGTCCTCTCATGGCTAGTTCTAGAAACGTGATACCTGTCCTTCCCCAGAAGGACTGCCGCAAGGAACCCGATAGTTTTGTACGCCCAAACGGACAATGGAAAGGTTGTTCAACTTGACCTCACTCCCTTCAATATAAGTTACAATCGATACTAATATTATATTTTCTATTAACACTCACGTGTTTATTAATTCTGACAAATACAGTAGTATCCTGTCGTTTCCCATAGCTTATGATACAAATTGATAATAATAAATTTATGAAAATTTGTTTCATTTTCGGTTAACGCGTTGTCTAAACTAAAATCAAATTGTAATTTTAAATTTCCTTCGCTAATTTCTGATACGGAATTTATCTAGGATGGCACAGACACGTGATTATTTCGCATTCATTTTAATAAATAATAGAAATATATGATGATTCGTACTTAAAACATAAATATTTTTATTTTATTAATTACTTTCAAAAATTTTATGTGAAGAATAAGATATTTTGGATACAATATATTGTGAAAGCTATGATTTGTGGGAAGGGGTAACAGGCTATATAAGGGTGATCCTGAAACAGGCAACACACCTTTAATAACACAAGAAGGGAATTGAAAAGGGGGATGTAGAAGGTAGGGCAGGGTAGCCAAGCCATTAGCCAAGGCATAATAGGGGATACCGGGCTATAGTTTAAGAATCATACCCTGTGTTTCACCTCAAAGAGATGCAGGGAAAACCCTAGAAAACCTGTATCAGGTAGGACAGGCTACAGGGTACTATTCTCGGGCCTTTCCGAATGAAGAGAGATGAGAATGCTGTGGGGTCGCAGCATTTCCTTCTCCATGTCTTCATCAGTTTTACTGACCCATGGAATCAGAGGACAACTCTTACCGTGTGCCCAAGGTCTTCGACCCCATTTAATACACCCCCTAACATAGATTAAGGTACCTTGTTATGTGAGAACCTTGAAAAAACCATAGAGAGTACGACGCATCCCCAAAGATATGCCCCGCAATCAATCTGGGGAGAAATACCTGCGAGAGAAAGCTCCCACAGGCAAGTTTAAAAAAATAGATTAAAGATCAGGTGTAGGAAAATTTTTTTTGACTGTGAGAAGTATTTTGTCAAATAATTTTAAAAAATTGAGAAATTTGAATGCGTTTGCCCTTTAGGTATTTTCAATTGTTTTTATTTTGTCTATAATAAAAGTAAGCGTTTCTTAAATTTGCCGTCTGACGTTAAATATTTATGGGTATTATTTTATTACATAGGAATCATAGACTTTAAGAGAATTGTGTTTTCTATTTGATTATCACCAGCGACGCAAAATTATAAATACGTATGAAAAACTTTATGAGATGTGTCGTAACTAAAGGAAATATGGAATGTTATTTTTATAGTATGTAAAACCATTTTCTCAATACAACTTTTCGGAGATGATCGTTTAATTTTTTCCTAATAACAATGGCGACCTGGACTATCCGCCTCACCAGAAGACTACAAGTGAACATAAGCAGAATTAGAATCCTACACACTAAGTTTACCCACTCTTATTTATTTTTAAGACAACCAGCATGCACGTGCCTCTAACGATTAAACACATCATCTTCGAGTGCAACAACCTCGACCAGATCAGGACTGAAACCATTGCTCCATTCTCTACTGCACTCGTTCATGCGGACTAAAATAATCAAATAAATAAAAGCCCAATAGTATTCTTGAGCTCACAGCAATTTTATTGTAGATTGAAGCGTTGACGACAAAGCATGCAACAGTGTTCTTTCCTCGGTTATACACGCAATATTTTAATAGTTAGCTTCCTTTTTTCTTTTCTCGAATGTTGGACTTCCTGTGCATTTGGTTGCGTTGTCACAGAACCGACCTCGTCCCCATGGCTCGGACGAAGATTAGGGAACTAAAGAGGAGGAGCTTCGCAAGTGTTACATAGCCTTGACCCAGTGAGGATCTCACGAGGATTGTCTTCAGAGAACAATAGGAAAGACGACAAAAACAATTCAATATCTGGGAGTGTTGCCGGAAAACTTTCCTTTAGATGTAATAACTAAATTATTCTCTTTACTTAGAAGCAGCGCTTACATCGGAACTACTAGTATGACGAGGAGGAGTCAAGTCTCATCGTGTATCTCTCTCTCTGTTTCTCTTTTTTTTTAAATTGTGACATATTTAATTCCTGCCATGTTTACTTGAGAATCATATGTTTAATTAATATAGGTTTAAATAAAACCAAAAACTTTTTTCTATCTCATGTGTGAATTTAAATGATAATTATTGAAATTGCATAAAATAGCATCAATTTTGTTAGATGAGGACGCTGCGGGAGTTTTCTCGCAGACGCTTCAGCCCAGAGTGACTGCGGGGCTTACCTGATCATGTCGGGGATGCCTCGCACTCTCTCTGGGTACTTTTTATCAAAGTTCTCATATGCCGAGACACCTTCACCTATTTTAGGAGGTATATGTACCGGGGTCAGAGACCTTGGGCATATGGCAAGAGCTGTCCGCTGATCCCATTGGATCAGTCGGCCAACTGCCTCCTGAAACTGGTGGAGACACGGAGAAGGGAATGCTGCGTCCCCACAGCAGACTCGTCTCCCGTCATTCGGAAGGGCGTGAGAATAGTACCCAATGCCCGACCTACCTGATGCAGGTTTTCTTGGGTTTTCCCTGCATCTCTTTAGGTGAAACACCGGGTAGGATCCTTAAACCATAGCCCGGGGCCCTAGTTAACCCTTGGCTACCTTGCTCTACCTTCCGCATCCCCCCTTTTCAATTCCCTTCCTATGCTATTAAAGGGGAGTTGCCTGTTTCAGGATCACCGTCATGTAGCCTGTTAACCAAAAAAAAAAATCAACTTTGTTATTGGGAATACGAGATAGAAAAAAATTTTACCCTTAACTTTTTAGATGTGTCTGTTTCCTATGTTAAGGACACAATTTACACAAACTTGTATCGTAAGCCAACTTACTCAGGCAGGCTGTTAAATTGTTATTATTCTCATCCTATCCAAGATAAAGCTATTTTGCTGTCTCACCACACCAACATTGAAATTGTCAAAAGATATTAATAGCTAATTCGTACCCATATCAATAAGTTTCTTCAAAAAAAGATTACTTAAACACAAAGGACAAGTATACAACACCAATCCCATGAAGCCCTTAACAAATTACATTACTATGCCATTACACCAACCTATTCCACTCCTACAACATCCAATCATAAGTAAATCATCCAATAATTTATCCACTACTGTAAAACATTTGAAAGACCCAGATGATAAAAACAAAATTCACAATGTTGTTTATAAATTAAATTGCAATGACTGTCCTAGTGTATACATAGGCCAAACTAAACGAGTCATCAGCACCAGAATCAAGGAACACAGATCCAATGTTAAACTTTCACAAGACAAATTATCCGTTATTTCAAAACGTATTTTAGATTCTAATCACATTACTGGCTGGGACAATTTCCAAATTTTAGACAAAGGCAGTAACCACAAATCCCGATTAGTTTCAGAAATGCTTCACATAAAACACAGTATCTTAATTAATGGAATGGAATGTATCAAATGTATAATTATTATTTTTGTCTTTGGCTACTTATTTGCAGTGTTATTTGTCTCTACTGCAATATCTTTGGAATGTTATAATTTCGTGCGTTGTAATTCAACCTGAAAAGGGTCCATATCAGTACCGAAACATGTAGTTGCTTTTAAATTTGTTATGTTTCACTAATTTTTGACTATTTTAGGCCTTATTTAAACTTATATAAAACTTACAGACATTAATATCTATTGTTTAATTAATGTTTCCGTAAATTAAATGAAAATCCATTTAATAAAATCTTGGTTCCCCAATTATAGTCGAGACACTGCCATTACGTCGTCATTGCACTGAAAGCCAATATAATAAGGTATACGCCAAAAAGAGATGACTGCAAAGACAACACTCGAGTATGTAAAGCGCAAAATAATAAACGAAGAAAAAATTTGCAGCAGTGCAGGACTACCACAAGACAAAGATATTTTATAAGAAACTGCAACGTCATTGAAAAGGGAGGAATCTCGTGCTATTGGAAACTAAAGCTAAACATGACAAGCAACAAGCTTAAAGAAATATCGTCTGCTTAACGAAATGAAGAACGTTGAACAGGCTGAGCCGTTGCTGTCTAATTCGAAGGTTGCGACATTGACCTCAAATGAAATGCTACCGACGTGTGAAACACGCTCGTTTCAACCACAGACTGCGGAAATTGTCTCGATATCAACAGAGACACACTTAATCTTGATAAAATGTCTTATTTATAACGTCACAGTCCTCTTGTAATCGTGTATTTAAAATAAAGTTAGATTGTTTGAAATTGTAGAATTACTTATAATGTATCAAATAAACACATTGTATTTTAAAATAAGTTTCATTTCTTACAACCGATTCCATTTCTTCTTTTTGTAGATGTCTAGTTACATCAATGAATCGTCAAATGACAATTATTTTTATTGAAAAATTTAATTAGTATACCTTAGCATTAGTGTGCGTATATAATTGTGTTGAAGTCCTTTATTCTTCATTGGGGAACTAACGGAAAAATAAATCTAATCCAAAATTTAACAGTGGTGAAAGGAGAGTAGAATTTGGCATCTTGTGGGACATTGATGACTGATGAATATCTGCTGTAGCACAAAATCAACTGAAGAAGAATTCAATTTTTATAATTTTAAGAAACTTTATGATAATTGTGTTTTAACAGCGTGAATTTCTACTTTAATTTCGACACTTACAATTGTGGCGCACTAACTTCCGTTGAAGCAGTTAGCAGGTGCATCTCTCTCCTGTCTGGAATGAGGAATTTGCATGCGTGTGGCATTCCGTTTCACTCCCCTGCACCTCATCTAAAGTTCAACAAACTGATTCGTTTTGATGCTCTGCTATCACGTTTCCGGATATCAAAGAACCTCTGATTCAACATTAATGTCATTTTTTTCGCATTATTATTTTATGTAACAGCCTTACATCCCTAAGGTCCGCAGCACACACTCTTAAGTGTAACAACTGAAGCTTTACGTTGAATGTCAGTAGTAAACACAGCACACACTCTTAAGTGTAACAACAACTGAAGCTTTACGTTGAATGTCAGTAGTATACACAGCGACTCTCATAATACCGGATTCAACACCAATCTCGATTGTTTTCGCATTACTTTTATGCAACGCGAGTTGCATGCCGATTCGGTTTAAAATTATATACCCACAACACCGGCAGAAACACTATCAAAGTAATCGACTCCGAAAATATTTATTCTACACAAACAGCCGTTTAACATTTAGAAAGGAATATAATAAATTAATTTTCCGTACTTCCATTTGGGAAGTAAAGTTTAAAAGATATCAGAAGAGTCCGAGGAACACCGTACATTTTTAAACCTATATCTATGTATTTATTAACTTATTTTATAAATAATAATTGATAAAAACATATTTATATATTAAATTTTTCATTTTAAAATAAAAATTATAATTAATGTAGTTATAAAAGACTATCAATAGTTCATACAATAAATTATGAAGATTTAAAGTCTATTAATAATTACAATTTATTAAAATGAAATAATTTACAGAGTAGGAGGAGTTTCTCAGAAGAAATATTTTAGGCTCAATTTTGAATTCAACTGAATTGTTTCTTAATATTATGATAGTTTTGCAACCTGACAGAGGCTTATATCTATTGTGAAAATTGTTTTTATTCCTTGTATTTAATGAATGCATATCTGAGTTTGTACTAAATTTATCGTTATTGCTTATTACAGAAAATGAGTTGAGCAAAGAAAGTGAGTATACCTAATTTTCTGAATTATAACGTGTGGAGTTACCTCAAAATATAATTCCATTACGACATTTATATATTCGCCCCGTCCACCCTGAGGGCGATAGTCATGCCTTATCTCCACATTGTATGTTACCGGGTCACAAAGAGTACTAGTACAAAAATTGCTCCAAGCATACATTTTTTTAAATCTTTCCGCTTTTAATATTGAGACTCTGTTAGATGTTATGGAGATGGAATTAGAAACGTAGCATTTTACAGATAGGCATTGGCGGCTCGTGAATTTTTAAAATTATCTGCTACATCACCCCATGTTACAATTTTTACGAGGATAATTACATAACATAATAATAATACTACAACAGTTACAGTGTTGATAATACTCAAAAACCCGTAATGTGTAAAAAAAATTATTTAGCTTACATAACGTGTTATAGGGACGAATTATTAAAACTGTAGAAATATAAGATCAAATTGTAAAAAATTCATAGCATTCAAGTATTTTGTCTTCGTACATATTTTGAAATAAAGAAAGTAAATTTTAGGCAGAAGCCACTTATTACGGCAATACTGTTTGCAGGATCGTGAGGGAATTTTCTCAGAGTTATGAAGTCTTCAAAATGTCGCCCGTTAAATGTTATTTGTTTTAAATAACCTTTGATTAATTCACATAAATTACAAGTCCATAAATAGTATTTTATATTAATTCGTCAAAAAAGTTTAAAATTGTAGCCTGATTAGGCCGCCTGTCAGCGCGCCATGCTCTGCGCTGTGGTGTTTGTAGCTCACATAATAGTTTGTGGGCGCGCAGGGGTATGAAACTTTCTACTACGCATGCGCATTTCACACTTCTGTCAGTAATGTTGAGTTACAATGCAGAATAGTTCAAAGTGCTTTAGGTGGGAGGGATCACACCGGCAGGCGGGCAGAAATAAAACCACAAATTCACATACATAAAATGCTATTATTATGAAGGTTCTTAAAATTATCAAACAAATAATTCTTCCTAAATTAATTAATGTGCTGTAGGTCGTGAGGACATATACACCAGCCACCACTGCAGATACGGCTATTTGCTACAGATTAATGGTAAAAATATCGCTATCATAGAATTATTAATATCTTATGTAATCATCCTCATAACAGTTGTTGCTAGGGGTAATGTGTAGCACATAACATAAAACACTCACGAGCCGCCACTGTTTTGGGAATTGCCTAAAAAAATTATTCGAGTCAATGGAATACGTTCATAAGTCTGCGACTGATCTCTGTTGAAGTTGCTGATCGATAAACAAGAGCTTCATGGGTTTAACACATCAACTTCTGTGCTTCAACATAAGTTCAGATCCATTTCCTGAGCTCTGATACACTGATGCCTTCCTCTCTCGATAATTTATAACGTTCTAGTACTCGGTGGTGTGTTTTAGACTAATCTCTTTCCCTTGCAGTGTAGCCTGGATCCCACTCTTGCTCAGGACGATATTATTAACCCTCGCTCTGATTTCAGCACGCGGAAGAAAATTGCTTGTACAAGAAGCATTGTTCCATGGGCGACCATTAGCGCTACGAGTGTCTAGGTCGTGGAAAAGTAGAACGAGAACTTCTTGCTCAACCGCACCTTCTAATTAATCTCTCTTTTCAAACGCACCTAACCAACAACTATGTAATCGATTGTCGTCGAATATACGTTTTTGCGTGATATTTTCACGTCACCATACTCGCTCTCGTGACGAGTACGCCAAGGTCAACACACCAGTGGGAAAGGTATCATTCTGTTATGATTGCAGATTACTCCTACATAGGTGAACCTTTGCGTAATTTTTTTCAGTATTTCATGGGTATATATTTAGAAATAGATTACTGTCTAGCCCAATAAAACACGCAAATTGAATTATGAAAAAGTAAAATCTACATTTATTACCTAAATATTGACCCTTAAACATGTACCCTATATATTTCAAGCATTTTATTTTTTCTCTCACTACATGAGAACGTTATGTTGATTGGAACTGGGAATCTAATGTTTAAGAGTTCTGTGCAGTAAAAGATGCTAGTCTTTTTCCCTCTTTAGTCTGCCATTTTGGCGAATAATTTAATTCACATGCATTAATTTTTCTCGTTTCATTTAAGGAATATTGAAGTCGTCTCAACAGTGCAAAAACTGTATCATTCCACAACTCTCTGTCGGGAGGTAGTTTATGGGTAAAAATAATTTCGTTGTAAGCCTAGTAATGATTACTCGTATTTCATCAAGTCCGATGCCGTCGGGTATTAAATTCTGATAAAAGCAAATCGAATATTCTTTAAATGCCAGAACAAGAAATGAACACGAAAAACCTGAATTGAGGGAGTGGTGAATTAAAATCGACCTACCAATCTTTTAAAATTACTCTTTAATTTAAATTACTCACGTTTTGACCATGAAATAAAGATAAATTAGTAAATAGTAGAGTCAATTTGCCAGAAAACATAATTAATATTTATTTAATATATTTACGACGTTTCGTCCATATTATCATCAGATAAATTTAAAATGGATAACATACATGTAAAATAGGATAACATCGTAAATATATTAATTAAATATTAAACTTGTTTACTAACAAATTAGGTTTATTTTTTATTTATTTACACATAATTGCTAGATTTGGGATTAATTTAAAGTTTGACCAATTTGATAATTATTTTATTTCAATGAAGTCAGTTAATATAACTATTTTACTTGTTGCTTATACACAACACAGACGTAACTTAACATGCTAAGAAGACTTTCAGTTTTCTATAAAAGTATTCGTGAAAAATAAGTATTATTCTCGCAAATAAATATTTACTTAAAATTAATTATTAGTGCAGATTAAAATTTTTATATTAAATTATGTAAACGTAAAAATTAGGAATGGAGTAATAATAGAATAAGATCGAACTTAAGAATTTAAGCGTACTGTATATGACAGAGAGATATCAGTAAATTAAAATAAATAGATAAACCTCATATTTTATTCTATGGTAACGAAGTTTACGTTGTAATTTTCAGGGCAATCAACCCCTTCAGCCGAGGTGTAAACTATGCTAAATGGTTTCGGCGTACAGTGCCGAATCTGTGGTTAAAAAGTCTCCTAGTTCAATTCTGACATTCATCATGCCACTTAAATTTAATCTTCACCTCTAGGGTGTTGGGTGACCGAGTAAGAGCCTGGAAAGGTGAAAAATAATGAGAAAAAAAGTTGATGTGAGAATTTTTAACCGGGAATTATTTTTGATTCTCCTAAGTTATCGGGAGTGTTTTTCAGCCCTCATACAACCGGGAGTATATTTGACTCTCTTGGGTATCGTTAGTATTTTTGTCTTAACGTACCGGAGTATTGCCGTTCTGTAGACTTTAAGTTACTGTCATTGATTAGGATACCAATTGATTACTTACTCGATTGAGGGACTGCGAGTCATCCCGCCGGTTGTGATGAAAGTAACGTTCCATCAGCTGTCACATGGCAGGGGGTCATTGATAAAATGTGATGTTCAAGCTGCTGGTTTAATACTTAGTTAGTGGTATAATAATTAGTGTCGAATTAAATACTGTGCCTGGCAAATAAAAATAAATACTTAAGCAACCTCCGGGTATTTTATTTTGGTAACAGGCTACAAAAGGGTGATCGTGTAACAGGCAACTCCCCTTTAATAGCATAGAAAGGTAATTTAAAAAGGGGGGAAGTAAAGGTAGAGCAGGGAGCCAAGAGTTGATTAGGGTCCCCGGACTATAGTTTTAAGGATCCTACCCGGTGTTTCACCTAAAAGGGATGCAGGGAAACCCCCGGAAAACATGCATCAGGTGAGTCAGACTTTTGGCTACAATTCTCACGCCCTTCCGAATGACGGAAGATGAGATTCCTGTGGGGTCGCAGCACTCTATTCACCGTGTCTCTACCAGCGTCAGTAGGCAGTTGGCCGACTGATTCAATGGAATCAGCGGACAACTCCTACCATATGCCCACGGTCTTCGACCCCAGTACATATACCTCCTAAAATAGACGAGAAATATATAAAGGTAAGAGCCGACAGTAGATAAAGTTGGGGAGAGAGAGAATACTATTAAGATCACTTATCAGTCAGAGTGCGAAACGGAAAAACTTCGCGTCATGCTCCACATCAACATTCACGGACGCTATAGCAATTAACTCGTTCTAGTAACTTCAGACCTGAACGCTTGTCATCTTTGTTTTTATACGTAGTTAAATTAATTGTCTCAAAACTGTTTAAAGAGGAAACTTTCAACTCATACCGTACTTCAACATCCGCGAAGACCCAGAAATTATTATGATGCGAATTAACGTCACTGATACGATCTGATGACATAAAATCTGGTCATTTGTCAAATCATATTTATTAAAATATGACCAGGTTTTATTTTAATATCATGAAGTGTTATGAAACTTTTTAATAATATTTTTGCACCTGTTTTTCCCGTTGTTTTTAATTGATGCGAAGTCTTTATGCACATGGAAATAAATTTTTCTCAGTTCAACAGCGTATTTGTGTGACGTGTATGCGTTGGATGTATGGAAGAGTCTAATCGGAAACCCACGAACCGCGCATTTGAGTCGAGCTGATTCCAATTCACGACCAATGGACGATTGACTGTAATGGTTGAATGAAGGCAAATGGTGCGTTGGCAGGCACCGGAGAATAGCGGGGCTTCAAATCGTTCGGCGTGTGTGACGAAACGCGTATTAAAGGTTCCAATAGGGAGGCCGTTGTAGGGGGAAAGTGCAGTGATGCTGCGAAAATCGAAGGACGCAATTAGTGATGCAGTGCCACGACGATCGCGGAAGTTGGCTTATACGGAATACAGACAGACAGCTACGACGCGTGCCAATGCGATTCTCCTCGCACATCCTTCCCATCTCTCAGCTATTCAACACAATACTAGTAACAATACCACTCCTTACCAACTCACTTAAACCTTCCTTCTCTTTTTGGCCATACCACAACAATAGGAGCGATCTACAGTTTCGTGGACTACTCATCTTCCTGATGGAAAAACGAATCAAATGCAATATGCAGGATATTCATGAAATATTAATAAAAAATGTATGTAAAATAAATAGAGATGTATCAGTTTGTCTGAATGATCCAATTAATTTTATATTTTACTAAGACTTCATAATTTGAAGAAAATATAATCATAATGGAGTTTGCCGAAATTGGCTGAATGTTTGTCAAAGGCTACCAAAATTTTATTTATCGTTCATACGTGGTTATTATTTGCAGAGTTAATTACAGAGAAAAGGAATAGCGGAGAGAATAGTTAGCTTCCGTATATACTTCAGGTTTGGGGCTAGATATTTATAACATTTCTCCTAATTATGTATTGTTAATTATTATGGTTTCAGTAACTTCCCTTTTCCTTAAATTAACAATATAACAGTCTAGAAGCGAGCCTCTTATAATTATTTAATGAATCTAGAGGAAGCTTACAGAAAAAACTCTGCCAAAACTAATTATTTCCAACAAGCAATGATTTTCAAGGTGACATACCGAAGGGCCCACAGACGTAAATCAAACAGAAGTTATTTTTGTAAAGATGGTTGACAGGTGTCGATAAATATATTCTTAAAGTGCTAAACTGAAAATAAACTATATAAATCCTTTACATGAAAATGTTTAAGAAATTTAAATGTTTTCGCGTGTCAATTTTGTCTCTACTAGCATTAAAAATCAGTTCTAAGGAAATGCGTACCAACTTCCTGTAAATTGTCGTTGTTTTTTACCCACAACCATTATTCACACACACTAAATCCGAAAACTAAACATATAAAATTTCTGAATCAAGATTACCACTGTTACTATTGTAATTACCGTAATTTTTGTTCTTCGTATACTAAATAAGAATTGGCGGGCAAGCAACGAGAGTTTGTAGAATCTTAGAGGGCTGCATTCCAATGTCAAACGTGACGATTTTGGCCGTCATCGAATTAGAGAGTTAACATGAGTCTGTAGGGTAAGATAATCGACCTGTAGAAGCTTCTAGAAATCCTGGAAATGGCGGCAAAATTTCCGACGATAGCCAAATTCCATTGGATGTCACGAGCACGTGGCATGTCAAAAGGAGGCTGCTAGAAATTGAGAGAACGAGAAACAGTCTGTGATGATCTGAGATAGAGGAAAGATCAGCCGGAAGCTGATGCACGATCGCTTCCCAATATCGATACGCAAAGGTGCGTGTGTACAACGAGGCTATTGCGAGGAAAGGTGTCCTCTAATAGAACATGGCTATCGACGGGTTCCGAGAGACGAACATGCGAACTCCAGCAGCTTGCTCCATCGCCGTGGACGGGAGAAAAAGAACTGTATGTATTTACGCACCTGGACCTTTTCTCTGCTACGGGGACCGCAATTAAACCCTGTAAATTGATTAGTCTCATGCTCTGTTAAAATCTAAACTTTATAAAATTAAATTAAATTCTGTAAATCGAACTTGCTTTATAAATTCAAAAAAAAACGGAAATGTGATTTTACACTACAGTAGACTAATTTCAATGAAACTCCGATTGATTTATTTTAAAATATTAAATATATATCAATCACCATTATGAGGAAAATGATACTAAACGTTGTATAATTTACTAAATTATTCTACCAATGTATGAGCTATGTTTGGTGCAAAGATATTGAATATAATTTCAGTCCATAGTCTTGATACAAACGGTTATCGACCAGATCAATCACGTACAAAAAATATATATACGGGAAGTGGTGAAGACTACTGGAGCTGACAGTCAGGACTAAGTCACGTAGAAAACCGAACATATCATCCCAACGTAGATGTGCACACGTTAAGGAGAAGAACTATAAGAAAGTTACGATTTTGGGCGAGTAGTAGTCCAGTGACAGGTTATGTAGTATTATGAGAGAAAACAGGTCCTTCTATGCATAAATTAATGCACTGTTTAAAAGAAACTGTTTTTAGTAGAAGATGTGACTCATTAAGAAGACCTGGGCTATAGAGAGAATAATTTTCAAAAAAAGGTATTAATTGGGAGCCCATCAGTACCTTTGTATATCTTCGTATGATGCGTGAGTTGTTCAGAACATATTTTATGGATGAAACTTAGACCAATGAGAGAAGAAGGAAAGAGATGGACATATGACTCGATAAGAAACACCTCATAATTTTCCATGCAAAATGTTTAAGCGCCTCTGTTGGTATTTTAATCTTAAAAAAAGAATAGATATAATTCTAGTTCTTCCTCTTCGTGCTGCAATAGTAGCGGACAACGCACAATATCACTCTGAGATAAAAGAGAAGGCACCACCTTCTTCAACGACTAAACCCGACATGATAGTTTTTTGTCCATTAAATTATAGATGTTTTTACTTGTAATGGTGTTTATAATTGTTGTATTTTCAACTCTTTTAAATAAAATATATCATATTTTGATCTGCGGAAGTCCACTATGTATGTAATGTGGCATGAGAAGGTTATTTCCCAATTCTCTGGGCCAGGTGAACGACCTCGTACCTGTTACTCGGTTCTCCCAGCCGCAATCGTTTGTTGATATTGCTATGGTGTTAAAATCTAAAATGTTCATTGCTGCTTGAGAGAGAGATAGAGTACCAACTAGGTAGTAAGCATATTTATCATAAATCCAGTGAAATTTTGGGAAAACATATAAGAACAATTACGGTTTTCATGGAAAATCGTTTAAATGTATTTGGTTTCTCTTAAAGTTCTTCCGAGAAGTGATTCATCGAGGGTCTCGATGACACGATAGGGCCACTTATCGCGTAGGATCACAGGAAAGTAACGTGAGGAACGGCTGCGGTGTGGTATGTGAGTGACTCATCTCAGGTCCAGGAGCCAAGGAGAGTGCAGAACCGTGTACGAGCTACTGCAGAAGGACGCGGAACCGCGTAACTCATATAAATAGCTGCTGAACTGCGCCACTTCAACCCAAATAAAGACACACATTCCCTCCGTACGCATTAGTCAGTTATTTACAAGAGCTTTTATTGAATAAAACGCCTGAAGAATTCTTCTATCAAGGGAATTTTTCTCAGTCCTGATCTGTGTTACTGTTGGAATGCCCTAACTTCGCTATGGCACTCAAACGCATAAATATTACTTGCTACACTAAAAGTGGGAGGAAAAGTCAGACTTGCATTTATTGTCAAGCAACAGTCAGAGTTGTTACACAAAAACCATTATAACATATATTAGCCCAATAAAGAACCCTGACGATAAAAAAAGACTCAATACCAAATAATCAATCTTAAATAAAACAGCATTTCCCAAAATTCTCATTATCCAACAGAAAACTTTCTTCTTGTTTATGCTTTCAATAGATTCTCTTTTCCCCGATTCCTGCTATGTTAAGTTTGTTAGACGTCAGATAAAATATCAATTTTAAAACATTGTTTTAATTTTTTTTTTGTAATTTCGATTACGTACGGGCCGTACCTAATACTTAAATTATGCCTCCATATCATTTTTCTCACAATATTTACTTTGTTTCTACTCACACACGATGAAATATGATTCCATTGTTTATCATAACGGCAGAGATCGAATATTAACCTTGAAATCACGCTAGTACACTAAAATGTTTTTTCTGCTCCGGAGAAAATACACAAAAAGAGGCATTGAAATAGTCGTTTCCGATAACCGAACTGCAAAAAAATCAGTTAGACGGCCGATTTGTTTTCCAACAAATAATGTTGTTCTAACTTTATTCCTATTTAGAACTATACCAATAAATAAAATTAAAGTGTCCTTCTGTCCGTATGTTTGTTTCGAATAGGCTCCGAAATGGCTCAACGGATTTCAACGAAAATTAAGAGTGTTTTAAAAAAGGGAAAATTAACCTAAATAATCATATTAATATAATATATATGTATATACATATATTAATTAAACGGGAAGTTTTCTTTCTTAAGAGCGTTAAAATCTCCAACAGTGAATGCCGGTTGTCTGTTTATACTGCGAAACGGCTCTACGGATTTCAATGAAAATTTCAGGGATTGAAACAAGAATTTTATCTTAAATTTTCGTGTAGGTATCATTTCGATATCTTGTAGAGTTCAGAAGATATTAATATAAATATTTATAAATCCATTGAATTGCTGCGCAAAAGGCAGCGTGAAAAACCAATTTCGAGTTATAAGTCCTATTAGGCGTTCCTATCCCATTACACCCACTTACTGTGTTATTATAAGCGTAATTTTTGCAGCATAAGAGTGAGGGAGAGATTGGGGGTATCACTCCATCTATTGTTACGGTAGGATTCGCGGAATAATTAACCTATTGTTGGCTAAATCCCTGAGAAATAATCAATTTAATTTGGATCATCGATACGATGTATATGTAAATTGGTTTTATTTGTCGCGTCATGTCAATTTTAATATTTCGTTTTTAGGGCAAAATAAAAAGAACTATTTACGCGCGAACGAAGTCGTGGGTGTTAGCTAGTTTAGAATAAGGTTCGACGTGTTGCATGTGAACTCTAAAATTTGTTGGATGCTTTTCTTTTCATCGGGATGTGTGCCAGTTATTCTGACATTTATGTTTAGCCGTCAGACAACCTTTATCCGGAATTCGGGTGTTTACTCTTTAAGCTTTTAAAGTAGCTGCTGTGAAAGCTCAGTTCATTTTAGATTTATTTTACATTGGAGGTGTACTTCACAATTTAAAACTGTCAATTACTGAACTTCCACTGGTCTCAGTTTAGATTTACTCAGTGTAGCAGAAAGTAGAGAGCGTTACAGTAATACGCTGTGTGTAAACTGAATTGTTATCAGTATGCGGGTAAAATATTATCTGTCATTAGTGGCAAGATTGCCGGATTTCTCAAGAGTTTTTTTTTATTTCAAAAACTAGATACAAATATGTGATCCTCCTCCATCTATCTATTACAGTCCAGACAGACTAGAAGTTTTTTATATATCCTATTTGGAAACAGAAACGGCATACTAAAAATCGTATACTATCCAGCCAATAGTTTCATTGGGTCAGCCTGAATAGAGACTTATTGCTCAACTATACTTCAGGGATTCACTCCGGAATCTAGGATCTAAAGTATTTCAAGGATCCTTTGGGAAGCTATGTTAAGCTATTCTGTTCTAAAATTTTGTTAAATTTTTAAGGAATGCAATCATTTTCTGTTTTATTGTAATTTAATTTTTTATTTTTGCATAGGCTGGTGTGATTTGTACGCTTAAAGCCGAACGTCGTGTCAATTTCGTGTACTTGTCGAAGTTATAATTTATAAGATAAATTAAATTTTCAAAACGAGTAGTGATACAAATTTTTGAAAATGTAAAAAAATAACGTCAAATTAACACCATATTACTATTTTTATCATTTCCTTGTTCATACTTTGCGAAGCACGATTTAGTCACGTTGACGATTTACTATGAAAAACTAGAAATTGATTAAACATTATATCTGCATTAGTTTACGATTATTATTGACTAAAGTACATTTGTCCAATTGCAGGCATATTAAACACACTTTAAGGCTAAAAAAGTTTCTTCTACCTATTTTTGGCTATAGAAAAGAAGACGGATTTAGCTAAATATAGTCATTTACAAACACATATCTTTAATTGGCCTAATGTAAGAATTATTGGCGTAAAACGTAATTATTACTCCAGACTCATTTCTGAAATGATGAAATTTACTCAATATTCAAAGTGATTCGTATATACTTAATGAAATTTTTGATCTAATACTGCTGGATATTTGAAACCTTAGAAAAGGTTCATCTTTCAAAGCTGGGGGGAAATGTATTTCATCAAATCCATCACTGTTCTCGAAATAAGGCAATATTCACTCACATATTTTCACGAAAATATCGAGCCTCACAAATCACAGAGGTGCGAAAATTAAAAGATTAAAAGCAAATTATTAACAGTTTTCCTTGCATCAGAAAATAGCACCCTCAAAAAATTGAAATCTTTTCTCGGACAACGATTTATTACATCCTGTTAGTTGTCCTTTTTCAGTAAGTCATGGGTTCCTTCTACCTGAGTTGAAAATTCTGAACTCCTTAGAAATGGATAACCCAACATATTACAGTGTGCTAACGGCCATAATAAAAAAGTCTTGAAATAATTTTTTTACAAAAAATACGCTTTTTAAATTAGCCTAGAGCGAGAAAAGGCTATTTTCGCATCAATGTCTTATCATTTTTCCATATTAAATTGGTGCCAAATGCAAATAAGAAGTGATCAAATAAGCATCCAAGCAAACATACAAGGTGTAATATATAGTTGACCAATTGAAAAATTAAATATTTTGAGGATATACGATTCTGGTGAGAGATTCCTAGTAATTTGCTTTTTAGTCTAATAATTTTCACACCTCTGTATTACAACCGTACGTGACAGAAAATTTTACACTCTCGACCTTGAAATATGGTATTGCCCTTTATATCACATATCGGACACAACCTAATCCACGAAAGTTATGATTTAAAACAATAACTACTTTGCTATGCGATCGTTAACAGGCCCGGTTGTTTTGTTTACGCGTCACGTACGACATAATGAGAATAGCGGTTCGTTTAATTATGAGTTTATGAACTCAATTAGCGCTCACTCTTGAAGGATCAGACAGAAACTAGGAGGACGCTCGGCGTGGGAACCAGATTCCGGACCCTAATACGGTACTTCGGCTGTAAAGAAGCCAGTGTTTACGTTTGGAAGCTTGAAAGAATGGTCCGGTGGAGGGAAGAGAACAACTCCTCTCCGGTAGTCTTTAAGTACACTCACAGCATCGATTGATTTACTCTTTGAGACCCACGTCTGAACAACCCATAAATCAAGGATTAAAAAATTACAGACCATCACGTGTAGGCATATGAGGGAAATAAGTACCGGGGGTTGCAGCGCTTGAAGGGGGAGTCTGAGACAATAAAGAATACTGATACTGGCTCGTTTGCTTAGAGTACCTTAAAAATTTCTTTAATTGTTAAAAATTGAAAACAGAATGTTGGAAACATTTGCGCTGTAATATTATTTACCGTTATTGTGTTATTACCATTATTGGGGTCTTGAGTTTTATTTTTCAAGTCGATTTGAAGTAAATATAGGAATATGACGGATTACCTGTTCGTTTTTAATTGTTCAGATAAGAATTTTTAATTATTTTTGCACTTTTTCTACGCTTTACGCATGTGGAATGATACAAAAATCGTGATTCTTTTTTGGGAGGACTAATTTGAACGGCTTTTCACCTCAGGTTACTATTTGCCACAAATTCTACGACTTCATAGGCAATGCTCTATGAACCTGAGCTCCTAGTTATAATTAAAGTATCCGTGGAACTTAGGTTGTGGTTCTAATTATTTTCGTTAAACTCGGCAGATCTTCGAAACAATTTTCCTCTCTTTTTTTTTGTAAGCACGCTTTCAGCAAGCAAAAAAGAAACGCCGGTGCTGCGACTGCGTTCCAAAGGTCTGACGTCCACGGAGTAATGAATGGTGGATTCTTTCACATTACGTCACCGGCAAAATGCTTTTGCTGATGATATTAGTCGATAGATAGCACCGGCGCAAAACAGATTCTGCAATATGGTATCCAGGTAGGAAAGAAGTCAATGTTTACGTTCGATAACAACAGACACGTCATGACGGTACCCACCAGGATTTCTGCATAATAAGCGATATTTGTGTCAGGAAAAATACAAGATGATTCAGAAATGTTCTTAGGTAAGAGGACAGAATAATAAATGGTAAATTTCTTCGAATTTCGCCACAGAGCAAATCTATGTACGAGTATTCGGCAACCTGTCGCCTGAACGCACAACCACACCGCGTAATGTCAAAACTTGGGCAGGGTTCGCTGTCTTCACATGCGCTCGAATCTCCGTTGAACTTACCTCCGACAACGGCGAGCGGAGTAGAAAGCCGGCAAAACACTACGTCGGCGCTTGCGGCAGATCCAGACAGAGCACACAAACACCACACTGGAGTTCCACGCGTTGGCACGCGGGCGAGCCACGAGACACTGGTGCTTTCTCTGCAGCCAGCCACAACCTCACCACGTTGCCACGTCATGGCGGCAACGCCGCACGCCGCGCCTTGACTCAGGTCGACCCTCAGGCACGCTGGTTTCGTCAAAACGAGTCAATGGCCATTGGCCATCTCAGGACGAGTCACGCTCGCCTCGCTAATTTACAAGATATGACGCGGAAAAGAATTGATTTCCGCGCTGTCAACAGTCCTTAATAAAAAACAGTCTAGAAAGGCAGTAATTTATACCGTTGGAAACAACCAAGAACATAAAATGAAACGAACTCTATCCACAGTATCAGTTTTGAGCAATGATTCCCCTAAGGGTCGACCCCGAACTTCAAACGGGGTCAAATGTCAGGTAGAGTGGTGTATAAAAATGTTATGTGATCTTGACATAATGGTTCATTCATGTCTCTGAGAGTTGCAACCTGCTTTTTCAAATGATTAGGGCCAGTGGTGTCGAAAGGTCCTGATGAAATAAAAATATTTGCCTGACAATACTTACTTAATAAGTAAAAATTTCCGACCACTTTCAGACTTTATTTTTCACAATTTACGAAGAGGAGAAAACAACGTTTCGGTAATTATTTGTACCTTCGTCAGGCTATGATCCTAATTATCAATACATCAAGTGTCAATTTTAAATGCACATTATTAAATACCACAACTGAGCAAGTGGTAGCCTCGTGTATACTTTTAAAAATTAGTAAAATTTGTGATTTGGTTTATAGATATGGTGTATTTAAAATTGGCAATTAATGTATTGATAATTAGGATAATAACCAGACAAAGGTACAAATAAGTACCAAAATGTTGTTTTTTCCTCTTTGAAAATTGTTAAAAATAAAGTCTGAAAGTAGTTGGAAATTTTTTACTTATTATTACAAAATCAGACGTGAAAATACAACCTTTCAATACTTAATTTAATTTCCGACCGATTTTTACAGACAGTTTTTATTTAAACGACGTTTCGGCGCATATTCGCGCCTTCTTCAGGTTTATAATAAAATTAAAATACAATTATTAAAAACTGTCTAAAAATCGGTCGAAAATCATTTAAATTCTTATTTAATAGCATACGTTAATCGATTTAATACCTACTTAATTTATTGTCTCTCTGAGGACCGTACGATGGCTGCTTCCAGTACCAATTGTTGTTATGCTTCTTTAATTGAAATTTAAGTAATTACTTTCTCAAACATCTAACTGTATAAGAATTACTATAAATTGTATAGTATCAATTATTTTATATACTACACTCACGTACATATTGATCAAGAAGTTTTTCATTTTTGAGAGTTTTGGAGATTGTGAATGATAATAAACCAGACATTGTTTATTTACCTTCTTTCACCATAAAATTTAACGAGGTTAACTTGCGATTAGAAGGTGACAAAATATAAATGTCATAAAAACAAAGTCCGTCAGTTCAGCTTTTGTCATCAGAATTAAACTAATGAAGCAAAAATTGGACGGCACGAATTTTCCTAATTTGTCACAGACAAATTGCCAGGATGATGAAGTTTCAACATTTAAATATGCCTCACATTAGACTCTGAAACTATGTTCGAGGATGTTTTTATTAAGGAAATACCACAGCATTTTATCGATTAATAGAAAACATTGAAGAAAAGATGTTATATTACAAGATGAACAGATCTAAATATCACTATCACTTAACTTCAAGTTCAGAAAGGAATATCAGCAATTTGGGATTCAAAGAGACATTCCTGCATTATGGACTATCGTGAGATAGTTTTCTGATACCTTTTCCATTTCGATCCTCCTGGAAAGGAGTTGCCAATCTTATTAAAGCGGATCTAGAAGAACGAATTTGATGAAAAATATTGTAAAATTTCTATTGAAGCAATTATCTTTCACTCACAGTGACTATAGTGGTCGTGTTTTGGTGTGTTGAAGCTGGGTTGATAAACGTCACTACCACTACCAACTTAATTCACACTTTCTTGTTACAATTTTTATACATTATTTCCTACCATTTAATTTTTTTTAACTTAAGAAGTGATCAGGTTACCTCGTCTTTTGTCGATTCTGATTTTTGAGAGTATATGTCATTTGTTTATATTATTCCCATGGAACGTATTCCCTCGTTCTCTGCGAAACTGAGTGTTCTGATGTATTAAATAACCATCAATTACTGAAACAATAAAATAAATTGTTGTAATAATTATAAACACTTTTTTCATCTAAAGGCTGGTCATTAGAAATGGTTTTAGGATATACTTTAAAATGAACTAATCTTCTGCACTATGCAGACCAAATAAGTATATATATATATATATATATATATTGTGATATACTTTTTAGGGTATAAAACATTATTTAATCAATAGAACAAATTAAAATTAATTTTAAATTTTTTACTTTATTAATTTAAAGTGATTACATGGGCTTAATCTCAGGGGATTTTGGGTCTCTCGAGAGATGGAGTATGCAGTTACTGTAAATAGAAAAAACAATCATTAAATATTATTTAACCACAGCAATGAGCAAGTTTCACAGCTTTTTTAATAACTTACCCCCAATTACTGGGCCTACAAACATCCACCTCACGAATGCTTCCGCGTCTCTCTGGTGTCTTGCAGGATTCCTATCGATGAAGGTAGTAGGAACCAGACCCGCAACTCATCTGTTTCCTCGAAAAAACATCTAACGTCTGCAAACCTCTGACCACGTCTGCTCACGTCTCACCACATCTGACGTCTCTGCCCACCTCTCACAGCATCTGCTCTCGTCCGTCCTCTCCTCAACTCATCTGACTTCTGATCACGTCTCAACTCTCATTCCATCTGAGTTCGTCCATCCTCTCCTCTACTCGTCTGACTTCTGATCACGAGCCACCCATCGGCTCCCCTTTTAAATTCTCCGACGGGAATTCCCCGCCATAGGTTTACTTCATAAAATTCCGGGATTCCCCGCCTCAGGTCCCTTACAAAATTCCGGGGTTCCCCGCCAGTTCATTTCACAAAATTTCAGGGTTCCCCGCCCTCATTTTTTACACACGCTCGGCGGGAGTCTTCCGCGGGGAATCACCATCGTTTTTTTACACGCCCCAGGAGGTTTTCCGCGGGGCATCCCCTTCGGGTTTTCACCCGCTTTCAGCCGACTAGACATTGTTGTTGGCCGAACTGCGCCTCATAACGCCACAATATCACAAAATCCGCGTTTTTTATCACAATATATATATATATATATATATATATAATTACATAGCATAAAACTCTGTGAAATTTAATACAAGTAATTTGAATTTACTACCAATTTCTAAAAATTATAGCCTGTAATAGTAATTCAATATATCGACATAAATATATTTATAGAGAATATATTTTATATTTATAAGAAAATAAAAATATTCAGATACTAACGTTTTTCTAATCATAAATTATAATGCTATACAATTGTATAATAATTATAGTATTCAATTCTATGGGCTAAATTGCTGTCGGCTACTGATTGTATTAGCATCAAATTACAATAAAATCAGGGAGAAATCCAATGATTATCGCCTGTAGATTTTAAATTAACAATATTTAATTTAATTTAAAATAGTTCACTATGTCACATATTTTTGAGACTTTTGTTGATCACTGATTCTGTCTGGTTGTGGTTTGGATGATTGTCTTAGACTGCGTGATGCTTGTTAATTTTTTGGGGGTATATTCCTGTATTGTTGGAACTTTTAAATCTGTATGCAGCGTGTGGTTCATTTTGTACCATGGGGCGTTTACAATTTGCAGCTGGATCTTGGTTTGGCACCTTTGATTAATTGATATGTTTGATTTTGTTGCACATCCCCAGACTCAATCTGATAGTTTGATGACTGCTTTGTATATCAGGATTCTATTGTTCATAGGTAACCACAATTTTCATCTCATGAGCCACTGTAGTTCTTCATGTAAACTTGTTTTCTCTTTTTTACTTTATGAATTTTTCGAGTTAACTTAGAATCTAAGTTTAGTTATAAATATTTTACCTTTTTTTGTAGAATCTTTACATCACTTATTGTGACTGGTGACGTTTCTTTCTGGAGAGTACATATGATATGTGCATTTTTATTCACGTTCACTTTTATTTTCCATTTTTCACGCCATTGTTGTAGATTGGTTAGATAACGTTGTGTAATATTTGAGGCTGTGTTTTCTTGTGGCAGAAGAGAATGGCTGTATCGCCGGCGAATGTCGCTATTGTTTTATCTTGTGCCATGACTAGAACAAAACATTGTGCTAAGGTAAATAAAAGATTATAATATATAATCAATAAAATCTATGTGTCATATGTGTACGAAAATGGGTCATTCCATGTCAAGTCATGGAATTCAAAATCGCACCAAAATGCGTTACATTCAGAGCCTTATAACTGTTGTGAAAGCTAGGATTCCAACATAAAAAAATATTGTTCTTTTACAGAAACCTCGGCCCTTTGAAATGGTAACAGTCAAAACCAAATTGGGAATGGCGTATTCATTGCTGTAGAACTAGGCAATTTTTCAACGTAAATTTTTTTCTGGGCAACTTTCATTTCGAACATCACTGTAAATATAAAAACAATGGACTTTTTGTTTTAGTAATGCTTAATATGGACCTGCTCTTTATAATGTTACCATATAAAGCTAAATGAGATGAGGAGTGATATATTGCCATAAAATATGGTTATTTCTCAAAGCAAACGTTTTTCTGCGCAAATTTCATGTGCAACATCTCTGGAAATAAAAGAGTAGTAGAGGTTCTGTTTCATTAATAATTAATATGGTGGTCGAAATATAGATTTACAAATTATTGATGCGTATAGATCTTTTTTAGTACATTACTAAACATTTGTCAGGGTACATATATACATCTATAATTAAATTAAATCATTTGATTAATATTACAAAAACACAATTAATAAAATCAAAACGAGTTTATAAATACGATAACTGCTTCATTTTTTAAATAAATTAATTGCTGCTATATTCTGTGGCAGCTGCTTTTTTCTTGATCTGAAATTCAAAGCCATTCATTTCAAACATCCGAAGGCATTTATTAATGTTCAAGGCTCAACAAGTATGTGAATAAAATGACATGGAAAGTTTCCATGGCCAAGTAATTGATTTTTGAAGTCGTCACAAAGACCCGGTCAATGCACAAAAAATTAAGAGGGCCGATTATGACGAGATCACGTCATATTTAAGGTAACTCGTTTCCTATTTCCAACTCAATCTTAAGTTTTGGGAATATATATGCAAAAATTTCCTCTTGCCTTAACCAACAATATTAATTAACATGAATACCACGTGAAAGACTATTTTCTGATGATATGTTAGTCCTTTAAAAAGTACGTAATCATTTGAGTCCTAAACGATTAGAAATGGTTTTATTTTTTGTGTGATGTATGTAGGCACCTTAAATGTAAAAAGTTCGTTTTTGTTGTAAAATTAATCTATAATAATTGAAATATATACAGATAAGATTTTTCTTATCTGTAAGATAAACAAAAACTAATTTCCCGACTTCATTATGCATGTCCTTTTAAAAATACACAATTTTAATGATTTTATTTTCAATAAACTTAGTTTTGTAATAAAAGAATGATTATGTGTTGTTATTTAAATCGTTTAGATGTCAACAGATAAACTTAAAAATATAGCATTTTAAAAATATTATAAAAAACAATTTTTTCTTGATCAGTATCGATACCAAGAATTCAATACTACCTAAGAATAAATTATGGACATTTTTTCCTCTACCGAATCCCTAGATATGAATTGATTTATGGTGTTTGCAACATTAATCTTCAATTTATATGAGTTTAAATATCCTAACGACTTGGTAAATTATCCAGTGATATTATATATACGACGATGTATATTGCAAAAAATTGTTTTCATAAAAATCCAAGAAGACAGAAATCAAATCAATTAGTTGTGTGTAACTGTATTAATGAATTGGAGGTGACGTTATAGATCAATGGCCAAGCACTAATCACACGCAGTTCCATAAAAGTGAATATGTAAATAATGCATTGGAATAATAACAAAACCACAATTTTATTTCCGAGCAACGAAGATAATTGGTAATTAAATTAATATATTATTCGAATGAAAGCTTTCCCGACGTAAGTAATTCACAAGGTTTTCTCGGGCTTCTAAGCAGGTGAAAACACAGTGAAGATGATAGCAATGACAGCTGCCGAAACGTCGTGTTATTACTGTTTTCACCCGGTTAGAAGCCCGAGAAAACCTTGTGTATTATATTATTAATTATAAGATAATTACTAATTTATGAAACCATATGCACTGAATAAATAATGGTGAAGAGAAGACGAACAATTTCTTGATTGAAATGTTAATTTTGAATCCTCGTATTTTCACATATACAGGATCTTAAGTAGAAATGCATTCATCTTACATAAACCTTAAAATAATATTGAATAAATGGTGAGTAAATAAGACTTACTCATGATTATCCAAAATTTTACTTATGCACATATTTATTAATTACAGAAGGACCCAAATAACAGTCAAATACAGTGACAAAAAACACGGAAGACAGTTGTCCTAATTTGATATTATTCAATTCAATTAAGTAATAACTAGAAATCCCAGCAGAATTATTAATGTATTATAATTAATGTTGTAAGAATGAAAATAGAAAGCTGTTTCTTCATTTTCTGGAGGGTTCTAGACCATTCATAAGAGCTATTCAAATTTTATTATGATTAAACAGTGCTGATTGCTTTTTGAAAGATGAGTACTGACACGGCCATGTAAGATTCTGTAAGATTCCGATTCAAACATTTGGGAATAATTGCTGTAAATGACAAAATATAATTTCAAAATATTAAATATAGATTACATGGACCCATTTCATACTCCTATTTAAAAATAGGTGGGATACAGCACGATACTTCCTTTCGTGGAAACAACTAAAAAGTATCAAGAGGGACGTGACAACCAAATACCGTAAAATTATATAAATATAATTATATTATAAATAAAGATAACTGAAAAAGAAATTACTTGTAAATAGAACATTGGCAGTGGAGTATTTAGATCTATCAGAGATCAGCAATTTAATTTGTTCCCATGGAAACAGTTTCCAACGTTACATAACACGTTGGTAGTTGACATCCACTTTCGTCATTTCGCTATAAATTTTCACTAAATTCCCACTAGCGATGCCTAGTGATTGTGATAACCCAAATCTTGCGCGTAACTGTTGTCCGGAAAAATTGGATACGTGCCAGGTATGTAATATATAGTTCTGTTATCTTCATTGAAATGTGATTCTTCATGGACTTCATCCATGTGTCTCAGTTTTGTTTTTGAAGAATACAGTTTTCTGAAACTGGCCTGAAGATATTTCACCGAAAGACTTTGACGTCGGCAATTGTTTAACTCTATCGATATTTATTATGGCGTCTGATACTGGTCCAAATCGACCGGGTTGTTGTTTTGGAAACGTATTGATCAAAACAAAGAAGAATTTGAAAAATTTTGCCGTAGTTGTGTCGCAGATTATATCAAGATTTTAAACATCGTCGACTCATCAAAGAAAATTGTACTTCTTGCAGACGTAAGTTAATTGTATTGAACATTATTCGACCATAAAGTAGCTTCAGTTATTAATTTACTTTTATCAATTTGCTTTATTATAATTTCAATTCTTTTTGAAATATGAATTTGTATACGACTTAATTTCAACGTACCGAGTCTTTTCTAAACAAAAAAGGCAATAGTTACTAAAATCATTCGTGAAACAACGTGTCATTAAAATTATTAATATATTGTAAATGAAGCATGAATATTCAGGAGAAATTATTAATGCCACATTATTTATTAGCTACACAAGTGGAAACGTCACATGGGACTTATATTTTGTTTTATTCTTATAGATTTCGGGAGTGTCAATAGCAATTATGTAAAATCTAAAGACTAGTAAAATTGCATCAATTATTTAATAACATATGGTAGCCAATGTCGATGTTTAGTATGCCAGATTGTTTAATGATAAAATTGTTAATTCTGTTTGATGCTCCTTCTTTTTCACTATGTTATAATGATTTTTCATTCAACTTTGCTGTAATACACTTTCAGATGATTTCTAGTATTTAGTAATAATATGAAATGGCTATATAATGATGTAAATATAATAAGTATATTAAGATTAGTATGCATTAATATCAGAAATATGAAATAGAAATGGCTGGTAATGTTGCAAAATGATGTGGTTAGGAGTCAAAACATATTATATGGACTCAGATTACTGAATTTGCAAATTTTTCAATTTTAATTCTTATTTAATGTAATTATATTATATTTTAGTTTTTCTGCTAAAAATAGTAATATTGATTGTTACAGTGAACCTATACATTTTATGTAAATTATTTTGCAGTATGTTCCCAGGTTTTTACTTTTGAAAAAATTAACTGCTTCTATTGACCACCCTCATTCTTGTAGTTGCACAATATTTTATTTAGACTATTTACAACTTATTACATTCAATTATTATCAGTTGAAGTGTTAATGTCTGAAAGTTTTTATCAATGATTTTTTGTTTCAGATTCAGAATGAATGGAGCTAGAGCTGGAGATTGGGTCTGCAGTGATCCCAGCTGTGGAAATTTAAACTTTGCCAGAAGAACAGCATGCAATCGTTGTGAAAGAGAGCGTGATAATGGATCAGGAAGGCGACGGCGTGGAGCTGCAGTCGCTCCTGAAATTGGGCGCGCTGCAGCTGAAAAAAGTCGAGGATTATTTAGTGCAGAAGATTGGCAATGTGGTAAATGTGGAAATGTAAATTGGGCCCGTAGGGCTGCTTGTAACATGTGCGCTGCTCCTCGTTTAACTGAGGAGGCTGAAGAAAGAACAGGATTGGGAGGGGGATATAATGACCGAGGTGTTGTGGAATATGTTGAGCGAAACAGTGACAGTGATGAATATGATGAATTTGGTCGTCGAAGAAAACGTAAAGAGAAAAGGGAATCTAACAGCAAAGATGGAGATAGCAGCAGTAAAACTAAAGAAAAGGCAGAAGAAAGTGATGAAGAGGAAGATGAGGATGATGATGATGACGATGATGGAGATTTGAGCAAATATGATCTAAGTGATTGGGGTCAAGAAACAAATAAAGCAACAGATGAAAAAGCTGTTTCTTCAAGGTCAAGATCTCAGTCTCCAAAATTAAGGAGGAGAGACAAAAAGGATAGTCGCTCAAGATCAAGGTCAAGAAGTCCATTGAGCATTAAAAATAATTCTAACAAACCATAATAATGCTTTGTTTGTGTCTCAACAAACTTATGTGCGATATTTGTTCCAAATGTTTTCTCATGGTCTACTGAAACTTGGGTCTTTGAAATATTTATTTCTGATTCAGTATAATCATTATTAGCTCCTTAGATAATTCATTCAAGATAGTTGTATTACTCAGACAAAATTGCACTAAATTCTTAGACTATTTGTACAGTTAATTCTTGAAGAAATGAATTTTCCTCTGGTTTGTTATGTAGATTGTTTTGTTTCTGTGAAATATTTCAATTTCATGTTACCATAAAAGTTTGAAAAGCTTACTAAATAAAGTCTACTGTAAGTAGCCAAATATTTATTTATGCAATTGAAATTAAAACTTTTTTATATTTACAATAATGAATCAATTGAGAATGATATTTGCTAGCCATTTAGTCATGTCCGTAATTTTTCAACTGTCTTCTGGTGCTTTCAATTTCAGTAACAGACAGGTTGAGTGAAGACAGTCTTGCAGTTTGCTTTACAGATTTAAATAAATTAATAGCAAAATTTAATTGGTTATTAAATATGTTCGGTCACTCTTATTAATTTCCAAATATATTCCAAGTATTTATAACTTATTTATAGGTCCAGTAATTGGTTTTTATCATATATTTGAGTCATGTAACACTCAAATTTTTGTCTAAGATCAAATCTACTAAGTAATTAATTGTTTTATCTTATTGTTTTCTTTACTTTTCTAATTGATGTATTATATGTAAGGATTTCTTAAACTTAAATTTGGACACTCAGTAATATAACATATTAATTAATCTTATTTTCATATTTAACTTTTGTTCTCAAATTTTATTTCATATTGATCTATCAGTAATATTTATCTTCATGAATGATGGCTGGCAGCATTTTATAATTCACTTGAAGTGGAATCAAAATTGACGGATGTGCTAGTACTGTCAGAAGTACAACACATTATTGGTTCCTAAGTGTGCTAGGATAAAATATTCTGTTTTTTGAAAATAGAGTGTTTCAGCTTTGTGCTGAATTTTATGTTACTAAACCAAAATTGAGTCCAGAGGTCAAACTATTATACTTGTTGAAATCCACAGTTAGTTGCAAATAAAGTTTTTGTGTCTCCTTATTTGCAGCTAATTAACTTTTTCACCATGATGATATCATGTAACAATGATAAGGTTCCTTTATATACATTATGAACATTTTTGTTTTATACTAACCATTAATCATCTATGTAAGTTAAAAAATCGAATGTCTAGTTTATGGCCTGTTATGATTTGTGAAATGTACTAACTTTTGTGTTACAAACTTATCTTTGTAGTACTATACAAACTGGTTAAGAAACGTTTAGTGTAATATTTGATAGTATGCTCATTATCGTGTGAAAATTTTTTAAAAGCTTTATGACAATTTTGGATGTTGATTATGTAGGAAGCCTTTTTTTTCTGTACATCTGTAAAAATGAAGTGAATTTCATTAAAGAGAAGATGTGAAATATATTTCAATTTAATGTGCTGGTTTTCCTGTTCTCACAGTTGTTGTAGGCTGTAAAAGTATTGAGAGGGGCAATTTGTAGTATGAAATCAAAGTTCAACTACTTGCTGTTCATGTTAAAGTGAAATGTTTTTGGATTGCTTCATGCCTTTATTAAACTGTTAAAGAATTATGGCAGAAAATTTATTTTACTAGCCATATTTTTTCAAATAAAAGAAATACCTTTTACTACACTTCCTCACAATATAAATTTTGGCATTAAGTTATAAATAAATTTAACGACAATTAAACAGTAATAAATACAGTTTAAAACATCTTTGGTTTTGTGTGTTTTCAGCTGTAAAATATGTTTTTTTTTAATGCATTTCAACTAGTCTGTTTACAATTATTCAGGCACAGCCACTTTCAGCTACAGCTAAAATAAAATATTATCCAACATAATATATACTTTTTCTACTCATCAAATTCAACTAATATTGTTTCACTGTCTACTTTTAATCAGCAACAAGATGAATATCATTAAATTCAGATCATTACCAAGGTGGAATGTTAATTTACTACAAAATTCAGAAGTTAATTTAATCCTTTATTCTTTCTAACTTTGATCATCTACAGAAATAGAATATGTACAGGGTGTTTCATATTGAATGGGACAAAAAGAATAGCATAGGGCAAATTCTGTGGTTAATGTATTTAGCTGGAACTTATTATTCTGAAACCATACTGATGCAAGTTTATTTGACAACAGAAAAAATTTTCTGGTTACACCACATTGGCATAAAAATGTACATCAGTACCTGGATTGGCTGTGCGGGGTCAAATGATATGCCATTGTTTTGTTGGCCATTGAGATTCCCATTCTAACCCCTTTGTGATTTTTTGTTAAAGATAAAGCAACTGAGGCTATGGATAACTGAAGTGCTTGTATCATTAACAAAGGGTGTTCTATCACAAGTTTAGCAGGACCTGAAATACCGCATAGATATTTGCTGTCACCAGAGGGACAAACAGAACATATATAGTAACTATAGTTTCACTGTAAATTTTATTTATCAAAATAAAGTAATTACAGCAATCACTGTATGCTTTCTTTTTGCCCCACTCAATATGAAACAGATTCTATATTCTTTAATCAAAATTTGGTTCCTTAACAAAATTGTGAATCAATTTGAAATTTAGTTTGCTGTGATTCCTTAGTTGACATTTTTAATAACCATTGCTGTGAATTCATAAATCTTATGATTCAAACCTACGTTACATTTTGGTGGTCAGTTATGAAAACCTGTATATTGGAAAACTATAAGTGACAGCCTCTGACACACTCAAATTGACAGGTAAACAGATCACTGCAAAAGTTTAGAGTAATTTTCATTATATCATCTCACTTTTATGATGTACATACATTAGTACAATTAAAATTAACTTTCACAAAATATATTAACATATTTATGGATTGTCAGTGGATAAGTGTTCATTCCAGTAGGTATAATTTGGTTCAGAAGTGCTATCATTAGGCTTCTATGTCAGTTGGAAATTTATTAAAAGTTATAAATACTCTTTCATATTAATTTATATACTCATTTGTGGTATTTTTAATTACTTATGATATGTATACAAGAATTTTAATTAATATACCCATCCTACACTGTAAAGTGCTTTATGGCATATAGCATGTTAGTACTCTTCAATTATTAATGTCTTTATTGAATGTCAATTGATATTTATTTTATTCCTTATTTTTTGCTATTATTGTTTATGACTGTAATATAATAGTTGAGTTACAATGAACTATTTATTTATTGTTATACAAATTTTATCCACATTACATTTATAATTAAATAAAATTTAAATTTTACAATAAATATAATGTGCTATGATAAGGAAAAAATAAAACAATTGTTGAAATATAATTTCACAACGTATCATCCTTAATTTATTACTTCACTAGGGGCACACTAGAGCGGGAGTATTATAAATAATTTGAAAACATTGCTAAGGTTTTTAATTAATATCTGCCCAAAATTGACATTATTGGATTATATTTTAGTAAGATGTAAATGCCACACTTTAGCTGTGCTGCATTGTAATTAAAATCTTGGTTCCAATAGTTATATTTTTCTAAAAAGTTATGTATAAATTAATTATTGAAACGTGACGTCGTCACACACATTGTGTATTTGGATAGGGTGTAAGGATGCTGATCACACAGCTTTCTCTGAGCATATTTCTATGCCAAGCTTGTGACTTAAAAGTGAATTTCCCAACTTTCTCCCACATGTTCTATCCTTACACCCTTTCTTCTCTACGCTTGACATATGTCTTTCCCTGAGCATAATTCTGTGCCAAACATATGTTTCAAAGCGTATTTCCTATCTCCCTCATTTACTATCCTTACTTTCTATCCTAATATCCAATGCGTGTTACTTTGTCACGTTACATATGTTTCATTAATTTATATATATATAATAACAGCATTTTGTTGATATTAATTAAAGAACTTGCGTATGTATACAAATTATTTATAACACTCCAACTTCTATGTGCATCTGATGAAGTCCTAATTTAAGGACAAAACTGAGTGGAATTATATCTCCATTAATTGCATAATTATATCTTTTTATTACATTTGAACAATTTATTTCTTCTCAAAGAATATAGATAAAAAAGAAATACTTAATTTGTTAATTTCTATTCTTACACTCATTCTGATATTCTTATATGTTTGCTCATTATTTTAAAGTATAATTGGAATTATCTGTAACACTTTCTACTGAGTGTTTTGAGGACATTGACCAAGAGAAAGGATAGATTAATAGGTCACATTTTCAGATATAAGGTTTTGTAAAATTAGCATTAGAGGGAAGTGAGTCGGGTAAGAACTGAAGAGGGAGGTCAAGGATGGAATACACTATGTAGATTAGAGAGGATGTGGGATGCACTAGTTATGGGGACATGAAAAGGCTTGCACAAGATAAGTTAGCATGGAGGGTTGCATCAGACCAGTCTTAGGACTGAATACCACAACAACAATTGAGTGATTTATTATATGAAGGTGGAACGAAACATAAAGTCTCCTGTGTTATTAAAAATTTAATAGTACATATATGATATTGGAATTAGTACAGATAGTAGCTTGAACCATTCTCTACACAAAATTACCATTTAACATAGTCACCAGGTATTGTGCCATCATTGAACCCAATTATCAAAACCCTGTTGGAAAAATTCAGGGTTTTGCTTTTTGAAGCATGATTTTAAAGGTAGTTTAACCTCATCCACATAATAGAATCTGTAGGATGTCTTTCATAGGACCAAACAGATGTAAGTCAGACTTTGCTAAATCCTGTCTATAGGATGCAATGACCAGTCCACTTTTGCAATTGCTGCATGGTTTACCTGCAACATCTGTTTCTCCATTAACAATTTCTTTTTCAATACACAGCACATTTCTGATTTCCATTACAGCTTTCCAATTCAATTTCTTCAAGTGACTGTGGATATCCTTAAGTGCTCTACCTTCTATTCAGTTATAACTCTTTACCAAACACCAGATCCATGCTTCCTATAAGTAAATCTGAAAAAAAAACACTATATTGTGGTTCCTGATTCAATAGTTAGATAAGATTAAATCAACTTAAAAATTATGGATCAAGAAACAAAACCCAATCGAGTTCAACAGTGGTGCAAATCTATGGTGACTATTTTGAGCAGTAGTGTTGTGTAGGGGACAGTTCAGACTATGATTTTTACTCATTCTGTTCTTATATATTCATTATTAAACTGCTTATGACCCAGGAGACAATCCTTTTTGATCCATCCTCATATGTCCAGTATTCAGTGTAAGTCATTAACTTATTCCATGTTATTGAAGCTTTGGAGTTATATTCTTTCAGTTTGTTTCTTGTCTGCACACTCAAGTTGTATCATATATTTCTTTATCAGCTGGTTATAATGTCAATTGTTTCCAACCAAAGGGAACCCTTTCTTGCATTATAACCACTGATGATTGTTCACAGCACAATCTTTCAGTACCAAAACTTAGTTGTTTACTGCCCTCAAACTACCATTTCCTCCCAGATATCATAACACTTCATTGTATTTATTTGAACATAGAATACTTGCAAATTGTCAGAAAAGTGTTTGTTCTTGTTTCAGGAAGAATCCCAAGCAGTGCCACCCGCAGAAGCACCTGGCTATGTTTTATCCCAGAATGACTCCTTCCCTCCTCTCCCTGCAGTACCAAGACTTGAGAAGGAAGAAGAACCTTGTTGGCCTTGCCAACCTCCATCTAGATTTTTACCTCCTGGTGTAGCCCCGGCACAATTTCCTGGAGAAAGTTCACTTCCCGAGATATATCCAGAATCTGGTGAGGGAAGACCATATGTGCCATACAAGTTGCCCTTGCCTATCAGTGATACCAAGCCAAGGTTCCTGTGTCAGCCACCAAATGCTCCAGAAACTAAACCTCTTGTGTGTTACCCATGTGGGCGTCCTGAATTGGATCCCTGTATGTGCCCAGATGCATTGCATTCACCAGGTCCAGACTATGTGTACCCTCCACAAGGTGATGCTCAGGCATACATGCCACCAGAAGCCCCGCCACCCTATCTAGCTCAGCCAGATGATGGGGTGGCACCACAGGTGGACCGTGGGGCTTGGAGGAGTGATGCGGACTGGCGAAGACACAACCAGCAACTGTTACTCGCCTCTGCAAATGCTATTCATAAGGCCAGCTTGTAAGCAATTATTTATTTATTGTAATTATACTTTATTAACTAATATTTTTGAGACAAGAAAGTCCAAATTAATGAACTACCTCTCAATCCAAATGTAGTTCTTTGTCATATAAGAAATTATTCTTTTGAGACACTAAATTGTAATTGTGGTGCTATTTGACATAATATTTAGTGCAAGTATCTGATAATTTCCATTGGATTAGGATTTTGAAAATAATTGGAATAAAATACAGAGAGCAAACAGTTGATTACAACCTTTACAGAAGTCAGAAACCAATAATTAAATTTGATGGATATTAAAAGAAGACAACAACCAAGAAGCAAGTAAGTCAGGGTTGCAACCTGTCGCCAATCTGTACATTGATTGAACAAGCAGTGACATAATTTTAAGATAAATTAGGGAAAGAAGTCATAGTTCTAAGAAAAGCAAAAAGAGTCTAAGATTTTGTTACAATATTGTAATTTTACCAGTCAGAAGAAGATTTGAGATTTTTTAAATATGCAATATGAGAAATAATACAAATGAAATTAAAGTAATGGACTGTAGTCAAAAGAAGAGAGGAAGGATATAAGATTAGGAAATGACACTTTGACAGAAGTAGAGAAATTTTACTTTTTGGGCAGTAGAATAACCGCTGATGATAGTAACAAAGTAGGTATAAAGACTCAGATTACCCTCTCTCAAAAGGGGGAAAAATACAACAAATAAATATTTGGAGATTAAGAAATTATTTCTAAATGTGTTTGTGCAAAGCAGGCTGGATGTGGGTTGCAATAGGTATGTGGAGTTGGGGGAATTAGTGCAGAATAGATTAGCAAAAGAAAATATTGTGTTCATTTTTGGTTATTTTATGGAATGCCCAGCAGCTAATAAATGTTTTCAGTCAAGTTTATTTACTCTGTAAAGTTGAAAGTTTAATTATTTTGAAGTCTAACATTTATATCAGGGAATATTGTGAGATGGGCAACATGATTTTAACAGAAATTACCTCTCACAGCCAAACTATCAATGGGCAATCAATCAGAAGTCACTACAATGTGAACATTAAAAAATATATTATCTTTCATAATTGTGTTTCAATTTCCGTTTCTACGCATGAATTTCCTACTATTGAGTGATGAAAACCTACTGAACTTGGTGATTGCTCTCACTGGTCAAATCTTCCTTGAGAAAAGGACAGGATGTCCTTTTCTCTCTGGTTTTTAACTAAGGTTCCCACGAGTGGAGACACTGGGTCTATTTTAAGAGAGGCGCATGTTGCAGAATCACAGACCTTGGGTATACTGTAAGAGTTGTCCACTATTCCTATTGGAATAGTCAGCCAGCTGCCTCTGTTAATGGAATGTCGTGGGATTGATACTAAACTTTCAACCTATCTGCTACAGGTATCTTTAAGATTTATCCTTGATGAAATTTAGGTGAATGAAGGGCTTAATCCTTAAACTATGGTCAGGGGTATTAACTACTTTATTACCTACTGTATTCTCCCTTCCACACATCTCTTTTCTGTTCATTCCTATAATATTAAAACTGAGAGGCAAACAAGCTGTGCAAAATCGATTACCTGAAAGTTCCATTTCTCAATAAATTGAAGTTGTGTTGAATGAAATGTTAAGGAAAACGGTGCATAGCTTTGAGTAAAGGTTCCTAATTTGCATCCGACAAGAAATATGTCATTTTAATGACATTATAATGTAATTAATGCAAGCATAATTCAATTATGCAATAAAAATATTATTAAGTGCAAAAGTTTTTTTACCTTAAATAAAAGAGTAGCAGTTATTCAGTTGTGAAAAGTGTGTTTCCTTTGCAATAGCAACGATGTCTAACTGGAGGTCCAGCCTCCTGAACTCGTGGTCAGAGTTCCTTCTTTGTGGAATCTACTCTGCATTGAAGTTTTATATAGATTTAAAACACGCTAATATTTGTCATTACTTAATATCGCTAATTTGAGCATTTCCTCTACTGCACCTACATATATTTATATACATTACATTCTCAGGCTGTCTCTCAGCTTGTGGGATATTTAGAATTTTCCTTGTCCCATTCAATCCAGCAAATGATCCCACCCTAAAGACATATAGAACTTGAAACAGGATAGATTTAGACCTCATGTAGCCTGTCTAACGAGATGATTAAATTGCTGTTATGTCTGAAATAATGCTTAAATTTAACATTTTATTTGAGTAACTATAATTTTTAATTAATTAATAATAATGCAAAATGTTATAAGTCAAAGCGGAGATCGATTATATGAGGACCATGGTCGCACACACTCAATTTCATTTTTCGAAGTTATATAAATGTACACGTTAGTGCACTGTAATCATAGTGAAGAGATGGTTTAAGTATCTTCTTAAAAATATAATTAACTGTTATAATATATTTGTGTGTATGTATGTGCCGCATATAAATGTAAATGTGTGGAGCAATTTCGACCAAATTTTGTACATGTGTTCCTTAAATGTGGGAGCGGAAATTAAATAAATGGCAGATATATATGCACGCGAATAAATACTGCTCTAATATGAAATAAAATATTGATAGTGTCTCTCTCAGTATTGCACATTTCTATATACATTCTGCGGGTCATTTTATTCCATGAGATTTAATTATCAACCTTAACAGAATTGGTTCAAATTTATCATAAATGAAGATTCATATATGCGCTGAACTTCTGCAAAATGTTACACCATAATGAGAAATGCAATGGAAACTACAGAATTTTGTTGGCAAGCTTGTCAAACTCGGTCGCGAAAAAATCTTATGAACTCCCATTTTTCAGTCTTTATTGCTACATAACAGAAGCAAATAGTATAGGAAACTTTTCCCGTTTGATTTAATTTTTATTTCTTTAGTTTTATATAATTAATTTACATTCAATGAGGCTTCACCACAATAAATGTACGCCTGTCAAAAGCGTCCAATGGTACAAGTAAGGAATTTCATGAATACATTCCCAGCTAAGAATAGCCCTGAAGGCGCTAGTTCGCAGGTGGAGCGGCAAAACTTCTCCACCAATCAATCAGGACATCGGTAACTGATAAAATCTGAATTCGTAATATTAGCCGTTTTCCAAACACATTACTTTTCAACCAGTACGGATAGGAATTCGTAACTTGGCAGAGAAATAAAAAATATCTAGCTTGGAAACCTCATAAATTTTTTTATGGATTTTGTTTAGTTTTTACGTAAGCTCTATAGACAAACTAATCAAAATTCGTCTATTTTCCATGCGAAATTCCCTAAAGAGGGCTCTTCTGGGTTTTATTTTTTCTCTTATCATTTGAAAGAGCACATTCAGTTCTACAAGAATGAATATAAGTTTTTCACTAAGCATATATACATATAGGAACTGATTTTCCGCCTTACTCAAAATTCTATACGAACATAAATTAAATTTTTTTGTTCCCCGTTTAGCATATAACATTTGAATATGTGTTCCGAAAGTTTTGATGCCATGCAAGTATTTTGTGATTAAATTAGATGTTCTATAAATATTCGTGGTGACTTGCAGGCTGGGCTTCAACACCCGCCGCTGCATGCAGCACACAGCCGCTGCGACGGACTACGCGCAGCACGTCTCTCTGGAGAGACTGCGGGTACGCGCCCACGAGATCCACGGATGGAAGACAGACCTGGAGCGAGGTCTGTTCAGCTTCACGCAGGAGCTGGCGGGGCTCGAAGCTACGCGCCTCAGGCTAAAGGCGGCGCTCAGCGTTCTGCGGAAACCCGCGGACATCACGGCCGAGTGTCTCACTCGTAGGGCGGCGCGTCCCGGCGCAGAGCTCGTCGTCGACGTGGCCGACATCGAGCTACAGAAGGCAAGCGTACTCGACGTCATAATCATATCTTATGTTGCTATTTTATCTGCAATTAGTCTCTAATTTTTCTGAAGAATAATTGTCAATTTCTAAATTTCTCCCTCGGAACTTATTCATCCGAGGTGTTATGTCTTGTCTTGAACCTAATACACACTTGGGGTCTTTGAATCGACACTTCGCGTCAAGTCGAATCACACATTAGTCTCGGCTGAGCCCAATATACTTCGGTCTCGTTGTTGCAATAAATCTGGTGTGTGGAGATTCATATCGTGTTTAAAACGATGCTAGAATGTTACATCAGTGATCCAATTATTATTTTTTGCATAAAGTTGGAATATTGCGATACTTTGGCTTCCAAATATAGTTACAGAAAAGTTGAGCGTTACAGGGGTTGGACAAAATAATACGAACACCTACATTTACATAATACGTGTTAATTAGTAAAGAGTTTGACCTTCATTTGCTTTGAGAACAGCTGCAATTCGTCACAGAATAGATTCTTAAAGTGTCTGAATAGTTTCCAACGGAATGTCCTCCCACTCTTGTAGCAAAACCCCCCGAAAATTGCCACCACGATGTTGGTGGTTAAGGGTTGAATGATGTTGAGATCTAGCGATTGTGCTGGCCAGGGAAGATGTTTGATTACATTCTGATGCTCTACAAACCACGCCTGAACCTTTTTGACTGGGTGTATGGGCTCATTATCATCTTGGAATATGGCAGTGTCTGGTAGCAATATGCAAATCATAGTAAGCACTCCATTGTTGAGGATGTCGAGATATTCATTCGCAGTAATCCGGCCATTATGGGTAATAACCACGATATAGCCGCCCAAATCATAACGAAACCTCCCCCGAGCTTGACTGTAGGAAACAGGCAGGCCGGATCGTAGGCTTCTTTTGGTGTTCTCCATACATAAACACTACGGTTTGTAGGACACAATGCAAACGATGATTCATCGGATTATATCACATTCTTCCAGTCATCCAGTGTCCAGGTTTTATGATCGCAGCACCACTTCCTTCGCAGCTTTGCGTTGGCTTCCGTTATGAAGGGTTAGAAATCGCAGCCCTTCCATGAATGTTAGCTGTGTGAAGCTCTCAGCACACTGCTTTTGTCGAAACATTATTGCTCAAATGAGTGTTGAGTACTACAGTCCCTTTTGCCGCGGAAGTTTTGTGTTGTATGGTCACAATTATTTTTAATGTTCGTCTGTCTGGCAGTTAACTTCGCTTTCACCCACTATTCCTCTTCGCTGATGATGTTTTACCATATTTTGTAAATGCTTTAACTCCTGTGGATACTGCCGCTTATGAAACGTTAAACAGTTGAACCGTTTTCGTCACAGTTGCTCGCAATGATTTGTCCTCTTTCGAAGTATAACCGGTTACGCATTTCACCAATCCCTGGTGTTAACCGTCGCAGGACAAAGCATAAAATATACTGCAAGATAACCGCAAAACGTGGTACATCAACTGGGCACTGCAGCCGCGTTGCAGAATTTACACGTACACAGTGGTACCAACAAGCCGTATCCTATTGCATTGTGTTCATATTATTTTGTCCAACCCCTGTATTTATTTTTTACCTTAATTTTATTTACTTATTGGCTACTTTAGTATATATTTTAGAATTATGAAATTCCTGTAAGAACTCAATAATTGGTACACAAGATGATCAGTACACATCACGTTTACCATGCGACAAACCACGTGTCCACCAGTGGCAATTGGCAACGTGCGCGTTACTACTGCAACGAAAACGAAGTACCTCGACCAAAGACTAACCTGGAAGGAAGATATTGCAAATAAAAGAAGAAAACGCGATCCAAAATCCAGACAATTGCATTGACTCCTTGGTCGTACATCAAAACTATCCCTGAGAAAGAAAATACTTGTTTAAAAACGGTCTTGAAACCAATATGGACCTATGGGCTACAACTGTGGGGGATGTAAAAGACAATTATCTCTGAGTATACTACAAAGGTTTCAGTCCAACGTACTAAGGACAATTAGAGGCGTTCCATGGTACGTCAGTAACCATACTCTGCACAAGGATCTTAGGATTCCTTTTATAAGAGACGAAATGCAACGAATATCTGACAACTATAATAAAGAAAAATGGGTGCGTAACGAAAGTAATCTCGTAGAGGAGTAGTATACCACTGGTTCTGCAACCCGGCAACTGCCATGAGTTTTGCCGAAAGACTTTCTAAAAGACTAAAAGTGAAATAATGAAAAAACGGGGAGAATTACTAATGGGTGTTTTCCCCTACACGTTTACAACATATAACAAACTTACTTAATTATCTCTGTATAGATGTAGATTGTGAGTCAGTATATGAATAAAAAATCCTCAAATGAACTAGACAACATGAAGAAAGCTCAAATTATTAAAATAGAGATATCTATAAGACTATCGAATCTTTTGCCAAAGTAAGCTACAATAGGCTCTCGGTTATTCGGCTTAATGTGAAAAGAGTAAACAAATATTAACAAAGATGTTGTATATAAATACTTCCTGACCCAACCAACTATGAAAGCGCACCTTTCATTTATTCGTATGTTGCGACTTCGTGAATATTTCTCTTGTTATGTAGGAAACAATTTCCATATCCGATGTTCAAGAAACTGAAGCGTAGGTAACAAGATATCGAACCTCACATGTTTTATTTAATATTAGCAAGTGTAAAGCCCTTGTTACCTCTTTAAGGAAAATAATTATTTTTTAACTGAGGTGAGTTGTTTGCACTCACACGTAGATAGAAACTGTTCAGTATTATGTCAAAGACAAAATAAGTTCTGACAAATGATATTCGATTTAGTGAAACCGTTTACATGGCGTTTATAACGGAAAGAAGAAAAAAATACCGCGGGCTCGTCCGGGATTTGAACCCGGGACCTCTCGCACCCTAAGCGAGAATCATACCCCTAGACCAACGAGCCGCTGTTGAACACTTTTCATCACAGATTCCTTGTCTCCGAAAACAACTTTCACTTGTTTCTCGATCGGTGGAGTTCGTTAGCTTGTCTCGAATTCTTTCATGAGATGTCTTTGAAGACAGGTGGCGGAGGAACACCTGTAGATATACACTCTCATATTCTGTTATAATTTAGCGAATAATGATCTGACTAGAAGAAGTAGTACTGTTTCTTAAGACTCTGGAGTGGAAGAACTGTTTACTTGTTTACGAAAAATGTCATTTAATTAATTTCTTTAGTTTAGAAACAGTTTATACCGAAAGATAAGTAGTGCGAAAAGAGAGAGAATGAATATTGAACATAAATGCACAAGAAAGACAAATCTATTGGATGAAAGGAAATTCTTTGAACTCAAAACATCTATTTGACAATGCCGAGAAAGGGATATTTCAAGATTTGTCAAACACTAATGTTAATATACTTGACTTGAGTCAAACAGCTGTAACAGTCCCCATAACATTCTGCTGAACAAACGGCAATATTTTGGCATCCAAGGCTCCTCTTTTAAATCATTTAACTGGTAGACAAAAAGTCAAAATATTTCTGACTTAATGACAGTCAATAGTGGTGCCCCGCAAGGTTCAGTCCTTGGGCACCTTCTGTTTATAATCCACACTACAGATAAGCGATTTTTCTCGGATAACTGAAAATGCTTAAAAATGCAAACACCACAACCATTAATACGAGAACACTAAAGTCAGCAGAAATGGAAAGTACAAATCACTAATTAGTGCATTAAAGACACAAAAAATTATGTACTCACTCATATCAATGAAATTAATTGGAATATGTCGATTGCTGATTAACATGAAGTTCTCACAATTAAGTCCTCTAAAAATTGACAGGCTTAAAGTTCCTCTTGAGAAACTTGAACATTTTTCAATCAGGATATTTTGCACTATGGTACAGTTACATTATCTATGGCCTGAGACAGTAGGGAAACTAGTGGAAGATGTGCAATTCTCGCTGCACAAAGGAGAGTAATTAGAAAACTCTGTGGATGGGTTCCAGAATTTACTGCAAGCTCTACCACAAAGACGGGCAATATTGGCAGGGAAAAATTATTTGTAGATAATAGAATGCTTGTATTTATATGTTTGAGCACACTTACTCCTCCAATTGCTTACAAAGTTCAGCTCAACTACCGTATTCGTTAATGAAATACAAGATCCACTTTCCTCCTCACTATCCTGTGCTTGCAGCGTGTTTACTCGAACTCTGCTTTACTCCAACACACTTCTTTACTGCTTACTCCGTTACTCCAATACTGTTTCGTTTACACACTCATTTTGCTTTGGCTTCTTCTTGTCGTTTCTTGGATATTGCTATGTCGTTTAAGGGCCCTCTTCAGCACATGGGGTAGTTTTTTTTTATTATTTTATTATAGATTTGGCTTTTTTAATTGATAGGTGAATTGAAGATACTCGGGGATTTTCTTTTACCACGTTTGGGATGTACCAATGTAAATATATGTTTTTTTAAAAAGAAATTATGACTGGAAGCAATTTTTTGTCGAAACGGGGTTTTTCAGGAATAGTTTTTAATGGGTATTGACTTTTTTATTTTTAATCATATAAAATTTTTTTATCAAAAGATTGTCAGTTTGAACAATAAATGATCCAGTATATACAAAATTAAAATATTGCATATAATTAACATGTATACATGTTAATCCATTTAAGTAATTTACTTTACCAGGTGGGTTAGCTTTGTGTGTGTGTGTGTGTGTGAGAGAGAGAGAGAGAGAGAGAGAGTACCTGAGAGGCATACGACGTGGGTGGGTGGGGGTTGACAGGCTGTGAACTGATTATTGGAATATATATGAGGATGTGGTCTGCGGGCGTGATGGAAGGTGCGTTAGGGCGTGCCTGAATGTTCAGGGAGAAGGATGAGGTCAATTGAGAGTTTTCTTTTGAGCCGACGGAAGCGTGGAGGAGGATTGTCATGGAATTGCTGGATCGTGGGGTTTGGGTGGTTGAGGGCGCTTTTAATTAGGGAGGTTATGGATTTGGAGATTACAAAATTTACTTGGGGACGTTTTAAGGTATTTATTACGTGGACGCCTTCAAGGCAGTTGTGGCTTCCGTTGTTATTATTGTAGTGTTTTTTTTTGGGGGGGATAGAGATTTTATGTATTTATGTTTGTACATGCATGAGGGTGGAAGGAAGTAGGGATAGTTGAAGATATTTGGAGATTAGATGAAGCGACTTTTTTTTAAAAAAATAGATCAGAGAATTTGATTTTTGCGTATGTATATATATGGTTCGAAAGAAGATAGTATTTTTTAGTACTAGGCATCTAGTGAATGCGTGTCAGGACAGGGACGTTGGAGTATGTAGGAAAGTCGGGAAGTTGTATGTCTTAGTATTTTTGTTAGAGGTTTTTTGATGATTATTTCTTCTTCGGCTTTAGGTCAGCCCTTTTACACGCTTCCATCCATACCACATGTTAACCAGAGCCCCAAGCATTCGAGCCTGACAGATATGGCTACTTTAACAAAGAATACATAAAGGTTAAATCCTTAACATCCCCAACTTCAGGGACTTCTTCAGTTTATAATATTCAATCAAAAACCTTAACAGAAAATTTTGTACTTTATTGCCTGTTGTTCTCTTAACATGGTTAAAGTATTTGACTGGTATTCTCCGTGATTGTCAAGGTCACGTCATCCAGTACATTATTTTTTATAAAAAATATCACAAGACAGGTTCGGTTGAAAAGAATATTAATCAGGAATCAGAAAATCCGGAAGCTAAGTAGATATTATGAAGGAACTAGTTTCTAGTTGTTTATAATATCCTTCTCGAAGAACTTCAAGACAATAGGAATAGTATGTGGCCTAAATTCTACTCAACGTACGTCATGCTGAATAATGAATGGATTCGTAGAGATCGAAACCCACGGCTTCCATCATGGTGTATGCAATGTGGAAACGTTTCTCGAATTAATGACGAGTGTGTGTGGAAACATTGTAATTACCCATTGTAAATACAAAATATGAAGGTGAGCGCTAGAAGCTTTTTGCCATAGAAGATTTTTTACGTTTAAGTGGACAAAAAGGACTAAAAAAACAATATTTTAGAGAAATGGAGAGAGAAACAGTTTTTGCATAAATCGGACAAGAAGACGTTTAATTGTGGGACGAAGTGCACAGTAATATTGAAAGAAATGCAGGATGTAGTACACAGTTGCGTAGCGTGGCGGGGGTCGTTGTGGCGTTCAGCCCCTGGTGGCAAAATTTCACAGTAAATAATTTTTTATCTGAACTAAAAGTTTGAAGCCTGTAAATATATAAATTTGTTCTTACCGAAAAGCTGTTTAAAATTGTCTGCAAAACTTAGAGCCTTTTGGATTACAATACCTAAATATGGGGGGCGGCGAATTCAGCCTACAACCCTGACGGCTGGAACGAACGTTACGCCACTAAAGATATACGGATATTTTTAATGAAACCAGACATGTAAATGGTGGCTCTAGAATATTCTGGAAGGTTCTATCCAGTATCTACGCTTTGATGCTTCCAGTCACGCTCATAAAAGTCACCTCTCTTTTCGATTAAAATACCTCTGTATTGAAGATGGAATAAATAATGTTGATATTACACTGATTTTCTGATATCAGCATAACAGAAAATTATGAAAGATATCAACTCAAGTAATTGACCAATTTAATCAGACTGTCATTATTAGTTTTCTAGTCTAATTTATTGTTATGGAACAGGTCTACAGAGTCCATGTTCAATGCTCATTTCTCTTCGATTAAGTGCATTTTTGCGCACTTAGTATTTGCAATTAACCTAAGGATTAAAAAAATTCATGGCATTGTCCATATCTCCTGCTGTATAAAATAATCCTTGCAAACTGTCTGAAGAATCCACTACGTTCAATGTCTGGGAAATTAACTTTAATCGGTGGTGTGTAAAAAAAACGGGCTCGTCCGGGATTTGAACCCGGGACCTCTCGCACCCTAAGCGAGAATCATACCCCTAGACCAACGAGCCACACACAAACACTTTATTTTTCTTTACTTTGATATGTCGTGAGCTTTCACTAACCGGATTGTAGTTGGCGTGTTGCCATGGACCGTTGACCGTAGCGGCAGACTGGCCTGGATATTAGTTGACGTCACATGTTTTGTAAAATTCTGTGCCTCCTAAACTCATACAACCATTTCTTCTATGGTTACTAATCTTAATTTTATCAGCAAATAACTAAAATGCCCTTGAGTGGGACGTGAATTGTTGAATAGAAGTACTACATATTTCTAGATACTTTTATACAACTTTATCAGGGTTGTATCTGAGCTTATTATCAGAAATATTAAGGATGTTTGTTCATATAAAACTACTGATTGTTTTCGTGGCCATATTAATATGAGAATCATATGGCGATTTTTGGGCTGTTGGGCCACGTTGTTGTTTGGCGTTCTTGCCGACGTTTCGCTCAGAGGCACCGAGCATTTTCAAGGCTAGGCCAAGACTTGAAGACAACGTGGCCCAACAGCCCAAAAATCGCCATATGATTTTGATGTTTGTTCAATTTTGAAGTCCACAGCTTTCTTTCACTATTTTTTCCGGATTCGGTGTGTATTTCCAACATTTCGAACCTTTTTGGTTGAACATGTCTCAAATTTACAGATAACTTTTATTTGCGTTATTCCTGTGGTATGAAAAAGAGAAAGGTAGGCAAAAATGATGAGAGAATGCAAAAACCCGCGAGTTACTGAAGGAAGGAAAAAATTTGAATTGAGAGATAGTGGTTGAATGTCGCAGAACAAGGCAACCAGATGGAATGAGAACCCGGACAAGTAGCCGCTGAACATAGACAATCACTGACTCATGTCGTGAGCTTTCACTAGGTATCAAGCAATTGGATGGTTGTGGGCCTAAGCTGGGTATTCTTATATTCAGGCTATAAGGATTCTGAAAATAGCCAGTGTGGACATCCTGTAATCGGGAAGACGATTCTGTTAATCTTAGCAGACGTTGCAGAAATCATTGTGCAAGGATAACGTGCCTCACGAAGTGTATTGAATGCTTGAAAATTTACCACTTTATATATTCATACTGTACTTATGTGTTTGCAATTTAATTTGTTTCAAAACTGCTCCGATTCTGTCACACCTAAGATGATTTTTCATGCCTTTATAATATTACATTCTTAATCTGAATTTGAAATTCGGCAGAGGCATTATATTGATATGTCTATTTTAGAAAAGAGTAAAGTAGAGGGATGATATACGTGTGCTGAGATAAGAAAAGGTATTTCCAAAATTTTGGACAGTATAAACTCTCGTCTTCAGGGAAAGAAATTGTAAAGCAGCAGTGCTTGGGTACGCGAGTCAGATCACTCCTTAATAGATTTACTTATCCTCGCTAAGGACTAATTTAGGGCTCCTTTAGAGACCTCTAGAACAACCACAAAAATATTGACTGGGAATGACCTACTATTGTAATATTAAACTTTTCAATTCAATCAAATTCGTGATAAATGTTAAAAAATGTTGGCAATCATACAGAGGTTACTTTTTCCCATTCAAAATTGATTACATTCTAACGGAGAAAGTGTAATCAGTGAAGCACATTTTAATGTACTGTGTTATTTATATACAGGAGTTGGCTCTATTGAACGATTGGGATCAAAAACTGAGTCAGATGACAAGTGATCTGGACAAACAGATCCTCAGCGTGAAGGCAATTAAAGCTAGAATGGAGATGGACTGGAGCGACAAAAAGGAATCTCACGAGATTGACTCAACCAACATCGGTCTCAAGAATTGTACTCCTACCAACATGTTCTATCCAGGGGCTGTGCGAATCCCTGAAAAGTGAGTATATCTCAGTTAAACTCGAACATATCATTGTTACTTACTTAAGATTAGTAGATTACTCAAAAGTTTTGTACAGTTAATACTGTAAGAGTAATTCTACAAAGCTAAATATTTTAAAGACTTTAAAACAGATAAAATTAAAAGCAAAACTGGAGTTTACCGCTGCAAATTGAATGTTTATATAATTTTTATAAGAGCTCTTCGCTCAGTTTATCTCAAACTTTATCAGTATTTTTATGACATACTTCATTTAGAACTTATCTAGAACAGAAGCATCTCACAAATCATCAATCAGCCCATATAACGTTAATTGTTTTAAATAAATTCTTTGATCTATCCGACATTTCGTGCCACTTCCTCACGTTACAAACAATCCATTTTCAATTACAAAAGACCATTTACATAAGTAGCGAGCAAGATAGTTGATCTCTCAATCCAGACGTGACAGAAACAAGAGATGTCGATGGCGTGAAGGCTTTTAAAGAGGAGCGTGTTCAGAACAATTGTATTAGCAGCAAGTATATTACCAACTGTCTCTCTGTGTAGTGACAATATTAAAATGTCCTAGAAATAAACAAAGAACATAGTTATTAATATGAAAACGTGCGAGTATTGATACAGCATTTATTTCAAGCAGTCTCCAGACTGTATTAACAGTTAAGGGCTGAGGGTTCTCCAATTTCTGAGGAAACATTCTCCATCGCAAAATTCCCGCTGTCATTTCTTCTTGATATTAGTCTACAATTATTTTAAATTAGCTCAAGTCGATGTTAATGTATTCAAGCTATTCATGTTTAATGCATTGTATTATAAATTTTGTCTCGCAACGAGGTGAACCCAGGTTGCTGTGAATGTCAAATCAACCCTTGGCTGCCTACCTCTCCCTTTCGTACCCCCCTTTTCAATTAATGCTATTAAAGGGAAGTTGCCAGTTTCTCGATCACCCTCATGTAGCCCTTTTCTCGCCACCAAAAAAATAAACTCTGTTCCTGTTTTATGCAGGTAAACTATGCTACAAGGAAAGCGTGGAACACCTTGCACTTTGTCATGAGAACACTCAATAAGGGGAATGCGAAATCTAAAGAGTTGGCATATTTGTCATTAGTACGCCCACTTATATAATATGTTGCAGCATGCTGGGATCCGTACAGGATAGGTCAAATAGAATCCTTAGAAAGGGTGCAAAGAAGGGCTGCAAAATTCGTACAAATAGGACCTGGGCATGGGAACGAAAAGGTAAAGCGACTAGGGTGGGATACGCTACAGACAAGAAGAGAAAGAGCTAGGCTACACATTTTCTACAAAGCTTTTGCAGGTCAAAAACCTGGGCAGGGAATCCGAGATAGAATGAAAGAATCGGCTCGGAACGGGAGGGGAGGGGTGATCACCTGTTCAAATTACAAGCAAGGAACCAAAAAACAGACGTTGGAAAATACTCATTCCTAAATAGAACAATTAATGACTGGAACAATCTGCCTGCAGGAGTGTTTGGGGAACTTCCTCTAACAGAAAGAAAATTTCGACTCAATCTAAGTTTAGTGTAGTGTAGTGCAGTGTAGTGAAGATCAGTGCTGCGAAATCTCTAAAAATATACTACAGTGAAATATATTTCCAGTTTTTTTAATGTTTTGTTTCTTTTTTTTCAGGCAAAAACAATACTATTCTTTTTTTTAAAAAAAATAATTCCTAATAATATGATACCACACTTATTTATTTATATTGAATATAATTATACTTTCAATATAAGTTAAATATGGTCCTTACGACCAGTTTATTAATTATTGTTTAAATTCTTTGTATCTGCCACCGGGCATCTGCCCATTTGTAGATTTAATAAATACAAGTAAATATATAATATATATATATATATATATACCAAAATTCATTATTCCCCAACGTAAGGATGTAGAAAATATTTTAGTTTTTAAGCCTTTATTTATTTCCGCGAACTAATACACTTGAAGCCTAAACGTTGTTATCAGCATGAAAACGCTCTCGAGGTCTCTATTACGCGCTGATAATAAATCTCTGTCAAATGATCTAGGATACTGTGCGAAATGTCTCTTTCACTTCATAAGGCAGCTGTGCTTGATTTATATTTACCGCAGACAATGATGACATTTGCAGTCAACTGAGAAGGTTCATTATAATTTGTAGAAACGCCAAAAGCTTATAAATAAATTTCCTTGATCTTTTGTGACGTGATTATAAACCAAAGAATGTTTTTCAAGTATCCATTATATAATTTGATACCAAACGGCCATTTTAACAGCGACGGGAAAACATTATGACTCTTCCGTTCTTCCCGCTCAGTTTCTAACCGCACTATCCGCTTAAAGTACATCTTGTAACTTCGTAGTTCGTGCCATTTACAGGCAGTCTGACTACACCACGTGGGCTTCTGTGACTAAGGAAAATATGTCTATGATGGAGGCTGAAAGACTACGCATCGTGGACCTGCGTAATACTATCGACAAGATGCTGACGGACGCCAGCAGGGAAGTGAGACGTCAGGCTGACAGAGCGGACGAGGCTCTGGCTCTTCGTGTAGCCGAGACTGAAGAGGCCAAGACCAGGCTCACGGCTGACCTCCAGACGGTGGGTAGACGTTCCCTTCAACTCTAAGCTGAGAAATTGCTCGTTAGCATATCTGCGGGCTATGATGGATTGTTTTCCCAAGCACTGAGTAGCTATAGGATTAGAAGCATACTTTAGTAATTTTGGAGAATTCCGCAAAATTGTGTTGCACCTGATGTCTTGGAGTTTTCTCCACAAATATACACCTTTTAAATTCATTACATCCACCGTGTTGGTTGAACCACTGCAACTACCCTGATGCCATAATTAAGTCCCATATTTTAATCACCCTACATGTTGATGAATAGTCTGTTACTGCTTTGGATTTAATTCTTTAAAGGAAAAATCATATTAATTGATTCTTATGCATACATACCTGATGATCGGTATATCATCAAGGTAAGTTACACCTACAGCGAAAAAGAAATCAAATCGTCTTGAAATATGATGATCAGTGGTCCATTGTTCGGTAATGCTAGTAGAGGTAGATAGGAACTTACTTTAATACGAACATTTGAAGTAGCAAAACTATTTAGAAAATATTGACTCAAGGAAAAATATTACATCCAGCTCATGATATGCCAAAACCATTTATAGGTTAAAGTTAATAGAATGACGCGTATAAATTTCAGCTGTATGTTTTATTTGAATTATCTAAATTAATTTACAATATTAAGCATTTTGAACGCAGTTTCCATAGAGAACAGACCCTGAGATGTTCGCAAGGCACCTTTCTGATGTAAACCCGGTAAACAAACATAGTCATAAACTTGAAACCTGGCAGGGTCTGAGGAGTCTCAGTCCTTTGTCTGAAAGGATTATGCGACTCAGTGAAAAAATACAGGTCAGCAAAGGTCAGCAAGGTGGCTGACCCAAAAGATGGCTAGGGGCGGCCCCTCCCAGATTATTAATTTTTGGAGAGGAACCCCATTGGAGTACCTGGGGAAGATGAAAAGGCCTGGAGACCAATGAGATTTTTAAGAGGCGTAAGTTGGAGGTGGAAAGGACCTCGAAAAGACATTCGGAAAAGAGAGTCGGAGGTGAGAGAGGAGCTAGCGAAACTTATATTTTTTCAAAATTTTGGAAAAACGAGGAGATTTTAGATGTCATGGTGTCTGTTTAAACTACTGTTGCAATTTCCAGAGCTCAAAGGAAAAATAATATGCTCATCGCTAATTCATCATACGAAAATACCTCTTCCAGCAGGAGAGAATGTTTTTTAATCGCTTTGTCTTGTTTTTAGCTCCTGCAGAAAATAGCGGACACGGAGCAGCTCTTGTCTGATTTGCGCAGAGCAATCAGAGGCATGGACATGGCAACGAAGTTGGTGCAAACCAGACTTCACAACCGCCTCGGTCGACCCAACGTGGAAAATTGTCGTGACCTTGCTCAGGATGGGTAACACGATTCTTATAATATTATTCAGCGTTCATGATAAACTTAAATTATCTCAATAAATTCCTTTTTTTGTGCCAAAGCCTTCCTTGCCTGTGTATTCTACTCTTTATCTCTACTATACTTCTACCATCCCTAGTTATTATGCTGCCCAAGTGGTATTATTCCTTAACTTCTTTCAAAATATCACTTCCCAATCTAACGCCCTTTGTTATTACATTATTTCCCATGCTACACTCCATTACCTTCGTTTTGTCTCTATTAATCCTCATGTTGTACTCTTTCTCCAGGACCACGTTCATGCCATTCATTATGTTTTCCAAATCTCCTTCTGCCTCCCGTAATACCACAATATTATCAGCAAACCTTAAGCTTTTTATTCTTCTCCTTCCTTGCATTTTATTTCCTTTCCATATTCATTTTTAACTCTATTTATCGCGCGTTCCATATATAAGTTTAACAGCATGAGTGACAGACTGCATCCATGTCATACTTCTTTCTTGATTTCTGCTTTCTTCTCTTGCTCTTCAATTCTAATTACATCAGCCTACCTTCTGTAGAGGTATTTTATTCCTGCCATCTTCATAATACTTAATAGTTTTTTCCAGTTAACATTATCGAAGGCTATCGAAATCTACAAATGCCATGAACGTAGGCCTGCTTTTTCTTTCCCTGCATTCTAAAATTAGAATCAGAGTCAATATCGCTTCTCTTGGCTCAAAATCGCATTCTATTTGACGTTTCGTCCTCCGATAAACTATTTTCGTTAGTGCTGTTCGTTTCCATCAGCCCCAGTCTTCTTCGGTTTAGAGATAATTATATTGTTCCTAAAATCTTCTGGTATTCTTCCTGTTTCGTAGATTTAGAAAACTATCCTGATGATCAGCTGGTTGGAGGGAAGTGTATGGGATAAGAACAAGAGGGAGGCCAAGGATGGAATGTGCTAAGCAGGTTATGGAGGCTATGTATAAATGCAGGATAAGCTATCATGGATGGTTGCATCAGACCAATCTAAGAACACAACCACAACCCATGATAAACTCAAACGTTCCCAAAACAAATCATCTGACCTTTTTTTTATCACGTTACTCAAGAAAATACTTTTCCTGTCACGTTCGCGAATTATTTGCCGGAGAGCAACGGAGTCTGTTGTTATGCTATGCAAAAAATTATGTGCTCTCGTGTATTTGTATTTATAGGTTTTTTAATACGCTCATTACCTTCGGCTGTGCTTATGGAACACAAAGAGATAAATAACTGAATAGAATTTCGTCACAGGTCTACACTTTTCTGAAAATAAAACGCGTACATACGGTTTACCTTTATCTTTTCACAGTGCAGTTTTCCGTGCCTTCGAAAAGCATGAAGTTATGCACTGTTCAAGTAGAACGACCATAAGACAGCGTAATTGCTCTTTCTGAAGGCCAAAGACGCAACACGTTTATATCTTCAACGTAAAATTTAAATGCTAAGAATCGGGGCAATCACGCTTCACCGGATCGTGATTCTTGAAATGTTACTGAAGTTTGTTTTCGTTGAAGACTGAGTGCTGACTAAATAATTACTTTACAAATCGAAATGTCTATATTTATGATTTTATACCGTGTTCAAAGAGATCTTTTGCTTTTTATTTTGGTTTACTGATTATTCAGTCACCCTTACATAGCTATGACCTTATTAGGAATTAATTTCTCAGTTAAATCAAATATAAAATATTTTTCTGTATTTTTATAAAGTTAAAGTTTTATTATTAAGCCATAGATGCGAATACAATCACTTAATCCTGTCTCCAAATTGACGTACTCCGAACTACAAGTGTTTTATTATATCAAAACCGTGTATTGCATCTTATTTGCACTGAAGATTTAGGTTGCTTCCTTTCTTCCCGCCGTTCAAGTCAAGAAAGGCCCCACGTCAATTGTCTGCTCTGTGCCTTCATGTTTGTCCCTTATGTCTTCATGTACCATTCATCTGAATTCCGTGTAATTCTGTAGTTCTCTGTCCATTGAAGGTTTCTGACGATATTTCAAAGATTTGCTTTTTCAGACCAAAAAACGTCCTACCCAACGAACATATAGAACTTGTTACAGGATAGAATATGCACTCACGTTGCCTGCTGTTATGCGTAAAATAATGCTTAAAATTAATTAATATTACTTCTGGAAATTATGATTTTTAATTAGTTAATAAATAAACAAAAAGTTTCATAAGTTGCAGAGGACCCAGTTTTGCCTTCCTATAAACGATAATTGCCAATCAATTGAAACGATTTTGTGCAAGAGTTTACACGTTATGGATAACTCCTGTCCTTTTTATTCCTGTCCTCTTCAAAATCCTTAATGTTGTTTTCCAGTAGCATAATCCTATCCCTTTTCTAAATCTTCAAATGCCATGAACGTAGGCCTGTTTTTTATTATTCTGTCTTCTAAAATTAGTCGCAGAGCCAATAGTGTTTCTCTCGTCCCTTCATTCTTCCTAACTCGCATTCTATTATATGTTCTATCCTCCTATGTACTATTTTAGTTAATATTTAGCACGCATGAGTTACTAAACTAAATGTCTTGTACTGTTCGCATCTATCAGCCCCAGTCTTCTTCGGTGCAATTATGCTGGTATTCTGAGAAACGTTCATTGCGCAAGTGTATCGGGATTGTGTTCTAGACCCATCTTACTATAATGCACAACGGCTGTAGAAAAGGTTCTCTTCATAAATAATTATTAATAATGTATCAAGTAAACCGGTTTCTAATTAGTAAAAACAGAGTCTTGTTTTAAAATATTGTAAACTAGGTGCAACTTCCATCTACCTATTAACAAATCATTCTGATTGTATTCGTAAGAAGGGGGACACTGACCACAATGACGAGTGTTTCAGGCTGCTGAAAGAGGAGAGCACTGCGCAGCTGAACATCGCGGCGCTGCTGGCGGAACTCAAGTGTCAGGAATCAACACTGCAGGCGTTAATCTGCAAACGCGCGGAACTGGAGAACGACATAGAAAACAAGCAGAGGACACTTAACATCGACAGGGACCGCTGCCAGCTGCTCAGAGCGGCTTATCCTTCCACAGTCGCCATGTCCGGATATTAGGCAAGGCGGAGAGTTATTCAGTTAGTAAACGATTTAGATGGTGGTGACCGTTGATGTGTACTATGTGGTTCCAAATATGTAATGAAACATGTAATCCTGTGTAATAGTCACAAATAAGAAAAATGTTTTTTATAAATAGAGCCAGGAAACCATTCATTATTGTAAAAAATAATACGTATCAAATGCACGGCTTTCAATTACCGGTGTAATTGAACATTTAGCCCTGTATCCGATACGTACATAAACATTTAATATTTCTTGTGTAGTTTTCCTTCTTGCATAATCTATCGCTGGTAGTATGCAATAGTATTAAGCAATTTTTATCATTCAAATTCGGAAGTGGTGAGATTAAGAGGGGGAGGGGCCGGGGATAGGTGAGATATGCACACGTACTGGCACCACTTTTCGATAAGGCGGTAACCTTTCAAAAGGTGGTTTTAGTTCCTCTGCCAGGGTTAAGGTCGCCGTAGATTAGATACGTAGCACACGGCCTCAGCAGCTCCAGTCTAGATAAGGAGGCGGCGGAGGAATCGTCTGTGACAGCATGGCTACATTGTGTGTCCTATAATGGTGAGACTTGACATAATCAAAAATGTCATAATGACTCCCTTGGTACGTTTTTAAATTTATTAAAAAAATTATATTGTACAGATATATTTAACGACTGTTAACGGACCACTTTTCATATATATATATATATCACCTAAGAAAGGTACAAATATATATGTTTATATATATACATTTATTAGAAATTTTCATATTTAAAAAAATTACTAAATATTTATTTAACAGCACAACAACATTAATGTACATATTTGAACCCTGTTCATGGTGTGTCTGACAGAAAGTTTAGTCGTATTGTTAATAAATGCTTGTCAGGTTTGTACGGCAACGGAACATAAAACTAATTAGGTAAAAATTTACGACCAATTTCGGTCTTTATTTTTTATTTATAACAATTTCTAAAAAGGGAAAGAAAACGTTTCGGTACTTATTTGTACCTTTTTCAGGTGATTATCCTGTGGTGAAACATCAATAAACCACGTGTTAACATGAAAACCCCAAACAATTTACATATTTTGTAGTACTAAACAAAAAAGAGGTATAGCTTATGAGAACAGTCAATAGATCAATTATCACAATTTAAATATCACAATATTTATGCACATAGCCACAATTTTGTACAAATTTTGAAAAACGACTCTCCGAGGCTATACGACAGTAGTGGCGAAACTGAGCGGCAAGGGCCACAGAGGTACTGAGCAGTCCCTACAATGATTTACAATCTGCCCAGCTGTGACCTTGGAAAGTAATCGGAAAACAAGAATCTGAGCCTCGGTGAATATTTAAAACAACTTTAGATGGAAATAATTTATTCCTAATACCTAAATGTTATATAAAGGCTATTAAAACTTTATTAGTTCAATAACAAAACAGTTAGGAAAGACAACAAAACACTACAAATTTACTAAAATATTAATATAGTTACTTAAGAAAATAACGTGTTATAAATATTACTTAATTTAATTGTGTCATTCTGCGAGTTAATGGTGTTCCCATTTGTTTTAATATATAGCGCTTGTTTAAATTTGGTTCTATGTCTAAAATTTTAACAACATTCCAATTTAAATCATGATTCTCCTCGAGTCTATGTGTTGTGATCACATTATGGTTACAAGTTTATTTCTGTGATCTTTTGGTCTAGTTTCCAAAGTCCGTTTAGTCTGTCCTATGTAACATTTCTTGCAATTTTTCTCGGAACAGTTAATTTGGTAAATAACATTATGTATCTTTTCTTTATCAATTTTATCTTTCGCTTTTTCAATAACGCCCCTAAGATTATTATCAATTTTGAATATAATTTTGAAGCCGAAATTCGTTAACATTCTTTTTAATTTTTCACTTACGTGACCATAATATGGCAACTCAATGTACAAACCCTTGCTGTCTTGGTTATTTGGGTTATTTAGTTCGGATAATCTTTTAGGTATATATTTGTTAATATACTGTGGAGGATAGGCTTTATTGATTAAAATGTTTTTTTACTGTTCTGATTTTTTCTTTATGAAATTCAGGGTTGAATAGTAAAAGAGATTTATCTATGAGATTATATACCATAGCTTTCTTTTGGTGTATGGGATGGTTGGATAAAAAATTTAATACTCTTCCGGAATAAGTTGGTTTTCGAAATCTTATTGCTATGTGCGCTTTCACTTATTATGCACGAGGATTATGCGAAAGACGCGTTTATAAAATGTGAGTTAAATTGGTGAATTCTTGTCCGCAAAAGTATACAGCTTGCGTAGAGGTGTATAATAGATTTAATATATATTCTTATTGATATTAAAAAGCGCGACGGATAGTAATTCGGCAATATTAGGGATTCATAATACAGTTTACTTATGAAGAGAAGAAATGCGTTCAGTCGAAGCTCAACTCTAAAATCTATGAAAATGAAAGAATGGTCCGGAAAATAATCCCTTTAGTTGAAATGTCAGCCATTCTAAGAACGCGGAAGCTTACAGATTTTTATTTAGGATTTACTGGCCACTATACTGTCAATTTTGTCAAATAATTAATTATCTTATCATAATGAAAAAATATCACTTCCAGAAAATCTTCAAATTTGTAAGATTTCCCGTAAATATTCGGCGTAAATTCATATGTTGGTATTTTAAATTATACAATATTTAGTCTCATACTGGTAAAATTTAAGGTATAATAGCGCATTTAATTGTTGTTTTATTTTAAATTTACATCTAACGTAAGTTCCTGCGTTAAATGTACTTCTGTAGCGTCGCCAGACACAATAAATATTTCCTGGAAGAAACTTGTATCTTCGAATAGCCCACAGGTAAACTGTTTCCCGGAAAAGTCAGTACGCAGGCAGAGGGAGAAAACTCTTCCATCAGCCAATACGGAAATTGGTAACAGACTTGGATGCTGATGCTGAGACCAGTTTGCACAATCAGTTGAACAGTAAGAAAAAGGGAGAGAGAAGAATGGTGAGGTCAAAGCAGAAGACGCAGAAAGACACTTTTGGTTTAGAATTGACGGAACGAGGATTGGGGAAGACAGGGAGAAAGAGCATATGGATGTCCACGTGGCCGAATGAACCTTACTTTGCTTCCAGCCGTGTGGCAGAAGCTATGTTTTGGTAAGCCGTCGGAAGTTTCTTTCCTGGAGTTTTCGTGACGCCACGTTTTTTCATATTTACTCAAAATTTCCTTTCGAGTTTCCATACCGAAACACGGTAACCTGGGGGTAGAATCTCATGTTGGAGCAGTCGGCAATATTTTTTTACTTATCTCATTTTCTTTTGTATATTTTTCTTTTATTTTCCTTTGAATAAATGTAGAATTGTTAAATTTTAGTTTTGATTTAATCTTTACTACCACGTGTCACAACACATTAAAAAAATACGACGGATGAAGTTGTTCGTTGCTCAGAAAGTAACTTACATTAGAATGAAACAGGAAAAAAGCTGATCCATTTTCATAACTATAGAAAAATTATGTACATTCAATTTTGCTCTGTATTCAAACGCGTATTCTGCAAAAATGGAGCAGACAATACAATCACGATTAGTTAAAAGTCATTTTAATGTTGAATTTAATTTTAAACAGATACTCCTGGAGAAAAGTATTAATTATTTGACATACATATAGATACAATTTTGTTACAATAAAATTGATTCATGCATATAGCTTTGATCTTAGGTGTAACATTTATCTTGCTAACCTTGAAAAATAATTCCTCACCTCATCCAAATTTTTAACATTGAACCAATCAATCTTATGATGATTAAGGTAAACATGCTAAGTAAAAGTAACATTTTTGAACAGGAGTTTAGAACGTTCGTCTCGTGCGTCCTAAGCTATTTATTTTCTGTATTGCGTATTACAAAATTTTGGATTTCATCTTAAACATTTATTTGAAAAATATTAATGCTAAATTATCAAAATTTGCGCAGTATATTTTCTAATTATAGTAAGCCAATGAATCATCTATTTTTATTTAATTTTTTGGAAGTAAATTATTATTATTATTGTATTTGTTAAAGGCTAATTTGTTTTTCTTCTTTAAAACCCAGTGGCCAAATTTTGTAATTAGTTTTAATGGGATCCGCACAATAGTCCTCTTGCGAATCCTATCAGCGAAAACAACCGTAAAAGAGAAGCCAGCTTTTAAAACCAAGCAAAATGTAAACCCCAGTCACGGGAGTTGACTCAATGATCGTTTGATTTACTGCAAAGGTCTGAATTTAAATTCATTCGTTTCTAGAGTCTCGCCAAAATCAATGAAAAATGACGAATCCGAATATTGAACCGCCATCTTTTATTATCACTTTGATTTATTAAAATTTAAGTACAATAAAATGATATGATTTTGTGTGGCCAGACGAATCAAAAATAATTTATTAAATGAAGATTTTAGGTATTAATTATTTTCATCATATTTATAGATGTCCGAAAATATTAAGGATTAATCGTTGAGTATTCTACTAAGAATTTAATTATCAAACGTATATTATTAGGTCTTAATTCAATACACTCATTTAATAAATTTGTGTCTGACTCGATTATCCACACAATCCCTTTAATTAACGTTTTTTAAATTGTGAATGACTATTTAAGTTAGACCGTGATTTATAAAACAACTATAAATTCACATTAATGAAATTAGGGTTGTTTAATGAATCTCACTCTATATTAAATTTTCATTTACCATTAAATTATTAATACATAACACATTGGTAATAAGGTAATGCTAATATTGTAGGGAAAATATCCCCATTTGTGAAATTTGAAAGGAGTGGGCGCTATAAGTTAATTAGCTGTTGCAGTCACGTGGTCATCGTTAAAAGGAACTCAGTCCTTTGCCGGTATAGGGCCAGAGTATAGGGCCTTAGCTTGCAAGTTGAATTAGTTTAGTATTCACGATAGATATCAGCGATCTGACAGCCTGATACTAGATAATTATTTTATAGTAGTAAAATTCAGCTTGATATGAATTGATAACATTCGAGCGGAGTTGATAAGATCACCGGTTGAAGAGACAATATCATAGTTGTTCAGAATAGTTTGCGAAATCTACGAAACAGGAAGAATACCAGAAGACTTTAGGAAAAATATAATTATACGCATACCGAGAAAGACTTGTGCTGATGGATACGAACAGCACAGGACAATTAGTTCAGTATCTCATGCATGCAAAATATAAACGGAAATAGTATATAGGCGGATGGAACGACAAATATGATTCGAGTTAGGAGAAGATCAATTTGCTTTTACGAAGAATTTTCGGACAAGGGAAGCAATATTGACTCTACGTCTAATTACAGAAGACAGAATAAGAAAAAAACAGGCCTACGTTCGTGGCATTTGTAGATTTAGAAAAAACATTGGTTTATGTTACTGGAACACACTATTAAGGATTTTGAAGAAGACAGGAATAAAATATCGACAGACAGGAGTTATCCATAACCTCAGTCAGCAGTAATTAGAATCGAAGGGCAAGAAAAGAATGCAGAAATTAAGAAAGGAGTGAGAGAAGGACGCAGTCTGTCACCAATGTACTTTAACTCATACACAGAACAGGCGATGAGGAAAGTTTAAACAGAATATGGAAAAGGAATCAGACTGAAGGAGAAGAAATAACAACCGTACGCTTTGCCGATGATATTGTAGATTAGGGGAGTCAGAATTAGACTTGCGAACCTGGTCCTGGAGGAAGAGTACAACGTGAGTATTAATAGAGGGAAAAACAAGGTGATGGAGTGGAATATGGAAAACAGTGGAACAACAAAGAGTGTTAGATTGGAAAGGGTTATTTTGAAGGAAGTTAAGGAATTCTGCTACTTCGCAAAAAGAGGAATTTACTTATAGTGCATATTAGGAAATCATTGCTAAAAATACTCGTATGGAGTGTGTCGTTATACGGGTGCGAAACGTGGACGATAGGAGCAACAGAAAGTGAAAGAATATAAGCTTTTGAAATGTGGTGCTATAGGAGAATGGTGAAAATCAGATGGGTTGATAGAATCACAAACTGGGAAGTTCTAAGCAGAGCAGGGGAAGAGCGAACAATATGGCGGACGTTGACCAAGAGGAGGAATAAATTGATAGGCCACGTTTTAAGCAATGAGGGTCTTGTAAAATTAGCATTAGAGAGAAGTGTGTGGGGTAAGAATAGAAGAAAGAGGCGAAGGATGAAATACAGTAAACATATTAGGACGATGTGGGATGTGTTAGTATGATGAAAGGAAAAGGCTTGCGCAACATAGGTTAGCATGGATGGTTGCATCAGAACAGTCTTAGGCATGAATACTACAACAAAAACATTATATTTTTATTCAGACGTATGGCGTGATGCGACAGTATTATAAATTTGTGTTAAAAGCCGAAAAAATATGGCATAAATCGCAAATCCTCCAGAAATTTCGATATAATGGTTTTCATTAATAACAAAGGATGTGACGACCCGCCGGTGAACGCAGAGCACGACAAGAACAACTTTACTTTTTAGACCACGTGGGGTAAATGAAATAACGCTTTCTAAGGTTGAGGGAAAGTCGGATAAAAAGCGAAAGGAAAAGGTTGTTTTTCCTTCTTTGAGTCATAGGAGGTGTGATATTATTTTTAGTAGTATAGTAACAAAGAGCAACGTGGGAAAACATTAGCGTCCCATAAATCGTTTAAAAAAACACAGGCGAACTACAGGGTAAATAGTCATTCGAAACACGATGTCACCCTGTTTTTTTCCTAAAGGCCCCGATCATTGGGAAATATTTCACTAAAAGCTGGACGGTTATGTAAGCAAACGCGCACAGTAATTTCGTAACGTTTCTTCTACGGCACTTAAAAATATTACGAGCAACTGCTAAGCACCTTGGTGCGTCACAACGACTTAAAAATCCACCAAAAAAAAAGAAAAAGCTCTATTAACATACAAATTCCTTATTGCATCCTATTCTATAAAATGATGTATTAAGAAGGCTGAAAAGGAAGTGGCCATAAGATCTGATAGCTTCATTTAGGTTTCCTCGCTGGAAGTGATTTCATCATGTCAATATGTAAAATGAGTAATATTGTTTTAAGCTATCATACCTTATTAACTTAAAAACTGCAATGTATCCTGGATTGGTTATTTATGTTGTTCGTTGTGGTATTCAGTCCTAAGACTAGTCTGATACAACCCTATATTGCGCAAGCCTTTTCGATTTCCGCATAACTAGCATCCTCCCTCTTCTGTTCTAACCCCACACACTTCCCTCTAATGCTAGTTTTACAAGACCCTCATGTCTCTAAAAGTGGCCTTCTCTTAGTGAACGTCCTCCAAATTGTTCTCTCTTCTCCTATTCCACTTAGAACTTCATCTTTAGTGATTCTATCCATCCATCTAATCTTCAGCATTCTCCTATAGCACCACAATTCAAAGGCTTCTATTATTTTCTTTTCTGCAACTCGTACCATCCATGTCTCGCACCCATGAACATTTTTAGCAATGATTTCGTAATATTCACACTTATATTAACGGTAAGTCAAATCCTCTCTTTGCGAAAGCCTTCCTTGCCTGTGCTATCCTACTCTTTACGTCTGCTATCCTTCCACCGTCCCTAGTTATTATGCTGCCCAAGTAGCAGGAATGTAGCTGTATTTCTTATAAAATTGAATTCAATTTATTATTTTAGTTTTTCAAAAACCGTTATTTTCCTAAATCTGCGGAGTGTAGATTAGAATTGAGCAGAATATGTTTTATTTATTGGATCCATAAATGTTATAACTAATACGGCGTTATTGACGTCGAAGACACTGAAATTAAATTGATGACGGAAACACCTAGCGAATAATAGTGGTTGTTATGTTCGAGTTTCTGATAACAACGTCTGCCGTTTTTCTATTAATTGAACAAAGTCTCTGTCCACACAGTTTATATCAGGATGTGTAACGCCCGCTATTTTGTTTCAGGTTAGTGGGTGGCAGTATAATATTTCTGAAAGCTTTCTAGTGCTCTATAAAACAGCGAAAAAAATTGTATAGAAATTGGTGGTCCTTTTGTAGGGCAATCTGTGACGAGACTAGCTGGTACTTTGAACTTAACTAAACTTAATAAATTAGGGAATTTTAACAGGTTTATTAACAATACTGTAAAAAAATATAAATTATACCTAACAAATTCATATAAATAATTTGTAATTTGTGTATAAATCTTATTATTATTAGACATTAGGTGGCCATTAACATTACGCTATAGATTTTAAGATTGCCAGATAAGTTTGAATTTAACATGAAATGTTATATTTTTTTGTTTCACAGGAATGCTTTCAATTGCTGCACGTAGTAATGATGGCGGTGCTGATGGCTACTGGAAAAGTACTCTGTCTGGAGTGTCTCATATTAAACGATGCTGTTGATTGCAAGAATCAGAACCTGCAAATCATACCTCATACTATGAGCCAAATTGCGGAAACAATGGACTTCTCCGAGAATTCTCTAGCCTCACTTTACAATCAATCGTTCAGCTACCTTTACGAACCAGTCACGAGACTTTTATTGACACACAACAAGATGGCGGACGTGGAAACAGGATCCTTCGTCCCGCTCAGAAAGCTACAATATCTTGATCTGTCCTACAACAGTATCTCCTTCCTGAATCCAGAAACCTTTACAAGCAACAAAATGTTGAAGTCTTTATCGATAAGTCACAATCCACTGGTTTCGTTGCCCGTGTTAAAATCGGGATCGATCGAAACGCTGCTGGCTGAATTCTGTGACTTGACGACGTTGGCGGAGGAAACATTCTCGTATCTTGATAAGCTAAGATCTCTAAGCTTGGCTGGGAACACCATTCATTACGTCGGCGTTGAGGCTATGAAGCCGTTGCGAAGTCTTCATGAACTGCGCATCGACGCGGAATTTCAAAACAACTGTTATGATCTGGACTCGCACCCAGGACTGCAGTTCCTCGTGAAAGAAAGCCCCGTCCGTGTCATTGCTGAGATCTGCGACATAGAAATGTACAAAGACCACGAGACGTTTTATGCAGAGAATGTCGTCGATTCTGAATTCTACAGAGAGAGTAATGGATGCCCTGTCATCCCGATACTTTCCCTAGAAACTATGTATTTATATCTATTCTTAATGCTACTATTAGTTTGAGGTCACATCCGCGAACATTTCTTGTGCAAATGTGACGACTGGCCACCGGCTTTCATCATAAATGCTCCACTGAAGCAAATTTCGTTAAGTGTTAACAGTGAAAGGTTATCAATTTTACGAAAGGTGCGGGGGTTCAGTGAAAACAAAAAACAACACTATGTTAATGTTGGAAACCGTTCTTGATCTCAGTTTAAATTCAACATTTCGTTCATAAATGAAACGTTAATATAAATCATCGTTGCTTTGTGGCGCTTTGCTATCAACAAAAATTCGGGAGCTTGAGCATGATATTACTAAATGTGCCCATATAGTGTGTATTATACGATAGAAGATTATGAGGGCTTCTAATAAAAAGGTGGAAAGTTTCCGTCCATAGAATGAATTAGGGAAATATGACTGATTACTACTGAAGAATTCCGCCATCTACTTACAATTTGAATTTCAATAAACAACTTTTTATTTATTTTTTATTATTTTAACGTCCCATCAACAATATTAGACACTAGATCACCTCGCACTCAGAGACATTTATGACAAGATGCTAACAGAATGTAGTTGTAGTTACAAGTAAATATGAACCGTATACATATTTTATAGTAGCTTGTTATGAGACAGAAATTTTATGGCTCTTTCCGAGTGGGCGAGTTCCCTCTCACTGATCTGGTGAGCACCTGGGGGTGCATTATTTGAGTCAGGGTGACAGGTATACAGTATGTACTTTATCGTTAGTATGTCCTCAGATCTATTACAAATAGGCCGAGCTTCCCTCTTAAATGAGTGATCATAAGTTACCTGACCTGATTCCGCACCCTTCTAGTTATGCCAACAGATAAATTAATCTGTCGGTTACTGCAATTAATTGGTTATTCCTGACCCAGTGAACCTTTCCTGTCTCTGAAACCGTCATCCTTAAAATAGCCCCACTTTAGAATTTGGTAATCTATTTGATTTTCACCCAGTTATGTAAAGGATGACTATTATTTGCTGAACTCGTTTGCTTCTCCTGAACGTCAGCCATATTCAATAATTTCCACACGGGATCCAACTACTTTGTGAAATATAAATTTGTATCTTAAGGCGGCCGCACATATGAAGGAATACTAAGAATGAAATTACCAACCAACAGCAAATTAAAGTGGTCACTAGGCAGATGTACTGAAATACTGTTACAAGTGCAATAGAGCAGAGAAATATATCAAGTATTCAAGTTAACTATTGTAATACGATCTCTCTCTCTCTCTCTCTCTCTCTCTCTCACACACACACACACACACACACAGATTCAGAATCTATATATAGTAAGGATTGTAATTAACATTCGTTTAGTTCATTGAAACGTTAGTAAAAAATTATACATTCATACAAACATTACAAAGCACAATCTGATCAGAGCCGTCTAAGAATTACGCTCCCGATCACCGATCACACAAATCGTGACAGATCGGATACCCGGTTTACAATTTTCATGTCATTACGGAGTCTTTGGAGTGCCACATGGTGTACATATTGGTTGTTCTCGAGTCTTAACACCATTGTTCCTAACCATTGCGAAAACAATCATCTGTGTCCATGCAGGGATTCAAACTGGGATCTCTGTGATTTGAGGCGGGAATTCTGACCACTACACCACAGCTGATCGGATTTTTCGAATTACATTCATTTAAATTAAAGAACTACGTCACATCAAATTATAAAAAGAAATGCAAATTGTTATTCTACTTTCGGATGTTACCAGTTGCTATATTAATAATATATATTGCACAAAACCTATTCATAGCCTTGTTGAATCCAATTTATAGTTTCAAAGAAATGTAAAATTTCTATTTGCTGGATAAAACATATTTAAAAACTTTGTTGTCCTTAATATCAGTTTTTTCTCCTCATTGAATCAAAATTTTGAATCAGAAAAGTTCCAAACATTTTAATAAAAGATTTTATTTCATCAATGAATAAATAATAAGAAAGATTATAATATATACTGTATTAAATAACATATGAAAACACAAATAAAACCCATCTTCCTGTTTTTTTAAATGAATTTAGAAATTTAGAAAATGAATTTCCAATTTGAATTTAAGAATTACAAAACAAACTGATTTTTTCTCAGGGGGAAGTTGACTCAAATACCTAGCATTTATTATTTCGAATACTAATTGTACAACACCGGAACTCGTAGGTGAAGGAGTCTCGGAATGTGAGAACTTTGATTAAAAAAAACAGAGAGAGAATAGTGTTCTATTGGTTTTTAAATAATTATTTGTAATATCAACTGTAAGCGTACTCTGTAAAAATTAAGCAGTACTTAATGTAATGCCCGCTTTCTGTGTTACATAGTTCTTTAAGTTTCCCTAAATTTCTTAGTAAATATTCTTAGTTATATTGTAGTTAAGTTTCCGGCGTTGCATAGATATTTATTTATAATAGCCTGGAAATGTAATTAATTGGATATATTACTAACCATCAAACGTAATTATTTAAAAAAAATATTTCGTAATGTTTTTTTTACTACTCTTCGGTATTTCCTGTTTATTCTATTGCAGGATATAATTAAGCAGATGTGGCAGTAGAAAAATGTAAACAAATAGTCGTAATTAAATATGGAGAATTTTCCTGTATTGTGCAAAGAGTATCTTTATAAATATAGAGTGGCAATCGAAGTGTTCGGAGCGTGATTGTCATCCCCACTCCTCTAGGATCAGCTCGCTGGTTGGTACATAAGGAGCAATGTAAAAACAGCTCTTTTTCAGTCCCATTCTCCAATTTGTTTTTTTAGATAGATAGGATTTTCTATAAAAGTAAACTAAACTATTAATAAAATAAAAACAAGTTTTTCGTTAGTCCATACAAGTTTAATTGCAAAAATTTATTGCAATATGTCAATTATAATGGACTAACAAAAAATCTGGTTTTAATACACTGAAAATAAATAGTCCATATTAGGTTGTGTGATGCTAAAGTAAATAAAACCTTAATATTCGGAAAACACAAAGCAATAATTTAAATGATATTAAGTAGCTATTTTGTATCAAAAAATTCGTGAAAGGTAACATTTCAATAATTTAATGAGATAAAGTTTCATTGTTAAACTCCATTCAGTACAAGCATATAGAAAATTTCTTATTTTTAAAAATTATATCCAAGGAAAAACAATGTATATCATCCTCCAACATTTGAGACAAAAAACTATATATTTTTACCATTACTTTCTGAAATGTGTTGATATAACTTCGCATGTAACTCAAAATACATACTTCAAAACAGTCACTTTTCTTAATCATTTGTATAAATTTATATTTATATATTACATATTTAACGGGACTTAAAAAGAGATTTATAGACCAACGAGAGAGTTGATCCTAGAGGAGTGAGGATGACAATCACTCTCCGAGCGCTGCCATTGCCACTCTATCTATATTAAGATATTCTCTGGTATTGTCTCTCTCATTTCTCGTGACGTCACAGACCAACACGTGATGACATTAGCATATTTTATTAACTAAGATTCCCCCAAACTTTAGGTAAGGAGTGATTTATACTTTTTTAAATATGTATACCACGTTTTGTTGCAATTCGTTCATGCTTTTAAATTTTTTACAAACTCTATACAAAGAAAGATGCATCCTATTTTATTATATAGACTCTATTGTGTTCTAGGTCAACATACCATATTTTTAATTTCAATTATATTGCATCATACTTCCTCAGCAGAGAACTCATGGAATTAAAAAAAATCTATCAATCAATATTTAATAATTTGGAAATACGAAAGGTCACGTTAAAGCTTCACGATCACGTTAATTTATTAACATTATAGAAAATATATCAATATAATGTCTACTGGACGGTAATTTTGTTGCCTAACTTTCAAGCCGAACTTTTCGAAAGCTGGAAAAATCCTTAACGGATTTTAAACGGGAACGCATTTTACAAAGTTAAATTTACACGCGTATTAAGAGCGTTTCGCGAAAACATATTATGTCAACAAGTGGAATCTAAAAGACTACAGGCGAACTCTACAAGATAATTACTGGAACGATCCGAGAACTTATCAGTGAAGAAACCAGGTGGCGTTGGTATCACGTTGGCAAGTTATAAGGCAGTCGACAATACGGTAGCAGTGAATAGTAGCTGTTACAATATTTAGATTAATGTCGAAAATACAATCAAAGTGCTACAAAAAAATTACGATATATTGTGCCCATTTAGGCGTTTAGAGAACAAAAAGAAAATCAATTGCTACTGATCAAGTTACAGTTTTCTATTGGAATGTGGTTAAAAAAGATTTACGGAAACCAATCCTGTTGACGTACTCTGTTAGCTCTGGCTATAATAATAACTTTGGTCTTTAAACTATAGTCAACCCTTGGCTATCTTGCTCTGCCTTCCACATCCCCCCTTTTCAATTCCCTTCCTATGTATTGAAATGGAGTTTCCTATTTCCATATCACCCTCATATAGACTGTTAACCAAAAAATAAAATAAAATAGCAATTACTAAATATTAAAATTAACCTGTCGCTTCAGGGCCAAATATTATAACTCGCAGTTAGTTTTAAAAAGGTACCGCTATCATATGTTTCGGAGCCAACCTTCAATTCCCTTTCTAAACTGTTAAAGGTGACTTTCCTTTTTCAGGATCACCCTCACGTAGCCTTTTAACCCCCCAAAAAATGAAAATGAGCAATTAATAAATATTAAATTTTCCTGAAGGGACAAATAAAACCAATTTACGTATAAATCGTATCGACGATCCAAAGAAGTTTATTATTTCTCAGAAAGTTAGCTCCCAGCCAACAATAGGTTATTTACGGCGCGAACCCTACTGCAACAATAGATGGAATGAGAATACTCACCCTCCTTCTCTCATGCTGCCAAAATTACGGTGACAATAACATAGCAAGTCGGTTGAATGGTTTTCATCCCGGCTTTCACGTGGCAATTCAATGGATTTATAAATATTCTTCTGAGCACTGCAAGATATCGAAACGAAACATACACGAAAATTTAAGTAAAAATTTCTATTTCAATCCCTCAAATTTTTATTGAAATCCATTAAGCTGTTTCGGAGAATAAACAGATCAAGAGTGTAGGCAACCTGCATTCATGATAAAAATTGTAACGTATGGTTGAAAAATAAACACTTCTCGTAGAATGTTTTATATTAATATTTATATTGTATTAATATCATTATAAAAATAAAACATGTACGAATACTTATGTTAAATTTCCTGTTTCAAATTTTTATTAAATCCATTGAGCGGTTTCGGAGTCTATTCGAGACAAACATACGGAGAGACAGTCAGACAGACACTACAATTTTATTTATTGGTAAAGACTAAAATTCCGTGACTCTAAGCCACGCATAGATCAAATTCTTATTTTATTAATATATGCTATCATTTCCACGGATTTCGACATCGTTATAAAGTATGAGAACTTTTAATAACTTTTAAGATTAATTTAAACAAAAATTCGTATGCTTATACAATCCCACCTTAAATCTGCCAAATTATTTACTCCGAATTAATAATTCATTTTCAGATTTAGCACAGACGAACGGGACATGTTACCCAAAGTCATACCTCATTCTTCGATAACTTCTGCTCTAGATAGAAACTATTGCACTTAATAATTCAATTTCAGATTTAGCACAGACGAACGCGACATGTTACCCAAAGTCATTCATCATTCTTCGATAACTTCTGCCCTAGATAGAAACTATTGCAGTTAATAATTTTGCAACTTTAGACCAGTTTTTGCTGAAATCTGTCTTGCAAGCCACATTTGAACGAGATTTTGTTATCACGGTGACAGTCAACTCGTGATGAAACGGTACCGTCGAGATTGAGCAACGTGCGAGTACATTAACTTTCAGCGCAAGAGGACAAGTGTTTCTGATTGCTTTCAATATGTCTCTTCTCTTACTAGAAAGTTATTCTCAGAAATCATAAAACTAAGTTTGATAAGGGTGTTAGTGTATTTGTAAAGCAGACGCTTTTATTAATTTTCTTCCACAAAATTTTAAATACGAAACAATAGTTCAGGAAATAAATTATGTTCTGACTAGTAAAATTTTTATTTTTGCACTGGAACGATACGTCGTGCCAATTTTTATTTTATAAATGTGTTTCATTTTAATTTTATTAATGTATATTTCTGAAAAAATTATAATTCATGGATAAATTAATGAATTATTAACTATTACGAATGAAAGGTTATGTATTATGATTCTAGAAAAATAGAGTAGTTTGAAGGCTCTTTCCCAGTAATAGCATTTATGTGCTTATTTAAGGAGCCAGTATATTTCTTGTCTGGTTTGAGATACTGAGTCATCGCGGTGGTTATGATTAACTTCAACATGACGCTCTCGCTAATAGATTTAACACGTTTTTACAAAGACATTACTGTACAATTTAATATTAATAGGCTAATATAAATGAAATCCCGGGCACTAAGCTATTTTGTAAATATATTCCAAAGCTGCATAATTTTTAAAGAATGGGCTGATTTAATTATTTGTAATGAACAAAATTTGGTTGCGATATTCTAACGTTTTTTACATTAAATATATATATAAATATAGCACAAATTCCAAACTTGGGTCCTGTACAATATATAAAAAAACAATGTAGGGTTTATGGGAAATTAAATATTGAGTTAGCAAGTACTTGGCACAGGGTATTCTGATATATGAGATTTAGTAGAGTTAATTCGTGTGGGGGTAACGACGAGTAGCAGAGATCTCGCTTATCAATACGAAGCTAGTTTTCGTTCTTTTTCTCGTCCAGGTATCAGGGATTGCTTTTCCGGGAATTCCTTGTAAATGGTGGCAAGTCGGCAGCGAGTTGTGGCGATCCTTTCGTCACATGGGGTGTGACTTCGGGAGGCAGAGAACAGGAGATTATTTCATCGTCGAGCGACGAGGAAAACAAGTCTTCCGTCCCGGCGAAGGTGTTCATGAGTTTAGGCAGGAGTGTCATAATTATGTCGTGCTGATTTGTGTTTGCTTTCTACGAGTTATTGAAAGCGTCTTCTTTTCTCTTTTTCAAATTCTTCTTCCATACAACTTTCGACCAACTTTCTGTCTCCTCCCCACTTCGAACGTATAATCACTACTCCTTCTCTCCTCTCTAACCTCCAGTTCCTTCCAACCCCAATACCACACAGACCTTTTCAATTACCAGTCAATCTCTCCTTTCCCCTTATCTATGAAAAAAACCACCCCACGTGACTTGTCTTCACCGATCGTCATTAAATTTTGCCGGCCACGGGGTCCGCATTTCCGGAAGAAGGGATATGTCTTGGTAAACTTTCATAGGTCACCGTCTCCTGAAGGACGAACAAATTTAATCCATAATTCCAACTAGCAGGGTTGAATTATACTCTGCAGTGAAATCTGCACAAAAACCTAAAACTATGATTTCTTGTGTTACTCTGACGCTGTTTAATCATTTCTGTTCTGTGCTGTATGTAGTTTCGAATAAACGCGTTGAAATGCTTAATAGAGCATAGCATCTCTTTTGTGTAAAAATAAATGATGAAACTGGAGAATTTTTAAAAATTCAACAGTGTGTTTCCTTATGGCACTTATGCACGTCATAATAGACCTATGAATGAGACACTATTTTGCGACTTATTTAGTCTCTCAAACAATACTACAACAATAATTAAAATTTTGCGGTCTTTTTCATTTACTACTCCATTCAAATCGATTAAATATTTATAAATGAATAATCCAACCAACTTGTCATATATTTTAATAAAATTAAATGAAACATCATTGTAATATAGAAATTTGAACCTGTTTTAGAACCTATTTAGTCCAGAAAATAAAAGATTTAAAAAAATTATTTTTGCGTATAATTTATTTCAAGTAACAAATTACTTATTAGTTATTGATATTACAAAAAATAAATTATTTAAGAGTTTAAAAATCATATTTTTGTGCTGGAGAGATTCGAAAACATGGGCACGGTACGTAGATCCAATTTTTATTTGATTAATATGAGACAATTTTTTATTTGTGGAGTTGGGTTTAATGAAATAATAATTACAAGTGATTAAAGGATAATCGGGATATTTAGTCACAGAAACATTAATTAAGGGAAAAATAATTACAAAGATATATAAAAAACTTTTCTGTCGATATTTCTAAACCACGAAACGCCATTGGTGAGAGCAATCACGTGTTTTTGAAACATTTCGACGCTACTCGTCCCTACGCCAGCATCAACATGCGACATCAGGTCTCGTCAAGTTGGTGGCTTGCCCAGTTTCCCGATCCTCGCTAACTTTATAAGAAAATTTAATAAATTTCGAATATCACGCTGCATATTTCATTAAAATATTTCTGTCCAACTTGCTGGTTTACTCATGTATGGTTCCACTGAAGTCAGATAAATATAGGTATTTAAAAATGTTTGGCATACCTTTTGGAACATGTTCTACAGCTTTGGAGTATATTATAATTTATTTTCAATATTTGTAGAAATGAAAGACCACATAATTAAAAATTCTCACAATGGCTAGGAAAATATGATACACCTAAACTTTTGATAATGTTACCATAAACAAGGTTTCGGTTCAAAGAAATTATGGGATATGTAATAGCTAAAATTTTGATATAACATTAAATCTCAAACAATTAATTGTAGTTTGTTCAACTTATTACGAGTAAATAATTTGTGTACAATTTCATTTGTTTATAATTACGACAAAAGTGATGATATTACTAAACTTTACAATGGTATCCTGTTAACGTCCCTACCGACAATATACTTACGATATCCTTCTAAGTTGCATACTTCCGCGTGTATTTTACGGGGAGGAAACTGAAGAAATACCGAGAAGTTGTGGAGATTTTGTCGTGTATCTTCCGCGAAAGCTATTATAACCTTCAAACGAGCACGAGCAATACAAGTAAAGCGGCATCGTTGGTAATCCTTATTGAAGGATACGTTCTTGCAGAACTTTATATAATCCTGAGCGTTCATACACAACAACGTTCACGTCAAGTAAAAAATAAACTAATTATTATTTAAAGACGTACATCTTTACAGACAGTAAATCGTTTGATATTAATTTTTGGCAATAGTCTTACAACTATATTACGTTCTTCAAAATTATTCGGGAAACAGACGAAAAATATTGATAATATTTACGAGAGAATAAACCGGCCTTAAATCAGAAAGGAACTAATAACGGAAATAAATTAACGAAATAAAACATTTCTTCGCTAATTTGCAATATTAATTGTTAAAAAAAGAGAAATAAGAAACCTTAAACATTAATTTAAGAAGAAAACTTTCTTCAATGAAGTGGAATATTTAGAATAATTTAAATACGACCTTCCACTAATAAGTTACTAAAACTAATATTATATAACTAAGTTTAAAAATGCATGTTAAGTAAATTACAAGGCATGGTCTCTTTTCAAACAATTAATGTACCCACAATGAAGTCGAAAATTAGGGATCAAACATTTTTACCATTCATGGCTTTATTAATTATTAATGCTGATTTATACCTTCTATATTTACGGAATTATGTTTAAAAATTTCAGATTTTTTTGCTAGAATATTTTGGAATTTATGAGATGAAATTTAGAGTCACTGGGTTTCATTAACTCAAAATCGTAATGAGTTTGCGCTCAAGGTTGAACGTCTCTGGATGATGAATCATCATTGTGGTTATGTAATATCTTAGAACGCGAACGCGATGTATACTGTACGCACGTCCTCAAGGAAATAACCGTTTGATATTAAAATATTTCCGTATTTGAATTGTAAATAAAACGTTATCTTATTATTATGAAGTTAATGCCCTCTTGTGTTTGTAGCTGGATGAATGAATAAAACAAAAGAAAGCGGAATAGTTTTGAGGAAAAAGAAGCCCGTAAAGTATTATTTAAACACATTAAGACGAAACGGATTATACTGGAGGTCGCCAAACTGTGACGAGATGTCCCTTTAAATTGCTAAAAAGCATTGTACAGTTAGACATGTATTATAAAAAAAATACAATGAATAGTCAAAAGTTACAGTTCTTCTGGCAAACAGAGAGAACAGGCTATTCCAAGTTCCAGGCTGATCTCGGTCTCATTGCCAAAAACTGTAATACAGAATGTAAGCTATAGCAGCACCATGAATCTCTGTCGTACAGGAACGTGATTCTTTTCTTTTTAAATTAGTAACTTTATTGTACATTGGGTACATTACAGTGGTGCGTAATAATGTGAAGTATACCCATCGGTATATGGGTGGATAATATTATTAAATAATGAGTTATTACTATATATTGTGTTAAATGATATTACAATTGGGGGGGAGGAGTGAATTGTTTATTGGATCTGAATGTCTTTTTCTTTTTAGTCTTCAAGAGGCTCTTCGTGATTGAGGATTCTGGTTCATTCTTGCAAGAGCATATTGGAGTGATTACCAAACAGGGCCCAGAACGCTGCCCTGCGGTACGCCAGCGTGAATGGTGGAGGAAGCATAATCAATTTTACTGGTTGCCATTTGTAATATACCTGTAAATATTTGCTTATGCACAGACGACAATTTAGTTTCACAAGAGTGAGTTGTATGGCCAAATATCAGTATTTCTGGGTGGTAACCCTGGAATCGAATTTGACAATAAGTTTGTTAATATTATTAAATTCATTGGTTGCACGTTGGAATTTAGCTGTCGATAGGGAGTGGGAAATGTCAAATGTTATTATTTATTGGTGGAATCGGATTGAGAGACTGAGATACCCATTAATAAATAAAGTTGAACTAGAAAATAAATAAACTATATAAGGACAATCAAGAAAAATAGAAAAGACAGAGAACCTTAGTTAATCATGAAAACAATGAGCTTCCAGAATAGACTTGCAGCTATTTTATGTAATGCAGGTTTTCTAGGGTTTTCCATGCATCTCTTTAGGTGAAACACCGGGTAGGATCCTTAAACCATAGCCCGGGGGCCCTAGTTAACCCTTGGCTACCTTGCTCTACCTTCCGCATCCCCCCTTTTCAATTCCCTTCCTATGCTATTAAAGGGGAGTTGCCTGTTTCAGGATCACCCTCACGTAGCCTGTTAACCCAAAAAAAGGGGAGTTGCCTGTTTCAGGATCACCCTCATGTAGCCTGTTACCCCCCAAAAAATTCAAACCTTTGCTATTAAAAGGGAGTTGCTTTTTTGTTAACTCAAAAGAAAGAAGAAATTTCCATTCTCGTCGTCTTGGAAGGTAGTGCCTTTGGAACATGTTGGGATTCTCATCCAGAGAACTTGCTTTAAATTATTGTCATAACTTTCTGTTGAAAATATACAAAGAATGATTGGGAATATATAAAATAATTCTTTCGGAAATAATAACAACTCACTTTGAACCGCTTTAGACACCAACGATCATAATAATATAAGGAATAATGTTAAATGAAACCTCCAACCATTTTTACTTTGAATTTTTTATAAACGTACATCCTTGATGTGTATTTTAAAATAAATTCCACCTTTTTTGCATTCTTAGGGCATTTTTTATTGAGCTTTTAGATACTTATTCATTTATTTGCATCCGTCTAATTTTAGAGTTGTTTATGTATAAAAGAAAATATATAAATAAATTTATTCATACAATGAAATAATTATTACGTTTTCTTGTTATGCCAAATTGAAGTTGTTAAGAAACCCAATTTTTCTTCTACCCTTAAAATCTCAGATAAGCTGATTCGTCCTTCCAAAATTTTTAGAAAGAAGCCAATACAATATTTTATCTTAACTCTTGTTTTAACTACCTACCAGCAGATATATTTTTATAATTCCAATTTTTTCGTATCAAATTTTTATGGCCAAAGTAATTCATTAAACTTATTTTTATATACAAATATATTATGAATATTCTGTAGTTACAAAAATTTCTGTAGATCTGTAATTTAATTTTATATTCACCGGTAAAAAGTTGCTTTAACTCACAAAAGTTTAGGTTACACTTCACATTTCCAAATTGTAAAATATCTTGAATAGTAGCAGACGTATATAAGCATTAGAATAGTTTATAATTTTGTTATAAAAATCATGTATGTAATAACATGCTCTTAACCTAATGTTTGAAGTGCCACGATGGATGTAATATGAAAGACCGATGTAAACACACTTTTCGCATTATATAGCTTCCAACATGATTCAAACCAAAAGTTCTACTCTGATAATAGGATAGGCTGATGTGAATTACACGTGTTTTGGTTGCGAGAATGGAAAGCTTTCTGAAACCGGAACAATCTTTAACCGATCACGTAACTACGAAATTTTAAAGCACTTTAAATACAGAATAGCTCAGGGTACGTGTCATATTACAATGGTCACATTTTCCAAAATGGACACGCACGAGGCCAGTCAACGCAAGTCACTGATAATACGAGAAGTAAAACGTACAACACTGTTACTTGAACAAACTTAAACGGTCTTCTGAATCTCCTGGATTACTAAACTGCATTCAAACTTACAGACGTATTTACAAGAGAGTGCTCGTTGCCGCGAAAAAACCCAATTCTTCCTGATAATAAAATCAAAACTACCTGGAATGTCATTAAAAATGTGACTGACAAAGGCGCCAGTAACTATAAATAAATTGCATTTGTAGAACAAAGTGAAACTTTTTTGTGGTAGAGACGCGGCATGCAGATTCAACTCGTATTTCTCAAATGTTGCAAAATTTCTGCTTAAAGATAATTCACAGCGTCATGATGAGGATTTCTTCAATCTATTGAAAAATTCCGATCTTAAATTACGAACACTATATTAATTCAACCAATAAATACAGACTAAGGAAGTGGAAATGCTTCAATTGAAGCCCAGTAAAGCATATAGTTAATTCTATAAGAAAGACATGCATGGAAAAAAGTCAAACGGACCAGGGAATCAAAGCCAGGACCTCATTATATCCAGCCGCGTGCTCTACCATCTGAGATAATCCGAGTCGATGTCCAACGACCGATTCAACATCCAAAACCGTACTTTTAGAAATAAAATACTCAAGGGTAAAAGTCTCGGGTAGGGAAATACGAAAAATTTGGCAATATCACAAAACTGACGCATCAGAACTACAAGCATTTCTATGGGAACAATTATCTAAATTCATGTGTAGTGGGGAATATATAGATATCATTTGGAATAATTTCAAATACATAATAAAGCTAGAAATAGGTTCGTTCCACAGAAAATATTAAAAATAAATAACGATCCAGAATACTACACCAGATATATAAAACAGTTAGAAAGGCGCGTAAGGCACGCGTATGCCCGTAGAAAAGTAAATACTGCAAATTCCCAAAACTTCAAAGGTTTATTAAAATTATTAGATATAGAAAAGAAAAGGGCGCAAGAGAAGTTCTTATGCAAAATAATAAGCGGTAGCCATCAGAACAACTGGGGGAAACTTTACAAATTCGTTCGCAAGCGGAAGCAAAACAATGATTCAGTGGTGGTCTTGGAGAACAACGGCTACAAGGTAACATCGGATAGGGAAAAGGCAAATCTACTAAATTCATACTTTATTTCAGTATTTAACATTAGTGCTAACAAATTTCAATTAGAGGAAAATGATGGAAGTGCGGTACTTTTTGAGATCAAGGCGAAAGCAAGTGGACAAAAGTTACGTAAATTAAAAAACAACAAGTCACGGGGTCCAGATGATATATCCACAGAATTATTAAAACTTGGAGGGGAGGCAATAATTCCTTACTTAAAAAGAATTTTCAACGTATCAATTAATAATTCAGCTCTTCCGGCGGGTGGAAAACAGCTATTATTATACCAATTTATAAATCTGGTAAAAGAACAGACGTCATAAACTATAGACCCATCAGTCTTACTTCAGTAGTGTGTAAGATTATGGAGCACTTATTAGCAGCCTACGTTAGATCTGAACTCGATAGAAAAGGGTGGTTTTTTAATGGTCAGCATGGGTTTCGGGAAGGGTACTCGTGCGAAAGTCAAATGATAAATCTATTTCAGGAGTTAGCAGATGAAGTAGATAATGGGGGTAGAATAGATGGGGTTATCATAGACTTCCAATAAATAAATCTGAAATAATTACGTTAATAAGAATTTTGAAGTAATATGGCAAATAATCTGCTGCTGCTTCCATCGTTTTACCACTTGAAATCATATTTAATAAATGTCTTGCCGCTGGAATTCTTCCCGATGCTTAAAAGTTATTCCCCTGTTTAAGAATGGATCGCCATCCGAAATATCAAATTATAGGCCCATTTCTCTCTTTTCCATTTTTTCTAAAATTTTTGGAAAAATAATATGTATTAAATTACTTAATTTCTTGAATAAATATAAGATTTTATCAACAGCACAGCATGGCTTCCTTAAAGGAAAGTCCATAGATAGAGCAATGTACGACTTCATCCAAAATATCCAGAATTCATGGATGAAGGACTGAAGGTAGCTGGAATATTTGCTTATCTCTCTAAGGCGTTCGACATAATAGGTCACCAAATGTTATTAGAAAATAGAATATTATAGCATTCGGGGAAATGTGTCACTTCTACTAAGAACCGTAAGCAACAAGTAGTAGTTGAAACTAAAGACGGCCAACTTCACTTAACCGATTGGGAGTTTATAACATGTGGAGTTCCATATAAATACATAATTTCATTTTACTCGCCCTCTTTCGCAGACATGTGGCTGTTAAGGAGCGAAGGCTTTCCCGGTGAATTTGATTCAAATATAATTCTCGGCACCACAGTATACCTGATGACGATGGCGGAGCTTGCCGTCGAAACGTTGTGTGTACAAACTTTTACCCGGGTTTTGAAAACCGCGCGCTAGAAAAACTGAGGTACTATGGAATAATACAGGAACTTCATTTTCTTGGTTTAATTCATACTTACAAAATGAATGCAAAGAGTAGTATTAGAAAGACTCGTGCACAGGTGAAATACATAAATCAAGATTGGGGAATTAATTAAAAAACTGGGGGTCCCACAGGGATCAGTTATTAGGGCCATTTTTATTCCTTGTATATATAAATGATCTTCCTAATACCATAGATTCAACTTCTAAATCTATCCTCTTTGCAGATGATACTAGTGTAATAGTAAAAAGTAACAAAGACACACTAGAAGAGGCAAGCAACAATAATTTAACTAACCTGCTAACATGGTTTAATGCGAACGGAAGAATTATATTTGAATATGGCTGTTATTTTACATATAATATAAAATTGATAAAATCTTGTTATAAAACAGTAACAATAAAATTGGTGTTAAAGTATGTAAAGATTAAAATCAGATGATTTCAGTGGTTCTCAGTCATAATCATCTGAAAATTTATATTTATGCTTTATATATAATAAAAACAATATAATGGTGTAAAATATAATGGATACATTTTTCATAAATAATTATTAAATTCAATTTTTCAAGCATGTGGAAAGCATAATTAGTTTTACATAGTTACATCAACTAAAAAAAATACGAGATCATACTTGTGAATAATAAGTTAACGTATTCAGTATTTTATCTGAATCGCTTAATTAGAACTAAATTTTACTTTATAACATAATATAATTATTATTTTTACACTAAAATACATCCATGATTAATATTACTAATAGGTATTTACACCATTATTGTAAGATTCCAAGTTTATGCATGAATATAATTTTTTTCAAGAGCGAACGGAGTGGCTGAAAAGAAATTTTTAAAGTTTGTAATGAGTGGGCATAGCAACCACCATTTTGTTTCACCACTGGGTGAAGACTTCCCCATACTGCCCAGGTAAACACCAAGGCGCCAGAAAGGTGAGGCAGACGGGTCAGATCGTGCCAAGAACTTAAAATTCTGATACCTGACTTCGTTTCTTTGACCCCGGGAATTTTGGAAAGCCAGAAAGTTAGGAAGAGAAACCGAGGGGCCAAGGTGGAACTGGAGGCTGAGATCAGGTGACCCGCCATGCAACTCTTGGTGAGGTATTTTAAGAAAAAATACCTGCAAGGACGGGGGAATGAAACGGAGTCAGTCGGGAACGGAATTATCAAGCAGGAGTAAGTCTAAAGGGTGCACTAGGCGTGGATCCACGGCACAGATAATTTTGTTTCCTATCTAATCTGGGAGCAAATTGCAAGGAAGAAGACAGCAACGAGCAGAGGGTGCCCGTTTACTTAATCCGGCGCAGAAATCAGCGCTGGAAGGAAGAAAAAGAAGTGCGTATCTATGCCTCTGTTTGAGGTGTGGAATGACTATCTTACTGCTTCAAAAGAAATACCCATGAAAAATGACCCTTAGTTAGAGTCTTACCAAATGCCAATTGAGCTAGCCGAGGTTTTTTCTTAAAGTTGATCCCTAAAGTTATTAATTATTTTATCTATTTTTAGATTTTGTAAAAAATTTAATTTGTTTTAATTAATCAAATCCAATTTTATAACTCATTATTATTTAAATTACAATAATCCAATCTCAGTTAATTATAAGTTCATTTGACAAACACCTACTTGTAAATTACTGCTGTGAGTGTATGTTATCCACAGTAACTGACATTTAGAAGCAAAACAATGCGTTGGCGGATTTCTTGCCTCGGAAGAAGAAGACATTTCACGTATTTCACCACAGGAAACCTCTGACGGATTTCCGCTAAAACGTCAACCTAAGAAGGACGCGTTCTTTAGAAAAATACGGGTTTAAAGTTATTCTTATGACGAATTCTGTAATTATTTTGTGTTGATAATAATTGTTTATATTTTTACCAATTTTACGGACGCCTTATGGATATTATTTTGGATGTAGAATAAATTCATTTATAAAATTACGTACTGCATTGTGAGAATTGGACCAAGTCCTATTTATTATAGTTGTCCCTTTTTTGTAGGTTCTAAATTGGAATATTCTTCTTAAAACTAATTAATAAAGTTATTATGGCGGCGTTAGTCATTTTAGAATAAATCAGTCTGCCAATAAAGTCAGAATAATTTCAGTGTATTAAATTCAAATTATTCTGATTTTATTGGTCAATTTATATAATTCACTTATATTTAATATCATCTAAATATCAATGTTACGTATTGAATCTGTTCGGTTGTGCTGTTATTATACGACATTAGCTTTCAGATAAACATGGACGAGTGGAGTTGCGGAAAGGAAAATAATACAAGCCTTTAAAATGTGGTGCTATAGGCGAATGCTGAAAATCAGATGGGGAGATAGAATCACTAATAAGGAAGCTCTTAACAGAATAGGCAAAGAGCGAACAAGATGGAGAACGTTGAATAATAAAAAGGATAGATTAATAGGCCACGTTTTAAGACATGAGTGTCTTATAAAATTGGCATTAGAGGGAAGTGTGTGGAATAATAATAAGAGAAGAGGGACGCAAGGATGGAATACGCTAAGCAGATTAGGAAGTATGTAAGATGTGGTAGTTTTGCGGAAATGAAAAGTCTTGCGCACGATATGTTAGCATGGAGAGTTGCATCGCACCAGTCTTAGTACTCAATACCATAACAATAACAACCAACAAAGTCAGAAAAACATGGGACTTTATCTTTTATCGACGTGACTGTTCACAGTTATTATCTGATGCGACGAAAGTCACAGAATGATAATTCCGGTACCGAAAGTCAGGATGTAATCGCTTCTTCAAAACCACGGGCGGAAATTAGTTCATTTCCTTTTCCTCAGAAAACATTTTCCTTCTAGCTTCAAGTTAAATTGAACACGACTAATCCAATCTAAAAACATTGCTTTTTATCTTTCACTCGGTTTTCGTAGCATCATTAATTGGAAAACATGTCTTTTGCGTGATTGTGTTGTCATGTTTTAATGGAGATTTTGATTCTTCTTTAAATTAATACAGAAATTGGAATAAATAATATGAAAGTTTAAAATTTTATAAAATATTTAACAAAACAACAAATAAAAAACTTATCTCTCTGCTCCTTAAAAATATGCATTTTAAAAAATAAATTTAAAATTAAATACGGAAAAAAAGAAAAGTGATTATTTTTTCTCAGGGAATGGTGGGCATTTATTATTTCGAACACTATTGGCGATGACCACTCTGGCATTTAGCTGACAGCTGTGTGGGATTTATAGTTCATTTGTACGTAACCATCGACGACAGATCATTCCCGGAACCTTTAGAGTCATTGAAGTGGCAAAGCTTCTGGAACTCGACGGTCGCCTTTGAAATCTGAACACCTCGTCTCTGTTACCACCGGGTGTTCGCGTTCGCTCAAAAACATAACTAACATTAATCTCTTTCATTAATTCCCCTTTATCATTCCTTCGACAATTTCCCTGACTAAAATATTATCAATCGCTTTAACTACAGGCCTCTCTGTCTGAATATTTCATACTAACTTAACCAACACTTAACAACAACCCCTCCTTAATAACAACTTAATACAACTCAACGACCAATCAACAACTACTCAATTTTTTCACCTACCTCGAAACCTCTGATCTTCCCCTTTCCCAACGAATTACCCAAGACTTTAGCCAATAGTAATTCATCTTACATTTCCGAATTCCCAATACAAGCTTCACACGTGCGGCAAAATTCGTGAACAACTCACGCACCAGGCTAGTCCAGTTTCTGCAGGAAAATTCCAGACGTGTCAAAATAATTCAATTTAAGTAACATAGCCCCTTAACGATTTAGTTAACTTGTATAAAGTACAGTTTCAATGAGATATTAAATCGGAATTCAGTTTGCTTTAAATTCATTATTACTTAACCTTATTATTTCGTCACATTACAGAATGTAATCAAATATTACTAAGTTATGTGTGTCAAATTAAATCCAAAATAATTTTGTCCTGGACTGAATTTTACATTTAATAATTTTCAAAATTGAATTAAAACCTTTTAGACTGTAACTTTTTTAATCCTATACATTTATAGGTAACTTTCGCCAGCTAAAATTCCGTAATCATCATTCAAAGTATAATAACACAGCCATGAATTAAATAATATCTAAAAGTAATATAATTGGTTACTTGAGCTTTGACTTAACTACTTAGTTGAAGGATGATAAGGCACATTATTTGCCGAAATATAAACTTATATATATATATATATGGGGGGTTCCAACAATTACTGTGTGTATCTCCCTGTGGGACCGTCGTTAGACATTACATCACAGGAAACAGTCGTAGCGTCAAGCTCTCTCTGTCTCGTTTAAACATTATTATTTCTCTCTTTTTCGAAATTCAGTTATCTTGAATTACTGTAGAGGCATATCCGCTTACTTTATTCCAGGTATTAGGAGAAAGCAGAATATTGGGTACCAAGTTATTGAAGTACCAATATCGCTTTCTAATGCTCGTCTCTCATATGAAAATCTCGAGCAACTGAAATATACGAGTATATATATATATATATATATATATATATATATATATGTGTGTGTGTGTGTGTGTGTGTGTGTGAGAGAGAGAGAGAGAGAGAGAGAGAGAGAGAGAGAGAGAGAGAGAGAGAAATTAAACCAAGTGACCGTATAAATGGTTAAATTTCAATTTTCATCTGCCTTGTTTTAACAGTCAGGCAATCCAATACATTTAATAAAATAAGAATTACGATTAACTTTTTTGTTAATAATAAAATACATAACGTCCCATCCCTGATTTTTGGGACCTCTTCAGATGTTTTAAAAATGGAAACACCACGGCCGGACCCGGGAATCGAAATCAAATTCTTCAGAAATATATTGTAATAAAATTAAATAATTTTTATTCTGTATTTCAGTCAAATTTGATTGCTGTATTCGTTTAATTCATTGAAATCGGATAAATATAACTATTAAAATTGTGAGTAATGGCCTAACAAAATTGCTATAAATTAATTTCTAAATTTTACAATATTTAAAAAATTTTTTAATCCTTATTTAGAGTCGTATCAACTACTATGGTTACTAGCGACTACGATAGGGAGCTCGTTTTATTTATTATTATTATTTGAAAAACTCTGCAGGAATTGGGAAAGCTGAATATTCCAGTTAGGTACGGGTAAGGTGTATCTTTTACGATATGTACCGAACATGGGCGCCATCATGAAATCAGTCGTCTTGAATCTAAGTCAATTTTTGTTTAATGGAAAGGGGGTCGCGTGATACGTCAAATAACATCTGACTAGTTCATTCCTGTGAACATATTCTAAGTAGCAGCCACAACTAAAGTAAAGTAACTGTTATATTTAAGCATTAATATCCCGGGCATCGCCCGGCACCCAACTGATAATAAATACAAATACAAAAACGATTTAGTTCGTGGCAGTTTAAAATTTATGTTCGTTAGCATCATGGGAAGAAAACTTGAATTATACTGTAGGAGGAGTGTCCAAAATTTCTATTACTTTCACAGATTTCAAAATTATGAATATTAATTCTCTGTGAAAATAAATATTTAACATACACTTTTGTCGTCCATACCATTTTTTATCGATAACAGGAACTAATTCTAGTTGTGATGGTAATAAATTTCAACGGGTCATCAAAACATATCTTGAATCAGTTGAATGAGTGGAAAGTTTTACTAGTATATAAACACGTGTTTCTCGGACGATACGTTTAGAAATCTAAACATTTAACAGTGGAAGTGATAACACACAGATATCCCGAGACCTTGAAGAAGTGGGACACTCACGCATATCGCTGCTGTTTCCATAAGAAAGTGAACCTCTTTTCACGCACAATCACTGCTCGAATGGGCGAAAGACTCGAGATTTCGAAAAAACAACTTGAAAAAAGTAGACCAGATACCGCTGTAAACTGAATTATTTCAGTAAGAACATAAAAACAGACACGTTGAGGTAATTGTATGGCGAACCTAGGTGGAATAAAACTCTGGATATTTAATGCTAAGTCCAACTTCAAGGAACACTAGTCCTGTATTAATAGATTACAGGTTATGTCAGCTCTGATGTAAACATGATTAATCTGTCTGCCACTTCTTGTTAAGCTTTTTGGTTAAGCTGCCGTGTAAATAATACTTAAGAATTCGTTAAGAAGTCCTAAGTTGTTTATGGTTAAGTTTTCGCCGGCTCTACAATATTTATTCGGTATTTTAAAACGATCTATGTACCGTATTATAACCATATTCTATAAGCTACTTGAGATACTTTAATTGGTAGTTCTGCGAAAGAGGCCAAAACTGTAAGTTATTACGAATTAAACAATATGTATATAACTTTTTATGCGATATGTTTAAATCATACGAATATTCTTCATGTTGTAAAAATAAAAGAAAATGACAATTAGTTAAAATACTATGGTAGATTTACTCCAGAATGCATTTATTATAAAATAATATATATTGTCAAAACTTATGGAGATCAAAGTTAGGAAGATGTAAATACTTTGAAGTTTCAAGGAAGGTATGGAAATGGTGAGACTGCATCGGAGTCGATCAAAGGAACATCCATTGACGACTCTTCAGCAGTGATCGAAAGGAAGAGAATTTAGGAGGAAAGAATAGGTAACATGAGGTTCTTGGTGTCAGAGTACCATCCAGAGACTCTAGAGAAGTTTGAAGATAAAGTTTAATAAGAAAACGGAAACCTAGACTGCAACCACCCAGGAGCCTAGGCAAGTCAAGCTTCGGCTCCAAATTGTGTGCCTATTATGATGTATACTCTAAATTTATCGGCCGATCTCGGTTTAGACTTATGAAGATTAAAGACGACTCGAGGGGAATCGACTAACTAAAATCTGAACTCTCTTCCACTTTTATTAACTAAAATAATTTACTTAAGTTTCAGGCAGTATAATTATAAGTATTAAATTCAACTCACTTTCACGTCACAAAATAACAATGGTAGAACGGCATATAAAAGGTTTTAAATGCTGCAAAACTACACAGATATAACGATTAAAAGCGAAATCATCGACTTTTAGCATGCTTTGCTTTTTACCGTATAACACACGTGAACTTGCGAAAGGGATGAATTATGCATACAGCGTCTGTTGGACTTCTGCGTGAGTTTCTGCGATGTCGTCTCTGGCGATAGTTGATCGTTCAATGGAACTTGCCGTCCCTCTTTTTTTTAATATACTTTAAATTACAATCAAATTCGTCGTTACTTTTCATTTAATCCCTTTACTTGTTTATTTGAAATGCACTACCATTAATATATTTATATATATTCTCCCATTAATATATTACACGTTTAAGTATATAATAATAATTTTGACTTGTCCAACTTTCCTTAGTTGATGACTACTAGAATCAACCTCTCTCCCTCCTTCTTCCCCCTTCCCCCTCCCTCTGTGGTTACATATTTGACAATAAATGAATTTCTATCCAACAGAATTGCGAGTCTAGGATCTACGTGGTATAGAATTTGTATACTGTCTTCGCTTGCCATTTTACGTACAAAATCAGCGTTTCGCTTCAGGATTTTTTTTATTTACTTCTACTGGATAGCGCATTCAATGTCTGGTTGTCCAATCACTCGCTTACATGGTTGTCGCCTTCTTCCTCAGCAATCTGTGTCCTAAGGATGTTCCCCGGGATTGATTTTGATTTGGATATCCCCAAAAATGCTCTCTGCTAATTATCAACAAATATTTTACTATGCCTATAATTTTAAATCAATGTTATCCCGATTGTAGCAGAGTGTTTTTGTCTCATGTTCACTTTAGTCAGGAATTCAAATAAAAAATATGAGAATATTTAGACTTGAAAATATTAGTTTTATAAATGGATCAACTGTAGTGTTAAAAATGTACTAAGACCATTTTAATATTTTAACAAGTTTCATCATGAAGTCTACTTATAATAATAATTTTTACAGAATTCCTGACACTATCGACGTTATTCCCAAAATTTTGGATCATTTCCATTATTCCAGGACATTCTCCATTGTCTATTTTTAATAAGACATATCACAGGAGTTAATAGTCATTATATTGTGTAAAATATGGATGCCGACCTCCTGTGGTGTAGTGGCTAGCGTTGCTGCCTTCCAACCCAGAGGCCCCGGGTTCGAATCATGGCATGGGCTTGGATGTTTGAGTCGTCATGGTCGAGAAGACCGGGATTAAGACTGTTGGAGGATCGATACTTTGACCACGTGTCACTCCAAATTCGGAATTCGGATGACAGTACGCAGTCGACCCGGTAGGCCCAGGCCCTCAATGGGCTGTAGAGCCGTGGAGAAAAAAATATGGATATGCTCATTAATGGTAACATTGCATTTTCCGTTTCATTGATCAGGGTGCTGGAGTTGGATAAACTAAGTTTTTCTACACATAAATCTGCGCTTGGACTCATGAGACATTCTGACAGTGGAAGAGAAGGTGAGTGGATTTTAAAAAATCGTTCGGACTGAACGGTTATATCGTCCTTATGGTTCAGGTGAAAGTATCAAGTTGAATATGACTCGGGAAACTTTTCTTATCCTGAGTTATGTTGTTATGCAGATGTGTGGTGGAAATTTTCTGTTATACATTACCTTGTCTAACTTTGCCCTGTTTTTTTCTTATTTTGGTTCACAGACGTCATGAGGTCTTCCTGAAATATGCAACTCCATTTTAATGGCAGGGGAAGGGAGCTGTGGAAGAAATATAGCCAATAGAGATGGGCAAAACCGTTCTTTTCAGTGATCGGATCGGAGCCACTGGCTCAGATTTTTGATGATTCACCGCTCATATATATATTCGTATTATTCACCGCACCCAATTCTCCAATATGACTCTTACCTTGTTTTCATGATGTACAAATGATTTTCTAGTGAATATACGAGTTTATAATTTTTAGACAAAAATTATATACACTATTCGTTATTATTAATAAAGAAATTAATTTTTAAAAAATTAAATAAGTGCCTCTACGAAATTTATTTTAATAATTGAGGTATTTGGATGGTCACTAATGGATTTGTATTTTTCTATTAAAGAGGAACAAAATTACTGGCAATTTCATATTCACATGCTTATATTGTAATTTCTACAGCAGCCAGGCAAATAAAACAAAAGCATTTTTCAACTCAAAAAGTTGAATTTTTAATTTTTTTTGTACTAATCACATCGTCGTTGCCGCCGCCGAACGCATGCACGTAAAGCAGACTACGTAAGGGCATAATGTATCCTGTTCTATATGTCATTAGGCTATGCAAATAGTGTCGAGCGAAACACCGTAAAAGTAACTGACTCCGAAAAGGATTTATTCGAAGAAAATATCGACCGATTTTGCATATTCAAACGTCCGCCTCCCCGACAGTGCTCATTTCTGTGTTGCAAAGAACATGTGTGCAGAATTTGGTTGAAATTGCTTCACGTGTTTAGATTTGTATGGGGAACATACAAATCCACACACACGTACGAAATTTGAGTTATTTTTACACATAAACAATGAATTTCATTTATAAGAATAAGTTAGTTGATCCATCTATCAGGTCTGCTTAGCGTGAAATAACTAGTAAATTTCATGAACGTTTTATTTGAGTAAGAGTATATTTTAAGTACTCATAAAATATGCAAAAATGTCTATCTATCGAGTGCGGCGCACATTCTGCGCCATTTAAAAGCGACGCATTGGGTCGCTCACAGTCAATTTTATTTAGTTTAAAATGAATGCAGACTGGCATCGATGACAAAAATTAAAATTTTCATACATGACAAAAATCATAATACAATTTTAGAATATTTCAAGTCTTTATTCCCACCTAACTTGCACGTTATTTCTCAGTATTTATAATCTTGTCCACAAATACCTTTGTATTCTTATTAAATTTTACGCCTAAATAGTTATATGTTTCAACAAATTCTATACTGCGCGGGGATAGAATTTCCTATTTATTAAAAAAAATTGTTTTAGTCTGAACTGGATATGCTTTAAACTTATTTATTTTTTCCATCGATATATCTTATCTAAATCTGCTTCAACAGCGGTTTCATCCTCAGTATTGTCAATAATTTTGTAAATAATGCAGACTTTCGCGAACAATTTAATTTTAGAATCTATTCCCGTCGTTAAGTCATTCACAAAAGCTAATAACATTTATTGAGTTAAATATAAATAGAAACAGATAACATTCATAAACAGGTTGCTTTAATAGGTAAAAAATATGTAAAAAAATGAATAGAAAATGTAATAATATTTTTTTGAATGTGCATACAGAAAGATGATAGCTTTTTAAAAAACTATACGACTTTATAGAAGCATAGCAGACATAAAGGGTAGGATAGCACAGGCAAGAAAGGCTTTCGTAAAAAGAGGAATTTAATTACTGCTAAGATACGTACGAATATTAGGAAATAATTACTAAAATGCTCGTATGGAGTGTGATGTTATAAGGGTGTGAAACGTGGTCAGTAGAAGTTGCAGAAAGGAAAATAATAAATATTTTGAAATATTGTGGTATAGTAGACGGGACAACATTAAAATTTTGTTGTTCATGTGATCTGGCATCCACCCTCATAGTGGAATGGAAAGAGCTGACGTCACGAGAGACGTGAGTGGAGAGAAGTCGGTCGGGAATGGATTTTTGAAGGAGGACGGTGAGAGAAGACGAAGTGGAGAAGAGGCAGTCATAAGTGAATCACTGAAGAGATGAGGGAGTCGCTGTAGAACTATCGGAAAGAGAGAAATTTTCTATTAATCTCTGTAGAGAAGTTTCCGTTAGCCCAATACTTGAAAGAAAGTGGTGGACAATAGCTTCAAGTATCTTTGCTAATGCTAGTAATTTTCCTGGGGTCATAGAGGGAAGCAAGGAGGGGCGAAACTACACCGAGACACTTAAAAAGACACGCAATCACTCATAGAAGGAAGGAAGGACTTTCCTACACCGATACTCCAGGCAGCAGCAAGTGGCATCACCTGTTCACGTAATCGCCAGAGACCAGAAACAAAGCTGGGGGTGCCACGAGGTACCGACAAAGGATGTAGCTGCCTACGAAATCAAAAATCAGGTGTGTCAGTGCCATTGCATCAAAATGCGTATAACAAATTCATGATTCACAGCAATGCCCACATATTTATGACCCTCTGAATACGAGTCCCTGCTAAAATTTAGATCTGAGCTCGCCTTGCACTTTAATAGACCCTAAATTTGTATTAGCCGTAATTTAACGAAATAAATTATTATTTTTTAATATTAACGTAATAAATTAACTTTCTTCAGTTGACCATTATAGTATTTGTATATGTTCACTTGACGTTGTTTATCTATTTGGAGGTGAATTTGATAACTAATTAACACAATTTTAATGCAATTTTCTTAATCTATTGCATTGATAGAGGACCTTTCTTTCAGAATTATCCAACAAAACATACGAGTATATTAACCGAGATTCAACCAAACAACTTCATGAGTGACGAAGTAGAGACATAGTTAAACATGTATTATTCAAACTCTAATCAGACGCCATTGTTTTAAAAGTATAAGCAGATATTTATTTTAATAGATAAATGATAAGGAAATAACGTGACTATGTCATTCCAACTTTTAATTTATTTATGATAACATTAGTAGCTTGTTTAGAAACAAGTTTACCGAGGACGTTCAGATTGTTTATCAACTGCCTGGGCGTAGAATCTGTTTAATGCGAGATTAATTAGCCTCGTAGTTGGTCCTGAAAATTATGATCGTCTTTCAAAGCAAAAGAAATTCCCACGAGGTCAACTAGCAAGTAGACTAGTTTGTTTGATACAAATACATATTTAATGCTAGTATTGATTACTTAATGATATAACTTATTACAGAAAGTTCGAATATGCGAGTAACAATTTTCGCTGACGTAACCATAGATTGTGGTTTGGCTCTTACCTAACATGAATACAATGCATACGTATGAATTGACAATCGGTGTGTTGAAATGGAGTCTGACTTTATATGGAGGATGAGAGGAATAATAGCATTTTTAGATTTATAGCCTTGGTTGTTCACACATAAAAACTATGCGAAGTCTATATTAGACGTTGTTTGTATACTGAAAACGTAAATTGCAGAGACTTAAAAAATGTGGTCCGAGACAAAAAAAATAAGTGCGGTCAGTTGAGAATTTATTTTGATTTTATAATCCGCTTTTTCTTCAAAAAACTGTTAATGAGAAAATTATTACGGTGCATTCAAGTCAAGTACACATTTTCAAATTATTAATATACATGGGATTAGTATAACATAATTTAATTTAGCACACCATTACTACTGCCTAATAATAAATAACTTTCATAAGATTGAAAATACAAAGATATTATTCCTTAGTATTGATGTAAACGCAAATTAAATAAGAGTTTTTGAAAATAAAAGTTTTATATCATTAGCCCTCAAAAAGAAAACATATTCTTCGCTAACTTATTTTTAATTGGCATATTAGTAAATCTTTGTAAACGTTTCACATCATTAAAATTGCATGGTGATGAATATTTTTAAATATACTGAAGTTAAATATTTGAAAAAAAATGGAAAATTTTCAGCTAATGGTTTCGTGTTCTTTGCGCGCATAGAGATCTCCTAAAGTGCATGCGGGTTGTCTATATTCTTGATCCGTAACACTACGTAATTTTTTAATCATAAAATTTGGTGTAGTAATTAACCTATCGTTGGCACAAAGAAATAATTTCTTCTTTGTATCGTGGATACGGTGTATTCGTAAATTAGTTTTATTTTACGCGTCAGGTAAATTTTAATATTTGATAAGTGCTTATTTTAAAAAACAAATACAATATTACACACATGATAGAGACGTATATAACAGGTAAAAGTAATAAATTAAGTAAACTTTAATAACAACTATACTGTATACATGCGAAAAAAGGAAAAATGCAACAAACCTTTTTTATCACTTTTTAAAAGTGTTTCTCCTGTAGTTTTCCGCCTTTAGAAAAGTTTGTATTCAATTTGAAGAATAAGGGATTATACTCATTGTCTCACGCAGACCTATCAGTATTTTTTTTCGAGGTGGACAAACATTCCCCCTGGTTATATCACAATAGAAAATTTCGATTTTGGAACCCCTGTAGAACTGAAACTGAGGGTTTTAGAAAATTTATTAGTAAATATGATATTTAGGGTCTCTATAGTTTTGGTCATATGAACGTTTCTTCTCAGACTCCTCTCTGTAAAAAGAAAAACTACCATTTTAACAAATTTTCACCATTTACACAATACAACCTAGGGTTGAAAATAGGTTATTTGATAACAGGAAGAGGTTGTAGTGTACCCTTAAGTACTTATCTTTAATTACATTCCTCCTTTATTATTTACGTGAACCCGTGCAAACTCCGGGTACTTCAGCACTTGTATTCTTGAATTATTCTTTTGATTATATTGTTTTGTTTATGTATTATTTTTCATTATGATACTTAATTTCGTGTTTTAAATTTAAATGATGTATTACAAGGTGGTGATTGTTTTGGTATTGTTTTTGGCATTGTTTTTATGTGTCCTATATTTCAGTCGTAAACGTTTTCATGTTAATCAGGAATGCAAGCACATTGTCCGATGATGTCAATGCTAAACCCACGACAGAAAGCTGTCAATTACAGACCAACCTCCATCAAGGCATGTAACCGGTTTGCCTGAATGAATTTCAGCTGAGTGGAGATTCGCGTGACGTGAAAACCTGAGGTCACGCTGTACCAGGAGTGTCCAATGCTTTCGGCGAAAGGAAAGCTACGTCACCTTGCACGTCAGAGGAAAGATCCACGATCTCACGATCCCCTGCAAACGCGTCAGTCGCCCACAAATATGCGCCAACGCGTAATCACCTATGCGCTTTCCAAATAGCCTGCATATTTCCCATCGACGACCTAACCCCCGCTTAAATTACATTAGTGTCGGCTTAATTACTGTACCCAGCTAATACAAATAAGTACCCATTATTGTATTATACAAGTTTCCATATCATGCCCGACGTGCATAAATAAATATTTTACAAGAAATAACAATTTTCTTATGAGATTTAAAAAGAAATTACTCTTAGTCTTTTAAAAAAGATCACCGTTTTCTAATACGTAAAGTACATAACAAAATACTATTTGAATATTAGCCTGTCAGTTACTATTATGTCCGAAAAACGTGCATGAGCCCTCTTTTTCCCCAAGTATCAAGGACTTCTGTTTAGTCAAAAGTTATTTACCTTTTTTGCCAACGATTGGACATCCACAAAACATTTAATTATTCTCAGCCTGATTTCGTTAAATGTGTTATTTAGCCAATAGATTTTCATTTGCAACTATTATTATGTTTTCCCAATCAAATCTCAAGTGTTTTTACTCTCTATGTGGCCATTGATATTAAATTTGTTTGACTCATTGGCCATAATATTTATCTATAAACTAACTATTCCCGCGCGGAAATAATTCTTCTTATTTTGCCTTAAAAACGAAACAACAGGCACAGAATTTCCATAAAGTTGAATTCCTTGAATACATAAATTATTTATGATCGCTTCAGGGCCAAATATTATAACTCGCACTTGGTTTTAAAAAGGTCCCGCTATCATACGTTTCGGTGTCAACATTTTCAATTCCCTTCCTAAACTATTAAAGGGGAATTGCCTGTTTCAGGATCACCCTCACGTAGCCTTTTAACCCCAAAAAAATGAAAATGAGCAATTAATAAATATTAAATTTTTTTGAAGTGACAAATAAAACCAATTTACGTATACAACATATCGACGATCCAAAGAAGTTTATTATTTCTCAGGGAGTTAGCTCTCTGCCAGCAATAGTTTAATAACGGCGCGAATCCTACTTTAACAATAGATGGAGTGCTTTGGAGCATAAACAGATCAAGTATGCACAACCCGCATTCAATATATATATATATATATATATATTAATATCTCCTGCAATATATTGAAATGAAATATGCACGAATATTTACGTTAAATCTCCTGTTTTTAAACCCTCTAATTTTCATTGAAATCCGTTGAGCCGTTTTGGAGCCTATTCGAGACAAACAGACAGACATACACTTCAATTTTATTTATTGGTATAGATTAATATACGAGAGCGCGGTGGATAATTTACTGACACGTAATGGTTATATTATTCCCTAATTATTCAACTTTTCTTTCTCATTGAAATGCCGAAGTTGTCTACTTTCCTTTCCTTCAAAAAACCTGGTATCGCAAAACAATCACTCATTTAAAATCCAAGAACTGTTTACTGGCCGACAATGTTGGTCAAAACGTTTATCGCATTCCTCTGGTAACGAGTTAAAGCGAGGAAACTTTCTGCGCACAGATACAGCAAGTGAAAATGTAATTGACATAATTATAAAAAATAACATGAAATAGGTCCAAAAGGAAAGAAATTATTCCCCTGCTCAACACTGAGAAATAAATGCGGCTTTAACGTTAACTTGACCCGTGTAATAAATAATGAATGCCTTTTAGTGTCACAATTGCATTTAATTTAAATAACTTGTCGACTCGTTAGTAAATAACACCTAATTATTTGTATAATTTACAGATAAATCTAAGTAGTCTAGTTATTTGCCAAAAGTTATATATCTATACCTATAAATATAGTGTCTCTATGTCTGGAACTTTGTCTCGAATACACTATCAAAGGGCTCAACGGATTTCAAAGAAAATTGGAGGGATTAAAACGGGCATTGTAACTTAAATTTTCGTGTATATTTCATTTTGATACCTTTCTGGGTTCAAAAGATATTAGTATAAATATTTGTAAATCCATTGAATACTCGCCAGAAAACGGGACTTTTAAAAACCAGCTGCGAGTTAGAAGGCTTATTAGACGTTCTTATCCCTTTCATCCGTGAAATTTTGATATTTAGCGCTGATCTTTCCAGAGACGTATCCAGCCGATTATTTGAAAATTTAATGTCCTTCTTTTTCCCCTTCCAGGCAAATAAAGATCCTTCCCTAAATACATATCAAACTTGCAAAAGATATATTTTGCCCTTACGTGTCAAGTCTGTCAATTAAAATGTTATTAAGCATGAAATATTGTTTAAATTTAACCAAACTAATATTCGACGCAAGCAGGGACTGTAGGGGTAAGTCATTACTACCACTCCTGGGGTGATGGGGGTGGAGGGTACGGAAATTTAAAATGAAAATAAACTGCAGATAGAGTCCTTCGAATAAATAAATTTCGTGCTAAGTGAGCTCTCGCGGAATTATCCATTTTTTCTGACTTTATAAAGTTACTGTGCTATTTATGGTACCAGTATATTTCTTAATTCAATTAAGACACTGAGTAATCACGGTGATTATCATTGAAATTCAGATCTCATAAAGTAGGGACTGTGAAAACGTAAATTTTCGAAAATGTGACCCTCTCGCTGATGGTTTATGACGTGTTGACAAGGAGGTAACTGTCGAAGTAAATACTGCAGCGGGATAATATAAATACGGTGACCATAATATTTTCTGCCGATTCCTTGGCAGATTTATCGCGGTAAGGGGCGGTGCAATGTTAAAAAAGGGCACAACATCTTACTTACTGTGTTTTCATAAGCGTAATTTTGGCAGCATGAGAGAGAGGACATTCTCACTCCAACTATTGTTGCAGCTAGAGTTTTGATTAGAGGTCAGGGCGTTGTCGTTGAGTCAGCATTGTTATTTCAGATACAGGACTGTCAATGTGTGTCCGCTTTTAGTTGCAGCTGCACTAAAATTTGTAAATCACTGTTGTAGTGGTTTTCAGCCTAAGACTGGTCTCATCCAACCCTCCATGATAATCTATCTGCGCAAGACTTTTTATTTATAATTAACTACTAGATACCATAACCTTCCTAATCTGCTTAGTGTATTCCATCGTTGGCCCCTCTCTTCCGTTCTTACACTACACACTTCCTTCTAGTGCTAATTTTACAAGACCCTCATGTCTCAAAACGTGGCCTATTGATCTAACACTTAACAGATAAAATTAATGATTTTATAATAGATTGTTACAAGTAATCTAAATATCCGTCCTAATTGGTTAAGGCTGGTTTCCGGGGACCGAGCCGAGAATTCGCCTCGCAACCGGGGACAGAGGTGACTAACCCCGCAAAACGGGGACGGATGGTCACCATAATATAATTGAATGAACGGGCGTCGTCGGGCTTCCATTTTTTTGGGGGGGTAACTGGCTACATGAGGGTAATCCTGAAACAGCAACTCCCCTTTAATAGCATAGGAAGGGAATTGAAAAAAGGGGTGATGCGGAAGGTAGAGCAAGGTAGCCCAGGGTTAACTAGGGCCCCCGGGCTATGGTTTAAGGATCCTACCCGGTGTTTCACCTAAAAAGATGCAGGGAAAACCCTAGAAAACCTGCATCAGGTAGGTCGGGCATTGGGTACTATTCTCACGCCCTTCCGAATGACGGGAGACGAGTTTGCTGTGGGGACGCAGCATTCCCTTCTCCGTGTCTCCACCAATTTCAGGAGGCAATTGGCCGACTGATCCAATGGGATCAGCGGACAACTCTTGCCATATGCCCAAGGTCTTTGACCCCAGTACATATACCTCCTAAAATAGGTGAAGGTGTCTCGGCATATGAGAACTTTGATAAAAAAAATACCCAGAGAGAGTGCGAGGCATTCCCGACATGATCAGGTAAGCCCCGCAGTCACTCTGGGCTGAAGCGTCTGCGAGAAAACTCCCGCAGCGCCCTCCTTGCTTCCATGTCGGGCTTCCAGATATCAATAGCAATAAATATAATTGAAGTGCCTATCTGTCTGGAAGTTTGTCTCGAATAGGCTCCTAAACGGTTCAACGGATTTCAATTTGTCCACATTCCGCGCGAACGAAGTTGAGGGCATAGCTAGTTTAAAATAAATGAAATTGTGACTATAAAAGGTTATACTTCATATAGTTTAAATTATATTTATACTGTCAATTAATATTATGAATTGCACTCTAAGACAAATGTATAATTAAATGAAAAGGCAGTTTTGGGAATTCAAATTAATTGACAAATACGGCCTGATGACGGTGGCAGAAATGGCTGCAGAAACGTTGTGTGTTTTGAAAAACCTGACACGGTTGGTTAATCGTGAAGATTTCATGCGAATTATTCACCGGGAAAGTCTACGTTCATTAATTGACATATAACTTATTCCGCGTGAAGGAAATATATTGAAATTTTGTATCCCCGCAACACCTGAAAAAATGTTCATCCCTTTATGTTACATAACATAACTCAATAATACACATGGATCGGCGGATAATACGTCAATTAAATGACCATCTTCCCAAGAACTGAGCAGGAAACGATACTTAGGAAACTTATATTTAAGTTTACAGAATTAAAACTTGCATCAAGGTAAGCGTAATTAATGTACAATGACAATCCGATTTCCCTCAGTAACTGTCCATTTTTCCTTTTCTTCGTCTGTAATCGCTCACTGACGCAGTTTCATTCTTAACACCAGGATGAAAAATGGAAAACCAATAAACGTTAATACAAATTTCATCAAATTCTGATTTGGTTGTCGATGGACCACCAAAGTAGAACGTTGATATCAAGTAGATAATAAAGGCGTGCTACGTTATGGGTTCGATGCATAGGACTTTTAAAGAAATTGGTCGGAATCGAGGGATATAAAAATGGTTTTGTAAAACCGTGAGATTAAGTATAACGTATTTCTGGAAAGAGACTTTAAATATTATTTCAATGATAAGGCACGTTTCGTTGGCTATGGTGGTCAGTCAGTCACTGATCACTGGAGACAGGCAATCTTTACTAGAAAATTTAACTCATTTACAGTATCCAGATTTACAATCAATCTCATAAAATGATTTTACTTTATCTGTAAATTACTAAATTCTCAGAACTTGATCAGACAACACTGTAATCCTGAAGATTCTTTCCATTCTTGTTTATCTGAAATTAATTTACTTGTAATTGTGTGTATGTAATTCTGTAAATAATGACCACATGGTGAATTTTGAGATACTGTTTTGCGCATTCCGGCTCTGTAAAACATTCCATTAGACCAGGGGTTGCCAACCTTGTGAATGCCAACCGCCAATCTTTTGACAGACGAGTTCAGATGCGCCAATAACTCCAACACAATTTATAGTATCTTACTTTCATGTTTAAGGGTTGGTAAATAGATATGAGGATAGAATCTGCTTCGCTTAGGGGACAAAAAAGAATAACTTAGAGGCAGTTAAATTAATTTATTTACACCTATATGTACGAGAGGTTTCATGGTCCTGCTATAGCTATAGCTGACAAGAGTCTCGTTTGGTGAAAATAACTCTGGACTACAGTTGGACCTGAGAACGAGGTCAGCTTGGATCTTGGAATTGTCTGTTATCTCTGTTTGCCAGAAGAACTGTTATTAAATTTTTCTATTTCTGACTTTTGGCCATTCATTGTATTTATTTATAATAACAGTACAATGCTTTATAACAACGTTAAGGGACTTCTCGTCCGAAATGCAGACAGGCTCAAGGATGCAATGCGCCACTTTTAATCGTTTGGCGCATGAGGCACGGTTTGGCCATCTCTGCATTAGACAATGGACGAGTTGGAAAGGTCGATAGTTTCTAAAAGTATTTATTTAAGTACGTATCTATCCGTTCTTACGCTTCATCTTTATATAACATTATATGATACGTGTTTGATAAGGGGGAAATAAATAACTCACGAAATAAGCGTCGTGACTTAAAACGAAAAACGAAGTTGATAACAGTCTAGCTTTTGAGGAAAGCGTTAACCAGATTCACCGAGTTGGTTCAATAGAACTCTTAAACTCACAAGGGTAGTTAACATTAGTTTCAACCACTCATTCACAATTTTTATTTATGCATTAAAAAAATACGATTCAAGGTTTTTAATCAAGCATTTTGGAACATTAAAGTAATGCAATTACTTCAATGAGAAAATATACTTCAATTGCATGAACCTTTATATCTATCATTTGATTTGATTTTTTCTAAACGCAAATGTGATTCGGCTTTAAAACGCGTTGATTTAATGGCTGTAGGAAAGACTTCTTGCCTATGATTTTTAGATACGTTTATCTCGGAAATAGTTACAGATACAGTACTGGAATTTTCACAGCATGATTTCACAGAATGATTTATTTGACTGATTAGCTATAAACAGAGAGCTTGTAAGATTTTACATAACAACAGATAATGATAAAGAAATTAATAACTACTAATAAACCCATTATTTTGCTTCTAACACATACTTTAAAGCTACAAATAAGTAGTGAAAAGCTCAGGTTCGAGGTACGAGTAAAAGGTATCTTAAAATCACTATAACTTCAATTAAAATAATGAATGATAAATATTACAAAATAACAGATCAGTTTTTCACTCGACAAAAGAATGTGAGAATTTTATTAATACAAACTTATCAAAATGCGAATTTAAACGGAAAATTAGGAAATAAATTCTTGAACCCTTTCCGTTGACCTTAATTGAACTGTGTTGTTGGAATAAGACAGTTGTTCCCAGTTTGTAAGGGGAAAAATTGTAGAGGAAACTTCCAACTCGATGAAGTCATTGAAGAATAGGTGATGAAGAAGGAAGCTTTGCGTCATGGAAGAAGAGGAAAAGTATTCCGGTAATTGATATGAAGTGAGAAACGGAAACTGAGTTCGATAAACGAGAACGCTGAGATCAGGAGGAAGTAGAAGTTGAAGTACATTAAGTCATTCCAGAAAATTTATTTTCAATGCCGTATTTGAATCCGCAAGGCTATATTTATTATGGTTGGTAAATAGTTATGGCCTTCAGAGTGAAAACCAGCAGTTGGCAATCGTTTTTTCTGGAATTAAAGTTAAGAATTTGTTGTCCACAAAGACATACCATGAAATAAGATGTCGATTGACGGTCGTGACTCGCCTGGAAGTAAGTTGTCTGTGTAGGAGGAGGCTTAAACGAACTTATCTTATAAACTGTCATATTTCAACGATTGGTAGATACTTTAAACTGTCGCTATTGGTTCAATTTCATAGCACGAGAGAGGAAAAACTAAGAACGTAGACGGAGTGGAGTAATTTTGAACGCGAGAGACAATCATCAGATGACAAAAAACTGCTCCGCTGCAGACACGACGAAGCCAACCCCTTTCTGGCTACTGAAATACATCTGATTACGGCGGCTCGCACGGATCACGTGTAATTCATCAACTCTTCGTTACATATCCAAATCATTATTGTAGAAACTGTAGGCTATGCGACTGAACAAAACCTGTTTTAAATTAACTACCCAAATGAGATGTTCCTAATTTTGAACCGTCACACCAACAATTTAATGTTTTTCTATTTGTTCATTATATCTGAACACACTAACTGTAAAACTATTTTATGCATAACTAGTGGGAGCCTGGCGTTGCCCAAGAATAAATTCATATTAACCCGACATAGTATTTTATTCGACAGTAATTTTTTGTCAACACGTGATTAAACCATCACCGAGAGCATGTGGTGGATATTAAATTATTAAGTAGTCATTAATATGGGTAGATTCATTTTTAGTATCCGGCTGACCGCATAAAAAATGCGTTGTTTGTTCCATGTACGGTGGGGGAGGGGGGAGATGAGAAAAATAGAGGATCGGTCTCAGGATTTTTGCAGAGTAAGTGTATTTTTTTCGAGGACAAAGAGGTGCGAAATCCTGCGTATACCTGGAAGGACATGCCCCCGCATAAATTATTTCTCCCCGCCAAGGGACATAATGGCGATGATTGATGAAATTCGCGGGCAATTGTGGGAGTGTTCTTCCCAAAATTAGAAGTTGTGATTGGTGATCCAGACGAAACGAGAAAAATGACGTAGTAGCGAAAAAGGGCGAAAGATGAGTTGGTGTGGAGAACGAGAGTAGAAGACAGTCCGAGCTGACAAGCCGAGAGGAGATGAGCTCTGGACACGTAAGTCCATAGACTGCAATTATTCTCCTGGGCGATAGGACTTTGCCGTCAGGAGAAGCAAGATGGAAGCAGTCCATGGGCAATCATTTGCTGGTTCCAGCGATCTGAGAGATCAGAGACGATGCAGCACCGGGAGTCCTGGCTTCGTCGTCTTCCTCCACCACACACAAACATCCGAGACGGAGCAGCCAACAGATCAGCCGTAGTAAGAGCCCAACCAGATTAATTACCAATGTTCTCACGTTGACGCAGTAATTACATTTTTATATATAATTTCTAAATTCTGTGTACATAAATTATTTCTTTTCTTTGCATAATTTCTATGGGGCTATATTTAACAGCGCGTAAGGTTTTCTCTACTTAAGACTCGACATGTAAATTGGTGTAATTTTCCTAACCACCATGGTCAACCTGTAAGTTCATGCGGGTATTCCGAGAAAGTGGAGAAATGAGGAAAGTAAATTTTTCAAATAGGTCCTATTATTATTTTATTTAGCAAAAAATTATTATAAATCATTTTAATATATAAGTGAGTCGAGGCTTTCCCGGTGTAGTTGATGCAGAAATAGTTCTCGGGTTTCCACTCGGGGGCAGGTGCGATGAAAACGCTCTGTCGTCATCTTCAGTGGAAACCCGAGAACTATTTCTGCAATTTTAATATATTGTAAATTGTTTATTGCATAAACTTGATTAAAATGAACCTAAAATTAAATGTGGTGTATTCGTTTAATATTTAATTTCTAATCAACACCACAAATTTAGTAATTTAGATACCTAAATTATTTGCTATAAATTTGTTATTTGTTGATCAGCTATGTCAATCTGTTCGGTGCTTTAAAAGAGGACCAGCTTTCCCTTTATCGTTTTTAGTTAAATTTCTGCTAATGGCCGTCGTTATTTATGCGAGTATTATCGTAGTAAAAGTTTTAGCTACAAATTGCTACAAAAGTGATTCCTCTCCAGTTATAGTAATTCGTTAGGTCGCTTTCTTCAGAAATTTGATCATCAAACCCAGTCCTTCGACCATACTTCCTTCCTTTTGTAATAATCAGGACCATATAGACTACATTCTCTTATCCCGAACAATATTTCTCATTTGAATTATTTTTTTGTTTTCAAATCTGTTTATGAACCACTTCTTTCCGAGGAATTATCACGACGAAAAGTTGTTCGCATATTTCTTTCAAGTGTTGATCAGTTTGGTTGCTCGTCCCGATAGCACAACCGGTTAAGACAGCGTCAGTGACGGCAGGCACAGTTGTGCCAGATCAGGGACGGAGGGACGGGGAAACTGCCTGACGTCAGAGGAAGACTGCGTGCTGAGGCTCGGAACGCTGGACACTTCAGTGCGAGTGCGACATGGACTCGGGCAGGAGGAAGGACGGGCCTCTCAACCCCAACCACACGGCCAATCCTCTCTCCAGGCTCTTCTTCTGGTGAGTACCAACAATCGCTACACTAGGCCCCAGGTATTTTATTTCTCTTATAAATGCCGTCCCGGTGTGAGTGTAATATAACAGCCTCCCCGCAAACTACTGAGATTATAAACAATTTCGAAGTCCATTTCCAGACCCCGGAGTGTGACAGTCTCACCAAATAATTTGAAAGTAAATGGGTTTCCCGATCCCGTGCTGCAAAACAGTCTTGACCGACATGACACGTTCTGGATTTAAGGAGGTACCTGGCTACTGCATAATTTTCCTCATTGCCATCCAGGTTTTAAATAATTTTTTGAGCAAGTAAATTAAAAAATTACAAATAGATGTGCCACTACTATCTTCTAATCATATGAGGATAGGGCAAGCTTTAATTAGTGAAAAACGTACGTTTTGGCCATACTACTTCCTGAGTAATATAAATGTTTCCACCAATAGATGTATCAATTAGCAGACGACAACAATTGGATCACTGCGTTTCGCTACAATGGGATCCCTATGCCCTGCACTATTGCAACAATCTACATCGAAACCACTATCTTCCGGCAACCGTCAACTAACCAGTACAGCATTAATAGTTGAAAAACAATAAACCACTAATGTAAATAAGTTGTAATAGTGAATTAGCCGTGCTGTATTATACCACTGCTTATCCGCACGCGGTCTGATTTCTTTTGTGGCTTAACCGCATATCTAAAAACCATTTTCCAGTGCGTATGTATGTCCCAGCTGTAGGCGTCAAAACTACTGGTCCGAATTTGACCAAATTTGGTACACGTGTACTTCAGGGCTCAAAAGCTGACCATATTCTTAAATTTAAAAAATATATGTGTGAAAAAGATGCAGGGAAAACCCCAAAAGAACCTGCATCATGTAGGTCGGGCATTGGGTACTATTCTCACGCCCTTCCGAATGACGGGAGACGAGTCTGGTGTGGGGTCGCAGCATTCCTTTCTCCGTGTCTCCAGTTGTTTTAGGAGGCAGTTGGCCGACTGATTCGATGGGACCAGCGAACAACTTTTGCCGTATGCTCAAGGTCTTCGACCCCAGTACATACACCTCCTAAAATAGGTGAGGGAGCATCGGTATGTGAGAAATTTGAAAATACCAGAGAGAGTACGAGGCGCCGCGCAGTCAATATGGGGCAGAAATGCCTGCGAGAAAAAACTCCCACAGGCTATGGCTAACTAGGTTTTATTTTTTTCGGGGGGTTGACAGGCTGCATGAGGGTGATCCTGGAACAGGCACCTCCCCTTTAATAGCATAGGAAGGGAATTGAAAAGGGGGGATGCGAAAGATAGAGCAAGGTAGCCAAGGGTTAACTAGGGCCCCCGAGCTATGGTTTAAGGATCCTACCCGGTGTTTTACCTAAAAAGATGCAAGGAAAAATCTAGAAAACCTGCAACAGGTAGGTCGGGCATTGGGTACTATTCTCACGCCCTTCCGAATGACGGGAGACGAGTTTGCTGTGGGTTCGCAGCATTCCCTTCTCCATGTCTCCACAAGTTTCAGGAGGCAGTTGGCGATCAGAGGACAACTCTTGCCATATGCCCAAGGTCTTCGACCCCAGTACATATACCTTCTAAGTGAAGGTGTCTCGGCATGTGAGAACTTTAATAAAAAAAACAGGGAGAGTGTGATGCATTCCCGACATAATCAGGCGAGCCTCGCAGTCACTCTGGGGTGAAGCGCCTGCGAGAAAACTACCGCAGCGCCTATTTTCAGGCGGGCTAACTAGGGTCCCCGGGCTGTAGTTTAAAGGATCCTACTTGGTATTCACCTGAAAGAGATTAAGAGCAAACCGTAGAAAGCTAGCATCTGTAGGTCGGGCATTTAAGTGCTCGTCTCGCGCCATTCCGAGTGTCGGGAGACCTTGCAGTCACATTCATTCTAACATCAGTCTTTATTTTACAATTTTTTTATTTATCTATATAATGATGAAGAATGGTATAGATTTCCTGTTGAAATTTATCAGAGAGGCACGAGCACTTCACCTGTAAAGTTTCCAGAGTTTTTATGGCGTTTGGCAAATTTAAACCCGATACCTTTTTTAACGCTTACACTGATGTAAAATATTGTAAAATAACTAATCCTATTGGTTGTTTTTAGATTGAATACGACTAGAAGGTTGAAAGTTCTCGATTATATATATATATATATATATATATATATATATATATATATTAATTGCTAATACGCCCTGGGCTGATGACTGAGGCAATAAAGTTTCGTAATTAAATTAAATTGAGAAAGTGTGTTCCCTTGAAGTGAAATAGGTCTGAAATATTTATTATAATTGCTTCGTCCACTTTGTGGGAATACGGATGGCCATGAAATTTGGAAACCCAGAAAAAATAGGACTAGTTGGAAAGATCTTAACATCAACCCGGTACATATTATCGCACTCACTTCGTCGATTGGTGAATAAACCGGCAATTTTTCCTCGTCTTCCTAGTTTCCACGTGCCATCTTATCGGTCATACATATATTATTGTATGTATACATTTTACCACAACCGCCACAGCAATACAGTGAGAATATTCGCTCATCAAAACAATGGATTTCCTGGAAACCAATGTTTTACTGCGAGGGAACATGTTGAAAAACCGATTTGTATTTTGGTACTGGTGATGTTCACAAAAAAAATTCTTTTTCGCCACTGATTAAAATTGAAGGTGAAGCTCAATTGTGGAATATTACTTCAGCGATACGAATTGTTATGTTTACTTTAAAAATAAATATTACTAAGTGATTTAAAATAAAAAGTTTGCAGTATCTAAATTTTATTGAATATGTAAAAATTTCTGGACGCCAGTTTACATACAATGATAATTTTAACGAGTACGGAGCTAACTATCTACCTACGTTTCCTTTTACGCCTAAGTAACATTCTGTAAAATTTCAGAATTTGAAATAGATTAGAGCCATATGAATACTAATCTGAGGTTATGTATGGGCTAGGTTGATATTTTATGATCAGTCTCAAAATTCATCCATTTCTGAACTCCATTCTGTAATTAATAAAATATATTTTATTCATATTCCGTGAAAAATTTCTCTGTCCCCAGGGGATGAAAAAGTTCTCGGCCAAAATTTCTCAAAATTATAACTCTAACAATTTTTTCTCAGTTTTAAATCTATTCAACTGCTAACTTATCAATTTCCACTCGCAACTCCTAACTTACAATAGCAACTTCCGAAATCTATAATACTAAAATCCTTTGTAAATGCGTCTTGTCACAGCAATAGACGTTCAAACTACTGGTCCGAATTTGTTCTTCAGAGCCCGAAGCTACGAATAATTTTTAATTTTTTAAATATACAGAAGGTATATATGCCAAAAAAATTAAAATTATTTTACGTAAAAGTTTTGGTGTCCCATACACGTATCGAGATCTTCTATTGTGTATGTGGGTTGCCTATACTCTTGATAATAATAAACCTTTGTCAGTGCGTCACAGCTGTAGGCGTCCAAACTACTGGTCCGAATTTGACCAAATTTGGTACACGGGTCCCTCAGGACCCGAAGCTGCCCATGATTCTTAATTTTTTTTTTAATATACTGAAGTGAAACATGTGAAAGAAGTGAAAATGTCAACAACCCTCCGTCTTTTTCACATTTTCGGTGGTTTTGCGTCTCTGGAAAACGAGTAATAACTTATTCTTTTTTGTCTCACCGAGACCTATCAGTAGGCATATTTATTTTCCACCCTTTGAGCTACAACACAATAAAAACCTCAACTATAGCACCCCTCTAACTTTAGGCTCATGTAGTTCAAAACCTGAGGACTTTTGAAAAATTCAGAGGGTACACAGTACATTGTAAATTCGATTGTCTACAATTTTGGTCTTCTCAGACCACCGGAAATGATTCAACATGACATTTCTCTGTAAAAAAACTACCATTATGATGATTTTCGCCATTTACACAGCCTAGGATTTAAAATAGTTTGGATTTGACAACAAAAATAGCTTTAGGCAATTAGAAAACATAAAACGAGTGGTTACACTCCCCTCTAGCAAAAAGTGATACATCTGGAGTAGAACTATGAATGTAGCGTACGCTCAAGTATTGTAATAAACTTATCTTTATTTACATTTCTACTTATTATTTGTGTAAACCCGAGCAACGCCGAGTTTTTCAGCTAGTAATTTCTAAATTTGTGTCCTGCATCTCCTTTTAAAATCCCGTAGACCCTCTTCAATCCGGTCTTTATCTTCGGAGTTTGTTCACCAAATGAAGTTTTCCCTATGTGAACGCATGCTGAACTTCACTGCCAGGGAACCTCACGTCGTACTTTTCGCCTGACCGACCTTAACGTTGGCAAATATCTATTGTCTAGTCACGCTCTGACCGCGTATGTCAGGCGTAACCTTTCTGATGTCCAGAAACTTTCTTCCTCAGAATAAACAAGCTCGTAGAAATTCCCCATACAGTACGCTTGCACATGATATAATATTATTGACACCTATGTAACTTGAAGAATATACGTGTACTTTGTTGAAGTTGTCGTGTTCACAAAGTAATACACGTATGTATATTTCAAAATGTTGGAATACTTAGACATTTTTTTAAAGTAACCAAGGTAAATACATTGCGCCTTTGTTGTGCTAACATAGCTATCTAATAGGGATACAAAACAGACCTTGCTGTTCACAGAAAAATGCAAATGTCCAATTCTTTGGACTATTATAGTATACAGATAAGAAGATTGCATCTTTTACAAGACTTACGAAGTTCAGATTCGAAAACTAAAAATAAAAAGTTGCAAAAAGAACATTCCCCGGAAACGGCATTGCATATTGATAAATAGAAACATATTTAAATGTATCGCTTGTGAGTTGTTGTATTCAGTCCTAGGACTGGTCTGATGTAAGCCTCCATGCTAAACTATCTTGCGCAAGCCTTTACATTTCCACATCCTCCCTAACCTGCTTAGCCTATTCCAGCCTAGGCCTCCGTCTTCTTTTCTAACCCCTCTAATGCTAATTTTTAAAGACCCTCGTGTCTTAAATCGTGGTTATTAATCCATCCCTTCTCTTTGATCAACGTCCTTCATATTGTTTGCTCTTCAACTATTCTGCTTATAACTCCTCGTTAGTGTTTCTATCAACTCATCTCATTATCTGGGCTTCTATTCTTTCGTTTCTGCAACTCCTGCCGTCCACGTTTCACACCGTCATAACACCACACTCCATACGAACATTTTTAGTAGTGATTTCCTAATATTCACACTTCTATTACCCGTAAGTATATTCCCTTCTTTTTGCGAAAGCCTTCCTTGCCTGTGCTATCTTACTCGTTATGTCTACTATACTTCTAGCATCCATAGTTATTATGGTGCCCAATAGCAAAATATCCCTTCCCAATGTAACACCCTTTCCTCTATTAATCCTCATGTTGTACTCTTCCTCCAGGACAACGTTCATACATTTTAATACGGTTTCCAAGCCTTCTTCTGACCCCCCTAATACTACAATATCATCGGTAAACCGTAGGGTTTTTACAATTTACTATACACCCAACAATCATATTTTCAAAGTACGTTTCGTAAACTTAATTTGGAAAATCAGGACGGATAAAACTCAGTTGGACTTGGAATCCGGGTGGACACTCTACCATCTGAGCTTTAGGTGTATATAATGGATGGAGCAATCTTGTACCTCATTAGTAGTCGACGCTGATATTTCGAACAGTTGTGCCAACTCAGCTACTGGTTAGATTCCTGGTCCGAACGAAATTTTTCCATCCTAAATATTCTATTTCAGTTTCAAGGCCCTCGTGACAGAGCCTCAATTGAAATCAAATCTTCTGTTCTTGAATATTTAATTCATTTTTTGACATTTTTAATAAATTTGTGTCCATATCGATGGCAATATAGACTAAAATGTAAAATCATGTTTCTTTTTTGGGTTACTGGCTACATGAGGGTGGTCCTTAAATAAGGCGACTCCCCTTTAACATCATAGGATGGTAAATGAAAAGAGGGAGGGTTTGGAAGGTAGATCAAGGTAGTCCAGAGTTGTCTAGGGTCCCCGGGCTCTAATTTGAGGTTCCTACCCTGTGTTTCATCTAAATAGATGCAGAGATAACCCTAGAAAATCTGCATCAGGTAGGTCGGGCTATTGGGTACTATTTTAACACCCCGAGTTTGCTGTGGGGTAGCAGCCGTCCCTTCCCTTCTCCGTGTCTCCACTTGACTTTCCTTGGGTCCCAGGAGACATAGAAATCTAAAATTGCTACAAGAAATATTAATTCATTATAGGTTTTGATTGTTAATCCCCGCAGCTGTGATTTAGGTTTTTCCATCTTGCGAAAAATGTTTTCTTATTGAAGCTAATCCTTGGAACATGAGTTAGTCGTTCTAGTATTTCATGGTTGTTCAAGTCCTTATTTAAAAACAGTATGCCACACCACACAGAACGGAGGAACATCTATGATTCCGTTTCATACTGAACTAAGTGTTTTCATTGAGAGAATCTCCGAACAACGATTTTCAACATCGTCGTGTACCGCTTTTACATGGATCTCTTTTTTTTTGCACTGATAAAGAATACTGAATTTTACTGTTGCTATATGAGGATCGATCTAGATTATTTTTGAGTGATGGATGACTTCTTGAGTGTCATCTACGTGATGGTTTCCCTTCTTTAATGGGAAGGAGTGGTAAGACAGAAGTCGGAAGGGAAACCAAAGTAGGTGATTTTTGTTATGAAGGGAATACACTAGAGAAACCAGTGACAAATTGCGATGACTGAAGTTTGGGGCTTCCTGTGGAGACTCAGCATTGCTGATTTCATTTGGAGGCAGCTGGTCGACAGTTACAATGATAAATGTGAACATCTCTTACCATATTCACCCAACGGCTGTGTGCCTCAAACTAGGCCTAGGTGTCACAGCTTAAATGAACCTTGATTTAAAATCCTTGGTTTAAAACCAGAGACTGTATAAGCGAAGTACTGATGGCGGGAACCTCGGACGCTATCTGAGCTTGTCTCCTTATCTCTCACTACTTGCGGATAGTCTTAGAATACATTTGAGTATCTATAAAGACAAGTCACCACAGGTTTATATTCAAACACCGTGAATTTTCAATCTATATATTTTAAACCTTCGTCAGCTTGTCGGTATGTATTTCCCAGCTATTGGCGATCAAACTACTGGTCCGAATTTGACTAAATTTCGCACACGTGTTCCGCAGGTCCCGAAGCTGCTCATTCTCTTTCAGTTTTACATATTAAAGATATATATGTATGAAAAAATGAAAAACATTTTATGTAAAAGGTTTCGTGTCACATTCGCGCACCGAGATCTCCTTAAGTGTTTACACGCCCCTCTAGCTAAAAAAAACTATGAATCCTTAAGTGCTGTAAATTACATTCCTGCTTTCGAGCAACGCCGGACACTTCAGCTAGTTATATGTAAAACGGATTACCTGGGCCAGGCAACAAATTTAATAAGCGTGTAGCCCAGGTCCAATTGAATTTATTTTTATTAATCTCTTTCTTTTCCACCAGGTGGTTATGGCCCTATATATGGCAAGGGTACCGCAAAGAGTTGCATGTGGACGACCTCTACCAGACCCTCCCTGAAGATAGAGCAAACATGCTGGCGGACAAACTGGAAGCGTAAGGCGTTACTCTAATTATGACTCATTATAATAAATAGTTTATCTGACAATTAAATATGCAATAAATGAGTTAAAACACCTTGTTTGTCAGTTTTTATTTTGATTTAAATATTGAATTATACTACGGTTCGTCTCTCATTTGTGAGACCGAAGAAGTCATGGAGTGAGGTTCCATGAACAGCTAAATTCTTAAACCTGTAGAAGTTTCACATAAAAAATAACCAGGAAACAATCGATATTGGGCTCTAAACCAGTGCAATGTGAGCCTATGAGTTTAATTTTTTATATTAAAAATGTAATTTAAATTATAGTTCATTCCCTAAAAGGGGATGGAAGGGGTAAAACAAACTTTTGCATAATATTGTTAACTTCGACCAAATGTTGAACACGTGTTTTTTGCGATCCGGAAATCAACACTGTCGGTGTAAGACACGGCTACCACCATATGGGCGGGTGTGAAGGTGGCGGAAATTTTTTAATAAGCATAAAAACTATTTTTTTCTTCTAATATATATTTATGGGTCAATTAATTTGATAGCGTTTTCACTTAATTTGTTTGTGTATAATTTCAACCCCATTCAGTGTAGAAGTGGATTATTTATAGGAAAATAAAAATAAAATAATCATGTTTAGTTTATAAATCGCAGCTATAAGACTCTTTGAGTATGATTCTGACAATTAGCATCCGATTTAAATTGCAGTTCTCCCCTAGCAGGGGGTTGGGGTGGAGTTAAACACATTTCTGCGCAAGTTTAATTTTAGTGATTATCATGGGGATAAATTAAGTTCTCTTACAATTGGAGCAATTTCAATCGAACTTAGTTTATATGCCACTTAGGTCAAGTTTGAGCCCTTAATGAGTAAAATAATCCCTAGCTCCTTCAGGAGAGTGGCTTATAGGTGCTGAAGCTAGTTATTACAATCGTAAAATACCGGTCGTATTTTGCCTTTATTAAGAAACAGTGATTCTTACTCTATTCGGTTACCGCAAATATTTTTGACACTCTTACATTACTGGTGGCAATTTTTGTTTCTTTAATGTTCTAATAAAATGTCAAAAGAATTTTTATTCAGTTAGTTTACTGAAAATATTTTTAGCTCTGCCATGTACCGGGAATATTTTTTACTATCTCGAGATTACTCGGAGTAATATTTGAGGTTCATATTGTGACGCTTTCAATGTCCGTTTAATCTGTGTTGACCAAGAATTAAATAATGTACCGGGATAACATAAATAAATACTCGGGCAACGCCGATTCGCAGCTAGTTCTAAATAAAACTGGTCGTTAATTTATTTCATTTAAATAATTCCTAGATTAGTAACAATGTACATCAATTTTCGTCCTCAATCAAATGGTCAATAGTTTTTCTATGGACACCATTCAGTTAAACTATTTGCATTAAGATATTAGGTAAGTTGAGGCTACGAAATTTATTACTGTTATAATCCACAATTCGTCTTCATCATTACCGCCTCTTATTTGCTAAATAAGAAACAATATGATAAAACTGAGTTTGTTCTCACTGTGCCTTAGGGCCTACTGCTATTCATTTTGAACTGCCAAATATAGTTACGGAAGCCAAAGTTTATCTATTTGCTGATGATGCTCTGGTGTACATTTCTGGAAATAGTTGTAAAGATCTTGTAAATAAAATTAATTGTGAACTTGGAAATATTTTGAACTGGCTGTACTTCAATAAGTATAAAAGCTAAAAAAACAACGAATGTAAGTACATAGGGAATAAATGTGAAAACTCTTATGTGTGATAATGATGTGATAGTGTGGGTTGATGATGATTTTAAGTTCTTAGATATTATTATTGACTTTGAATTAAAATTTAATAAATATGGAGAGTATATTGAAAATAAATTGGCAAAAAAATAGGAGTAGTTTGTATATTAAGAAATGTTTTGTCCCTTGAAGAGCTCATGTACGTTTTTGTAATTCTTTGATATTTTGTGTAACGAAAAAATAGAAACGATATGGATTAGAGGAATAAGGACTATTTTAAATGAGAGCAAGTATAGTAGGATTAAGGATATCTAAATAAATTAGAATTGTTGAGTGTGAGGGACCAAATTCTGTATGATGTTTTAATTTTTATTCATAAAAGAGATAAGGGACAGTTGCCATATTATTTCAATATTTTTGTAAAAAGAATTTCAGAGGTCAATAGTCACAACACTAGAGGCAGGGAAAAATTTATATGGACCACTTAAATTTTAAAAATATAAAAAATTCGATTCATAATGTGTGTTGTTGTGGTATTCAGTCCTAAGATTGGTCTGATGCAACCCTCTATGCTAACCTATCATGCGCAAGCCTTTTCACTTCCTCATAACTAGCTCGTCCTACATTCTCCCCTCTGCTTAGTGTATTCCATCCTTGTTCTTCCTCTTCTGTTCTTGCACCCACACGCTTCCCTCTAAAGTTAATTTTACAAGACCCTCAAGTCTTAAAACGTGGCCTATTAATCTATCCCTTCTCTTGGTCAACGTCCTCCATATTGTTCGCTTTTCCGCTATACTGTTTAGAACTTCCTCTTTAGTAATTCTATCCACCTATCTGGTTTTTAGCATTCGCCTATAGCACCACATTTCAAAGGCTACTATTCTTTTCCTTTCCTTTCTTATCCTCCATGTTTGGCCATATAACGCCACGCTCCATACAAACATTTTTAGCAAGTAAATTCATCTTTTTCGCGAAAGCCTTCCTTGCCTGTGCTATCCTACTCTTTATGTCTACTATACATCTACCATCCCTAGTTATTACGCTTCCCAAGTAGCAGAATTCCTTAACTTCCGTTAAAATATTACTTCCCAATCTAACGCCCTTAGTTATTCCACTGTTTCCCATACTACACGCCATTTACCTTGGTTTTCCCTCCATTAATCCTCATATTGAATTCTTTCTCCAGGACTCCGTTCATGCCATTTATTATAGTTTCCAAGTCTTCTTCTGACTCCCCTAATACTACAATATCGTCTGCAAAGCGTAAGGTTCTGTGTTTAATACAGTTTAATGTAAGGGTTTAAAAAGACTGATTAAATGTAAAGAGTGAATTTGTATTAGAATATGTTTTGTATTATCTAAAACAAAAAAGAATGGAGAATATTTAATTAGCTTTATGCTAATTTGAATAAATAAAATACTCAAGATGGTTCAAGTTTTAACACCGTAAGAATGATGCCGATGCACAGAATCTGTTTAACGTCTGTCTCTTTTTATATTTCTTTCTTTTAAAAAAATGTTCACAACTCATTCTTATTTCCCGTACTATAAGAATAAATATGAAAAAATAAGACAATTAATACATCGTTATGAACGATCATTAAAACAATAAATGTTGCTATTTCTAACTGTTGTGGAATGGATGTTCCGTTGGTAACGTCTCTACCCGTCATTTCCAATTAGTTTCAGTGTATGTTTTCAACGGTGGGTATTTTGTAAGTTATGAGTTAAGTAATCCGGTTCTTTACGAGTTAAGCGTTCAAGGACTTCAATGTGTCCTAGACGTACGCCGACTAAAATATATACCGCACATGGTTAGTGAATTATCAATAGTGAATAGTGAATAGAAGTTTACGATCACAATTCACTGCTATTAAATAAGATTGAACTATATGAAAATTCGCAGAATCTCAGCCATAACATCATGGACGAATTCCAAAAACAAAAAAAAATTCGGCGTACGAAATGCTATCTGTCCTCAATTGCGGAACGTTGGTTTTCCTTCCCGTGTTGTTCTCAAAACAGACATCCTACCGTCAGGAAGTGTTAGGTAGCGAGGAAGTGTATTTTTCTATCTTTTCGAGATCATTTCAGGCGATTCCCCGGACATCCAAGCAGATGATATTATATCATTAAAAAACTAAAATCTATTACATTATTTGCTCATGGTTTGAAATACGTATCAAATAACGGGATATTTAAAAAATATATAATACATTGCAACTAATTTTTCTTTTTAATTAATTTGATAATAGTGAAAAGAATTGTATTAACCAAAGGAGACATAAATAATATTTTGAATTTATTCTCCAAATGAATCACCTTACTTCTACTCAGTCAACAATACATATTCAATTATATTTTGTATGATTCAAAAATATCAGTCTTACCTTGGTCTACTATTAGACTCTAAACTCACATCCAAATGGGATCATATCAGGAATAAGCTTCGCCAAATGAAATGGCTAATTTGCAGAGATGCCAAATTGAAAACAAAACAAAATACTCATATATAAATGCATTCTTAAACCCATATGGACATATAACTATAGCGGTGCACCAAGCCTTTGGATTGAAAAATTATTCATCTTCAGTCAATAATCGTTCGTACTATCTTAAACGTACCCTAGTTTGGGAGCAACTAAACGATACATGAAGATCTAGCCATATGAACTGTAGAAGATGAAATACACATTCTCAGCTCCAATTATCTTCAAAGTTTCCCAGGACACCATAACAACACTAAACCAATAATTCTTTCTAAATTAATTTATGTGCTGTCACACATATGCACCAGCTGTCCCTGGTTCTCCCTTAACTTCATTTGAGATTCTTCTTCTAATATGATTATTATTCATTCATTAATATATAGACATACAATCTACATTTATATATAGATCACTAAGTAAGTGTATGTGGTAAACATGTAAGGGGAAGCACCCATTGATATGTCTCCCATTTAGAATTATTTCACTTCTAGTCTTTTAGAAAGTCTTTTAGCCACACTTGCTGCACTGATTGGGTTGTAGGACCAGTTGTATACAACTCGTCTACATAATTATTTTCATGCTCACTGATTTTTTTGTTATAGTTGTCAGAAATTCAATGTATTTCTTCTCTTATAAAAGGAATCCTGAGATCCTTGTGTAGAGTATGCTTACTAATGTACCATGGAGCACTCATAGTACTTTAGACTTGACACTTTGTAGTATGATTGTTATGAAAATTATTCAAATGAATATGACTGAGTTTTGTTAAGAGTTGTTTATATATCCATTAACTATATAGACTTACATATCAACATCAAAATGACACACAAATATCCTGACTATAGCTAATTTAACGGAAAGCAACAGTAGTGATGTTTTATATTTTTTTCAGAGCTTGGACAGAAGAATTACAAAGTGCAAAAGTCAAAGAGAGTAAACCAAAACTACTATCAGCTCTCTTCAGGTGTTATTGGGTCTCATACACTATTTACAGTATACCATTTGCTTTCAGCAACTTAGTACTGAGGTAAACCAGTTTTCATTACAAAATATTTTGGTTTTACAAAACTGTCTCATAAGAATGTTTTAAGTATTTTAAGTATTATTTTGTAGAGTATTGCAGCCATGGACTCTTGGAAGACTTCTAGCATACTTCCTACCTGGTTCTGAAGTCACAGAGACAGAAGCTTACATTTATGCTGCTGCAATATGTCTAATTAACTTCCTTAAGATGTTTTTCGATCATCACTTTTGGAAAGCTTCACAGTTAATAGGGATGCGAATGCGAATTGCGTGTTGTTCACTCATTTACAGAAAAGTAAGTTCATTTTTCTTTCGTAGAAGAGTGTAGCAGAGTATAGTAAGCAAACATTTCAGTGCTAAGATTACAATCAAATTCAAATACCTTTATTCATTTAAAACACATACAACTTTAACAGTGTAAATAATTGTATGATTTTAATATACTATTAGGTTTGACAAAAGAAACATTTTTTACATTTCTAAATTAGTACCTCGATTACCTTACATAAGTATTTTCTGTGAAACAATTTAATATAAGTTATCAACATTAACATCTACATTTATAAGATTTCTTTATTATAGTTTGCAACTGCAGAATGTGTTTATGTAACTTGTTTATTTTAATGTTAAAACCTTTTAATCATTTTTCTTTAATTCAACATTCACAAATAAATTATAAGGTAGGTGTATAAACAGTTCATGGATATGCATTGAGGTCAATCAAGAAATTAAACTCATTTCCATGACTTATGGTGCCATCTTCATAAGGTATTCATAAAGTAGGTTTTAATATTCATTTTTTGAAAGATAAATAATCTCTTTTTTTTAGGTATTACGACTTAACAAGCAGGTAATGGATCAATCTGCAACAGGTCAAATAATTAACTTGCTGTCAAATGATGTAGCTCGCTTTGATATGATGATTAGTGGCATTGTTTGGCTACCACTCTGTGTCCTGCAAGTCATCTTTGTAACTTACTGTACTTATTTAACAGCAGGACCTGCTTGTTTTGCAGGTCTTGCATATGCAGTCATCATGACAGTACCTGTTCAAGGTACAGTCAATGTTTTAATAGTATAACAAATTATTTTTAAAGTCTTGATTTAATGAAAGGTTAAAAATGCTATTATTTATTAAAACTAAAAAATGTGAAGACTTTTACAAGAAAATGGTAGTCGATGTAAAAGTTGCAATGTATAATATTGTTCAGAAAGTATTACTGAGTTACACAAATCATGCTCAATGCTCAAATAGTCAATATTAGTGATTAAAACTTTTATTATAATAATAATTATCAGAAGAAATATCAAAATAAAATGTTTCTTGAACAATTTATTAATGAGAATAAATACTTTTCCTCAGGTTTCCTTGGCAAGTTATCAGCTGTTCTCAGAGGACAAATTGCTGTATTGACTGATGAACGGATGAAATTAATGAATGAAATAGTGTCAGGTGTACAAGTAATCAAAATGTATGCTTGGGAAAAACCTTTTGCACATTTAGCAGCATTAGTCAGGAAGTAAGTACTTCACCCTACTTCTACAATATTAATTTACAAGTACAGTACATGATAATAAAAGCAATGAAATTTATTATGAAATGTGTTTTAATTGAAAATATATCATTCTCAGGATGTCTGCTGTGTCATAGCCTAAGTATGTATTTAATATTCTGTTTCAGGAATGAGGTTGCAAAGATAATGTCGACATCTTACATTAGAGCCTTTTCAATGTCATCCCTTGTTTTTACTGAGCGAGCTTCTTTGTTCTTCACACTGCTTGCTTATACCTTGCTGGGCAACACAATAAATGCAGAAAAGGTGAGAAATTTTTCACCAATTGATCCAGAACATCAATTTGATAGTAAATAATTGAATTTCATTAGGTATGGATATTTTTGACATTTTTCTGTAATACCAATCTTTACTTTTGATATCACAAAAATGGTCAAACATAAAAATATGATATTAGAGAAAAAATTGATTTTATTAATTTTGCATAGTAACGTGATCAATCAAATATTTCAACTATAAAATCATACATAGCTGTAGATTGTATATTAATAGGTTTGTGAGTATTATGCAAATAATTCTAAAAAAAATATTAAAGGCAGAGATTAATTTATTTATTGTATGAGATTTTGACTCAGTGAATTGTAATAATTAAACATAAAAAATCCTTATATGAATGTAATGAATAGCTAACAGGTAAAAATATATTTTCACAATATTAAAAATATCACTTATAAATTAAGTTAGTTGGTGAAAATCATTAAAAAAAACTCTGAGAATCAGAGTGTTTATTTGAGAAACTAATTCAATCCTGCTGAAATATTTATTTTAACTTCCATATTTACAGGTTTTCTCCCTTGCACAGTACTATAATGTTTTAAATGTAGCATTAGCTGCTGCATATCCCATGGCTGTTAATTTTCTTGCTGAAGGATTTATCTCCGTTCATCGTATTGAGGTAAAATAATGGCTTGAAATTATAATATGTTATATTAGCTGTGACACATGGAAAAGTATTTATTGATGCAATTGAACAATTAATTAATAATATGACTCTGCTCTGAAGAATCCATGTATATTATAAATGTTAAGTATAATTATCAGCTGTTCTCAGAGGAAAAATTACAGTATTGACTGATGAAAAGATGAAATTAATGAATGAAATAGTGCCAGGTGTACAAGTAATCATTTAGATATATAGCATTGCTGACATTGTCTAAAAAATTTAGAAAGAAATTTCACTTCAAAATAGGTCAATGTCATAAAATCTAATAAGTTCTGATTATTTTAGTCTTTTTTAATGTTTACTCCGTGTAAATGATATTTAATTTTTCATTTATTAATTTAGCTAGTAGGTATTAGTAACTATTTTATTTTCATCAGGATTTCCTAATTAAGGAAGAAAGAATTTCTGAAAGAGGGGGTTCTGGTGCACCAGCAGGACAAGTAGCCTTACAACAAGTGGAAGCACACTGGGTTGAAGATCATGATTCACTGTTGGATGTTAATTTGCACATAAGTCCAGGAAATCTGTGTGCAATTATTGGACCAGTAGGATCAGGCAAAGTTAGTATTTCTCAATATATATTAACTCTTGGAGAACAAACTTCAAAATATTCTTCATATATTGAATGGCTGATATAATATATTCATCTTTCTACAGACAACTTTATTGCAACTTCTATTGGGTGAATTGCCTGTATCATCTGGTGCTCTCAGTGTGGGAGGAACCATCTCATATGCCTCTCAAGAACCATGGATATTTGTAGGGACAGTTCGGCAAAATATCCTTTTTGGACAAGAATACAATGAATATAAGTACAAAGAGGTTGTTAAAGCCTGTGCCTTAGAAAGAGATTTTCAACTTCTTCCTTATGGAGATGCTACTTTAGTTGGTGAAAAAGGAATAACCCTTAGTGGAGGACAAAGAGCTCGTATTAATCTAGCAAGGTAATGTCATGAATAATTTTATGTTATTATTTCAGTAAGAGTATCCACAATTCAATTCAAAAAGTAAATTAACATTGAAAGTAAAAATTGCTTGTATGTTCAATGCACCTTTTAATGTGTTATATAAGGAACCATCATGGATTTATAGTACAATGTTTCAAGTATGTATCTAAAATCAATTCAAATTTTAAAAAATGGAATAGGCTATGTCAATTCTACTGCTAGTTATGGAATGTGTATATGCAAGAAAGACAATGTGCATGATAGATTTAGTAAAAATGGGAAATTAATGTAACATTATTATAAATAAAATTGATAGTTTTATGTCAATATCATATCAATTTGCAGGGCTGTATACCAGGATGCTGATATTTATTTGCTTGATGACCCTTTATCAGCTGTTGATACACATGTAGGGAGACATCTGTTTGATGAATGCATTACTGGACTTCTGTCTCATAAAACTTGTATTCTGGTCACACATCAACTGCAATACCTTGAGCCTGCCAATATCATTGTGGTGTTAAATGAGGTACTATGATAATAATAATAATAAGGCAATGTAAATTCTTGTAGAAATTCATTTGGAGGAATAATGTTATTAGGTAAAAGGCTTCGTTAAATAAATCAGTAATATTATTGTCATAATTATAATTTTTGTAAACTGCATTGAAAAATGATACTAATTCATAGATTTTTCATTTAATGTTATGAACCTCTTTTCATATTAGCACACAGAAATTACTTTCAAAATGATTATACTGCTAAAAGTACTTATTTGAAATTCAGAAAATAATGCTGTGTATACTTTAAACTTAGTTCCCAATAATTATGATATTCAATCTCTTGTTTATAAAGTGCCACATCACATCTATCTTAATTTTTAGAAAAAGTATCTTATTGGAGACAATTTTGATAGCATAGAAATATGTATTATAAAAAGTGTTTCTCTTAGTTTAGTGAAGTATTATTTACTGACACAGGGACAAGTGGAAGCATCAGGCTCATTTGAAGAAATTAAAAACAGTGGACTTAACTTTGCTAAGCTACTTTCTAAAGAAGAAGAAGAGGATCTACTTGTACCAACCAGTCCAAAGCAGCTTGAACCTTCTCTTCTTGTAAGTAATCTAAGCATTTCATATGTCAAATAACACCTTAGCTAAGTGAAAAACATTGAAGTTTAATATGTATTTTAGGATGAGGCAATCTTGCGACGTTCAAAACGAATCTCCACAAGATATCAAGTCAAGAGTACACTAGAATTACCTGACGAACCATCTGCAGTTGTAAGTTGTTGTTTTTTTTTTAACATATTAGATTATAAAGATGATTATTCATTTATTTATCCTTAACAAAATTGAATAAAAATCTGTAGATATGTACCTTATAATTTATTCATTATGTAAAAACTTCAAACCTGTATTTAAGTTTTTTTTCATGAACAGAGTGTCATTGTTACTGATAGTGGCCAACTACATAATGATCAATATTACAATGAAGAAATTGCAGCTCCTAAAGGATCCACTGTCAGAATTTTCTGGAAGTACTTCAAAGCAGGAGGACCTTTGTGCTCACTAATTCTTTTATTATTTATGTTGTTACTGGCACAAGCAACAACAAGTGGTGCAGACTATTGGGTTACATATTGGTGAGTTTTTAATATACTACAATATTTTAATCATTTAACTATCTCTAATATTGCATTTCTTTATATAAAAAGGTATGTTTAATACAGAGATAATTTATAATGTCTTTCTAATCTCAGATTTGAAGAGGTAATAAATTAATTTTGTGGTGTGCAAAAATAGCAAGAATTTATATAAAATTATAGGTAGACAAGAAAAGACCTATAGAAAATTTAAAAAATCTGTTTGTTCTTCAGGTGTTTGGCACAATATTCCAAACTATAAGACATGGACAAAATAATTTTTTTATACCTTCTTTAGTAGCTACCATTGCTTTCAAAATCTATGGTTCAATGGAACATCTTAGCATTTGTGCCTTCTATAAAATAGAATTTCAGTTGCTCAACATTCTACAAAGGCAGCCACTGTTAGGATAGGTATTGCTTGATAAATAATTAATCATACATATACTTCTTTTCTTTTTGACAGGACCGATTTGCAACAAAAAAGCATCGTCGAAGGCAATTCTTTTGATAGCACAATATTTTTAGAAGTTTATGGTGGAATTGTTTTAGCATGTGTACTAATTACATTTGCTAGATCTGTGTTTTTCTTCTTGTTGAGTATGAAATCTTCACGGAATTTACATAATAGAATGTTTGAAAATGTTCTTCATTCAACAATGAGCTTTTTTGACAAGAATCCTGCAGGAAGAGTATTAAACAGATTTTCAAAAGATGTTGGAGCTATGGATGAATTATTACCACAAGCAATGCTCACAACTATTCAGGTGTGGAAACAATGTTGTTACTTATATTTCAATAATAAATGTATAAAATTATTAAATTTACTTAAACTATTGTGATAAAATAATTAGATTCACAACCTCCCAATATCTGTTTTGTGGTAGAAATTTTAATTTGTTTATTATCTCCAATGAAAGTATTTCTATAACATATTTTATCTAAATGAGGTAATTGAATGTGTGAAGTATAAATTTATAGTTGAACTATTTTGCTAACCAATATTTCTTAGATTTTCTGTTTCTGTTTTAGTGTTTTATCATAAGCTAATTGTGGATCTTTATTGTGATTTATTTTTTTATAAAAATTATTCAGAAATACTTATTAACAGAACTCTTATCTGAAAGAATTAATTATAGCTTAATGTATTTTATATGATAAACATATATTCAAATTTACCAATTTGTTTCAGATTATGCTGGTCTTATTTGGAATCTTGTTGATGGTTGCAATTGCAAATTATTGGTTATTATTACCAATGATTTTCTTTGGAGCAGTCTTTATTTGGGTTTCCAAAGTTTTTGTGGCCACATCTCGTCAGACCAAATTGCTGGAGGGCATTCGTAAGTATAATACTCAAATTAATAGTAATTTCATTAGAGTATTGTGGTTCCAAATAAAATGAAGCTTCTAAATTATAATGTTTCATGTTGTTTCAGAACGCAGTCATGTTTTTTCTCACGTTACTGATACTCTTAATGGTTTGCAAACAATTCGTTCATCACGTGCCTTAGCTAAAATATCAAAAGAATTTGATACATTTCAGGTAATTTATAATAAATTGAATCCTCTGATAGATAATTATTTCAATAAATTTAAAAACTTTACAATTAAAAAAGTAGAATCAAAAAAATGTATTGAATTATTTATCTATTATAATAATTCTTAAAGCAATCATAGTTTACAGTAAATAATTTAAACCAGAATAAATAAATACGAACTCAAATTTTAATAAAAGATTTTTTTTTTCAGGATGACCACACATCAGCATGGTCTTTATTTGTTGTTACTGGTACTGGTCTGGGTTTCTGGTTGGACAGCATCAGTTCCATTTTCATAACAATTGTTACTTTCACATTTTTAGCATTTGGCCCAAGTAAGATTATGATATGCATCATTTTCACATAGATAAGAATAGATTAATAATATTATTTGATATAGAAGTATATATAATTGGGAAAACAATATGGAGGACGTTACCTAAGAGAAAGGATAGATTAATAGGCCAAGTTTTAAGACATGAGGGTCTTGTAGAATTAGCATTACAGGGAAGTGTGGGGGGTAAGAACAGAAGAGGGAGGCCAAGGATGGAAATTGCTAAGCAGATTAGATAGGATGTGGGTTGTACTAGTTATAAGGCTTGCACAAGATAGGATGGCATGGAGGTTTACATCAGACCAGTCTTAGGACTGAATACCACAACAACAACATTTGATTTTATTGAAAGTTGTTAGGAAAATGCCAATGACAAATCAATTTTTTTCTTCCATTAAGTACATTTTTGTGAATAGTAATTTTTTTAATTAACTTTGCAAATAATCTAAATTTTGTGCATTTACTATATTAGTATAATTACATATTTTCCATATATTGTTACATACGAGTTTTTAACTTTACTTACAGAATTTTTTGATGGAGCTGAAGTTGGTTTGGCAATTTCACAAGCATTGATACTAACAGGAATGCTCCAGTATGGTATTCAACAAATGTCACAGGTTATCAGTCAAATGACATCAGTTGAACGAATCATTGAATATACTAAACTTCCAGCGGAACCCTCATTAGTTTCAGAGCCAGGTATTATATCCTCACTTCTATAGTTATAAAACTGTTAAGTTACTCAATTGATTCCTATTATTTTTTCAAACATATATTATAACACAATATTAATATATAGGTTATTCTTTTGTAGTTTTTCAAAATATTTTTTTTCTTTTTCTTCCTTTCCTCAAAATGTTTCCTTTGATTCCTTAATGTAATATCAACACATATATGAATAACTTATCAAAGCCATTAAGAATTATTTATATTACCAAATAGAAAAATAAATATTGTTTCAAAAATATTTTATCAAAGTGACATTAAAATGTTATGTTTACTTAAAATAGAAAAACAGCCTCCAGCTTCTTGGCCATCTAAAGGCTGTGTTAAGTTCCAGAATGTTACATTAAAATATGAAAGTGTTCCAGTATTAAGAAATCTTAACTTTACAATACCAGCAGGATATAAGGTAAATTATACTAATATATTGTTTGAATATTTATTTAATGACATAATATATGGGTTGATACATTTTTTAAATATTTTATTTTTAACTCTATTATGATTCTTATTACAGTAGCCCTAATTTTGGTGGTTCACACTTATGTTATTGAGTACAAAAGTCCCAAGTTTAAATTAAGTAAAGTTAGTTACAAATATAGTGTGATACATTAACCATGTGATCCAATCTGTCCATAAATTTTAAAAGTTTCATTTTTATATTCACACCCTTGAACTGTTAAATTATGTTTCCTAGTCATACAGGTAAGCAAGGAGAAGGGCAGTAAGTAAAAATTATGGAATTTTGAAAACATTTAATGAATAAATGTAGTATAGTTATTTTATAATAACAAATTCATATTTCTTTGTATGGATACAAACCATTTTCAAAGAGATAAGGGGTTTGTGTAAATGTTGAAGCTGAATACAACTTTATCCCTTGATTTCTCAAAATCATTTTTTTTACTTACTGCCTTTCTCCTTTGGACGGTATATATGAAGCTATCTATTGTCAGGAGATTTAGCTAGTTGTGTGTCAACATTGATACACAGTGCAAAACTCTACCAATATTGTAGTGGGAGTAGAGGGGAGATCACTTTAACTGCAACCTTTGAAAACACGACTTCATAGTGTAAAAGGAATTCTGAAAACATTGGCTCTAAGCAATATATTGCTGTTAGTTCAGGATTTGTTGTATGTCAAGGAACTCATCTGTAAAATGTAATAGATAATAAGAATAGGGTATGTTACAAATACATTGTTGCAGTTGCCATATCCGATTTGTATGAATATAATTAATGTTTTTAACAATGCTAGTAGCGTTCCAGCTGTCCATTGAAGACGAAGTTCCTCCTCAAATAACAACACTCCCCTTTTCCTAATGTGCCTCTAAACATTCCATTTGAATGTAACCCACTTAAAACACCCTTACTCAAATTTACAACTATATGTTTTAATATTTAAAATAAAATTTGAATTTTGTGCTTAAGGAAATTGAAAAATAAAATGAAGTTTATTAATTACTAAATTTGGGTTTATGAAATTGGTCATTTTAGTTGTACTCTCAACAATAAACTAATTTTTCTTACATATTAAATGATGTGAAATTCATAACAGTCTTTCTCTAATTGTTTTCCATTTTCTCAATTTAAAAGACTCAGCACACTTCCATGTAGTTATAGTTTTCCACAAACTGTCTTATGTAAGTAAATAAATAAACATTTCCTCCAATTAAAGAACCAATATCATAAAATTCTTCAGCACATCAAAAATGTCTTCAGTTAAGAAAGAGATGTTGAATATTAAAATACGTTACTGCACCTAATGTGTTAAAACTCCGAAAATTGTAATACATATCAGTATCTATCTCTACTGATGGTAGAACTTATAAATTAATTTAAAAAGTAAAACAATTTAATGACAGTCACATGTTTTTGTAAAATAGTGAGTTTATATTTTAATGATATACAAAAGGAAAAAATTATCTAAATTATGCATAATTATTGAGGTATAATAATTTTTACAGATTGGTATAGTAGGAAGAACAGGAGCAGGAAAATCATCAATGTTAACTGCATTATTTAGGCTTGCTTCAATAGAAGGAACTATTACTATTGATGACATCAACTGTTCAACTTTGGGATTACATGATTTAAGAAGAAAAATATCCATAATTCCTCAAGAACCTGTACTATTTTCTGCCTCCCTGAGATATAATTTAGACCCCTTTAATGAATTTGAAGATGCTGTGCTGTTTGAAGCACTTCAAGAGGTTTGTTTTTATTTTTGAACTATCAATTAATTATTGCTACAAGACTGACAATAATATAACATTCTCATCCCATCATTTACAACTTTATTAGAAAGAAAATATCATTATAATTATATATATATTGCAAGGCTACATTTGCTCCTTCAAATAGTGCTGTGATATGTTGAAAACTGAAAATAATCAACATATCACAGCACTATTTGAAGGAGCAAATGTAGCCTTTGCAATTTCCCTATTCTTGATACTGAAACTTCAGACTTCATATTTGTGTTAACATAAATATTGGCCTTACATGATGAGAACATTTCAAAATTAAAAGTTTGTGTATAATTACAGTAATGTTTATTTGACTACCGTTTTTAAAAACAAAAACCGTTACTTCTTACTACAAATAATTACATTTAAAATTGAATTCAAGGCGAAAAAAAGTTAAATACATTATAAAAATAAAAATAATCACCTAGACATTTGACTGAAACATAAAAATTAACTAATTTAAATTTAATTAAAAATAGCTATTTCGCAAATAAAATTTATAACTTTTAATATAGTGTCTATGTTTGTTGCCAATTCATTAGGATTGAAATGTCTCAGAAGCTTCTCCTTTTTATTTTGTATGTTTTACATTCTATTAATATGTGTGGAGTTATCAGGCTAACATTACAAATCCTGCCTAAATGTTTTTCTTCTCTTGTAAATATGTAGGAGTGTGTTAGCATTAAATGCAATGTTCAAATTCTGTTAATCACAACTTGCTGTTTCCTGAATAACTTTTCCATATTTATTATATCAATACTATCCACTACATCTTTTAGAAACATACCACTTTGTTCAGGACTTCTGTTGTTTGTCTCTGAAAATTTTAGACTTTTATTATTTCTTTCCACTTATTTCATCACTTGTACATTTTTAAAGGAAATCAATGGTAGTTGTGCTGTTTTCCATGTTGGGACCAAAGAATATGAGTTATGTAGAAGTCTGGGTTAGGTTATGTTGTTTTTGTCAAGTACATCCCTTAGCTGGGAGTATAACGGAGATGGGTGAAAACAGTGGATGTGCAGCATCCATTTTAGAAAATTGGTAACCTCACTTATCTCTTTGTGCAAAGACACCCTAGCTTTGATGGCATATTTTATTTAAAAAATTCTCTTGTTTGTTTGAGTGAAGGCAGTTTTGTTTCTAATCGAAGTCTTGTAATCAGGGTAGACCTCAGGTATCCTGTTATTAATCTCAATGTGTTGTTTTGAATTTATAAGTTTATTACACACAATTGTGTTCATGAAACTTTTACATATTTACAGGTAGAGCTTAAATATACCTTAGATGTGGAGGTATCTGAGGGTGGCTCAAACTTCAGCGTAGGTCAGCGCCAGCTTGTGTGCCTAGCTCGAGCTATTCTAAGAAACAACAAAATATTAGTATTAGATGAAGCCACAGCAAATGTTGATCCTGAGTGAGTACCTTTATTAACTTCTCATACTTTTGAAGGAACATAAGATTAAAGCATTGAGTTATTAATTTCTTAATTGCAGGACTGATATGCTCATTCAGAAAACAATTCGGAGAAAGTTTACAAACTGCACTGTACTAACTATAGCACATCGTCTCCATTCCATTATGGATTCTGACCGTATAATAGTTATGGATGCAGGCTGCGTAATGGTAAATAACTTCCTCTTTTGTAAATGTTACTTCTCTAAATAAACCTATCAACTGATATGGAATCATAATATGATAAAGTATACACACAATAATTTTTAATAACATAATATTTTCTGTATCTAGGAATATGATCACCCTTATGTACTACTGCAAAACAAATTTGGTGTTTTCTCCAAATTAGTGGCTGAAACTGGAGATAATATGGTTCACGAACTGCACAGAAAGGCTGAAGATGTAAGTTAACATTTAATTCATATTTTCTAAATTTTAAATAAACATGCTACAAAAAGACTGCACTTTGGGTTACTTCGATTCATGCCTAAAATTAAATAATTGACATTATTTTGCATTCACTTACTCCATGGTTGAGTTCATTTTACATACTCCTTAATGTGTCTCCATCAGTTTCAGATATAAATGAACATAATTTTGATGCATGTCAAAACCTCACAAATACAGAAATTTACCTTTTAACTGTTATACACAACACAGTATTTCTGTTAAAATGCAGTTAAAAATAATAAATTATTCCACATACTTCTCTCAAACAAATACATAATATGGGGCAGATGTTGCATTAATAAAGTAAAGGAACAGGAAGATTAGCAGTATTTAATGGCCATTAGCAGGGAATTTTTTTATATATAATTAAAAAAAGCTTCCAAGTAATAATATTCTTTTTAATTATATATATATATATATATATATATATATATATATATAATTAATGGGGAAAGGACAGAGAGATAGAAAGAAGATGACTTACCTGAGGTTCATAGATGGTAGACACCTTGTGAGGTGATCACTGGAAATGTCTTCCTAACCTTCTGATGAAGGGGACGGTGCCTCCGAAAATTCTAGAACTCCAAACCTCTCAAGGTGTCTACCATCTATGAACCTCAAATAAGTCACCTATTTGAATAATTTAAATATAAATCTTATAAAGAGCTAATGTCATCATGTTGAACGGGAAGAAACAATTTCTGTTGACACTAGTCTTGCACACTATACTGGTACACCAATCTCTCTCTCGCTTTCCTGAACATATAAATTATTATGATAATATCACAACTAAATTCATATATGAACACAGATTAAAATATTGAAATTCTTTTATTGATATCCAACTTGTCTTTCTGTTGTAGGCCTTCAAAAGAAAAGTTGAAACTGGATTATCCACGACTGATGAAGAATAATTGTGATATACTAATTTTCACCACCCATCATTTGTACATATAATTTAAGTATCATGACATTTGATAATTTATAGATATTTTATATAAAATAATATTTTGCACAAAATTTGTATTGTATGTTTAATAATCCTAAACAAGGTAATTTTATGTTGTTATTTCTCAGTGCCCCCATCACAGGGGTCCCAGGTTTGAGTCCTGGTGGGAGCACGGATGTTTGTGTTCGTTATGATCAAGGGAAACCAAGGTTCAGACTGAGTGAGAATCGATATGCCAACAGGAACTGTATATCACTCCAAATTTGGAATGCGTCATTGAAGGTGAAAGTAGGCAGTCATCTTGGTAGGCCTAAGCCCTCAAGAGCTACAGAGCCTAGGCAGTGAGAATAATTTCTCAAACTGAAATGGCAAAATTGGCAAATTACTGTGTGTGCAGATACAGTAATAGGCCAGATTATTACAGTCATCCCAAAAACACTTTGTTGGACTACCATTTGTCTTCAATACCCAGGTGATTCATCTTGGAATTGACTACACAAGATGTTGAAAAGTGCTAAAGCAATCTGACATCATGCATAATGAATAGCACTGACCTATTGTGAGAGACTTGGTGGTTGGGGGATCCACCTGTTGGAAGTTTCTCACGATTGGTTTATGTATTATCTGATGACTGGTAGGGGACACCCAGGTAGGTAAAACTCTTCCTCGTGTTCCTGAAATCACTCCTGCACATTATGAGCACTGTCTTTTGAGAGTAGCAATCTCAGTAACATGATAGGATGACATTTTTCTACAATGATACTTTAGTATGCTGTACTGTTCAGGTATTGTTCCTCACAAATTGAAGGACCAAAATCATGCAACAAACCACAGCTCAGCCCTCACCAACTTAACGAGTTGAACATATGTATGCTGGGTCAAAGCTTTCCTGCGGTTACCTTAAAATTCCCTCTCTGACATCACAATGATGCAACTGAAAATCTGTCAAGAGTTCTAACAATCATCCTACATTCAATAATTTTAAATTTTTCATTTAAAAAAAATCACTTTGACTGTTAAAGTTAACAACCTGGTACTTTGATATTATTACAGTTAAAATGAAATATTTTCTTAATACGGAAATGTTTCTCACGTTTCCAACCAGGTAATCTCTGCACACAGCAATATTTTCCATGGATAGCAGCTCCTTCCACTTCAGCCTGGAAGATGATGGAGTTGCTATCCATCAAAACATTGCTGTATGTGGAGATTACCCGGTTGGAAATTCAAGAAACGTTTCTTTATTCTCTTCATGAGAAAAGCCTTTGAAAATGGAATACAGTGTGTAAAATGAACTTGAGTATATATAATATACAATAACCTTGGATATACAAAATTGATACTAATATGAAACCAATTTCTTTCTTGTATGATCTATTAAAATTGTATAATTCATGGAAAATGGTGTAAAATCAAATGTGTGCGTTAAATTTTTTTGTAGCAGCTACAACTTACTTACAAACAATAAGATACAGTGTAATGTAGTTTAAATTTAAATCATGAAATCCATCGAGGCACTAATTATCTAAGTAATAGTTCATCCAGAGATAACATACCTCCAACTGAATCTGAATTATTTAAAATTTACAGCTAATGCTGCATTAAATACAAAGATATTATTTTATGTCAATTACAAGAAAATAGATATGCAAGAAAATTTAGGCTGTTACAAATTATGAAACTATATGCTAAGTGACCCTACATCCCTGGAAATTATGTTCACAGCCCTCTGTTCTGCGTTATGATAGCAGAAATAACTTGAGTGAACTGCCAAAACAATAAATGAGAAGACCTCAATTTGCCATGACTATAAATAACATATTGGGAACAAGAGTGAGATTTAACAGTGTAATACTCAAAATTCTCAACAAACCCAAGGCACATTTCTCTACCTTCAAGCAGCCATGGTGGTTCCCAAAATCTATTTTAACATATTGGGAGTCTTGGCAAAAACTCCCAACACTTCATTTTTCATAAATTCAAACCTATGTGAGATGATGATGTACTGATAATTGCAAAGTGTTATAGCATGTTGGATACATTAAAATTTTTCTAACAGATGTTATTCAGTAGCATTTTGTTACATTTGTAATGTATTCAACTATATACAACATAACATTGTTATAAGATCTCAGGAGTTTTAAGTAGACTTTTTTAAAATAAAATATTTTGTTCAGGATGGTGTCTCCTCACAAACTATTTAAGATACTGGGATGAACTTTAATGACATCTCAGAAGGATGTTTTTACAATTCTCTGCCAAGGTCATATTCCCAAAGTAGTTACTGGGAAAATGACAAGAGAATGAGGAGGTAATGTAATGTAGGTCCTCCATCAGCATTTTACAATATGAATTATAATGCATATATCTCAAGACATATATCGGTTTATTAGTCTATTTTTAAGATAATGTTGTACTCCCTTATGGGAACCAATTTTGAAAACTTGCAGAAATATAACCTCTGATAATTGAACATTGCTCAAAAGAAAAATATATACATGAGAACTATGAGAGAAACAGACACTACTTTTGTTTTGGTTACACAGAACAAGGAACTTTGGTGTCATGTTCCAAAAATGTTTAAAACTGTGGTGCTGTTGACCAGTTATCACACATCAAATTCCTATGTTTCTGAAGTAAACAAAAAGAAGCCCAAATTAATGAGACTAAATAATATGTGGATGATGTAGACAAATTATATGTCTATCTGCAACAAAAGTGGTCAATGGTAACTTTTCATCATTCATTGAATGTGGCTGGAGTTATTTGAAAATAGCGGACAATAGTCCAACAGATGATAGATTATCTAACTCCCCAAACACTAAGAAGATTTTTACATACAGTTTTTTTCAAATAACTTTCTAAATTCTCTTGAAAAATGTAGACCAATAAGACCTGTGGACTACAAGAGGCAATATGAAGTGAATTATCAAGAAGTAAACGAAAAAATGTTAACAATATAAAACTAAATATTACTGTAAACCATGTAATAATTTATTTTATTTTACATATATATAATATATCAAGAATAGTTTGACTAAGTCTTAAAATAAGTTGATAAAGACACACAATAATTTACTTATTTCAGTGAAAGAATAATTAATTGCTTTATGATACCATCATAATAATATCTTTATGAATACACATTACAATACAAGGTGCAGGGCTTTTCTCCACAGCAATAATTAATTTTTCGGCGTCAAAGAACCTCATTCTGCAAATTTTTTTTTGAAAAAACAGAGTGACTATTGGTGACTTTTACAACTGTGTGAACAGAATTGTGAGGCTCTATGCAAACCAGATGGGAGCAGGCGTATCTACTGACTCATAGTTTTCAGATAGTCAGGTGCATCTCCTTCTGACTAAAAGGCAGTCAAGTTTAGGCTGTCTTTTCCTCATTTGAATGGATACCATAGTCAAAATGCAGTTAGCAGGTACCTGCTCTCCTCTGCTGATTTTGCTAGTCTGTGACTAAAGGACTAAGACTAAGAATGGGCCCGTACTCCTGCTCCAAAATAGACAGTGGAGGACATAAAAATATTACCTTTGAATCACGTATGTGATGTGAGGCAATGTTGTGTATAGTTTTGGCTCATTAAATTTACTTCTGCTACTTTCACATTTATAATGTTGTACATGTAACACAAATATCGTGTTACTAAAATAATACTCCTTCTGACATAAAAACATCATTAACATTCAAATTTAATACAATATTTTGAATCAGTAAAAGTAATTTATTTAAAAACAATTCCAATTTATACATTGTGCCATGATTCATTAACATATTTGAAACACATTCTTACTTATCTTCAAATAACACAAATAAAAAGTTACAAGCTTTGGTATTAATCATTACATCAAGAAAACAATAGAAATATTTACACTGTACTTATAATAAGTAGGACATTCAATAATTAATAATAATAATTTCTAGCTCACACCACAAAATGTTTGGCATATAAATAGTACATAATTATAACATTTTTGGCTTTTGTGTCAAAATAATTGCAAGAATGTAAGTATGAGCAAAACTTTAATACTTTAGAGCATCAAGATTCAAACTAAATTTAAAATATGCTTTTGTCACTGGGCAACATGTGTTTAAATCATGTCCTCCAGAGTTTGGTACTTTTATTTGTCGTTAAAAGTACAATCATGAACATTGTTTCTCAAAGCATTGCTTCAAGCTATGAATAGTTTGCAGAACTTATTTCTACAGTACTTATGATAATATCTAAGACATACACACACTTCAATGACCTGATAAGAAAGTATACAACAAACAATTCCTTTTAGTAAAATTGGAATTAAATTACATAATATTCTGGAAATTAATGGCATTGCCTGCACAAGTTACATTCATAAAATTGTAAATTCACAATTCTATACTTATGAAATAAATATAACACTGGAAATTGATTTTTTGAAATCTTTACTCTGTGCATCAAACAATTTGAAATTAAATAATAATGTTAATGGTGATTTTCCTTTCTTTTTGGCAAGTAATTTCACACTACACATAGCATTCAATATATAAACCATACACAAGTCTGTTGAGTGGATGAACTATTGCTAAATATGAAAAGATCCATTTGTAAGATATACTCAAATAGATATTTTGAAATATTAGATAGGCTGTCATCAGAAAAAAAGAGGAGCAAATATGAACTACTTTTGAAAAATATAATTACTATGGCACAGAAACCTGTAATTGAAACCTACAGGAGTTATAATGAAAAATTAAAATTAATACAAACATCAAATAGAAATGCAATATTAGTTCGGTAACCATCATAAATTTGATAATTCAATTGAGTTGTGTTTTCTTTTTGCTAAGAATTAGTATAAGCAAATATTAATTATCTCAATTTACAAAATGATTCCACAATATAAATTTTTTACCATTCGCAAATACTGGATTCAGTAAATTAATTTACATGAATGATTTTTGTCATATAAATGTAAGTTTTACAGTTTTAAATAAACTCACAGTTAATATTAATTTTAAATTTGGTAAATTAAAGGCAATAGTAATATAAAATGGAACATATATCTCTTATATTAAGGGGTATACATAAAAACACAAAATAAAAATAAAAATGTGAAAAAAAAATGACTTAACATTATTTTTTTCTAGTTATTACAAAAATCATTCAAACATTAATTTATATAATATATTGGTTTCAATTTTGATATTATGATGAAATTTAATGTATGAAACCTTGTTTGTAAATAAAGTGCAGAATGATATTAAAAAATTAACTTCAATTACAATTTCCTGTTTTAAAATATAACTTGAGAAAACTTCTTGATATTATTTGAAACTATGGGGAAAAAAATTTTATCATTGGATATCGTGAGGTCATGATTTTGGCTAATCTGATCTTTAATTTCATATATAATTCTGTTAACATTGAAGTTAAAAACAAAAATTAATACTAAGGTAGGCAATAAACATACAACATTAAGTAGCACAAACCAGCTGACGAAAAAAAAGAAGGCTCTTTCCATTTTTCTTCACCAGAAAGGGAAGTTCTGGAGTTTCATAGTAATTAAACTTGGAAGATGGTGATTGTACATAGTTGTCAAAACCTCAAAGATATATCAGAGTGTAAAGCAAAGAGAAATTTTTAATTAAGTTAACAGAACATCTGAAACTATACAGCAAATAATGATAAAACAGTTGCATGTTAAAGAAAGTAAAAAATATATGATAATAAAAATGTAGGTAACTGTACATAGAATTCAGAAACAGTTTGGGTTGTTCCATGGTATTTTGACAAAGAATTATATGAAATAAAATATGTCAATACAGAAATTGCATCTAATTATAGTCAAATTGTAATCAAAGAGCAGAAAGAACAATAGACCAATGCTTTGAACTCTAAATATAGTAATAAGTAAAAAACATCAATTCTGAGTGACATTGGTCCAGTCCACCCCAGCTGTCAAAAGCGTTTTGCACGAGTGATGGAACATTTAGACAAAAATGTTTTTGTAAACAAAATCCACCATTATTTCAAATCCACGAAGGCATAATTTTTGATAATTAAAAAAATATTTTTTAATATTATCTAAGTATCATACAGAAAAACTCCTGAAAGATACACATTTTGGCAAGAATATTTTCCCATGCTAGACTATATAAATTACACAATTAGATTCTTATTATATAAAATTAGGAACTACAATTATTCAGTAATAAGCAATAATCAAAAGGATTTTATGTTGGCATACTGGGAAAAATATAAATGATAAATGCATGAAGAAAGATAATCCATTTTCTGCAATTACAGATGTGAGCAACACAATTAAGCAATATTATGTTATAAATATAATACATATTGCACTTTAATTGTTCTATAAATTGTAATGTTAGAATCTGCGTATATTCACAATGGCACAAAAATAATATAAAACTGAAGTTATATACATTGAGAATAAAAAAGAGGAAATTATTCAAATAGGTTTATTAGATTAGCTTATCTGTACCCAAACTGACAGTGCAGAACACACCATTATTAAAAACAAAAAGTGGCATTTATAGAAAATGAATCAAAATGTCTATCTGGGAATAGATTTCTGTAAATCAACATTTGTATTGCCATAATTAACAAAATATACTGCACATAATCTGCCATAACTTTGTATTTTACTCCATTTTAATGCATAAACTGGGTTTTTTAGTTTATAACAATTTATACTATTGATATGTAATTTATTTTGTTTTATTATTAATTAACTGATTAACTATCTTTTCCTTCCCAAATAAACTGGGAAAACTGAGGTCATAATGGATAAAAAATTTGAAAATATAAAGTTTCCAATTTCTTAAATATATGGCATTAAGAAAAATTTTATTCATATACAACCAATTTAACCAAATTTTTATTCAACAACAGATGCCTTTAAAATCTTAGTGGTTGAATATATATAATTATATATATATATATAATGATATGTTCAAAAGATTTAAGTACTACCAAGCAGCATCAATTTAAGAATTTGAAATATACAATAAATATAATGTCTAACAAATAGAAAATCAAGTGCTTGAATGGAGAAATTTGTAAAAACTAGTTAGATAAAATTTATCAAAAAACCCAATAACTTTCTGAACTTCTTTTGATTATTCTTTTAATGTAGCACAGCTTTCATGAATTATAAAAGTTTGAAACCAAGGCAAATTTTACTTATAAATAACCCAATCCCATTATTGAGTTTCTTCGGATATTCCACATCTTAGTAAAGATGGACAAAAGGATAGATGAGAAGCAAATCTGATAGAAGGATATCGGCGAAACCCAATCAAACAGGTTAGGTTTAACCCCGTGAAAGAGAGCGAGATACATTTAGCAGAAAAAAAAAATTAGAGTAAGAAACAGAGTAATAGAAATTACTCAGTGTTATGAACAGTAAATAAACTCTATTTGTCATCAGGGAGAGGGGATCAGATGTGTAATACAAGAGTCCATGCAATCATGAAGACGTAGACTTACTTAATTTAGCAAAGTCCGAAATAGATGGATATCCACACATACAGCACCCGAAGTTCGGAGAATATATACCCCCTAGGAGGAAGTAGAAATTGACGCCAGCTACAGGAGAATAAGTGAACATCCTTAAAATTGTCCTACAGGGTTAATTTACAAGTCAAAACTCACTGAGAATTCGTGGGAAGTCATTGATTCAATTTTGAGGAATTTTCTGTTATCTGTTCGGAATCCCATAATTTCATAAGATAATTTTAAGAAGCTATTTACATTAATTGCAAAAGAGCCATTTCTCGGGTGAGCATCAATATACCAGAAGTTCAGCTTTCCTTAATTACTCAGAATCCAAGTCGCTCAAAATTTCCTGTAGCTGACATCAACTCTCTTACTTCCTCCAAGAGGTTATGTATTCTCAGCACCCTTTCTTGTTTCTTCATTCAGGTGCTATATGCATGGATAGCCATCTCTCTAGGACTTGTATTACGCATCTGAATCCCCTCTCCCGGATGACAAACCGAGTTTATTTACTGTTCGAAACATTGAAGTAATTTCTCTCTTACTCTGCTTTCTTGGAGTAATTTTCCAATTTCTTCTCTTACTCTGCTTTCATACTCTAATTTCTTTCTTTCTGCCCTTTTCTGTTAGATGTATCTCTGCATCTCTTTCACAGGAATAAACCTAACCTGTTTTTCTCTGATATCCTTCTATTAGATTTGCTTCTCATCCATCCTTTTGTCTATCTTTACTTAGACAATGGAATACCTGAAGAATTTCAATAATTATATTAAATCCCCATTGTCAACGAACTTCAAAACCAGGATAACCCAATACATTGAGAAGATAAATATTTAAAGTTACCAAATTTGGTTAAAAGGAGAGAATCAACACTTGTAAATTACTCTGCTCAACAGAATAGTTACTTTATTATAGTTATTTTTTGCTTCACAGTTCACATAATATTTACACATTATGGAATTGGGATTAATAAAATAAATAAGTCTTTATAAATAAACAGTTATACAAAAAATAGATGCTTTTGAGGAAAAAATAATTCAGTGATATTTTGAATTCTTGCTGTACAGAAATGTACATTATAATATTGTAAAAGCATACTTTGTATGAAAGACGTTGATATTCTTTTAAGTGATTTGAATAAATTTATGTAAAATAAAGTCATGAAAGTATTTTTATAACATTATACAAATGTAACACAATATTTATTTGTTATATGAGTTATTCATTCATTACTAAGTGTGTATTATGATCAAATTTTGACAAATGTACTTACTATTTTATCATCAAATTGATATATTATATTTTTATATATTTATTAGTTACTAGACATCAATTAGTCTATTTCACTTGTGTTACATTCTTAAATAACTTATGTATATTGAAGGGTAGTTTTGTTAAGGTAAAATAAAAATAAAATGTTGACTCCTTTGAAATTTCTTATGAGAAGGATTAAATACATATCACAATTACAAAGGACTAAAAATATTCATGTGTAAACCACTTGCCAGAGTAATAAGTCAAGAAATAAAGTACTTTCAGCCTGGTCAGTCAGTCATAAAACTGTGTAATTTTGAAGTTCACATCATGACTAGTATATTGTAGGTAATTTTCATAATAATCAATACGTTTCTAATACAAAAACAATTTTCTGTATTATCACACAATAGTTGTACTGGCAGCACTTGCTTTTGGTTCAGGTTTACGCCTGAATGTAACCCAGGTATAGACCAGACTGCCTGCGACACTCACATTAATGCCCACAAAATTTACCCAAGAGAAAATGTAGTCCCCTCCAATTATCATACCCAAATATGTAATGCACACATTTTTAAGACAACCTATAACTGTTGTCGTGAGTGCAGAATTATAAAGAGTACACAGCATTACTGAATATGTGAGCACAAAACCCATCACACATGACAGCACAAACTGCCCTAGGAACAATGGCTCCATCCAATTTGGATAATTTAATGCCAAGTCAATTTCCCCTGTAACCCAAGCAAACATCACAGCTGGAGGCAGCATGAATAAGGAATTATAAAACATCAGTCCATATTTTCCTAGTTCTGCAGCATCCAATTTCTGTTTTATGAGCACACCATTTGCTGCAGTAAACAAGTCATTAAGAAGTACCATAATATAGCCTTCAGCACTAAATGCCAGATCATTACTGGCAGCTATCACAGCACCAAGTATCATAGTATAAACAGAGAGCTGTACTGCAGCTCCAGGCCGAATTCCTAGTAAATAAAACTCTCCTATCATAGTCATCAAAATGGAGAACCTGCGAAGCACCTGAAAGCAAAATGGATAATAAGAAAAATATATGTTAGTGAATCAATTATATTACAGTGAAATGAAAATTAAAAGTGTCTTGCATCAACGAAAATTAAAATAAGTAAACATTATATGTTTTGTTTAATATACTCATACACCATTAATTTATAGTAATAATTTACTAATCAAACAAGTTGTAGTTATTTAACACAGTAGCCCTATTCTTTAAATTAATTTCCACAACAGCATACACTTATCAGTATTTTCCAAAGTGAGTATAAAGTTGAAAATCAGTATGTATTGTTCCCTCATGTAAGGGATAGATAAATAGGCTACATTTAAAGACACGAGGGCCTTGTAAAATTAGCATTAGAGGGAAGTTTGAGAGGTAAGAACAGAGGAGGGAGGCGAAGGATGCAATATGCTAAGCAGTTTAGGGATGATGTAGTAGTTATGTAGAAATGAAAAGTCTTGCACAGGGTAGGTGAAGACGACATAAGAATATCAGACATACAGCCATATCAGTTACATCAACAAACAATAAACTTTATTTACATATCCAATTCATGAAAGAATTTCTAAAACAAGTATTTCAGACCAAGATATATTAACTTTTAAAGGGAATCGGAAGGGCCTATCTTACCTAAGTTAAAATAGGACCCTTTCTCTCAGACACCATTATACATAAATACAGCACTGAAATTTTCACAGCTTATTTTTAACCTTAGCATGTGAGTGAGGAAGCACAGCAAATTACTTGTTATAATTTTAACTATTCATTTATCAATTAAGACCTGTTTTTATGGAAAATTTTATAACATCTTTCCTTATAACTAACAATAATTCACTAAGTTTCCACACACACAAAAATTTGCAGCCAAGTTAATAAGAAAAAACATAGTTCAGAGATCAAAGTATTAGTAGGTGTGAATTAATTAAAAAATAATATGAATTATAATAGTAACGAATGCTCAAAGGTCAAAAATAGAATAATTTAAATTAAGATAGAACTTCACCAACTTCTAGGACCTCTTCAGTTCCTTAGTTAATCCAGGGCCAAAATGAGGGACGTTGCAGTAGCAACACAAAATTCCAATAAGATTTTAATTAATGAACTGAAGAAAGTTGGTGATAAAAAATCTTAAATTAAATCTCTTTTATTTCCGACTTTCGGCCATTCATTGCATTTTATTCATAATATTAAGTCAGATTAATTAATTGATTTTATTTATAATAGTAGCATTTTTATCAAAGTATAAGTTATTAATTTGATAACTCATTAATTTTATCATTATAATCCATGTTTATCAGTTTATTACTTACATTATAATGTTTTATGTATCTGAAGTAATACTTACTGTTAACATGGGAAGTGAGAGCTGTTTTGTCCCCGCTAATCCAAATACTACATTTCCCATATAAACTGCAGGTAAGGGCCACACTTTAGAAAATGTATTTCTTTCAACGGAAGGAAACGTCAGCAAACCCAACCGTCTTGCACCCAATAGAGTAATTACTGTGGCCGCCATTTGTCCCAAGCCCAAAACTTGGGATGAGGGGAAACCATAAGTAGTCAATACAGTCTTGTTGACAACTGTTATGAGGAAAGAACAGGCTCCATAAAGCACAGCAGAACCCGCTCGTTTCAGGAGGATGGAAGTAGTGTCTGAGGCAGATGCCTCAGCTGCTACCCCCATTGCTGTTATCAGAAAAAATGGAATTTCTAAAATATTAAATATTAAAATATTAAATTAACAAAATACATGGAATTCATTTAAACAGGACTCTTGAGAGTCAAATTATGAAACAGGAAATGTTATGTAGAACAGATAGTCCCTAATATTTTCTGACTCAAAAGTTACTTATATATCTTAAAATTATTTTAATATGTAAAATGCAATGATTAACTTCTAACAAACGTTCTCAAATTCCTAATAAAATATGTACAATAATCATCCATTAACTTTAAAATATAAATAAGATAAGTTTTTCAACATAAATAAGTAGTTTTTAATGAAAATACTCATATTTAATAGTATCAGACAGAGAACATCTAGTACCATCTAGGCCATTTTATGATCATAGATCAAAACATACACATACACACTAATATATAATAACACCTAGGCTGTTTTATGATAAAATAGTGATAATATAGAAATGTCTGTTATGAATAGAGCAGAATAACAATTATTAAACCAAGTGAATCATGCAATTAAAAATAAATTTAATGAAGGATACATTTATTTTAATGAATGAAGTGTTTATAATTAGCAAATAGGGGTATCTGTCCTCAAGGAATGCAATGTAACTTTTTAAAAATAAATGCATTTTGAATTGGTATTTTTAAAAGAAAACTAACAAATTTGCAATGCATTTTTTTATTATTATTCATAACTGAAAATTTCAATCAATTTATAAAAATGTCACCCTCTTGAAGCCCCCCCCCCCCCCAAATTCCAGCACTTGATGTGAGGATAGTGCCTGTGGGAGTTTTCTCGCAGGCACTACTCCCCAAAGTGCTGCGGGGCTCACCTATGTCGGGAATGCAACGTACTCTCTCTGTTTTTTTTTCTTCTTCAAAGTTCTCACATGCCATGACTCCTTCACCTATTTTGGGAGGTATATGTACTGGGATCGAAAACCTTGGGCATATGGCAAGAGTTGTCCGCTGATCCAATTGGATCGGTCGACCAACTGCCTCCTAAAACTTGCGCAGACACGGAGAAGGGAATGTTGCGACCCCACAGCAAACACGTCTCCCGTCATTCGGAAGGACGTGTGAATAGTACCCAATGCCTGACCTACCTGATGCAGATTTTTTAGGGGTTGCCTTGCATCCCTTTAGGTAAAACACCAGATAGGATCCTTGACCTATAGCCCGGGGGCCTTAGTCAACCCTTGGCTACCTTGCTCTACCTTCCGCATCCCCCCTTTTCAATTCCCTTCTTATGCTATTAAAGGGGAGTTGCCTGTTTCAGGATCACCCTCATGTAGCCTGTTACTCATAAAAAAAGACAGCCTGTTACTCATAAAAAAATAGCAACCGTTGTATTATTTGGAATTGTGTGCACGATGTTCATTCTAATGAACGTAATAAATAAAAATTAATCTTTATTCAAAAACCATTATAATGTATTAAATATAAAATGCAAAGTAAAAAAATTAAAATAAATTAAACTGAAATTATTTAGAGTTTGAGTATTTATTATTATTCTAATCAAATATAAATTTTACAAAACTGCCCCCATCCAAGAACAGACGTAATAAAAATTGGGAGTAATTAAAAATCAAAACTAGAGAAGATTAAGGGCAAGAATGTTTCTACAATTTGAGAGACAGAAATGAATTCTGTGGAGAATATAAAAGTGGAATTAAATGGTATAATTCAATAAAGTAAAATGAAACTTTTCTTAAAGTTAAGAAATGTTCTGCACAGGAAACTGTTACAAAATAAACCATAGAAAAACAGACGGTATTTAAAATTATTTAGATGTTGGTAATAGGGTATATAGCGTGTACTACAATTTTTATGAGGTTATGAAATGGTTCGTGAAGTGAAGTATGCAAAAGAAATGAATTTCGGACGGAAAAATCGATAGTTCTGAATACTATGTACAGTCAAAATAAATCCGGAAATGTACCTAATGGTGGGTCTGCATGACTGTTCAGGTGAAATACGTAACATGAACACAGATCAGTTGTCTCCGCTGAAAAGAGATCGTCTATACGAAAATACACTTCAAGCTGTCTGGATGAGAATCCATATGAGCCGAGTAGGAATGCAAACCGTCATAAGCTAAACGAATTAAACACAAAATCGAAAGAAAGAGACAAAAGTGATTACCTGGGAAATTTGGAAGTAGCAGTTATCTGACAGTCCACAAAGTACAAAACATTTTATCTGGCATGTGCTGTAAAACAAAAAGTCATAATTAGTACTATACATACTTAAAAGACTTGACAATATTCAGTTCGCATGTAACTTTGTGAGTTAATATAAAACAGTGATCCATGATGAAACAAATCCTTGCATTACAATTGTGCCTGTTCATGGACAAAATACATAATCCAAGTTCTCCCTACCAATAATTGACTCCTGAAGTATTGCTGTAGGCGCCTGTCGATATGTTAAAAGGAACTAAATTGAAATACCCTGAAATTCCAAGAACAGCACTAAATGAACCGAGGACACCAACCGGTGTTCCATTCGTGCTTACGCCTTTTATCTCTTCATAACAGTAGATAAACTGCACACAGGTTGAATTATCAAACTGGCTCTAAAACACAGCACGAGAACTGAGTGTCTTGTCCTGACACGCATTCTGCTTCAGTGACAAAAATATGCATATTTGCGTTTTACTGCTAATAATTTCACAAAAAACCATGACGCCACAAAATAAGCGAGCAGCTTTTATCTTTGAGAAATACTTTAGAATAATGTTAAAAGAAAATAGCGGAATATTCAACTCCATTCAGCTTCTAGGACACATAAATTGATGCAGCAGTATTTGAAAAATTCCTACTGTGTGGCAATCACATTACATTAAGGCGAAACTGAAGACTTTCTTATCAATGTTAAAATATAATTAAATTGTTAATTTATCAAGATATGTTTTATTGGAATTTTTTGAAGTTTTTAACAATAACTAATTCAAATAATTTATTCTGGTTCCACAGACTCGCACCATAAGATTAAAAACATGTGAAAAATTCAGCGCTATGTCTATAACTGTTTCCGAGGAAAATCTGTGACCTATTTTAACATACATAGGGTCTTCCCACTCCCCTTAATACGAGTTTTCGACTTTAAATTGATATGGTTTTAGACAAAGACCTTTTTCATATTAATGCATTCGTCCAATATAAGATTTGGCGGGTCTATCAACTCATTTATACAATAAGAAAATTCTAAGCAACATTAATAAATATCAATTTGGATTTTATTAAAATTGCTTTTGAACACCTAAATAAAATTAGACGTTTAATGCAATAAATTCCTTGAATATAATTAAATTTTAGCGGCTGCTGGTAGTTGTTTTATCAAGGAGCCGCGCACTAGTATAGATCATGAGAAATAATCGCACGAGTTGTGCAGTAGGGGGAAGGAGAAAGTGGAAGGGGGGGAGGCAAGTCTGCAATTTGATGCGAACACGTTAAGAAGCATTCATTATACTCTTACGAACGGGATAAGCGGGGAGCGGCAGGATTTTTTTACATCGCTCTGAACTTACCGTAACATTTACGAATTAGCTTTACGATGTGCAACATTTTCCGAACTAAACGCCTTTTCCCCCCTTGTGTTAATTACCCCCCTCCCTCGACCTGTGTTTTCTTTTTTGTATATGACTAGCCGCTTTCACGCGTTTTACACTTCACATTACGCATTCGGATTAACCTTCAGGAGTATTGTGGCTCATTGTCTGGTAGATAATTTGAAATAAATAACAGTAAATTTATCCCAGATACAAAATTCGATGGACTGTCTCACAAGATAGGAATGTGTCGTCTTTCATCAGTAACTCGCGTGTTGGCAATGACGGCATGTCGGAAATTGTAACGTTGTAATGAGTGAATGTGGCGATCGCCATTTACGTTCATTATTGGGCGAAGAATTTCCGATATTGGAGACACTCAGTACAAGTAAACATCAAGGCGCCACAGAGGCGAGATATGGGAGTCCCGAACGTGATAGATGGACCGTTTGGTGACTTAAAGATCTGGTACCTGAGTCCAGTTCCTTGAACCCGGGAATTTTGAAGGGCGCGTCCCCCTCCAGAAATTGGGGAAAGAAATCGCGGACCAAGAGGGATTCTGATTGGGGCTGAGGGTCAGGTGATCCGCCGTGCACCTCACGGTGGGAGGAATTAGTGATATGACCTGGGAAGATGAATGGGAGAAATTTTGGCAGTCGGGCATGAACATTTGAAGGAGGAAAAGGTTTGGCGGGTGCGTGGTGGTTGATCCACGGCACGGCTAGATGTGGAATGGGTGTTGATCATTTCGGAATGGAACTTGGAAGTAGGAAGATGGAGATGAGATGAGAGATAGAGTTTGGCGATGAACATTCGAATTAGGAAGAAGTAGCGCGAGGGTGATAGAAGTTTGTTAGTAATCTAATCTAGGGGCAAACCGAAAAGAAGATAGACGGCAGCGAGGAGAAGGGGCCCGGACACCAGAATTCCTAGAAAAAAGACCAGATACCGACGGCAGAAATCATCACTGGAAGGAGAAGCGTGTCAGTGCCACTGTCTAAAATGTGTCGTGACTGTCGTTCTACTGCAAAAATCCCCACAAAATGGCTCATGAGATTGATTATAAGCTGAGCTAGTCGTGGGAAATTTTAAATTGGACCCTAAGTTTTATAATTATTACTTCTTTTGATTTCTATTAATAAATTAAATTAGTTTTTTATTTAATCTAACCAAATAAGTTAAGATTTAAAATTAAAATCGAAACCCCCCTTTATGTATTATCATATATATTCTAATGTGCCTTACAATCACAAGATTAAATGGCATAGAGTAAATTGCTTAAAAGAGAACTGAACGTCTGAGGTTACCCTTGAGTAGTAATCAGTACTTAAGAAACCCACAAAATTTGTCCTCGGCACAGGAGCAACACAAATACATTAACAGCGTTGAATATCACGGGTAAAACATTTGTGATGTTGCCATTTACAGGAACAACGCTCAATCTGTCCCCCGTCATGAGACGCACGGTGCCTGAGAATATTCAAATACTAGCTGGGTCCCGGCCTTAACCGGATACGTATTTTTATCATCCCAGTACAGCATTTTATTCAACAACATTGGTCAACAAGTGGTTTAAACGGTATCGAAAATTTAGCCGACAGTGTTCATACTATCATATCCAGTGTGATGACTCACAGAACTTTAACTCAGTCAAGAAATCTCGTGGTACATTAAACAAGCACGCTAAAACATCCCGGTGGAGTGAGGAAATGAAAACATCCCTGTACTGTAATGGAGTTGAAAATTCTCCCGGCACACTAAATGAGTTGAGAATACACGCTGTGAAGAAAAAGGTCTCGAACTTACTCTCCTTTTATTTAACTCCCCCAATCTTGCCAGAACTAGCGCAAATGGCGTTTCTGAAAAACAAAATTAAGCGTCGCGTCATTTCATTTAAAATGCGATGCGTAGTGTGAACTTTAATATTCGAATCTTAAAGTATGAAGTATGGTACATTGTATAAAACAAATGAAAAATCTAACGAAATCCGCCAAATCTTTAATAGAAAAAATGTGTCATGTGCATAATTTTTTGAAAATAACACTAAAAATTATACATTATATTTTAAAGAGGCCGTAGATACTGATTAGTAGTAAAATATACGTTTCAACGTAACATCACGCCGGGTTACCGTAACAGTGCTTGCAAATATGTCGCGCAGAACTGTATTAGGTAACAATGTACCGAACGATTTCTTTTTTTAATATCTTCATGCCTAAGGTGCGTGATGAACATGACTTGTAGTCGAAAACTTCTGCTTCTAAACTAAAACTTTTATTGAAGACTGTACGTGTCTTTCATTGAAGTTTATTCTGGCATTATTTTGTCAGACTTTTCATATCCTCAAAAAATTCTATTAAATTACAAAGTAGTATTTTTTTTGGTAATAAACTATTATTAAATCTTTTAAAAAAACACATTACTTGAGGTCTCAAGAATTCTCACTTAAATTATTCCGTTAGTCTTTGCAATTGACAACTAATCATTAAATTACAATGATTTAAAAAATTAACTAAGCATTTCAACACAGTTTGATAGCTTGTATTGAAAATATAATTGAGGAAAAGTCGAGTTCGAAATCTGACGTGGTTCCACGAAATATGTCATGCTATAAGGCGGTTCTAAATAAAACGGAAAAATGCAATGAGGTCTGCCGACGCTTTACTTACAAGTTATATATACATTTTATTATTCATGTATTTGACCATTAATACATTTAAGACAATTTATATAAAAATATTTGGAATTATTTTTATCAGTCTGTTGTTTGTATTGCAGCATGTAATTGATCAATTGCAAGGGTAACAGAAAGTAAACAAATAGCAGCCATATTGCGCGATATTAATTATGGGATTTGTCTGTATTGTCTGTCTCAATCCTCGGTGACGTCATAAGCTTTACGCTTGGTGACACATTTGCATATATATTTTACTTAAAATCCTTTAAAGTATGTTCTCGGGATTTCTCACCTCCCCATCCCCTTCCCTCCAGTGTTAACACGTTTAAATCGGTTTAAAGAATACATATACAAAGAAAACATACATCCTACTTTATTAAGTAGATTCTTTAATTTTAACGTCCGTTTTTAATAATGAGATATTTTTAGCAAACATTTTTATAACTCAAAAATATCTGATTGATACACTTTTTATGTTAAAGAAGACGCAAAAATAGAATATTATTTTAACATGGGCTGACGACAGAAAAATAAGTCTGAATCAATTATTTCTGTAACTATAAAAAATGTATGCTAATGTTCGTTAAAAAAATTAATTACTAAAAAATATGTTAATCATTATTGGTTACGGTAACCAATGAAAGTGGCAAATACCTGGTAATTGATCCTCTTGGACGAATAGGGCTTTTGAGACACCACGCGTATTAATAAACACTCTTGTAACCTGATTCAATGCATAAACTTTACAGCATGTTTTTACTTTTTTTAATGTTTAAGTTAAGATCTACAGTATAAGCATACTTGTGAAATATTTGTCAACCCGAAAAGCCGCTAGACAGCTTAGTAAATATTCCTTTGCACAAAACACACTTGAGTTGTTACTTCAAGCGGAATTGTGTTTCAAGGTGAAAAACGGAGGGGCCGCGAGTACAAAAGCGACTTGCATCGCTGTTCATACTGCTTCTAGAACTCAGGCCCTTAGGATGGAAATGAAAACCTTAAGTGTAAATCTACACATTATGTGATTAAAAATCAACCCTTGAAGGTCTAATCCAAGATAGAATGCGAAATTAATATGTAAAATAAATAAATCAGCCAATAAAGTCAAAAATATTTGAATGTAAAATAGTTAAATTTATGAAGTACGTCTCTTGAAAGTATAATAAAAGGCGACAAACATTTGACCCAACGTTGGAACCTCGTCAGACAATATATTAATAAACAATTAGGTAGGTCCGTGGACCATAAGGGCGGAGCGAATTAGTGTAAAGTAATTGCAAACAATAGGTTTAACACATCGCTATGATCAAGCAGTATCGTTTAGTATTTATGGAAAATAAATAAATAACAACGTAGTAAAATATATTAAATAATTTATTATTATTAACTATTATTAGCTAAATTACGCAGTCTTTCCAATTCTTCTCTCCTTTCTACCATAGATTTACTGTTATTAATTAACAATAAACGATTAAAATTGAATGCTGGTTTTAACAATAGTCCATCTGAAGTTTTTACACGTGACAATGCAACATATGTAAGTCCTGCTGCAAATTCGTTTTTACCAATACTAACGATAGCTTTATCAAGCGTTATTCCTTGAGATCTATGGATACTAATAGCCCATCCGAGTACGATAGGAAATTGTTTGCGAGTACACGAGACTCCATTTTTTTTGAAAGATGACGTCAAGGGAACAATCGGGATTGAATTTCGATAAAGAGTTGGTCCAGTGTATTTGTCAAATTGTACCAATAAACATAGCGGCATATAATCACTGTATACTTCACCTTCAAGAGATGAATCATAAACTATATCCGTAATTGTTCCTACTGAACCATTCGCTAGTCCTTTAGCAACCCATAGATTTCTTCTTAAAATTACACGAGCTCCTATGCACAATCTTAATTCAGCAGGTAAGCCTTGAGCATCGTCAATTGTTGCTTTAGAAGCTTCGGCACAATTATGAATAGCTTTGATAAGAGCAACAGGCTGTTTTGTTTCTTCTAGTTTATTATAATTAAATAAATTAATTTCGTCATTTAAGGCCATAATGCAAACTGCATCTTTAAATGATTGATCATGTACGTTATTAATGTAAAATCGCAAAGATAAGAATTTATAATCATTTTCAGTTATAGTGCCGTTCGATACTCTGTTAAGAGTTTCTCGAAATGACTTCTGTTCATCTCCCAATTGGCGCATTATTTGTGTCAGAAAAAAAACTTTCCTGAATTGTGTGTACAATAAACTGGCTTGTATGGATTCTATTGTTTTTCCCTTGCCATAAAGACTTGTATCACCTATTGGAGGTAACTGTGACCAATCACCAATCAAATACACACAAAGTCCGCCAAAGGGAATGTCTGAATGTGAAGGTTTGGCTTCTCTAAGTCTTCTATCAATTTTATAAAATAAATTCAATCCAAGCATGCTAGCCTCATCAATAAAAATAAATTTTACATCCTTTAGTTCATCTTCAAATGTAGTTTTTGTTTCACCTGTTAATTCTGCGTACACACTTTGCGGTCGTATCCTTAAAGTGGAATGAATGGTTTGACCATTGATATTGTTTGCTGCTACGCCTGTAAAAGCCATCAATAGAGAAGCGTTGCAATTATAATGATGATTAATTTCATGAACCATTTGATTGATAACGCAGCTTTTTCCCGTCCCAGCTTTTCCTTGAACGATTACGCATTTATTTGGATTATTCTCATAATTTCTAATTTGATATTTCACGAAAAAAAGAATGGCATTTTGTTGATCGTTGAACGTGATACTTGCTGGTGTCGAATCATTATAGGTGTTTTCTAATGCCTGTCGACTGACGTCAATGAAATTCAGATTATTATTTATACCTGGATATTTGTTGTAAGCATTTTTCCAGTCAAAGAGTAAGTCAATGTCACGATTTCCAAGAGAAACTTGGGCTGGTAAAGCGTTTGGCCTCACGGCGGCTGCAGCTATCCAATCCCTTTCATTGAAAATAATCTCTTGCCGCTGATTATTATTTTCTGGTTCATATTCTTCTGGAGTTAATAAAGACATATTCAAATTCTCCGGCGCAATTAAGTTACTACGATCATATGCATTTTTCCAAGTCTCATTTTCGCTCTTCAAATTTTCATCACAACGCCATGGCAAATGTAACATAAGCTGTTGTTTACAGAAGATATCTACATTGGAATCGATAACTTTATCAATCTTCGGGTATATTAGTACAATCTTTTCTTTTCTGTTCGTAGATACACTGTTATTCTTTCCTTTACTATGTTTTTTAGCAAATTCAAATAATAAAAATGAGACATCTGAAATAAATTACAACTTATAGAGACAATAACATCTATAATTTACTGCAATTATAGAAACAATAGAAGTTTGGTATCATATAGTACATTTGTATTTAAAAGTTTGTACCAGAAATATATAAAAGAGTTCCAATTGTGTAAAATATAGGATTGTTTGGGATAGTTTTTCTTGTAATGGTATTTTAGAATAAAATGATGTAGTGCATCCTTAATTTTAATTCATATTTGTTTTGGTTTCAACAATCGAAATTCAGTAATAATATTCAGAGACAGGCAGGCTAGAGGTGGGAATCCCAGGTGCCAAGGTGTCGTGTCTGCCTGCATGTCCAATGGATAACTGTTTTTTTCGAAGCAGGAAAAATAACCCCGAAAAAGCACCAAGGACGCCCTTCCTTTCGTCAGCACAAAAATTCCCACGCTTGACGGAGGACGAATAAGATTGGTGAAAACACGTCACACGGGGTGGCGCTTTCCCTTGGAGAAGGGGAAAATTAGAGTTTAGATAGGTGAGAAGGCGAAAAAATGGGTCAGAGTGGATCGGACATTGAAAGGACGAGGAAGCAGATAGACGAGCAATGTTGCTCGGAAGTTGAAGGGAACAGCAAGCAGAGGAAGTAGGAGAGAAGAAGAAATGAACAAATAAATAGTCAGAGTAACTTGGTAGTTGAAAATAGGACTAGTTATAGTCATATTCTAAAAGAAGAATGAAAGCCACTTTCGTAACTTATCGAAGAAAGTACAAATTTATCAGAAGTCTACCATATTAGTAAAACTAACGGCCAAGATTTAAACATTGTCAAGAAGGAAAACTGGTTTTCCTCAATCGCCGAGCAGTACAAGGCCCAGACCTTTTTCCACTCGACCGAGGGCAAATCGACAACCCGACAAAGGAAGCCCGAGAGTTGAGGAAAATTCTACTACGGAAAAGTTCCGGAAGACGCACAAGTTCATCGCGAAAGAACGTAAAATCTGTGTTACACGCTGTTACCCCGGTAATTAACCCTGACAACCTCCTTAATATATCTCCTTAAAATGTATAATTGTATAATAGTGCGCAGGAGCCAACAAGAAATTGTTTTGATATATAAATAAAATTATTACAACTTTTAAAAACGTAATAATTTGTTAAATAATTACTCCCCCTCCCTTTTATTTACAATGTAAAATAAATTAAATCAAAGTTAGATTCACAGAAGCCCACTACTTGAGAAATGATACAAGAATGGGGCCGTTCCCGATGCTGATTTTAAAGTTACCGTCGTCACTCTATACCGTAGAAGTAGCACTACACTGGATTCTTTGAATTTGCGTTCCAAATTTAAAGTACGCAACAGTGTTACTAGTGTATTAAAAGCTCTACCTTCCACATCCCCCCTTTTCAAGTCCCTTCCTATGCTATTAAAGGGGAGTTGCCTGCTTCAGGATCACCCTCATGTAGCCTGTTACCCCCAAAAAAAAAGGAAACCCCGATTGGCGGTGAAAAATTTGTAAGCCCCCCCCCCTCCCCAGCCACAAATCAAATATTTTAAATTAACCCTCTATGAGCCAAGACGACCTTGGGCAATTTTGAGGACTGCATGCTTTGGACTTGTTTACTGACCCATTTGGACCAGTCAGCTAGCTGCCTCCCAAATATGGTCGAGACGTGGAATCGGGTTTGTTGCGTCCCCACAACAATCCAGTATCCCGTCATAAGAAGGGCGTATGAGAAGTACCAAATGTCCGACCTACCTGATGCAGAGTTTTCCTTAAACTACGGCCCGGGAGACATAGTCAACCCTTGTCTACCTTGTTCTACCTTCCACACACACCCTTTTCCATCCTTTCCTATGCTATTATAGGCGAGGCCCACCAAAGTGGATAACCCTCACATAGCCATTCTTTATAAAACAAAGCATTATACGTAGCCTTTTATTTATATAGATTTTCAAGCAGATATTACAACTACTAAAGTATCAATTTATTATGAAAACATGGCATTTCTTGGGATATTTGTGGAAAATGAGATGAAGATGTAGATAGCAGAAACTATAAGAGAGCTGCAAACTTATGAGAAAATGTATTGTAACTACTGTCTTCACAAATTTCGAATTTTGAATCCCTACTAAAGACCAATGGCAAACACGACATGGCCATCATGAGTTACGTAACGTGAATATTTAAAACCTATTCCACTCTCAACCCTGTGTAATTAATAACCACGTCACTTAAAATTGAATCTTTCATTCGCAGTGAAGAGTTTTGAGGAAACGTACAGACCTTAGAAATTTGTTAGATATTTCGACCCGGTTAGAGGATTTTCAGAATATGCATTATTATAACAATTTGGAAGCAACTGGAGGACGAGAGTCGGAGTTTAACTTCGAAGTAATTTTCAAATGAATTTGGATTTGGCCCGGGGAGATTAGCCTGCCGATACCGCAGAATTGCGCTGTTGCCAGAAGCGATCGCCAAGGCTTCCACGGTACATTGCCCCTCGTAGGTCTGCTGTTCAGGTGCTTTCGGTTCTCTTCCCTACACTCATGAAGGGCTCTTCTACGCATCCTTCGTCTCTGGCAAAATATCAAAACTACAAGTAACGGCGGCTGACGCGTCGCCCTCTATGGTAACAAGCAATACCAAGTTTACTACAGGTTACTGGGAATTGTTACGCTTTCGACCAGCCACTTATAAAAATTTTAAACAATTAATAGGGGCGAGAACAGCCCAAGGATCATAAAGCTCGTGGACAGATATGACTAATGTCTAAATGTAGATGGTGATTATGTGGAGGGGTAAAGTAAGCTTCACTTATTTATTATGTTTGTTTTTAAAGTTCTTGTAGCCAAACAGTCGTAGCTTTGTGGATGACCTACGTATTTATCCATTGAATCATAACAACACAATGACGTAGGACATGTCAAATCTTAATAGTAACATAGAAACAGAAGGTATATATATATATATATATATATATAATTTTAAAACCTTAAATGATGGATTATTATGAAAATCTGAATGATGATAAAATATTTTACTGGTCAGCTACTATTCTCTATATAAAATTAATCAGATAGCAACAGAACATGGTACGCATATACTTCGAAAATTCATAGTAATACTACAACATCATCGGCAAACCTTAGGGTTTTATTTATTTTCCTTGCAGTAAGATTCCTTTTGTTATATAATACTTTTTACCTTTCGTCATCGCCTATTCTATATATAAGTTAATCAGCTTGAGCGACAGACTGCGTCCTTGTCTTACTCTTTTCTTGATTTCTGCTTTCTGAGAATGTTAAGTTAGCCGTCTCTGTGGTCTAGTGGCTAACGTCACTGGTTCGTAGCACAGAGGTCCCAGGTTCCGTTCCTGGCAAGGGCTTGGGTGTTTGTGTGCGTCTTTGTGTTCCCAAATTGAGTAAACCTTACACTGAAAATTAGATCCCCAAATGTTAAGATTAGCCGCTACTGACGTTAGCTGTTGATGCGACTTAAAATAAACTAATTTTAAAAAATTTAAGCAATGTGTTTTTAAATGAAAGAAAATGTTTGGACGTTTTAATATCGTGACAAGTTTGGGGGAATTAAAAAAACTGAAATAACGTCAGTCGGTTGACTACAGGTACATGTACCGGGATAATTTTTTACTTGCTTAAGGTATTTTTCACTGTGCGTATTCTTGACTCCCTTAGTGTACTAGTTGAATTTAAACTCCACTAAGGCAGGTTCTAAATCAGACGCAGTCGATGCATGTTAATTCACATATTAACCAAGATATTAGTGTCGAATTAAAAACTGTGTCAGACTAATTATTTTTAAATTTGTCTGTAAACGTAAGCTCGTTTATTTTATTAATTAAATCAAACGTTTAATATATATGCATTATTTAAAACTATAATAGTGCAGGTATATAAGATATTAGATACGTCTATATTTACAGAGCAAGTTCATATTTGGCACATGTATGAAAAAACACAAAATAAGCTTGTATGATTAGCAGGGAGTGTTTAATTTTTTGACAGGCTGTCTTTGAATAAAAGCACTTCTTCGCCAGGAATGCATGTACATTTAAAAAAAATTATTACTTTTAAAACCGTTAATGTAATTAGGCAGTTTATTGCATGATACAATTCCCGAATTAGTTATACTCGTTTAATGAGCATATGTTCAACTAAAGTTACTGCAAATATCATAGCATTGGCGACTTTTATAGTTATGAATCTCAGAATTACATTTGTATTGTAAAGAGTAGTTCTTTTTTAAAGGTATGGAATAAGCATTATTCCCATTCTAATGATGCGCCTTTTCATTTGTTTGTTGGCCTTAAATTTTTTCTGATATCAAAATACCCATAGTATTTGCCGATAATTTCAAAACCGATACTGCAATCTCAATAAAATCATTTATTATAGGTCTATTAGATAACTTTCGCTTCCTCGAGTCATAATCATTCAACCCACGATTATGAAGCAAAGCATAAACAAAGGATAAAATAAAATTCATCAATAATGCTTTCGATAATCGAAATTCCTGCATTGGAGTATTTATTGACGGAGAGAAAGCCTTTGACAAAGTCCATCATCCATCCCTCTTATACAAAATAAAAAATGAACCTAACGACACACTCTTCAGAATCCTTTCAAATTACCTTACAAACCGCTCGTACTCCGTCAAAATTAACAATTCTTTCTCCTAAAACTTTTCCATCTCCTCTGGCGTCCCGCAAGGTAGCGTATTAGCCCCTTTCCTGTTTAACGTTTACTTTCACGACATTCCCCGCCACCCATCCACTAAAACAATATTTTTTGCCAATGACATAGCTATCCTCCACCAAACCTCTTCCTTCACCTCGGGTGTTCGCACCGTCCAAATAGCTCTAAATGACCTAGAAACCTGTGCAAAAAACTGGAGGGTCAGCATAAACCCTTCGAAATCTACAATAGTTCCATTCACCCTCAAAACCAAACATCCCCTTAGTCGCTCATTTTGGTTCCCAAATCCCAATAAAAAAACTCCATCACTTACCTCGGACTTGTGCGAGACTTCAAACTTTCCTGGAAACCCCATCTTACGCACCTTGCATCCAAAATCAACACCAAAATAAAATTACTATATCCACACCTCAACAGAAACGCTCCAATCTCCATCTCAACTAAAAGACTCCTTTACCTCTCACTAATCCATATGCATGCTCCATTTGGGGATCTACTGCCAACTCCAATTCAAATAAAATCCAAACCAAACAAAACAGAATCCTTAGAATCATTTCCAACTCCCCCTGGTACCTTCGAAACTCTGTAATCCACAATAACATCCAAATTCCACTCATCTCCACAACAATAAAAACATGTATCTCCTCCTTAATCAAAAGCTCCATCAATCACTCCAATGACACCATAGTCCTGTCCATCTCCTCCTCCACACAACCGCAGACTCAAAAGAAAATTACCTATAGACTACATCCTTCCACTTTCCCACTCCGGCATATCCTAACAATAATTTATTCCTCAGATAGCTGGAATCTCATTCTCCGTTCTTAAACCAACTATTCCTTTACTTATCTTCATCTGATCCCCCTCCTGCCCTAAACTAATAAAACTCACCGTAAAACACTAGCCAATCAAATATTATAAACTGCAATAACTTGTTACGTCCACAGCTCTGTCGTTTCTCTCGCCTTTAAATTGATAGTTAATTTATACAAGCATTCATGTCAATTATTTATTCTGCGAATAATATGTATATAACATGTCAGAAAAACTGTAATATCTTCGGATAAAAGTTTTCAATAATAAAAAGAAACTGTCCCTTCCAAAGTACACACGTGTAAATAACTATTACAATTATAAGAGTCGATGATAAAACCAAAGATAGTTCTCATATAATTATACAGATAACTCAAATAGTAGTCAATTTATTTAAAATACCCACATAGAGGAATGTTTATAACACTTCCTTCTTTTTTATTGTCGATAACTTTATCTCTACTAATATTAATAAATGTAGCCTCAGGTATTCTTAATTTAAATCTATTGTTTTCTTTCAAAAACATAGATGTATTTTCAAATTAAACAATTGTTAGACAGTGAGATAACAACTTTATATTTAAACTTAATTTGAGATAATAAATACTGTTTTTAAAATCTGCATAAGTGAGTCATTACACTTTGAACTAGATATATAATATACCAAATTTGTTTCTTCAATAGCAAAATCTCTGCCTTTTAATATAAAACAGTTTTGCGGCGTGGCAAACAGGTTTAATCAATTTTCTAAAATCTTTTAACAATTCTATAAGACAACGATTAAATGAAAGTTATATACTATAGACTTCTACGACATTATGCAATCTTGATTAATATTATTCAATTCTTTTCTCCTTTCATAACTCGGAGAATGAACGGGATTGTTAGGTTTAAGTAACATAACTTTTCTATTCTCTACGACTTCTGCTAATGATTCCATTCTAAATTTTTATTCCAACTATCCGACGCTCAAGATTTACAATGCAGGAAATAATTTGATTTTTAGAGCATTAAAATTACCCGATATAATTTTTCGATATTATAAATCGAATTTTAATTCGAATTTTTTGTTTCTTTATTATTTATTTTTAAACTACTGCTTCCTAATCTTAATAAATAATATTCGAAACTTATTCTATTTAAATCAGCTAGGCTCAGGAACTGCGATAACAAACGACTGCTAAGGTATTCGTCTTACAGGTATAAATTCAGCTCAACCGCAATTCTATCGTGTCCATGTGTCAAGAAAGCGCTTGAGCGACGATTTCCGCAAAGACATTTGTGGTCTCCCATTCCATAAACTATTATCTGACGGGTTCTCAAGGCTAGACCAAAATTACAGCAATAGAAACTTTAATGCCCTATTATTTTCCAGAATCACAACTCCATTTATTTTGCGCCTCGTGAATTCGCTCTTTGGCAGTAATCTAAAGGGCAGCTTTAAAATGAAAGGTTATTGATTAGATCGCCAACGAAATGACTGTCATACCCAAGCTTTTCAACTCAATTCTGTTCTCATATTGCTTGGTAATAAATAGACTTTGTCTGCATTAGTTCCAAAAATAGTCTCGTAATTAGTTTGGAAGTGGAATGTAGTCCAATTTACGGGTAAGAAAAGTGAACTTACCGTGATGTCCTATATTAACTTCACATTCTTGAAGCAAACTTTCCTTTTGGTACTATCATCGTACTAATTAGACTGAAAAGAAAGACTTATCAGCCTGGAAACGCGTCCTCGTAGTTTATCACCAGCTATGGAGATTATACAAAATGAAGAAAAAATAAAACGTATCCCTTAATTTTGTAATTACATTTCTGTGTACCAGGCTTATCACTAAAATAAGAGTTGGAAGGAAGATTTGTAACGCCGTATATACCATATAACATGATTCGTTAATCAACGAAAATATAATAAATATATTTGTAAAAGAATCATCTAAACATAAAAAAATACTGAATTAAAAGTAATAAAAACAAATTAACCCGAAAATTATTATACGGAAAATAAAAAATTTACACTCTTAAAGAGTTAACGACAAAGAACTTACAAACTACGACTAGTACAGACTAATTCAAAGATAATACAAGAAACAAAGTCTAAACTTAAACTATGAAATTAAATCTTTCTAAGTTTATTTCTCGAAAAAACCGCGAATAACTTCTTTCAAATATAATTTTTTACTTAATTCATATTCAATGGCCAACAACTCTAATCCATTTAAATGAATTGAGTAGATATGGTTTTTACATAATTTGGAATTTGGAAAAGGTTCTTTCGTCGCTTATAGGCAGCATTAGCAAAATGCTAAAATTTGACCTAAGTTTAAGGGTAGTAATAAATTTATGAACGTTAACTGGGTCGTCTATCTTTGTTAGAATTGAATAAATTAGGCCTCTCGTCAGGCAACCCTAAAGCATTAAGATCGAAGGAATCAACTGCCAAAACGTGTTCAATTTTTTCTTTTCAGTTTATTTCATGCGGAATTTTTTACCGATCTTAATTTTTGCCTACCGCAAAATATATATGAATATATTCAGTATAGGTACAAATTATTCTTCATAGGATACCAGCATAATCATTGATCGGATCAAACTGATGTGACTTACGTCAATCACAATGTCTATTTCACGGACGACCCCTTTCTCATGGAAGCTACAGAAAACTAGATACAATGGAACTCGTTTCTAAAACACAACATTCAACACGTCCATGTCCTCTTATTTCACAGACCATTCATTTACTACTTCCACACAGCGTCGTGTTGACAACACACAATTTGAGGGCGTTTTAAACTCGCATAATTACCGTTGTCCTGAAGGACAACTGTTATAATCAAACGTCTATGGATACGAAACAGAAGCTTCTCCATGTTAAATATTTACATTATGAAAAAGGGGACTCAACCTCACCAGCCACCCGATAATGCCCCCCACACCCAATAGCAATAGGAACAGCATACAAAATTGATTCGAAAATTTACAAAACTATTTCTACGTCGTATACTTCCGACTTCATTAATCAGTGGAAAAGTTGCCTACAGATTGTATCGTGATTACGTTTCTTTTCCTTCAGATTCTTTATTCCGTTAAGGTATAAAGTGTATTTTGATTCCCTTAAGGTAACACGATTATTTTTAGCACTCTTAAGGTACAGGGATTGTTTCTTTTGCACCCTTAATCTACCAAAGGGTAATTTAGTTTATATAATTTTCTACTTCATCAAAGTTCCCGGAATATTTCCATTCTCTTAATGTTTTAGATTCTCTCTTAAGATACTGAGCTAATTTCATGTAAGGTACCGCCAGTATCCTGGTTAATTTGAAGCTCAGCTCAAATCGACATAGGTCGGGGTGTGCCCATCAAGGTTAATAGTCAAGGAAAAGTAACGGTCTCGTTGCCATTTTAATAACAAGTTGCCTAAATAAATATTGTGGAATCAACTCATTTTCAGGTCAAATATTAATAAATACCCGGGCAACGCCGGGACTCGGCTAGTTATATAAGGAGACAAATCACTCGCAGAAGGCCACAGAAAAGAAAACGATGAACCACAGGGAAGAACTAGTGGCAAGCTTTTCTGAGAAATATTGCTTTGGTCGAACTCTAGGCTAGGTAGCTCATTTCAGAAAAAAAAACTGACAACTTCCATGACTGAATCTATTAGATGGTAAAACAAAATTAAGACAATTTTATTGTCTCTAATAAATTTGAAAAATAATTGTGTTGATCGATTGAAAACCATGAGGCGAAAATTTATATGGAAATGCCGGTAGTGAAGCGGTTACGAACAGGGTCACAAGACCGAATTAGGAAAAGTTATATTCAGGGACAACAAGCACTGGTCCGATAATAAGAAATAATATTGGAGTCAGGATGTCAGCAAACTTAAAGTTTCTGAAATCGTGGAAACATCCAATACTACGATTCGACAACAATGGATTCAAACATTTGGGACAATCTACGAACACAACACGAGGGAATTGCTCAACTCTTCAGTGTTTGGCCAGCGTTATAAAAAGACAGCTTTTAAAAGTATTTTCATTTATTAAACTCTCCCATAAAATGTTAACTTCATCAGCCAACCCCTCACAATTTGTCAATAATTTCCAATACAATAAAATACTAAATCAGCGAAAATAATTTGATTATTTACAACTGAGCAAAGCAGCTCAATGGCAGACACGTGGTAATATTTATCATTTAACTGACACTAACAATATGATTCTATTGTCCTTAGTAAAATATGTACCCTCAGAAGAGAAATGCTGCTTGGAATATAGTAATTTTCAACATTTAGCACTGCACCTCATTTCGAATTCAATTTTTAGATTCGATTTAGAGCATTTAATTTTAATTATTGAAAAAACACTTCACTTCCTATCTAAATTTATTTTCTTAAAGAGGACTTTCCATAACAATTCTACAGATAAATTATTCCAGTTGTTGATTAATAAAAATTTGCTTAGAACTGTTTTGCTTTTGTTTCCTACTTTTTATTTTGAATAGTTCCATCTACAGGGCTTTTGGAAGTTGAACTTAATTCCAATCTACGACTTCTGTCCCGCATCAACTTTGAATAGTCTTCTTGCTTTCTCCCTCTCCCTCTTTCGAGATAACAACTCACTTCGTGACTACGAGAACACGTAAGCTGAATTTAATTGATTACCAAGTTAAATGATATTATTAACATTTAAAATATTCATTAAAAATGACAGGATTTATTCCCAAAGTATCATCTACATCTAAAGTCCGACGTCACTCCAGCTGAGGCGATGAGATAAGTTAGTGAGCACATACCAAATGACCTCGACTTAGTGACGGCCGGCCTTGTCACGTATAGGCAAACACGCAAAAAAGCTACACGTCATTAAGTGACTATGCAAGCATAATTCTGCTAAGGAAAACGTGGCAAAAGAATAAATGATTCAATATAACTCATGGTTCGTTTCCGAGATGGAATAATGGTAACAAGCGGCAAGACCTAAACAAAACTAAAGCGAGTCTCCCACGTCGTAACACTGAATGCTTCAAAGGTTAAAAGATAATTCGGCTACAAACTCCGTTAGTTAAAAGGCGATAAAATGATAGTCAGGAGCGCTCATTTTGCCCGTCACAATGAAAAGTTACAATCTACGAGCAGGTGCAACAACACACAAACAAGCATATTAATGCTTCAAAAACATCTTCATCTGGCAATTAATTGATTAGTGTGTCCTCTGGTACTGCTAGCGCATATTTTCAACCCCATCCATAATCGAAAGAGATTACACTTTGGGGTGGAGGGGCATCGCATAAAATTAACCATAAAACAGTCGAGATTAGGCTCTAAACCGGTATAATGTGAGCCCCTCAGTTTAATTCCGACATGAAAATGCAATTCAAGTTATAGGACATGAAAATATAGCAATTAATTGAAATTTTAGTTATGAATTTCACGTCAAAAAAATAGTGTTTCTATTATACACCTATGATTTTTTATCAGTCAAAAAGTTATAAAAACAATAATTAATTTCTCAAAAAATTTTATTTAGATTTTTTTCGGCAATTGGGTATAGTCATCTATATAATAAAGCATATATATTACCGAAAATTGGCGGAAACTCCTAACAAATTCAAAATAAATAATTTAGGAGAAATATATCATAAAAATTCATAAATTGACAACTGGTGAGATATTATAGAAACATAATACAATAAATCATAAATATTAGTGTATTTTTACAATTTACATTATTTTTAATAAAATAAGTCTAAATTTGTTTAATAAAAAATTATTACTCTAAACATAAGGCAATATAAATTACTTTCGTTCTTAATGCTTCTATAGCAATACATTAAGTCCCAAGGCAACAAAATCTTAAACCCTAATTTTTTAAAATATATATCAATAGTTGTATTAATTTAATATGAAAATTAAAAGTTAATTATATTATTCATTAAATACCCTTGCATCAAAATTAATTTATATTTAGGGACGGGCCACTTTATGACATTCCAGTAGAAATTTTAATTTCGTCTTTCTTTCTACCTTTCAGTTTTGTTTAATCGCATTTGCGCTTATCGTATTACCTAGCATCAAAGAAAAACATACCAAAGAACTGATTTTTGAAAGAGAAAATGTGACATAATTAAATTTATTTCTGCCAGATTATCATTACAAAATAAAACTTGGTATTTTAAATCACAAGCATGTCAGTTGTTTTTTTATTAATTAATACGTGAATGTGTACGAAAGTAACCATGTATGTGAGTAGCAATCTGGAAGACTGGCCTAGAGCCAATATCCTCATAACCTACACTTCATAATGTTAAAGTTTAACTAGGCCTGTCCACCCAACATTAAAAAGACTAAGTCACACTCGAAAGAAAATTCGTTCGACATCACGAGGAATTTCATCACTCTTCCAATTAAAACCAAACTTCAGCACCATAACCCAACGGCACAGTTGGAAGATATTTTGCTAAGCGTATTTATCTCTGTACTCGGGTTTCAACCCGAGAATTGCATTTGAAACAAATTCACCGGGAAAGCCTTCGCTCTTTAATATCTCTGTACGTTTCAAAAAGATCAATTACCAGATTTTCAACTCCACTATTAGTAAATTCCAGCTAAATAGTATAAAGAAAAAAGTCGTGAAAATAATGGCTGGAGGAGATGTATTGAACTAAAACACATATGCCGTTCCGTGAGATGCGGAAAGCTGCAATAAAAATTGTTAACAATTTAAATATTTCGACTAACGCTTGATTCTAAAAAAATTCTAACACAAATATGATAAACTACAGTCATCTTCGTCAAAAATTTCAACGAAACGCTGAAACACGAAGTTGATCCTCTCTAATTAAAATAATGCATAAATCTGAAGGCATAAAACTACACTGAAATATATTAAGCGATAGTAAATATACACCAAGTATGCGAAAGACGTAAGCAGAACCGCACAGTGAATCCCTTCGTGTGGACTTACCAAAATAAATAAGAAACTGACGCACGCTATCTTAGAACGGAAATAATAAATGAAAACATCTCAATATACTGAACAAAGCTCCTATACCGTCTCATGTAGACACGTAATCATAAATGAATTATGCCGTAACTATTAAATTGTTTACTGTCCTTAACTTTGTATTCAACCATTCTTCTTTATACGGCTAATGACGATGATGGAATATAGAAACCTACGTTATCCCGGGCACGATTTCCATAAGATGTCACATAAAATCTAATAATTTGATTAGTCTCCTCCCCGCATCAAACGTAAATTTATTTAGCTATTTTACTCTAATTTTACACTAATAACCATTCGTTAGAAATAAATTAACTTTACTTCTGATGAAACAATGAACGAAATACGTAAGCAGTTGAAGTCACACGTTAGATTTTCAAAGTGAACGCCGCGAAACTGTGAGAGTTTTCCTGTGCAAAACTGAGTGTGACAATCAGCAATAGTTATCCGACAGTCCGCTCCTCGTAAACCAACGTACCACTGTACTTTATTGTCCTCATCTGTTTTTCATCCATTCAGACAATGGAAACCACGAAGTAATCTCTAGCAGCACTTTCGCCAACGTTGACAGATCAGTTAAATTGTTTGTGTGTCGAAAATAAACCCAAATTATATTGGAAACCTGCCTCGGAAATGCAATCGAAAATTGTTTCCGGCCTCGTAATCCTCGAGTCTCCCTTACTTGACCTCAGTTTAAGTACTTAAGGGGACAAAAACAACACTCCCTGGCTTTATTTAAATCTCCCACAACTAGCAACACGTTAGTACTTGTTATACTGTAAAAGAATAAAATAATGCAATTTTATTTTTAATGGAATGGAAGTTTCTGTAAAAGTATTTTCAACTTTTTTCAATAGCACCAGTGTGTGTTATCATTAGTTATAATACTTGAAAATATTTCTAGTCTTCAAAGACTGATCATTAATCGTCTTCTAACAAATATTACACTATAAACTTAGCGACTAGATTATCACATGCTGTCATCTAGATTTTTATGGTCTCTTTCCTCTTCACTCACGCATGTGCTCTGCTTTTCTTCTGGAATGGTGTTGACAGTGAGTTGTCGGGTCACTGAGGTGACGTGGAGGTTAAGGTTCGCTTTATGTTTCCTATAAACTTTATTTTGTTCCTTAATGGTTGTAATCCGAAGATTCCTATGGAGATCGGTATCGTATATCAGGGAGCATTACTATGTTTCACAACACTTGAATCTGAAACGTTTGGATATACTTAAAGTTTGTGTCACGGGCACAGCCCCAAAGCTGGATACAATACAGAAAGATTTCAATATTTTATTGTATCAGCATTCGTTGGAAATTAAAAGCTGGGAGTTCCTTCCAATTATGGACGATTAATACCGATTTCTTTTTCAATTGCATTGCTGGCTGCTTGTAGTCTTCTATTTGACCAATTTTGATCTTTCTCTACTGGATATATTAAGTTCTGTAATCTGTATATGTAGCCACCTCAGTGCCTTCCACTTTTGGGACATCGCAAGTACATAAGTATATGATATGACCCAATATGCTGCTTTGGGGTATTCCTGCTCTTATCGTTTTCAGTTCCGCATATTTATCTACCTGTTTAATTTTGAATAGTTTGACAGTGATACATGATGTTAAAATTTGTACTATGGCTTTCGGAGCATTTTGTTTTAAGAAGACTGCCGAATAAGACTTGCTTCTCTTACTGTGCCGTACAATATCGGTTATTTTATGAAGCTGATCTGGTTCTGAATGCTGTAATCGGAATTCGAATTGGGAAGCTAGTATTACGTTATTATTTTATATTATTGGCCGCATCCTCTTGAGCAGGATTTCGTCAAACAGTTTTGAGAATACTGGCAGTAGGGAAATCGGTCTGTAGGTTCTAACTTCATAGATTTGTTTTCCTAATATAATAGAGCATCAGATGATTAGAAAAAACCGAGTGCCGGCTACGAGAGAGTTATACGTGTTATAAAATAGTACACTAGTGGTCTAAATGAGCATTTGGGGAATGGACACAGAGATTGGGACTTGAATCGAGCCATAGGAAACAAGTTTCTAAATAAGTCCGCTTTTTTTAAATTGGAAATCTGAGCTGAATATAAGGTTTCTGAAGGTGAGCTAGGAAAGGTTGCATTTGATTCGCCTTGTTACGTGTCACTTGTGAGTAGTGCTGTTGTTATTACCTCAAGACTCTAAGTGTCGTACCAAAGTACGCTCCCAATTAAATTCGCTTTATCTTTCCTCGTAAAATATAGCACGAGCAACGGTTAGGAGAGAAAATTTTTATAAAAAGCAAACAAAAACTGACAAAATAGTAAATATTAACCCGACACAACAATAGACCATTAACATGCAAATCCTAACGCTCAGGCTTTACCACTGCGTTTCAGAAAGTTAAAAGATATAGTGCCCTTTTATCAAGTGGGGGGATGAATAATCCCGCTTCAACGGCTGTCTATGATCGTATTTCACATCGATTAGATAGAAAACACTCGTACATTAAAACCGAAATACGCTTTACTTGAAGAGCAAAACGAAATACATTCTGTTTTTTATGCGTTCTGAAATCCAAAACGTGTCTGGGGAATAGAGAGGCAGGTTTGGCAGAGCAGTCGTTTCGTTCGATATAAAAGACGGAAAAATAAAAAAGTTACGGTTCATTTAATCTACAGATGTGAAGGACTGTTTTAAAGCTAACGTAAAAGCATGACTATAAATTGGAACGCAACGAGAACACTCGGACTCGCACTTTGCAACTTGAATTAATATTCACAAGGTTTTCTCGGGCTTCCAATCGGGTGAAAACACAGTAATTCCACGACGTTTCGATAACTGTCATTGCTATAATCTTCACGAGAAGAAATACTGTTTTTTTCGCTCTGTTGGAAGAACGAGAAAACCTTGCGAACTACATACGTCGGGAAAGACTTCATGTAAATTATTATTAGTTAATGTGATGCAATATTAAACAGATGATTCATACGGCATATAAAATTTAAACCTCTATTATTTTAAAACGTAAACAAATTTGGTATTTCCGTAAATCAGAAGATATAATAGCATTGATTAACGATGTATTATATTTTGACTGATATTCTTATTTCTTTAAATTATGGAGCTCTTCTTGATGAATTTTATCTTCACGCTGACCTGCGAAACTAATTAACCCTACGTACTTTATAAAGACCACAAAATTTTCACTGCATTGCACAGAGTAAAATGTATTTAGCTGATATCGTCACCTAATAATAGAATCTGGTCATACACGAGGTCAACGGGACTTCGGCCTCTTTGGCAGGTGTTCCCCATAACGTATACATACTTTGCAAATAAAACCATCCTGACAATCGCGTTTTATTCACGTTTAAATCTAAGACTACAAAAACCACAAGGTAAAATAAAGGCTAGCACATAAAATTACTGCCATTAAATGTACAAATGTACGAAAATTCTTGATCGATTCGTCCATTTGAACTTTCGATTTTTGTTCTGTATTTCATCTGTTCCGGGGATAAGAAAAATATTAAAGCGATTTGACACACAACCTTTGTCGTGATTGAAGATAAGATTACAACTGTCGGCTGCACATACTGCGAGTTTTCAGCTTTTCAGTGATTTATACGCAGTTATTTCAATCACAACTTCTAAGTTTTAATAAGATCATGTTGAAAATTGTAAAAATCTTTGTCTTAGTGTTCTGAACAAATGATAATCACATATAAGGAACGTCATAGTTCCGAAACATACATTTTAAACAATAACTTTTATTGTTCCTGCGAATCTATTGGTTACTTGATTCAAAATTTTGAACATCTCAAAAAATGGGATCACATTAAAGCGAAATTTGCCGATCTAAGCTTTTAGCAATAACACACCGGGCGTTATAATCAGTGATTTGTCCTTTGGATAAACTTTCCTGATATACACGTCGCATTTAAAGGCTGATAAAACTGATCAAACCTGTTCGCTTCCGGTACTTGGAGCTGGAACGTGATTTCCAATATATAGCGGCGCAAATAACTATTACTAGGTAGAAATTAAATCGATAATTATAAAGCTTGTAAAAACTTTATCTTCAGTAATTAGAACATGAACCTTGAATTCAAATTCTGAAAGACCTGGGGAGAAAACTGTACCTTGTGCTTTACCTTTCAGCATAAGTACGGACATTACGTATTTTGTAACAAAGAGGCAACTGATATGGAAACTTTTCAAATCCGGCCCCGGGTATCTCAGAATACATAGAAATCCTGCAAAACAATATAATGAAGTTATATTTGTTCAGATTCTTCGCAAAAAGTTCCGTAAATACGTACTTAAATCCGCAAATTACTTACGAATGAGGATTGATTATGAACAGCTAAAAACCGTATGAGCCTTAATTTCCGCTTCTTATTTGTTATTAGTTAGCGTAAACAGTAGTAATTCCAATCAGACTACGGGTTAAGTTGCATATAGTTTGATCTCTTCGTTACAATTTGTAATAGGCTAAGACAACGTCTTCATCGTGCAGCTGCATGTTCTCTCTCCCCTTATTAGATAAATCGACAAACTTGCAGTCTATGAAAGGTAAGAAAGTAAACAGTGTCGATTATGAATGTCATATAATGTAGATTAACGACCCCCTGCTCATCGAAAGAGAGATTACACAGCTAGCTAGCGCATAACATGAGAAATTGTAGTGCAAGAGTCGGAGATGTACACATGATGAAGGACGAAGCATCAGGCGAAAAACGACATAATAATTTAACGGCACACTTCCTGTCCGAGGTACTGCCCAAACACCTCCTGCCCGTCTTCTATTCCAATCTTAGAACATATACTAGGGGAACTGACAGATGAACTATGAGAAATCGTTAAGTATCTGGGTGGAACTTTACGAGTTCAATAATTATTCATGCTGACAGGATTTTGATAAAGCAGGAACTGGGTAATACTTCAGAAAAGATAAAAGACAATTATACTTTGGAAGACCCAGAAATAATTAATGAATAAAATACTTGAAGGAAATATGCACAGAGAGATGAATATAGTAAATGTGTCCGATCTATTCGAAATGAACAAAATTTATACGAACATAAAACTAGCATTTATAATCAAACAAATCTCATACATAGTATTATTCATAAATGTCAAGAACTTTGAAAATAATCAAACAACTCAATAGAGCAAAAATCATCAATATAGAGGAGTTCAAGGATTTGAATTGATAAATATACATAGTCTACTTGCAGTAAATATTTCGTGAAAAAACTTCTTGTAAGTAGATAGGATACTATAAAAGACTGTAGCCACGAAAACGTTAAAACAAAGACTATCCTTTATATTTAGTATGTATATATTACAATGTCTGCGGGAAATTCGGAAACAGGCACAGTCTTCAAATAAATTACTAGTTTCAGATCCTTTTGCTAACTCAAATTAAACAATACATCTTAAAATCTTCAGTATTGTAACAGCGTAAAGATAGGGTACCTACGACGGAAAAAAGTGGATTTTAAAAACGATCTGTAAGCACGTGCTTATAATAAAATATTAAAGGTATGTATACTACGAGATAACGTTCACACAATATGAACTGGAAAAAAATTAATTCCTAGCAGCAAGCATGTTTTAAGGTGATAAGGGCGAGACGGAAGCGACGGTATCTTCAGCAAAGAACAATAGTACATGGAAAGGAACTCTCGATTAGGGCATTACTCTTCCGAATAAATATACCAGAAAAAGAACTGGAATATTTTGATCCTTCTGTATACGCAGCCTGTGTTGTAATTGAGATCGAAAGAGCCACTTGACCTTTGTTTCAGTCAGCTGCTTTAGTGACAATCAGGAGCATCCCAAATCAATGAGATCTGATATTTTCTTTGAGATTGATTGATACAAATTAATAGTGACTCATCAGATTATACCTTTACATAATAGTTGCACTAACTTGTTTAGTCACACTATCAGACAAATTATTTTGCTCTGCTTTGAGTGGAACCAGTATTTTACTGGTTACACTCTCAAAGCATGTTGTAAAGCAACATCGCTTTCAAAACTGACAATACCTTCAGTAAAAGATGTGTTACAAAAAATATACAAAATGCCTATGATAACACTAGTGTTATCAAAAAATTCAATGTTCCACTATTTAGTATGTGATGATTTTTATGAAGTTGCTTTTATAGTATCCTAATTTATATTTTATTAATACTGACAAAGTTAATTGTCTTTTGATAAGTTTACATGCAGAGAAAATGCATTAATTTGAGGACTAGTATAATTTAAAGAATATAAAATGTGCACACATGACCAAAAAAGACTGTCACTCAAAATTTTCATTACTGAGATGAATTATGGGTTTACAATGTAATTTGTGTCACATTAGTAACAACTTGTTCAGTTTGTAATTATGCATATCTGAAGGTCAAGATCATCATCAGAAATAAATATTAATATCAAGTAGGAATAATCATCAGAGTAGAACTTTAAATACTATTTCACTATGTTAAAAGATTACCAATATTTGCCTGTAAAACTAACACAGGAAGAAAATAAAGTCTGTCACTGTTATTGCCATAAGTTGTTAAATTCTTGAGGAACATTTTCAGGATTCTACACCTGGCATAAAGTAATTAAATTCTTCATTCAAACTATTTTGTTCATGCAAAAATAATTTACACTTCAAAATTATTTACAGAATTATATATAATATATACATGGTAAAATTAATGCTTACTTACATGGTCTAACAGACCAGTTTATGATAATAGATACTTTACAAAATTTATGAGAAGCATACACCAATCTTTACAGAAACCTTGAACAATGTATTATGTTTATTTTTGTAGAGACATTGATAGTAAACAGAATTTTCTTTCTAAATTATGCAATATATGAAAATTCAATTAATAAATCTTGTTAAAATATACAGTACATTATAAGTTGAGAGATCAGGTAGTTTTGGACCAAAGTAGAGCCTAGGAATCAGAATCATTAAATAATTGTCTTAACACTCCTCTGGAAGATTAGCAGTAACTAAACTACACAAAGATTACTTTACTTAAAACCTAATTAATTTGATTCAATTACTGATGTTTCTAATATAAGAGTGATAGAAATTTAAACTGAAGTAGATTCTAATATGAACTATCATGCTCTGCAATTATAAACTAAATTTATTTTCATATCTTCGTTTCCTAACAAACATATACTTCATAATTCTCATAGAGTAGCCGGGTATCTTATATGACTAGGTAAAGACGAAGTTACACTAACTGTCAATAATGATTTGTACGTTGGTCAATCTGAAATGGCCCGATAATGCGAGGAAATTTACATATATCATATTAATATCAAGTAAAAGCATGTTCTAATCATATAAACGTGCAGAATGTTTGAAATATTACCTGTAGTATGCAAGAATTAGCGAATTTAAACGAGTAGAAACATGGTTAAGGTTGACACTGGAGTCTTACAGACATAACTATAACACAAAATTCCATGATTCATGCATAATTATACCCCACCGTCATCGGAGCACTATCTGTACAATACACAACACTCACGCCTCAAGTCTGAATGAAGATAAACACACGAAATTCAACCAATGAATTTAGGTACAGTGTATCTATGTATGAGGTAGTAAGGAGACAAAGTTGACCCGCCAAGTTTAAAATCTGCACGCAGTACGGTCAATTTTATGAGTTATGATTTAAACAGAAATTAAGCATAATTATTTTCAATTGGCCAATTATTATGTAACCAAATTATGTTCCTGTGAAACAACTTTCAAAATAGTCAAGATATGGTAAATGGCAGGAAACACAGAAAAGGGGAAATCAACATTAGAAATATATAAAAGTATGTTTTTTAAATAGTCAGTATGGAATTCCAACTTGACGGCATAATTTATGCAAGTACATGATGATAAATATAAGTATTAATGTGGAGCTTAGTTTGGAAAACCTACATGAACAATTTAGCTGGAAAACTGTTGAGCTCATTGTGTATAATGAAAGTTTTCAAGAATGTAGTAGCATAACATGGAAACAGACATGTACTTAAATATTGCTTATTATACTATGCTAAAAATTATTTTGGATCTTGCAAATAATACGTATTTTCCATTAGAAAAGAATGAAAATTCCTCTGAACATGGAATATAAATACTCAAAAACTAAGACAGGAAGTATTAAATAATAAGTAATTTTTTACTTAGTACTCCATTAATAGCATTTCATTTATTTATATGCAAATATAACCATATTTTCTGCAAAAATTAAACTTAATGACAAGTAATATGCTCTGCCTGATTTGATTTTACTTCTCTTGAAAGATACACGGTATCTATAAAAACAAATTGATCTTAGTACATTTACCAACAGTATAATGCCATTCTTGTGGTACATTGTTTGTATTAAATATTTAGTCATGTAATACAATTGATAGCTGACCTTCTGTGGTCTAGTGACTAGCGTCACTGCATACAAACACAGGGGTCAGATTCAAATCCTAGCACTGGCTTAGATATTTGTGTCATGGTCACGGAGGCTGGGATTAAGACTGCTGGAGAAGTGACACACTGACCAAATATCACACCAAATTCGGAATGTATCATGTAGATCTCAGTCCGCTGTACACCTGGAAGGCCAAGGCCCTGAAAAGCCAAGGAAGAAAGAAGAAATACAATTGATTTGGGCCCCTTTTTGTGAAAATAAATTTCCTCAAAAATATGTTCCCTTACTTTTTACAGAAGAAAATTTAATACTGACATAGTGTGTTAAATTTGTAGATATGTAGATACCTATTTTACATCATTAAAGTTAAGTGAAATCAAATCTAATCACATAGACAGCTTTGTTGTTGATATTATATCCCATGCCATATTATACTGAATTCAGTTGTCACCAATTGGTAATTTTACTGTTTCTTCTACAGTATTCTATAATAAAATAAGTTTGGAAGACTCATTTGAGAATGCATATAACCTGTCAAAAATGACACAAAAACCTATGAAAGGATATCATCAATAGTGATATATATAAAAGAGAAAGTAGGTGACTTACCTAAGGTTCATTGATGGTAGGCACCTTGTGAGGTTTGGAGTGCCTACCATCTATGAACCTCGTGTAAGTCACCAACCTTCTATTAATTGTTTTAATTAACATGACAATGTCATTTCTTGACACACACATATATGTACATATGTATTCAAGGTTTTAGTTATTTAAAAGCTTTGTTCATACAATGGAATTAAAGTCATTAAAGAACTATACTTGTGTAATGGATATTATCATACTTTCTTTTATTTGAGGATATTTGTAGAGGTCCTTTTGTTTCTGATTTCTATATTTTCTTTGGCTACTGTTTGGGCTACCAACATATACCAAATATTTCTTAAAATGGCACAATTAATAATCGTTTATATCAGTTGATCAATTTGTAAAATCCAAATATCACATTTATATACCTTTCTTCAATCACACTTATAGTTCATACTTTATCATTATTATTTGAACTACAGATCTATATCACATAGTAATGTTAAATACATTCAGGAAAAGATGTCTGCACTGAAAAAATTGACTCACAATTTCATTTCAATTTGTCCTTATGATTACTATAAGTTTAGATCTTAGTGAAAAGATTATATATGAATCTCATTACTCAACACAAAAGTAATTGAAATATTTAAAAGTTAATTTTGAACCTATTCCTTTTATTTATTTGATATTTTCACATTGTTTTAAGTCATTTCCACCTACATTTGGATAGTTACAAACATCTTCTTTGGGATAAATAATCCCAACACCATTTGTCATTTTCAAAAGTAACTTAAAATGAATATCCTTCAATTACTAATGCTTTAAACAAAAATTGCAAAATTTTGAATAAAATATTAATTTTGGTTGTCTTGGCAAAAATCTGTCACTAAAGCTCACAGTGATAGTATTAACAGAAATATTATCAATATTGAATTATTAAATATAAGAAACTAAACCAAGGTGACAGGCATTATTACAATCCAGAAACTTAAAAAATTAGCTCATCACAAACATATCAAGTAGATTTACTTACTCTTTCAACAAAATTATTTCCTAATAGTTATAAAATATTTGATTGTCAGTTTCCTTAGTAATAGCAAATGCTATTACTAATAGGGCATTTATCCCTTGCTCTTATTAAATTGTTGTTATTGAATAGGACATTGCACAAGTATGTTTTGTAATTTGTAATTGAAACTCAATAATCATATTCACTGACAAATATTATTAATTTATATTGAAAACCTAGAATTTTTTAGGGATCTCTGGCACAAATGCAGTATTACTTCAAGGAACATTAGTATTTATTTATGAACAAGAAAAGCAGAAATACAATTGAGACAAGTATCTGTTTTGTGAATTGCAATGCTGTGATGTTCTTTTGAGCGTGATCTTCAAGCAAGTTTTCAAACAAAATCTTCTTTTATGTAAAACCAAGTGTAATTTCCTGAAACCAGAGAAAATACTTTATGAAAAATAAAACCAATAACATTATGTAAGTTCAACAATAAATATTAATTTATAATATTTGCACAAGGCTTTACAAAAAATAATATAATCTCTTATGTATATACTTACAAAACTTTTATAATGCAAGTCGAAAAGTTTTTAAAATAAAAAGATGCCATTTTTTGTCTCATTGGCAAACAATTGGGTAATAAATTACTTTTATATGTTTTTTGGCAATATGATATGTTAAAACTCATTATAGTTATCGCATTCAACATGTCTAAGTATGAAGAGTTTAATTATCACAAATATCTGAAGATGAAGTCAGTATGTCAACAAACTACAAAACCAAATAATTTAATATGGAAAGATAAAAGAGGCAATTCATATTTAGTATGTTGAGCAAAATATGTAACCTTTTACTAACCTTTCCAGAAATCGCTTACACAAGGATGTATTTCTGAAACAAAAAATATTTATTTCTTTTATATTAATATTTAACTATTTTTTAATGAATTCATAAATGTGAGGTCACTTACAGCAGGATTCTCTTTGTACATACACTTGTTGACCAAGAAAGCTGTTTCACAGCCATCTGAGCCCTCTGCAAAATATCATATAGAGGTATTATACACTTTCTTAGAATTGAGAAGTTAGATGTAAGATTTAAACTCACTCTCATTCTTGCATGCACCAATGACTTTGGTTCCATCTTCCTTCATGTGGTCAGGCAACATAGCAATGAGGGTCTCTGCATCCAAAGTGCCATCATCTGACATCTATAATTATAACTTACTCAGTCTGGTTTGTATATTTGGTAATTGGCATTTGATAAAGAATAAATAAAGCACTTACACTTGCAGTCTGGACGAAGATACATTTCATGTAGCACTGTAACAGCAAACATTATTCGTTAGAGCACCAAAATGCACTCAATAGAACACACTAATTATTTTCAAATCTGTATACTAATTGTTTTACTATTAGTAAGTGTTTGTTACCTTCAGTTTGGGGTCATCTTGGAAATTTCCTTTCGATGCCTCCTTCCAGATGCCTAAAAAAATATTTTATAGTTATATGTATTAGTGGCAAAATTGTTTTCTTTTATTTCAGTTTTAATGAAATGTTAAAACACATACATAACCTTCTAAGTATATTGTGAATTAAACATAACCTAGTAGTATTCTGTTTTAAATATTATTACATGGAAATACTTCTTGTCAACATGCATATCCCACATCAAATTTTTAATTATTCACTGTGTATGTTAACCCTGGATAAGTTGCATTTGTATACTAATTTTTCAAAAGCTTACGTCTTCTGTCATATCCTATGATTACATGTTAAAACTGTATTCTAGACTGGAACATGCTTTTTAATAAGTGTCCATTAGGAAGTTCTAAGAAGAATAAGAGAAGAGAGAACAATATGGAGGACTTGACCAAGAGGGGATAAATTAATAGGACATGTTTTGAGAGATGGGGGTAGTGTAAAATTAGCATTAGAGGGTGTGTGTGGAGTAAGAACAAAAGAAGGAGACAAGGATGGAATACACTAAGCAGATAATGGAGGACATGGGATGTGGTAGATATGTGGAAATGAAAAGACTTACACAGACTAGGTTATCATGGAGAGTTGTATCAGACCAGTCTGAGGACGGAATGCAAATTATAAAATATAATTATAATGTATAATGTAATTAAAGAGTGAAGGCTTTCCCAGTGAATTATATTCAAATACAATTCTTGGGTTTCATCCCGGGTAAAAGTTTGTTTCCACAACGTTTCGACGGCAAGCTCCGCCATCGAAGTCAGGTAGTGGTTGAAACCCGAGAATTGTATTTGAATATAATGTAATTAATTATAAAATGTATTTAGAACTATACCGGGGCAAGCAAGTTTTCAGCTTAAAATAATATTCTTTTTCTAATTGAAGTATTTTATTATATTGTTAACATATAATCTTATTTTTATCTTGGGTAACCACCTCTTATTCATCTTTGAAAATGTTTTTGTTTGAAGTTAATAAGTAAGTTCAATTTTCAATTCCAAACTAAGTTTAACAGAAAATGTTGAAGGTTTAGATCAGATGCCTATTATTTATATCTGATAGATAGTGTTATACTGAGAATCAAATTTATTCCTGTGCAGGGTATTTATTAAAAAAGCCCCCTCCTCTGCCATTCTAAAATATATTAATTATTTAAAATTCTACTAAAATTCCCTAGGTATCCCTTGGCCGCATGTTCTCCCATTTTAATTCACTCTTTCAAATCCCTTCCTCTGCTATTAAAGGTAAGTTGCCACCATGTAACCTGTCACCCTAAAAGTAATTAAGTTTTGTTGTCAATAACAAAATTTAAGTGATCTAATAATAATCAGAATGTGCGATATACATCTTCATTATTTGAACTTAGCCTAAAATATGCTGTGACCTTCTTGAACTCTTACCTTAAAATATAAGCTTTACTTCAATGATTTTAATTTTACATTAAATTTTTAAAGATGCTGATTATTATTTCTTTATTTTTGGATAAGGTAATTGAACTTTACTTTGCACAAATGCTCATTTGCTGTCCCTTCTCAATAAATTGAAACTGCATGTATGAAAACAGCATGTTTGTTGCATTATCTTATAAGGTTAATTAGTGGGGTTTCTCTAATATAAAAGATAACAAATCCATTTTATTTACAATTGAAAAATTAAGTTTTGTCCATCATGATAAATAACTAGAATAATCTACTGTACCTTCATCAACTCCAGTCTCTCCTTGGCATGTGGAATGCAGCTGTTGCATCATTTCCTCAATTTCATCAGCCTATAATAAAATACAACTAGTTATATGTAATTAATTAAAGCTACATGCCAGGCTTACATATTTAGAAGTGACTTGAAATTTATGCAAATATATTGTTGGAGGGGCTCATCATCATAAGGAAGGAGACTGATTTATTAGTTTGTAACCAATGAAATTTCTTATCAGATTACCAATGAGTAACACATACTCTACTCATTCTTATATTATACTCAAAAGAAGTGAGGCAATAAAGTAAATGCCAGTTTATATAATTTGAATCTGTGTAAAGTTAGGCAAACATTTTTTCACACTCTATCTCTACGTTTTCCTTATATTTATTCCAATAGTTTGTAAACCTAAAAAATCTTTTGACGTCCCAGACTATTCTGAAATCTGTACCAATGCATTTGATCTTTTCAACATCAATAATGTGAAAAATTATCGAATTGTGATTGTAAAATTTGTCAGCCTCATTTACAAAATGCAATTGGTATATTTGGTATATTTAAAAATGAATGTGTCTCAAATAAAGGGCACTGGTTTCTGAAGATCCAACAACTTGATATGTGGTTACCATGTGAGATCCTACTCTGATATTTTCTCTCATAATTTAAATTAGAACATTTACACTCTCCATTGTTGTTTAATGAAACTCAATAAACATTACTTTCACATATCGGTGTGAAGTGAAACCAAAATGGCGTGAACCCACGCTGTAGGGGAAATTAGGGTGAGATGTTGTAACGAGATACTTGATTTTATGGCTCAGTTAGTGTTGCGATCTTGCTGAGATCATATATACTGCTGTAAGTAGTGAAGTCCAACAAGACATGTAATCGGTATTTAATCCGAGCTGAATTTTAGCTTATATGCGCGTGCTTCTTTCGATTAACGTGATTTTTCCGGTTAAAGTACCACTGTGAAAATAATTTGGTGCTGAATACGGGTAACACACATTCATTAACTAAAGCACTGTATATATTGCTGAAAACTGATCTTTATAGTAGTTATTTTACGTAGGTTATAAATATTCTTAGTGGAAACCTAACCCAAAACGAAGAATAAATACTTCACACCGTATCAGTGGGGCAAGACGGGGAAGTACCCCATCTTACCCTACAGTTTTTACAAAAATCTTTGCTGATTATACAGGCTATCTAAGATGGAATTGACATACAAGAGCAAGAATCCGCTGTCAATGAATTACAGCCGAAATTGAACCTAAAAGAGGAGCAGACTCTTTTTGATGTTCCAGAAACAACTCTAGGAAGAAGAATGCACACGGAGCTATTAAAAAAACTTGGTCGAGTATTTATTAAAGATAGAGGAAAGGTTATTTGGTTTGACATCACATGAATCGGCAGAGAAACTGTAACAAAAAAAACAACAGACAATTTCTCGAGAGAAAAAAGTAGCTGGCGAAGATTGGTTGATTGGATTCAAAGTCAGACACCCCAGATAACCCTCAGGAAACCGGAAAAAGAAAAGTCGAAAGCATGGTAAAACGGTAGTTTTGACTGTCTCCTTACTGAAGTGAAGTGAAAACAGAAATAAATTTTAAAAAAGCAAAAGAAATGAAGAAATTAGAAAACGCCACGAAAAACTTGACACAAACTAAGACATAAAATAAAATGCAAAGAAACTAACAAAACCAAATTCTAAACATAGGCGGTTAAATTCTTCATCAGATTCTTCTGACTCCGTGTCTTCACTGCGGATACTTTTACACACACTACTAGAAGGATGGATTCAGTGCTGGATATGCAAAAGATGGACTAATTTCTCTTTTGCAAGAAAATAAGATGAAGGTAATGAAACTGTCCATGCTTTTGGATTGTGCAAAAATTGACCCTATCATGGCTCACTAGTAACCACGCCTAGCCCCACTAGGTTATTGAAAAAGACGCTTTAGTAAATAATTGACTTGAAGTCTTATTTTTCTATTGCAATTCACTCTACACAATAATAGTAAACAGTTACATCTTAATTTTGTTCAGAAAGTTATGTCCACAATTGTTGATTTTATTACCCCGTATTTTTATGCTATCCTGCATTGTAGCTCAATATTAGTCTGAAACGAGAAATTCGCATGCGCAATATAATGTTCAACTCCCTTTCCGCCTATAAACTAAGAATTATATGAGCTACAAACAACACAGCGCCGGGCACAGAGGCGGTCAGTTTTAAATGTTTTGGACAAAATAATAAAAAGTTTATTATTTATGAACTTATTGTGGTTTATTTTAATTAATCAAATATGATTTAAAAGAATTAATATTTAAGGGGCTGCATGTCTAAAAAGTTTCATAACTTTTGAGAAAATTACCTCACGATCGTGCAAACAATATTGCCATCATGTGTGGCTTCTTTTAAAATTAATATTCTTTATACAAAATATGTACGAAGTAATATACTTTCGTGTTAGAAATTAGTGCCTATTTGAGTTTATATTTTTACAGTTTTAAAAAATTCGTCCCTATTACATACACTTTATGTAGACTAAATAGGAAATATATTTATTACGGGTCGTGGAGTATTATCAACCCTGTATCTGTTTAAGTATTATTAATATCTTATGTAATTATCCTCGTAAAAATTATTATTTGGGCGGGTGGGGGTAGGGGTAGCACCTAACTTTGAAAACTCACGAGTAACCACCGTTAAAAAGTGCAATAAAGGTCTGATATAAAGTATTAGTTGTATTTATCTGACATTAGTTGAATTAATAACACGGCTAGAATCAAAACGTCGTGATTTTATAATTTAGGATTTAATACCTTTGTGAACTATTAATTTCTTTCTTAAGCTTACACAGATATAGTGGTGACAAATTGTATAGAAACTGGCGATTACGAGTCCGTAACCTAAATGTCAAACAGATATTACTACTACCATCTATTTACATTTTTTATAAATAATAATGTATATTACATACGAAAAAATAGGCTACTGGTCATACTTTTAGTGATAAACAATAGCGAAGATTCCCCATCCCTTTCTCCAGTTTCTCATCTTATTAATCAAATATATTTTTTATAATATTTATTTTAAGGCACATATATTTGTGATATTTGCAACTAAGTCATGTTGCAGATCTTACCAGCACCACTGTCGTGATGGCGGCTGCTACCAGGGCGATGGTCAGGACGGTCTTGGTATTGGTCATGTTGGAGCCGTGCTGTGGTAGTCATGGAGGCCTCGGGACCTTATGTACCAAGGAGGCACCGGAAGCTACCAGAGTCGCGTGTCTGTGAGGGTTGTCCCATGGCCTCCACCGCCCCCATAATGACTGTCATCTGCAACAGCGCCACGGTCAGCGGGAAGAGATCTCTTGTCCGCAGATTCGCAGTATTATTCTCCGGTGTCCTCGAAAACCACGTCCTAATTCACTTCGTCATTGACGTTTCCCATGTTGCGATCGTATCAATGTTCAACATTAGTCGAAACGGTTCCGACATGCATACACTCGCAATGAACGTTAACTTGTATTCACTGACACAGAACTAATAACGCCAACTCACTGTTATTTCTTTTATTATAGATTGAGCATCATCTTGTGGTACCTAAATTTTGAGTTGGTCTAACACAACTGATCTACGCAAAACAATGAAGACAAAAGTAGTAAAACTAACAAAACTTATTAAATAACATCATTTCAAATTTCAACATTAATCTTTCCTTTACCTGATCTGAACAAATGCTGTTAGAATTTATTTAGTATGTATCTCCACTTTTTGATTCTAAGGCTTTCAGAAATTATAAAGTGTCACATTTTGTAATCTTGTTATCTTATTTTAAATACTTAATTAACCCCTTTAAAAACTCTCTCTCTCTGTCTTTTGTAATGATGATTGACAACCATTAAGTTATATGTAGCCATGGTTATCCAAATTCTGGACGGCATTCTACAATTAAGCTGAAAGAATAGGTCGATTACCGTTAATGAACGTGTAAAATAATGAATATGATACATCGATCTCACAAGTGATTAAAGAAAATAAATGCAGATATCAACCACCATGTGGTCTATGTAGTGATCATGGTAAAAAGACTACATGGTAAATTATTTCTGATCGCAGGCAGAATCTGTATGGAGAATAATGACGAGAAAAATAATTTTTTCATTTTTAAGTAAATGGTAATTTTTATTTTAACGTATGTAATCGCATTATTTTAGCATTTCGGCAATTGATAAAAATTCGTCCAAGGTAGGTTGACATTGGAAATAATCCACCTTGCTCGTGGTCCCACATGAAATTATTTAGTGAATCCGTGAAGGTTATGAAATAGTTATCAAAAATGATAAAATGAGTGAATAAATGAAAAGATCTTTCGCACGTCTTTCTTGATTTATATTTATTATTCAATCCATTAGTCCTCGGCTCAGGAAATATGATACGTCAAATATAATATCACAAGAAATATACAAAATTTTACAATTAAGAATTGAAGGACAAAAAGAGGAAAGATAAAATTCAATCTTCAATTTTCAGTCGACGGAGGAGGCAGCAGAAGATGGTGCGTAGGTTCCCGTCGAACATGAAAAAGAAAATAAGTCAGCAGTTAAATTCTAGTAGAGTATAGTTGTAAAAAAAATTGAAGAATTTGATAAGACACCAGCAAACTGTTTTAGTCCTTCCTATCTACGAAATCTTTCCGTGATCATTAACAGAGATTTACAACTCTTTAAAAATAATTTTTGAACCTTTAAAGCTTTTATTAGTTCCGGGAGAGTATTGTATAGATTTATACCGTAATAGTGAATGCTTGTTTCAAAAAGACTTAGACTATGTTTTTCAACACGGAGCTGAGAGCGATTTCTTGTTTTGTACGAATGGATTGAACCGTTTAGAGCATATAGGATGATATTTCCCCATACAAACTTTAAAATTTCTAGAATATACGTACAAGGCAAGATTAAAATTCCAAGTTTGCAAAACAAAGGCTTGCAAGTGGTATTCCACTCTGCATCGGATACTATTCGTACGGCCCACTTTTGTAGTTTAAAAATATGAAGCGCGTGATGCGAATGACCCCATTTTGCAATACCGTAACAGATGACAGAATGAAAATATGCATGGTACATCATTTTTAATGTAGCTATGTCGGTTTCCCGAGCTAACACTCGTAATGTAAAGCAAATTTTGCCGAGCTTTCCCGATAGTGTTTAAATGTGGTGATTCCATTTCAAATTATTGTCAATCAGCAGACCAAAATGAATATAATAAATGAAACCATGAAGCATATAAAGGAGATATCCAAAATGATAATAATGAGTGGATTCATCTGCAGAGATCTCAACGCTGTAGTTTGCTTGGGTTAGGGGCGGGTTACACCAAAGATCATCATAATATATATAGAGTAGCAATTCCAGAGCTTGCCTATTGGCGGCAGCGTGACTGATATTTCCACTCCTCTTGAACCAACTCGCTCATAGCTCCATAAGCGGCAATACAAAATAAACGCTATTTTAATTTCGTAAAATCTATCTTAAAGCAACAAACCGGAAATTAAAATGGATTATTTATTTGCACAATAACTATTTTAAAATATGTAATGTACTAGGGAAGTCAAAAAGTAGGATTTTCAGAGTTTGGTAACTGCTTGTATCCAGCTCTGATCGCCAACACTTCTATACAACGTGTAGCAGATCTTTAAAAATGACAGCTCCCTTGTCGATCTGCAGCAAGGAGTAAATGAGGGCAGTGATTCACTTTTTGTTAGCGGAAGGTGTTAAACCTGCGGACATTATTCCTCGAATGCCAACACAATATGGTGACAACTGTTCATGGCGAAGCAAGATCTACGGATGGATAGAGCGCTTCAAACAGAAAAGAACTTCTTTATGGGATGAAGAAAGATCATTGTCACTGAAGACAATGTGATGTAGTCGGTGAGGCTATGGTGAAGGAAAACAGAAGAATCTCAGTGGATGAAATCGTCAATCATTGTTCAGCGTATTTCATCGTACTCGACAGGCTAAACTTTCGGAAAGTGTGTGCAAGATGGTCACGAAAGACTTCGGTCACATTCTGCCCAATGAACGGCCGACACAATAAAGGACTTGGATTTGGAAGTGCTGGAACACCCGCCATACAGTCCAGACCTGGTTCCAAGCGATTTTCATATGTTTGGACCATTAACGGAAGCGCCAAGAGGAAGATTTGCAAGTGATGAAGAAGTCATTGTTGCGATGCAAAATTGGCTTCAGATGCAACAGAAAATAAAATTTCCCGACGGAATCAAAAAAATTGTGAAACGTTGGGAAAAGTGCATTGAAAACCAGGGAGAAAAATAAGCCATGTTCCATATTTCTAAAGTTAAAATAAATACCCCTAGGAATTTATTAAATTTTGTTACAAGACTGATAAATAAATAATATATGATCCTTTTCTCAAATGTCTCTTTATTTTTTGACTTACACTCGTACAAATATCAATTTTTACGGAAGCTAAGCAAAAGTGACTATGTTTAAAATCAATATTTCCAGTTAGATACGAAGTTTATGTCAACAAATTTCTCAAAGAAAAGTTAAAAATAAATATTTTCTTATTCTAAAATGTTGTTTTTCGTTGGATCTAAATACTTGTCTTTGTTTCTGTAACATATTTTATGAATACAAATCTTTCAATATATTTTATCTTACACTACTCAGTGGTGTACTTCTAGTATAACAAATAAAATTTCAACATAAGCATTCAATGTTGTACGAGCAATTTGAATGATAAATAACTTTATTATGTAAGTATCTTAGGTTCTCTTGATAAGAATCTCTTAAATGATCATATAGATTGATCGTATTCTGATATCGTGTAATGAACGGACATGACTATCGGTTTTCAAATTTCCATTAACGGACGAAAAATATACTATTTTTTTAATTACTACACGCTTGAAGGAGACTTCGTTATGACGGCACAATTACGTTGTAATGCAACTTTGATTACTGGCATGTTTGAAAACGATATAAGTGTTTGGAAATTATATGGGGAGCCAACGTGATGGCCTCATCCTTACTTCTGTGTATGGAACTGTGTCGAAAACCGCGGGAATGAAAAATAAATAGTATGTAGTTGGCTACTACATCAAGTGATATCTTTCGCCCACTCGACCTTCGGATGTGTTTTTGTTTGTTACAGCCTCAAATCCGTAAAATTCAATTTCTTAAACACAAAAACGTCCACAATGTCAAGTCAGTCGCTGAAGAGTAGATGTTTTTAGAATATTACATATATTAACGTTTTTGCAATACTTGTATTAATGTAGTTAATTCAAAGGTGCACTTATATTGATCTTTTAGAAATACCTATTACAAAGTGTGAATGTTGTCTATTTTTTAATTGTCCATAATACTTGTTTATAGTAAAGGTTACATCGACGAACATTTTTGAGTTCAGGAAACAGAAGAAAAGGATATGGGTACCAAAATTGTAGAATAGGTAGATTTGTGAGTCGACTATGTGTGATCAGGTACATTGATCATTAGTCAACAACTCATCACTCACCCTGATATGAGATGCCAACTACTTCAGCAAACTCACAAAGGTTAATGCGATGGTGTTCTTTGGCTGGCGACGAATCCTTCAGATACGCCACTACATCGCTGTTGGCCAGACACAATTTAAATTAATTTATTGTAATTGAAAGTTTGCCATTTAATATCCTATGTCTTCAAGATATTTATCGTTTCACTCCAAATTATCATTTGTATTTCATATTTCTTTCCATTTTGTAAATTTATAAGTTGGTACTACTGACTACTCGAGTGTTAATTTTTATATTTTAATGCCAATTTCAAAGAATATTAGCATTTGCTAATTGCAAGTCATGTTGCATGGAGTAATAGCCGTATGCAAAGGAAAATAACTTCATCATGAAAATTCATATTACTATACGCTGTTGAATAATTGGTTACAGAACTTAAAAGTTTTCAGATAGATAAATTATTCTTCCTTGGCTCTGCAGCCCATTGTGGGTCTTGACCTACCGTCATGTGACACGACACATTCCGAATTTAGAGTGATGCGTGGTCAGAGTATCGATTCTTCAGCAGTATTAATCCAAGTCTCCGTGATCATGACGGCACAAACATCCAAGCCCAAGCAAGGTTTCAAACCTGGCAACACTAGCCACTATTCCACAAGTCCAACGTAAATAATTACATATTTCTTAAGCACTGCTGTTGATCTTTCAACTTCCCCAAATGTCTTTGGTGATCTGGAACTTCCATATGACTTTCTACCACTTCGCGTGGTTATATTTTTCACATGTTGTGTTTTTTACTCCTAAACTGGTCTGATGCAATCCTCTATGCTAACCTACCTTTCGCAAGCCTTTTCATTTCCACATAACGTCCCACACATCCTTCTAATCTGCTTTGCGTATTCAATCCTTGACCTCCCTCTTCTGTTCTTACCCCATACACTTCCCTCTAATGCTAATTTTACAAGACCCTCATGTCTTAAAACATAGCCTATTAATCTATCCCTTATCTTGGTCAAAATCCTCCACATTATTCGCTCCTCCCTATTCTGTTTAAAACTTCCTCATTATAGGATAATAACAATTTATTAATCTTCTCGATTACTTGATTCGGCTCTATTTTATTATAGTCATCTGAACTGTCTTTAAACTAATGTTTATGGAACATAAATAATCTCTCTCTTACTTGTAATGAAGCATGATAATTTCAGTTTCTGCAAAACCCCGCTAATTTGATTTAAAAAATCCCTATAGTTCTCAGGTTCATTTTGACTATCAATCTGTTTTCTTCAGTAGGTTTGTGATGTTTCATTCTTTGCATACATGACTTGTGCTACACGATAAATTCCTTGTTGTTGTTAAACAACTATAAATATATAACTGTAAAGGGAGTGGAAATAAATAACAGTCATAAATTACAAATAATAAAAGCTAAAATAAATGCCATTACCCTAATATTTATTGCACGAAATTTTACAATAGAAAATAGTTCCACTTTTTATGCCTTAAATATTTGAATGGTTATTATACCATGGAATTCATGAGTGTTTTCTGAAAAGGAATTACAACTGGGCCACAGAATTGAGAATTGTATTTCTGTTCAGCAACAATACCACGCAATCGGTAAAATCCTGCGATCATCTTTCTGCAGTGCGTCTTGCCAAGCAAATATGTGCAAACATAGCATTCATCTGTAAAAGAAAAAATCATTTGGAAGAGTTAATGCAACTATAAGCATTAAAATAGTTCCTCGGAAAATACGTATTTTTCGATTTTCTTTCCGAATAAAATAATTTTTTCCTTACTAGAATGTATAAATTTTGATAACAATATTGTTGTGTCATATTAAATTGGGAAATATATTTCTTTGCTGTACTGGTCTAATATCATGCACGCACTTAAAACGTTTCCCGCACACTATACAGCAATAAGGTCAAGTCTTTTATATAGTTCGCACAATTTTCTTTTCTTTTTTCTAATATATAGGCAGTGGCGGATCGTGAGTATTTAAAGTTATGTGCTGCATCACTCCAATGAACAATTTTCACGAGTGTAATTCCATTTACGTAATATATTAATAATACTACAACATCTACAGTGATGATAATACTCCACGATCCGTAATATGCTACATTTCTAATTTCGTCTAAATAACGATCGATAGACAGGAACATCTAAAATTTTAAAAACATAAAATTGAATTGGCGCAAATCCCTAACACGAAGCAATCTTTACTTCTTACATATTTTAAATAAATAAACTTAATTTTAGGGAATACTGTATGTAGGATCGTGTGGTAATTTTCTCGACATTTTGAAAGTCTTCGAAATGCCACCCGTTAAATGTTTTTTATTATAAATAACCTTCGATTAATTCAAATAAACCGCAAGTCCATAAACAGTAACCTTTTTATTAATTCATCAAAAACGTTTTAAACTGTAGGCCTATCCTGATGAGGCCATCTGTGTGTCAACACGATGCTGTGCTTTTTGTAGCTTATATCATTGTTATATCTACGAAGAACAGTGATTGGGGGAGGGGAGTGAAAAGGAAATACTGCGAATTCACATTTCTAATTACAGAAAGGATTTTCGTATAAGTATATAAGGAATGTATGCGGAAGGGAGCTCGCTGGAAGGCGGACTCTATAGAGTCTTGGAAATCGAAACAGAAATTCACACTCTTAAAATACTATTACTTTAAAGTTTCTTAAAATTACGAAATAAATCATTCCCCCTAAATTAATTAATGTGCACTGCATGTAGGTACTTTATACGTATCCTGCACAGCATAAATTTTCTTTTTAAAATAGTCTCAATCACTATGATATTGTCACTACGGGGAGAGGACATGCAGTATTTGTCATAACCCCGCAAAAATGAAATAGGACTACTTTCTGCAAGTGTTCGCCGACTGAACTTGATTCCAAAGAGCATATATGGAACCTACGAAACGCCACCATTAGTACAAGTAAATCAGTTGTTATATTAAAATTGATTTGGTAGGAATATTTTACAGTTTCATGAACTCCTTTCAATAAAACGCACTGAACACAAGGTGGTACGTACATTGCGACACAGTTTCACTTTCTTGACGACAGATGGCAGAAAAGTATGGACGTAACAAAAGCCCATCTATAAGCACAGGTAGCAAGTGGTCTTATACGGCTCGTTGGTCTAGGGGTATGATTCTCGCTTAGGGTGCGAGAGGTCCCGGGTTCAAATCCCGGACGAGCCCTTATTTTTTTTAAATGGCTTAGACACGTACCTAAATTATCGATGTACTGCATCATTTGAATATTTCTACGATTTAGGTTACCGTATAAATGCAGTGTGTTAATATCTATACGATCAGTGAGAGAGTTACAAATATTTTCAAGCTACATGCATTTTCGTGACTAGCGATTCGAACCATTTCGTTGTACTAATTGTAAAAGTAAACAAAAGAAAACTTCATTACGCGCCTAATAGCACATTTTTACGAAGCAAGTACTATTAGGTATTCCAAACTTAAAACAATAAACACCGTTAAAATGGTACGTATTATAAAAATATTGAATTTGTTTCACTAAACGCATTTACCTTATTTCTGGATACAATTGAAACATCTATTATCAATGTAATCCGCGGGTGGGCAATTCATTAATTAACTTTTCATTTGGTAAAAGGTATAAATTGTTTACTAAAAGTCAGCAAAATATTAGAATATTCAATTTATTTATTGTGCTTATTGGATATCATCTACTGGTACAAGCACATTTAATTGAAAAGTTTATTGAGACAAATTTGCCTTATTAGTTTTCTACCATATGTTTTGACATCAAAAAGTTGCGTGATGGGTCGCCAATGGCACCCGTGTTGCTATTCGACCACCCCTATACTTTTAAGTTAATATTTAATAGTGCCACGTCGATTTTGTAAGGATTATTACAATACACTTTTACGTTAAACAATTTATACGCCTTTGAAACTACTAAATGATTAATTGAAAATTAGTAAAATGGCGAAGCTACTTATACCTTGTTGTTTTCGTCAAGTTAAAACAAATAATGATGCAGACGCGTTGTGTGATATTTAGTCACACAATTTTCTCATATTCATTATATATTTGTTCGCTTCAAACGAATACAGACATTTTTACATATTTTAAATACATTGTTTTCTGGGGAGGTAATGAAAATAAGTTTAAATATGATAATGATGATTTAAAATTTAGCACAAATTATATACAGAATTTTTAAATTCATACTTTCGTTCCAAATAAGCTGCTGATTATGACTGTAAGAGTGAAATTAATAACTGTATGAAATTATTACCTGAAAATTACACGAGAAGAAATTTCTGAAAAGAGAAATAAATGAATTAGTGTAATGTTCATAAGAAACATGGTGGAAGATATTTTTTCATTGTCAACTTACATCTGGTTTTTCTTTATAGACACATTTTAAAACTTTGAACGCTGTTTCACAAACGTCGTCTGCCCCTGTAAGAACGAGAAAAGAGTTTAAGCCGACGGTAATTACATGGATCGTCAATTTATGATGGATTATATACTTACGTTCCCCTTGACAAGTCAGGTATGCCTTACTCGCTTCTTCCACAATACCTGGAGGCAATACGGCAATAATGACCTGGGCGTCAAATTGTCCCTCTTCAGTTAACTGAAAGCCAACAACGATTTACATCATCCGGAGTAACAAGGCTAAGATTAAGAAATAACAAAATTTATACTTACAGATCCCAGCTGATACAGTATGCATTTCATATAACACTGAAACAAGAAGTTTTATTTGGTTTCAGCCAGCTAATTAAACATAATTTATATTCATTAATGGATCTGCTAAGTTATGTACATTTCAATTCACCCATAATGTTCTCAGATATAAAAAAATCTCATTTAACTGATATAAATATCGTATCTACACATGAAATACTTGACTCAGCACAGAGAATAATCAATCATTAAAAGCTATAAATTTTATAAAATCTTCGGTTCGAGCGAACATATTGTCTTAAATGTAGATTTAAGTGCCGTGTTATTGTAATAATGTGATAATATGACAATAAAAGTAGATAATTTTGGGTCAATAAATGCGAAAAGCTCCACAAAATCAAAGAATTTTGAACTAAAATATTGTACTTGCCTTTAGCTTGCGATCTTCTGAAAAGTCGCCTTTCCGAGCGTTATCGATCAAACCTTAGGAAAGGAAACAAAAAAGTTAAATATTTACCCCTTAAACTAGTCGTGCATCCATACACAGAGAAGATTAATTTATTTCAATTCGTAACGGTGAAACACATCTGCTCGGACGTCGGCGGTGAGGAGTCAAAAGGAAAGAGACATTATTTGACAAACAGTGGTAATAAAACCCAAATATTTGGGCGCCAGCAGGAATTAGCCAGCGACCGCTGGAATGTTGAGACTGTGGCTGGGAATAAGCGTGGATTTTCCCTAAAAACCTTGGGGGAGGGGCAGGCGATTCATCCCAGAGGGGAATAACAATAAATTTCTCTGGCGAAGACCCATCCTTTCGGAATATGAATTAAAGAAGTGGGGAAGAAGTATTAAAAAGCCTTGCAGATGACAGGAGGGATAGAGATTGAGGGGACGAAGGTGTTGATCAGATGATATTAGTGGCAGATTGTGAGATTTCAGCGCAGATGATCACATTATCGGACAAATAGTCTGAGGAGACGAAGACTGGAAATTATCCTGAACCGGGGACAATAGCAGCGGCAGATGAGGCGTGATCGAGACCACACCGAAGTCATACGAGGAGAAGGCGCCGCTAGGTCCACATTAAGCTGACACGGTAAATACTCTGTAACCTTTTGCTGATTTCCGAGTAGATTCTGTGTTACATATTTCCGCTATATGAGAAGGACCATGTCATACGACCCTAAGTGTAGAGATCTACAATTTAGTCATAAGAAATTTATTTGTATCACTTTTGTAAATTTATGAGATTGTCATAAAGAGAGATTAAAATTATATTCAATCATTGTACATTCATAATGAATAAACATTAAAATTCAATGTAATTTACATTTTTCATGATTATAATATAAAAAGGACACTCCCCCCATATTCATTTCAAATTTCCTGAAGGCATAATTTGATATAAATTGTCTGAAAGTATATTTTTAATAAATAGATTTTTATTCTAGACAACAATTCCAGTACAAACATAATTATCTGACTTTAAGTTTACAATAAATAAAAAGACGGCCAATAAGTCAGCAATTATTTTATTGATGTCTGTTATTTTACTTTATATTGAAGTTACACTTAATATTTTTTGAAAAAATTATGTAATTGAAATTAATTTTTTGGTGGATAGTTGCTAGAAGAAGACCACAAAGTTGGACGAAACGTAATATTTGTATAATTAAATATCAACAAAATTATTGCTGACTTATTGCCGTATTTTTATTTATTCTAAACAATTCGAGTAGTCTAGAATAAAATTAGTTTTATTTGTAGCTACTGTTTCAGAATATCACATAATCATTCACAATATTTAACTCACTACGGGTTTTGACTCTGATTCTGATACATATTAACTTCAAAATGTCCGCATCTCGTCGACTTACACTTATTTTGTATAAAACGAGAAAATCTTACTTTCTGATATTCCCGTTTCAGCCACACAGGATTCATGCAGATGTTGCATCATTTCTTCCTGATTCTCCGCCTAAAACCAGAAAATGTGTATTATTTTGAAGAAAAAAAAGGCACCAACCATAAGTGTTTTCTATACAGCCGCATTTAACTTATTTCATGAGTCAATGTGTTTCATAGCCACACGATTATTCTGATTTCGCTCTTCACAGTCAACTGATTAAAGATACTTTTTGTAAAATTCAATTAAAATCTGGAAAGAATGTTAGTTGGTAAAAAATTAAGGTTTAATATTTGAAGTAAGTCTGCCCGTAAACTCATCAAAGAATTTTAATTTATTTCGTCAAAAGGTAATGCATTTGTGAAAAACGCAGTTACATCTTTTTGCCTTGTAAGTGAATCGAAAATGACAGCTAGTAGGCTTATTCTTTAATTTATTGCTTCGTTAAAAATGTAAATTATAATCAGAATCATCAACAAGGTTGAATTTTATACTGGAAGTCATCTGAAGAGATCAGTTATTTTGCGTTGCAACAAATAAATAGTGTTATACGAAAATTGAATTCGTTGTAGACAATGACCAAACAAACGAAAAGAAAGCTCATTAGTTGAGACCAGTTTCAAACTTAAACCAGCTGTGTGTACAGGCTCTCACCAGAACTGTCGCAGTGAAGACTGCTACTACGGTGACAATAGCCAAAGCGTTGACGGTTTTCATTTTGACCGCAGCAATGCAAATGCAATGACACATCCCTTTAAATACCATTGCAAGACCACACGCAGATTCTTGGTACTCACGGGTGTCGTAACGATGACAACCCAGTAATTTGCACGTTGTCGTTTCAGAAGCATCCGTCACGCGATACTCCTCGTTCGTCTACTTTCAAAAAACAACCTGTTTTACAACTGATATGTCTAGAGTTACAAGTAGATTAGTTCCAAATATTTTCTCACCGTTTGGAAAATTACCGAATTTTAATGTTTGAGGTATATAACAATTAATGAGTTATTATTGAAAAATAAATATAGAAGACTTCATAATTTTCAATATCTGAAATAAGATTATCCGATGAAAACTGAATCATAAAAGACTCGTTTTCTACAACTCTAAACGTGGCAGTGATGATAAAAAGATTATGTATAGGGAGGATGTACCAAAACTTTTTTGGTGAAGATACTAGTGAAATTTTCAGCTATTAGGTTTGTAAAGCTGCAATTGTTAATAGGTAACAATGAACATCGAAAAAGCGGCATTTATCATGAAATTCTTTGTTCAGAAAGAAGAGAGTTTTTTACTAAGACAAAAGTTACTTTTTCGTCATTAAATCGAAGTCCATCAGCGTCTGTTAAACATTTACAACTAAAAGATAATTATTGTAGTGTATAGTATCTTAATAGCTTGTTTTTTTCTCTCTCTTCAGATCAAGCAAATTAATGATCTTAGCTTGGTTGTGAGATGCTACAGAGTACACCTATATGGTGTTCTGTGAAAGAATACTGATTATATAATTTAGATGATAATGAGATTTGAAACCCATAGACTACTTTAGTGCCATCCAAATGAAGGAGAACATGAAAGGGTAAAGGTACTCATGGATTCACTAGAGACCAAATGTGATGCAGGAAATACCAGGAGCTCACCAAAACAGGACAATAAATCAGTCACCTGGCTCCTTTCTCATCAAGGCATACAAGGAAATGAAACATCTGACCAAACACCTTCACCGACGGCTGTAATTTAGCTACAACTTTTGAGGCATTGATATTAGTCTGAAGAAATCAAGCTGTATGAACCATGATCAGAGCCTTCTTATTCACAAATAGTTCCCTCCTACCTGTGATTGGTGCGGCACCCATATCACCATAAAAAACATCATTGAGACATGCACCAAATGCAATAGACAAAGAAATCAAATATTGGAACATGAACTCAATTTTCCACTCATTTGCGAATCAAGTAAAAAAAAGGTTCTGTTCATAAAAGTAATCACCCTCTATGATGAAACATAAATCTGCCTCATTGTATCCACAATATGTAATTCTATTCAATGTAACTGTCGCTCATGACTTGGCTGTTTATGTGATACAAATTTAAAAAAATTCCTGTATCATAGATCGGAACTAAGTACATGTCTTCCAATGACAGTGTGTTTTGTTGTTGGGACACAGCATTTCTGTTGAATATATTGGAGGCCTAACATACTCAATGTCTATGGCCCTGACACATACACACTCAATAGCAGCCTAAGTATACCAGCTTATGGGAACTTTTAAGTTAAAATTAATGGTAGAAAAAAAATGACAAAAAAACCCAAATCCGTCTGTTTTAAATTGTGGATAAACTAGGACACAATTTATGTAGAGGAGCACATGAAAGTAGCACTGGAGAGTCTGAAAAGTACATTCAAGAAAAATTCAGTTTGTTTTGACTTCGACAAATGCTTTAACCTTGAATGAGAAATACCAGATAATTGTTAAAATTAGGAAAATGGGGTAGGTTGTGAAACCTGCTAATATTAAAGTAAAATAAAGAGCAATAACTGACTAAATTAAGAATCCAAGCAGGTAAATAAACAATCTATCATGTATTTTTTGAAAATAATTTATTCTTATATTCATTATAAAATGAAATCTACTGACGTTAAAAATCTAAAATCCATCAAATATGAATATAGATATTATTTTATTCATTGTATATTATGATAATTAAATTTTTTGTCAGTATATATTATCAGATCTTCTCATCTAAATATAAAACATTGCACATGTAATTATCATAGACAAAGGAACAGAAGTAATAAATATTTAAATGATGGTAACATTCTATAAAGTGTACAATATTTACAAAAGTTTTGATAAAATACAAAAAAATTAAATCACTGTTAAAAAGACTACAATCAAGTATTTCCAGAAGAATCTTTGATGGTGCAGGATCCGTTAGTAAATTGTAGCTGTTTAGGATCATAAGGCCTACCAAGAAAAGGCGAACCTTCCTTGTTCCATGCTTCTTTTAGTCTTTGTGACAGTTCCTATAATCAGCAAAAATATACTCCAGTTATATGATACAATAGTATAATAGTTAATAATGTTTTTTAATGTTTAAATAATTATGTTAATAATGTTTAAATAAGGCCAAAAACAGACAAAAAAGTTAGTGAAACAAAACAAACTATAATTTAAAAAGAACTACATGTTATGCAATTTCTGTTCTAAACTTCTAGTCAAGTGGAATACTTTAGATAATATTTCTATCATAGACTACATATAACTATTTGACAAGTATTGCTCAAACATATCTGCAAATGATATCGACCCAAACATCTTCACATTTCGAGTGATGGCCAGCTGTTGACTGAGGCTATCACTCGAAGTGTTTTCCTAACCTTCTGATGAAGGCGGCAGTGCCTCCCAAAATTCAAGAATCTAAAACCCTCCATTGTGCCTGCCATCTTTGAACTTCAGGTAAGTCACTAGCTTTCTGTTTCTCTTAAATGTCCTTATTAATTGTTTTAATTAACCTGACAATATAATTTCCTGAGACACATAAATATATTCAAAAGAAAATAAATAAAGCTCATTATATTAACAGATAATCTAATTGAGTGGATAACATGAAATAATTGTGTAATACCAGATCTTGGGAAGTGGGCAGGCCTTGACGTTTTCTTTCTTCATTCCACATAAGTTCCTCAATTTTCATGTGCTCTTCTTGTGACAATTCATCCATTGGTCGAGTTGCATCTATATTTCTAAGATCTATTTTGGGTTCTGAAGTAAGAAGGCTGTCCCACCAACATTCCTTGATTTTTTCCAGATGGAGCTAAAATACATTTATATTGTTAGTGTCTAAATTCATTTTTGCTACAAATATCAAAGTAATTGAAATGCAAACAACCTGCACATATTGTCCTGGAACAAGTGTCCATATGGATTCCTCTTTATTGATAGGTCGAATAAGTTGGCCTTCAACGAGGCATTTCCACTCTCCATCTGGCATCAATACAGAACATTGAAGACTACTGGATGTGAGATTAACTTTTACAAATGAAGAACCTTTTCTCACTGATGGTGGAACTGGTATCTATAATTTGAAAAAAGAAAACTTGATTGTCAAATTGAAGAAAAAAATACTTATAATGTAAGATGTTGTTGTGGTATTCAGTCCTAAGACTGCAACCCTCCATGCTAACCTATCTTACACAAGCCTTACACATCCTCCCTAATGTGCTTAGCGTATTTCATCCTTCGCCTCCCTCTTCTGTTTTGACCCCACACACACTTTCCTCTAATGATAATTTTAAAAGACCATCATTTCTTAAAATGTGACCTATCAATGTCCTCGATATTGTTCACTCTTTCCCTATTCTGTTAAGAACTTCCTGGTTAGTAATTATATCCACCCATCTGATTTTCAGTATTCTCCTATAGCACCACATTTCAAAGGCTACTATCCTTTTCCTTTCTGCAACTCCCATCATCCATGTTTTGCACCCACATATACCACCACACACCATACAAACATTTTTAGGAACGATTTTCTAATATTCACACTTATATTACCCGTTAGCAAAAGTCTTCTTGCCTGTGCTATCCTACTCTTATGTCTTCTATACTTCTACCATCCCTAGTTATTACCCTTCCCAAGAATTCCTTAACTTCCATCAAAATATCCCTTCCCAATATAACACTCTTTCCCATACTACATTCCATTACCTTGGTTTTCCCTCTATTAATATCCATATTGAACTCTTTCTCAAGGACCCCATTCATGTCATTTATTATGGTTTCCAATTCTTCATCTTACTCCCCAAATACTGCACAGATGCACATAATTTATCAGAGTCAAGATACTTTTTGTCAATCATAATTTATCTAAAATAAGGTTGTTGCCCTAATTAAAGTAATCTCTTAATGATTTATCTATGTATTTATACAATTCCAGGCATTAAAAATAATATATTACATCATATTGTTTAATAAATGGACTCAACTGCAGCATCTTTAATCTCGAATAAAGCTAAAGGATTACATTTTAAATTAAGAGATGGATATATTTCTAATTCACTTTGAAACTTTTAAGTCCATAAGAAATTAGATCATGTGCAATTATAAAACAAACAATCAATATAAATAAAATGTTAAATATTCTGTCACAATTCACAGAGTGACTCATTTAACATATTTAACCTATCAGAGAATCACCACAGAAATTGAAAACAGTATGCATACAAAGATATCAGAATTTAAAAGATATTCTCATTTAGAGAAAATAATTTTTTAGTGGAAAAGTTTCTTTTAGTTGCAAAACTATTGTAATAAGAAAAAGAATAATTTTGTAAAATGAATTTAGCCATGGATTAATTTATTAGTAAAATTATTGTGAGGTTAAATTATATGAGAATAGAACAACACCAATATATATTAACAACATTTGCCTAGTAGTGGAGGTGGAAGGGGAATATAAAAAAATATAATGTTAAAAATTTATATAATCAAGATATTGAGGGTCACTTAGTTAAACTAGCATTTACCATGCCACCTGAGTTATAATTCAGCCTTTCACTAACTCTACAGGAATGATGAAAATCATCTTAAATGTACCACATTAATTGAATCCATATATTCAGTGTTGCTGAGGTAAAGAATAGCATCCCAGTGAATATGTGGGCATGGGAAAGGATTAATTATAAAATATTCAAACGACCTGGGATTGATGTAAAATTTGGAGGGTTCTGCTTCCCCAAGTTGAATGGCAATGATCGTCACGAGCAAGAGACTAGTATAAAATTAATTGCTTTTCTGGTCTGGTATAAATAAATACTCAGGCGACAAAATTCATTCAGCTAGTGCTATAAGTAAATGTGGATTTATGTATTTTATACACACAATATTCAAACTTGGTACAACATGTCACAATAAAGTAAAAATATTGCAAAGGTAAAACACCTCTGAAGATTGAAGGAGAAGTTTAAAAATAATTGAAAAAATTGTAGCTTATAATGTATAATATACATGTTAAGTTTAATTTCCACCCATAATTGCAAGGAAGTGACAAAAAACAATATGAAAATGAGTAAAATCCATTATTTTGGGAAGTAACTTAGTTGCATATTGAATGATATTCATCATACTGGTTAAAGTTTAGGTTCAGTCCCATATGGCATAAAGGTAAGAAGCAGAGAGAAAATGATCCAAAATGGCTATTTATGGAGGCCCTGAGATAAATAATGACACTACTCATGCCAGTTTCTTTCTTTCTCCGTGGCTCTACAGCCCATTGAGGGCCTGGGCCTACCGAGTTGACTGCGGACTGTCATCTTGCATGACACATTCCAAATTTGGAGTGGCACGTTGTTAGCGTATCAATCTTCCAACAGTCTTAATCCCGGTCTTCTCGACCATGACAGCACAAACATCCAAACCCATGCCAGGATTCAAATCCGGGACCTCTGGGTTGTGATGTTCAATCAACCACACTGTAACTTATAATGTTTGTCCCTCATGAAATCCTATAACATTCATCCAATTGACATGAAATTTTGGTGCTTTGTAGTTGAACTGATCAGAAGATTTCTGTTGATATTTTTAAGATTTAACTTCCTACTTCACCCCCTTTCAGGCAATAAGAATCTAACCCTCAAGACATACAGAACTTCAGAAGTAGCCTGTCAAGCAAGTTAACTGAGAAATAATGCCTAAATTTAACTAACATTTTATTTAGTAATGATGCATTTTAATTGCTTTTTGCAAATGTTCGGTATTAGAAATGGTGTACCTGAGACCAATTTAATCACAAGTAGGCAAAGAGATTATTGTTGATACTTGTACAATGACAGATTTACCAAGATAATATTGTTGATTTGAATATAGTATTGTGATAGTACATCTATAATCCCAGGCAACACTAGTTACCCTGCTATGTTTAAAGATGGGCAATCAATGAACAGTGTTTCTGTTTTCTATTTAAAAAAAATAATTCATAAAACCTAATGCTACAAATAAGGCAATGAAACTATAATTGTAAAACTATAATAATAATCAGTACTCGTTGAAAACAAAATTGCATTAAATATTAAATTCTAAAAAGCGTTTGTGTAGTGGCTCTGTTCATTTTAATATAGAACATTGTGAATTTTTATAATCGATCAAAATAATTGTCTGTACAAGTTTTGTTGAACTACTATTTGATAATACAAGGAAAACGACTGTGTTACTTATTGAAAATGTTTTTCTTGTACTTATCTTAATCAGAAACAATGGAAGAAATATTTCCTCTCTTTATCAGTAAATCGAAATGGCTTAGTATATATCTAAAATAAATTCAGTCTATTACAGAGAAACGAGAAAACTTTATGACCTTTCTGAAAGTAATAAAAATACAATTCTGTCATTAAATTTGGGAAATTAAAGATTTGGAAGACATATTCCCATTAAAGTTTACACTGCATTTACTGTCAAATACATAAAAATATTACCTGGGCAAGGAATTATTCTCTATATTAAAAAAACACCAGACTGCTTCAAATTGCAGTGCCACAGGGTGAACTCCACCTGAAAAGTATATTTTGTCGCTCCCTAAGCCTTACAATGTATGTACATTAACAATCTTAGATAAAGTCAGTAACATACCTGAACATCAATATCTAAAATAGTTTGTGACCACCGGTAGTTGTCTCTTACTGCTCCATTATAACTGTCAGACAAAGAAATTTTATTGGATACAGGTGATTCCCCATTGCTGGTATTTTCAATTTTACTATTAGTATCATTTTCAGGACTTTCATGTGGCTGCATCCTATATTAAGTTATTATGTCATTAGAATAAAAATTCATTTTCAGACATACATGATAACAAATAAGTTATAAATATAATTAGTTTCGACTAAATGACACTATCATCAAACCACTAAACATATAAAACTTGTTTAAAATTCCCACTAAAATGTATTAATTCTGAGGTAAGTTTTTTAATCATTTAAATAATTGCTTTGTATTCTGGTCATGTAAAATGAGTTCAAGGTTACAAATTTCTGTAGTTAATCATTAGAAAATTGTGACCCACAAGAATTAGGCAATTTAGTAGGAAGTGTTAAACAAATAAAATTGTGATGTTTGTGTACATATACAACAATTCACTCAGAATTAATTAAAAGCCTACTGCTATATATAAAAAAGAATATGGATGTCATCACCTACTGCTTTCACTGTATTAACAGTTAATAAAATATGACTATGACTAACACTCACTCTAGATTATACATATAAAACTAATGCATACCTTTCTTGTGAAGACGTAGGAGCAAAAACCTTTTTTCTTCTCGACACAGCTTTAAGCTTAGGTCTTTCATCTGCTGAAGTTACGTCACCAGACAGCACTTCTACCTCCTCTAATACTGGCAAATCATCTCCTTGCAAAATGTCAGTATCACTAGAAATTAAATTTATACTAAACTAAGAGAAAACAAAAGATGACTACAGTATAAAGAATGCAATTTAAATCAACTAAATTAACAATCAGATATAGACAAGTTTTTATTTTGTTGAATCAATATTGTCACTATATTTTGGACTTCCTTATGTAACATTACTCCAAAAATTGTACTTTTTAACAAAATAATACATTAAAACCATTTGTATTAATAAATAACAATAGAGCTAAAAATTATGATGAAGAAAATGAAGACAAATGTATAAAACACTAAACTTGATTGCTTACAAGGGCAGCAGCAACAGAAATGTGATATGAGAACACATAGCAACAATGTAATATAGAAAATACTTCATCTGTAAACTTTATCAGTTTAATTTTTGTGAAATAATGATGTTAATTGATTTACTGTTTGGAATGCATTTAATATTTATGTAATACTTCCACAAATGTATACATATTAGGTGTTCATTGCTTTGGCAGTTTCAGTCTATTTTAGTCCAGTTATTTGAGTTGTGATACTTAAGACACTTTTTATAAACATAAAAATATTACTCAGAGAGCATGAAATTATATTTTCAAAGCTCAGATAGGATGAGAAACATGGCTCCAGATAGCTTCAATTTCTTGAATAGTGACTATTTTGTGGAAGAATAAGCTTGATATAAGCAACTTATTCAAGGAAAAGAAGAACAATAGTAGTTTCATTATCAAATTGACTAAGTTAACACCGACTGGTTTCAAGTAATATTTTAGAAGCACATATGTAAAAATTAACTGAAAATTTTAAAGATTCGGTCTCTTTTTTTAAGTAATATAAACATAATTTAAAAAATAAATACGTTTATTATTAAATAAGTAAGTAATTTAGATAGGAAATCAACAATTGATATTGCCAGTCTGGGAATCAATCATATCACTAAGCACCATTTGTCAGTACAGTACGACTGAATATTAATGATAAGCACAGCTAGCAAATGTTCAGTCCTATTCCCTAAGGAATTTTATTGTTTCTTAGCCAAATGGGCAAACAGTTGATTTACTGTAGACAGCTGCCCTCTATCTCTCTATCCAAATGAGTTAATTAAAGACAATCTCACAACATCTGTAATTGTTTTATCTGCATAAATCAATTTTGCATCATACATAAAAATTTGACTTACTAAAAATATTACAAAAAATTGGTACATAAATTGCCATTAGATAAAATATAAATTCCAGTGTTAGTCTGAATGTATGTAATCTAAATTTAATTAGCTGTCTTTAAGATCGTAAGTATTTAATAAGACAGTTACATTCACATATATAATATACTTTAATAAACAATTTATTATAACATTTATAAATCTTTATACTTAAATTATTTTCTGAAATTAAGAATAATCAGACTTAATGAAGTGTAACACGTTATTAAATTCATTTTACTTGAACTGTTTTAACACATTATGGTAGTAATTTCTCAAATATAATTCAGTCAAATTATGTCTCTAGTACAACTAATGTAACCATTGTTTAATAAAGTAATATTATAGTTGGTTGTGACATGAAACTATTTATTTATTAGGTATTGAACATGAATATAGATTAGATAATTAAGGTTCGAATATTAATTATCTCCTATATTTACGATGGTGGTTTTAACTTTACAATGTGTCAATTCTAAAACAAAACTGGAAAATTTACCTGTAAGATACAGTACTACTACTTGCACACTCTTGCCATCTTCTGAAAACGTCAAGTACAATATCTTCCACAGCACCAGGAGGAAATCCTGTTTTGTCGAAATTGTTTTCCCGTATATGATAAAAATCAGTACTGTATTCAACATAAAACATTAATTAAACTGGGCTTAGCAACAACAAAAACGGTTATGAAATTAATAGTTACCATCGACATAAAAAGCCAAAAACAGCTTCTAAGAAAGGAACCGCATGTCCTAAATCTTTCAAAATTTCTAAAAATGCTTCATCATATTTTGGGCTTGACATTTTGACAATATTATCTATTTCGTAAACAAATTGAAGTTCATTGATGTAAACAATTCGAAAGATGCAAATACTTAATTATTGAACTCTTTGAACTGACGATTCTCATCTGTTCACACGGCCTGAATTTATTCTTTGGAGTTTATATGCCACGATAATAATATATATGATATATTTTTCAGATTATATAGATACAATTTATCTAATGGTCTAAATAACTAAACAGTATCCTAAGTTTTGTAGAAAATTTTAAGTTAAACAAAGCAATATTTTAATGAAAAAGATTAATTATAATTATATTGTACACATTCGGTTAATATATTACAAGAAAGCGTTGAATGAAAAGTACGTTGTATAAGGGTAATCCACGTGTGGTGGATTTCATTTAGAAGCATAGAAAGGGATTTGAAACGTGGAACGGAGAGCAGAGGCGAAAAAGGACTACATTCTAAGGATTCTACTTATAGGGATGCATGACAAACCCTAGAAAACATGTATGTTAGTTTGATAGGTTTTCTGAACTTGTTCCATTCCCATACTATGACTGGAGTGAGGGTTGAAGTGGGGGTGTAGCATTACTTTCTCCAATTTAGAAGGCAGATGACTGACTGTTCCATTAATAACAGAAGACAACTCCTAGCTTATGCACAAGTTCTTAGACTCCAGAATAAACACCTCTCAAATCAGATCGAGTCTCCTCGCTTATGGGAACCTTAGTTCAAAATCAGAGAAAGGATGAGGTGCCCCCTCCTTCCGTCTAGGAAGATTCCACCTTCGAGTGCTGACATGTTTCCTTAGGCTTCTTCCAGTTTTAAAATAACGTACATAGAACAATATACAGATTTTTTAACGTTACATTTAGGACACACATAAGAGGGTGTTATTAATATATTATTGATATTTTTTTCATTGGCATTGGATATAGTACAGACCTTTTGAATGAATTTCTCGATTTTACTATATTAGTCATAATGCTATGTACATTCTTTCAAAGAAGTAAACTTTTTTGAATAATACTTTGTATTTTTGAAGAAATAAACTACCTCACATGGTAATTGAAAACTGCGAAAATATTTTTGAGGTCTGATTCATTTAAGTTATTGAGGTATACTGGAAAAAAGAACGGAGACGAGGTTAAAATTTCATGTAGGAATTTCCGTTCCCAACAGAATTCTGGAGTATTGCTGGACCTTATAATTGACATGTTTCTACTTACGAGTTAGTCATGCTTGATTTCTAAATCCTACACATATATTTACATACTGAAATTAACGATTGCCGTAATTCTACAAAACAAATATATCGGCTTTAAGTAATATAAAGGAAATTAAATATACACACACCTAGTTTGCTCACATAAAATTAGTAGTTTGTGGTTTAAAAATTGCTTTATACCATATTTAATCTGACGCAATATTTGTGATAAATACGTAAGAATTGTTTATTTCAGATTTTCTGTCATTTAACCTTTTTGGAATTATGTTACGACAATCAATAAAAAGATTTAATTAGCTTTGAAGTTTTCAATATATTATATTATAGCACATAAAACCGACTCAGACCTGTTTTTGGAGAACATTTCTAACTCAGACTTTAAATCGTTTACTTAACTAAACTATAAATGTAGTCAGGTAATTTATGTATATTTTCCGGGGGCCGGTTTTGTGTATGTGACTCTGTATATAAACAGTGAAAATAATTTTAATAAGTTTTTATTATTTATTTATTTTGTATTTGTTGAACTTTTCCTTTAGTTTTGATGTACACAGATATTAAAAACACCTAATTTTTTAATAATAACCGGTATAGTATTGACAAATATGTGAAGATCCATCTCAGTATAAAAATACTAATAAGTTCATGGTACGTGATCAGTTTGTGACATACTTTATTTACTTGCAGATTGCGTATCATCCATTACTGTTTATTATCAAGAAAGCGATATCTGTAAATGCATTAAAAAACTATATAAAATATGCATTCTTTGATGGAATAAATAGTCATAAATTTATATTATTTAATGATATAACAATAAATGATAGCCAATGAAAAATACTTCGTTACTACCTAAGCCCTCGACTTCGTTCCCGCGGAAAGAACTCTTTTTATTTTGCCCTAATAGGTACAGAATTTTGATAAAGTTGAATTCATTGATTATATAAGAAGTACGGTATCATTTATTTGTGGTCGCTTCAGGGTAAACCTTATAACTGGTAGTCGGTTTTGAACAGGTCCCAATTTTGCACGTTTTGGATCCAATTCAATACAAACTTCCAGACAGAAAGAAACTTCAATTATATATTAATTTTATTTGCTTTTACGAATGAGCAACTACTAAATATTAAAATTTACCTGCTGCAACAAATAAAACCAATTTACTTATACATTGTATCGACGATCCAAATATGTTCATTATTTATCAGGGCGTTAGATCTCTGCCAACAATAGGTTAATTGCGGCGAGTATCCTGCTGCAACAATAGTTGTAGTGAGAATACTTGCTCTCTCTATCTCTCCTGCTGTCAAAATTACGCTTATAACAACACACAGTAAGTAGGACGAATTGTATAGAAATGCCCTAATATGATTTATAACTCGCAGTTGGTTTCTGTGCCTCATTCCGCCTGGCAATTCAATCAATTTACAAATATTTACATTAATGAACTCTGCCAGATATCGAAATGAAACATAAACGAAAGTTTAAGTTAAAATCCTGTTTCAATCCCTGAAAGTTTCATTTAATATGTTGAGCCGTTTCGGTGTCTAATCGAGACAAAACATACAGACTTAATTGTGTTTAGTAACCTTAAACACATACCTTCAAATGTATTTGAATATCATTTTGATTAATTGTAGCTTGCATATTTAAATAGTAATCATAATTAAATATTTTACGTGTCCATAAGCTGATAAACGCAATTTAATATTCATCTTTCAAGAATCTCAAGATTAATAATAACAAATATTCAGGGTTTTGTGTAAGTTGTAAATAATTCTATCGTTATGTTAGGCAAAATTGTTGAAGATAAATTTCAGAAGACCGATACATATTTTAGAAAGGAGCTAATAAACATGTCAGTTGTCGCTTACCATGTCGTTAAATGACTCAATCAAATAATTAAGCAAACTATCTCCATTCTGTTCATTGCTAAGTTTTACAGCGAAACAAAATATCTGAAGCCAAATGTAAAGCTGAATACCTAAAACAATTAAAAAAACTTAATTAAATAATTATTTTAATATTAATTAATTTGGGTATCTCTTTTTACATAAATGCGTTCTGAAAGGGGTTAAGTATAAATATTCAAATCTCAGCAACATTATATCGTACTAATATTCAAATAGCGTAGGTAATTACATTAAAAATTATCATAAAAAATTCAGTATCTGGGGTTTCGTCAGTATATCTTAGAAAATATTAAATTTGCCAAATATAATTTAATAAAAGTAATAATTATAAATTAACAAATGGACACATTAATCAATTGCTCGGATCAATATTTATAATAACGTACAGTTCATGGCATGTTTAGATGCACAGTAGGGAAAGGAGAAGGGGAGTATTGTCCTTTGAGGAGGAACTTCCCCTTCAGTTGGCATGGCGGGACGCTACTATCATTGTTAAAAACGAAAGTTGAATTCATATGAACGGGATATGGAGACTGCGACGTCTTACTTTTCTTATCTTTTATATTTACTAGCGCCAATGTTTACTGAACTTTTTTACACTACCATGTTGCGTTAACAATATCTGAATAAAAGTTAACTCCTGTATACCCCCAACACAATATGGGCGGAGTTTTACACTGCCCGTCGTGTTGAAACACGACTAGCTAAATCTCCCGAACTTTAAAACTCTTTATTTCTAATGACAATTGAGGGCACGTTTTTCGTAATATTTCAATATGTTACAAAAGTGCATATTTTAATCGATATTTATGAAACAATACTCATTAAACAAAGTCCATTAAGTAATATTATTTATTTTTTAGATAGGAAAAATAATTTAATTTGAAGTAACATAGAAAATGCTTGTTTTACTTACTTAACAGCAGAAAAAATCCACCAAGAAGGATGGTGACATCGTTTGTTTTGTTAAGTAGACGTAATGCTAATCGAATAACTCCGGGTACTTCTCTCATTGCGAATCCTAATAAAGATGTAAGTAACCATGGAAGTGACATTATCCAACTCTTTCTCTATGAGCAGAAATGAAGGTAATAATAATAAGGTATTTTGTATTTTAAGTAGTAGAATAGCAAGAGCCATTTGTACCTGGTATAAACCCAGCAATAGTAAGACGACTGCCGCGAACACCACTAACAGGAAATAATTACTGATGTCAAAAACTAATCTCAGTCCTGAAATAAATGGTTGCTGGTGAACGTATCAAATATTTGAAAGTTTTATTATCCTAAATTGCAAATAGAGTAAATAATAGTTTAAATTGTACGAGAATATAAAATAAGATTAACGCAGTATGGTTACAATTTAATAGAATGAGTTTAAGCAGGGAAGCGATTAAATATGTAGTTGAATGTTCGGATTGTGGTATTGTATCATCAAGGCCAAATGTGTTGATAGGCAGTTGTGACAAATCTATAACTGTATTTGTTTGAGGCCGGAAGATCTGGTCACTCATAGTCTGAAGACTAGGGCTGCAAAAAAAAAATTGTCATTTGAGAAGGGTTCGCGATGTTTGGAGAGAAGAATTTCAAGGAGGAGCGAGCGTTTAAAATGGGAGACATGTCAAGATATTGCTCAGGTTTAGGCCAGTTATGCTGCGATTATTATGGAAGCTGAGAGTAACTTTTGGAACCAGAAGCCAGCTTCAAGCACCACAGAAAAGCTCTCCGGATTGCAGGTTTTTGTTTGTACCTAAACGTTTTAACTTACAGAGAAGCTGAGTACGGCGTTGAAATTGATATAACTTTGTCGTCACTACTCAGAGAAAGCCTCCAAACCAACGGATACTTTGTGGTTAAGAACTCAAATAATTTTGTTTCTTAAACTTAACGATTTTAAAATTCGCGCTTAACGTGTGTATTATATTTATATATTATTTAACTTAAAAATAAAACATTAAAAACTTATTGTGCTATTTTAACAAACATTTCTCTCCAATAAATAATCGTATTCAAATTTTCACATCCAATTAAAAATTGACGCACAACTGTGAGGCTTATTTAACACATTACAATTTCCGTTTAAGTGATTCGTAAGTATTCTACTATCCATTTCTCCTTTATTCGTGTATATAATGGTTTCTTAATAAGTAATTAGCGAGTCATTAACAGGGCCTTTTTAGTTACAGTTTAAAAGCTATTCTTCATTTAAATGAAACAAAGGAATGTAGGGACCGGCAATTCCAGATTTTTGTATTGTTTTATTGTTCACTGTTTTTACGTCACGTTCAATTAAATAGTTACGTTATGGATTTTAAAATGACAGTCGAGTTTTGTTTTTTTAGGTTGGTGTCTTAGAAAACGAGATGTTCGCACAGGCGGGATCATGGAGAGAAATACGAGGGTAATAAGTAAGGCCTCCTAGTTTCTCTTTTATTTGTCAAGTCAATTAAATGCAATTTACACCCACAACATGAATGATTAAATTTTCGTTTTTTAATATAGTCTCCGTCCTGTTCCACGGTTTTTACGCAGCTCTTAGTAAGGACATCCACTGCGGCAAAAAGAGTGGTCTTGGTTCGTAATCCATCGACACATTGACGTTTTCACGGCTTCCTCATCTTCAAAGGTATCCCAAGATGAACTTCATTTAGTTGGCCGAACATGGAAGTCTCATGGTACTCGGTCAGTGCTGTAAAGTGGATGAGGCAGCACTTCGCATTCAATTTTCACAATCCCTTCAGTGGTGTGACGAAGTTTTTTTGAGGGTACTGAAGTATTGGACAGAATTTATTGACTCGCTGAATTTTGCATGGAGTCACTGCAGTAAACGGCCTGGTTTTTCATCAGCCAAAGGTGTTTGCATTTCAGCTTCGTTACAGTGACTAATCAATCGCCGAACAGTTCTGACATCCACCATACAAATTTTTCAGCCTTCAACGAATGCGAATGGGCGTTTCACGTTCCTCATTTAAGAATTCAATCACAGAAAGCTGTCTAATACGTACGTCAATGTCAGCCGATTTTCAGGAGGGTGCAGTGTTGCCACCTGCTGACTTAGGAAGTTGTTACTGCTGTGGATTGGAGAAGAATTATTATGGAATCGCTCCAAATTCAAAACTTTCACATAAGTAATTCTTTTAAGGGGTAAACTAATAGGAGACATTACTTATTGAGCCATCCTCGTATTTTCTGTGAATGATGCAAGAAGGTAAATAAATTGGGTGAACAAAAGAACAACTATCAACCACGCCCTGTTGAAATTCATTTTGCATGTCTCGAGAAGTAATTATTTTTTCCTCAAACTCTTTTGGTAATATAGTGGTAAAATTATCTGAGGCCAAATTATTTTTATATTGGTGGAGCTAATCTACGTTGGCTTTATAGGTTGGAGTTTATTAATATATAGCCCTACCTATCGTGTTCTTTTCGAAAGTACGAAGACAATTTTCAACCTTTGAATAGGCTACTGCAACGGTAATCTGTTGAGTTCATACATCTAATTAGAGTTTCGCTGCTGATTATTTGTATTAGAAGGAATCAATTAGACAATAACTGGTAAAATAAAAGCCCTCCCAATGTTGAAGAATTTAAACGGAGATTCTTAACAAGGGCCAGATTATTTCGGGCATCTTGAAAGGGTAAAAAAAGGACCTCGAGCACAAGTTTCAGATTCGTGTAAATATAGGTTTAACGCGCACAAAATTATGTAGATGATTAAATGCGCATCTGGTGGGATAAATTGCTTTACCTTCCCTAAAACTTTGACACTTTGTTTCGATCATTACTGTTAATGTTATTACCAGAACTCGCCTTGTTGAGCGGGTACTTGAATCCAAACACAGTTTCCTTTATGCTTGCAAGCCAGCATGCTTTCGGCCGTACTTGAAACAATGCCACTGTGAATGTCCATGCCACACAGGATCCCCACTACCTTTAAAAAACAAATATTTTGTATTATTGTTTTTCTTCTTGTATGCATTTATAGCAAAACAATTAATGTGTTTATTTATTAATCTAACTAAAAGCGTAAAACCACATTTGATACTATGAAGCCAAATTTAATTTTTTGGTTGCAGCTATTAAAAATTGATAACGAACATCAGTACTTAACAGGGAAACGAGCTGTAAACGACATCCGAATACTAAACGTACAACGAAGCCTTGTAATTATAAGCTATATTAAAACGTACTAAACATTTGATGCTCATTTGTACTGCCCATAATTTGTTAAGTTTTACTGTGTCCATTCTTCTTGCACAATAATTTTGCTAACGATCAAACTGAATTCGTCTGAAAGGTGAAAATTTCCATATTATGTCAATATTTATTTACATATAAAACTGAAATAAATATTGATCATGGAAGCAGAGATGATACAAACTGAAAGAAATTGCGTGTTACTGCTCAGATGTTTATTTTCTTTAGAGTCATTTACTTACGAAGCGGGAATCTTACTGTTTTAACCAGACCTTAATTTTGTTTCAATTTAAATGACAGTGTAAGTTATCTTCCAGCAATTAATTGTATTGAAACGTCACATAGAACTTTAGTATTAAATCCTATTTTTAGGTTTTCATGATTTGTCGTGTGCATTGGATAAATTGTATGACTTCTTTCAGTTGAACTAAAAATACTTTGCCGGTGAAGTTTTCATATGAAAGTCTTTGGATTGCTATTCGTTTTATGAAACGTTATACCACGTAGCTAGTTTTCTTCTAAAAATTGTCATCGCATTTGTAATTGTAAACCATACTTTGATATAATCTAAATGTCTGTCACAATACTCTAGGGTTACGCAGGCGTTCTGTCGTTAGTAGTTCCATTTTATATATTTTATTTTTCACCTGATTTTTTAAATACAAGGTCTTCATCAGGTACAAAGGATATATAAATAATTTTCTTCACGTTTTTAAAAGTTTTGAATGTACGTGATTAAACATAAATATTAATAGAAATGTTTAGTTGTAACTGTCAATGGATGCAGTTCATGATTCAGTTCAAGAGTTATGTAGAATTACATACATTCAACAATTTAAAAAAACCGCAGAGAATCATTCATATTTTCCTTTGTACGAGATGAAGTCCCAAATTTGAGGACGAAACGTCGTAGTTGAATTAAACTTTTTATTTGTTCTATTATATGTCTACTTAAAGAAAGACGTGAGGAAAAACAAACGACGAAAGGTTATGTCAAGATTTTACGAATAAAACCAATATTTTCTTTACTTAAAAAAATATATCAGTATTAGACCTTATTGAATAGACCCTATCGAGATACTTGTGGTTATGTCATTCCTTCTTTGGGTAAACATTCCTTCGTAAACAGGGGCTGGAATGCTTGGTCTGCAAGGGTATTAGAGACTTTCTCTAGGTATTTTATGTATTAAAAACAAATTTGGAACTACTGAAAAGTGAGGTGCAAATTTTGTGAAAATAAGGACATGAAATATTATATATATATCATATGTTATTAGTTTTGTCTGTTATTATTTAATTTTTATTTTATCAAACTGTCACGGGCAAATGCCCACCTATACAATATAGATTGTTCAGAAACAACATGATTTTGAATTGTCTTTCAGTAATGGGCAAATAAACAATTGAGGAATACCTTTACGGACCTTTTCGGCAACACCGATAACAAGGGAAGCAATAGCCTTGCGCAGAAGAAAACTTTGATTGGGAAGATTTCTTGAAGAAGAAAAAAATTCGTATTGTGTACCGGGTCACTGGTCTGCTTAAGGATTATTGTTGTTGCACTAGAAAGGCAGGATCACAAAAATCATTGACAGCGCGATCAGAATGGGTTTAATGTCATTCAACAAATTCAGACATGAATATTTCATAATTCCTCGGAAGGTTAATAAACAAACCTGTAAATGTAAAGTAATTAGTAGATTAATTTCTATTTGGAAAAGCGAAAATTAATATCTCCTAGATGTAATAAGTATGCTTTCACTAATAATGCGTGAGACTTACATTTTCTGATAATATTCACAAATAAATAGATGTATAATATTTTATTTGCGTTCATTATTTGCCTTTATTTTTACTTAGTCAATCTTTACTGCCAAGGGGACATGTTATTTAAATTAAATTAAGAGACAAAAAACATCTCGCAGAAATGGCCGGCAATTGACCATATATTTTCATTTACCGGCTTTGAGAACGATTAAATTTTGAATCGTTACGGAACTACGCAACTACCAACAGACTGAACGTATACAATTTTATTGGCTAAAATTTCTGTAAGGGATTAGTATTGCACCTATGTAGAGTTAATGCCTTCTTAATTTCTTAATTTTTATTACAAAAATATTTCACAGAAATAAAAATATATATAAAATGACAGTGAAAACAAGTACAAAATATCACAACCGGTAAATGTTAATAAGAGCTATTTCATACTTTTCTTTAAGTATTACTGTACTTTTCTATGTACAGTGGAAGCTTCTACGAAGACGATGTGTCCAGGCAGTTCTCATATCCGTCGTTTCTGATACCAAATATTCGTAGTGCCTCACTACAGATCGCAGATTGACAAACTCTTCCTGAACAGGCAGAAGACTTGAAGCCAGTTGTGGATCATGAACACTAGAATCAAAATATTAACAATGTAGTAACGTGCAAAGTTCAGAAGAATGTAACTTATTATTTTGAGTTAATGCAACTTTACGAACATGAAAGATGAATTAATAAAATTAAAATAACAATAAACATGACCATCACCATTTCAACAGATTTTACAGAACTTGCATTTATAAAATAATACATATAATTTCATATTCTCAGTTCCTCATTTTTTTTATTTCGGCGCCGAAAAATGTCAGAAAACTGCAAAGTGTAACTTCGAGAATGTACCTATTATTGGTATGATTTCAGAAGTAGGTCTCCCTTCCGAATAGGAAGACTTTATAACCTTTAAACAAAAGAAGTTAACAATGCTAACTGCAATGATAATGGATTGCATTAATTAATTTTTCTGTAAGTTGAAGAAGTCGGCTTGGGTTTTTCAAGCACATTGATATTCCGGGAAACCTGAAATCTGGCGAGACATGGTGTTTTCACCAAAACATCGGTGGAGTGGGGTGAATGGCTCCTTCCAACGGAACATATACTTTTGATTTGAGAAGAACTGAAGGAAATGAAATAATGGAGTGGGACAAGGTGTTAAAAACCGAGAAAAAATTTATTTTCGGGCACTAAAGATTTAGGACAGTTAGGATTGAGGAGTGAATACTGAGCAGAGATTAAGAAAGTAAGGGGTTGGAGTTTGCTATTTGCTGTGAACATTTGGATAATGGGCGGAATGTTTGCTCTTGTCCGTGGGGGCTCAGAAGGAAGATGTTCCAGCGGCGATTTCCAGGCTAAGCTGAAAAATTGTAACTACCCTGTTTGTAACTTGTTGCCGATTGTGCATGTATTTCTGTTTCGATGAGAAGGCCCGCTAAGACGATCCCTAGAATAGATCTCAAGTCTTTAGTTTGTAAATAATTAATCGTTGAAAAAGGCCGGATATGGAAATCAAAATTGATTCAATGATCATATATTGTAAATTAATAAATAACTAAGTTTAATGGATTCCCAATCTTATTTAATAACTCTATATTTTAAATATTAAAATCCCTCATATTTTTAATTCATCTGATTTCATAATATCGACTGCCTTAGGGGTAAAAAAAGCGTAGAATTGATGTTCTGCGAAAAGATGTTGTTTTTTTCAAGGAAACAAGAAGTGATCTCGAAGTAAGCAAAATACCATCGTCCAAATTAGAAATAAATATTAAGTGAACTAAGGCTTTCCCGGCATAGTTAATGCAGAAATAAATATTGATATGAATGATTTAATCTATACCTTTGACGATAATTTCTGTGCGATCCATATGAAGGCCTTCGATAAGTAGACGGCTTACGAAAAGTATGAACTCTATGAGGACAATAAATGTTTCCATTGAAAGCCAAGGCAGTAACAGAGCCGGATGACCCTGAAAAAAGCACCGGATATATTTAAAAATAATCCTGTTAATTATAACCAATGTAAGTAATATTAAAAGAAACAGGTCGGCTACGTAGTCCCTAATCAACAACTGGGTATTAATACTATCTGTCCGCAGACACATGTCAAACAAATGGTGCTGTAAATTCAGGTAAAAGACAACCACGGATGCTAAACTCCAAAAACCTGGAATTCAATATTACGTGTAGCTTTTAAAGGCACCCTACACTATTCCTTTCATTTGGAAGGGTATTTGCTGTATTAATATCAGTTTAATTTAGGTATTGAAGGACACTTGAATAATTCTCTACAATGCTAGAATGTCTCTCACCGTTATTAAAACGTTCATTTTTGTGTATTCTCCAATTTTCTGTACTCGTTGGTTAAAAAATACAGCCAATTTGTCAATAAAAAATTTAACATTTAGTTATTATAATTATGATGTTTCGTTCATCTTTGTGGACTTCAGGAAATTTTTTAAATGGATAAAACTTTTACAGAGTCGATAATTTTGTGTTGTGGACTTCGTCCAGCGACGAATTTAAGTTAAATTTTTTCCTGACAAATTCTATTTATTGTACCTAATGTCAGATAATTAATTTTTGAATATTTTTTGTTCCAATATAAAATTTATTTTTTGAAACTTTGCTGATGAGTGAGTTTTGTATAGAAGAAAAATTAATACACGTTTAAGCAATAATAAAATTAATATTTTTATCGTAGTCCACGGGAAAATTAAACCTGCAGTTACAACTTAATTTTTTCTAACTATAACCTAACTTCTAAGGGCTTAAAAGCGGCATTTACTCGTTACTCACTGTCACGCAGCCCAAAAACAGAAAAGTGAAATGTTCCAAATTGAGCACAAGGGCCATCAACTTCAGGTCTCTCTCCGCCTCTGGACTCACTGGAAACAATTAAAACTTCAACGAATTGTTTAGTGTATTAAATAACTGATTTTAATCTTGATGTACTAAATCAGCCAAAAAAATTAATAAAAACAAATTATATTTCAATTTTGATTATAAACTTTACTGAAACATAGAGATGCTTTCGGCATATGCCATAGCCATCTACAATTAAAAATACAAATGATTACAAAAATACAATTTATATGAAATTTATACATTATATAAAGTAAAGTTGATTATAATTTGTTTCAATATCTATAATCTGCTGTACATGCCTTCATTTTGTCAAACTAAAATTTTGTTTAACATATAATTTCTAACTCTTTCGTGTACATGTACATGATTCCAGGCCGTGTTGGCTCACACAGGGCATTTGTAGAACTTAGGGGGTTCACAAAGTTTTCAAATTTAACGTCCCTGAGCTTACCGAAAACATTCGGCAACATGCATCGTCTAAATATTACATTGAGATTTTAATTCAAATGATGCCAAAACAATAAAATTTTGACACGTCGAAAATCAAGTTTACGAGATTCTACACTAGTTAGGAAAGGAAACTCATCTATTAAAAATACTCTTGAAGTTACTCTCCCTTCTTTATTTATCTCTAGTCACTGGTTGCCAAACTACATTCTGTTGCAAATAATTTGAAGCAAAAAATTATAACTCAATTAAGATTCTTTAGTGAAGTTTATGGTTTCCTATATTATAATTGGGTATATGAAAATTGCGTTGAATATTGTTTTAATAAAAAATTAAAGTTAATAAATAAACTACTTATACGCGATTCTTCAATATTTTCCACCATATATGAACAATAAAAGATATATATATATATATATCTACTGGCACATTTTATGTAAATGCTACATTGAAAACCCCTTATGTATATTTTTCTGACAAGATTTCAAATATCACATAGCCTTTTTGAAAACTCGTAATCGTCTTAATAACAGTAATGTAATCTTTTACCTGCATTATATGAACTTAGCAATCGTAATGTTCGTAGGTAGTCGATACACACATATATACTTAGATTGTTATATAAGAAATATAAATCAAACGAATTTAAATGATTCGGTACAACAAATAATTATAACCTATGATACAGTAGGAATTTATTTGAATTATAATGATATGGGAAACTTCCCAGATTCCAATGAGTGAACTACAGTTCTCACCTGGTTGCTCCGTATCCTTGGAACCAGGACACTGCGTCCAGTAATTAGTTGGTATGTCAGATTTTCCTTTGACAATCCTTATAACGTCTGCCATAGTTATACTCTAAACGGTAAAATTAAATTTTACATTCATTACATTTGTGTGAAAGCTATACCTATTAATAAAAGTGAAAGATCCTATTGTTAACACTCGTTCAATACTTGTAGAACTTTGCGATTTATTTCTGGACATTTTCATTTTCCGTTCATTAATAACTAGGTAAGAAATCTCTTTCACATCCAGATAAAATAATTCATTGATAATGTTACACAATATTCATATATAGGCTTATTCATTGAGTGTGTGTTTTGGGTAACAGGTTACATTAGGGTGTTTTTTTTATGAAAGGGGGGGGGGTAACAGGTTACACGAGGGAGATCCTTTTAATAGCATAGGAAGGGAAATGATAAGGGGGGATCTTGAAGTTAGACCAAGGTAGCCAAGTGCTTCACCTACAGAGATGCTGGGAAAACTTGTATCAGGTAGGTTGCGCTCTTGTATACTATTCTAAAGCCCTTCCGAATGACGGGAGACGAATTTGCTGTCGTGTCGCAGCATTCCCTTCTCCGTATCTTCACCAGATTTAGAATGCAGTTGGTCGACTGATCCAATAGGATAAGGAGACAACTCTTACCGTATATCCAAGGTATTCGACCCCAGTACATACTCTCCCAAAATAGGTGAAGGTGCCTCGGCATATGAGGGAGATAACGGGGTATTCCCGACGCAGTGAGCCCCGCAGTCAATCTGTAGAGAAATGCCTGCGAGAGAAAACTCCCTTCGTCTACACAGGGTGATCCGGCTCCCAGGCTACAGTTTAAGGAACCTACCCTGTGATTCACCTGAAAGAGATTCAGGGTAAACCCTATAAAACTTGCATCAGGTAGGACGGGTTATTGGGTACTTGCCTCGCGCTCTTCCGAATTACGGCGGCAATATTTGCCTTTCTTCGGCTCTGCAGCCCATTCAGGGACTTGGCGTACTGGGTCGACTGCGGACTGTTATCATATATGACACATTCCGAATTTGGAGTGACACGTGTCAGCGAATCGATTCTCCAATAGTTTTAATCCCAGTCTCCGTGACTAAGACGGCAGAAACATCCATGCCCATGCCAGAATTCGAACCCGTTTTGGGGTTTTGGGGCAGCGATGATAGCCACTAGACCACATTTGCCTGTATTTTGAAATAATTCTGAAAGATCTTTTAGGAATGACCGAAAGGTTTCCATTAGAAATAATAGTCTTATCTTCCGGCCAAGTGCGCTTCACCAATATTTATCTGAATTCAGAAATTATAAAGACGCATATTATACCTCTCTCCGAGTTAGCCACGCTAAAATTCAAAAAATTCATCAGATTTAATTATTTTAAAAGATTTGTAATAAGAAAAAGATTTCCTTCATTTTAGACACAATTTTAAAAATTAGAAAGAAAAATTGATTAATATATATCGACAACTCTATTTCATTTTATTCATTTAACTACTCAAATATAACTTATTAGGGGCGTGGCTTGGTCGGCGTATGACGTAGATGTGTGGTGCCTTATACCCGTCCAGTTCCATTTTCGACCCTTTGACTTGTCTGATTGTCGAGAATATCATCTCTTAATTAATTCTACTATAATAAATTTGTAGAACAAATTATTTATCTACTTTATGGTACATAAATAATACTTGCCAAGCCCAGTATAGCGAAAATAGAAACGATTGTTGAATTTCCTAGGAACTGTGGAGCGCAAATTCGGTTGAATATGGTCCTATAGCGCTGGAACGAAATAACACTCCATTTTAATTAACGAATATATTCACTCTTCAAAACTTGGACTACTATTATAAATAAGTAGAATACAATTTTCACTGCTTTATTTCGTTTTCATATTTAAACTTAAAATAATCATGACCCTATTTAGACTTGATGAGCTATGAGGCCTTTTATAGGTAAAGATATTCTATGTCGGTGACAAATATGGTTTTCTGATCCGTAAATGGCTAAATTAGTATTATACTTATAGTAAAATAAAAGACCTTTAACTCAAAATATTTTTTTGGAGGACTAGAGCCCCGATCAATGTGTATGTAGCTTATACGTAAATTAGACCCTGGAAATAATATATTTGAGTATACACGTTGATATTTCTGATGCATTTTTTAATTTATCGTTCATTTGCTTGGTTTTATGTGTGTTCCAGTTAGTTCCGTAAATCACAAAAGTAAATGATCTACAACTTGGAATTATTATTAATTTATGTATCGTTTCAACGATTAGATATAATATATTTTTTGTAGTACGAGGAAAAATTGTCTTTATACTATAATTACTTCACAAACTTTTACTTACTATCAATTAGACGCTCTTTTGACAAATGTCTTAATTTTCTTCCCCAAACATTTAAAGGAACTAAGAAAATCTGTTTTTAGTTATAGCCTTAATCCTACATGTACTACAAGCAAAAAATTAACTAAATTTTGTTTAACCATCAAGATCCTAATCTTCCTCTTCCAAGAAACTCGTGTGGCAAAATGCGGTATTTAATAAATAATGTATGTATAATTTAAAAGTAATTGGTATTAACTAGGAAACATATTAACATAAGTTTTTTAACTAAACAAACAAAATCAAATAAATATAAATATTTTTGTACCAATAAAGGTGGCCCCAGGACGCAGGAGAATGGCACCTTCATAGTGGAAGATTACCTGGAACAAATTCGGGTTACAAGAATTTGACTGATGTCATAGTTACACGACGTTCTTCGTAATAAAACAATGTGTTAGAGTGGAACGCCATAGCAGAACAAAATATCTTGTGGTTCTGCACCGTATTCTAAATATATGTATATTTTAGGCATGTTGATAAAAGAAACCAAATCCGTCAAAGATGTTAGAAATTAAGGTCATACACTTAGCATTTACTTAAACACGACATCTCTTCAGGTATTGAATCTTTTCAAGTATATTTAATATATATTTTCAAAGATATATGGATTTTCTTGAAATGCTATATTGCGCAATACGCCAGTTCCACTGTGGTGTAGATAAATAACTCGATTATTCTCCACTTACAGTTCAGTAAAAGTACGCTATGTTGACGTGGTTTCTTTTATAAGTACATGCATCCTACGAAATACAAATTATGTACATTCCAAGGCAATTAAAGTTTCATCGTACTATAACGTATCTTTTTAATAAATTGTTACAGTTATTTCCTGTTAAATATTAACGATACCGAGAAATGAGATTTCTCATTTTAACATCTAATTAGAAGACGAATTTGGTTGAACATTTAATTATACTTTTTATTTACCCTTCAGTGTGTGTGTCAATTACCACAGCAGCATAGGATGAAGACGAAAGCTATTTGCCATATTTTGGACACAAAAAGCGACAAATTTATGCGGGACTTTCAATTATTTCTATTTGTTTTTATTTTAATCGTTCATATGATAAAGGATTATTAGACGGAAATTTTCAAATAAAACATGCGGATAATAGAAAATAATTTTTATGACTAAAACATTGGTTGTATTAATCGTTTTGAAAGTTATAATATTCTTCTTTTGCTTTCCACGATTAGGCTTTTTTTTCTTCCAGCTTCACCGCACCACTTCAATATTCTTTTCTTCCAACACTCCTTTTGCCTAATTTCTTGTTTTCCAATGCCTGTTTTGGAAATCTCTTTCTAGGCATTCCCAGTACATGCTATATTCCACTGTATTTGTACTCCGTTAACTTATATGTGATCGCCTGAACATCTCATTTCTTTATTATTGAAGTGCTCCTTAATTTATCTATCCTTGTACAACCCTTCAATGCTCTAAGAAATTTCATTTCAGCTGCCTCTATATGTATGAGGTTCTTTTTATTTCGTTACCCAGAATTAAGACCCATACAACGTTGTAGGGATTGCCATCACCTTATCACTCATGTGCTTAACGTAGAGCCTCGGAACAAGATGGATTTAATAGAAAATTATAATATCGATTCGTATTATAATGTATCTTGCCAATTAAACGTTCAGTCCTGTAACCGTACAAATGAGTAGTGTAATAACTTAAGTGTATGCACCAACTAAAATAATACTGGTTTGAAACTCATATAACATTTCCTGATATAATAATAACTATAATAGAGTTCGATTATAATGTAAATAAATGCAATTTTTACATATTATATTTTATTCCAAGATATACGAACATTCATACTGCGGTATGTAAATAATTGTTTAGTCTATATATAAATATAATATATATATTTGCATATAAATAAGTGAAAAATGATTTGTGCTTGAATTTTTTTAAAAGCACAATCAATTTGCTGATGTTGGACTGAAATCGGACTATCGATATAGAAAATTGTAAACAAATGCATCATCCGTGTATGACATATCTTTCGTAAAATCAACTAAATATCAAATTATTAGTCAATCTTTGGTTGTTGTTGTCGTTTTATTTCGTATTATTAATAATGGTGAACAATAAGCTGATGCTATTTCTCAGTTCACATGCATGCTTAGTGAACTGTGGACTCAGACTGTTATGATTTTACTTTCAATATTTGTGGTTATCGGTGTAAGATCTCACAATGAGTGAGAGTGATGAACTCTTAAAAGCCAAAAAGCTTCTATTTGATGCTTTGGGAGAAAATTTAAAACAGTAATAATTTGAAATTAATTAGTGAAGTATTGTATATTAAGTGCAGTTGATTTAAATTTTTTACCTTTTTCAGGTATTTGGGATTTATGAAACTTTGGTTCCAAATGAAGGTATAAACGCTTAGCTATTTATTTAAAATTCTAGTGATCTTTAAAATACGTATGTCAATGCATGATTAATATTTTTTCACAGTTAATTGTTATGGATTAATAATTTGAACATTAGATAACTAAAAGAGTGTTTAAAACATGCATAAATTTGTACATACAAAATGACATTTTATGGAGAGCGTTAATGACACAATTTATTTAGGATTTATTTTCCTGGAAATAGAAATAATTTTTATAATCTAGATATTGTTACCTTAACTAAATAATTTTTGTTGGTTGAGAACAGCATGTCCTGTAATGTGGCTTAAGAGGAATTTATATTATTAATATATTACTAGTTTTTATGTTAGCTAATATGAAAGCAAATATTGGTAAGGATTTTTTTAAATATAATCTTTTGAATGTTGCCAATAAATTGCTTGTATTACCTTTTTTAATTTCCACTGGTAATACAATTATCATTTCAAGATTAATCATAAGGGTCACTATATTTGATTGTGCAGTAATATAGGTGCAAGGGTTTGTGCTGTGTTGCAACTTCACTCAAATTATGAATTAGGCAGGTTATTTGAGTGAAACTTTTTTACAATTTGTTTTGAGCTTTGAAAAGCATCAATAATTAGTTCATATTTCTTAAATTAATATTCATGTTTTAAACAACAACTAATGAGTAAATCCTTAGAATTTTATTTAATATTAGATCACATTTTTTACAGAATAGTAAAGAGGAGTTTGACCAAGCATCACGAAAACTTTTAACCTCTGAACAAGTTCATCTTCATAATGAATTTCTTCTGGGTTTGCTAGCAAAATGCAGTGTTTTGTCACCTCATCCTCCTTCATATTTTAATGATCAAAATGGATCAAGAGACAAAACAAAGAGGCCAGCAAAAATGAGGAAACGAAATCGCTCTGACAAGGGTGGATTTCAGGTGAGATGAAAGCATTAATTACAATTCAACAAATTTCCAATTGCTTATGGTACTTTATAATTCAAACAATACTCATGTGTGAATAAAACTGAAATTATATTCATTATGTTCTCATGTTAATAATACTGAAATTTTAATCATTACTAGTAAAAAATGTTTATTAAACCTTCCGTAATGTTTGTACAAGTTCATTTCTTAATAATATGAAAACAATTTATTGTATCATATCCAATAGCATAACATTTACTTAAAAGTAAATAATTTTAGACTAATATGTTTATGAATTATTGATAATGAGTAGCAAAGTTTTGGCAATGTTATTTGCATAGTAGTACTGCTGAGATGTCTTTGAACATAAAACTTCACACATGTAGTGATGTTAACAAATTCAATTGCCCATATCTCCCACTATAATTACTAACAAAATATGTATTTTTCCAAGTAATATATATTTCATTTTAAAATGCTTATATCTAATTTAAGAATGGCAACTAATACCTTACAGATCTTAAATTAATGGAAATTAAACTTTTTTTTATGTTGAAGATAAGTAACAAATCGGCATTTTTCTCTTGGTTGTGATTAACCTTCATATTTCATTAGTTCCTTTATGAATTGTAGGTGATCCTGGCTTGGGTTTACTGGAATGGAGTGATGTTGAATCGGTCCTTGGGACGTTGACTCAGATTAGCTCAGTGGTAGGGCACCCACCATAAAAATTTGTTCGATTCCCTGGTCTGCTCAACATTTTTCCATTCTTGTCTGTCTTCTAGATATCATTGAAGTAGCATTTTTTAAATTACTCTGTAATTGTCTACAGAAGAAAGAAATCTGTAGTTCTTGGCACAGCTACCAGATATCTGTGCTAAGACTAGTTTAGTAACAATGTTATGTTATACCCTTTCCTGATCAAAATTATAAATTCATGTCAAAAATATATCCCTTAATTTTGTATTTATCAATTAAATATTTAACATTTAGCATTGAATTATGATAGAACTCTGTTGCAAGTTTAAAGACAGATAAGAAAAGAAAACTATAGTAATAAATAGTTGCATCTACATTGTTGAATATATGCTTTCATTGGCTTGGAGTGGAGCTACTTAACTAAGCTTGTTCAAAAATAGATAAATATTATTTATCAAAATATTTAACATATTCAAGTTGATTAAGAATTTAAAATAATTATTCTATTATAATATGTTACATGCTTATGATTTATTACTCCTCAAAATAATTGATTCTATTTTCAGCCAATGGATTTATATGATAACATGTGTTCATTACCATCACTTCCTGCACACATCCAAAATGAATCTGTGAGATTCTGTTTGAATGAAAGATTTGTCCCTGATGTGACACTTGTGTACAGCCGAATGGTGTTAGGAGCTTGGGAACAGGGTCTCGACACTTGTGAAGATGCTGCAGCTGAAATTCTTTCATCAGCAGTTAGGGTAAATAGAACACCAGATAAATGAAATAGCAAATTATTTATTAGTGTGTGGTGATTTTATAATTTGGAGTACTTAATTTGAAACATTCTCATCCACATAATTTGCCTGTGGGCAAGCCAGTTAGCAAATCTGACAGAAATCAACAACCTCAGAAAGAAGCAAAGGATTTCCTTTGTAAATCCAATTGTTGTATCTACTGAGTTAATATAATAAGCAAAGATGTCTAATGAAGATGATTAAAATATTTTGAAGTTTAATGTATTTTATTTTATACTTCAACTGTCTATGTTACAAACTATGCCACAATATTTTGTATCTTTACAGTAAAAATATGTGTATGAGCAATTATAAATTATTGTTTGTTTGTAAATCTTTTATGACATTTTATTATTGCTCTTTTCAAAATTTACCTTACATTTCCACTTTTCATTGTGCATCACCACCTACAGTACCATTGAGAGAAATAAAAATGGTTTGCTACGTAACTGTAATTGATTTCTACAGAGTTAATAAATAATTTGTTTGCTTTCATCTCAATTTTTCAGAGGTTGCTCAAAAATATAATTCAAGCTGTTATTGCTCGTAGAACTGGATACAGAGTAAGAGATAATTGTTTTATTTACGGACCAAGTAACCACTTACCCAGCCCATGGTTAAAAGACACAGTTGAAATATTATCCATTAATAAAAGGAGGTGAGATGATTATTTTATTTGTGATCATAATTGCATGTCTTGGTTTCTCTATTTCAGTTGCCTATCAAATTATCAGTATGTGTGACAAATCCCATTTAATAGTAGTGGCTTTCTATTTATAATTAATTGCTGTTACCATGATAACAATTCTTCATTCAAAGTATTTGCATTTGTAGTATAATTTGTTTTGAGAGGTTATTAATGTTAAAAATATTGACAAAATATTTCTTAGATAATAATAGTAATTATTATAATGCATTATTAATAATATAATCACTAATATGATTATTTTTCTACATATACAAAGATGAGTTCATATATTTTTGTTACAGATATGGTGAAGATATGGATAGAGAAATTGGAGTAACAGATGATCCAGATAATCCTGTTACTTTACCAACATATGAAGATATTGAACAAAGAGCTGCCCATGAACTTGGTTGCTCAGTTTATAATTCTTTAAAAGAGCCAATTAATATGTATGATGTACTGGAAGCGATACAGGTATCTAAAAAAATGTAACCTTTGACCATTATATTATGCACTATTAGATAATTTTTTATAGCTATTTTATTGTATTTCAGGTGCACCGTAATCTTATTCCATCACAGAGTGTGTTTGGTCTTTTTGAATGCAGAGTGTTAGATAAATTATATCATCCTTCTCATGAGGAACTTGAAATACAGAATTGTGTACCTAGTGTTTCATCTGTGAAGTGATTAATTTTTGATACCTGATTGTTACATGTGTTAATATTAAGTAATTGTTGATTTTATGTCAAATAAAAGGAGAAAACTGACACTAATTTTCATTTCCTGTAATAAATTTACAATTAGTACTTTTTAATTGAATTTCCATTTTCTAACACAAATGTGGAATACAACAGAGAATATTATTTACCAATTTTTGTCTCAAAATTTTTTCTTCAAATACACAATTGCAACATATGTTCTGATAATTTATTTTATAGTTTCATTATGTAGGATATCAAGGGTTAACAGTTTTTAAGACTGAAAATGCAGTCTCTGATGTGATTGTTTCCAGAGCAAATAATTACTGTTTGATTACTATTTGGTTTGTCTCTAAAATATGATAACTTAAACTGAAAGCCTTCCAATTTTGAAACATTTGTCTTTTTTTAACTCAGTAAGTTTAAATAATGGGTATAATTCCAGAAAGTATATAGAAATGTATCTTGATGTCAAAGTTGCCTGCACATCTTTTGGATTTTTTTAAACATATAGGTAATCATGTTCAATTGATTGACATTTTTGTGAGCAAGTAACAATTTGTATTTAAAGTGAGAGTATAGGAGAATTCAAAGGAACAAGTTTTAAAAAGATGTTTCACACTGGAATGTGGCTGCCTTAATGGAAATGTGAAATGTTCATTAGGTAAAATCACTGCAAATTTTTGAAGACGGTGGTCAAAAACAATTATGCTATTTACCTGAAATTTTCCATTGGAGTTCATCAATGTTTATATTATTAAAAAGAACCATATTGCTTGATATATATTTAATTTTTAATTGTATTTAAAACTTCTGCATTTCTGCTAATTTATTAAGACTATCTCATTGTGAATATACATCTAATACAGTCTATAAATTTCTATTACACTTGATATATTTGGGAGCTTTTGACTGCTAATATTATATTTACTTCAATTTTTTGTGATATGACATAAAGTGCCTTGTCCTTTCAAGATTATGAGGTATAGAATGGCATTCCACAATAGAGAAAGGAGAAGAGCTGTATTTTTATCTTTTCCTATGAGGCTAACTGGCACAACGCTTCTAAAAATCTTAAAAACCTCAATTATATTATAATAATTTTGATATAGACTCTAAATATCTATTTACCACACCTCTTGGCTTTTATAGAGGAATTTCTTGATATACAACATATCCTGAACTGAAAACAAATACTTCCTAGCACTTTTCTTGGGGAATTTTATGAAAACCTATTGAAAATGTATTTAAAAATTTAATTGAATTAAAAAAGGTAAGTGCTTCAGTATTAAGACAAAAGCCCTACTGCTCACCATGAAAGCTGGAACACTCACTAGTGTGTGATAGGGATTAAGTAGATAACCACTGGTCTAATTAAACAATAACTGAATTAGTGCCTTAAATGAAAAGTTTTAGGAATTGTGTGTTTGATTGAAATATCTGAGTATTACTGTGAAAATAATATTGCATTTAATTCAAGGCTTGACATAAGAATGGACAGACAAAATTTGGATTCTAATTCTTCAAAATGATGAAGTTTAAGAAAAAATTATAAAGTGAGAAATTACAGCACAAAAAAATTTATAGCACATAAGTTTTCTGTAAAAGGCACCTTCAAACTGAGAAATCGCTTTGTAGTTATTAAAATTAATTTGATAATTTCCTGTGCAAGAACAAGGGTAATGCCATCACACTGCTCTTGTAAATACATATTCTGATACAGAATTCAGCCACTTCAGTATATTGAGTGTTGGCTATTTCGAATAGAACATGAAATTTTCAGATACACAATGTGTTGCCCTTGAATCATACACTTCAAGTACAAGTTTTCTAAAGTTCAAACTAGTTTTATGGATTTTCTGTTACAGAAAGTGAGAGAGGTTATTGGTGTGAAGTCATTGTCAGTAGAATTTTGAAGAAAAACTAAGAAATCTACTTTCAAAAGAGAGGGAAAGATATACACTTGGATTTAAATATGTGAAAAAAACCGAATAGACACTAATACATTAAGGCTGTGAAAGATGATTATGTAATTAACTTTGTAACTTCAAATATGAGACCATGAAGATGTCAGCAAGGATGTAAACAATTCCTTTGTAAATAATAGAGGCAATATTTATATAAATTGAGGCTACTTTTTTATGTACAAAAGTTATCTGCATATGAACTACAACGATTTAAATGTTACCATCCTGTATAAGTTTAAATAAGCTTCATAATCAATTGTCAATGTATTCATAAAAATTAGACTTCATATAATGTGCCCAATCTTGTTAGCAATAATTGAGTATTCACAAAAAATTGTTGGGTCATACTATTTTGTCTTTTGCCCGATGCTGCTACCATTCCAGTTTTTATATAAAAAGTGATATCCAGAACATAGCATAGCAAATTTGTCCATGTGATCTTAATATGGGCATGAATGCTTCAGATCATTCTGTCTCCGTTCTCTTCACGGAGTACCATTTTCATTCACGTGGATGGCACTGAAGGACAGTACTTTGACGTGGTACTGGCGTTTCTTGGGATCCACCCGCAGCTGGCGCACACGCTCCATGTAATCACACCCGGTCCCTGAAGCTCACTGCCGCCCTCGAGGTCGGTGAGGAGGTGATAGAGTTGGGGCTGGCAGGCATGCCTCGCACCCAAGACCGAGTAGCCTTCGGCCATTGCAAGTTGGTGATCTTTGGGTGGCTGCGGACCTGGTACGTCTGGAACGATGCCAACCGCTGGACTCCAGCCCCCATGGGACCACAACCACAGGACACGGGCCCCAAGCTCCAGCAGAGGACCCGGGGGCGGCCGACGCAGTGGCGATGAGGCGAAGAAAGCTGCCGGCTCACTGATTTTCACCTGCAACCAATGTGACATGACGGAACTACATGCAAATCTTACTCTACAATAAGATTTAAGGGGAAAAAGGTAACTGAAACGAAAGCGCTGCGGAAAGCTTTTCCGCTATGTGACATCTCCGGTTGCTCTATTCATGATGATATTCAGGCAGTTACCAGGTCACCTGTATCTGTTTCATTATCTTGGTTTATTTAAAGTCGCATCAACAACAACTGCTTATTAGAGACTAAACCATTTTACATTATATCAAATTATTAATTTTAATAACTGTAAATACCTTTTCGATTTTTCAGGAAGTTGCCCATCTCTTTAAGACTACCAAATTTGCGGTCCATTTATTGATGGAATTTGCTGCATTCATGTGATTGATGGTGTTGCATTGGGAATGAAGTGGACAGATCCTTAGTGATTAGGCGAAGGTGGGTAGTTAGTAATGACTGGTCCCTCCTATTTAAGAAGGGATTGATTTTTATGCAGTTGAAGGTGGCTGACTGTGGATTGCAGATATTGGATTGCATTACCTTACATTTGGCTCTCCGGTGCTATTCAAGTTTGGCTTGTGTTTGGTTCTAGATCTCCCGGATGCTTGGGTTGTTGTTGTGGTAATCAGTACTAAGACTCGTCAGATGCAACCCTCCATGCTAACCTATCCGGCACAAGTCTTTATTTCTACATAGCTACCACATCCTCCCTAAGCTGCTTCGTGTTTTCCATCCTTGGCCTCCCTCTTCTGTTCTTACCCCACACACTTCACTCTAATGCTAATTTTACTACCCTCATTTCTCAAAACGTAGCCTATTAATCTATCTCTTCTCTTCGTCAAAGTCCTCCAAATTGTTCTCTTTCCCCCTATTCTGCTGAGAACTTCCTGATTAGTTACCCTATCCCCCCATCTGATTTTCAGCATTCTCCTATAGTACCACGTTACGAAAGCTTCTATTATTTTTCTGTTTGCCTAGGTTATTGGTGGTTTTCTTGGTTTGTAGATCTGCAATGACGATTCCAATGATGTTATGGTGCGAGTGGCCTATAGTCGTTGAAAATTGCTAGTTTGTGAGGTATATATATATGAAGATAGCTCGCATATATTAGTAATAAAAAGACCGTGTGCTTGTAGAGCTCCCTCTGCCACGTTCGTAAGGCAGAGCACTGCGTCGGGTCCATCATCAACCGGCGGAAGACAACAGGAAACTACCTCTGTGTATAATTTCCCTTGAATGAAACAATGGTTCTCCGTAGAGGACTTTTCTCAGTTGTACAAGCAGAACACTCATAAATTATAACCAAATTGGTCATTTTTTTTGCTGAAGGTTAAATAAACGTCTCATTTCTTATACGGATATCTCTTCGAACTACTTTGCTGTAGTCACAGCGGCAGGAACACTGGTTTTTACTCAAACCTTGATACCAAGCGTCGATTTGAAACTTAAAATGGGAACAAAGAAATACAATTATCTCAAACTATTATTGTACTTTTTTTACTATATTCTTCTTCTTATCGGATAACCTTTCAACTTCCTCAACTAAATTGTTTTCTCGGTAAATAGATTGTCAATCTTATCCATAAATCATCAATTATAAGCTGTACTATAATATACATTATGTCAAATATATACACTTTCAATATTAACAACAACAATATTAATGTACACAATTATAACCAAAATGGTACACAAAGACTAAAAATTTTTCTGGTACAATTTTAAAACTAAGAAACAATACCGCATGAACCTTTCTCGCATGGCAAATTTTCCGCTGGGAGATATTATTACAAAATTTAGTTTAATGGCATATACGTTTATCTAATTTTGTCCAAATTTAGTCGTAGGAATCCTTCACTATTGATGCTCTTAAGATTTGACATCTGACTGCCTTCACGATGATAGTGATATTCATATCATTAAAGAGATACTGAACTGTGCCTTTATTAATATTAACCGTGCACTTTCCTATTATCTCAAAATAAGATGTGCTTCAATTTTACCCACATCGAAGAATATTAAAATAATTCTTAAATTTAATCTCACGCTATGCAGCCTGTTAACAAAAAAAATCGAGCTCTGTCAATAACTTGAACAATCAGAACCTATGCTCCTCAAATCACACAGTGTTTGTGTTACATTAAAGAATCGACGAGCTTGTATTGAAATTGGAAACTTGTATGTCTCGTCATTATAAAACATCACGTTGGAAGAACAGGGATTATGTTTGTTAATTTGCGTTGTAGAGAATGCATGTGGTAAAGGAAAGCTCATGAGTCATAAAATAACGGTGTACTTGACGAAATCTAAGATAAGAAAATAATCTAATCATGTTTATTCTTTGCTTGTTTAAACTCAAGACGATATCATTACAATACTAACAACGATATTGTATTACATATCACAATAAAATAAGTATAAATAAGCGAGCGGCTAAGGATAATTAAATTTTTCTCTAGAAACGTTCATAATTATAAAATAAAGGAAAGGGACCAAACAACGGATGTGGGCAAATATTCCTTCGTAAACAGGGTGACAAGGGACTGGAATGCTTTGCCTGCTAAGGTACTAGAGGCTTTCCCTAAGAATACAAACGTTTTAAAATAGAAATTAGAAACACTGAAAGGTTAGGTGCTTATTTTGTAAAAAAAATGACGTAAAATATTTTTAAATAGCATTTTTAATTTTTTTCTGTAATTTATCTTTGTTCTTTTAGTTTATCAACAACTTATCTTTGTACTTCAATTTTATCGTCAAACTGCCTCCGGGAAAATCGCCTGTGGTAATAATAAATCTTCTTCGTTGGCTCTGCAGCCCATTAAGGGCCTTGGCCTACCAGGGTGACTGTGGACTGTCATTTTACATGACACATTCTGAATCTGGAGTGATACGTGTTTAGCGGTAATAATAAATACAAAAACACAAATGCTTTCATAATTCTGGATCATTGTCCTCATTAGGAGTTTCTCCGCCTGGTATACATTACTGGATCAATTGCATACTCTTTTGTATCTAAAATTTCTGATTTTGCTTCACAAATTATGTTCAAATTTGGTGTTGTTGTTATCGTCACATATATATATCCTTTCTTTTAAAATCAAAATTCCGTAATTCTGTAATTTACCATATTTTTGTGTCACTAGCCATTTTAAAGAATTTTGTCCTTTACCAACGTGAGAACCTTCGCAACTAATAGCATTGATCCAGTTATGTAGTTTGTCAGAATCCCATATCATCTGAAGCTGATCGTGGCTAAAAGTAGTCACTATACCGGATGAAGCCTTGGTTGTTGTAGTTCTCAGTTCATAAGTGGTATGTTGCAACCCTCCATGTTAACCTATTCTGTGAAAACCTTTTCATTTCCGCATAACTAAGACATCTCGCTTACTGCTTTGCGTATTCCACCCTTGGCCTCTCTCTTCTATTCGTACCCCACACACTTCCCTCTAATACTAATTTTACAAGAGCCTCGTTTCTCAGAACGTGGCCTATTAATCTATCACTACTCTTGGTCAAAGTTCTGCAAAGTTCTTCTCTTATTCTGCTTAGAACTTCCTGGTAAGTTACTCCATCCACCCATCTTATTTTCAGCATTATTCTATAGCATCACATTTCAAAAGCTTTCTGCAACTCCTTGAGTCCACGTTTCGCACCAATATCACGCCACGCTCGTAAATATTCCTAATATTTATACTTATATTAGCCGTCAGTAAATTCCTTTCTTACCTATGCTATCCTACTCTATTTGTCTACTATACTTCTACCATCCCTAGTTATTATGCTGCTCAAGTAGCAGAATTCATTAACTTCCTTCAAAATATCCCTTCCCAATCTAGCACACTTTGTTATTCCACTATTTCACATACTACACTCCATAGATTTTTAATAGATATTGACTTGGTAACAACACATAAAAATTTATATTACAACCATGTAAGTTGCGGATGAAATAATACGTGCTTAAAGAGTAAAGAAAATGAGATATCTATAATATGAACAGGGATGAAACAATAAAAATAAAGGGTTCCATTGAATTTTAATTAATGCTTCGTTAGAACCGGTCTTTTGTAAGTTAAGTCACTATCTGTGAGTTGGAAGACTCTCCTATTTTAAATACATTTTTTCAGTAAGGGAATCTTATCTACTCGTTCCTATTAGCTAAAATTTAACATGAATATTTATTTTTCTTGGCTTCAATACGAAAAACGATGACGTTCTACACTATTGGTTGGATATCTGTTGAGAGTTGGTGAAGCTGAACGGCGCGGGTGTTGCCTCTGTTGGAGGTTTGTGAACTATAAGGAACGGAAGTCGGGGTAGAACGGGATACCCTATTTTTTACTGGTTAGTGTTGGAGGTTAGTAACTAGGGGTGGAATATTGTACCTGATCAAGGAAGAAGTCAAGTCAGCGGACTTGAGCAAGTTATGACTGAACCTTGTGACTGAACTCTTCTTTTGGCATCTTACATCTGTGACTTATAATGTTTGCAGCATTTCGACAGGAGGTAATCTATAAAACTCCTCGCTTTTAACTCTTTAATGGTATATATGCACATACGTTACGTATAAGGTTTAAATCTGCTTGTATTAAGGCTCGGTGGAAAACCCTAAAATGAGACAAGCGTGCGGGGCGAATACTGTATAAGGACAAATTTTATGTGATCCTCAAGAAAAAAGGAAAAACTGGCAGACTTAAATTATAAGAATGAGTGAATGGATGTTGTGCCCAACAATAATAGATTAAGAAAGAAAAAGAACGGAAACAAGGGGAAAATGTTAGTAAAGGCTGCGCAGTTGCAAAAAAAAATCTCTTTAAGAAGGGAAAATTTGGTTAAGCGATCAACCGTTCGCTAATAAGTATAAAAGAAACACAAAAGGTGTTAAGATTTTTTTCAAATTTAATTCAATTAAATTTTATTGTTCTAATTGTAAATATAAACCATCCTATCCCGTTCTGCACCAGTGGGTAGAAATAGAACGTGAAATTTGTTTAATTTTAAAAATAAATCAAAAATCGAAATTCACTGTTTAAAGTTATATGACATTAGTTTAATTAAGTAGTAGAGTAAACTTGTGTTTTATACTTTTATGAAGTGATTTTACTTTTTCCATACTTTTATAAAACTTCTTGAACAATAAGTGTCTCGTTGCACCCCAACTTTCCCTACTTTCTCGTATGGTAATGTAATGTATTGAACTTATTTCGCTCATTTTTAAAATTTTTATATTGTAAAAGCCAATAAGCTTCTCCAATTTTTTTCTCCATGGCTCTACAGCCCATTGAGGGCCTGGGCCTATCGAGTCGACTGCGAGCTTCTCCAATTTATTTCTCTTAAATTATGATTACTTTTTACGCTGGACTTTAAAGTTTTTCAGGTCCCGTTGTACCGGTTTATACAACAGATCTCAACCTCCGAGTTTCTAAGGTTTCTTATCTCTGATCCACTCCCGGGATTCTGAATCTTATTCCCTATCCAATATACACAGTAAGCTATTAATATATTTCGTTGTTTTCAGAAACGAACAACCGCACACTTCTTTCATCCGTAAGCATATCGCGAAAAATACCTGCATGTTGTGGAAATGACTGGAGAACTCCCGAACTGAGGCCACGTCGGCGTCTGGAAACGAACCCAGGAGAAGGAGCACTACGTCAGAATCAGGGTAAGCCAGAGCCGCAGCCTCAAGACTGCACAGAGCATCAGAGTTGATTTTTCTGTCGGGCCCAACTGCTATCAATATGGAGACTGGTGTTCTCTCTCCACAGTCCTGGAAATTAACCCATAACGATTGATAATCTGAAAAAATGTAATAAAATATACGAGGGTGGATAAAAATTTAATGGTTCTTGTGTCATAAAAAATTAATAACGAATATATAACAACACTGCCAGTGGCGAAATTGTCCCATGCGCCATGATTATACCTCTTTGAGGATGAAAGCTACTTCAGGTTTGTATGCAGATTACATGATTGAGAATTTAATTGGGGTTTTCTTTTCTTCTTTATATACGTACTTCAACAGCCTACTTTATGATGCAGTACAAAATACTACTGTGTCTTGAAAAAACAACTACCTCAAGGTTTATGGTCTACGCCCCTCTACATGTGGCAACACAACTGTGAAACAACTAATTATTTATACAACGAAGATTTGCGAATATTTCCAAACCTTGATGAATAGAGTAAAGACGTCAACCGACAGATAATTAAGGTCTTGCCGTCACGCAAGTACTATTCAAAAGAAGAGGATCATAGAAATGAAAATATGTGGATAATTAATCCACGTGCTTCAAATTTTTAGGAAAACAATTTAAATGTAAAAGAAGAAGAAATTTTAATCGAATTATCTTTGGATGATAGCCTTAAAATCCAATTCAATTCATCTCCACGAAGTTATATTTGTTTTTCTGTAAAAACACGTCCGATATTGAGTGAAAAAGTGTTAAAAACTTGGCTGCATTAACGCTTGTGGGAAAAAACAATTATATAAACTGTAATAGCCATTAAAAACTGGTATCGTTCTCGGCTTTACATAGAAGCTCCTTTACGTGTTGCGGTGACATCGTTGGAACCAAGCAATAGTAAAATAATTTTAAACCTGGAGCAGCAAATATAACATATTACGTATTATTTATTGCTCTTTTTGTATTACATTTTAAAATCATGTTAATGGTCCGCGAAGTTCTAAATTTAGTAGTTCCATTATCAATAATGTTCGTTCAATATAGTCACCATCTATTAGTACACATTTGCGCCATCGTCGAACCCGCCCTTCAAAACACTTAAGAAAAAAAAAGAGTTTTGATTCTTGATCCAGGATTTTTTTCCATTATCCAAGTCAGCAATCATTCCTTGGGTGTGCGAAGATGTTTGGTAAAAGATGGAAGGTCATTGCAGATAAATTGTGCAGCGGTCTGCAAATCGAAGAGAATAGAGGATACTTTGGGCTATGATCTGTTCTTAATTCCAATGTTATATATTCATTATAATTTTTTTGACACACGATGCATTAAGTTTTTAACATCCTCGTATATTCGGTGTATATGTGTGTGGCAGTTGTCAGTCCGCAGGCTGGTTTGATGTAGTTTTCCATAATAATCTATCCTGCCCTATTCCTTTCACCTCCACATAATTGAGGCTCACGTCCAGTTTAACATATATTTTTCTTAGTCTTCCTCTTGTATTTATACCCCACAAATGTGACAATCTTAAGACAGTGTCTTTCATAATGTTCTCTCATCACCAATTCTATTGAAGATTTCCTTTTTTGTGACCTGATCTGCCTATCCATTCTTATTATTTTTTAAATTAAGACCAATGGATCGAAACAATAAAATGTTAAACAAGAAATTTAAAAAATGAACTAGACGTTTCGACCAACACTTGTGGTCCTTTTCAATCTTTATAACATACTGATGTAAAAGGAACAAAGATAATACAATTCTACTTGAAATTGAACGTTGGATAAAATTTTTGCGGTCTGCCGTAAAATGGGCGTAAGGTCTTTTGCGTACGGATACTTTTCTTTTTAAGATTGTCGAAGCAGGTCAATATTAGCCGCGTTTCTTACCCATTGTTGGGTCCATATAACGATGCCGGCTAAGGACACAACCGCGATGATGGTGGTGAGGGTGATGCAGACGCGTCCCAGATGAACGGGCCACAGGACGATGATGGTGGCAGCTCCGGCGACCGTGGCGCTTGGTTTGCCTCCGATACTGTCATACGGTAAGTTCGTGGGACCCAGCAGAGGAACGGTACTTTCATCCAACTGTAACGGAAGATGTAATATTTAATTTTAAAATCAATAGATATTTGAAGTAAAGCAGGGAAGAAACTATAATCGAACCCTACAGTTTACAACCCGTATTTGCCTTATAATCCACGTACATATCCTCGCCTAGCTTAAAAGAATAAGTGGACAGAGGTCATACATAATTAACCATCAGAATATATCAGTGTATATTTTAACGTAATTAAAAAAAGTGAAAGTTTCAGTTTTTAGATACGACAGAGACCCTTAACTCTGGGTCGACGGGTATTACACGCCAATCATAAACCGTAAAAACTAATTCCTGGATGCAAGCGATTTTGGGGGTGGGGGTTCACAGGCTGCATGAGGGTGATCCTAAAACAGGTAACTCCCCTTTAGTAGCATAACCTGTTTCAGGATCACCCTCATGTAGCCTGTTAACCCAAAAAAAGAGGGGGAGGAGAATATACTTGTGGCAGTTTTCTCTCGCAGGCATTTTCCAGAGTGACTGCGGGGCTCACCTGACTATGTCGGGAATTACTCGTACTCTCTCTCGTTTTTTAAAAGTTCTCACATACCGAGACACCTTCACCTATTTTAGGAGGTAAATGTACTGGGGTCTAACACCTTGGTAATGAGGCATTAGTCGTCCCTGGTCCCGTTGGATCAATCATACCAACTGCCTCCTAAAGTTGGTGGAGACACTGAGAAGTGAATGCTGTGATCCCACAGCAAACTCGTCTTCCGTCATTCGGAAGGGCGTGAGAATGGTACCCAATGCCGCCCTACCTTTTGCAGTTTTTCTAGGGGTTTCCCTGCATCTCTTTAGGTGAAACACCGAGTAGGATCCTTAAACTACAGCCCGGGGTCCTAGTCAACCCTTGCTCTACTTTCCACTTCCCCCCTTTACAATTCTCTTCCTATGCTATTAAAGGGAAGTTGCCTGTTTCAGGATCACCCTCAGGTAGCCTGTTATTAAAAAAAATTGCATGAGTACGCAGGGAGACGGCAAATATATTTTTGTATATTTGTAAATAAAAATTGTGCGAGTCCCTACTGGAGATTAACTGGCACCCAAATTCCAAATCCCGCTCCCTCGTCCTAATTCTGAATTTCCGACGATCTACGACCAGCGTATAATACCCGTGACCCCGGGTTCGTGCTTTCTGACGACTAGCCGAGCTCCTGAGGTCATCAACGTGAGTTTGTTGGTGCCAGAAGGTAAGATAAGAAGAAGTTAAAGGGTGACCATAATTAAATTAGTTAACATATAATACTAGGGTTGTATTTAAAGTACGTACCGAAAATTATTCACACATTAACAGAAAATTATTTTCCAGATATTTTAGTATCTATCATTAAACCTCAAAAGTAGTAATTACTGCACATAGTTAAATCATCGTCACTTTGTGTTTTCCTTATTGTAGAGTGTTGAAAACAATTGAGGGGACCGCCGACTGTGAAGCCAGATCAATGATTGCAATAAATATTCCGCCAAGCAAATATTCATCGTGAATTATTAATAAGCGATGGAATGGCGAGGGAGTGGATTAGACAGTTTAACAGAGGTCGTGAAATGTGCACGATGAGCGGCGAATTCGTCAAATGCAAACAAATACTAGTTCCTCGTTATGACAAGTGCGGTGAGTATGCGGAGAAGTAGATAGGTGGTAATAAAATATCTGGAAAATAACGTTCTGTTATTCTTCAAATAAATATCAGTACTTAATATACAACAGCCCTCGAACTATATTTAGTATTTCTACTAACCATTTAATAGTCTTTTTATTTTCAAGCCGATTTTCTTCTTGAGTAAACTAAATCATTTCCATATTTTTCTTGCTCTTTGACGAGATGAAAATTGAAAACTTTCTATTCTCTGTCATTGTATTTTTATTCTCGTAGTGTATTATATACTTGTTGTGAACTGCATTCATACCCTCCATCATTTCTAGTATCTGTTGATAATTTTCTATCAATATTCTCCAGTATAGGTTTAATCGACACTTATTTCGCTATTATCCAATTATTTATTATTGAGTTAAGTTTTGCGACAACTTTGAACCTAAGAATTACGGTGTTACTGTTCCTCTCAATATACAAATTTAAACCATTAAGGAACTAAGAGACTGTCAAATAATATCATTAATAATATACCAATTTCCAAAACAATAATCGACTCTCAATAATTATTCGTCTAACGTTTTTTAATTATGAGTGTGAAATCAGATTAAATCTATTAAGTATTGAATATTTAGTACAAAACTATATTAAAATGTTGTTTCTTCATTTGAAAGTTGATTGTCCAGCCACTATAATGTTTCCTATTTCTATTCCAGGAAGTTCTCGACGTCGGAGCCTGTGACAAAGTACAACGTGGAAAGGACCTCTCGTCTTCAGAGTCAGAACAGAAAAGGTCAGCATAACTCAATGGCAAAAGGAATCACGGAAACCTCGCTCACGTTATCGCCGAGTTACTTGTCATCCGCAAACCGCCAACATTTCCGCCATCTTATCCTAACGACGTCATTGTCTTCTGAAAAAGGGAGCACCCATTGTTTTCCAGCGAATAAACAACGCCAAAACTAATGCCATTGTTCGTGACGGTATCAGCCTCCATTATTAACCTACTTTTCTTGCATCGAAACCCCTCTAGAGTGCTTGTTGGTGTTCTTTAATTGAACTATTCCCAACTGTCATCGCTAAATGGAAGACCTTACGAAGACGTGGGCTGATCCGCTACAATATTCAGTTCAACGAACTCAATCCAGGTGCGTTGGCAACTTGTTCCACAAATTGTTCTTGGCCATGATGTACGTTTGACTTGGTTCCATTAGTCACACAGGACGTAGTGGAGACCTGCTTCACGAAGCGGAAGCGACCAATTATGTTAGCCAATCGAAGACGTAACAAACTGTTTTGCTTTAGAAACTCATGACGGCGATTCAACTACAGAATTGTTAGAGTGCGTATTTTGTGGAACGAACAAACTGCTTCTAGACAAATGTCACTAAAATTGAAAATGTGAATACAGGAACGGTATTATGAATTTTTTTAATTATCCCATTTCCTCGTCGATGGGGCAATGTATTGATAAAATAATTAAAATTCTAGAATAAAGTTTGACAGGACTCAATGTCGCTTTATAAGTAGAAATAAAATTTCGAAGTTGGAATTTATTTTCTGTGGTAACAGGATAGTTCCTTATATCCATTTTGGTATTAGTGAAGATTAAACGTGAGGCAGTCAGCAGTAATTAGAATTGAAGGGCTAGAAAAGAAAGCAGACATCAAGAAAGGAGTCAAAAAAGTATGCAGTTAAACATGCTGGTTAAACAAGCGACGAAGAAAGTTAAAAAGGAATATGGAAAATGAATCATACGGAAAGGAGAAGAAATAATAACCCTGAGATTTGCCGATTATATTGTAGTATTAGGGGAGTCAGACGAACACTTGGAAAATATAATAAATCCCATGAGCCTGATCCTTGAGGAAGAGTAAAACATGAGGATTAATAAAGGAAAAACCAAGGTAATGGAGTTTGGTATGGGAAATAGTGGAATAACAAAGGGTGTTAGATAGCAGAGGAATATTTTGAAAGAAGTTAAGGAATTCTGCTACTTGGGCAGCATAATAACTAGGGATGGAAGTATATTACATATAAAGTGTAGGATAGCACAGACAAGAAAGTTTTTCACAGAAAAGTGGAATTTACTTCCTGTTAATGTAAGTATGAATATTAGGAAATCATTATTAAAAATGTTCGTATGGAGTGTGGCGTTATATGGGGGCGAAACGGGGACATAATTGAGTGTGTAAGGCCTGGGTCTTTATATAATCAATATACAGTGTGACTTAGAAAACATTTTGCTTTATTATTGTTAGATAAGCTTGAGCGGTATTTCACGTTTATCAAATACTAAATTATTTCGTTTGACAAGATTGGCATAATCTATACTGTTGAAAGTTCTATATGTCTTTAGGGTAGGCCCTTTTTTGCCTGAAAAGGGGGGGGGGAGATAAACACAAATTTTCAACTGATCGTCAGAAAACTTGTCTGGGATGAACTTTCAATGGTAATCGGTTGAATGGTATAACAACGCCTAATAAGCCTTATAACTCGCAATTTGTTTTGTACTTGTCCGGCATTCCCATTCAATTCATTATTAATATTAATATCTTCTTAACCCTGCATGACATCAAAATGAAACATACATAAAATTTAAGTTAAAATTTCTGTTTTAATCCCTAAAGTTTTCATTTATATGCGTTGAGCCTTTTCAGAAAAAACTTCCAGACAGACAAATAATACATAATGTTTAACTGAGCAAATGCAATACATAAAGAATAATTTTTTTAATAACATTTTGAGTGATAATTGATTTCAGGAGTCGAATATTCGTAATGTCAAGGCTCCAGTGTTATGTATTCGTACTTTGAGACACCATTAAGATCAAAGTGTAACACCATCACCATTTATAATCTTTCAGAATGTTGATTATGCTCTATATCATTTCTGTACGTAATACTCCACACTACTGCTTCTCCCTTTCTGAATAAGTCTAAATTCATCCGAATATATGTATAAAGCTTAACTTGGATCACGCAATAAAATGAATTTAAAAAAATTATGAATCATTTCTATGTAAGTGGAGTCTCGTAGTACGAATAAATAATACATTTCTCAAAAATATGTTATGATTACAATGAAATGGAATTTATAATTATTCACCGATATTAGTGTTACTAGTGAACTTTTTGAAAAAAAAATTATAAAGAAGCTGTTCATTCACTGATCACATTCAGGAACAGTCAGTGCATCTTACTTGTTCACTAATAACGTCACACTGTCATTCCAAATGCTATTACGTCGGAATTAAACGTTGGCGTTCCAAATGATTGAACTCTTATTCGTAGCAGGGAAATAATTATATAGATTCACAGTGAGGAAGCACTCGTAAATGTACTGTATGTAAATGACATGTCGCGAATGGAAAGGTTCACGCACAGTCACCAGAAAGATAAACTCTGGTAATACCTTAAGCTTACGTGACAATTCTCTTTACCTGCGCCATTTTAGATCTGGACAGTTCAACGTATCTCGCTAAACTGACACCGATTTGTCTTGTTTTAAATCTTATCTCTTAACATATAAAAACATTGTCCGGGATTTGTTGTCACAAGTAGATATGGTTTGGTTTTCGCTTTCACAAACATTTATCAAGAAAGCTGATGCTTTAAGAACTTTGTTAATATAACACCAAATATGATAACTTGAGAGTTTTTATTAATAATACTCAGCAATGCTTCAATTTTATTTCCAAATGTGTGAAACTTTATAAAGGAGAACGCAATCACAGATAATGATTTAATCGATTCCTGATGACTTATACGGAAGAACAATTTAATAAGACATTAAAGAATTACACAAGTTATTTTGATAATTGAGAATTAATGTTGTAACATATTTTTATATATGAGATTCTTTTCAGTTAGAAATGTGTTTTATAAAACTATTTTAAAAAATACTGTGTGCAGATGATTCTGGCGATACTTTCAAAAAGTCAATAATTTAAAAATTAAATCTATACCAATAAATAAAATTGTAGTGTCTGTCTGTCCGTGTGTTTGTCTCGAATAGGCTCCAAAACGGCTCAGCGGATTTCAAAGAAAATTTGAGGGTTTAAAGAATAGGAGATTTAATTTAAATATTCGTGCATATCTAATTTCGATATATTGAAAATGATATTAGTATAATATGAATACAAATAAAAATATTAATTCTACGGGAAGATTTCCTGGAATTGCCGCGTGTAAACCAACTGCGAGTTACAAGTTTTATTACCCGTTCCGACATAATTCATTTCCCACTTACTGTTTATTATTGCAGCATGCTGAGAAAAAAATTAACTTATTTGGATTATCGATACGATGTATACATAAATAGATAGATTGGTTCTATTTCTCGCATCGGGTAAATTTTAAAATTTAGTACTTGCTAATATGAAAATTAGAAGGGAACTATCGAGTTTGGTGTCGAAACCGGTATAATGCGAGTCGCTCTGCTACATTATGATCTTTAATATGCGATTTAAGTAAAACGTTAAGCATGAAATGGGGGAATATTGAAAATATATTTATTCCTGCTATTGTACGGGAGGTATTTTGGACTCTTTCGAGATACTGGGAGTATATTTGAGGTTCATATCGTGACGTTTTAGGTGTCGGTTTGGTTATGTGTTGACCAAGAATTAAACAATGTACCAGAATAATATAAATAAATACCCGGGTAACGCCGGGTCTCCAGCTAGTATTAAATAAAATTGTTAATTGAATGATAAAAACTTTCGAGATGCCAATTAACCATAACACTCATATTAAAATTAATATGTAAGTATATAAGAACTGTATATTTAAAATTATAATTCAAAATACAATTAGAACGTTTGTGTATTCTGTTCTGTGAAGGTTTGTAACGGATAATACACACCTTTGATGTGAAAAACTTCATGGTTGGCGACTCAGTGGCGACTTGAGGCAGCGAATATTGTACAGGATGAGTCAAAATTATGTGAACATTTTTTGCGATAAAGCATTTACTCACATAATTTTGACACAGCCTGTAGTTGCTGACTCTGCTCAACTCTACATTGCTGACGAAATGGCGTAATATTCAGAGCGGTACAACACCTTAAAATGGGTCACAGGATGACAGAAATACCGTCAACAAACGTAAATATAGAATTAATTTACGATTTGTCCATTTCATAATAAATTTTATTGCCATTATTTTAAATAGTATTGCAAGTACAATCAGCCTTTAATGGAATTGTTTTCATAATTATAGTGTAACACTTAATTTCTTTTATATTTTCATACAAGTGATTATCTAATGTACTGATTTTTGTTATCAATCTTCGTAAAAATATTTGTTATGAAATAAATAGTCAGACAATTAAAAAAAATTTCTGGCATTAAGTAAATCAATAAATAAAAATAAGGGTAAACATGGCAGCAAACAAATTTTTAACTAACATTTAATAATTATAAATACAACGTTTCATCCAGCTTTGTGGACTTCTTCAGGTAAATTTTTAAATTGAGAAACTAATTACACGGTTCTCTGTATGTCGGATGTTCAATTGCTGGTAGGATTTATTTTGTTTTATATTTGATTATTACTCGTCGTCTTACGAAATTCGTACCAGTTCATTTAATGTTATAGCACTGAAAAATAAAAGGAAGGAATACTTTCGATTTTGGTGACGTCATGGAAATAGTAATAAATAGGCGATTGCTCCAAACAAGTTTACTTATACGTCATTTAAGAAAGTGACTAAGTATGTAGACATGCGTAATTTCTAAAATTTCTAAAATATGAATGCCGTGCTAACTATATTTATCCTAGCAGGATTAATTGAAAATACAAAAAAACAAAACGAATGTTTTGGCAACTGAGCTACAACACAATCAAAAACTCAATTTTGGGACACCATTCTAACCAGGTATGATTTATGTGTACCTTTTCGTTATTAATTTATCAATCTACGTATAAAGTTCTTCAGGACCCGATGCTGCCCATGATATATATATTTAATATACTGAAGTTATATATGTAAAAAAGTAAAAAATTACGTAAAAGTTTTCGTGTTCCATACGTGCATCGATATCGCAAAAGTAATTGCGATTTGCCTATATAATTGATTTATAATACTATATATTGTAAAATTACAAAAATTTAGTGTCCTAATTGACCTATCGTTGCCAAAGAGCTAACTCTCCGTGAAATAACAAACTTCTTTGGATCGCCGATACGATTGTATACGTAATTTAGTTTTATTTTCCGCGTCAGGCAAATTTTAATATTCAGTAATTTCTCATTTGTAAAAACAAAAATGTTGACATATCAGTAGATATCTTTATTTTCAAGGTGAGCCAACACACCCATCTCTGAGCTACGACACGACACAAAACTCAATTTTGGAACCCCTTCAACTTAAGGCCTCTGTAGTTCAAAAGCTGAGGATTTTGAAAAATTATGGGGACAGAAGCGACTCTAAAAGTCGTATAATATAAGATTGCACAAAGATTTATTTACAAATTTGTACTGAAGCACGAACTATTTCCGAGGCTTGTTGTTTGATTATTTTTCTATTGTTTTCACACCTGAGGTGGTTCCAAACAATGGAACGAAACGTCGTGTAATAAATAAAGATTGCATCGGTTAATTTCTAGAGTTGTCATTCGTTTTGAGTAAAATGAATTTAATTCTGATTGTTTGATTTTTAAATAATATTATATACCATCTTCATTTCTATTTATCGCCGTAATATCGCCATATAGTTCCATAAGTTTCGTTGACAGGTAGGATAGGGATAATAAGTCGAAGCATTTTATTAAAAACATTTGTATTTGAGCAAACTTTTCTCAACATAAAAACTTTTGTACAAATAAAACATTTTATAATCGCAGACAATCGGATGTGCGTTGAAATATATATATAAAACATTATAGTAAGTACATGGAGAATAACACTTGTACTCTTTACTGTAAGCATATATTAAAATAAATTTTGCCATTCAATGATACGAAAATTTAAGTAAATAAAATTAAGTAAACAAACCATATCGAACAATTAGTATCGATTGTCCACCAAATGGGTTCTTTGTTTTTAGGTAGTAAAAGTCATGGATTTGTGTCGCAATAAGAGTTATAAATAGGTATTAAAAAGTATACAAATCTAACGAGAAACGTAAAATTAATTTTTCTTTTAAGTAAATAAATAAATAAATAGTGTTTTATTCGGGCGGTCACGTGAGCCCAGTCGAATTTTCGCCGGGTTCACACAAGCGACTCCAATCTGTTAGAAACCTCCACCATGAAACATTCTACGAGACGATGAACTCAATGTCTCGGTTTAAATTTAACAGCGATGAAACTTTAACAACCTATTAGAAGAAGATAAACGCCTGAGAATTATAAGAACGAAATTCTAACGTCAAAATTATTAAAGCATTATCGCCTGCTCCAGGAAAACTATTCAGAACACATCAGAAACGGACGCTCAAGTTAAGAATAAAAATGATTAAAAATGATTGCTTGAAGGTGAGACATGAAAAATGTACATGAAAAATTTGTGATAATGGGAAAAATGAGAGATTTTACTTCTAAATGTTCTAAGTTAAATAGAAAATTGAGGAGAGAAGCAAATGAGTCAAATTCTCTATTCGATCATAAAGTACGGATTGAATTTTCCCTATCCTGTTTGTGTTTTCTACTTTTGATCAGAATTGTCCATTCATGTGTTAATACTCGTTTTCTTCCTCTCATTAATAGTCTCCATTGCTGTATATTCACTTGTTTGAGGTCATCCTTAATATACAATGGTTCACATGTCACTGCGCCTTGACCACAGACTGCGGTTTGAACCCAGGTTGGTGGTTTCGATAGGGGGACCCCTGGGTAGGGGGGCCTTCACTGAGTACGTGCCCCTGGAACACGGAGGTAATTTGTGGATCCTCTCGCAGCGTTTCGAAACGTCCCAGAATCCGTAACCCTCGGGACAGCTGAAGGCTTGCGCCGACGTGCGACCTTCTTCGTCTTCGGAACATCTCAAGAAATTGTGACAGTCTCCGGGAAGAGGCTGAGGACCCAGGCTGGGACACAGTGGCACGTCAGATGGTACCTGGAACAAAGTAATTCAAATTTAGTTTTATCTGATAGATACAAACTGCATAAAAGTATTCTAAACTGAATGAAACTATACGCCAAAAAACTTCAGTGGAAGAATGACTATTAAATAAAAAGTACAACAAAATTTATTGATTTTAAAATTTATAATAAAAATTTTCAATAAATCATTTCGGTCGTAACCGTCGCTGGAGATTCATCACATGTAAATTCAATAATCTTTTCGGCTGAGGGAGTCAATGAGTAAATAGGATGCATTGCTAAATTTTAAACCTGAAGTCTCAAAATGGAGATGAAACGTCGCTTTTGTTAATAAGTAAATTAAATAAAAATACTACAGGAATGTGCTTTTAACTAAGGAGAGATATCTTACACAGAATTTATAACCAGATACTGTGGCTTAAATTTTTTTTCTGGTCAAAATTTAAAATAATTTTGGAATATATCCCTCATTGTCTTGTCATTTCACTTTCAATTACAATAAATTTTAATTATTATACCAGATATAAAAAGTCAACATTTTGGTGCCAGAGCTTCAATCCAGGTGTTTTGCTCACCATCCGTGGCAGGTACAGAGAGAATTTTATAAATAAAATTTTATAATAATGGTGTATTCATTAAAATTTTTTGATAATGTCTGCTTCATATTTTTGAGAAGATGAAAGTTACAATGGTATATAGTAGACGATATAAGAATCGAATCTCATAGTAATGAGAAGAATTGACGTAAATAACATAATTAGAATGACTGTTCTCACCTCGTTTGGTGTTTAACAGTTATTTACCTTACTATCTACCCACTGTATTACATATTTTAAATATACATATTTTGCTTTCTTTCTACTTCTCTTATTCTCTATCTAATAAAAAATTGGAATATATTAAATAACTTTGTATCTTACCTGCAACGGGCCATCCTGAGTTCTGAAACTCGGCGTTGCTTCACACTGCCGCGTTTCCTTGGGTGGCAGACACTGGACCTTTTCCTCGTCGTATTCCGTTCCATTGGCACAGGACAATACTAGGACGTTGACTTCCTTCCAGTTGTCAGACACTGTACATTGGTAGAACATGCCACACCTTGTGGGATGCTGTCGGAAGCTGCTAGGGCATATTATTGCCGCCTGTCCTGGTTTCAGCTGCCCAGGACACGAACCTGAATCAGTCGTTGGCTTGTCAGTAGAATCTGTTGAGTCTGTTGGCTCCGTCGCTCCAGTCGACGAATCCGTAGAAGTTTCATCGGTACCACTGGATGTACTTGTTTCAGTTACGGCTGTTGTAGTTTCCTCCGGGTTGGTAGTCGATCCATCTGTATTAGTAGTCGCAGGTTGTGTAGTACCCTCTTCAGGATTCGTGGATGTTAATTCCGTCGTTGTTTCCATCGGAACAGTTGTGTCAGGCGTAGAGGTTTCACCTGTTCCCATTGTAGTGCCTTCTTCAGGTGCTGTGGTGCCAGGAGAAGTAGTGGTTTCTGTAGCTTCTGAACCCGTTGTCGTCTCGCTCGGTTTCGTAATGTCCGTGGTGCCGTCAGTATTTCCAGTAGTTCCAGCTGGCGTCGTGTTTTCAGTTGTTTCTGTTGGAGGTGATGTCTCACTAGTAGTATTTGAAGGACTTGTTTCTGTTGGTTTCGTTGCTTCTGAAGTTTGCCCGCTACAATCTCTCGGAGGGTACACAGAATCTGCGTGGTTACAAACGCTGAGACTAGGATCAAATATAGTACCGTTGCCGCATTCAAAGTGATAAACAGAGAATCGCTCTCCCTTATCACCATCCCAATCGACACATCGGTAAAACTTAGTACAATCGTTTGGATGAGGATAGAAGCCTGCTTTAGTGCATTTGATGCCTGAATTGCTCCCACTAGGCTTAGGAGTGGTGTTGCACGGAGCGGCGCTAGACCCTGAACCGTTGCTGGGAGAACTGGAACCTGGAGTTGAACCAGATTCTCCTGGGTTTTCTCCAGATCCTTCGCTTCCATTTTCAGATGGTCCTGATGGATTTTTCGGATGTTCTGTAGTGGAACCCTGGCTTGGCGTTTCTCCACCGGATTCTGTGCTTCCAGTTTCAGATGGCCCTGAAGGCTTCGCTGTAGTGGACCCCTGGCTTGACGCTTCTTCGCCGGGATTTGGACTGTGCGAGCCTCCGTTTTCTGATTCGGGGCCTTCGGTGGAACTTTCGCCATTTGTTCCAGCATCAGTAGATGGGTTTTCTGCTGGGTTGCTCGTAGAACTTTCACTGTTTCCTCCTTCCGTCACTGAACCGCCACCCTCAGATCCAGGCGGACCACCGGTTTCAGTTGTAGAACTAGCTGAATCAGGAGACGCTGATGTTCCGTCAACAGAGTTTGATGGTGTGGTTTCGGGTTCTGAGCCGGGCGAGGAGGATGAAGTCTCAGAAGAACTCGACTCACTGGAACCTGGACTTACGGTAGAGGATCCCTGCCCCATATTTTCTGAGCCTGATGTTGTTTGTTCAGATCCGCCTTCACTTCCAGAGGAGCCGCCTTTTTTACCGCATTCGCCTTCTACAGCCCATTCATGGTTACACGACGTGATAGATGAATCCCAGACTGTTCCTTCAGCGCATGAAAATTCGTACCTCGTGAAGCTACCTTTGCCATTATCGACACACCGATAAAACTTTTTACAATTTCCAGTCACTGCATGAAATCCTTCAGTTTTGCATTCTCCTGAATTCTCTGGTTTCTGTGTTGTTGGTCCATTTTCTGGTGTCATAGGTGATGTAGCACTTCCAGAGGATGATTGTTGTCCATTACCGCTGCTACTTGATGTCGATTGTTGATTACTACTGCTCGATGTACTTTGTTCGTTGCCGCTACTTGACGTCGATTGTTGGTTTCCACTGCTTGAAGTCGATTGTTGATTTCCACTGCTTGAAGTCGATTGTTGATTTCCACTGCTTGACGAGGTTTGTTGGCTCCCACTGCTGGATGTAGTTTGCTGACTTCCACTGCTGGATGTAGTTTGCTGACTTCCACTGCTGGATGTAGTTTGTTGACTTCCGCTGCTCGATGTACTTTGTTCGTTGCCGCTACTCGACGACGATTGTTGGTTTCCACTGCTTGAAGTTGTTTGTTGGTTTCCACTGCTTGAAGTAGTTTGTTGATTTCCACTGCTTGACGAGGTTTGTTGGCTCCCACTGCTGGATGTAGTTTGCTGACTTCCACTGCTGGATGTAGTTTGCTGACTTCCACTGCTGGATGTAGTTTGCTGACTCCCACTGCTGGATGTAGTTTGTTGACTTCCGCTACTTGATGACGATTGTTGGTTTCCGCTGCTGGACGCATTTTCTTGACTACTCCCACTTGAAGAGGTAGTCTGTTGATCTCCACTACTAGATGTTTGTCCTCCGGAACTAGTTGTTGAACTAGACTGTTGACTTTCAGAGGACGAAGAGGTTGTTTCTTGACTTCCGCTTCCACTAGTGGAGGATTGACTCTGTGTTGTACTTGTTTCTCCGCTTGACGATGACGATTGATTCGATTCTGAGTTTGTAGTAGAAGATGACTGTTGTCCTTCAGACGTACTCTGACTGCCAGAGGATGTCGTTTGCTGATTTTCATTTCCCGAGGACGATGTTTGTTGGTTACCAGAAGTTGTAGTTGTTGTGCTTGACGACGAGCTGGAACTACTGCTAGACTGAGAGTTTTCTGATGAACTCTGTTCCTGACTGGTTGTAGAGGTTGCGCCTGACGTTTGCGTGGTCTGGCTGCTAGAACTGGAACTGGTACTAGAACTAGATTGAGAACTTGAGGTAGAATTCATAGACGACGTTGTGACTGTCGTCTCTTGAGCCGTAGTGGACTTTTGTCCGAAACCGGATGGCGTTGTACCTCCACAGTCTTCGCGATTGACGGCCCATGGGTGATTACAGACATTATTGTCAGGATCCCATACAGTACCTTCACCGCAAGAGAATTCATATCGCGTGTATCCTCCCTTTCCGTTGTCTACACAGCGAATGAACTTATTGCAGTCTCCTGGCAATGGATGGAAACCTTCCGAAGTGCACTGTTCGTTGGAAGAACTAGGGGTTGTAGGCATTGGAGAAGTACTCTCGCTAGTATTCTGCGATCCTTGATCTGGGTTTCCACTTTCTGGTTCTTTTGATTCTTCTGTGATTGGGGGAGTTCCTTGTTGTGGCGAGTTACTAGTTCCACTTTCTGGTTGTTTTGAGTCTTCTGTGGCTGGAGGAGACTCACTACTCGATGCTGGTCCTCCGGTCTGTTCATTTGTTGGGTACTGTGAATCTCCTTTGTCTGGAGACGACCCAGAGTCTGATCCTGATGTTGTTTCTGTGTCAGGTCCTTCGTTACCACTCTCATTAGGATTGGAGGGTTGCGTGCTGCTGCCACTTTGGTTCTCACCTGGATTAACCTCGTTTTCACCGCCTTGCGATTCTCCTCCGCCACATTCACTCCTGCCTGTAGCCCAGGGGTGGTTACAGACGTTAGATTGCGGATCCCAAACAGTACCTTCCCCGCACTCGAAATCGTATCTTGTGTACCCCGAGTCACCGTTGTTCACACAACGATAAAACTTGGTACAACTGTCTTGCCGTGCAAAGAACCCGTCGCCGTTGCATCCGCTAGAGGAAGGTGATGCTGGTCCGGATTCTACCTCATTCTCGGAGTTCCGTGATCGACCAACGCAACGCGTCTTCATGCCGTCGTGAACACAAGCCCCTGTATGTTGCTCGAAGGCAGCTCCCTCACCACATGAGAAGCGGTAGGCAACGATGGACTTAGTTTTTGTACTCGTCCCAACGCTCACGCAGCGGTAAAAAGTCGAACAATCATCAGCGTCGGCGTACATCCCCAGGCCGGGGCAGTGGAACGAAGGCCAACGCTGACCACGTCTAGAGCCATCTGGATATGGATCACCTGCAGAAAAATCATCATTTCATAAATATATATTTATCGGCTTCGAGATTTATCAGTCATAAGGTTAAACAACTACGGAATATTCCACTAACAACCCGTTAAATTCAAAGGACCAAAATTAAATCTAAATTTTCGTATGTTTGCTATACTTTGTTGCGGGTTTTCTCCATTCAAGTCCAAGGGAGCGTCTCAATCTATATCATTAAAACTCATTGCATATTTTTTTTGGCGGGTAACAGGCTACATGAGGGTGACCCTGAAGCAAGCAACTCCCCTTTAATAGCATAGGAAGGGACTTGAAAAAGGGGGATGTGGAAGGTAGAGAAAGGTAGCCCAGGGTTGACTAGGACCCCCAGGCTATAGTGTAAGGATCCTACCCGGAGTTTCACCTAAAGGTGATGCAGGGAAAACACTAGAAAAACTGCATCAGATAGGTCGGGCTAGTGGATACTACTCCTGCGCCCTTCTGATGACGGGAGACTGGATTGCTGTGGGAACGCAACAAACCCGCCTCCGTGCCTTGTTCAGTATTGAGAGGCAGTTAGCCGACTGGTCCAATAGAATCAGCGAACAACTCTTACCGTATGCCGAAGGTCTTCGAGCCCGTACATACACCTCTCAAACTGACCAAAATCGTCTCAGCCTGCAGGAGTCTTAAATTAGTTACCTTGGCCATGGACAAGGGGGGAGGGAAAGAGGAAAACCAGGAAGGAGGAAGAAAACCTCCACCTGGCTGTCACTCATTTCCCATCAGTTCTTGGGGTTTATATACGGTACTTGATCAACTGCACCGCGATTTTTAATGATTCTGCCTTATGACTTCCTATACCATTCATCCGATTGCCATGAAAGTCTGGTGTATTCTGATGTTTACTCCAGAAAAGGTTTCTGTCAAACTTACAATTATTTAGGCGTCTTCTTACCCCATTTCAGGACAAAACGGTCTCACCCTAAGGACATAAAGATTTTGCAACAGACACTCACGTAGTCTGTCAAGCGAGATGATTATATATCATGCATATACTTAACATTTTATTTAAGTAATTACATTTTTGAATTGTTTTCCGCCCACGTCGTCGCCGCTTTGCATGAGCGCAGTGGATAGCCACCTAATAGTAACTTTTAATAGTGGTGCGGAAATGGTACGCCCGAGACTGATTTATCACGTGTGGGCAAAGAGATTACTGTCCACATTGGTATAAGGACACGTTGCCTAAGATATAGTCGATTTCAATACTGTGTCGTGCTAATATAAATAAATACCCGGGTCACGCCGGGCACTCAGGTAGTTATTATAAATATTCTCTTTTCTCCATGAACCAATTTGGAGAATCAATTCGTGTCTTCTAAATCGACGTCATTATATTTTCAAAAAGAACAGGTTTTTTTTCGTAAAGATGATTGTTACACTTTATTCACGGCCATTTCGTTTTTATTAAAAAAAAATTGGGCTAATATTGCTACTATTGATTATTTATCTGTAATAATAGTTACATCTCTTGCAGTTAATGTGCAGCAGAAATAGTGGTTTTGCTGTACTGACATTTTATTTAAGTACATTTACTAATTTCATATGTAACACATTTCTTTCAGCTTTTCTTGTTACTCTTTCCATCCTCCACTAATTCATTAATATGAGTACTTATGAATCGTATGTTGCTGTTGTTGTGGTATTCAGTCCTCAGACTGGTCTGATGCAACCCTCCATACAAACCTATATTGCGCAAGCCTTTCCATTAATTTAAAACTAGCACAATCAACATCCTCCAAAATCTTCTTAGCAAATTCCATCCTTGGCCTTCTTCTTCTGTTCTTCCCTCTGATGTTAATTTTACAAGACCCTCGTGTCTTAAAACGTGGCCTATTAATCTATCCCTTCTCTTAGTCAACGTCCTCCACATAGTTCACTTTTCCTCTATTCTATTAGAACTTGCTCGTTTGTGATTCTATCCACCCATCTGATTTTCAGCATGAGTACTTGTAAGTTCTTTGTATTCATTTCTCCTTCTTGCGCAGTTTTACTAAAGTGTATGCATGCATTACATTTATTTTATGTGTATAAGTGAGTATTATTCAACGAACATGATCCCATATGTGTTATCAACGTAGTATAAGTTTGTTGAATCTTTATGCATTTACTTAGAAATTAAAATATCAAATAACCCAATCTTTTAAGGAAGTAATTTAAGCGAAGTATGCGAACTATTCTTAGCTACAGAAGTCCGCTGTGTGGAGAATCAACCAGCAGATGGGCGTGAGATAACTCTTTTAATACCGAACGCCCCGAGCTGACGCTTTATAGCGGCTAATTACTGCACTTCGATGTTAAAAGGAAGCGGTGAGTTCTAATGGATGTCCTTGCCGCGGGGATTTTGAAGAACTCTTCACAGTTAAGCAATTCGCGGTACCTTGAACTCATAAAAAATGCATCTGAATTAACAACATTGAATGAGCTTTAGCTTGTCAATAAACTGAGCTTGCAAATCAGTACCAGTAGAAACCTGAAACATTAATTTTTTATGGGCGATGTATTAAGAACCGTTTGCGTGTTAAGCAAGAAGAAAATATAGGATTAAAGAAAATTTAAATTTGCAACTATCGATATCTTTGACTGACTGATAATTCACTAAATGCAATCCGAGTTCCCTTGCATATTAAATTTTGGTCATAAAAATCCCACTGAAATATCGATTCAATTTTAGGCTGAGAATACTCCACTTTTTATTCGTTGTGAAAATCGATGTTCTAACTTCAGTTCGTATTCACATATTATCAAGTTGCCTTCACGTAATGCCAATATCACAATTCTATATCGTATCGCAGCTATTATTTTCTTTTCGTAAAGTATGTAATTTATAGAACATGTATAAATAAATCCAATTTGTGACGAGCGCTGACGAAATAAGATTGGTGGCGGACAGGACGAGTTCACAGGAGAAAAAGGAAGAAGAAATCTATACTATGAGTCGTCACGGGAAAATTCAGCATCCAATAACGAAGACTGGTCGGATATGTCTGTTATGTATGATGTGAAAGAGTAAAAGTGGGGAGAAGTTAGAGAGAACTAATTGTCAGAGTGGAGATTTGAGATAGAAGGAAGAAGGAAGACTGGATATTTGAAAATTCACCTACATGATTCCTCCGAAAACAACTTCCGGGATTACACCACTACTATTGTCTCTAATTTCATGTGTGTTTGTCTTTTTTTTCCATTTATATTTTACGAACCATTAAATAATTATAATGAAATATTACTTAGGATTTTTCAATTTGTGCGGGTCGATGGCGGCCATGTTATTTTGGTGCCGACTGTCTCATCTGTTCTTTATTATTCAGTCGCTGATGCCAGATCACCATGGTAAGTTACAGGATTGAGCAGCCAAATGATAAAACTTTATCATCAAAATGAGTGTTCAGTAGTGCAAACCGCGGTGGCCCTTAAAAATCGACCAAATTCGAGACGATAGGTTCGGAAAACAATCAGCCAAAATCCGTATGTCAAAATAATGCCAGATTGACCGAGAAACTCGTCGCGGTCCGTGAAAGTGTACCCTCGGTCTTTCGCAGACTTTAACTTGGCAAATTTTGCGTTGTGACTTTTGCCTACATCTGTACAAGACCCAACTGTCCCAGGAGCTCAAAGTTAGTGACCATAGACATCAAAATTAGTTCGTGGACGGACTTGGGAGAGTTCGGAAGAGGACCCCAATTATGGCCGAAAAATCATCTTTAGCGACGAGGCGCATTATTGGATTAATTACTACGTTAACAAGCACAATTACACTAGAAGGGGTGACGCCAAACCACACGAGGTTCACCAAGTGGCAATGCATTCACAAATAGTTACTGTTTGATGAGGATTTCGGACCGACGCCGTCATTGGTCCGTACGTTTTGAAACGAGGCCATCACCTTCAACGGATCGATGATAACCGACGTGTGGTTCCAGCATGACGGTGCTACGTAATCTACCACCCAGATGACACCACAATGGACATTTTTCTCGAATGATTTTAGGGTATGGTTATCTCTCGCAGTAAGTGACGTTAAATTTCCACCAAGATCGTGCGATTTGACCCAGCTAGACTTTTTCTTGTAGATCAATCCCAAAATGTCGCAATCGACCGATGCATTTATAGTCAACCTAAACCAGATCATCGCTCAAATTATGCCTGATCTATGAGGTAGAATCGTTGAAAATTGGACCACTCAGATCCGCGCCACTGTGAGAAACCGCGACATACATTTGAACGATGTTATATTCAATACAAAATTGGCATACATGGGCCTTTCAAATAAAAAAAAATTTAATACATTGTTTTATTCCACTTCACTATTGACCCGCCCTTATTGGTTATATTGTTTACCATGCTTCAACGCCATTAAGTAGGTCTTTTCAATACCTACTTTATGGCTTATCTACAAAAAAAAACCATGGCAACGAAAGCATGCATAAGTAAACAAAAGTTAAAGCATGGATTTCAAGGAAATTATTTAAGTGCAAATTCTCAGCCCAAGCATCATAAATTAAAACATATGTTTTCTGACTTTAAAATTTACAATAAATAAGTAACAAATAAAAATACGACCAAAAATTCACATTATCACTATTTATTCAATTATCATTTCGGCCATAACCGTCGCTGGAGATGATCCGTGCGCGACACTAAATTCTTCGCATGTACATTCAATAATGTACTAAGGGAGTAAAGGAGTAAATATGACGAATTGATAAATTTTACGCCTGAGGAGGTCTCAAAATGGAGACGAAACGTTGCTTTTGAATGGAGATAAATTTATGTGCTCACTTTTTGGCAGTCTTTTTATTTAATTGAAATCCTTTAAATGCAGCTTTAAGTTTAAATTGTTCCTTTCACTTGAGGAAACAAAATACATTCCCATTAATTGTCAATAACTAGCTTTACATAGTAAAAGTGTTATTGCCATTGGAATAATTTTTATAAAATTACGCGAATGTGGTTTCAACTATTTCTGAGCGTCGGGCGTGTCTTAATTAAAGAGTATATTTAATTGAACCTCATACACAATGGCGAGCTCCGTCATTATCTTGTTAATCTAGCGTAATATACACTCGTATTTAACATACAAAGAGGAATTTCAATAACGTTACTCAGTAGACGCGTAATGCAAGCCTTTGTTTAAGACGTATCGTCTTAATTAGTTACCACGTATTTCCATAAAATTTCGTTTGGGTAGATTTTCCGTAAATTATATTAAATTGTTATGGGTTTAATATAATTTTTATCCAAAATAGACCAAATAAAATAGCCGAAAACAGACTTTTAATTTTCTATTTTCGGTCCTAATTTTGATTCTCATTAGGCTTTTGTAGATTTAACAGAGCAAGAATATAATTAAATTTAAAGATTAGATTAACATCTTAAAAATTGTAAAGAAATTGAATTAGAAAAATCGTCAGTAACTTGTGACATAATGACCACAAAAATTTCACCCATAAAGTAAAATCAAGTGAAAGGAAAATTATTTTCCTAAAAAATTAGCCCCGAATAAATAGTGGATATTTATCTTCTAACCTTTCTGGTTTATTATATAATTAATTAATGAAACGTCCTGTGTGTTTAAACTTAGTAGATAATTATGCAAATTTTATTTTTAGTTTCTTCAAATTCTGTACTAAAAGACGCCTAAAATATGTCTTCTGAAGAGCAGAATATCCAAAGGCAACAGTTGATTTTGAATATTAAATTTATTTACAATTTATAAAAAGACGACCAATAAGTCAGCATAAATATTTATTACTATTTAATGAAATACGACGTTTCGTCTCCCTTTTGAGACTTCCTCAGGCACACTACAAACATAATATTACAAGAAATTAAATATGTGTTCTATGTTTCATTTTTTAATATATATATATATATATATTCCAAACTTACAAATTTAGCAATTCAATTTATTAACTTTAAGTTTAAAGAAGAAAGACTATAATGGAAAAATGTCGACCGGACCAGAGGCTCGAAGCCCGAACCTCCCGACTTCTGGCTCTACCAACTGATCTAATCCGAGTCGAAGTCCAAGACCGATTTAACATCCCTCCATTCCCGTAAATCTAAGTCAGGCTCACCTAAATTTCACTCATCACATTGTTCACTCCCTAATAGGAAATACATGAAGACTGGATATTGATTTAAATTTTAATTCATATTTATCTCTGGAAATCCATTATAAGTGAACACTTTTTGTCTTCAGTATCAGATTACTGTTTAAAATGTTTGGAATGACTTCAATTCTTCTCCCACGTCTCGTCTATATAAGATAAAGATTACAGAACGACTTCATAGCCACAGTGTTTTCGTGACAGGAATATACAAGGTTTGACCTTCCAGTTAGCCATGAGCTGGTTCAAGTTCAACGTGAAGGTGGTTTGAGTCAGATCCAGACTTACTTTCACGTGGAATCACACGACAAAGATTCGTACTTAGGACTGTGGTGCAACTGGCGGAACTGTAGACCCAGACTGAGATAAAGGTACGACGATTGCGCACTTCCTAAAGACAATACCACGTAAATCGTCGCCAAATGAAAAAAATTGTGGATTTTACACTTGATTCAAGTGTTTTTCTTAAACGTTATATAGTGAAATATCTATTATAAAGTATTACAACTACGGGAACTGGATAATTGAAAGAGTTCACAAATAAATTTCTTTGTGCATTAGATTAGAACCTTTTCAAGAATATCAGTACCACTTATTACATTCCTAAAAAACATTTTTGTTCATTTTTGTTCTGACTGAAAATTACTTAGAAACCTAATTCTTTATAAAGTAAAGAACTGGAATCTGGGAGTGCGTGCAGTTGAATGTGACATATTAGGTTGTTGTAATTGATCCAGTTAATACGATATCATAATGGTTACTTCATAGTGTCGTCTAATGAATGAGGGTAGGAATATCAGCATGGAAGCGTCATTAAGGAAAGTAAATATTAAAATTGCCTGTGTAAATTCTGCACTGAAGCAACGTTGAAATTAAATGTATAAAATATTTGTGAAAGAAGTCTGAATCACTGGTTTCATCATCAGCAACTGTACAGCAATGAGAACATAGAAAATTGCACTTATTGAAAATGTTATCAAGGTTAAGAGAATTTTACACCCTGGACAGAATAAAGAAGCTCATAATGAGGCCCGAAAACAAGAGTATTAACACAGGGGCTGATTAAAAAGTGTAGGAGATCAAGCTGCTGGTCCATGATACTGTGATTGGGAATTATGAGTAGGTTTCATATCGTTCAACATTTATTCAAAATTTCGGAAAACAGGAGAGTTCGCCAATCAGTGGGAGAATACTATGCTATTTTGGTCTCGCAGATGTTTTCGTAAATGAGGAGTGAGTGGAATCATTCTCGAGAATTCAGGTAGCATTATTCCAGTCGTAAAGATAACTTTCTCATCGTTCAGTCGTAATATTCTCGGAAAGCTATCAATTTCTTACAGAGGGGTTTCCCTAGGGTACATTCAACCAGAGACTAAAGAGATCAAAAGGTCAATTTGCAGCTAGTCGGCAATTAATAGTTTGGCTATTGAAATGAAGTAATAATAAATAGATTAATTTATTACAAATTTCATATTTAAAGAAGCCCCACAACATAACGTAATTGATAAAGTAAAATTTTATTATTCAATTAATTTAGTTGATTTTTCTTTGCTTTCTCCATTTTTCAATCTTATTGATAATTTCCTTGTGATTTCACAAAGTTTCAAATTAACTATGTCGCAATAATCAACGTTGTCTTTGCCAGCATCATTACACACCCTCGTTCGTGAATTCAGACGCACGAGTTAACACTCTTTGTTCTAAATATCTTCTGCAGTATTAATACGGTCTTTGGTGGTGGTAGCAAGAGTCACGACTTCGTGTCTGCTACGCTTTTTAATTATGAAAACAGTTGTCAGAATGAGATGGTGGTACTTATGTCGTTAATGGTAAATAATTTTTTCGAGAGTTTGTAAACTTATATGTTACGTCACGTAAGAAACAACAATAATATTTACGAGAATTAGTACAGTGCAGCAGTGATATTACCAGCACAATTCAACCCATAATATAATTTTGTTTTCATAGTTTTCAATACAGATTAATTTTCAAAAGCAAAACAATTAAAATCCAAGTTGTTACACAATATTTTTCTCCTCTCCACATATTTTATGTAAAGTTAATTTTACAACCCCATGTTGGCACTATTGTGTGTTCTTAATAGTTGTTGAGATTTACGGGGAGTACAAGGGGGTTAAACGGAGTTCTGCGCATAAGCGTTTCTTCTTCCAGACAGAATTTCTGTGATGAACACAGAGACAGCCAGCCAGCATTAGCTGCGGTGATGAGCTTGAAAACATCGTCAGGAAGACAGTTTAGAGTCTTTAAAATCGATAAAGGGATTCACACAGTTAAAACTTCGCTCTGAATCTATTTATGTGAAGTACCATATGAACAAATTTACACTAAAACTATTTTTTTAAGGTGACAGGCTATATGAGGATGCGGAAGGAAGAAGAAGGCAACCAAGGGTTAACTAATGATCCTTCCCGGAATTCTCCTAAAAAGATGCAGAACAAACCCTTGGAAACATATATCAGGTAGACCGGGCTCTTGGGTACTTGTCTCACGCCCTTTCGAATGTCGGGAGCGACGTTTGCTGTGGGCTAGAACCATTCCCCTCTTAGTGCCTCAACCAGTTTACAAGGCAGCTGGCTGACTAATACAATAGGACCAGCAGACAACTCTTACTGCATGCCGAAGGACTGCGACCCCGGAACATACTCCCTTCAAAACAGACAGCGCTGTCTCGGCTTCGTCGCTGCACTTAGTGTGCAGTCGTTGAAACTACTAGAAGTAATATTAATTTTTGTCTAAACCGTCGTGTAAGCAGCCGTAAGCAATCTTAAAATCGTCTGAAAGTGAAAATTAAAGCTCCTACGCATGGTATAAGTTCTTCAAGGAATTTATTGAATTATGTTAAAAGACTGAATTTTAATATATTATGATAATAATTTTTCCTTATTTTAATCAGTCACTTAAATAAAGCAAAACTATAATTTCATTTTTGATTTCAAAATTTATTTGGAAGAAGCTTTCGGCGTTGCCATATTCATCTACAAAATAAAATACATTTTTTAAACATTACAAAATTTTTATATGGAGTTTTTAAAAGAAATTATGACATAATACAATTTTTTTTCTACGCATTTGATAGAAAAGAAAACTTTTCTCAGCTAGGAACTTCTAGTAGTAGATTTTGATCCATTTATAACCTCCCAGTATTTACGCGATCATGTGGTTAAAAAATTTAATAATACCATTTACGTCGAGTTCAGTGGTGGGAAAGTCCAATTTTTCGTTTGTAAAATCGCAATGAATCATTGTAACACGACGGACCACACAGTTCACGACAGTTGTGAGCTCGAGAAGGAGTTGCTCGGTTTAATTTACGAGCACGCACTTCGCAGATAAGACATCTGGCAGCGAACCCACGCATCTTGATTGCAACTTGGCACCGACGCAGTTCCCAGCTTCAGGAAGAAAGGAGACACGACGTCGCGTATCCAGGACGTTATTCACCCTAAGCGATGCGTGAAATTTCCGTGCCAAAACAGTCGTCTGAGTGTCTCATTTGAATGCGCCTCGGACGCGGGCATTTTGCAGTAGCGGGAGATTTACGGTACGACCGGTCGGGAAGATTTACCGCACGCACTCTGGTGGTCCGAAACGATTCAATTAAAGGGCCGTTCATAGGCATTCTCGCGACAGGCGGATGGCGACGGCTGTCACAACAGGCTTTTCAAACAGCAGGCTGGTGGAATGCGAGAGCCAAGGCTTGAACGTGTGCCGCATTCTCGTGGCTGAACAAATAGGTCTTCAATGACATCGCAGCTGAGCAACACACGCCGGATGTTGGGTAACAGCGATTTAGCTTACTACATCACTGTGTGATGCTTACGCACGTATTCCTAGATTGTCTCGACCACTTAGAATCCTCTTGAATGCAAGAGCTTGCTTAAAATATGTGGCAGAGTGAGCAATGACACCACCCCAAAGACACGTCAGCTTCAAGACAATCACGTCTATGAAGAATAGAGAAATTTTTTATTAATTATTTATAACATAATTAGCTGTTTTCTAGTTCATCAATAACATATCTTAACAAACTTACAAAATTGTGCCACAAAAATTCTTCTACTATTTTTTTTACTGTAATACCAACCAATTAACCGAAAACTAGAGATAGTATTAGAGGGATATGTGGTGAAGGGGGGTAGGATGATGAAAAGAAATTGCTGTAAAATAACAGCCGAAGAAGATTATTAGGCTGGATGTATATAGAAGGGAAGAAAGAACGGCACTCTAATATGAAGGGAGGGGAAAAAATATGATTAAGTAGCAGCTTCTTGCTTTCTCTCTATACATTGAATGCGATTTACAAACCGAGATTTAACTTTTTTTTCGTTATGCTATTTTTATTTTTTAAATCAAATATGGAAGCACTTGACTGCAGGGGGTCTGTAGAGCAGGCTGTGTATTATGCAGAACGCTCTCCCTGTATAAGTTCTACCAGTAATACTGCGTGGAGACCGAGGAGGTCAGCTTTTGCCTTATTCTTATCACTTGGGCTTCCCTTTAGAGGCAGGAGGCGGTCTTTCAATGTTTTATATCCTCCTCCCTTCCTGCGTCTCCACTTCTCTAGCACAAGTTACACTTCCAGCTCCGGAATTCACTCATTTTACGGCGTCCAGGAGAGCAATTGTAGGGCCATAAAGGATGAACCTACTCTCTAGACAGTTCTGATGATATTGAGTACGATACAGGAAGCGTCATCATTAAGATACAGGCCTTGAGTTACCTTCTCAATCAGTAACGTGAAGCTCATAAGATTAGACCACTTACATTTTTATATTAAATAGGGAGAAAAGTACGGACAACTGTAAGTAATATGAAACCTTTCAAACTGTACACCTCACGAAAATATATGATAAATTTTACTAAATGATCAAGACTACCATCTGAGACATCAGAGTCGACTCACTACAAGATACGAGACTTCTGCAACCTTTGCAGCCTGAGAGTTGGCTCAACTACAATTTAGTAGATCACATTCTTCAATGCCTAATTTAGGACTTCAGTGAAAGAATGGACATCATGAGTAGATTGATTAAAGATGCATTGAAAAAATTCATGAACAGAAGAAACGCCTTCAAATAAGCTCTGTTATATAAATGACGAATTTGTATTAAAGGATAACAACGGAATGTTCTCGACCGGACAGGGGCCACCGCTTGTGAAGATCTACCATCTGACCGATCCGAGTTGACTAAGTAATAGACTTCACCATCCGTTGTAGAACCGCCATGTTCCTAGCAGTGCTCCCGAGCTCGATTCCCCAATCGGAGAGTTTGCCATCATGATATCTTAATTCGTTGTCATCAACTATATGGCTGAGCTTCTTTAAAATCTTTCACAATAATGGATTTCCAGATTTACTCCAGGATAAAAACATGCACTTTAATAATGAAGAATGAGTATGGTGAATAACGAGCTCGTACCTGTATAATTTACCGAACATTAAATTTAAGAATTTATTCAAATATTTTCACATATTTATTTTGAAAATAAACGATTTATGATAACCGAGTCGAGTGTCCGCTCCTCAGCACGTGACACTAGACACCAGAGAAACCCGAGAACCAGAATATGTCAGCGAGTTACTGCGGGTCCTTCCTTTTTCTCTCTCTTTCAGAGTGTTGCAGATGCCGAAGCCTGTCGTGCATTGTAATGTCGTTGACTAGTTCTTTGATCTTCAGTAGCGCCGTCTCTTCGGACGCGGTCGAGTGGATAATTAGCAGCTATCCTTGGCAGTGATTAGGCTGATTTCGTCAGCAGCAGAGGTTGAGTCACGGACAACTCTTCCTCCCCGGCAGATGCTCTGCGCCGCCGGATGCAGGACTGGTCCAGTGGGAACACAGTGCGTTTATTGCGTACCTCCAAGTACAGCAGGTTTTTGCACAAGCCGTCCTTGCAGTTATATAGTCTATAAAAACGATTAATCATCGGATAATACCACGCCCGGAAAAAGTTGGTGGGGCTGGATGGATGAAGCTGATAAAATATTGTTTCTCAGACCATAAGCCGGGTAATTTAGAAGTCAATGATACGTTGGTGCTGAAACCTGTTGCAGAACGCACATCCGCGAAAGTCTTGCGATGTTTGAAACATTTTTGGGTGTGGTGTTACGAAGTGCAACAATGATAATTTGATTATTCCAAATTTTCTGGCAGTACAACATCAAAACTGCTTTCTATACTTTCAAACATTATATACATAATAATAAAACATAACGCATTGTTTGTTCTTCTACGACGATAGAGGATCAGATAACTGCAAAGTCCGTAAAGTTAGTTTTTGGACGGTCAATATAATGTTGCGATAAGCTACTTTTATTTATCTCTACGATGATTATGATACGTAAATTCCCATTTATTATTACTTAAACTGTTTTTTATTTATTTTCCGTACCATACTTTTAAGAAGAATCCAGATCACATCAAGCAGAGTTACCTTCAATTGAGTCTAAAATTTTTAGTTATTCGACTTGTGTTACAAACCTTTCCAAATGCGTTCTCTTCCATGCCGAAACATTATTTATGTCACATAATATTTATTTATTTACAGGAGAAAATTTTATGCGAGCACAACGTGCATTCCACATTGGTATAAACATTGTGAGTTTAATAAATATTTAATGTTTATTTACATTACTTCAATATAAAACCAGATTTAAATATGTTGGAAAATTTCTCCGGTTTCCAACCCAGTGGTGTTTTACATACACGACGTTTCCCAGACAATCACCGTAGACATCTTCAAGTGACGAAACGTCGTGTATGTTAAACGACACCCGGTTGGAAATCCCAGAACTTTTCCAACAGATAATTCACCGGGAAAGTCTGCGAAATTTAATCAGATTCTAACAAGATGCAGATGAAACACTTCTATTATAGCCAAGAATTTATTTAATATAAAATAATCTTTAAACAGCCAAAATTAAGTGATAAAATAAATGTCACAAACAATTTCTACAAGCTTTGTTTCTTTTGTCAGGTGGTTCAAAATCGTAAGAGTATTTGAGTTGGTTATGTGGTTTTAGCGACGTGCCGTTTCCGCGGCTCATGCGATGTTGAATCGCCTGATGGAAGCAACAAGGATTGTAGAAATGTTTCCTAGAAATATCTCTTTGTTTTGTCTATTTCTTAGCCACTTATTTATATAATTTGTATAACTCTAATACAGAAGTTTTCTGTATTTTTAATTTAATTTAGTTGTCGAAGAACTTTAGATTTTTGACCATAAACAATTTCTATTGTCCAAATATAAAATTTTAAAGTCAAAACTGAAATTATATATCACAATTTATATATTTACAATCTTCAAAGTGAAATAGAACAATTGATTGGATAATTTAATATTTAAAATTACAGTTGTAATGATTAATTAAGAAAATATAGTTTTCTTTTTTACCTTATCAATAATAACACAAAATAAAAATTTTGGTAGCTAGAATTTTTCAATCAGAAAATTAATTTAATGGATATTGATCTCTCGTATAATTACAGTAGGTAGGTAAAATTACATTTCGCGGCTTACTATGAATAAAATTTAGTAGCAGAAAGTTGATTTCGTAATAGTCCAGAACAGTTTTCTCCTACTGGAAAACTTCAGAATTTCACTTCAAAAACTAAAAAAAATTCACTTTTCGTAAATTCAATTACTATACTTTGCTTTTCAAAAAATTAACTACACTTTATTCATATCACGTCGTATTACGACTTCCAAAGAGCCCTTTTAGCTAGTCATGTCTCAACCCGATGCTCAGTGGACAACTCCGGCCATATTGTAGGAGCTCACTTTTACTGCGAGTATTGTTAACGCAACTTGGTACTGTTATGAAAACATTGGCACTAGGAAATATATTGCTGTCCATTTAGGATATGTATTGGTCAAGAAACTCATTCGTAAAATTTAATAGATAATGCGTATAGCGAGTGTTAAAAAACGATGTCGCAGTCTCCATGTCCCGTTCGTACGAATACAATTAATGTTTTTAACAATGATAGTAGCGTTTCGCTAGGCCGTTAAGAGCGTAAGTTCCTCCTCAAACGACAGTACTTCCCTTCCGTCCGTTCCACCGACACGCAATTCTACCACATCTCTATTTTTAAAGTCACCCACTGTCTCTCTGGACAATATTTCTCCTTCAATACATTGTTATCAGCTCTACTACAGGCGACCCTATACTACCTGACCGTCTGAGGGTTGTAATAATGTGTAACTAGGCATTTCACTTGAATTAAATGGTTTTATTATATTTTTAATCTTATACACAGTATTTAAGCCATGAATATAAAATATTTAATCTATAACAATAAATAAAATTGAAGTGTCTGCCTGTCTCTCTGTATGTTTGTCTCCGGAACGCCTCAACATATTTCAATTAAAATTTGACGGTTTAAAAACAGGTGTTTTAACGAAAACATTCGAGCATAATTCATTTCAATACATTTCATAAGATTTTAAAAAATATATAATAAATATAATATATATATATATATTTCTTATCACACTCGCATTCAAGTCTCCAAAAAGTGGATACGGATAGTCTATAATCTTGATCTGTTTATTCTCCACAACAGCTTAATGGATTTCAATGAAAATTTCAGGGAATGAAATAGGAATTGTACCTTACAGTTTCGTGTATGTTTCACTTCGATAACTTGTAGAGTTTAGAAGATATTATTTTAAATATTTATATATCAATTTAATTGCCGTGGAAAAGGTGGCGTGAAAACCAACTGCGAGTTATAAGTTCTATTAGGCGTTCCTATACCATTCAACCCACTTACTTGGTTATTATAAGCGTAATTTTGGCAGCACAAGAGAGAGAGAGAGAGGGGGGGAGGCAAATATTCTCACTACATCTATTGTTGCAGTAGGATTCGCGCCGTAATTATTGCTGGCAGAGAGCTAAATCCCTGAGAAACAATATACTTTTTTGGACCGTCGATACTATATATACGTAAATTACTTTCATTTGTCCGATCAGGTAAATTTTAATATTTAGTAATTGTTCATTTTTATTGGCTCCGAAACGTATGATAGCTGGACCTGCTCAAAACCAACTGCGAGTTATAAGGTTTGCCATGAATCTATCACAAATAAATGATACCGTACTTTTTATATATTCAGTGAATTAAAAATTATTAAAATTCTGTGCCTATTGTTTCGTTTTTAGGGCAAAATAAAATGAACTATTTTCGAGGGAGCGAAGTCGCGTGCGTAGCTAGTTTTTAATAATTATTTAAGTGATGTATTTTTCAGTCCATCGGATTAATGATACAAGTATTAATGTAATAATGTAATGTAATATTAATGTAATATTTTGTTTCATGGAGATTTTCGCCCCCCCCCAGTTGTTTTAATATAGTTTAATTAGCGTTGAGCGATGAAAAGAAATTGTATTCTGTAGACGATCATTTTTAGATAAGACTTACTCGCCGGGAGATGCCTACGACAAATAAAATTTTGAAACGTTTTCCACGAATATGTGTACTATGATGGTAATTATATTCTCCCATGGCATAAATGAAACAGTTTATCAAATAAACGGGTCAAGTGCTTCAGCCAAACTATAATTAAAGGAATCTTGGACAAGTAGCTGCTTAAATTTAATGACAGAGTAGCGGGTGCTTAAAAGCTCACACTAAAACAGGGAACTAAGGAACGAACGATGTTGTTGAACGGCATTCCTCTTACATGGAACTCATTTTCAACTGCTTCTTAGGTTAGAATCGTTCGCCAAAGAACTGTTACCTTGTTTATGTGTCTCTTGTTGATGGTCAACAGGTTTCGGCGAGCAGACATGTAAGAGTCGGAAAAGAGAGGACCTTACTCACAGGCGAACGTCATATTTCAGATTTCATCAATTTATAAATATTATTTTACATGCAAAATTAAACGCGAGCATTTAAACTGCTAAGGAACTTGTTTTCCTGTTATTAATTGCTTAACTCGACTGTATATATTCCGGATAAATGATACTAATTCGTTAAGAGGCTACAGATTTGAACACATTCAATAAATAAATATGTATTTAAATTAAAATATTGCTATATTTATTTCAAATAGTGAGAATTGTCCAGTAATAAATATAATTGGATTAAAAAAACAAAGATACCTTAACGAATTACTGTTTTATTTTACGTAAAAATTGAAAATGGAGCTATTTGCTACTTCATTCAATGGATGAAAAAATTCTAAAAACATACATCTACGTCTTAATTTTACGGGGGGTTGACGTAAGAATAAAGTAGCCAAGCGTTGACTACGGTCCCCGGACTGTAGTTTCAAAATTCCATTCAATAATTCACCTAAAAGTGAATCAGGTAGGTTGGGAATTTTATATTTCTCCCATCCGTTCCAAAAATATGGGACAGCACGTATTGTGGGGACGCAACAAACACGATTACTTCTGGACTCGCCGACTGCTCCAATAGGATCAGTAAATAAAAATAAAATTTAAGGGTTAGAATAATTAATTATTTTAATTTATTAAGAAAAAATTCTTGGGTTTTTGAAATCATTATTTTTTTATTTAAACAATATTCTTGTTGGTTCCTGCACTATTTATATTACCAACAGATGTAGGATTTAAGGAGAATTAAATATTGAATTAGCAACGGCTTAGCTCAGGGTATTTTTTAACATATGAGATTTATCAGGGTTAATTAATTGGGGGGAGCAACAATGGATAGCAGAGATCTCGTTCATTATGACGAACCTGTTTTATTCTTCTTTCGGCTACTCTCGTGCAGGTTCAAAGGGATTTCATCCTTCCGGGAGTTTCATGTGGATGCAGGTAGGTAGCAGGTTGTAGCGACCATTCCTCACACGGGGTGTTATTCGGCAGGTGGAAAATCTGGAGATTTGGCACCATCGGCCAATGAGGAAAAACCAGTTTTTCGTCTCAATGAGGTCGTTCACGTCCCAGCAGAGTATTGGCTGGGATGTCGTAATTTTCTCATGCAGCTTTCTACTAATTTGTTGAAATCAACATCCTGTCTCTTCTTTTACTTCTTATTTTCAACTTTAAACGTTCACTGACTGGATTTAGTTTTTCGAATTTCAAAACCACACTGAAGGCATTTATTCTCTCCATAAGTTCTATTCTTCCCAACTTCCGACCATCACTGTTTTCTCTCCCCTCTCTTACTTTCAACTGCTAACACACACTGACCTTTTTCACCGCCTTGTCACCTCCAAGAAACCTCTCCTGTCCCCTTCTCTATGGAAAACGCCACCCCAAGTGAACTGTCTTCTCCAATTGTCATTAATTTTTCGCCGGGTTCCGCCCTTACAAAGAAAGGGATAAAATCTTGGGAAAATTCGATGGGTCGACAACCGTCTTTAATCCTTTGTACCTAGTTATCAGGCAGGTTTATTAACGACAGTCTGGCGCCTTTCAAATCGTGGGGTTTCTGCATAATGTCTGCCTGTCTCCTAATATTAGTTTCTTAATTTAAATTGATCATAAAATATGGGTTAAATTTTGCAGGGTTCTAATGTGATACACCGTATGCCCGACGTTTGCGACCCCCAAACATACACACCTTAGAAGTCATTGTCTGAGACTGGATAAACTTCGCTTGAATTTAGAAATCCATATTTCTTAACGGAGTCTATTTTCTCGTCCAGTTATTTTTAATCTGTATTTATTCAGAGTAATTCAGTAAAATATTATTAATATATTTAGAAAATAATATTATAAACATCCTACTACGTCTTCAGGTAAATACATACGCAATAAAATTTCTTCTGAAATTAATCACATAAATGTGTGTAATTATTTATAGGCTAGTAATTTATTTCATAACTGAACAATTTATATTTTAACGAAATATTGTCACCTATAATTTTTAATTGTTGAAAAAATTATATGTAGATTATTTAAGAAGTTTTATTACGTATGTCTTTACTTAAAAAAACAACATTGTAGACGAAACGTTGTATATAATGCGTTGAATAATATAAAAATTCTGACCTATTGCCTGTTTAATGACTTTGTTTATACATGGTAATGCATAAACATTAGAAAAACGTCAGTTTTTTCGTCATTTTCGGACTGGTCGAAAAGCTAATCCAAGAAATATTTTTACATAGGAACCTGACTTAATTTCTTATTTTATATGATCGTGTACTGATTTTTTCGTAATTGGGACCATGCAGTTGTCAATCCGATTCCCAATGTTGTTTTGTCAGTAGAACAGAAATATTGTATTTATTTATTAATACATTTTTTTAGAAAATCAACTGTAGAACCCTTGTGAACGTAACATACATTATAATTAGGAATATATGATAACGTGTCTCACCTATAACTGATGTAAACAGGGCGCTGGAGCACAGCAGCAGCGTTATCAGCGACGCCATGCTGAAACAAACAAACCACATTCTTAAATCGTCGAGTATCAAGTGATGAGCGACTGAGAGAGTGTAATGAACCAAATCACCCTTCCTTGGGCGAGGGCGCGCCTTCGTCCGCGTAACGGCCCATGCTAATTTAACGGCCATGTTAATGTGTAACGGTTCTGCTTGTTCTCACTCGCCCTAATAAACCTTACTTCAGCGAATTTGTCGCGAAATTATGCAGCTGCGTGTCCACCGAACGTTTCCTTGCGATATGAGTTAATATGCAACATTACTGTCAGGATTCCCCGGGTCCCTTCTGAAATGCGTGTTGGCTTCCTCTTAAATTAGTAACCACAAAGAAATGGTAGCCCAGTACGTTGACCTATAAGGCAATAACCGTTTGTAAGAATGAATTAACGCGTTAAAGGATCAACCAATAACAACACATCAGAGGTGATAACGTTGACCTCATAACCATCCCAACACAGCCAAATAAGTCTATTGAACATAAATGGCCTTTCACTTCAAAAGGATCTATTATTTTAAATTCTATTCACGCTGTGTGATCACATAGGTCAAATTATAATTTTCTAACATCTTCACATCCCGCAATCGCAGTAATCTAATTCGCCATGTTCCGTGTATATATACTCATGGAGGAAAATTTTATGAGCTGTAGATAGACCAAATGAAGGTAGCCAATAAGAGTGTCAGACAATGAGAACGACACTTAATAATGACAAATATTATAAATAAATATGTACTCTCATGTGTACCCAACCTAACGAGCAAAACATGAAAAGGTCGGGGAGACATACCTTTATTTTTCAACACAATCTCGTTTTAACTCGATACTCATTTCCCAGCAATGTTCAAAGCTTTGATACCCTGTTCAAAGTGAGAGCTATCGATCTCCTCAAAATATCCATCAACCTCAGTGTCCACTTCTTCATTGTATTACCACTGAGTCATTTTTTCATGTTTGAATGGAGGAAGTATATCGAGGGAACTAAATACGGGTGCGTGAGGAAATCATTCAAACACACATATGACGTTAATGAATTTCTATCAATCAATATTAGAAAGTAAAAATTTCACGTGGTCTACCAGCCAAAAATGTTAGAGAACTTTTGTGCTTGTAGAAAAACGTGGACTGAAATTTCCGTTTTAGTAGATGAAAGTTTAAAAAAAATAATTCTCCATAATGTATACTTACAGATGAATACTACAAGAAATAATGAGATGGAAGAACAACAAGAGATAATAAAAAATAAAAATAATAAATATTTTGTTCGATAAAAGTATATAAACAAAATTACGTCATTAATGAACCTATCCATTACGGGAAGTCGGAGCGGCAGGGGACACTTATTTTTAACAAATTTTGTAAAATTTTCGATATATAAATCGCTTCTTAAATGTGTAAAACATTAGTTTATTCTACTATTTACTTGAGCCAGTATCAAAATAACTTAAGATTGAGATTTTTGGTGAATTTTTGAAAAGAAATTTACAAATTTCCTGTTCTGTCCCACCCCCTCGGATGTTTTCTTTCTTATATTGATTTTGCGTACAATTGATAGGTCTATCAATTTTTCCTTTTGCAAAGGGATTTTTATTGCAACTGCATAGCCATTTTTCTCTTTCTTCTTTTTTAATCAATTTTTTGGGCACATCATCCTGTAACTCATTCTTATAGGTTGAGTATTCCAGCTTTTCCTTTTTATCTTGAGGTTCACATTGCATTTTGACTTATACTGTAGTATCTCGTTCCACCCCACCCGTTCCGTCCCTTACGCAGGTTTTAGATTGATTGTTTTCACCTGGCCTTAATACAAGCAGATTTAAATCTAATACTTAACTTATATGCAGCTAAATGCATCTTATTTACGAATATATACCGTTAAAGAGTTAAAAACGACGAGCTTTGTAGCTTACCTTCTGTCAAAATGCTGCTAAAATTATAAATTCACAGACGTAAGATATCAAACCAAGAGTTCATTCACAGAGTGCAGACTTGGTAAAGTCGGCTGCCGGGACTTCTTCCATGACCAGTTACAATATTCCACCACTATTTACTAAACTTCAGCGCTATCCAGTCAAAATAAAATAGGTATCACGTTCTATTCCGCTATGTCGTTCCACCTCGATTTCCCTCTAAATAAGGAAAATTTCTGATCGCAATTTCAGATAAAAATGGAAGGAAATAGAATTTTGGTTGCGTATTGAAACGTGTTAAATCGAGGATAGGAAAAAAGGAAAATATGTGGTTCATCAGTATATCTAGACATAATATCTTATTATTCCGTGCTAGTTCTGGTAGCTGATTGGTTCGATAGATTATATAACTCGAGGAACAGGTTAGACCAGAGAAGAGATGAATGGCGGAAACTTGGCGATTGTCTTTAAAGACTTAAATGATTATTTTTATAAAACACACCACGGCCTGAAAAACAACCTATTAATTATAAAATACGGGCTTTATCACTAAGGTATAATTAATTTGGCAATTTCTCTAAATTTTCTGTGATGCCTAATTGGACGGTGTGGGTATTCTGCAGACCGGCGTAGGGCAGGTCCTAAGTTCTCCGACGCCAATTAACACGGCAGCTTAGCCTAGGTCTTTACGGCGATAAACCACCGGTAGAAACATCGTAAAGCTGTCGACAAGCTCTCCTAAACTAACTGTAGAGGTGCTTCCACTTCATTATGGCACTCAGAACCAAACTCACTGCTATAATCCCAACGGCGGGTAGACAATAGTGTAAATTTTAACCAGTTAATTGCATCCTCTTCGGCATAAATTCTAGCCATTTGTCATATTTTCGCATCATTTATTTATGTTTACAGCGAAAGAGTTATATTGATAAAATTCTTGTTTACGAAACATTCGGAAAATAGTATCGCATTTTGAAATACAAATCATATTTTTAACAACTTTTATACTTATTACAGACTAAACACACCGGTACATTTTTTAAAAATTGTTACGTTTTGACCTGTCAAACTCAGGCTGTAGACCAACTGAGGTTAGAGAGAAATTTTTTGGCACATAAATTTAAAAATAAAAGACGTCAAATGTCCGACACTCTACAGCCAGTTTGATATTTATGTGCAACATTTCAGAGATTATTTTCTTATAATGTATTATTTGAAATATTTGCTAATTAAAAGTCTAACGAAATAATCAAATTATAAAGAATGTTTAATTGCTTGTATGTTGGAAATTCAAATTTTTTGTGTTCATTTATTCTAATGGTAAAATGATAGTGTGACCTATATAATACATGGCATTATTTTTCACAATTAATGATATATGAAAATATTATGTAGATCAATTGTGTTGATCGGATCCTTATAGGATGTTAGTAATTTGTATAAAACTTGTTTCGATGTATAAAATCATCATTTTCTGACTTAAAGTTATAATAAATAAAAAGTCTGTCAATAAATCAGATAATAATTTAAGTACTATTTAATTACAAATACAAATAAGACGTTTCGCCAAACTTTGTGGACTACTTCAGGTAAATTATTAAATTCCTCTAGCGTAAATAGTTCATCTATTTAATCAAATTATTTGGTTACTAATTGGCCGTATTTTTATTCATTTATAATTATAAAAATATTGAGAAGTTTGGAATACGCGAATCCCCCCCAAAAATGAAGATGTTAGGTTTGTATTTTACGCAACCGTATTGACAGTATTACTATAATTTATGTGCAAAAGTCTTATCGTGATAAATTTATTGATGAACTCAAATGGATAATTGATAAGAGATTATGAATTACGTACTTTAGCTTATCATTATGACGAATTTAATCACCCAAAGAGTATCTTAAGATACTCTTTGAGTGCGCCGACAAGAGTCTTAAATACTCCCCGCACCCTAAGCCAGTCAGAAATATTCTTGGAACTCAAATAGACTGGAAAATACTCCTGGTACCTTATGAGATTCAAAAATACTCCTGATGCTCTACGAGAGTAAGTCAAAAATATTTCCGGCGCATTAAAAGAGTGGAAAATACTTCGGTTCCTTAAGAGAATATAAATATATCCGGTACTCTAATAGAAATAAAAAAAACTTTCAGTGTCACAAGTGATTCAAGAGTACTAAGTACACCGTAGGAATGTCTAAATTAATTCCGGTCCTCTAAAAGACTCAAAATTATTTCCGGTTTCTTAAGAGAATGAAAAATATTTCGGACACCTTAAGAGGGTTCAAAATATTCCGACGGCCAACGAGCGTAAAAAATACTTCATAGGTGCTAGGGGTGTTTTACACCACCATTGTTTGTTCCTGGATCCTAAGTAACATGTTTAATAATAAACGTATCCCTTGGAATATTTGATAAGAGAGTGTAGGGTTTATCACTATAACTCCTAAATGAGTGTATTTTATGAAGAATTAAGATTAAAAATAACCAAATTTAACGTTCACATAAAATTCCAATTCATGTGTGACCTTTCAAATTTAAATCTTTGTAATCTATTGAAGGTCCTTGACCCCAAGAAATGTGATGTGAAAGAATCCATGATGCTCTTGTGAAAAAATTAATTTTACATATTTCAAATGTAATTGTCCGTTATTGTCTTTATTTCTGTGTAACTCGAACTCGAAGCCCATTCGGATACTACCTGTACTCCCTAAAAAGTAACACTAAAGTAGAAAATATTTAGCACAAACAGTAGCGTGTGTTGTAACAGGGAAAATTTGTACTCGTAGTTTCGTTACAGAATGAGTAATAAGTTGATACATCACCGTTCAAGACGGTAGCAGATAGATTTATTACCTCAAGCAAGGTCAAAGAGTTTCCTTTCATCTTTATCGCTAAGAAAGAATCAATTACATATCTTGCGACAACTCATACGATTTCTCAAAAGGAGAATATTTAACGTAAACTTATTTGCGTCATGATGAAGCGTTAGATTTACTATTAATAATAATTGCTATCCAGTCGGCTTTTTTCCTTTACTGAAGTGTCTTCGTTAGCCGTTAAAACTGAATATTATCGTCTTTTTTTTAAAAAAAACCTTACTCTTATTGAAATATAATTAACTAGAAATAAATATTTTTCTTCACGATTAAAATTGTCGCATTCATAGATTGCAAATAAAATCACTTTAATGGGAACCTAGGAATTCTTTTCCTTACTACTTATTATAACTATTTTTAATCAGTTACATTTTGAGACATTAAACCCAGAAAGTAACTCATTAAGTGAAGTCATAAAAGGTTTAGCTGGCTTATTTTTAAATGCAATAAACGAAGTTTTCTTCTTGAATTACTTCTTTCTTGGTTCTTTGAGAGTTCCACAAGGTTCTAATATGGGTCCCTTACTACTTACCATATGTATTTATGAAGCAAGAAGGCTCAAATTGTTTAATATGGCAAAAGCATACTAACCTTTTGATAACGAATAAACACGTAGAACGTAGAAGAAAAAAATAATTGTGCATTGGCGTAACGATTAACTGTGAGAAAGTACAATTCAAGCAACTACAGACTAAGCATTGTGACAAAGTGTTCTATATAATTACAGTTAAAATATTATAAAAACACGTTAAATTAAAACTTCTAAATTCATAGTTTTAACTTCCGATATTAATTTAAATCAGAATAATATACACTAATAACCTGGAAAATTATGCTCAAATAATTATACTGTTCGTTTAGTGCCGAAATGCACCGGATTTGAAAATTATATGATTTTATGTGGCGAAAAAACTTCAATACGTGGGTTTGTGAACATACTGTGCTCCCCCCCTTTTTTCAAAGAAATAAATAGGTTATTCTTGCTCTTGTATGCCTGTTAATTCTATCATTGTTTTTATGATGAATAAAGTAAATAATTCTGTTACAAATATTTTTATATAAGTAACAAAGACAACTTATAAAAAGGCAAAATATGTGAATTAATGAGTACTTTGCAAATTAGAAGACATTAATAAATAATTAATATTCAATAACATTGTAAAAGAAGTAACGAAATTTTTGGTTAACCATTCTTTTACGTTCAATGAATTAACAGAATGAGTTTTGTTAATGAGGAGTTCTTCCGTTGCACCTATTGAATATTCTTTGTTAATTATCCGGAAAACAGGTAATTATTTGAGTTTTAATTTAGATTATCCGGGATTTAGAATTTATTTTGTAATGAATCTTCTGTTAATAATATTATGGGATATACAAAAAAATATTTTAATTTACGGGTTATAATGGATAATTATAGCGTACTGTTATAATGCACATTCTTGAAGCTCGTCTTCTTTATAGGAATTATGGCATACTGCTAGTAATAATAGTGATAACTGCTTATTATTCATGATCAATTCTTCTGAATTACAGCTTTCTGAATTCACTCTAAAATCAAAACATTTCCCTTGTACGTTAACATAGAATGAACTGACCAGATTGCTATTACCGGCCTATCTTATAACTTCAGTGCATTCTTCGCAATGGCTCCATGACATGTTAAAATGTGACTGACATCATGCCTGGTGTCTGTCCATTTGTGTGAGATCTGATGGTTGGAAATCTGCGATCGGAAGACTCTATCAATTACGTCCTTCAAAAGTTCAATTGTATTGAGGTCTGGTGATTATGGTGACCAATGCAAGGTCTCCCTCATGTTTTTGAAACCATTCCTATCCAATAAGATAATGGTTCATTGTCTTGTTGGAAACAACCATCACCATTCGATGAGCCATCAGCGTGATGCAATGTCTTGGTACTTACATTTATTGGTCTATTCGAACGTTGTTCCAGGGCCCAAATCATGTCAGGAAAACCATACCACAAATCATAAAACTGCTCTCAGCAGTGGAAAATGGTTGTACTCTTGATATTGTACTTTTTTCGCCCATTTCCGACCCTACCATCTGCATGATTCATCTAGGAACGTGATTTATCATACCTCATAATTTTTTGCCAATGCTCGACTGTCCAGTTCTCGTTTCCGTGAGCTAATTGCAAGCGTTTTATCTTGTTAACTGCTGACAACAAAGATGTTAGAACTGGCCTTCGGCTACCATATCCCATTAATCTAGTCAGACGGTGTGTACTGTGTGGCAACGTGTTTACAGCAGTAGACATTTTAAATCATGGTCTTCTTGTAGAACAATTTCATTTTTCCTGATACTAGCTCGCAAAGAGACAATGAAATACCAAGGTCATTGTCAATGGAATAAACTTTGCCAACGAGAGCGTCAGCCTCAAGCAAGAACAGCTTCGGTATCATTGCCCGCTTTATTATTTGGACGATATATTACAGTCGTATCACTTCCAGCTATCCCTATCAGCAATCGGCAGCCTTTAAGCTGGAGATCCATTATATTTAACTACAATACACGGCTGTAGCTCATTCTCGTTCGTGATTGCAATGACTCTGCCTATTACCGCGGTCGGCCAACCTCAAATGCAATAACGCAGATGCGTATCTCTAGTTTCAATGTGTAATTAGAATTAATGGTCGAAGGTCTGCAAGTATAAATATTGTTCGCTGTTTCCGGCGGTACAGGTGGCGAAATAAAGACGAGCGATTGCTGCGGCGTGCATTTCCCATGCTGATGTATGCGTCGCTAATGGGGCCTTTGTTCTCAGCTTCCAAGGCGCCGACGGCTCTCGAATTTGGCCGTCATTACTTCTCTATGCGCGTAATTGCACAGATCGACAAAGCGGATTACTAGAGTCTACCTGTGATTAACTTTGTAATTTTTTTCTCTCTTTTGGAAATCGTAATACCATTTCTAGATTCCTAAGGACAAACATGTAACTTGTTTGTGTTTTGGGTAACTTGCTACATGAGGGTGATCCTGAAACAGGCAACTCCATTTTAATAGTATAGGAAAGGAATTGAATAGGTGGATGTGGAAGGTAGGGCAAGCTAGCCAAAATTTTACTCGGGGCCCCCGGACTATAGTTTAAGGATCCTAGAAAACCTGCATCATCTAGGTCGAGATTTTGGGTAATATTTTCACGCCCTTCCGAATGACAGGAGAGGAGTTTGCTGTGGGGTCGCAGCATTACCTTCTCCGTGTTCCAATAAATTTTAGGAGGCAGCTGGCCGACTGATCCAGTGATCCAGGCGGACAACATTTACCGTTTACCGAAGGGGGTCGACCCCAGTATATATACATCATAAAATATATTAAAGTTCCTCGGCATTTGTCAACCTAGGAAAAAAGTACGAGGCATCTACAAAAGAGAGATCTGGGGAGAAATACATGCGAGAGACACCTCCAACAGTCATTTTGCCGCTATATAACTTATAAACTTCTCTTCTAGTTTGTAAATTATATAAGAGATTCCTCTGGGAGTTTAAAATATGAATTTAATAAATTTACTTTGCTTTTTGTTGTAATATTCAGACCTACGACTAGTCTGATGCAACCCTTCATGCCAACCCATTCTGCGCAAGCCTTTTAATTTCTACACAACTATCTCATCCCACATCCTTACTAATCTTCTTTGTGTAATCCTTCCTTGGTCTCCCTTATCTGTTCGTACCCCACACACTTCCCTCTAATGTCTTAAAACTTGGCATATTAATCTATCCCTTCTCTTGGTCATCGTCCTCCATATTGTTTGCCCTTCCCCTATTCTGTTTAGAACTTCCTCGTTTGTGATTCTATCTCCCCCTTTTAATTTCGGCATTCTCCATTCTCTATTATTTTCCTTTCTGCGTCCATATAATGTAACACTCAATACGAACATTTTTAGTAATGTTTTTCTAATCCTTACATTAGCCGGAAGTAAATTTGGGAAAACTTTTCTTGCCTGTGCTATCCTACTCTTTATGCCTACTACACTTCTACCAACCCTAGTTATTACACTTCCCAAGCAGCAGAATTCCTTAACTTCCTTCAAAATATCCCTTCTTAATCGAACATCATTTTTTATTCTACTATTTACCATACTAACTCCAGTACCTTGGTTTTCCCTCTTACAATCCTCCAGGATCACGGTAATGCTTTTCATTATGTTTTCCAAGTCTTTTTCTGACTTCCTTAATACTATACTTAATACTATAATATCATCGGCAAACCTTAAGACTTTTATTTTTTCTCCTAGCAATGCTTATTTATATTGAATATTTGAATCCACTCCTATTTGTTTAAATTTAGAAAGCGTAATTTATTAATTAAAAACCTATTAAGAGGATCTTATAAATTTAATTTTTAATATTATTGAAAGAAATTTTATAAGTAAGTGTGTATTATACATCACATTATTCGCATTAATGTAAATCATATGTCTCGGATGATTAGATAAGAAATGGAGAATACGTTTGTTAGCAAGGGTAAACTATCATGTTAAGGTTATATGCAACTATAGTGCTTGAGTTGATCATTGGATGAACAAGAATATGTTCGTGGTAAGTCTGAAGGATGTAAGAAATGAAACGTAGTTGTAGTCTTGTTTCACGTAGTTAACAGCAAGGTGTTACCTTTAGATAGCGTGACAAGTCACGTTCACCGGAGTTGAGGATAACATGACCAGGTCTATTAAACCTCAGAGTGCATGAGATGGCGGAAAGGGTTTCGCGATTACTTCGGCGGTGCCAGTTTTTTCCCCTTGACGAACTCCGCATTCAATTCTCGGTGTTTTTGAGCGAGCCTGACGGCGATGGATCCCGTACTCATTCAATTTTCCACGATCGCTTCCTGGGAATAAGAGCGAGCCGCGATGTAATTATAGCCGCCGGAAATCGCGCGGAGATCAACGACCACGTGGCGTCGATGCAGTGATTTGCCAATCAGCGGCGCGGAATGCTGGTAACCTGCGGGCGTGCACGGCAACACTGATGCGGGACTCGTAGTCGTAGGGCAGGGGAGACGCATCAATCTCCTGTCTGACAGGCAAGGATCAAGGATAAGCAGACGAGAATCACATTACAGCACATCGACCTCTTGCCCAAGTTTTACGACGCGGAAGATCACAATCTGTTAATGACAAATTCAGAGACGATCCAAATAGAAAGGGCCACAATATAGAATAACAGTCGGTTTCATATAGGAAGTTTTCTGAGAAAATATTTGCTCCAAACTATACAAACAGCGTTTCCACGATACGATTTAAACATTGCCATTGTTTCTCCGAGGAGAATTAGGCGAGCTAAATCAGTGTCTGCGTTCAATGCCATCGGAAACTGCTGTCGTGGAGTCATCTTCCCTATCATCATCCCATCTTCGTTAGGTGAAGGCTGAGCGCGGCCAATTACCGTTTATTCTCCTTTTACATTCGGTGTTGAAACTTCCTGTTCTTAGCCGTGGGCTAATAAACCAGGCACGGTCGTCACGCTCATTACAATACTCCTCAAGCACCAATTGTTGTGTCCCCTTGACGAATTTTTACAGCTCTCGAACACTGGTCCTCGGTCTGATGATATCTTTTAAATGATTAACTCTGTTTCTTTAACTACATTTCTTAAACTTTCGACATGGATGTTTTGAATTTTATTCCCGAGAAATATGTGGTCTACTAATCAGTCCAGAGAAAATAATTGTTTACAGTTGGACCTTTGTGAACTGATGATTTGTTTTAATATTTATTAGTTGCCCTATAATAGATTGCGATGTTTAGACAAATAAAATAGAATAGGGTTTGCATAAAAAACATATTGTGTATTCGATTATTCTCTTGCTGTAGCATATCGTGGCTCAGATGCAGTACCTGTGGAGTATATTTGGCCATCGCCACGTGTTTGGTTCCTTCACGCTGGCTTAAGAATTGCTATTATAAGAGCCATTGCAGCCGTCACGGTCAAGTTGCTCGTGACCTTGCGCCTGGGCTCTAGGCAAGCTTGTGTACGGTTGTGTGGGAGGGAAGTCTACTTAGGGAATCCTCCGCTCTATACAGTAAAACAATGACTGACGTCAGTTGAATAAATAAATTAGAAAACATGTCAAAAAATAAATAAAACACAACTTTGTTCCTGTATTCTTGGAACCTCTTATTGCAGCCACAACTACAGCCTTTTATAAATTTCCAACAAAATCTTAATTTTTTATTGATATCAGGTAATATTACTGGACATAAATTACATTCATACTTTTAGATTGATTTCATACTAAATTTGTTATTTCATAGTTCTATATAGTGTGATGAGTTTCCCAGAAATGGAAATCTCAATCTTCAATCTGTACCAATTGATGTAAACTTCTTATTATTCAAAATTATATATTTATTCTAAAAAAAGGTTAAACTGTTTGCACTAGTCAAATCTGACATCCTCAGGAGAGTTTCCGAGGGAACTCCCTACAGCGCATCCTATAAATTACTAGTATAAGTATAAAATCATATTCCATAAATCCTATAGAGAAGCACAAGCTTCAAGGATGTGGAACGAGTCAGAGATTTTACATAGGTTGCTTTATTAATATTAAAATATACTGTAACTATTAATTAATTTTTAACTTATAATAAGATTTTCTTAAGTTCTATGCAGAAGACATACCTTATATATAAAATTGATAAATATTTTTACATCCTATACTAAGAAATTAGTGTTCTAATAATGTTCTTTCATAATTATAAATATCTATCCTATGATACATTCAGCTCCATAAATTCTTCAACAGAGTAGAAGGAAGAACTTAATTAGTTCATATTTATTGATTTACTAAATTAATAGTATCAGTAGGAAAGATCGGAGGTTTTCCGGGTGAATATTAAGCTTTATAAACCTTCACTTGGGCCTGACGGTGTTACAAAAACAGAAATGATACATAGCGCTATTTCTTTCAAGATGTTCTACAAGATTTTACTTTATTAATTTTGTATATGATGAATATGGCTGTTGTATTAATTTATTCCATGATAACTTTCGCATTCTGTATCCTTGGATCTTAGGGCTGTTGTTTCTCTAAATAAACAAGGATATTCATTATATCTCAGACTATTTTATATCCAAGCATAATTTGAGTTATGAAAATTTAACTGTTTAAAATTAGAATGTTCAGATATTTATTGAAGCCATGAAAATAAATCTCAGAACTGGATAAATTTGTAGTTTTAATTATTACTGAGAGAATTTTTTTTATTCACAAAAGGAGATCTTACTAAAACTAAATACAGTAATTTAAACACGTTATTAGTTAAATTATGAATCTCAGACGATTAGTTTGTTTGCATTATAATTAGAATTCGTGTTTAATTTGGCACTAACTATAGCACTGTAATTTATGCAAAGAGCCAGTCTTCATTTACATTTAATGTATTAATTAAAGCGGCATCTTGATAATGAGTGACCTGACGTTGATATATTACCGCAAATGATGTTACCAGATTTATTTATATTTTAATACCATGCACCTGGAATCAAACCGTGCTAATATTAAACATTTTGTTATTGACGCGAAACTTGACGCGGAAGAGTAAGTTGGTGTTTTTCGAAAAGACGCCGTTACGGAAGAAGTAAAATGCATATATAATGACTGAATTAGAGCTTTAGAAGTGACGTCAGAGAATACCACATAAATGTGAGAAATTTTAAATCCTAAGGCACTAGCAAATTGATTTGAATTTTTACGACTCTTGGCGACCACACTTTAAAAATAATTGCGGTTTATTTCATATCAGTAGGTTCTATTTTAATGGTATTTAAATTAAACTCTAAATAATAACATAACAATCCATACAAATATAAGCCATAAAGGGCCTCAAATATTGATGATATATTTTAGAACTTTTGGCTCTTCGATCAATTATCACTTCTATAAACCTGCATTACTATACAACCTAACTATTACATTGTATTTTCAGACTTTCAATTACGGAAAAGGCAACACCAATTTAAAAAGCAAACCAAAATCTTATAAACGTTAAGAAACCACGTCTAGTGCGTAAGGTTTTCGAATGAAGGAACAATGTATCGAAAGCTCCAGAATGTATAATGAATAAATTTTTGAGAATGTTTCTGGTCTATATTTTTAATTTTAAAGTACGATCTGTTCTTCTATTTATGAAGGTTAAATTTAAATATATTTTTCAAGCCGAGTGTTTTGTATTTGTTGTTTCTTTTCTTCAAGCAGAACTTTCCATAACTTTATGGGGTGCATGAACGTTACTTTAGCTTACGAAGTGAACATTGAATTGTGTTGAGATGTCGAACAAGCAGTGGGATGCACTTTGTCTCACTAACAAGACGTTGTGAGACCCGCAACCGGTTCTGGAAGCTGCAATTCTCTGCTGTGTCTGCTTGAATGTGGCTTCCCAGCTTCTGTGCAATCAATACGCAGATTACGCTAAGACGACATCCAAAGCCATATTCGCAACAACAAAAAAAACGAGTACTCGGGAATTTCTGCGCCTATGTAATTTATTATTTGTTATGTAGCCTGCATAAATGACTGCGGTCGCTTAATTTTCCGAGCTTCGTTTTTTCCCCCAATATGTTAAAGCAAAACTTACTTTGCTAAAAAAATAAAGACCTCACCAATTTATTTAACAACATATTTCCTAATTATCAATTTCCTGATACATCCTTTTTTTCTACATGAAATGAACACAATCAAGAAAGTATAAATGCTTTGAGAAAAGTATAGCGGTAAGAAACCTGCAATTCTTAAGTGTTTAATATTTGATTATTCTATTTTTGCAATGAGAGTTGTCCATTATAATATTAAATTGGTTTGCATACATATTTATGAATTAAAAACGAATTTACTTATATCTGTCCGACTAAGTGGAATAATACCTACCTAAAATTTGAAATTAAAAAGTTTTAGAAGTAATACGCATTTATCGCAAATATGTATTTATTAAGCAACTCACATTTCCATTAACATGTAAAGATCCTGAGATACATCAATGTAATACGTAAATGTTTATTCAAATCCATGAAATATTAAGAAATGGTTGTCATAAATATATAAGGGCTATTTTTGTAAAAGAACAGCTACGCCGGTGGGAGCTGGCCTCAGATTCATAAGATGAAACACGGACTCTCTTGTTATTAAGTTTCTCACAAGCTGAAGTACCTCGATATGTTTGAGGGGTGTATGATCCTGGGCCAGTCATCTGGTTCCTAAGCCGCCCACGACAACATAGAGAACTGAAAGCTGCGTCCCTTCACCAAACTCTACTCCTTAAAGTATAGTCCAGGGCTGCATTTCTTTTATTCCACATACATCACTCTTTCAAATCCCTTCCTATGATACTAAAGGGATTTGCCAAAATGTGGGTATCCTCATGAAGTCTACTACCCGATAAAAACTTTTAATAAGAAGAAAATTATTAGTTATTCTTTTTATAGTTTAATATGCTTTTAATAATAAATATAACTTCCAGTCATTAACATTCAATATTGTAGAATTCAAATAGATTTATTAATAAAACAAAAAATCTTTAACATCACTACAACGTTTCAGTACATATTTCTGCCTTCAGACAGAAATATTTGTCTTTATATTATATATGTTGCCTCAGTTTCGCTATGAACCTTACTTAAAAGGTTTCTATGACAACTAAATATCAAAACTTTTAATTATATGTGCTTTTACTTATTTTACCGAATATGATTTTATTTAATCTAATAATAAAGCAGTTAAGTATGAAATGTAAAAGTTCCAAGAGCTGAAGGGGACAAATTATTATATCAATTTACAAATTTCTAATTAAAATATATCAAAAATAAATTCAATTAGGTGACGTAAAGAGAAAAAATATATTTGTATAATATTGTTACATCCTTATAAACTCTTTTGTTGTATCTTAAATTTAGCAATTTTTATCCCCGGAGCTTTCGATTTTATCCTGGGTCATATTTGTGTATAATATAATACAACATGAATTATATATCGTCCTTATGTTTGAAATTATTTTTCACTGTGTCTTAAACTTTATTGAGTAAAGTAGTATATTGGTTAAGTATTAAAAATTTGTTAAATATATTGTATAAAACGTCACTTTAAAATTAATACACTGTCATAACATTTAGGTGTCGTATTCATTTTAAAACATGTACATTATTAAAATTAGTACGTCTATTCATAAATTTTAATAAAAATAATGTATCAATTCTTGGGGAAATACTAGTCACTATATATCAAACAAAATTAACAAATATAGAAAAATGATTTCTAAAATTAAGAATTTCAAAAATATTACTTCCCGGATTTGTTGGGACTGAAATGTGACTATTATAGACAGTGAAATTAAAAATTGTAGTTTTATTCTAAAATATTTTTTATGTAAATTATGATACGGCGTTTTTCTTGAGCTTTAATAATTACTGTAGACATGTTGTCATTTCCGAGGGGATTAATGTATTTTAATCAGCGTGATCTGGCCGGGTTAAAATGAAAAACCGCCAGTTTGGTGAAGGCGTGACTCATGCGATACATTCCCCCCTTTTTTTTCACGGACAGATGTCAGAGTTGTGCCGCACGCCTGTCCTCTCTGGCCTGTAATATTATCTCTGATGAACAAAGACACCGCCGCGCCAAGGTGGGCCGTGTCTGAAGACGATATGGACGAAGAATTGCGTATGTGGCAACTAACATTCCTTCGAGAGCTTTGAAATTAAATCATTACACGTAAAATTATGAGTCACTATTTTGGATTTCGGCACTTTAATTACCAAATCTTTTACTTCAAACTAGACACCATCCGTCGGGGAAAAATACTGACAATAGGTTCACCTGCCACGAACTCTTCTATTCGCTTCTACTAAAATAACATGTGGTTATGAAAATTATTTTATAGTAACAATGATATTTTCAAAGTCTTCACATAAAATCATATTCCATTCATCCCATAGAGAAGTAGAACTTCGGGGATGTGGAATTAGTCAGAGATTGTACATAAATTGTTACGATTGTTTTATTACTAGTAACTATGTTCTTAGTTACATTCATATGGTTATGTTACAATAATACTTGCAATAATGTATGCTTACGTACAACAGAGAAGACAAGATATATAATTTGTACCTGATATATTGCTAATATCTTATACTAGAGTTTCAACAATGTACTATATCTATGGTAAGGTCTATTCTAAGATACACTCAAACTCCATGAATTCTTCAACAGAGTTAGGAGTGGCTAATTAAAAAGTTAGTTCATGTTTCAATTTGTTTGTATTTATTTTGAACTGTTTAATGGAGTCTGGAAATTTATTAAATATGCCAATAGCATTATAATGAACACCTCTTTGTATTATAGTTAGAGACTTTCCTTTCTTGTGAAAATTATTTTTATTTCTGGTATCAAAGCTATGCACATCTGAGTTTGTTGTGAATAGATGACTGTTATAAATCACAAATAACATCAGTGATAATATATACTGGCAAGTAAGAGTTAGTATTCCCATTTCCTTGAATAGTCTTCTGCATGATAATCTGGTGGAAAGTAATAATATTCTGGCAACTTTTTTCTGTAGATTAAAAACTTTCTTTATCCCTGAAGCACATCCCCAGAATATATTTCAAGTATGCAGAATAAACTTATTTTCTTTTTGGGCCACTACAACGTGACATAATTCTAACAGCAAAGTTTGCCGAGCCTAGTTCCTATTGAGAATATTAATGTTTCAATTTAATTTATTGTCTACAGACATTTAACTTTTCCTATTTCACAATTGTTTGTTGTTAGTGTTAGAGAGTTAGTGTTACAGAGTTTAATGTAGTACTGTTTGTCTGAAAATGCACAAAATTTAAGTTGTTATAATTTGTCTTATCTAATTCAGTATTAATTTTTTAAATTAATATAAATATATATGATATCGGAAGTTTATTTTAGCAACAGAAACAACGAAAATTATCGAGGATTGTAATATAAAATCAAATCAGAGACAAGCCACAATTACAATTAAGTTTGCAGCAAAAAAATCATTTTTAATAATTTCAAAATATGAAATGTTTCAAAGTTATTGGAAAATTATTTTGATCATGTATTCTCCGCCTGATCAATTAAAACATATCTGATGTCACTATTATGATGGATGTCGGATCTTGTAAATTTCAATCACAGTACATTATTTTTAAACTAGTGATTCCATTTTCAAAATGTAACAAAAAATTTAATTTTCCCAGCCTGTTCTGCATAAATTTGTTGTTATAATATCTTTGGAAGACATCATGTAAGGACTTGACAATGCATGAAAAATATTTGTAATACTCCAAGGTGTAAATTAAGGATGAAACGCTGGTATTATATTTTTTATTAATTAAATGAATTATAACAACCACTTAGTCCGTTTTTTCTTTTAATTAACAGATGAAATATTAAATCCTAAGTTTTGTCTCTCATTCTCCTACTTAATGGATATTCCACTAAATTTATTAAAAAACATATTACTATTGCATAATATTAAGTATGAAAGTAGAAATTCACGTGGTATTGTGGACACTAATAAAATTTCTAATGGCATAATATTGCCCTACATATCTTTCTTACAACACAAATTAACAGACGTATTAAAAATATGATATTTAGATTATTTTCAAAAGCAATACTAATTTGAACTTTTAACAAACTTGAAAGATAAAATTAAAACTGTAGATTAGCATAATGTTGTATATAAAACTAATTGTTTGGATTCCCAAGCAACATATGTAGGGCAGACAAAAAGATCTTTAAAAATCCGCATTTTGGAAAACACAAAAAAAGCAGTTCACATAATCATTACCTTTTATATAAAGACATATTAATGAACATACACAGAAGGGATTGGAACCATGTCCAATTTGGGTGAAGAACAAATATATTTTTCAAGAATAATTAGCGAGATGCTCCACATTAGAATGAACATTCATTCTATTAACATAAAAAGCGATACCAACAATTTAAATAGTATAGATGATTCTTTACTTTTGGAGTCCATTTTTGGTTTAAATTTGTATCGGAACTACTCCAAACGTCAATACTTTCCTGCTTCATTTCGGCTGACGGAGTCATGGAACGAGTCCATGAACAGTTAAATTTGTAAGTTAAAAACCATGTATTATAATTTTATAACAATTGTAACATATTAGCCAATGTAATACATTGTAATTTTCGTTTTAGTATAACCGAAGAAGTCTCACAAGAGAGATGAAACGTGGTGTATTTCATCTTTTAAGTAAAATAAAAAAATGACTAAGAGGTTGTTATAATTAATTTAATTGTATAATTAAATGTCAGTTAAACTACTTCTTTTTTATTAATTACTTTGTAATTTTTAGGACCTACGACCAGTTTATTTACTTATTGTAAAATTAGAATATCTGTTAATTATAATTATTAAATATTTACATGTTTCCAATCTAACAACAGTATTTTAGGTCTCCTCAGCACTCACATAAAAATTGAATGACCTTGATTCTACGAATAACTAATTAGTTACCCAAGACATTTCTTCAGGCATCAAATGCTTCGACACGGAAAAATTTGAATTTTGTATGTTGTAGGTTCTGTTCTTTGCAATCGTAGTTGTTGGCTGATGGACAAAAGAGCCATACTTCGTCTTTGACTCTGCAGACTTCGGATTTTCACCTTACATGACACATTCTGAATTTTAGAGAGAAACGTGGTCGATTCTCTAGCAGTCTTTACCCCGGTCTCCGTCAACATTGCGACAATCAAACCCACGCCACGATTTGAAACCAGGACCTCTGTGTTGTGAATTAGCGACGCTAGCCACTAGACCACAGGAGGCCGGATAAAAGGTATGTAGATTAATATAATTATTTGATAATACCAGAAAAGCTACTGGTATTCAAGAGTACATTCTACAAATCACGTATTTGATGTAGCCAACTGTAATCATTTCCACGGCATTTGTAAAATTCTTTAGAATTCCTCTTCACATAGCACAAGTGTACTAAGCAAAAACCGGAATGCTAGGAATTTCAATTAAAGGTAGACATTTTATAAAGAGATAAACCACTCCGCATTTGTTGCCGTAGCTAAAAATCCTTCGTGCAGGGTCAACCCAATCCAACGTCAACTGAGCAACGCAAATTTTACTATCTTTCTCAAATATTATCAAGATCATAGAAACTGTAAAAATTATATTTTTGGGAATCATATTTTATATAATGAATCTACGGAACCGATTTACAAACTATAATTATCAAAATATTGATAAGCATTTAAAAAAATTAATTAGTTAATAGCGATACTTTTTGCGTTGATTGAATTAATAAATTGTAATTTATAATTGTCTCTAAAACTAAAATTTAAAAAATTATGTTTGCGACAAAACGTTACAGAGAATATTATACCTTAAACATTATTATAACGAGAACGTCAAATTTCATTAATGTTTTAGATATTTATTTAAAATATTTGTAATTGTTAATTTAAAGATAATATTATGATTTACGAATGATTATATAAACTGTATTTGATTATATATTTTAAACGTAATTTTGTGTGACTATTTTATGAACATAAAATGTACATTAGTCCGTAACAAACGAACACGAAATAGATGTCAATTAAAATTATGTATAAATTACTCAGAACTATATTTACAGTAATTATATTAAAGAGCATAATATTTTAGTCGTTTTTATTTATATTGCAATCAGTAAAAAATATATTTCTTACAAACACTTATTTTTATGGCTATCGCCATCGTCCTTTTAATCTTCATATTCAAAATTAATTTTTAATAAAAAATTTCTATGATAAAAGCATGAGATTTAATGCACATAATTTATTTAACATATTTTAAACTGTTATTGTCAATAATGGTAAATCTTTGGTTTAAATAAAAATACTTTTTGAATCAATTGTGGATCATTTAAAGAAACGGTCAGTCTAATTAATAGAATAAAATAATATGTTTAAATATTGTACTTTATCTTAGCGACAAGAAAGTTTTCGTAATTGTTTCCTGCCTTCTCTCAGGACTCCTGCTATATATGTTTTGAATTGTATCCAAGATCCCGCCTTTTCGTGAGAAAATTAGTTTTTCATACCGTAACAAATTTTATTAAATTGTACATCTGTAATTTTAGAATTGTTTTTCAGTTATTAAATACAACAGTGATTAATGTGTAACTTCCAAATAAATGAATTAATAAAATTCCAATTATACACAGGGTCATTTAATATGAGAAATGAGACGTGGTACAATGAAAATATTATTATAATATTTATTATTAATTATCATTAGAGAAAATAATTTCGGTGAGCTTGTATCAAACGCGAAATAGTGTGAGAATAAATTAAGTTATTTATCAGATTTAGAATAATTAAAAGCCCGTATTTTAATACTGAGGAAATACTTTATCTGTTTCATAGAGAATACCAGTAATAAAATATTTTACATTTGACAACAACGTGTTTTTAGTTCTAATGAGTTGCATACTTAAAAAAGTATTCTTTCACTGTATACCTCGAAACAGGTTGAAAAATGTATTCATACTGCTAAGTCGTTAATTGCAAATTAAAATTAATAACTTCATTAAGAATATGTTATGGATTCGCTGCTCCATTGTTCCTGCACTTCAAAAGGAGTTTATATAATAAAAGTACATCCCAGGAGAAAAAAAATCATAAGAGCCTTTAGTGGTTCGATTGTTGAGATTCATAATGAATGAAACTGATGTATTTTGGTGAGTTTCTTTGTAACATATTAATGACTTGCATGCTCGAGAGTTCTGACAATTCTTTAAAGCCTATTTCACTTGTACTTCATTAATTCTACTTAATGAGCAACCCGTCATCTGATTTCTTTATCATACAGAAATGGAATGTATGTTGCAACCGATAATTCTGGATTGCGTTACGACAGTCTTTGAACCGTAAGTTAACATCAAATATTAATTTGGCGTCAACACGCTAATGAACGTGATATGGTAATTCCTGGTTATCGAAGCAGGAACGAACGTGTTAAGATTTAGAACTGGACAAGTCACGCGTTACTCTGTTGATTGGTTGAAGAGCTCCTTCTAAAAATAATGAACTGTATAACGAACTGTGAATGCCCCTGTGCGCTCAAATTTAAAAAGATATTAATCATAATAATAAAAAGGATGAAAAATTTATGAAGTTAATATAAATTAGTAAACTTTTACTCGTATGCTCAGTCCTAAATTACTAAATTGTTCCTATTGTCGAATATATACCATAGTCTTTTAGTCAATCGTTTATTAGTATTAGGAAACTATACCGGTAACCGGTATACTGCTGCTGATTTCATATACAGGATGTAATAAAGGGCTGCTACGTATTTTGTGTGTGTGGGGGGGAAGGGTGGCGATTACGCACAATAGCATAAATGACCTTCATGAACAATAAGAGTCATCCGTCTTTAAGCTGAGAAAAATTTACTCCTGTCAAGCCGGCAGCTTGGTATGAAAAATTAGGAACGGCCACTGTGCGGAACTAATGCAAAACATACGTGACAGACATTGTTGACATCGTTTCCACTTAAATACTTTCCTATTAGCTGCAATTGTTCAAATACAAGCCAATGGGTGCCGTTTGAAATTGCAGCTGATTGGCTACTGGGAAAGGGATGAGGAAATTTTAAAACGTGCCGAGATTACGTGGACAGAGTTCGAGGCAGATGACAAAATTGCGGTGTTGAGAATGATGTAAAATTTTAGTAGGAATTTCTACTGTTTTTAGCCGAAGGCCTCCGCCATACAGGGAGATCCTCGAGGCAGCCAACCTGAAGCAGACCGAAGCAAACCGCTGCCAGAGAATACAGCTGAAGTCTTTGACGGTTTCACTGACTTTGATTCTAGAGAGTTCACAATCTTTTGGTTCACCCCACCGATGACCTGATTTTAATGCATTTCATCAATATAAAAATTAATATTTCTCTACCGTTTCATCAGTATATAAATTTGTCATTGCTCTACCTTTTTCATATAAATTCATTTTGTTTTCTTCTGGCTTTTAATAATTTCATTGATGAAATTTTGTTCTCGTAAATAAATGTCTGCTTGGTTTTAAATTAATTTTTCCTTCAAATTATAATTTTCCCATATTAAATCATAGCTTAATTAATTAATAAACGACATCCCACAAATTATATTAGATGTAACTGGACTGGTCTATGGACTGACAAGAATCTGCTAGATTCATACGATTTGTTTTGGGAACAGCTGTATTTAATATTCTTTCACCATGTGTGACGTTTATGAAAATAGATTCATAAGTTAAAAATGTAAAAGATTGGTTAACCTAGCACCAGAAACATGTTTCTTTTGCTCTGGCATGAATAAAATACACCATAATTTTATTTTATCCATTTCTGACGGACGGGCAAAAATAAAATAGAAAATTATTGTTCAGGGAATAGTCTCACTAGATTCCAAAATAACCAGAGACCGAACTTTCGTTTCGCTTGTGCTCTGCGAAGCCACAGACCACCATAATACAGTTACCCAAGTCCTCCCAAGCAGCGAATCTCATTTATCTGACGAGAGTTAATAACCTTGGGGGAGTGTGAGGAATGAGATTCGCTGGTGGCTGTTGGTCCGTTATAGAAGATATGGAGCTTGGTCGGCTCAAAGAGGCATGCCGATAGCAACTAATGGCCCGCCTTGGACAGCGGCCAGTTTACCACGGCGTAATTGCATGCAAATTAGATAATGGTGGACTGGCGAAATGAAATAATAATGATTCTCGAGAGAGTGAAGAGTGAAACAGATGGATTTATATTTTCGATGGTCGTCGTAAATTTCATTAAGGAACGCATATATATAATTTTCTGCAAATGGGATCGATTTCGGTAGCAGTTTATAAGTAAAACAAGCCTAAGATATTGTATAAAATATCCTGATATTTAAACACAATTCTGAACACCTCACTAAAAAGTATGTATGACTGTTAATTATTTTATATGGGAAAATTATTCACATTCATCTCATGAATGTATTTGTTATTTTAAAAAAATTATCTCTTCAAACAGGAATATCGTTCCAATCGCTCACCGATCTGTTTAGTAACGTCAGTTAGTGCAGTCTCGTTTTGTTTATAATTTATGACCACCTTTCCCAAGAAAAGTTGTATTTTCAAGCTTTTCCCGTATGTCCTCCCACTCCTTGTTTCACTTGTTCAATTTAATTTCCGTCTTTCTTCCTTCTGCTTGCCAAAGATTTCCATATTCTTGTCCGCTTCAAGTGGTCAGCTTGTTTCTCCCTCCAAACGGATAGCATCTTTGGTTAAACGTCTTCAGTTCTCCAATAATTTTTTGAGGCTTATAATACTTTAATATGAAATAAATTACGTTTTATTTATATATTTACATCTTATTTTATCTTATCCATCCCTCAGATTTCCCATTTTGTTCTTCTGCAAGGTATGTGTTCCAGTATTGGGTATCACAAGTACCCATATTGTTTAATCTGTCAAGTAAATTGATGTAAAATTAAGATATAAAATTAAATCCCAAAGCCGAGAATACAGACATAATTTAATAAACTATATTTATATCGTTCTATTACAATCCGTAGCAATGTAATTCTCTTATATAAATGGTACACGAATGAAAGTTATAAAATTTATTTATCACAGATCAGCAATAACATTTGCTACCAATTGTAAATGGTAAACGAGCAAAGTTTTTTGCCTATTAGTGCTATATATAAAATAAAAATGCCTTTAAGTTTTAATGCCGTTTGCAATGGATTTTGAAAATGCCAATTTTAAACAATGAAATTTTATGTATGATTTTTAATCTTTATTGAAAATAATTGTAAGTTGACTATTACATTAATATAAAAATAATTCGCCCACACCTAAAAAAATCTATGGACTTCATTTTATACCATTTTCTGAGAAAATACAATATAAATGAGTTAACTTGTCAGATAATTACGGGGCTATGACAATATTTCGGTCTTTTAATAATTTAAATTTCATTAAAATCCTATACGATTTTATAAATAATTTTGATAAACAGAATGTTGTGAATAAAATTGAGAGTTTGGACTGTAAAGGTTGTTTTATTGGTGAGACCAATCGCATGCTTCAAACATACATTTCGCAAACGTAAAACTAGCAAAACTACCAATAAATAAACAATCTGAGTTAATTGAACATGTATATATAACCTAAAAGATTGTAATGTTAATTTTTCAGGGGTAGAAAGTATTTATTATTCAAAGTTGTTGAGCGAAATGCTTCACGTTTTTATCAAATGCTGATTATTTACATGTAAACAAGAAAACTATGTTGTAAAAGCAGAAAAGCGAAATTCAAATTCAATATATGATTTACTTGTGCATTGTTGAAACTTAGAAGAGTAATATTGTATTTTAAAAAATTCTGTTACAACAATTAAATTTTCTGATCTGATACAGTGACATTGTTATCCTTCATTTCGACCCCAGACGTTGCGGTAGCAACACGAAATTTTAAGTACCTACTACAACCAAGTTTATTTACTTATCTACGTTCAAGTTTGTATATGTGATTATATAATTTTTTGTAGAATTAACTGAGGAGGTCCCGAAAGTTAGGCACTGTAGAAATCGGTGTAATAAAATGTCATTTTTATTTGTAAATTAACCAACATTTGTTCAGTTGAAGAAAAAGAGGAAAATTGTCTGTGGGTGCACCCTGAAAAGATCGAATAATTAAGTAATACAATTCAATGATTATACTTATTTTAGAGGTGCTTTAAGAATGAGATAGATAGAAAGCGCAAAGCAGCCAAAGAGATTTGGCTACAAGAGAAATGCAAAACGGTTGAAGATTTCATGGTGAAAGGGAAATAGATGCAGCTAATAGGAAAATCAAAGAAATGTTCGGAGAGAGGAAAATATTAGCGTGAAAATCAGGAGAGTGAATGGGAAGCCAATTCTGGATAAAGATGAAATAGCAGAAAGATGGAAGGAATATCTAGAAAGAGCTGTATCATAGTAAAAATCTAGATCAATCAGTAATAGAAGAAGAAGAGAAGGTGGATTATGAAGAGTTGGGGACAAAATTTTAAGATCTGAGTTTGATAGGGCGCTGACATATTCTTTCTTCTACCATCCCTAGTTATTATGCTGCCCAAGTAGCAGAATTTCTTGACCTCCTTAAAAGTATCCCTTCCCAATCTAACACCCCTTGTTGTTCCACTGTTTCTCATACTACACTGCATTACCTTGAAATAACCTATATTAAACCTCATGCTGTTCTCTTCCTCCAGAACCACCTTCATACCATTTATTATTCTGACTCCCCTAATACTACAATATCATCGGCAAGTCTCAGGGTTTTTATTTTTTCTTCTTGAAATATGATTCCTTTTCAATATACTATTTTAACTTTCTTCATCTCCTGTTCCATATGTAAGTTAAAGAGCATGGGTGACAGACTGCATCCTTGTCTAACTCCTTTCTTGATTTCGTCTTAATGATTAAATATGAGTACTTAACAGTGTTAACAGCCTCAGCCGTTATTATAGTTGTACTCAATTGGATTGGAGAACGGCAGACGGACATTGTTTGGAGAGAAACTATGATAACGATCCCATTACAGGTTTTCAGTTACATATTTTCTTTTGTAAGGCTGGCACATAAATATTGGTAAATTTCACTCCTGAAATGAAACTGTTTCTGGGACAAATATTGGATAAAGAGTTTGTTTTGCTATTGCTGAGTTAGTTCTATTTAATCGACATATAGCAGTTCGGGTTATTACAGGACGAATAGTTTTCAAATTAAAATCTTCTAGTTTTGACTATTCTTTTAAATTTATTTATTAAAAGCAGTATTTAAAATTATTGTTTAATATTTTACAAAACTCTATTAAATAAAACGATTATATTTCATAAAATTGGTAGTGGAGCAGTCATTGTACATATAAGTTAAAAGTTTGTTTTCTGCATTGTACCTAGTATCACGATTTTCATATGTTCCATGGAGCTGTCAACTCGCACAGCGGGAAAGAATTCACGTACTGGAATCAGTAATTACCTGCAGGATTCAGTATGTTAATTAAGATTTCAGAATGGGAATTCCTCCGTGACACAGATATCTATTATTCTCTCGGTGTTAAACCACTTTTAATACGTCCTTTGCATTCGCAGCGGGAGAGAAATCTGTAATTAAGCGACATAAAATAACTTGCCATTTATCCGAATGATATTAACTGCAATAGTAATATTTCTCGAGGAGTCTATTTGCCGTAGCTGTGCCTCGCTCGCCTTTATTTATAAGTTTCGTGTGGTCGTCAAAATAAATTCAGCAGGTTTCCGCTGATTGGGCAAAGGCGTATCTGTGATGCATGCTGCGTAATAACCGCCTGCTTCGGGACAGGTTTCGAAGCCGTAGTCGGCCGTGGCAGTTCTTCAGGTCGTAATTGTTGATCCGACAGGCCGGCACAATGCATGGACCGCTATCGCAGGCCTGGAATTCCTCGCCGTGGCTTACGGATCGGCAACCTGCGGCTGCGTATCAAGATGTTAAATTCAGAGCGTTGACCCACCGCCCGGAGACAGGAATTCATGCCAATTGAGGTTCAGAAGGCACTGCTGCTAATGGGATGGACCTGCCAGGTCGACGACTTCGCGTCTTGGCGCAGGTCGTGTCCTTCTTGGAGCCGTCGCCAACTCCAAGACCCACCTGTCGATACGGCTTCCGATAGCCATTTCTCCCTCTAGTCTCTCTTATCTCAACATTTCCTTGCCGACTACAAGCTGCGTCAGCAGGTACTCACAGAAGGAAAAGCAGTCAGTTATAGAAGAAGAAGAGACAGTGGATGCAGAAGAGTTGGGGGACAAAATTTTAAGGTCAGAGTTTGACAGGGCGTTGACAGACCTGAGTAATTGTAAAGCGGCAGGAATTGATAACATCCCAGCAGAGCTGATAATATCACGGCTGTTCAGGATGGTTTGCAAACGCTACGAAAAAGGAAAAATACCAGAAGATTTTATTAAAAACATAATTATACCTATACCGAAGAGGACTAGGGCTGATAGATGCAAACAGCTCAGGACAATTACTTTAGTATCCCATGCATGCAAAATAGTATATAGGAAGAATACGAATTAGGAGAAAATCAATTTGGTTTTAGAACAATGCAGGGGCAAGAGAAGCAATATTGACTTTGTGACTAATTTCAGAAGGCAGGATAAGAAAAAACTGGCCTACGTTTATGGAATTTATAGATTTAGAAAAAGCGTTTGATAATGTGAACAGGAACACAATATTAAGGATTTTAAAGAGAACTGCAATAAAATATCGAGAAAGGAGGATTATGCATAACCTCTACAGAAGACAGGCAGCAGTAATTAGAATAGAAGATCCAGAAAAGGACGCAGTAATCAAGAAAGGAGTAAGACAAGGATGGAGTCTGTCACCCATGCTGTTTAACTTATATATAGAACAGGCAATGAAGAAAGTTAAAACGGAATATGTAATCATACTGCAAGGAGAAAAAATAAAAACCCTACGATTTGTCGATAATATTGTAGTATTAGGGGAGTCATAAGAACATTTGGAAACCATAATAAATGGTATGAACGGAGTCCTGGAGAAAGAGTTCAATATGAGGATTAATAGAGGGAAACCCAAGGAAATTGAATGAACTATGGGAAACAATGGAACAACAGTGTTAGATTTCGAAGGGATATTTTACAGAAAGTTAATGTATTCTGCTACTTGGGAAGCCTAATAACTGGGGATAGCAAGGAAGGCATTGGCAAAAATGAGTAATACAAGTAATATAAGTGTTAATATTAGGAAATCGTTGCTAAAAACGTTCACATGGAGTGTGGCGTTATATGGGTGCGAAACGTGGACGGTAGGAGTTGCGGAAAGGAAAAGAATAGAAGCCTTTCAAATGTGGTGCTATAAGACAATGCTTAAAATTGGATGGGTGGATAGCATCACAGACGAGGAAGTTCTAAACAGAATAGGGGAAGAGCGAACTATATGGAGGACGTTGACCAAGAGAAGGGATAGATTAAAAGGCCACGTTTTGAGACACGAGGGAGGATGTTGTAAAATTAGCATTCGAGGGAAGTGTATGGGGTAAGTGCAGAAGCGGGAGGCTACGGCACTAAGTAAATTAGGGTGGATGTGGGATGTGGTGGTTATGCGTAAGATAGGCTAGCATGGAGGGTTGCATCAGACCAGTCGTAGGACTGAATACCACAAAAGAAAAACATTCGCAAAATGAAATTTTAACAATTCGTTAACAATTGGTCACAATTTTCACAAGTTCCGGAACACATATGCAGTTTCAGAAATTAAAAATTTTTCCGAATTAGCCGAAATGTGGGTAAGCTCTGCATTGTAAAATATGTGGTCTTTGTGTCTACAGTCACTCCATTGCTACTGATGATCATATACTGGCTGCAGTAGTGCGTTTATCAATTAAGACCTTAAATTAAGAAATAGATATCAATGTTTGGTTTGTAAATATAATAACGTCTGTAATTAATTAAAGAAGATTTCTCAATTAACAGGAAAAATTAAGTGACAAAATAAATACCTCACAACGTTACACCAATTCTTATTTAGGTGAATCAAAATGTATGACAAGTATGCAGAAACGTTGTATGGAATTTTTTACTTAATTTTATCTGTTAATGACCTACATCTTTACCAAATAAATTATGTTTGTGATTTTCTTAAAATACATTTGATATATTTGTCATTTTCAGTTTTTTCATAAAAATAAGTACGGGTCCAATATTTGATTACTTTTTCGTATTACTGTAATTTTTTGAAAAAACTCTTCAAGAATGACATTAGATCTACAGTAATCTATTTACTAAAACAATGGTTCTATGTTCTTGTTTCAGGTACTACGTCACTATTACTTAATTTTTTGTTTAGTAGGTAATATAATGATTTTACATTATCTTGTCGTTATTACGGTATTTTATATTAACTGTCGACAACATTTGCTTGAAGAACGTCTGAAATTAACCTGAAATTAGCAACATTTTTTTAATAAAAGTGAATGATGTTTTAAATTTTTTTGTTGTCAAATTTCGAAGCGTCGAATCCATCGGTTAACCGACCGTGTCATGTTAAAAGATTATTTACGATATTCATTGATTGTAATAACTAAAAGTAATAAGTGCTGGAAGGTGAAACTAAATCTACGACGAACTTCGTAATTGCGTGAAAAGAAAAAAGAAGAGTTTGATCAGTTGAAGAGTTCCTTTCAAGGCTGAGCAGAGAAGAGTAAACAACAGGCGAGGGTTCTTGACCGGACAGTAGCTGCTCTGAGTACCTTCTGCGCACAGTGTTAAACAATGACATAAGTTATTTACTTGCGAATCGCCGAGCCAGGAGGGCAGTCAATACTCGCTAAGGAAAAGTGATAATTTACAAAAAGAAAGGAGTTTTGCGTCAGCTAGGTACCTTCATAAACAACATCAAGTGGATTAGATAGCACCAGAATAAATAGTTAATTAGAAAATAATGTTTAATTTAAAATACTAGTTTTATTTTGAAAAAAAAATTTGTCCTTATATTTCGTTTCTCGACAAGAAATATACTAAATTTCTCAAACTCCAATAAAATATTGTAATGGAGAATAATATTGATTTAAGTTATATATAGTTTTAATGGAGTTATTCGTACTTTACTAAAACATTAGATTATCCAATTAATTTTCTCCATGATTATATCAACAATTTAGGTAAGTATAATATAATATTAAATTTTTTTAGAAACACTGCAATGTTTTTTACATAGGACAAACTAATATCGCATTATAACCTCGACTAATAAAGCAGTTTCTAATTTAAAGCATTAATTTATCAGTAAAAACTTCAACTGAAGTATCGTTTTGATTGAAAGAAAGTAATAATATTATATAATGTAATTAAATATTATTTGAGATTAGTATCTGTAATGTTACACGTTAATTCAAATAAATAATTTATTTCTGATTAAATCGATACAAATAATCTGGAAAAAATTAATGAATGTATTCCAAAATACTCTCTTTGGTCTCCCCTTCAAATATCTTTGTTTTCGATAAATCATTTATCTGACATTAATGTATTTACAATTAAGTGAATGAGCTAATATGCCATAAAAACACTATGTATTTAATTTCTTTTACGTTTAAATTTTTGTATTTTTTCAGGTACAGTATATATTTTGGCCGTAAGCGTCACAAGACGTAGTCCAGGGAACAAACTTTTCTAATATTATTAATTCGTATTTTTATGTATTTAAAATTTAAATTCAAATGGTATTTGGTTACTTACCCTTATCTTAAAATGTCCAAAAATCTGCAATTTAGATACTGTTTTTCTGATGTATTTAAAAAATTTTACTCATTTATCTTTGATTTTAATTTTTTATTGCACACTTATTGAGATCCAAAAATTGTTGAAGAAACGACGTTCATCTTTAAAATAGCTATTTTTGTCTATAATCAGTTCTTAACTAAACATGGGCCATTATTTCTTATTAATTTTTAATGTCATTAGTAACAATGTAAATAACTTTAAGGTAAAATAACGTATACACAACGTTTCAGCGAAATTAACATCTGACGTCATCAGGTGAATAATTTAACTATGCACCAAGAGACGGCTGATATGAACTTCGCCGAAATGTTGTGATCTAACGCTGGCATGTCTCGGTTGATTAATACAGAATCTTTTATTAACTTAAAAGTCATTAAAGATAAATATGCAATTTTATTTTATTTACTTCAATTTTAATCTGACATGATTGATAGTAAAAATCTGGTCAATTAAATTATTTATTGGAAAGTCTCATTGTCGTTTCTTGTAGGATATCGCCTTCGTCAGCCCAAATCGGACAATGGAACGCCCGAAAGACAGGATATGTATAAATATTACGCATATACTATCTGTATTAAAATACCTGTTACATAATACGAGATAATTATGTTCCATATGTACATCAAACGCGCAGAATGATTATGAAAATGTTGATAGCTTTCTAAACAAATATTACTGGAGACAGTGCAAAATGAATTTACTACTACTGAACATATTATAAACAGTTCATTACTACTCAACAGAAAAAAAAATATTGCAGAAGTATATTTAATCATTGTGAGGGGCAGACGTATAATAACCCATGAGAATTGTAACATAGAACTCAGAATTAATGTATTGTAATATTATGTTTGCAGTAAGCCTGAAGATGTCTCAAATGGAGATGAAACGTCGGTTTTGTTAACAAATAGTGATATATTTAATGCCTCTTGTGTTTATGTTCAATTTTTTGACAGATTTTTATATAATAGCTGTTTGAAATCAGAATTGATAAACTAGTCATTTATTTAATGGAATATAGAACATATAGAATAAGACATTAATTTAATATGTTGGACACGCCGCAGAATCAAGAATGTCATTTAATAGAATTTTAATCTGGGCTTCCTTGTATAAAACTAATTAATAATAATAGTTATTATATATAATTCGATATAAGTAGAGTTTTTTTAGAAAACACGTGAAAATCGGAATTGTTTTAGGTTGGCTTGAATACTTTGAACATGAGACAATCCGTTATCTGATGACAACATAATTTAGCAAGCTTGTAGTGCGCTATATTAAGCATCTATTCAAGTGTTGAATGTTTACTTAAGAATTATTTTTGCATAATTTTGCAAGTCCCGGATCCGAAGGTCTCATCCACAACCTGGTCATTAGTGACTGATGAGACCAATTTGAGAAACCGTTTCACGCTCACATCTCCATAGTCCGTAAAATAAATTGCAGCTGTTCCAAAAATTAATTGACATTAAACCTTCTGATGCCATGTAAATTGGACGAACTATAAGTTGTAAATGGTAGTCACATTTATCAGAAAGCACTTAGGTATGTTGCACTCCTCAGCCTGGCATGGCATTGCTTTCAAGCTGGATATCAGAAGCATCTGAATTCCCCGCGAGTTCACAAATGCTTCAGTTAAATCCTCACGTTGAGCGCCATTTTCAACGGAACGAGCTTCTGGAGCCAAGGTAAAGTCATACCACATAGCAAAGAAGTTTCGTTTTAAGCAGGAAATGAAGTTGCAAAGTACTTCTAACGACCTCAAAAAATAAATTGAAAGCGATGAACTGGTACAATAGGGACCGCGAACTTTCGATTAGCAATTGTTGCTAGATGACTCCTAACGACTCCGGCAATTAGTCTCAGGTTCGCCAGTAATTTTCGTGTTTAGCAGGATATATCGGCCATTAAGAGTCGATGTATTTCTGAAGCAGGCTGCAAGGCCACGGCATGAGAGGAGGAAGTTTCGTAACAGTGGACCATGAAAACGTCATTTGCTCCACAAATTTAACTGTTGAATATTGCGGTCCACTCAATAAGAAGACACGGTAAATGGCTTGACGAAAATATCTTCGGCGTCTTGCCGAAGTGCAGCTTAATTTAATATATGAATAATATCTATATTTTCATGCAATAAGCGGTCGTGATTCCAGACTAGATCTGTTCTCAGGACATAGAAATGTCAAACTTGCTGCTCGGAAAACTCCTGAATAACCTGGAATAATCATTATGTATTTTACTTAGCTAGTAGCAGTGGTCCGTTTTAATCCACCGGACCAATCTAGCATGATAAAAGATTAATATACTTTCTCAGTACTGAAGGAAGACCTTTGGAAACGTACTTGAATATCTACGAAGACTGTTTTCTTAAAGTAAGTACCGTTATGTATTTAAAAAGAAAGAGAACATTATTTCCCAGATATTTTATTATCAATCATTACCTTACGCCTCACACTACTTCTCACTGTCGTTGTTCAGGTACTCGTCGTGAAGAGAAACCAGATTTTGTGTGGCTTCGTGATCAGTGCTGAAAGTCAAATGAGCACTTCCTGTTTCATATCATCATTGTCATTAAATTTTATTGTAGCAAGGAATGCATAAGAATCGCTTGGCACCGTATCCAGCATGTAGTGATGGTAGAAAAATAGTTCCCAACAAATCGATACGATCAGATTTTGAGTTTCATTGAAGGCGTGTAGCCGGGCGTTGTCATCAATCAAAATGATACTATGCCTTTTCAACCTAAACAAAAACCTTTTCTGTCACAGAAAATCGTGTACATGTTCTTCCTAATTGATTTTTCTGTTTGGATTTCATCTTCACGGGGATGACGCGTGACTCTACTCCATAGATTGTTGGTTCTCCATACACAATTGTCGATGATCGTACACATTCCTTGCATTCAGGAAACCAATCACTCACCTGCTTTCACAGTCTGCGGGTCGTTCAACGCTCTAACGAATGGAAAACACTAAGTGACTATGATTCACAACTGCGTCTAGCTTCCTAATGAATGGATGGGGCGTTCACGCATGTCGAAAAGCGCAGTTGTAGCACTAAAGCGGCGAAACGATACTTATTTTAAAACATCTCTCGTATTACTATACTATTTTTTACAGGCTAGTGCCTATTATGGTTTACAAAAAAATATATACAATTGATAAGACTACAATCTATGACATGTAATCGGTTTTACAGTTTGTTTAACTTCCTTTATAAATTATGATAGTTAATATTAGAAATATCTGTTTGTCCTATACAATTAGTAGCTTTCATGGCCCTACTCATAGGAGCTGTATAATAACTATAATAATATGTGTGGCAGCTTAGATTAAAGGTAGGACAATCTCTGACGGCACGAGATGGAACTTTGGATTTAACTAAGCGTACCTTAATGTTGTACAGAAATAAAATATCATTAATTTTCCTGCTGTCCTACAGAGAAGGTAAATGTAATACATTACTTATAAAGCTATAGTCACCTACAACATGTGTGATTTTTAGTTTATTTTCCACCAATATGAGGAAATTTTTTTGAATTCCTTCGATGTATCTATATATTTCTCACTATATTGATTCCAAGCTACACTAGAATATTCTAAAATAGGACGGACTATGGCACAATACAACGATTTAAGTGTATATACATCCATAAAATCTTTACTATTTCTATAAATGAAACCTAGTAATTGACTGGTTCTTGTTACTAATTTATTTACATGTTTGTCAAAGCTTATATTACTAGAAAATGTTACTCCCAGGTCACAAATATTATCAACTTTAGTGATTATCTGGTCAAAAAGGGTGTTCCTCGTTTCATGGCCAAAATTCTCTTTTCTTAGTAAATCTAATATGGAAACACTTGGAAACGCTATATGAATTATAAATACATCCATCATAAATTTTAAAAAGATATTTAGACTTCAAGGACTACATAATTTAATTATAGACGACATTTCATATATGAATGTTTACTTTTTATCCATATATTATTTTAATTCTTCCAACTGTTTTGAACAAGCTCAGTGGTGGCTTTACATTGCTACATCACCTTAATCTGTACAAGAAATTAAAATATTAAGTTCAACGATTTGATTTTCTAAGCATTAATTTAGTATTTGGTTTTTCATTTCCATAAAATATGGACACCTTGAAACCAACGGTAATGAATTTACTGGAAGTGACTCCTGAGAATTATTATTTCATGACCTTTTACACTTCGAATATGCGCTTGAGTCTCGACCACGTGAATTCTAAAATCTGTAATTTTTAATCTTTTCCTTTTGGACAAACCTACAGTTCTATGTACAAAACAGCTATTTATTTTATTTAAAATATTCAAGACTGACGTTAACCGTCCCGCATTAACCCGAGTTATTGACAGTTAACCCTAATTTACAAGAATGGAAAAATTCTCAAGATTGGTGAATTGCATAATAGATTTGTCTGGCTGAGTATTTTAAATATATTTCCTCATAGTAAGGACAAGTATAAAATTAATGGAATACAATGGGCGTTGTCTTTAATACGTTCTAATCTTTGTCATGGTAAGTCAATATTTCTGCGTTCATCATAGTTATTTAATTGCAGTTCTCTTAATACTATCCATTTATTATCAATATGATTCTGTATTTTTAGTTATATTTTACAGCGAAAATTTTGTGAGTCCTAGGTTAACATAACATACTTTCTAGTAAGTATTTGAAATTTTCTATAGTAAAGTACCGCACTTACTCAACCAAGAACTAATAAATATCAAGTTTAAAAACTTCTACTCTGATGTTGGTTTTTTAACTTGTTCTCCGATAACCTAAATTGTAGTGCTATTGCTATATTATGATAGATCGTTTCAGCTATCTGAAGCACGTTACTATACTTTTTACCTTTAGGTTTATAGAGCTAATAATCGGGTATCGAGAAAAACGGCGAAGAAAATTGTGCGACAAGAAACAGGCTACCTACGATTTGGCAACCATATTTGGCCAAGTGTTATTTTCTTTCTCATCTGGCACGTAGCAATTACACTGGCAAGTCGAAGACAAGTCGTGACCATCATTTGACCCGCAGCAAAGCAAACAACTCCTACATCCGTTCCGATGTAAGGGAAAGATATTAAAGCGGCCAATTTTCTAATTCTCTAAATGAAATATAGCGCTTGTGCTTCTTGATTGTTAATATCAAGCCGTGACGCAGAGTTTTTAGAGATTCAGGATTATATTACTCCAACATGTCTACTGTAGAGACAAGCAGAAATATTGCAATAAATTTTCTAACTATACAATAAATGAAGGAAAATAAATAAATATCAACCAATCAATCCGAATAAGTTAAATACCATGCTTCCACTTCAATCGGTACATTGATATTGGGACCAACATAAATCGAAAACTATGTTATTTTAATTTAAAATGTTGTATCGTTCCCTTTAATTTTTAGATTTTTTACGTCGTTTTCGGTTTCCTTTTGTGTTGCTATTTATTAATGTAATAAAATTGTGTTAAGTATAATAAGTAAAGGAATTCATTAATAAGTTTTACGTTACGAAGAAGAAAATTTTACCGTACAAAAATTACAGATAATACTACAAAAATGTAAGGAAAGATATTAGTTAATAAAATAATTTTTTAATTATACTGAACTCTATTACAATAGCTGTTTAATATATTTTTACAATTAGAAAAACAATGTGTTGTGAATAAATTTTAGGTTAGTGTTTAAATTGATTTACATTTACTTTAAGAAAGTCTCCCAAACAACACATCAGAGAAAATGTGTGGGAAGAAAAAAAAATGTAAATGGAAAAATTGTTTGGAAAAACAAAATGTGTAATTAGAATTAAAGTCGGTTAATTGAGTGATTTGTAAATTTACTCAATGTTTGCTCTTATGAAAGAATATGTCAAAGAAAATTGTAATTAGTTCTAAGTGAATTTTTGTAAATATTTTGTAATTTTGATTAAGGGCGTTGGTCATTCATATTGTTTACGACTGTGGTACAGTAAGTGTCATATTAAAAAATTGTACCATATTTTAAATTTAAAAAAGTAACATGAAAAGTTACACTTAACAATGCAGGCCAGCTTGTGAGTTGCAATTGTTGAGGAAACTAAAGCAACTTGGGCCAACAATGTAGTCAGGCGAGACTTTGGGAGTCGTCATGGGGTAGTGGAATGAGCAGGTTGTGTCGGCGGGACGACGAGAGAATGACCACGCCATGCAGATATAATTTTTTCTAGTGTTCTGATTGGAATTAAAACTATTAAAATCATCTTTTGGTATTTTTTGTGAAAAATACCTGGCGCCCTAAAGGAATGAGAAATCCTCGAATACGGAGGAACAACGGATCCGCTACAGTATATACATATTAATTCAACACTACTTTATTTGAGGAAATGGAATGCGTTAGTGGTTATATCAATATATAATTTACAGTTACAATAATGAAATTGGTTTTTAAGTACACCTTCGAGTAAATTAATAAGAATGTAATTTTCTTGAAATAGATAAATTAGAATATAAGGACAACAGACATTAAAATATGTATTCTACAACAATTCTGTACTCTATTATTTTTTTGAGCACGTTGTTAAATAGAATACGTTTTTGTATTTTAATATCTGTTTTAATGAATGATTAAATGCAATAAATTAACGAACAGTTTTACAGACAGTTTGAATTGGATTGAGAAACGTCTCGTCTCCACTTTTGGGAACTCTTCAGGAGTTACTACAAAAATTATATTACAATGTTATTAAAGATCGAAGGTTTTCCCGGTGTATAATCGGAATAAACAATTCTTGGGTTTCCATCTGGGTTAAATGGAGTTTAAGCATATTACAACGATTAAGTAATTTATCTTATTATTAAAAAAAGTAAAAAGAAGGTATATCTTTCTTCAAAAATTATGTATTCCACTAACGGTCATTTTAAGAAATTGGATACAATAATGATGATGTGTATAGTTTACTTTGAGTTATTAATAAGACAAAAGTAACAATTAAAACTTATATTCAATTAATTTAGCTCAAGAACAACATATATCTGTTCGGATGAAGACTCTCATAAGATTAACAATAAACTTACAGATATAAGCTTATAAACAAACAAGAGAATGGGAAAATATTATAAGAAGATATCAAAGTTGGATTCATTTAAAGAAAGTAAAATCATCTTCAGATGTTTATAACAAAGAAACTTAAGGCGTCGCTTTTAATTATGAACTAGTGATTTAAAAGTACAGTATTATGTATAAATTTAAAAAAAAACAAGGATGTAATTTTATAAAGATTGCTCTTGTACAATAGAATTGCAGACTGAAAATGAAAAAACTCAAGAAATGAATTAAAACAAAGGTATGCGAGTTAGAAACTGAAACAAAAGGAGGTGCTTCAGAGTTTCAAAGAAGAAATCGAGAGTTGATTAACAGAGCAAGGAGAAAGAAATAATATTGAAGAGAAAGGTGTACTCGAAGGAAATAATGACTAGAGCAGCCGACAAAAATATAGGAAGAATAGCTGAGACCAGTAGGAAAGCATGGATCACAGAAACCAAAGTAATGGTTTATAGCATGGCAAACAGTGGAATAAAAAAGTGCCTAATGAACGATGTCATGGAGAAACGGTTAAATATGAGGATTAATAGAGGGAAAACCAAGGTAATGGAGTGTAGCATGGGAAACAGCGAAATAACAAAGAGTGTTAGATTGGAAAGAGATATTTTGAAGCAAGTCGTGGATTTCTGCTACTTAATAACTAGGGTAGAAGTATAGTAGACATAAAGAGTAGGATAGCACAGGCAAGTAAGGCTTCTACTGACTTCCCTAATACTAAAATATCTTCGACAAAGCGTAGGGTTTTTATTTCTTCTCCATGTAGTATGATTCATTTTTCATATTCCGTTTTAATATTCTTCATCGCCTGTTCTATATATAAGTTAAACAGCATGGACGACAGACTGCATTCTTGTCTTACTCCTTTCTTGATTACGGCGTCCTTTTCATTATCTTTTATTCTAATTACTGTTGTCTGTCTTCTGAAGTGGTTATGTATAATCCTTCTTTCTTGATATTTAATTTCAGTGCTCTTTAAAATCCTTAATAGTGTGTTCCAGTTCACATTTGCAAACGCGTTTTCTAAATCTACAAAAGTCATGAACGTAAGCCGGTTTTTTCCATTCCTGTCTTCTAAAATTAGAAGCAAAGTCAATGCTCCTTTTCTTGTCTCTACATTCTTCCTAAAACCAAACTGATCTCCTAACTCGCATTCTATTTGACGTTCAATCCTCCTATATACTATTTATGAATATTAGGAAATCATTATTAAAAATGTTCGTATGGAGTGTGGACGGTAAGAGGTACTGAAAGGAAAATAATAGAAGCTTTTGAAATGTTGTGCTACAGATGAATTCTGAAAATCATATGGGTGGATAGAGTAACTAACCAAGACGTTCTATGCAATAAGATAAGAGAGAACAATATGGAGGACTTTAACCAAGAGAAGTATTAGGTTAATAGGCCACGTTTTGAGACTTGAGGACTAAGAACAGATGAAAGAAGGCTAAGGATGAATGCACTAAGCCGATTAGGGAAGTGGGAAGGCTTACACAGAATAGGTTAGCATGGAGGGTTGCATCAGTCCAGTTTAAGGATTGATTACTGCTACAACAACATGTCAAGGTGGAGAAGCATCAAAAGAAAGTCAAATTATCTTCAGATTTTTATACCCGATACGCTAAACAAAGACAAGTAAGGCGTCTCTTGCAAATTACGAACCAGAATTTTTAAAAATACAGTATTATATATAAATTCACAAAACAAGGAAGTAATGCTATAAGGATTTATGTTGCGCAATAGAATATATTTAATAAATTATACTCTAGGTTTTTTTGTGGAATATCAACAGAATGTCGCTGAACGAAGTTTCAAGTTTCATGATTTACTTTCTACAAGGTGGTGTACGCAAGAAAGAAATGTACTCGTCGGCATCCACGGACGCAGATTAATCTGTTTGCTGTAAGTTCTTTATAAACGACACCTGCGAATTCGTCTCTTACAATTTCGCCGTAACTAATGATGTAATAATATATGTGGTTACAGATGTTGAACTGGTTTAAAATACCTATCGCGAAAATCGTTAGAGGGCCTGATTTGGATATTTATCGGGTAATTTATTTAAGTGTCCCTGAAATTGAACTGCTTACGGATGAGATTGGAGGGGGAACCGGTTAGCTACACGCAGAATGGCAACCTCAAAGTTAGTTCGAGAGCTTCTGTACGGCAGTTACATGTCGCCTTGGACGTCCCCGTCCTTGGCAAGGTGCCTGATGACACCACGTTGAGCGGATTTTATACGAGTTCAACGGACGCCTTGTTTCTGCCATTTAAACAGGAATAATAAATTAGATACTGTACGTGCAGCGAACAGGAGCAGGTTCAGACAACTGTGAGAAATTTTCATCTCTCTATAAGGAGAAGCCTAAAAATCCCCGAATCATTTTTGGACTCCTGTAAATGTTATGAGATAAAGTAACTACATTAAACTTCTAGAGTTTTAATTTAACTTTCTGATTGAGGGAGTGTGGTGACGATAACGAAATAAGTCAAGATATTATGGATAACGTTTACTAAGGGAGACAAACCCAGATATTTGAAGCCAAGAGCAATTTGATTAAAACTCTACATGATGACTCATTTCCAAATTAAAAATGTCTTACCACACTTTAAATCTATCAAATATCTATGAACTCGCCTTGTTGCAGTTTGGAAGGACTTGTATTCATTTAATAGTTCCACGGTGGCAATTACGATGGTTAAACGAAGAGACATAAATAAATTAAAAGCGTTAAAAAGGCAACCCCTAAAAGTTGAATATTAAATAAATCACCCATAATGTCAGAAAAAAAGTTAATAATAATAACTCGTTTCTTGGAACCTCCTCCAGGATAAAATAAAAGATTTTGTATATAGGACCCTATTTGTATAATATTTGGTCTAAATTCCTCCACGCATTTAGATTTTCATGAATACGCGACCAGCAATCGTTCAGCTCTAAGGTCGGACAAGCATCGCCTTGCTCTACACCAGAAAAATATTCACAATACCGGGATAATTTTAGACAACAGCCTTCCGCCAGAGGTTAAAAATAGTACCTACAAAAGCTTCGTGAAGCAGAGTAAAACTATTCTTTTAAATGGCGCGTTTTACTCGGTACAGGATTTTCTTAATCGTCCTTCTAGTATTTAAATCAAGGTTCCTGCAAAAAGTGTTGAATGAGCTGCCTTATAAAATAGCACATCACATATCTTAAAATTTCTATTCAGTTTTTTCTGCTCTTTTGTTTGTTTGTTTCATGTATTGCCTGGAGCTACGACGGAAGGACAGTTTCCTGGTCGCAGAGCTCCAAGTAGTTAAAACTCCATTGCGTGTTTCTCAGTGTGTGCTTGTTTGTGTCTCCCAGTGTATGTGTGATATCGTGTGTCCCTGTTGTGTTTATATTGACTTTTGTCTGTATACATTTTCTTTTATTAATTTATTTTAAGATTAATTTTCTTTAACTATGTACCTTATTTTGTTCATTTTTAATGTATGACGTATCCTATTTCCTCAATCGCAGTATGCACACAATTACAATGAAATCCGAAATCTAAATGTCAAAACAATGCCAAGTTACGACGCAATGAACTTGTACAAGTGCCAGTCAAATATCACGGATTATTTAAACGGTCAGGCTGAAAAATTGGGATTATATACTTTTAAATCAGAAATACAGAAAAAAAACAGTTTTTCATCTTGGAAACGGCGCCAACTCCAACTATAGCTATGAAAAATCCAGATGACCCAATAAATACAAATAAATCAACATCAAAATCATTTTAGTCGTTTAGGAAGAGACAAATTATGAACACACGCACACCGGATTTTAATAGATAAAGATATGTAATAAATGTACATAAAAAATTATATCATACCGTTTTTGTCTCAAACAATTTTCAGTTTGGTCAAAAACACAATAAAAGCTACATAGAATATTATTCAATTCTTAACCTTCACTAGAGAAGTTAAAATCACATCGACGTTTATTGGGTAATATCTTTATCGTTTCTGTCTTCCCAGAAAATATTTTTATATGATTTAGTGTTCGGAAAAATTTTAATTGTAAGTAGAATAAATTAATCAAGACAAAGTAACGCTCATAGTTTTTCTAACCGCTCAAAAAATATTGAAAGCATATATTACTAAAATCGCATACGCAATTTTACGACGGGTGTTTTTAGTTATATTAATCATTTTTGGTCCACATATATTTTCTAATTTTATTATTTAATCGATAAATTAATGTTAGAAGACCATGATTACTTCAACTATTGTACCGATTTTTGAAGATTTCGTAAATATGATGTGATAAAATAATATTAGTTAACGTCTTTTCGTCAATTTACGACTACGTTGGAATACTTAAAGGATGACTATATGTAATTATTAAGTATTCATAATTTATGTTAATTCAAAAATATTGTCAAATAATTGAGTATAGAAATTTGATATCAATCATTCATTTTATTACAACTGTAATCTTACAAGTACATTGCATTTGTTGTCTTAAGTTTTACTTTTATGGATAATAGAGAAATTTTCGAATAGATTTTTTTAAATTAAACACTTTAATTTGAGACTCTTGTCCTTTGAATATTTTGATATTCAAAGTATTGCCATTAACAGGTCAGCAACAGTACTTTACATATTGATGCTGCTCGATTAAGCTCTGCTGTGCAAGGATAATGGCCACGAGACTGTCGTAACGGCTCCACTCTTCCCATAATTTCTGCCATCTGCTACACTATGTTTGCTGATAGTAAATACCAGTACGTATATGGTCTTATCTGCAGTCAATATCTACCAATTAATTTACGTCTGAGCTCAAATCATACAAAAGTTTTCACGTTACAGTATTATTTTCAAACGTTTTAAATAATAAATAATGTCACGTAAACTGATCTCAGAAATGGACAGGATGAATTATCTATGACATAAATGAGAAAATCTGGCCGCAAGGGAAAAACAATTTTTTACTCTTGAGTCTTTGGAACTAAGAGGTACTGTTAGCGTCATAAGTTCTTTGACGGAAATGATTGACTGAATAAGATGGACTTATAAGGATTTAACTAATGACGTTTTCTTAATAAAAGATTTATGTGCATAAAAATTATTTTATGTAAAACACAATCAAAATTAGACTGGGATTCTTTTTAAACAATAATTTCCGAGGATCCAGAAGTAGTACAGGTAAATATAGACATTACGTTCATTACTGTAAAAATTAAAAACTAGAATATTTAATTGAATTTTTTCGTCTTTTCTCACCTGAACTAATATTTTTCACTGCCAATTTTCTTGATAACTCTCAGTCATGGAAGCAGCGCAGTCCTCGTCTGAAAAAAAAGTAAATTAATTTTAAAAATTATCCTGGTATCACTTATCTATACCAATAAATAAAATTGTAGTGTCTGTCTGTATGTTTGTCTCGAATAATTTATATATATATATATATATTTCAGCTCATACGCGCATTCAAGTCTCCAAAAATGAATATGGATTGCCTACACCGTTGCTCCGAAACGGCTCAACGGATTTCAATGAAACTCTGAGGGATTGAAACAGGAATTTAACTTAAATTTTCGTGTATGTTTCATTTAGATATCTTGCAGAGTTCATAAGATATTAACGTTAATATTTTTAAATCTATTGAATTGCCGCGCGAAAGGTGGCGTGGAAACCAACTGCGAGTTATAAGTCCTATTAGGCGTTCCTATACCATTAAACCCACTTACTGTGTTATTATAAAGCGTAATTTTGGCAGCGTAAGAGAGGGTTACAGACTACATGACTACATGAGGGTGATCCTGCAACAGATGGGAATAGCATGGGAAGGGAAATGAAGAGGGTGTATTTTTTTGTTAACAGACTACATGAGGATGATCCTATAAACTGGTTGATACATGGGGAAGGGAACAGACAACTCTACTCGGGCATAAAATATATACACTGCTGCAAACGTTACAGGTAAGGAATATAGTATTTGTGTTACTCAGCTCTTATTCACTTAGTAGTATTGTGTTTAGTACTTTATTCCTTTGATCTACGGAACTTACACACAGGAATGAACTCCCATGAATTGAGTAATAAATTTCCAAGTCGTTCTTTAAATCAAGAATGCACATCACATATGTAAAATACAAAGAAAAATATTATTTAATTAGTAAACCTTCGGAGTTCCTAAATCCACAAGAATTTTTTCCATTCTAGCAACGTCACTTTTACGTACATATGAAGTTTTTGGCTATTTATAACCAGTCATAGAATTGTTTTCAGTGATTTTTAGATGACTATGGCTATAAAATCGAAAGCTTCATATGTACGTAAAAGTTACATTGTGAGAAAAATTCTGATTGTTCAGGAGGTTTACTAATTAAACCATTATACAGATCACGAGTCTCGTAAGTAATGCTATATTTCAAGCAAAAATTGTTTCCAACTATGTGTGGAACTTTTTCCAAATTTGTATTACAGAAATACAGCAGAGAAAATAATTTTTTATGCGAACGGGCAGCACGAGGATAGCGTCCTTAATAAACTAGGAAGAAATTGATATTCACATTTTTCTAAGAAATCTGCATCAGGATTGGTGTTGGGTTCGCAGTTGGGACGCAACTTTCCCGTCTCCATACCACGACCAGCTTCCACTACGAACCACACAGAAATCTTACCATAACTTCAAGGATGAGTTCATTAAACAAATTGAATGAGCTTTCAAAATAAGCAATTTAACAATTTTCACTACTTAATTAAGAGGGTAGTAGCGTAAGACCTTGGGTGAATTCGCAACGAAATTATTTAAACAGGTGGTTCATATCAAATATTTTTTCTTTTATCTTGGACGGGAAATTCATTTCAGGGTCATAGATCGGTGTTGCTGGTCAGTACTTGCTAGAAAAAGCAGTGGTGATTTTTTTGTGCAAAGAATTTCCAGAAGTAGGTACCGAAGAAATAGCAGGCAGGTCATGTGTTGAGTGACAAGTGAAGGTGTCATCTTGAGGAGTGAGACAGCTATCTGTCTGGCCCGGGGCCAGGACCATGACGGCATCGTCTAAGGAGATTCAAGTAGGTTCCCAGAGCTGGTACCGTTGATCCATCGCCCCGACGCCAGGTCACGGACGCGTCTGTGGTCAGCTCCCGTCCTGACCCGCCCTATAAACTAGCTTCTGCCACGCGATACCTTTGTCATGCATTCCTCTACCATCCTTAGGACGAAAGGTGACGTCCTGTTGGAGCTAAGGGCTGACCGGCCGGACCAATCGAACCAGTGACGAACACAAGTCATATGCCAGAAGACGCGAATGCTTATATTGAGACTCCATGGTGTAGTAATTTCATCAGCTGTCAGAGGAATTGTCACGTTATACTCATTAAGTTTTTCAAATTATGAAATTGAAATGGGTTACATATTATGAGTAACTAATGATACTTAAAGAAATCAACCCAACAGCTTTCGATTTAAAATTATTATTTCTCTGTACTAGTCTAAACTTTTCAAGGATGACGACTGAATCCTTGAGCTTAAGTTCTCTTCTATGTTGGGTGGAAATAAATGTTTTGAGCTAAGACTTGGACACTATAGTCTATTCCATTAAAGGAAATAAATATCGGATCAGTGTAAAATCGGAAAGTACAACTGAATTCTACCATCCACGTCCACGTCAGATCAAATCGGTTTAATTCCGGCTGCCATGGAATGTCATTCCTTGATCAAGATAATATGTTATTTTTGGTGTGGTATTCAGTCCTTAGACTGGTACGATGCGACCCTCCATGCTCAAGCGTTTCTATTTCTACATAACTACCTCATCCCAAATCCTCCCCCAATCTCCTTATCCAATTATATCATTGGCCTCCCTCTTCTGTTCTTATACCGTACATTTCCCTCTAATACTAATTTTACAATACCCTCCTGTCTAAAAATGTGGCCTATTAATCTATCCCTTCTCTTGATCAAAGTCCTCCATATTGTTCTCTCTTTTCTTAGTCTTATAATATAAGAAATAATTTATTTTACACATTGGACAGCAAAGAATTCATATTATAATCACCGTAGACAAAACACACATGTCAGAGAAATATTTATAATGTATTTTAAAGAATTGAAATTATCTCTGGTCTTTGTTTGAACTTATTAGTCATCAGAAAGACACTAGAATTTTGACGCCTCATTTGGCTAAAACATTTAACTACACATATCAGTACAATGCTTTGTCTTTAAAGAACCTCACCCTTAATTAATACATATTTATAGCCATAGAAGTCAAAAAAATAAATTTAAATTAAAAAATGAACAATTTATTTACAAAAAAATTAGTCAGCTTTAATATTAAGTGTCATTAATTTTATACGGATTGCAGGTTCTAAACCACTAAATCAAAATGTATATCATTTAACATTTGTTTTAAGTTCTGCTAATTATTTAACTGTCATTACTTAAAAGACGGTAAGATTTAGAATTCAATTTTTTCAAACTTAATTTCTGGCAGTTTTTTAAAACACACCAATAAATTAAAATAGTAGATGCATCTTTAAGGGCGTGATTTATTATTTTTGAAGTTAAACTTTTGTTAAAAGTTAAGACACATTAACGACTTTTAAAACAAGTATAATAAAACATCAAATGTTTGTAAAATTATTTCCATCTCTTAATGAATACCCGAAAAATTTCTCAATCAACACAGAAAAAGAGGTTAGGTTACGACGTGCTTAAACTTCTTTTGACCGTAATATTGGTGCATGCGATATTTATTTCAGTAACTAAAGTAAAAATGACGTTAGATAAATGACGTTCATAAATGTAAACAGATTCGTTCCAAGCGCCTCAAGTCAATTAAAGTTCACAGCAATAGATGCCAACTCTAAGAACTTTGACAATATACAACAGTTAATGTAATGCATCATGAATAACTCCTCTCATTTCATTTTAGACGTATCAACACACTTTATCGCTAATTACCTGAAAACAAATTCTTTCTCTGAGTCGTGAAATAACACGTTTTCAATTTGAAAATATTTTATTTATCCAATATATCAAGTTATGAATTAATCTGTTTGTTTCAACACGGGAACTCCAGCTGGGAATTGGATAAATCAAATCTACGATTGATGGCCTCATGAAATTTTAATGCATACGTTTCCAATTTCTGAAATGCCAGATTTATGCGTCGTTGATTAAGAATCCAGAATCAATGTTTCACGCTGGACAATTTACTCAGCGAAGTTACCGTTATTTATAAAAACGTATTAGTTACAAGTTGATGACATCAATAAATCACGTGAATTTATTTTTGTAACCCATTCACGTAAATGCGTTAATTACTTCCACGTTTATAAATAAAGCAATCGATATCGTTTGCAGCAGGAGGCTCCGGAACTTTCGACCTCAGGTTCGAGGTCGTGAGAGGAAACCATCTATCGTGAGCATCTTTGAGTCTCACTGTGTGGTCTAACTAAACCTCGCAACATGCTAAGATCTGACACGTCAGCCATTTGCATGTTTGGTATCTTATTACGATAAATATCTATTTCTATCATTCTACCCATTCATCCTTTATTGGGTGTACAGTATCCTTAATTTTACAAAGAAAATGGGGTAATACATTAGTACTGAATATAAGCAGAGCTAAGCGGTTACATCTTTAAAAGAAACGCGGATTTGAGAAAAACAGACAAGACTTTGAATTTATTAGGCGGCGAAATGAATTACGAATGATTTCAAACTACAAAAAAAGACCTGTTTATCCTGGTGTCGCAATAACTAAAGAGGAATTTTAATTACGGAAGTACAATTTTATACTAATTGTATGAATATGTCATTATACGTCATCCTACAACAAAAACAAATTCTAGGTAAATAAATTCATAATCAAACAGTTAGAGTTGTTAATATAAAATCAACTTTTTTCTTTGAAATAACAATTTTTAATACTCTACTTCCAGAAAACTTTGGCTCAGTGATTTCAATTTTTCATTAAATATTACATGTCTGTATATATAAGTAAGATGGGTGCTGCGTTTACAATCGTATGGTTATCCGTTTCTCGTCACATTCCAGGCTATTTTCCAGGTCGATAAATACCCGTTAAAGAAACATGGATTTACTAGTTTCATCAAGAGGCCAAAAACCAGTCGAAACATTGGTTTCTAACGACAAACCAAATAAGTCGAAGACTGTGAATTCGGTCATAAAGGTGACAGTATCGAACGTTCTGGGATTAATGTTGAATTACAAATATGTTGTCAGTAAATTAAGAAAGGGGCAAACGATTAATGTAAACTGTGATGATTTGAATTTTCGTGTAGAAAAATAAAGAAACAACATGCATTATTTGCCCATAAGAAAATTCTCTTCCATCACAGGCACAAATCGAGAAAATTGAAAAATTTTATCTTTCTGCATCCTCCAAATTTGACGGACAAATGTGTCCGTACGCAATTTTTTCTCTAAATTCTAGGTTAATCAGATGATCATTGCCAAAAAATGGAGCCGTTAGAAGGTTTATGTCGGTATCAAACTGGCATCCACCATGTTGAGACAAAATAGTGAATGTACAAAACCTAATTTTGTCTTCTTTCAAAAGGATTATATAGTAGGAAATCGTCTGTTCACAAATATTTATCTCTATGGAACAGGAATTCAGGTTCCTTGTTGTAGCGCGATATTTATTTCATTAATTTGTAATGTAGAAATTAGGAAAGGATTGGCTCCTCGAAGGCGGTAGTGGAAATTTAAGCGGCGCCTCCATGTCGCAGGGGTCGGAGGCTATAATCCTATGGGATGCTGTCAGGACACGTATAAAAATTACCTGCGCTATTCTCAGAAATCCCAAACACCAACGGAACAAAGAATATTTTAAAATTACCACGTGGTGGCCTCGGCCAATGGGGTTTCGTGGATAGAAAAATCGAGTGAAAAAGATCGAATTATCGAGGTGGAGAACACAGCGGAGAGGCTGTGCATAGGCATTCGGTTCCAGACATTGAGAAAAGACGTTCGGAACTGATGACTTGGGCTGGACTTTGCAAAAGCTGAAGGTGACGAAGAATAGAAGCTGCAAAGAGGTATGCTGCCAAGCTTCCAATCCAGATCGTTTAAAGGGGGATCGCCCATGTATGAAACCGAACACTCAAATTGCTTGTAAATATTTTCCTCCTCTTGTATAAATAAATTTCCTAAGATTTTAATCACCTTTAATTAATTAATACCCACCCCTCCTACATTGTAGTAACAATTTATTGAGTCCGTAATACGAGGGCAGTTCTTACAAAACAACAGAGAAACCACAATATATGGGGTTAATTTGCCTTTATTTCTCAGCATAATCTTCTCTCACGGAGATACATTTTGTCCAGCCCATTTTAAGAAAATTTAAAAACTTTTTGATCAGTTGTTGAAGAAACACCAAGAGAAAACTTGGCGGATGTCAGTCTGATATGCATATAAAATTTCTCATGGCTCCATACAACAGCGAAATCAATTTACGTAGAAAAATGTACTAACGATTTCTTTCAAAAAGTGAGAAAATTCAATGTTTAGCCTATTTTTATGAAGATAGTGGATGGAAATTTGATATCACTAAAAATTAGAGTTAAACCGATATCTGTGTGAAATGAGAGCGAAATCAGCATGACAGATACATGCAGGATCGTCTTAAAAACAATTTATAGAGTAATTTTCGAAGCACAAGTTCACGTCCAACGTCGCAATTACTTATTCCAGAAATTTCATGTACGTCTACGTATGCTAAAAAGAAAACTTCAGAGCTAGTTCCTAATCAATATCAATTGAAATCGTCCTAAGGCGTCTTCTGGCCCTGCTCTCCAATTAGAGAGTTTTTATTTTCAAATCCCTTGGCGCCGTTACAAGAACAACTCAGACAAACACTGTTTATCCTAACGGACTCGCGTTTTCGTCAGTCAATTAACGCAGCGGAGTGTTAATGGCCAGTGGAATCGGCCATGGTTTTTCACTTTGTCCGAGGACCAACAAGTCCACAGGAGTTCCTCTCCGCGTGAACCTCATCAAACTTAGATCAAGGAAATGGAATTCATTCACAATTTTCATGTTGACTAGTCAGATCTTGAATATTGAGCTACCTCAATTACTCCAGTATATGCAGGAAGTTAAAGTTTATTTCCAGATAACATTAAAACACTTCAAAAAATATATAAGTAGCACATATAAACCTTTCCGGATATACAATATTATGGTTCTGGAAGAAATATAGCTTCCTGGACCAGAGATTTGGAATGTCTGTTCAACCATAGTTTGGGTTTTTCTCAATTCTGTTTTTGAGAATGAGTTCAGAAATAACGCTTCCTAATTACCTGAAAAGAACTAGGGGACTCTTAGAATTATAAACATTTAAAGCGTTTATGACATGGGCAGTGATGTGTTCCGTTTACTGAAAACAGAACGACTCAGTTCCAGATTTATTTTCCGACTTCAGATTTTTCATCTGAGATCATTAAACAATTTATATTCCTTCATGCTATCATAATAAATTATTAATTTAGTTTGGACAACTATTGGCGAGATCTCTAGTATCGGAAATAGATCTATTCCTTTAGTCATTAGTGAATCCTAAGGAAATATCTTGGGGACAAGAAGTAGGTGAACCATAGTACACTTGTAAGGGAAAACTTTTCTTTTTGATAATTATAGCTATAAATGGCGTGGCGCCTCTTGTGTCATGGAGGTAGGCGAAGACCAGTTCATGGGCGTCAAGCCGGAGGTCGTTCACTCGCACCAATTAGATTAGCGTGGCAGAGCAGGAACGTTTCGTCGTGATTGAATCCCTTCAGGTTTCTTTTTCGCCGTGCATGTGAGGGAATTACACCCATCATATACGTGCCATTGTGCAGCAGATCCACCGATTCGTTCCCCCGCAGATCATTCTTTTATCAGAGACAAAGTAATGATGTTGAAAGAAAATGCAGCCCGTTCGCCGAAGATCTGTGAGGGACGCCACTATAGGCACGTATCTTCTCCGACACAATGCATAAATTTTTATGATCTCGCTTTTTTTTAAATCTTAAAATTAATGATCACGGAAGGCATTACATCACGTGCTTGCTCAAGTGTTGAAAATATGAACGATACCGCTATAATCGCATAATGTTTTTATTCCCTGACATTCCACCACGTTGAAACCAGAAAATTTGAAATATTCTCCTCTATTCATCTGAAGACAAGATTATTACTATCCAATATTTTCTTATACTCATAAATTAATATTTCGTTCATTCCCATATTCTTTGAAGCTCTCAAATTGTTATTTAACTGGTGCGGCTTCCGATTCAATCTGTTGTTGTTTATTCTGTCACAGAGTTCGTCTACCTCTTAATATGTTCATCGATTGAGATACTAAACTGGATCGCGTGAGAGAAAATTTAGCTTTACAATTATGTTTCTCACTAAACTACAAACCGCATTAGTACACGGTGTTGGAAAGCTGTCTATGTCAAAATAACAGTCCAGCCACCAACCGGGGGAAGTTCTTGAGGGCCGCACATGCTCGCGCTGCTGATAGTTGGGTGACTTGAACGTCCAGCAAGTCCAGCCAAGCCGTCCATCGTTTGTCCATTAGCGGGGAATGGGCGACGTGCGGAAGAAGCTCACGTACCTTCAAAAAGGCGCGTGCTGCCAGAACCGTGACCAACGTCTACACCTGTGCGCTTCCGCAAATCCGTAAACAACGACTCAGGATTCCGGTGAAGAAATTGCTCGTCATCAGGTGTTGCCGTGTGCATTGGGACTCAAACAGAGTGAAGATAAATATTTGTCATAATTCATGAAACAGCATGTTTCCAAATATAGATTGTAATGATTCAAAACACACAAAAATGCCAAATTTTAAATGTATTTCGATTTAGGTCATAGATACTTCTCTGGCTTACACGAGGCGTTGTAATCTTTGGTTTACTTCGTCAGATCATCCTAAAATTCAAATATCGTCATTTGGAGAACAACATGCTCAAAAAAGACAATGATCAGGTGCAACGACCTCTTGACTGAAAGCTTGAATATAGGTAGGAAGTACTCAGTCCTTCAAAGAGATAACTTATCCACTTGACACTCCGAGAAGACTCAGATCCTTCAACTCCCGCCTTACGCAATCATTCTTTTTCTAGGCCCCCACTATGACACCTGCTTGCAAACCACTCCAGACGAGAACTGAGTTCTTCTCCAGTCTTCTGAAATTCATAGAAGAAATTGGTCTCATAGAAGAAATTAAAAAGTGTTTATTTGCCTCTATGAACTATTTTTCACTGGCCTAGGGTTATTTCCTCTTTCCTCTGTTATCAATATCAATAAATTTTTGTTTCCTATTGTAATTAATTTTTGCAGTCGCCAAGAATGTCTCCGGTTTACCCGACTATAATCTCAATAAAAAGAACTTCATTTGGTATAAGTTTCAATATCATTTTGGCTTTAAATTTTCCTAGATCTAAAAGCCTGTACGAGTTTTACGTGATCCTTGTCATAATTTTCGGTATCCCATTGTGCACAAAGTTATTTCAATATTACTTGTTTATGGACCAAGATCAATTATTATTTCTAAGTTTTGTTGTCAGTGTGCAATTCACAAGATTCTAACACACAAGTTTCTAATAATTCAAACTTTATTTATTGTATTGTGTGGGCGCAATGTTGTTTAATCCAGTATTAGTCACAAAATTTAACTATGTTAAATTTACTTTATTATTCTAATATCTTACCTCTTTACTACAATAATATATTCATGGCTTTAGTAATTTATTGAATTAAAAACGACCAACTGGTTGACACAGGAAGGATTTATTTAATTCCTACATTTTGTCCTCACATTTGGTACTTCATCTGGTCAATTTCTTCCGGAGTTTCAATTTTGAATAACGTAGCTAAACATTAATTTTTACTAACAAAAATAACCTTACATATATACTGCTTCTAAGAACAGTTGCAACCTCCTACGATGAAATTATTTTATATACTTGGATTTTGACGTTTTGTTTGTAAAAATTAATATTTAATTATATACTTAAAATTTTACATTCCTGAAGAAATTTTTCCCGACGATGTGTCAAATGTGAGGATGAAACGTTGTATGAATTGGATAAAAACTTGGCACGTCCGTGACTTGGTAGTTTTTAATTAAATGTTTAGAATAACAGGCGTTGAATGATATATTATTTAGAAATGATCAAATTACATAATTTAATACAATTTTTAGAAAAAATTAAGGTTCAATGTGGCACTTTCTACTAATTGCTATTGTTTTAAGAAGAACTACTGTAATATTAAACAATTATCCTTCACTTTTGTAGGAACAATTAACGTCAGTGAATAACAAAAGCATATGAAGAATTAACGACCCGTATAACAGAAATATACACAAATATCTGAAATTTTTAAACACAAAGTAGATGTTACAACCATCTATTGAAGTCTAGGTCAAAAAACCAAATAGACTAAAGATATGAACACAAGAGCATAGCCAAAAGATAAAATTAACCAAGACAATTTAATAAACCATTATTAAATTTAATTTTTTGAAAAGTGTCATGGTTTATATTAACATAAATATATTGATTTTAATATACAACATTTCTGAAATTAATATTTTCTTAAATTTAACTTCCTTGTGTAAAACAATAGTATTATGAAAATTAAAAGAATGATGTACTTCCGAACAGTGTTTAGTAATTGGAGAGTGTTTATATAAAGGAAATTTTAAATTGGCTTTATGTTCCTACATTATAATTTACAGCGATTTCTTAGTTTCACCAATATAGCTAAACAAACGGTTATTACATGAAATTTTATAAACAATATTATGACAGTCAAAAGTATCAAGTAATTTTTTTGTTTCTAACAAAGAAAGAAAGAAAGATAATGGATACATTTGTAGATTACCGAAATATTATACTTTTTAAATAAAATTTTGAATCTTGAAGACAAATGATCAAAAAAGGGTAAAACAAGATAATTATTAGAAATAGGCTTCGGAACACAATTATTAGAATCGGTAAGAAAAAAATTAATTCTGTGTGGACCAAATTTAGTAATAGTTGGCAGAGAAAATTTTGAATTTAATATCCTTTGAATGACAATGAGAATCAGATAAAAGTAATGCCTTATCAACAAGATTAAAAACCAAATATTTTTCCTGATTTATTGAATGATTAGATAAAACTTTTAGCACTACGCCATAATGCAAAGAATTATGGAAACAATTTAAACGTAATTTGACATTCAAACGGTCAACATAAACCTCAAGAAAATTAAGAAAACAATCTTTTTTTATTCAAACGTAAATTAAATATTACAACAATAATTATTAAACACACTAAGTAAATCAATGTCATCTGCATACATATAATAAGCTAAAGATTTGAAGCTAAGCTATTCAATACATGAATTTTCCAAGGCACTCGTGACAAACCTAGATCAAAAGGAACCCATAAATTTAATGATAAATAGTTTATAAAATTTAAGGAAGGCAGAATGTGGGATTAAATTTAACTCGAATTTCTATCTCAGTAGAAGTGTAGTTTTTGATATAAGAACATCTAGACTTAAAACTGTTAATAACGAAATTAAACGGAATGCTCGTAAATAAAGAAACCAACAATATATGAATAATGGGTACTTTTTTTTCTTTTTTGTTAGAATTTAATTTATATTATATTAGTGTAATTATTATCTATAACATATTTTATTTTTAAATTTATTTTTCGTAACTGCCACCGAGTGCTACTCAATTGCAGTATTAATAAATTCAATTCAATTCACATCTAGAGATGATAGAATTTGATCATATGGAATGTGCAAATTGGAGATATCCTAGTTACGTGGTTTTTAATTAAGTTCCATCCAAAATATTGTCTACAGTTAATTAGCTACTCCTGACATTCTGATTAATGAGCTAGTAAATTTTTCTTCATTTTTTAAACAATCTAACCTAACTAAATCAAAAATATGTAATTATTCATTTCCTCGGTAATTAAGAGTATTTTTTAAATTATAAATAAAAGTTTAAGTTGCGATGTCTTCAGCAATTGATCTAAAAGATCTTTATCAGATTTGCTTGACTGCTTTGTCATAAACGATTGACGATCCACGAGGGCGTAAGGTGTTGTGACGCAATCGCCGCTAAGACATAGTGGTCCAGATCCGTGGAGAACAGTTATGGATGCCTTGCTCTCAAGTGAGGAGTCGTTCGCCCACTGATACATCGGCTTGTAGTAGCAGGTCACTCGAGTACGCTATCTGTCGTCGGCAAGGTGGGCTATTAACTTCTCAGATACATGAAGGAGGACAGGTCGTAACCGTATATATAAATCTTCCCTGTCCTCAGAAACATAGTTCGCCATTTTATTAACTGTTTAATATTGAAACCCCACAAACATAAAGATTAGTCCAGTAATGCGTCATTGTGTAGAGCCGGCATTTGTATACTAGGTCTACGAGGGGTAGTAATAAATCGTCTATCCTAATATACAAATGTTTTGATGCAATTTATTTTCATTACCACTTTCACGGTTGGCAGAGCGGTGTATCAAATCATTTCGCAATATTAGACGGTTCTTCTTCTTCTTCCTTGGCTTTGCAGCACATTTAAGGCCTTGGACTACTGCGGACTGTCATCTTACATGACACATATCGAATTTGGAATGATAGGGGGCCAGCGTACCGATTCTCTGCCCAGTCTCCGTGACCATGACAGCACAAGCATCCAAGTCCATGCCAAGTTCGAACTCGGCACCTCTGTGTTGTGAGGCAGCGACGCTATCCATTACACCACACGAGGTCGGCATATTAGACGGTTACTTGTCTGATAATATTGTCTACAGCTCTTAACAATAGACGAAGATTAAAATACACTGACTACTAATGATAGGATAATTGTTGAAACTACTTAAACTCTTTAGCGATTTATATTGTAATGATTCTATTGTTGTTGCGGTAATCAGTCCCACGATTGGTCTGATGAAACCCTCCATGCTAACCTATCCTGCGCAAACATTTTCATTTCTACATAGCTATCACATCCCACATCCTACTTAAACTGCTTAGCGAATTCCATCACTGACTACCCTCTTCTGTTCTAATGCTAATTTTAAACACCCTCGTGTCTCAAAATGTGACCTATTAATCTATCTCTTCTCTTGGCCAAAGTCCTCCATATTGTTCTCTCTTTTCTTATAATGTAAGAAATAATTTCTTTTACAAATTTGACAGTAAGGAAGCGGTCATAAGCTCTCTTTCTCTTCTTTATCAACCACTATACTGGACGAATGTGCTCATACAGTATTAATATTCATTCGCATTCAATTAACGTTTCTTTCGCAACAGCAAATATTTATGTGTTTTATATGTTTTGATATTATATATATGTTTTATCGTCGTGTTATTTATTGTTTGTAATAAGAAAATACCACCGGTGAGGCGTGTAACGCACGTCGAGTTCATAATCTTCGAAATAATCAAACTGAAGAAGAGCGTAGGCAGCGATTGGAGGCAAACAGAATAGGAGTTTCTCAAGCGAGTACTACTGCGGCTCCGGAAGAACCCATATCGTCGGGTTCAGGCGAGAGGTGACAAAACACGGTCAAACGTAACAATTACCTATGAATGTTTGGCGTATAGCTTCTGAACCACTCCTCTAGTGGGAGGGGTGGAATTGGTGGAACTTTTATGAGTAATAAAGGCTCATATTTGAGTTGAAAAAGAATTATTGAGGTCAATTACTTTTATAGTGTTTTCCCCGACAATATTTGTATATAATTTGAACCCCTTGCATCATTTATAGGAGTGGTGGTGGAAATGAGTCATATGATAATAACGAGGAAATGATCAATTTTAGGGTCGAACCCGGTGTAAAGGGGCTCGCTGTGTTACATTATGACATTATATATGCGATTTAAGTAAAAATTCATCCCTTAAGTGGTGAATAAATTTTATTCTGTCAGAGTACTGAAAATATTTTTAGTCCTGTTATTGTACCAGCAGTATTTTTTTTCGTTAGAGATACTCGAAGTATATTTGAGGTTAATATTGTGACGTTTTCGATGCCGGTTTAGTCACTTGTTGACCAATAAATAATTAATGTACCGGGATAATTAAATAAATACCCGGGCAACGCCGTCTCCAGCAAGTAAATAATAATAATAATAAATTTATTCTCCTTCAATATTTTGTTTCCACTAGATGAAGTCCCAAACTAAGGGACGAAACGTCGTGTATTTAGCCGATATCAATAAATTTATTAATTATTCTTAGATAATTATATTCTTTTAGACAATGACAACAGCTACAAGTCTATATTAATTTTGGGGAATGTTACACGTTAAGCATTACACTCTTTCAATTTAAAAACAGACACCGATTTATTAAATAATATTTTGTGCTTTTAATCTATCATATGTAATCTCCCAACATTTTTATATTATTTATCTTTGTTATTTCACCCATATTTTTGAAATATTAGACTCTTAGCTAATATCTTTCTGCATTAAGGGCACTCACCGAAAAAATTGACACCGAAGAAGTCCCAAAATTGTGGACGAAAAATGGTACATAAGGCAGTTTTATGTTTATTTATATATTTGATAAATGTCAGAATAATTTAAATACTGATCATTATTTTAAGCCTAATTATTAGGACTGAACCGTGTTGCTAAATTTCTTTTGTCCTCAATAATCATTTATACAGACTAAAATTATTAATATGTCATCATAATGAACGAAGGAAGTGAGCGATCGAAAAATATATTCGTATTTTTAATCCATGAGCATGTTCGGAAAATGATATATTTTAACAAAAAAAATGAAATTATAAAAAGAACGAACAAACACGAGCCTCTCTCTCTCTCTCTCTCTCTCTCTATATATATATATATATATATATGTGTGTGTGTGTGTGTATGAAGTATCATACTATAAATTAAACATACTATTTAGGATGTGCAATGATAAGAAGAAAGGAGTTATATTACACAAACGGAGAGAGGAAATTTGAAAATTCAGGGTTGTTTTAACTTTTTGCTGACATACGTTATAATACATGAGTGGAACGGTGCCAAAACACACCATTTTCTTCAAAAATATGAATTTTATGAAGTGCCTCTAACGTAGATTCTGACGCGATTCCACTGAACTAATTGAAATTTAACGGTCCGTCCATTTAATTAATCGCTGTCTCCGATAAATCGTAGCAGTTTTATCACCTTCTAAATATTCATAATCCGAAGGTAATCGAAAAGAGCGAATTCTTCACGCCGGGTTATGGATGGGAGGACCACGGTTAAAATCTGCAGCACGCAATGGTGCTTGACACTTGATATACGGCTTCTGTTGACTTATAACACACGTTTACCAACCTCCCAGGGTCTGAATGCGTGCCTCGCCCGCTCACATTACAAAGTCAAATCATTCACGATTTCTACTTCCGATCAAAGCACTATAAATACTATATAATATAAACTCCACGTTTATTTTCTATACAACGCATATACGTGTTTATTAACTTGTTTCTTACAGCCAACGTCGGCAATAACTCTTTAGAACTCGAGTCTCCTCGTAATATATCTACAATATTATGGTTTCAACTACAAAAATTCCTCTCAGTCTGAGTGGAAAAGAATAATATATTTATTTATAATACCTAAAAAAATAACCACATCTCTCCATGAGTTTCTTCTGAATGCTGATATTTTTGGTGTTCCAACCATTATTCTATGAGTTCTTGACTGCAACGGGGATACTTTTAAGACACTGCAGTCACATCTGGGTCTTGAACGCTTTTATTTTTCAAAATATTTTTATTGATAAAGTTATTTTTCTAATTATACAATTTGGGAGCCCAGCCTTGCACGGGAAAAAATTATATTAACTCGATATGGTATATTATTCTACAGTAATATTTTGTCAGCACGTGATTCAACTATTTCCCAGAGTATAATTTACCTTTTCACGCCCCCTACTTCATGCCGTCATAACCACAGCTATGACTCCATTACCTTACTCGTATCAAGAAATGTACTGATACTTTAAGCATATATATATATATATATATATATATATATATATATATACAGAAAAATATACAGATATGGACAAATAGCTATTTTTCTATTGCCGTAAATAACGGACAAAAGGTACAGAACTTTGATAAAGTTCAATTCAGTAAATATATAGAGAACCCTCATGTATCCTGTTAACCAAAAAATGCATAATTTAAGAGTTTAAGTGCCTGTGGGAGTTTTATCTCGCAGGCATTTCTTCCTCAGATTGACTGCGGGGCTCACCTGGTTCCGTCGGGAATGCCTCGTACTCTCTCTGGTTTTCTCACATGTCGAGGCACCTTCACTTATTTTGGGAGGTGTATGTTCTGGGATCGAAGACTTTTAGCGTACGGTAAGTGTTAAACGCTGATCCCATTGGATAAGTCAGCCAACTGCGTCCTAAAACTGATGGAGACACGGAGAAGGGAATGCTGCGACCCCACAGCAGACTTGTCTACCGTCATTAGGAAGGGAGTGAGAATAGTACCCAATGCCCGACCTATCTGATACAGGTTTTCTAGGGTTTTCCCTGCATCTCTTTAGATGAAACACCGGGTAGGATCCTTAAACTACAGCCCAGGGGCCCTAATCAATCCTTGGCTTCCTTGCTCTACCTTCCACATCCCCCCTTTTCAATTCCCTTCCTATGCTATTAAAGGGGAGTTGCCTGTTTCAGTATCACCCTCATGTAGCCCATCACCCAAAAGAATTGTAGTTAAAAAAACATTATAGATCAAGAGTATAGGCAACCCTCATTCACTTTTGTATATCTCGACGCACGTATGGACAACGAACCCTATCCCTTAAAATATTTTCACTTTTTTTGTCTACATATATACATATATAACCTAATATCGTAGGTTAGATGTATTATTCCATAAACCTTTGCGGTATATATTAACGCGACACGTTTGAATTCGAAAAGGGGATGGGGCAGGAGACCATTGCTGCCAAAATAATGCAGGCGATTAACGACGGCCAAATTAGTCAGAATTGTATGAAGAAACATTTATTAACTGTAATACAACATAACGTTTCGTTTCTATCATTGGAATGTTTCCAGGTGTGAACAATCATAAGTAAAAACTAAAAAGCTACATCGATACTCCATATTAATTTGCAAGGTTGTTGACCCGGATAGCACTCATGTTTCATATCAAAATTATGACTGAAACTCCAACCGAGACTTGCTGTAGATCTTCAACATTTTTGATTTTACTTATGATTGGTCACACCCGAAGATGTTACAATCGTAGGAACCAAACATTGTGCTATATTGTAGTTAATACTACAATTATGACTAATTTGGCCGTCATTAATCTCCTTTATTCTTCGAGATATAGGCAGACCAATAAACACATTTTGTTTTTAATATATGTCCAGTTTGGAGAGACTAAAGAGTTCAATTTGAAGAACTTTGACCATGGGAATAGATTAATAGGCCACGTTTTAAGACCTGAGGGTACGGTAAAATTAGCATTAGAGGGAAGTGTGTAAGGTAAGATAGGATGGAATGCGCTAAGCAGTTTAGGGAGGATGTGGTAGTTATGCGGAATTGAAAAGCCTTGCGCAAGAAAAATTAATCTTCGGACTGAATACCACAACAACAACTTATTAAAAACGTAACTTTATATAATGTTTATGTAATTTATTCTCTTATAGAATTTTGATTTTTTTAACATTTAAATGTTATTTTCTGTACATGCACTGATTACTTTTTCAGTAAGGTTTGGCTAAAGCACCATGTTTTGAATTTCGTTGTTTATTCGTGTGTGCAATAACAGTTTTGGTAATAAGTTTATTTCTACTCAAAACCCGTACTCTGGTTTGTCTGTATTTCTCATTTGGAATATTCACATTAAATCAAGAGTTAGGTTTTTTACATATGCAGAAACAGGACTGAGAAAAGCTTCACTCGAAGAATGTAGAAGAGGTTGGCCTAAAAAAGTTTGTAGGTAGCGTGGCCGAGCGGTCTAAGGCGCTGGTTTTAGGCACCAGTCCGAAAGGGCGTGGGTTCGAATCCCACCGCTGCCATAGTTTTTTTAATATTTGCCAGAATCATCATGTGCAAAATGTGCTCTAGCACTAAATCATTCCTAATTTGGTTTTTTAAGTCACCAACTTCATTCATGAATCCTCTATTCTGGTGACTTACCTATACCAATGAATAAAATTGAAGTGTCTATCTGTCTGTCCGTATGTTTGTTTCGAATAGGCTCCGAAACGTCTCAACGGATTTCAAAGAAAATTTGAGGGTATAAAAAGGGAAGGATTAATTTAAATATTCATCCATATTTAATTTCGATATATTGCTGAAGATGTTAATATAATATGATGTAAATAAAAAATTAATTCTACGGGAAGATACTGTATTTCATGCAATTGACCCGCAAAATCCGGCGCGTAAACCGACTGCGAGTTATAAGTCCTATTAAGCGTTAATATATCATTCATCCCACTTACAGTCTATTGTTGCAGCAGGCTGAGAGGGAAAATGAACTTTTTTGAATCATCGATACGATGATACATAAATTGGTTTTATTTTTCGCGTCAGGTAAATTGCTAATATGAAAATAAAAAGGAAACTATCGAGTTTGGTGTCGAAACCGGTGTAATGCGAGTCGCTGTGTTACATTATGACCTTAAATATGCGATTTAATGAAATAAAAATTTAATCTTTAAGTTGAGGGAAAATTTTATTCTGTTACAATATTGAAAATATATTTATTCCTGCTATTGTACGTGGGGTATTTTGGACTCTGTAGAGATGCTGGGAGTATATTTAGAGCTTCGTATTGTGACGTTTTCGATGTCGGTTTAGTTATGTTTTGACCAAGAATTAAATAATGTACCGGGATAATTTAATAAATACCCGGGCTACGTCAGGTCTCAAGATATTTATTACTAAGATTTTTCGTCAATCGGAACTTTCTGTATGTTCGTATATAGGCGGAGTTCCGTGGGTTTCCTAAATTAACATTTCTTGCGAAATGAAAACAATTACATGTCTCCACACGCATGCTTCTGTCAAGATTCCTGAGCAGAGTTCTTGTTTTGACAGCTTGCTACCGGCAAGGTTGCAGTTCCGAGCGGTTAATGGTTCGCATTTCACGGTCGCTCGATGGTATTCAAGCCCAGGGCGTCTCGGAGCCGCGTCGTCGTCAAATTACAGCTTTGGATGAATACTAGTACTTCACGAGACACCCAGCATGTACTTTGCACAATTATCCACGATGACTCTTCAGGGAACGTTCCATACAATGTGTAGTATTACTTGCGAGGGAAGGGAGGGGTAGCTTTTTGTTCGGATGTCCACTGATCCATACTAGTCCGCGCTTCCTCACGACGCAATCCTCTTTCGGTCACGACTCAAGAGCAGGTTCTGTGGGTGATGCAGAATTGTTCATCCCCTCGTATGTGTATTCAATAGGTACAACGAAACAAATAGAATCGCGAACAAAAAACGTGCTGCCGTAGCCATCTCATTGTAATTATGTATCTTTAACTGAAAAGTACATAGTTTTTGTAATGATACGGTATTAAAGGAGATGAGGACGAGTTTCCCATGTACTGCTGGGACTCATTGTTCTTGCAGTTTGTAATTGTTGCAGGCAGCAACGCAAAATATTGATACCACAGTCGTTTTCATTCTGGCGTTCAGGGATATTGGCCGATAAATATACAACTGTTGCCAAATCTTCTCAAATCCCCCTCAATATTATGTGACAATGCGGTAAGTATAATATTGTCAGAGGTGATGTAGATGGTAAAATAATTTATATGCAGAAAGATTTGGAGTAACCAGAGCATTTAGCTTCAGTTGTTAAAGTCAGTGAGGATATTATAGTAACTGGTTGTTAGGTGTTGAGGGTAGAAGTTCTTAACCAATTATGTTGTCAACTATCTTCTTTTGCTCTACAGTCAAGAGTGAACACTGGCCTCTTTCATGAACTCCTTCCACACCTCGCGATACTGTGTCTTTCTCCCTTATCCCCTCACTCCTAAATTCTTCAGATCTTCCTCCACTGATTCAATCTGAACCATGTAGCGTCAGCGTTTTACAGAGATTCTGATCTTCTATCCTAAATAAGTGCTCCAGCCATCTTAGTCTTCCAAGTTTGATTACTTTCACTATCTCGGTCTCTCCAAACAGCTGGTATAGCTCGTGGTTATATCTTATCCTTCATTGCCCGCTTTTACATACTGGTCCAAACATTCTTCTCAAAATTATCATTTCAAAGATCTGTAACTGATATTCATTTTGTTTCGTCAAGGACCAGCTCTCGCTCCCGTAAGTCAGCATTGGTATTATTAGCTGCAGATACCTTGATCTAAGTTGTTTCATCACACCGTAACTAGTTTTATTTGCCATCATAATTCTTTCTTTTATCTCAGCTGAGATATTACTGTTTTCTATTGTCAACTATCGCGATGAGTAAAATTTGGATATTTATTTTGAGATTAGAGAATTTTTTCTTATAACCACGACGAAATTATAGCGGAAAATTGAGAATAGCGAGAGAAGTTGGTTGAGAGTAAGACTGCGTAAAACCTCTCCAGTCATCAGTTACTGAAGTATTCAGTCTGCTGGAAAACACTGAGCAGATTTTGGTCTAAAACCGGAAAGTAACGGCCCAGAGGAAGCAGTCAAAAACTACATAACCCAGAACGGAAGACAGCATCGTATATCACTTATCTTCTGCGTAACAGAATACCAATTCAATGAAACTTTGAAGAGTAAATATTTTTCGTCCTCTTCTACCTTAGTATTTGTAACCTGAAAGGTCGATGTTATGAACAATGTTATACGCATGGTCATGAAGAATCACATTACCTCATCGTGTGCGTCAACGTCGAGTAGATGCGATTTTTGAAATCACTTTGCTTACATCTTCAATTGGTTGGTCCAGTAGGGTACTAAAAAGGATATAACTGATACAAAATCTTTCCCAACCAGATCACTAACGTTTCATTGGTCTCTATAAAAATAGAAGGCAGCAGCTAAAGGCAACACACGAGCATTGAGAATAAAAATTTTGAATGATGACAATGCTGTATTTCGTTCTATGATCGCAAGTAGGAACACGGTTTCCTGGAAGAAATTAAATTTAATCATCTTATTGACTCCACAACACGGTCCCATGAACCCAAGGATGACGCTGTGAATCATATAGGCCCGCAAGCTTCCTTGCAGCAACCATGGCTCAGGTCGCACATCACGAGCCTGCGTAGAACAGGCAATTAGAGACATTCTTTCCCGTGGTTTTCTGATCGGATCGCTTAATTTGGAAGTCGGATTTATCCCCGAGGCTGATGTTGCGACACGGATTTCTTGGTTGTTTACGACGTCTGGTCCATTAGTCACGACACGTGGGAACGCCTCTCCTCGGACGCGTACGCGAGGAATGCACGTGCAGGCCTCCGCAAAATTAACTGCGCTCTACACGCACCATCTAAAATATGGCGTTCATTACTCACGGACGAATAGTAAACAGCACACTATATGCACGAACGAATAGACGTTTCATCTTACATTCATCTACGGAAGACAAAAAAATTACCGAACATCTTAAGCAATCATCTATAACTCTCAGCCTTCCATTCTAAATACTTTGAATTGATTTGTCATTATATTCTTCTCACTCATTTGGGGAACTTTTGGATCCGGTAATGATAACGAATGAACAGTTGCAGACAAAATTGAATTGACCTAATATAAAAATTACTCTAGGAACGATTAACCTCTGTGAATAACAGATACATATGAATAATTACCGACTCACTAATAGACTTGTACTCAAAATCTTTAAAAATTTTAACACCAAGTAGAAGTTTCAACAATCCATTGTGGTATATGAATAATTACCGACTCACTAATAGACTTGTACTCAAAATCTTTAAAAATTTTAACACCAAGTAGAAGTTTCGACAATCCATTGTGGTCCTTGTCAATAATCTAAATCAACTAAAGAGCAAAGCCAAAAGATAAAATTAACCAAGACTATTTAATAACCCATCATATACTTTACTTAGTTGTAAAGTGTCACGTTTTATATTGGCAGTAAACTTGTTGCTTTTAATATACATTTCTGTAATTAGTGTTTTCTTAAATTTCAGTTCCGTATCTAAAACAATAATATTATCAAAATTAAAAGACTGGTGTACTTCCGAACAGTATTTAGTAATTGGAGAATAAATGAAGTTTTAAATTGGCTTTATGTTCCTTAATTATAATTGATAGAGATCTCTTAGTCTGACCAATGTAGCAAAACGAACAGTTATTACAAGATATATTATAAACTACATTATGACAGATAAAAGTACTAATAAATACTAATGATTTTTAACAAAGAAAGAGATAGATTTGACATATTTGTCGATTACCGAAATATACTTCTTAAAGAACATTTATAATCAGAAAGACAAATGATCGAAAAGGGTAAAACAATTAAATTATTATAAATAGATTTTTGGAACACAATTATTATAGTAGAATCATTAATAATACAATTAATTCTGTGTTTACTAAATTTTGAAATAAACTAGAGATGATAATTGGCAGACAAAATTTTTAATATAAATTTAAGAGTATTTAAATGATAATGAGAACCTTCCAACCTTTCGATTTTTCTTGGCGGATAGGATTGAGATCGTAATATGGTCGACCCAGATTAGTTGTTCTTCCTGTCCTCTTATAAACTTCTCCATAAAACTTCTTGCACATGTGTGCCAAAAACGCAATCAATATGCAATTAATTAAACAAAAAATGAGCTTCCGGCTCTGTGGCTATTAACTACAAATAGTGTAAGACAGCAAAGAACATACTTCATTCCTAAAACATATTTAATCGTTCAACTATTCAAACGTGTTTCAAGTGTTTAAATAAGAGCATGAAAATTGCGTTTTGGTACCCGTCTGCAAAAACTTGCATCAGGTAAATATAAACTGTAATCAATTTTTTTAAGATTAATGACTATATTGCCCATTTGGATACATTCACATTCTTAGATTTGTATGACAGATTTCTGGTTGAAATAGGAATTGTCTGGAAACATTATTTTGGATAAATAAATTTATGCTTACTTTCATTAGTAAAAAATACTTTCTTCTAGCAATATTTTCTTCGCATAGGATATATTTTCAAACTAAATTTATGATTATATTTAATTTCTTTCATAGATATATATTAAAGCGAATTTCTTTTCTGATAGTAATAGATTCAGATAAAATTAAAATTTACTGAACTTTCTTCATATTAATTTACTATTTTAAAAGTAACTAAAGAATTGGAGGGAACTAAGATAAATTAAATTGCCAATAATGTTTCGTTTATTTAGAAATAACTACACTTAAATGTAGAGAAGTACTTCAAAGCTTTATTTTCCATCAATCACATTCCTATTTGCAGCCATAAATACACTCGTAGCGATTTTTAATCAATTTAACCATTGTTTTATATGAATGAGCTTCTTAAGCTGTTGCCAAATTTTGATAACGTATTATTCAGCACTCCTTTGTCAATCAATTTCAAGTCCAAATTTATGACACCTCAGATTAAATTACAGTTATTTTCCCTTGAATGAAGTGACTCTAAACTGAGACCATTTCCCGACATTGAACGAGTTACTCCATATTCAAATTCAGAGTAGAGCCTTAAAAATATTCGTACTGGAGGGTGTTCCCCTTCAATTGTGGATACGTGTGGAACGTTTCCGATCGCTTTGGCCTTTGGTGGGTCGGCGACCCTGGAGCACGTGCGGAAGTTTCGGGCCCCCGCACCAGTCACTACGCACCATTTCGTCACTTGGCGGAAAGGAAGGCACTCCATCAGCTCTAAAAGCTCTCGGGTTCCTAATCGACGCACAAAAAACGACAACATACGCGGGTCGTGACCCGTCCGTAGATACGGCGAAGTAAAACCCGTGTTCTGCGAACAGCGATTTCGTAACGACTCGGTGAATTATCGAGTTATTTTGTAGTAACTTTGATACATGGTCTGATCAATGTAGCTAAGAATAGCATACAACAACAATTACTAACTCACTCCATTATATTTTAAGAGATTCCCAAAGATAACTAAATTGGACGGAGTGTTCAAGGGCCTACACTTGACTGCATTGATAAGACTTAACCCAGAGCATTAAATACAAACAGGTAATTACTTTTATATGAGAAGGTCAAGTTAAGATACAACATAAAACAACCACGACACTGAAAAATTAATGTGTGAATAAAAATTGCACAAGGCAAAACTTAAACTTTATGCTGTCGTTAGAGAATTTAATAAGGTGGTTCCAGTGTACGCCTTTCCCACAGGTGTACCACCTTTATTTCAGAGTATCACTACCAGATGCGGACGTATGCCTGGTTCATCGGAAAAGAATGGAAAACCTACTCCATGTGGAGAACAGGACAAGATTAGATCGTCCAATATTTACTCCACTGGCAACCGTTGCTCACAGTTGTCATAGTCTCCATTCTTTTCCTCCTCTCATCATTATTCACTTTGTAATGAATATGAGGGATTTTAATATTTAAAATGCCAACTGCTTTACTGTCCACCTTTAATATCCACTCGCCGTATCCACTCTAATTCACTACTTAATGTTCACTCCTTAATCCTTAATGTTCGAAAACCAATTATTATTTGGTTTTTAATACCTTTTCCCCACTCTATATAACATTTGTACCCGATCCTCTCCAATCAAAAGTATATATTCCACCTTCGGGAGGAGACATTCACCCAACTCCACCGATGTTTTGGGAAAAACAGCATGTCTCGCCCAATTCCAGGTTTCTCAAAATCACAATAAGTTCAAAAATTTCAGATCGGCGCCAACTTGTCTAGGTTTTATTACCCTGCCTGTAACCTTCAACTTTTCTCAAGCCGCATGCCTTTGATATTGTACCACCAAATTCCGCATTTCGTTGTATTTTAATGCTTACCACCGCAACTTAGGGTCCCGTATCTTATCCTATTATATTTTCTAAAAAGGGGATTGATTTGTAAGTGTGAATTTAGTTTTGTTTGTATCGTCGTGATTCGTTCATTTCTCAATGTGTTTTACTCAGTTATAATAAGTGAAAATTTGTTTCTTGATTTCTAATACAGGTGTAATTGAGTTTGTGCCGAGTTGATCCAGGAAAGATACTTATTGAATCAGGCAAACTCCAGGACAATTTAAATTTAAAAGTGGAGTAGCAAAGTAATTATACTACTTGTCCAATATATTTTATTCGGAAGATTTGAATGAAAATTATATTGTGATTCTAATGTGTCTTAGAAACCACGTGCCAATTGGAAGTCCAGATTTTTTATTCATGATCTAAAAGTATTATATTGTAGTTTTGTGTTGATTAAGGCTAAAATGGTTCGTATTTAGCGTTCAATAAGATCACCAAATAGAATAACAACATATAAATTAGATACTCAAGAAGGAAATCTAAACTTTGGCTATGAATTGCGTGGTGTGTCGCAGAATTCTTTGATCCTTTTGCCGACACCTGTAAAGAAAGAAAACATCCAAACTACCTCTTACAAGCCCTGTAGTTAGATGTCCCGCGTGACTCACGACTCTATTACAATATTCAGTGAGTTACAACTCCTGCATACCGATAAATTTAAATCGGGGAAGTTTACTTTTTCTCTCTGTAATAAAATTAACTTATCTAAAATGTCACTTCATAATCGAAGGTTGTTCGATATTATTGATTGGAGGACATTCGCCTTATAATGTGGCGTTGAAGAACGGTGAACTCAACGTTCGTTGAAGTTTTATTTAGAATTCTTGGACCCCAGATCATTGTAGAATAGGGTTGATTCTCCCATTATTGGCCTTAAACAGTTTTTTACAATCTTCAAAAACGGATCAGCTCCAGATACAAACAGCGAACTAAACATCCAGTCCCTACTTTATCATTCCGTTTGCCTCTGCAAAATTGAAAGATATTGAAGGTCTACTACCGAATGATCCAATGTCAACTTCCTTCATAACCATTACGCGAACTCAACCTGGAACGAGCTGCACGTCAAACGAGGGTGTCACTGACAATGAATTTGATGAAGGTAACTATAGCAAATTAATTCATTTTGAATTCTTATTACCATAGTTTCAAGTAATTAAGAGTTAAGGCATCATGATGGAAGAATCCGTTCCCTTGGTATATTTGTTCTCTATACCAATCTAAGTCGACTCGACATCAGATGCGAGATTTCCCTATGTATCCTATATACCTGGATACAGTCAACTACAAAATACCAATTCACATTTCATCCTGATACTTTAATTCAGTTTTATGACCTCTGTTCATGGGGTTTTCTTATGTTCTTGAATTAATATTATGACGTCTATTTTCAATATAAACTTAATATCCATTCTTAATAGAAGTGCAAAATTTAAGACTTGTAAGAATTTGCGGTTCTGTTAACGTAATTATGTTGCTTGAGTACTCAAAATATAAAGATATAGGTGAGTCTGTATCGAAATTCCAACAAACGACGGAGAAATATCACTCAGATAACTCAATGGTGGTCCCGTCTTCGATTCACGAAACTGAGCTTTGTTCAAAGCATTTCTTTCGTTCTTTAATTACAATTCAGATCTTAAACTTTAAAAACTTGTCCCATAAAACGTATTTTCTGCTAAATCAAGGCCTATTGATGAGAAGTCTGTTTTTACATTAATGGTTTTGACTAATTTATCAATGATATTTTTATTAATATTATTTCGTAATGATTTACGGTTTTAAGGTATAGTTAAAAATTAATCAATATTAATTATACACTTCCGTATATTTTAAATACGTTTTGACCTTTTTTACTGTATAATAATTATTACAATAAATTTTAGGTTATCTCTGAACTAGATTACTTAAATTGTCATTTCTGTGGAGTTCCTGGGAGTGAAACTCATAGACGCCGTTAATACAACTGAACTCGCTTGTTTCTCTCTCATTGTCGTCCTCTGACTCGTAGCCACACAAAAAAAAATTATACGGAACATCAATTAACTACACTTGACTAGTTTTAGCTGTGAAAATTACATACAGAACAAACGATGAAGAACCTTAAAACAGAATATATAAAAGGAATCATACTGCAAGGAGAAGAAAACCGTACGCACTGCCGATGAAATTGTAGCATTAGGGGAGTCATATGAAAACTTAGAAGCCATAAAAATGGCATGAACGTGGTGTTGGAGAAAGAGTTCAATATGAGGATTAATAGAGGGAAAACCAAGGTAATGGAGTATAGTATAGGAAACAGTGAAATAGCAAAGAGTGTTAGATAAAGAATAGGAAAGGAAGGCTTTCGCGAAAAAAAAGGAATTTACTTACAGGTAATATAAGTATGAATGTTAGGAAATCGTTGCTAAATATGTTCGTATGGAGTGTGGCGTTATATGGGTGCGAAACGTGGACGATAGGAGTTGCAGGAAGGAAAAGGAGAAAAGCCTTTGAAATTTGGTGAATGCTGAAAATTAGATTGGTGGATAGAATCGCTAACGAGGAAGTTGTAAGCAGAATAGGGGAAGAGAGAACAATATGGAGGACGTTGACCAATAGAAGGGATAGATTAATTGACCAAGTTTTGATACATGAGGATCATGTAAAACTTGTATTAGAGGGAAGTGTGTGGGGTAAGAACAGAAGTGGGAGACCAAGGATGGAATACGCTAAATAGGATAGGGAGTACGTGGGATGAGGTAGTTTGCGGAAATGAAAAGACTTGCGCAAGATTGGTCAGCATGGAGGATTGAATCAAACCAGTCTTAAGACTGAATATCACAACAAAAAGTAGTTTTTTTTTCAAACCTAGCATTTATTGAGTTGACATTTCATCTTGATACTTTAATTCAGTTTAATGTTATCAGCAACACCTCGTATGAATCTATGCAAATACCGTTATTTAGGGTTCCTGAGATTTTCTGCGATGGTCATGGTGGTGTTTCTGTATTCCCTAGATTTTCTTGAAGCCCCTTTGCAGTTCCTTTAATAAAAACCCTTCCAATTGAAAATGGAATTTCTGGTTCCCCTATGAGACATAATCGCTCACTTGTTGCGTATATCACAGAACGCAATCTTGTATAGCGATGTTCGTCTCCTGTGGTTGCAGCTAATGATGATGTCAAAGGCGGAGTGTGTTGCGGGGGGGGGGGGAGAGGGGGCTGTGGCTTGCAGATTCGCGAAGCTTAGCGGTAGGCAGGAATGTGCTTAATGCGTTCGCGATTTGCGTTATTCATGCGGCCTAACTGTACTCACCGCCAGCCACACCTGTCTACTTGCGAGTGATATATGGCCACGGGTTCAAAAGTCATTCTTCCGGCAGTCATTAAAACCTGCGAAGTTAAATAGCCTTGTCGTCCGTCACAGTTCTGTGTCTCCTCGATGTTTCACATGACGCTCCTTATTTATGAAACACAGCTACCAAGTCAGCAAGATAAGTGTCAACCATCTACACATGAGGTTAGGCTCATTTGCATGGGGACGAGACGAATTGTACATCGCCGTGCAAATGTTAAAACAGGATCTCATGGAATTATGAAACAAAATTTCAAAAAAAAACATGTCTCAACTTCCGTATCAGGAACTATGACATTATTATTATTAAGTACTTTTTTTACATGTTCAAAGACAACTGAAAAATTTAGCTACTTATTTCTATCCTAGTCTTCCTCTTTTCAATCAATCAATTTTCTGAGCCCTTTTCTCGTGTTTTTTTAATGTTTATTTATCATTGGGTTGTTTGACCGTTTAATGTTGATATTGAAGAGATAATAAATAAACCCTATATGGTCACAGTTTTCTCTGAAATTTTAATTTTTTGTTCAATTCTAAGTACTTATTCAACAGAACATATACATTGGACGTTTTGTCAAGATGTAATAACCTTTGTTGTACTGTTAAACATGGCATTTATAATTAATAATTTTTTAATTATCTTATTATCACAACAGTCGTAAAAATGAAATATTATTTCGAAAATAGATGTTTTCAACTCCTTCCTCTTCCGTCGATAACTTCTCTGTCCACTTTGCTTATTAAATCCATATTGAAAACTGATTTTCAAACCTATGAAAGTATTCATTTTATTTCGATTGTTTACATCATTACACGATTATTTATAACCAAATAAAATTTGAGAATTAAGTTATATGTTATGTGATTACTAAGTAGTGAATGTTTCAGATCAATTATTTATTTAAAATTCTAGTTTAAATTAGGATCGTAAAGTAATATAAGATTTCAAAATATGTACATTTCCTGTACTCGTTATGTTTGAATTTACAGATCCGCAGTAGTCTTAATATTACAAACAGCATATCGGATTGAGAAAGTAATCACAATATAAAATATTTTATTTCATCATTTCCCCTATTATTCTAGAACCAATAGGCGAGACAACATAAATGAATTTGTATTCATTAAGAAGTATAAATGGTGACATTGAACGGTGATGTGTCACTATGGTGAATTTTCTGTATAGATATGTCTATAACCAGTGAAACTTATTTGCTGAATGAGCATTCGATGTCTGGTGTGTTCCTAAGGGTTGTATAAATGGTTCAGGGTTGAATATATTTGATTGTTTTCCGACTCCGCTCAAAACTACTGTAAGACTTAACCATGCAATAAACAACAATAGTTAAACGTTACAGATTTCGGTGGTTACGTACCGTCATTTAATATGATATTTGATATATAAAGAGCCGTCCTACTTTTGGCGATATAGAAAACCTCGCTGATCATAATACCCTTGAGATTATACCAATACATGCAAAAAACAACAAAAGTATTTCATTATAATTCCAGAAGGTCATTATTGAGTCAAAGATACATTCCGCCATTTTGGAAATTTTACAATTAAGTCACAAGGAATGTTTACTCATTTATTTTGTATGTGTGTACGCATATAATTTTCTACTAGTGAGAAAATCATGGTGGCAGTTAGAGAAAAGAACACAAACATATTTGAGAACAAACAAATAATATAATTTTAAAATTAAAAAAATGTCTAAGAAATTTGACAGGAAATTTATTTACACTTACAACACCTCAATAGACAAAAGTAACGATATTCACTACGCTCCATTTAGGATCATTCAATATGAGTTTAGAATTAAAGTTTACCCATTTTTCATTCATTGTGTATTCTTAAAAAAATGTTCGTGAGATTATGATGTATCAGGTGTTATTAATATCGCGCCAAGTAAATTATAGAATTAATTGCACTAATACTCTAAGAGTAAATTGTAGATAAAATAAAGTACGACGAACATTATATACTAATGAAGGAAAGATGTCTGAAACCGGAATAAGTTCTTAAAATATAACGTGAATTCTACACGCTTATTCACAGGATTGTCACCTTACGACTGCATACGAATGCATAGCAAATTTATGCAGATTCGTCGTTATGCTCAGCAACCACTCCTTCTTCGAGGCTCGTGGTTGTCAGAGGTTGTCTTCGTTGGGTGTAAGAACACAAACGCAGGACGTAATTTTTCGTTAACTTTTTTCTTAATTAACAAAAATAATATTCTCAAATTAAAGACGATGTTCTGCGGAAACATCAAATTAGTCAGCTGTAATTGGCTGATTTACACTATAACCGTAAACCACGGGTGGCCAACCTTTTGGATACCAAGCGCCAATTTTTTTGGCAGACGAATTCAGGTGCTCCATACATGACTCGAGCACATTTTATAGCGTCATACGTTCATGGTTAGGGGTTGGTAAATATATGTGAGGATAGAATCTGCTTCACTTAAGGGACGAAAAGGAATGACTTTGACGCTGTTAATTAATTACCTTACGCCAGTTTAATGAAGCACCAATTTACAAAACTCAAGAGGTTGATAGCTTCATGATGCTCGTTTGGTGAAGATAACTCTGGTCTACAGTTGTTGGCACTGAGAGTGAGATCAGCTTAGAACTTGTAACTGGTATTAAATTATTCTATTACTGATTTTCGGCATTCATTGTGTTTATTTATAATACATGTCTAACTGCCCAATGCTTTCTAACAATGTAAAGGGACTACTCGTCCGAAATATAAACAGGGTCAAATATGAAAGACACCACTTTAAATCGTCCTAAGTTCCACGTTTGGCGCATGAGAATGGTTTTGCCCACCTCTGTCGTAAACAGCAATTGTCGCTATACTTGTAGTGTAAATGCTCTACAATTGAATCCTTGAATACATTTCATTACTCCGCCGGTAATTATTTTTACAACATATGATTCCAACAAAATCAAAATACTTGTTTGATGCACTGAGACGGGCTCGTAATACTCATCACCGTCGGCTTAAACTATGAAGCAGACATTCGTTGAACAAATTACGGAGAACATGATCCCATCTGTTGGGAAACGGAACGATGAAGGACACGACCTTGTCTCGTGAGCGTTGACCGAAGCTGGTCCTGAACGGCTCAAGCTGAGGATGAATCAATCAGTTTTGAATACAGAACGAGCGTATCAAAAAATGTTTAAGTATTCCGCCATCCAGCATCGACGTCCTTGTGGATTTTCCCTCTCCGTCCTTGTTTAGCGGAGCGACAAGTGAATTTGTTACTGGTATTGAAATAGCGCAGCAATCCAAGGCTGGGTGTAATCATCTACATCAAGTTTTAATTCCTGGAAAGAAGCTGCGAGTCTTCTTAGTCATCACGAAACAACAAACTAAGGTAAAAAAGAAGTTTTCTTAAAAGTTTTCCGCTCAAAATAAATTAAACTTTGTGTAGTTATTAGAAATTAAATTATTTTCTATGGCGAAAGAAAATACATTTCAGTTATACATCAACAATTTATTGTTAAATAAACCTATATGATCCTTTTAATTCGTATATTGCGGTTTATTACCCCACCGTTCGTTCATACGAACGATCAGATTCTAAATTTGCTATGGTAATTTGTGTGTAAATTTAAAATAAATATTTTTAATGGGTAGATCGATTCTTTTAAACGAATCCTGGGCTCTCCGAATCTCATCCGACTCTTTTAATAACTTGAGTAAGACGGAAGATTGGGGGACGACAACGACGAATACTTACAAAAATTATTGAATGATAAGTTCATTTAATTATTAGAAACACTATAAATATATTTGTGTAACTATTTTACAAAATTAATATTCATATTTACATAATTCTTTTTGGATAATTATTTGGGAAGTGAGCCGACTCCTTTTTTCCGTCATGATCTTCCGGGTTTTGGAAAATATTCACTCACAAGGAACCGACGTTGCGGGAATACAAAGTCTTTTTAACACTAAAAGATAAAGATTAGGAATCCACATTTCTTTGTGTGGGAGCGGATTGGTGACTTGAGAGCATAAAACTATTATTCGAGAGATAGAACAAAACTATGTACACTATGTTAACTATGGATGTAGAGAAGTCATAAGAATAAATCAAAATTAAGTTTCCGACATGATTATAATTAAGGGGTTAAGCCTATCATTTCAAAATTTATTACGAGTGTTATTATTAATTAATTCTTGGAGAGTGCCGCTCAAAACTTTTTTGATGCAGAACCTTAGACTTGAGTAGCTCTCCTTGGAGCCGACTCAGGCAGGCGGTGCGCTCAAGACTCAAGCAATTTGCTGACGACTAAATGACTTCAGAAACTCGCTCACGACTCAACTAATCGAACAGTGAGGCTGCACCTCTTTTTTCTGAGTCGTTTTAGAGGACGCTTCTTTAATAAGAATCGATTTTTTGAATCGATCCTCAGTTCTTTTGCACGCCTTTAATTCAGATGCAGTTAAATAATTGTACCTATAATAAATTTACACAATGTAACCATTCTACTTTGAAATCCTAAAATTCGGCAGAGAACTGTGTGAGACTGTGTTCATGTCTACACAGTGGACGGAGAAACCTCGACCAGGATAGCTCAGATGGTAATAGCACCGCATACCATGGATACACGTCGATGTTTTTCCATCCTGTTCCTTTAATTAATAATTACTTTATTATGATTTCTTGTCGACGCGTAAGATGTGACGTAGCTGTCGGCTCTGATACGTCAGCTCCTTACGTTCCTCCTACGCTCTTTTAAAAAGTAGAACTACAGAAGATATCGAGAAAAACACAACCGAGTGTTGAAGCTTCAAAATTAATTGAATTCCTTTTTTAATGGTCTATGAGTAACTTCAGCAACAGACATAATTTAAATATACGGTACCTTATAGCACAATTTTTCTTCCTGTGAATTTGTGCAATCGAGTTGGCAGTTGTGTGAGCTCGGGTTTGTACGACCTTGAATATTAGTTTCCCACAAAATAACTATTTTTCGTACACTAAAATTCAGGTATATTTAATGTAAAATGTTATATATTATCTTTTCTAAATTAATTATTTGAATCTTAAGCCTACCGTGGCTTTCATATATGAACAATGCATTTTACATATATTATATATACTTATTCTTCCGGTAGCCGGGGTTACGCATTCGCCAGACATCAATAGTGTGACTTAGCAACGTATCATATCATACTAACAGACCGGATCTCACGTACACAAATAGTATAATAATAGATACTCATATTATTGTATAGATCAATTCTATACATTTTAGTTTTTCTCTTGTCATACTTGGTAAAGCCGTAAGAAAATCTTATGAATTATCAAACATCGCACCACTTTACTCTTTAAACTATATTAAATGTTTGTTAATTTGGCTAACTCTACGCCAAGATTCACAGTAAGCTTCTGTTACTAGTAAAGTATGAGATATAAATATATTAAGAATAACATATACTTTTTCAAATGACATGGGACTGGGATCTTCCACATATTCCACTCAGTCTTCAATTCCGTACAATGAGTATATCGCCAAGGTCACGTTGCTAGTACGTACGATATGCTTGAATGACACATCTAGATTCTGGTCGGCATAGCTCATAGCTGTGCGAGTTACAGCGATAATCTGGGCGTGACTTGTGTAACGTGATCGAGTGAGTAGCCTGGATTCTCGACACGCACGACGCTGTTACACGCAGTTAGTCGTTGGCCGAGGCTCACTTGCACACAGACGTGTGCTGCTTCGCAACGAGACGAGGCTGTGAAAATGGAAAAATTTAAAACCCATACTTCTCATCCCAACAATCGTTACACCCTTGAAAAAATCCCAGGAAATGACGAGCAACAACATTCGTTGAGTTGGGTCTAGATCAAAGTCATGATTTATTGAGAACTAGCTATGCCCCTGACTTCGTTCGCGCCGAAAAAGCTCTTTTTATTTTGCACTAAAAACTAAATAACACGTATAAAATTTTGATATAGTTGAATTCATTAAATAAATAAAAGTACGGTATCATTTATTTATGATCGCTTCAGGCCAAACCTTATAACTTGAAGTTGGTTCTGAACAAGTCTCCCTTTCACGCGATTCGGAGCCAATTCGACACAAACTTCCAGACAGACAGAAACTTTAATTATATATTTATTTTATTAATTGTATAAAATTTTCCAGACGCGACAAATAAAACCAATTTACGTATACATAGTATCGACGATCCAAAGAAGTTTATTGTCTCAGGGAGTTAGCTCTCTGCCAACAATAGGTTAATTACGGCGCGCATAATGCTGCAGCAATCGATGGAATGAGAAGAATTATAACTTGCAGTTAGTTTTCATGCCGCCTTTTGCGTGGTAATTCAATAGATTTGTAAATGTTTACATTACTATCTTCTGAACTCTGCAAGATATCGAAATGAAACGCATGAAAATTAAAATTCCTGTTTCAAGTCCTGAAATTTTCCGTTCGGGGCGTAAATAGATAAAGACAACAAGCATTCACTTTTTGGGGATTCGAATGCACGTAAATGAAGAAACCTTATCATAGGATTTTTATATTAAAGTGTATCTTTATATTATATTAATATCTTCTAAAAATTTACCAAAATGAAAAACGCACGAATATTTAAGTTAAAACTACTGTTTTTAAACCTTAAAATTTTCATTGAAATCCGTTGAGCTATTCCGGAGCCTATTCGAGACAAACATACATACAGACCATCAGAAAGACATTTCAATTTTATTTATTGGTATAGATATAGATCAAAGCTAATTATAATTATAACGCACGAAATAGGTATACAGACATAGTTCGGAAGAATGGAAAATACGTACCAAATAATACCAGAATAGAATATAAATATATATAGTATGGGTAATTGCTATATTTATCTGACGATATAAATGAATAAAACAGCTAAAAACAGGAAAATTTAATAAAACAATTATTATTTAGAATGTTTAATAAAAATAACACCTTTTCAGGTTGAAATATATTTTTTATGAATCTAAAAATTCAAAGAAAACAATATTTGAGAAATGTATTAGTTATAATACCATCGTATTAATTTTCTAACATTACTTACAATTAATTTCATGAAATTCAAAAGAGAAGTTTTTTACTTGTGTTCATTTCCCTCAATGGGCACTGAAACTTTATTCATAAAATTTCACGAAAGAAATTGTAAGTTATGTTTATATACATAATTGTTTTATAAATATCATGTTTACAAAGTCTTATTTTTTAAAAAAATGAGAGTCATAATAATTTTTATTTACCTAAAACAAATTTACAAAGAAGGAATCAATAAGACGTGTTATTCTTATTAATCTTTACCTACTTTAAAAAAAATTAATATTTATTTATGAGTAATTTGCTTGTTGTATACATTTATATACAGTGCGTATCAAGCACTTGATCAAGTCTAATTTTTTTAATCGTATTTAGAATGTGCTTAAAGTTCACTAAATTAATTTTTTATGTACTTTCGTCATAGGAACAGAACGCCACTTCTCAAATGCAACACGCAACACAGGGAAGCAGCGTAGAAAGAGCAAAATAAAACGGGAGTAATTGGTGATGATTAAATATTTCTTTATTCATTTTAATACAATTTCGATTTCATTGTGATAAAATATAAAATAAAACTTAAAATAATTGAATTGTTTTATCATATAATGTTTATTTAACAGCAAAGCTAGTTTCTGTTTTGTTATTTTATGGTCACTGAAAACTAGAATATGAATAATTTAAAATGAAAGTTTAGTTCTCGAGCAGACAGGTAATTAATAACCGAAACCAGTGCGACAGTAATCCGTTGAAATATAAAATCTAAAATTACTGAACTACTGAAATTTGGCATGGAATTTCTTTCATAACTTCTAAAATTAATAATGCCTGTTAAATGTCGTTAAATACATCTTATTCTTAATATACTTTATATATTACCGTAGATGTGAAGTGTGGTAACATCGCTGTGGATCGAGCAGGAAAAGATTAAGCATAAACAGTAAAATGTTAAGATATTCCATCATATTTATTTCTCTGAAATATATTCTTTAAATACTTCCAATCAATCAATGGAAATCTTTAATGGCAACATTATAAACTTGGTTTTATTCTAATAGACAATAACATATATATACACTGGAAATTACAACGATCAGTTTACGTCAATATTCTTCTGCAAACAACATAGGATAAGATCAGTTTCATTTACTTCTCTAACGAGAGGATTGCACCGCCCCGATTGGCCAATGGCGATTAAAAATAAACGTAAACTAGAATGCAAATATATTTCTGGGGCAGACAGGTAGTTAATAACTGACAGATAAACCCTCACTTTATTAAGCCGTTGAAATATTAAATCTACAGAAAGATTGTACACTGACACGGAATTTTCTGCGTAAGTTAACAAATTAATGTACGGGAAAAACAAAGATAATTTATGAACTGAGAAAACTCGTATATATTATTTTATGTGTTCATAAAGTTTCCTCCCAATAACAAGAGTTCACTTAATATTTTTTCAGCAAATACAATGAATAATAATACTAATAATAAAAATATAAGAAATAGTTTTGACAAAGAGTGGTAAAATTCAACTCTCGTAAAGTATGAGGATATTCAGATAGTTGCTTCTTTATTTCAAAACTGATGCTTGTAAAAAAAATTTGTGTATAATTTCAATACTTTGAAACTAAAGTTAAGATAACTGTTAACCGGTCTTTCTACAAAATTAACCCTTTTTCAAATAGTGTTTCTAAAAAAATGAATTTAAGATTCGTGCTTCTGTATAGTGACTTGGCTTTCAGATATCGTTAGACCTAACGGCTTATTGACAATCTTCTCAACAAACATAGCATGTCATTGTCAGGCTGAAATAGAACAACGACTTCCTAAAGTGTAATAATACAGTTATGATATATTCGTAGTTAAGGTTTCAACAGTTAAGGAACTGGTTCACTCAATCCCTTCACAACCGTTCACATTCATCAAGAACGTCCCCGCGAGGTAAATGTAGACCACGCCTCCTTTCAAACTTCTCTTTTCATTTGAGCATTAAAAATTGCAGCCTGTCCCGTTATTGCAGCTTCGACCCTTTCTCGCCTCCAAACATAACTGAAAACATTAATCTTTTTTAGAAGTCCTCCCCCAGCACAGGTCTCATTTACAACTGCCATCTCCGATTTACGCATTCAGAAACAAAGTTTTGCAATTCATTTTTCAGCACGAAAGGATTCATTTAAATAATGTACGCTATGGTTTTTTCCATCTTTTACTATGATAATTTGACGAATTGTTGCTATGTAGTGTAAAGACATAACGCCCTAATTTATAATTTACTTACCGGGATAAAATCATTGAACTGAAATTTTAACTATATTATTAACACCCGAAAGCTAGAAGGCTCTGCAAATATATACATATTTTTCGTCACATTCTTCAGAGCAAACTTTTCTCAAGTCAATGGAAGAGTCAAGGACCAAGAGCCCGACCTACCTGATGCACGTTCTTCATGCACACGTTCGCGAACCTACGTAACAAATTTATCCAGAACCGGAAAAATTAGTCACCTCCTTACTTTATACACAGTTTTCTCCCATTTACACTATGGTGAATTTTAACGGAAAATTGAATCCGTGCCCTTTTGAAACAAAATTTCATAATACGTTTTTCTAATAGGAATTAGAAATAAACAAACTAGAAATTTTCCATGAGAATATAAAAGTATTTACAGAGATAATCGAACACATGGAAAAGTGAGATGCAAATGTAGTGATATAAAGGAAAGCAAGTATCTGAAAGCACTTAAAATTGTGTTTTTTTTTGTATTTGTAAATTTTTATTTTATTTTTACAACCATAAAGACAGCCTGCTAGCAATTTCTCTTCTGTCGTAACAATGAATGATAAAGAAACAGGCGAAAATAAATTTATAATAACCAGATAACTTGTCAGAAACATTAATAAATAACAACATGCTTGGTTCAAAAAATATGGCAATAGTCCAAATAAAATATTTGATTGTAAAATATTTTTATCGTTTAATTTAACATATACCAACCAGTATCTTTATTATTAATAATATCCATCAACAGTATCTAAAATTACTCATCTCGGTTGCATTGTGAGAAAAAACAACACAAATTTAAAATTTTGTTCCCAAATGTTTAATTTTTGATATTACTTTATTTGAACTTTTTTGATTTATATTCACATAATTGTATTCTAACATGTTTGTATAAAAATTTTTTCCTTTAAATTTGTGAATTTCCATGGTTGTAGAATTTATGTCTACCAAACTTTTATACTTGTGCCTCTGAGGATATTCCAAGAATAGGAGTGAATTTTTTTTCAATTGAATTGTTTCTTACGTGTTAGCGGATTAAGTGGGACCAAGAGAAGGGATAGATTAATAGGCCACGTTTCGAAACATGAGGGTTTTGCAAAATTAGCATTAGAGGGAAGTGTGTGGGGTAAGAACAAATGAGGGAGGTGAAGGATGGAATACGCTAAGCACATTACGCAGGGCTTTTTCTGTAGAAATGAAAAGGCTTACGAATAATAGGTTAGCATGGAGGGTTGCATCAGAACAGTCTAAGGACTGAATAAAACCACAATACAAATTGAAATAAGGATGCTACGTCTTTACACTACGGAACCGTGATTATGAAACCACAGAAACGAACTTTTTTATGTTTATGTCTTCATCGAAGTCATTTTCTCCATGTATTCTGAAATTCTCCAGTTAATCGTCACTTCTGAAGATCGTTTGAACACGTTGAGTGGTATTTATTTTATCTGTATATTTATTGCTTTCAATGTAATTTCGCTTCCCTTAAATCAAAAAATCAATACGAAAAACGTACTAAAAATACTTTACGAATAATTAGAACTAATGTCGATTACACAGCGCACTATGTTGTGAAATTCATTTGAAACAAAATGAGAAACATGTTGACTAAACCAGAGAGATAGGGAAAGGTCAACAAAAAACCTTAACCTGGTGTTACACTAATTGTGATGAGGTTACTTTACACAAGAATCTATTCAGGGGCAATTTACTCGCTGGTAATTTTTTTTTCTCTCCTGGTGTTTCTCGTTATGCAGATCCTTTTCCGGAGATAAAGAACCAACACACCATGACGAAACTTGCTCTAGCCCTTGTTTTTTCTGCTCAAAGACCGGGTTCAAAGTATTCCGAAAGGTAGATAACACTACACGAAATCTAATCGCACGGGAAACAACTCTACGTCATTGAATTCGGTGAATACGTCCAGACGTCATGCCTACAAATCATTAGATTTCCGCTCGATCATTTCAGAAATTTAATAAATGGTCTTTCAAAAAGAATCATAAAAAATTAATAACCATTCAGCTTTTAATCCCTATTTGATTAAACATTATAGTGTTAAGAAAACTGTCGAGTTACATTTTTCCCCAGTGAGTAGCAACAGTGCGCTTCGGACAATCCTCACTTTATTTTTTGTCAATATGGCGACTAAAAAAAACAAATCGTTTTATGTTCTACGCTTCACGTGAATTCCTAATAACCGTTTAGCAAGGCTTTCGCACTTACATGGTGTTGATCCTTTTACACTCCAGAGTACAAGAAGCTGATATTTATTTAAACATCATAATCAACATAACGCATGGGAACTTTATTTCAAAAGTTCGATTATTATTGGAAACTCTAGGAACACCAAATTTCATACTTTTTCAGAACTTACGATATAAAAGATTTTCATGTAATTTATTATGAAATTAGGTCATGAGTTTCGTCCTTAATTAATTAAGACGCTTGAAATTTTTGTATTCAAACCTAATCCCAATTTATTATGAGTTTTTGTATCTGTTACAATAGAAAATTTTCTTTAATTGTTTTTATATTTACCCAGTGAGTTTTGAGAAATCTATTATTTATAAAACGTGTATGTCGAGAATGTAGTAATTAGACAAAAAACTAAGCAATTAGGTGTCAAAATTAAGTGTGGTATTTGGTTTATCATTATTATCTGACCAAAATTGTAAGGTATTTGTTTATATCACATATTTTTGACTGAAAATTGGCTACTTCTTTGACTAATGAGTGTGTTTCGTATTTTTAAATAATATACGCCCTCTACCAAGCTGAACGTGTATAATAAATTATTCTCTCAAACTCTATTTTACTTATCTGACTAAAATATTGATTCAGTACCATTTACAAAATTATTTATTGAATGAAATTTAACCTAAAAAATTATTATAAGTTCTTATATATTCTTGGTAAGCTAATTTAGTATGTTCTTTTCCAGATATCCTTGTTTAATTAATTTAAATTAACTTTAACTGAGCTCTGATTTTATCCTATATATTTGTTTGTAGTCACAATCAAACGAAATATTTTTGTTCTCTAACAAGAAGCTGGAACTTGTAACTGAATATGAAATAAAATTAAGAGAAAAGTTATAATGTGGCGCAAATTAGAACGTTTCTTGGGGGCCAGGGTGGATGTCCCAATTACCATTTGTATAAATATAAATTGATTCACAATATGATGTAGAGATATAGTAATTCATTTTAAGCTAATTTAGTTAACCCGCGTGACTTCGTTCGCGCCGAAATAGTTCTTTTTATTTTCCCCTAAAAAGGAAACAACACCTTTCTCGACCTTCCGCATCCCCCCTTTTCAATTCCCTTCCTATGCTATTAAAGGAAAGTTGCCTGTTTCAGGATCACCCTCATGTAGCATGTTAACCCAAAATATAAAAATGAGGATGAAAGAGGAGCCTGTGGGGAAAGGGAGGCCCGTGGGAGTTTTCTCTCGCAGGTAATTCCCCCAGAGTGACTGCGGGGCTCACATGACTATGTCGAGAATGCCTCGGTCTCTCTGTTTTTTTTCAAGTTCTCATATGCCAAGTTACCTTCACCTATCTTTGGAGGTTTATGTACTGGGGTCGAAGACCTTGGGCATAAGGAAGGGTTGTCCGCTGATCTCATTAGATAAGTCGGCCAACTGCCTCCTAAAAGTGAATGCTGCGACCCCACAGCAATAGTACCCAATGCCCGACGTACGTGACGCAGGTTTTCTAAGATTTTCCCTGCATCTCTTTAGGTGAAACACCGGATCCTTAAACTATATATAGGGTATAGTCAACCCTTGGCTACCTTGCTCTACCTTCAGCATTCCCCCTTTTCAATTTCCTTCCTATGCTATTAAAGGAGAGTTGCCTGTTTCAGGATCACCCTCATGTAGCTTGCTAACCCAAAAAGTAAAAAAAAGAGCGATTCGGGCAGCAATTCAACGAGTTTATAAATATTTATATAAATATCTTCTGAACTCTGCAAGATATCTAAATGAAACTTACACGATAATTTAAGTTAAAATTCCTGTTTCAATCCCTGAAAATTTCATTGAAATCCGTTAAGCCGGTTAGAAGCAACCCGAGTCATTTCGAGATTTTAACGCACGTTAAGAAACGAAACCTTTTCGTAGAATTGAAAAAAATATATATTATTTTAATATCATTATTGAAATGAAATATTCACTAATATTAAAGTTAAATTGCTTATTTTTATTAAACCCTCAAATTTTCATTGAACTTCCTTGAGACATTTTGGAGCCTATTCGAGACTAACATACGGACAGACACTTCAGTTTCATTTATTGGTATAGTTAACGCGTTATAATAATAATATAAGACATGTGGTATCAGGGGAGTCAAGTCTCACGGGCTACATATTTATAGGTAACGTTTACGAGAAACCCATTTAAAGAGAAGTTGAATAAGGCACGACTTTCATTAAGCAGAGCTATCAGGTGTGGAGATCGGCTCAAGGCAACGCCTCGTAAAGTCCAGTGGCGAAGTACTGCGTCTCGTGTCGTTTACAACTCTGATATGCAAAATACCGACGTTTAAAACCTGTTGTTTCATTTAAAGGGGTTCGCCGTGTTATTGGACTCGTTTCACTCTGATTCAGATCGTTTCAAGGCCATTTGTGCAGAAAGAAGGGATGCAGTTTGAATCCAGTAAGTATTAGAAACTGTAGCTTGTGGTTTCTTCACTCTGTAACTTACATTACTGCTCCATTATATAGGAGAGTTTTCCAATCTGGCCATTTAAATCAGTTTTATAACCGTCAAAGTATTTCTTCGGTTCATAGATTAATATCATTGCACTTATAAGCAATTTACACCTAATATCCATTCTTCTTAGAAGCCATGAAACTAGGCGCTGAAGAATGTGATTCGATAAATTATAGGTGAGCCTTAGTTCAGGTGGATTACTCTCGCACCTGACGGGAAGTCAACTGTAATAAATCATATGGGAAAGAGTATCACGTATCAAGTGGAATTCCCGGGTTCAACTCCCGGTACTGAGGCAATTTTTCCATTCCTATCGTTTCAAGACTGAGTTTCATATGGTGGCCTTTCTTCTGCATAAATGTACAAAAGAACTATGAATATTTTATTATGTATACATACGAAAAGAAATAGGAAGCCGTCTTAAATACGCCGTAGGGACAACGAAAAGACAGGTTGGTGTAGTCAAGAGAGCCTGACGTAAACGATAATATTATTCTTAAGAACATCGCTATGTGTAAAGCTCTTCGGGAAACCTCGGAAACTCTCGGCTTTATCTTCTCCAAATAAACCACGTTGCAGAAAGTACACATCAAACCAGTTTTAAAAATATCAATAGTGGTTGAAGGTTTAGTGTTACCTAATACTTCTTTAACCGTAACGTAATGAAGAAGATGCATGGTTACTACATAAAATACTGTGGGAGCTATCGAAATTAATATCAGCCTTTTGCTTCCATTAAACCTAACCTAGCAGTTTTAATTCAATAGATTCTAAACACATTTTAAATGGAGGATCCGGAATATAAAAGAAGACGCACGGCTAATGAGCGGCTGGCTATATTCAGGGCTAGATAATCCCTGAATAGGATTCGGAAGAATCAAGCGAATTTAATGGATGATCCGGTAGGAAGAAGAAGATGCATGTTACGGCAGCAAAATTATGAGTAAATACCTAGAATTGCGCAAAAACACTGTGAGTTATAAGGCGCTCTAAGATTTCCTTTAGCCGTTCCTAAACCGTTCATCAAGAGATTACTGTAGAATGAATTACAATAGTGGAATAATGTAAATGAATTCCTGGGCATCGCCGGCCAGCCAACTAATTTATTATATTCTTACGAGTTGTATATACTGACAGCGGCATACCACTATTTTTTTCGGCACTGGAACCAAAACTGGAAACAACATATTTCTTGGGTCAATGTTTGAGAATAGGTTTTACACTTCCAAGTTGCAGTAATAAAAAGTCGAGTTAAAGTGCACCACGGCATACTCCCACTAAAACATCAGGTAAGTTGACTCCCGCGCACCTCACTTTGCGTCGACTAGCTATTTCTCTTCAATTATATTTATATTACTGAAATGCTTTTACGTATCTAAAATTGTTTGTATTCAGATAAGCCTGGTTTTTAATCATTTTTCTCGTAACGTCTGGATCATGTACCAGTTGAAGAATGCACGTTGTTATTGTAAATGAAAAATTATTCATTTTCCTTTCAGAAATATATTTGTCCTTCTTAATTATATAAAGCATAATTTCATATATGGTAAGGACAATATCGTAAGCGAAAAATGTTTCATGTCACCGTGTGTGTGCCAAGTTAGAAGTTAGTTGGCAATCTCACAGTCTAGACCACATGGTACCTCTTCAACGAACCTCTTGTCTCAGGGAGAAGGTATTTTGTAAATTCCCTTTAGATTGAAGCTTTTAGGATTGTCGGCGCGAGAGGGGAAAAAAGGACATAAGCAAGTTTCGTCACGGTAAGTTGGCTTCTTATCTGAGACTGCGAATTAGCATAACAAGGAACACTAGAAAAACGTTTCCACTCGAAAATTGTTTCTGCTTTGTTTGCTAATGGTGGTAAATCAGTCAAATTAGCATTGTGGAAATGGCAAATGACGCATGTTTACATGCTAAAATAATTTGATTGTGTTCTTCTTTAATGTCAAAAATTTATCAAACATTGAGCACTGAAATTGGGCTACGGGAAAAAAACTCTAGAAGATAATAGAAGACAAGTTTCAAATGTAATTTTCAGAGACAAGGATTTTTGTTCCCAGTCAGTTTCAGTTTCATGAAACACGATTTGCTGTGCATTATTTACAATTGGAGAGGCAAGATCGTTCGGAAACCCAGTTCTTATATACTCTAAATATTAAAATTCTATTGAATTCTACTGCGGCGCTGTTTTATCATTCCATGTACGACGTGCATCGGTGCAAGGATTGCTTCTGCACGGAAGACAAGTAATATAATATAATATTGTGCCTAGTGTTCAATTATAATGATGAATATAATTACATTGACGAGTCATTTTACATTAAATTCTTAGGTATATAAATTCATTAGGATATGTGGTGTAATATTAATTTAATCTGTATTCAAAATTCTGTATTTAGTTTATTGATGTATCCCATTTCCTCCTTCGAGGACTAATGAAAAAATAAATTTATATATCTAAAAACCTTTTGTCAGTGTGTCAAAATGTATGTCCCACCTATAAGCGGCCAAACTACTGGTCCGAATTTAACCAAATTTGGCATACGTGTTCCTTATGGCCCGAAGCTACCCATGATCTTTATATATTTTTTAAATATACAAAAGTTATATATGTGAAAAAAGTGAAAAATATTTTTTTGAAAAGTTTTCATGCCCCATACGCGCATTGTGATTTTATAAAGTCCACGCAGGTTGCCTATATTCTTGATCTGAAATACTATATATATATATATATATATATATATATATCTATTAAATCATTAATATTAAGCTTCGTAATTAATTTATCGTTGACAGAGAACTAACACCTTAGAAATAATAAACTTCTTTGGAACGTCTATATGTTGTATAGGCAAATTAGTGTCAGGTAATTTTCAATATTTAGTAATTACTCATTTGTAAAGGCAATTAAAATATTATGCATTGGGTAGTGACATTCATCACAGGTAAAAGTATTAAATTAAATTAACTTTAATAACAAAAATACTGTATATGAATGGAAATAGTGAAAATGTCACATAACCTTAGTTTTTTCACTTTTTGAATGTGTTTTATCGTTGGTTTCCGCCTCTAGCAAAGTCCGTACTCAACTTGAAGAAACGAGTAAGGCTTTATTATCTGTCTCGCCCAGTCCTATCAGAAGATATCTTTATTTCTAAGGTGGAGTAAATCCCATACCCCCTGAGCTACTAAACAATAAAAAACTCAAATTTTGAACCCCTTTAACTTTAGATCCCTGTAGTTCAAAAACGGAGGATTTTTAAATATTCTGGACACGTGGCCGATTAGAAATTCAATTCGCTACAATTTTAGTCAGTCTTTTTCTTCTCAGACCTCAGGAAATGTGTTAATATGACATCTCTCTCTAAAAAAATCAACAATTTTGATGATTTTTCACCATTTACGCAACCTAGGATTAAAAATAGGATGGATTTGACAACAGAAATAGTAGATTGTAGTGTTCCGTCAAGTACTATAATCTATTATCGCATTCCTGCTCTATTATTTACATGAGCCCGAGCAACTACAGATAGTCTATATTTATATATTTTTTGTTTTAAAATTAATGTAAGGAAACTCCTGTAAACAGCTAATTCTGTTTTAAATTCCAACTGTGTTTCAAAGTGGGAGTCAGTAAATTAACAGAAAGTTTGCGATTGGATATATGTTCTTTAAATTAGATTCTTTGACTATCAAATATTGAAAATATTTTTGTGCATAATTTTGACGTCTTCCATAAATATTAAGTGACACAGTCAGTCTGTTATAAAACTCGTGGTTGTAAATATGGAAAGTCCTAAGGGAAATAAAGTTGAAATATAAGTAGAAAAAAGCCTCCGTCATTCTTTTATACATGGGTATGGTTAATTTGATGAAGATTGGTCCAGCGGAGGAGAAGAGGAGCAGTTTTCACGCCGCGTCTCATGTGGCCATGAACTTCCTGCAGTTTTCGGCGTGTCCTTTTGTTTCCAGTCTCGCGGAAATGATTCGTACGTGCAGCAAGCTGGACAGAGATCGTTCACCGGGAGAAACAGGTTTCCTGCCGAGACATTTCCTAAACGGAAGACTGGAAGAAATCGAGGCTGCCACTGCGTCATCGTTACTGCCTAAAACGTCTCTACAACTTAAGGACGTCGAGATGCGCGGAGTAAATACTTCAACCTTCGTCACGACAGGAAGGGAATCATCACGTAACCGTAATTGAGAGATCACTAGACCTCTTCGTCATGCTACTTAAATTTAAAAATAAAATCTAGATAAAAATAAAATCTTACAGAGGTCAACTAACCTGTTTTGTGTTGTATATTAAACTTAAACAAGATTTTTGCCGGATAAAACGGAAATATTTTAAAACGAAATCCAGGATTTCCGTTGTAACCCTCAATAAACTCTCTCCGTAACACAGAATCTTCGATTTTTTAATTATGATAAAATTATTTGCATTGATTCAAAAATTTAACACCTGAAGAAATTTTTTTCATATGTGGGAGAACTTAAAAATTAGTAGCTAAAACGATGAACGTATATAAATGTGTTAGTTTATATAATGGCTTCTTAACGTATTGACTGTTATGGTATGTATTTTTTAATTTTATAAATGTCATTTGAGTGAAGTATTGAAATTAGAGTGCCTGATATTTGGTATCAAGCATTTAATAAGGTCTACCAATCGGTAGAGGGAACGTTGTATGTTTCAGATAAGTATTATATATTGTCTGTTTAGATTCAGGCCATTTTATTTCATACTTAAAAAATATAGAATGGACTTAAATTATTGTACCAATTCTTTCAATAAACCTAGATGATAGTGTTATATATTATCGAAATAAATGAAAATAGTAACCGTTTCACAGTCGATAAAAGTTACAGAACCACATTAATGTACGGCGATAAAATACGTTAAATTATTGGCGAGCTTTGATAATATAGATTTGTCAATGTTTAATCTTGTATATTTTAAATACATAAATAATAATACGAATATGTTTGATTAGCAATTTATGTTGTCGTTTGTTGCGTCTTTGTAGACAATTTCACTTAATAAATTTAAAGAAGTTGTCTAGTCCTTTAACATAAAATTATGCCAATCCATATAACATATATATAGAACTAGACAATTTCCTTTTTATGCAAACACAGTTAATAAATTGTATATTATAATTATGCGAATACTGTTGCAAGATAATGAAGTGTGATCCCTGCATCTCTTTTAGATGAATCACCGGGACCCTTTACTTCTTGCTCTACCTTCCACATCCCCCTTAATTCCCTTCCTATGCTTATCCTGTTTCAGGATGACCCTCACGTAGCCTGCCCTCCCCATCAAAAAAATACAGACAATTCAGAAGTTTCATTAGACTAGGAAGATTCATCCTCAAAAAGTGACACTTCATTAGGTGCATGACGAAAAATTTTGTTTGGAACTCTCATTTTTATCATTAATTACATACATATCATTCTAATTCATCTATTACAAACATGAAGTTTATTTATGTCTCCTTTTGTATTTGAAGTAGTCACTTATTTGAAGACAAAATAAAAAAATGTCTGACTTGTCAGTAAAAGCGGTCTTTTGATTTATGTTTACATAATTTTTAACAGACATAAATAAGATAAATATTTTTTAATTCAATCAACGAAAACATTATTACATGAATTATTTTTTCAAAAGACTTGAAAGGAACTATGAAGTGGTACAGTAACGGAACAGTCAGCCAGCTGCCTCCTACGCCGGTTCAGGCATGAAGAAGGGAATTCTGCGACATCAGAGCAAATCCCTATCCCGTCATCGGAAAGGCGTAGGACAAGATCCTAAATCCTGACATATATGATGCAGGTTTCCTACGGTTCTCCATGCATCACTATCAGGTAAATACCGAATAGTATCCTTAAATTCATCAGAAAAAAATGTTAATTCAACTCTCTTATTTTGCTTCATAAAATGTGTACATCACCTGACATGGTGGAGAATGTTAACTAAGTGGGAAAGTTTCTTCTAATGCTCGATATTTTAATAATCATTGTTTCCCATAGAAAGAACATGGAGTTGATTTTAAATGATAAATTTGTTTTTTCTGTTGTCCTCATATTGATACAATTAGAAGATTCTACCCAGCGTAATAATTTAAATTAATTATTAAGTGTGAATCGCATATTAGTTACACGACAACAGAATTTTTTATAGGGAATAATGAAATCAGATAGCTAAAACGGCAAACGAAATGAATGGTATATATTTGCTATATATAAGATATATTCAATGACCAATTCAGAGACAAATTAAAAAAAAATTATTCAACCACAGCATTTCGTCCAAACATTTTAGACTTCAACAGGTAACAATGATACGTGAACAAATTTCTTCAGGTATTTCATTTTTGCAAGGATACAATTACACACAAAAATATATTATTAATCGACGTCCAAATAAAAAAATTAATCACCATGGACTGCATCTTTTGACGGCTACAACCTTTAAGTTTGAGTCTCATTTTTACATGTAGAAGCCAAATTTCTGGACGAAACGTCGTTGTATTTGAATAAAATTTTTAACTTGTCTGTCAAAAGCTTATTTAATTTACCTTTCTGTAAATTTAAAAACAGACCCAAAGTAAAATATTATGACAGTATTCTGCTACGTATTTGACATCTTTCATCACTCAGTTGAATCAAAACCAATGTACTATTACAATTTAATACTTATAAATAAAGACAGACAAAAATTTCTCTGGATATTTTAAAATATGTATGAGTTATAGAAAAAATATTACTGCCTAGTTAGGTAGGTTAAAGATTACAAGTCCAATTTGTAATGATCTATAATAAAATTGGTATAAAGTAGTAAGGATAAATTATTGCCCTAATAGGCAAAGAACTTCACAATATAGTATTGTGGATGAATATTTATTTTAAAAATAGTTTTTTCGAGTGATAAAGTCTTTTCGAAACTTCTCGAGTTTCACTAAAGAGCTTTAGTTGTTCTTATAGTTTCTTGGTTCTGATTCATTCCATTATTTTTATAAGTATAATTGATTTCGGTTCACCTGGGGTAGTATGCATTTTTAAAATCCTCTCATAGTATTATTTCGGTTAATATTATCACATTTTATCTTTAATGTCTCGTCCCATAAGTCCCCACGAATCAAAGTTTAATAGTTTCTTATTTATTGCAAAAATTATAAAAAGATAGTTGAATCCTTTTTTATATAACGGTATATAATTACTATTTATTGAAAGTCACATTAACTGTAATGGTCCTCATTTGGGGAAATCATTTTTTATTGTGGTTTCATCGAATGGAAAATCCCATCTCCACAAAATACACCTGTTTCGTTAAAAAAAGACTTCAATTTAATTATACAGCTGTTTTAGTTACAAAATAAAATAAATTAATTTCTAGTAGGGTGCCCAGCGATGCCCAGGGTATTAGTATTCAAATATAACAGACATTTTACTTCAGTTATGACACTCTTTGTTTCACACGAGCGTTAAAGTAATTGACCCCAAAAAGTATTTATTCGACGGAAATATTGGCCGATTTTGCGTATTAAAAAATTTCCGCCCCATAACCCCCGCCCCTATGGGTGGTAGCCGTGTCTTACCGCGACTTATGAGTCGCAAAGAACATGTGTGCAAAATTTGGTTGGTATTTAGATTTTTACATACGAACACACACACATGCACGTACGAAATTTGAGCTCTTTTCACACATAAATAATGAATTTCATTTATAAGAATAAGGTAGTCGATCCCTTTATTTGGTCTGTTTAGCGCGAAGTAACTTGTAAATATAATGAACGTTTTATTTAAGTAGCAATATATTTTAACTACTTAGAAAAAATATGAAAAAATTTTATTTTATTTTATTTTGTTGAAGATATATCATAATTTTAGAACATAAGATAATAGCTATATAATTTGGTCTGGAAGGACGAAGAATTATATTTTGGAAGGGAGCGAAGGCGCTGGGTATAAAAGAAGAGGTCTAGAAGTCTGCAAACTAAATTATGCATAATCGTGGAAAATATACGAAGATAAAGGTATGAATAGATTTAAGATGTGCAATTAAAGTCTTCAGGAGAAGTTATTCCCCTAACAAGCGACGCGTTTCTCAGCGACATTTCTTCGACATCCTTAAATTACGACAGATTTTCACACGCGACGACAAACCGTTACCTCTTTAAGTTCAAGGCTGAAAATTGCCCCTGTCGCCTGCTGAAATTTGATCGTTGATCGCGACCGCACAAAGTGGGGGACCACAAACTGTAGGAGAGAGGGTTCAACGACCCCGCGGATCTAGCGCGCAGAAATTACGCCCAATTACGTACGCGAAGGGCGATCATGGACCACGGGCGAGGACGGCGATAATTAATTCCTCCGGGTGACAATGGGACCAGTGAGGCATGGTCAAGGACGGTCGGACTGCCTTGTGAATCATAACGACAGCTAACGGCGTCCATCATCCGACGTGGGGAACATCAAGCCTCGTTCTCATCGTCGTTGGGGTCACAACTAATACGCGCGAAACGTTAATAAAATAATTCTGAATGAATATCATTATATTTTACACTCAAAACTGAAATTTTATAAATATATTGATTGATAATTAATAAACCATGGATAGTGCTGATGATAATGCCAAACGTAAGTCAGTGGAACCACACTAACAGTTTTAAGCAGCGTATTCAAACACCGCCGTACATCACGTACTCGTCAAAGAATATTTGCTAACACTACGAATCCTTACCACGGCTTAACGTTTCCATTAAAACCAGAAACCTCAGTATCACTTCGGATGGATAAACAACTTTTCGCTTGTATGGCGGAAAAAAAATAGTGTCAACCACGTTCACAGAGGGAATTAAGTAAGAACAACAATCACGTAAAGGTTATGACAAAAATATGCATTCGCAATGACAGGACTTGGCAGATTTAGGCAAAAGTTAACAAATATTTGAGTCGTTTATTAACCTGAGTCCGCTTGGGTGTGGTTTCATGGTACATCGATACATCTATTTCTTTATTGGCACAGAGTCGTTGAAATACTAGTTTCACTAGACTTTGTGTTACTTCAACATATATATACATTCTATATGATCCTATTGCAGACTTTAATTATTCACGTCATAAGAGACAATTAAGTAACTATTACGAGCCCTGGCTTACAATACTTGTCAAATGATTTTATGACCAATGTAGTTCGAGGAATAGATGAATATTATTGGTAGATATTGATGTAGGCCTTTTCAAAACTCTCTCGGTCTATTAACGATTTACTCAGTCAATATAATGACATTTTTTTCTTTAATGTCCCGTACCGTAAGTCCTCATTAGTCAAAGTTTAACAGTATTTTATTCCTTGCAAAAAATTATAAAAAAAATATTGTGGAAGCCCTTTTTTATAACGCTATATAATTTCTATTTATTTAGAGTAAAATTAACTGGCCCCCATTAAGGGAAATAATTTTTTATTGGGGTTTCATCGTATAGAAACTCAAATCCACACAACATCCAGAGTAATAAATTTTATTTAACGCCTGTTTTTTATTAATAACATGAATCTAACGACCGTCATAATAGATATGAAGAATAAAAAATATATTTTATTAATCATTTATTGACAAGAGCAACGTTTACTTACACGCACACGCGCACGCACACTCTGTCATAGCCTACCTGATAATAGTACAAAAAAAGTACGGAAACATTATTGTTAATAATAAATGCTTAGTAATTTATTTTTTTAAATGTTGCTATAACGGTAGTTAAATTTATTTTATTAAAAGTTATTAAACTAACTGTTCTAACTAAAACAAAATCTGAATTTTTCTATCCTTACCAATCTATTATTAAAGTAACAGAGTTCACATTGTAATAACGGGCTCGTTTTCAAAATCTTCAATATCCAGTAATTTATTTGTGCTTATGAATTTTATGGAGTTATGACAAATTTATTGGGTGAAGTGATTTTAAAATGCTGAGAAATTATTAACAATCAACATAAAATTGTCGTTATCTATTGAAAAGAAAAAAAGGGAAACTTGCAATAAACAACATTTTGGAAGGATAATGAATCTGCTGACTCTAGATTAAAGCCAGAAGGTCTCGTGAAAACTGTAAACCCCTAAAACTTCTACATATCTTCTCTTTTTTTCCATTATGTAAACTTCAGTGAGAACTGAAATAAACTGGACACTTGTTCGCATTAGGAACTTAATTATATACTAGACGAACATAGCTGTACGCTGGATCTATAGACCTTTCACTCGGAGACTTTAATGCGCGTATGTGTGTGAATCAGTAAACGGTTTTACACTGAACGCTCTTCATTGTCATCGAGCCAGTACTCCGCGGAATTAAATAAAAAATGATAACACAATTGAATGACACAAAAGAACGGGATATTTTGATTACGGATGGTTTGTAGCTTGGAAAAAAAGTTTGCTACAAGAGAATTGAACATTCCCTACGACCACCAGGACAGGTGATATACGGATCATTTCTAGTATATTATCCTGCGATATAATATTATATTGTAATAAAATATTTATCCATCTAATTATAAATATTTTTAAAAACTGATAACACATGCTGATTTTCATGAACTAATTAATCTTTAACTACGGATTGTCTTCTGTCACACATACGAAAATAATTCTCGTTGCAAAATAACGAAGTAAATGATAAATAATAAACGTATTCACTGTGCAAACATCATCCGAACTGAATTTGCATTATGTCAAACTAAAGACTGATACGTTAACTGATGAGAGGTTACCGAAGATGATATAGATTAGTATCGGTCGTGCGGGTTTGGGTGTGGGCAAGGACGTCGTTACAGGTGCTTGAACTGAGCCGCTGCTGCGGGCGTCTGGGGGCGGCGCACTGTTTTGGCTCACCCAGGATAGCGACATCTAACAGGAAGGGTTTCGCAAGTTAGCTGAAGCAGATGATCTGCCCCCCCGGTACTCACCTTCTGTGTGGATGAGGCGCAGTGTCCGCACCTCAGCGCAGTCTTCTACTTATAGCGTTGGCTCCCCTCCACAAGGCTTCCAGCGCGCGGCCAACAATACTCTGCAGACCACTGGACAACTCATTGTTCCACTCACATTCGCGCATTCGAGGCTCCGAACAGTCCAACGGACAACTTATGTTGCACCGCCTTTTTTCGTGTAACCGTCAAAGCTCGGTGTTCTGCAAGGAAAAAACATCTTTGATTCGATACGTATAAGTTCCGGTGAAAGTAATAAATGTATGTGTGTACTAAAAGTCAAATTATGACTTCATTAGAAAGCTTAGAACCTTCTCCTTCCTTGGCTCTGCAGACCATTCAGGAAAATAAACTAGGTTCGGCAATCTTTGCTGTTAGAATTATGTCAAAGTAAAAAACTTAGTAAAAAAAGATAGGTAAAAACTACTTAATTATACCCACAACGAAAAAGATAGTAGCTGATAGATGCGAACAGGACAGTTTAGTATCCCATGTGTGAAACATTTTTACGAAAATATTATCAAGGAGGTTGGAAGGACAAATAGAATGTGAGTTAGGAGAAGACTAGTTTGGTTTTTAGGAAGAATTTAGGGACAATAGAAGCAATATTGACTTATCACCTATTTTTAGAAGACAGCATAAGAAAAAACAGGCGCTGGTTCGTGGGATTTGTAGATTTAGAAAAAGCCTTTAATAACTGGAGCACACTATTAAGGATTTTGAAGAGGCCAGGTATATAAAATATCGAGAAAGAAGGCTTATCCATAATCTCTACAGAAGGAATTCAGCAGTAATTAGAATTGAAGATCAAGAAAAGGAACAGAAATAAAGAAAGGAGTAAGACAACGTATATATATATATATATATATATATATATATATATATATTAAAATGGGAAATATAAAAGGGATCATACTGAAAGAAATAAAATCCCTATGGTTTATCGATGACATTGTAGTATTAGTGGAGTGAAAAGAAGACTTGAAATTCACAATAAATTGCATGAACGTGGTCCTGGAGAAAGAGTTCAATATGAGGATTAATAGAGAAAAAACCATGGTAAGTATTCCCATTTTACTTAAAGAGCCCCTTTAGTGTAGTTTTTGGTGAAACCTGACAACTCTTTTCTTTAGATTAAAAACTTTATCTTCCCTGATGCATTACCCACAAATATTATACCATATGTCAGTAAACACTGAAGGTATACAGAAAAAACTAATTTTCTTGTTGTTCTGGTTGTATTCAGTCCTAAGACTGGCCTGATGCAACGCCACACTACATACGGACACTTTCCTTAATGATTTGCTAAAACACATGTTTATATTAGCCACTGGCAAATTCCTCTTTTCTGCGAAAGCCTTTCTTTTCTATCTACCCTAATTCATATGTCCACGATACTCCTACCATCCCTAATTATTTCTTTACCCAAGTAGCAGAACAACTTTGAAAGTATCCCATCCCAATCTAACGCCCTTTATTATTCTGCTGTTTCCCATACTACACTCAATTACCTTGGTTTCCTTTCTATTAATCCTCATGTTGTATTCTTCCACCTGGACCATGTTTTCCAAGTATTCTTCTGACTCCCCTAATACTACAATACCATCCGCAAAGCGTAGTGTTTTCATTTCGTCTCCTTGCAGTATGATTCTATTCATATTCAGTTTTAACTTTCTTCGTCACCTGTTCTATATATATATATATATATATATATATATATATATATATATTATTCACAATTATATTAACAGTAAATTCCTTGCCTGTGCTATCCTACTCTTTATGTCTACTATACTTCTACCATCTCTAGTTATCATGCTTCCCAAGTAGCAGAATTCCTTAACTTCCGTCAAAATATCCCTTCCCAATCTAACACCCTTTGTTATTCCACTGTTTCCCATACTACACTCCATTACCTTTTTTTTCACTCTATTAATCCTCATATTGAACTTAGATTTTTTATCAGGTATAAATAGGTCTAACTCGTTACAAATTTTTGAAAAATATGAAGACGAGCAGAAGTTCAAGCCTTTTTAGGGAATTTGGTTAAGCTCGATTTACGATCTTTTATTGCCTGGAAAAGCGTAAGGTGTAATAGAGGAGACTCTTGCGGGATGTAAGGTGTTCGATAAACACTTTCTGATTTACACAAGAAACATTTTAAGATGCTCTTTCAGCTTTGTAAGAAGGTGGAAATGTTTTTAATGATACATAAACATAAACTCAAAGATAAATAGCTTATTTTTACCTGCTCAAAGGATTATCATTTATCATTTCCAAAAACTAATAATATATTCAATGCTGTATAGATAAATGTAAAAGCTCATGTAAAAATTTTGTTTACTTTGAAGGATCTAAATTAAATTACGTATACAGTTTTCTTGTTTGATCAATTAAAATAGTAGTCTAACAGTCAATTTCCCTTACCGAATTTCGTGTAAGGGACGGATTATAAGAATTCTTAGCGATAAAATTAGTTCAATGTTAGATATTATTTCTATGTGCTGGGTGTGTTCTGTGATTTTTCTTCTGTTTGAAATATTGGTTATTGTATGGCACTGAATTGTAAGAACCATACCTGTAAATAATTTACGGTATTTAGATTCCAATGGGAAATTGGGTTCAGAATAGCTAACGTAATAGATGGCAGCTCACAGAGCATTCCAAATACTGTGCAGTTAGTTTTTTTTCTTGTATATACGTTGATATTTATATACACTCTTCATTTGCAAAACTGTGAATTCATTTGTTTACTTGTCGGAGTTGGAGACTTATTTCCATGGCGTGACGTGTTTCAGTTCGTAAAAGTTTATAAAATAGTGTCCGAAATACTTATAATACATAATAAACCGATACTATACCAGAAAAGTGTAATGTTGTTTAGTACGCCATACACTACATGGCTGACGACAAGATGGCGGCTCAATAGGAGCATTGTATATATTGACCTTGTAAGTACTTCAATAGCTATATGGTACAAACACCAAGAATTTTCTCCTCGAATATACATTCAAGAAATAATATTTGAATTTTTATGCTATGGCCTAACAGTATCCCAAACTTTACATGTTATTATTCTCAGATTGTTCAATAAATTTAAGACAATATTTTAAAAGTAATTGTAGCATTCCCAAAAAAAACATCTTTTCGATTCTACAGTTCACCTTCTGTCGTTCTACACTACAAATTTGTGTTTTCCATATATAAAGAGTAGTTTTAGAACTCTATTAATGTTTACCAGGAAAAAATGTAGGTTTATTTTATAAAAGGGAAGGGAAACCTTTTTTGAGAACGGGCCAACTACAAATTTCTAAAATTTACCCGGTCCGCATATAAAAAAATTGTAAAATAATAACAGTAATGGATGACACACATATTAGCCCTTTATTAACAGAATGAATAAATCGACAACTCTACAAAGAAAAATAAATAAAGATGCAAATACTATACTAAAATTGGCAACAATAGTTACTATGGGGAAAAAGTCCTAAAAAAATTTAATGAAGAGTTTGGAAATGCTTCTTTGCAACCAATTGGCCCATATTTCCAAATATACACAACACACCTTATACAGCTTTTCAAGATAACTTCATTCACTAATATTGGCTGTCGCTTTTAATTATTTTCATTAAAAAAAATAATAGCCTGCCGACATGACTAATTCGAAAAAGTGTCTCGATTTGCAGTTCAATGGTGAATAATAGTTGATAATTTTGTTATAAAGCATTCTTAGTCGACATTCTGAAATGTTCTTTCGTTTCACATTTGTCCATTGGCTCGTTGCAATGCAGCGTCTTATCTCTTTATCGCTTGTTTTTTTTAATTTTTATAATAATATTACACAGGAAAACATGCATAGTTAATATGTAAACGTCAATGATAAAGCTTAGGTGGACCGCGGGTTGCTCACCCTTGCTTTATAACTTTCCCATTACGTGTCGTTTCTAATCTTCTTTGTTAGCTTTAAATATATTTTTTCATACTTCACTGGTTCATGAACAATTTACAAATTAAGTTTTCACAAACATAGTTGGAAATATATCAGAATTATTATTACAATTTGTCTTTAAACAGAGGCATATTTTTCATATTTAAAGTAATACATAAGTGTTCAGGGCAATCATCTGTTATTTAGAAGATAATGTTTTAATAAATAAATTAAAAGCGTGGAATTTTGTTTACTGTTAGTATCTAGTGATTATTTATTATTCGCAATATGTAACGGAGCGGCAGTCATTAACAGTTTTTTGCGTAGGACAAACAAAGAGGGCATCAAAAACTCGTCTAACATAACATACTTCCAGTTTTAAAAAGCCTAGTGACAAAAAATTATGTTCTAAATAAGTAACTACAGTTTTGATTGTAATAATGTTACAATACTGCATTCTGAAACTATAAGTTATGTGAGAATAATACATGAAATGTTACATATAAAATCCGATTATTCATCAATTATTGTTAAAACTGATACAAATAATCTAAGCACCAAAAAATTATTTTTGTTTTCCTTTATGTACATATTTGTTCATATACTTCTTCTCAAATGAATATTAATATACATTACATGAGATCCACAGATTATGTGAGAAACGTTGTGTAAATAGTTATTTCTTTTAAATTATTCATTACTGACTTTCTGGACCATAATATATTGTGAATTTCAATCATAGTTACATCAACGTAAGTTATTTATTATTGATTATTTATGGTAAATAATTAATTCATAGGGTTAATTAGTACTTATAAAAATGTTGCGCAACGTAATGGATATAACACCACAGTAAGTAGAATTGATATTTAAATGCCTCTACATTATGAGGCGTTTCATGTTGTCAAGGAGGAGTTTTTAGTAATTGTGACTGTTTTTTATTAAAATTTAATAAACCATCATTTAATTTATTTAGTTGCAAAGTGTCACGTTTTATATTGAGAGTAAATTTTGGCTATGTTCTTTGTTTTTTTTGTTGATTTAGTTTACAGACAAGGACCTCAATGGATGGTCGAAACGTCTCCGTTTTGTGTTAAAGTCTGTTATACACGTCATATACATTATTTTATTACTACATTAGTTAATGACTGCAACAGAGATTAAGTTTATAATTTATGATTTCTAAAAAATTACTTGCATTACAAGAGGGGAAACATGATTTTAAGTACGAGTTATTTCACACAGAATGGTAATTTTATGTATAAATTGTCGATCAGGCGTTATTCTGTTCACAAATTACTTGAAATTCTCCAATATCAATTTCTTACGGGAAGAGGAACGAGTACGAAATTTATATTTGATAATACTTTTGCTTTAGAAAGATCTTTTGTTTTATGACACAATCTTCTCTGTGATTTCATCAGAATAGCCAGACACTTTACTTCCTTTCCCTCTCGGGCGTCATTAACAGATGACGTGCAATAGTCATGAGGAAACAAGGATTATTGATGAGTTGAAACTATATGTTTACAACAGAGCAGGATGTTTCTTATAAGTTTGTGCAAGCGGAGGAAAACCGAGAACAGTTTTTACTGTGACCTTTTAAGAAAATAGATTATTTTTCACTAGATAAAGTTTTGAAATAAATGAGATTGTTTGCTGCAATACATCAGTACCTTTTGACTTGTTTGAACTATGATTGAATTTATAACCAATTTTAATATTTACAGATTTTCAAATGGTATCATAAATGTAACATTAAAATTTCCATCTTTCGTGTTGTTCCTGTCGTAATCAGTCCTAACCCTGGTCTGATGCAATCCTCCATGCTAACCAATCTTGCTCAAGCCTTTTCATTTCTAAATAGCTAACATATCCTCCCTATTCTACTTAGCGTATTCCATCTTTTGCGTCCCTCTTCTGTTCTTACCCCACACACTTCCATGCTAATTTTTCAATACGCTCATGTCTCAAAACATGGCTTATTGATCCGTCCCTCCTCTTGGTCAATGTCCTCCAAGTTGTTCTCTCTTCCCCTATTCTGTTTATAAATTCTTGGTTAGTTACCCTACCCCCGTATTCGATTATCAGCATTCTCCTATAGCACCACATTTCAAAGGCTTCTATTCTTTTCATGTCTGCAACTCCTACTGTCTACTTTTCGCACCCATATAACGCCACGCTCCATACGAGCATTATTAATAACGATATCCTAATGTTCATACTTACATTAGCCAAGTAAATTCCTCGTTTTTGCGAAAGCCTTTCTTGCCTGTGCAATCCTTTATGCCTACAATACTCCTACCATCCCTAGTTACTATGCTTTCCAAATAGTAAAATTCCTTAACTACTTTAAAATATCCCCCCATCTAACCATGTTTGTTATTCCACTATTTCCCACACTACACTCTATCACCTTTGTTTTCCCTCTATTAATCATGTTGTACTCTTCCTCCAAGTCCTTTTCCGACTCCCTGAACACCACAATATCATGGGCAACCCTTACGGTTTTTATTTCTTTTTCTTGCATTTTGTTTCTCTTTCAATATTCGTTTTTAACTGCCATAATCGCCTGTTCTATATATAAGTTTAACATCATGGGCGACAGACTGCATCCTTGTCTTACTTCTTTCTGGATTTCTGCTTTCTTTTCTTGCCCTTCAATTCTAATTCCTGCTGACTGCCATCTGTAGGGAAAGATAAGCTTTCTTTCTCGATACTTTATTCACGTCCTCTTCCAAATCCTTAAAGTTATCAAATGTTTTTTTCTAAATTTACGAATGCCGTGAATGTTGGCCTGTTTCTTCTAATCATGTCTGCTAAAATTGGACGCAGAATCAATATTGCTTCTATTATTCCTACATTATTCCTAAAACCAAATTGATTTTCTCATAACTCACATTGTATTTGACGTTCCATCCTCCTATATACTATTTTCGTTAATATTTTGCATGCATGAGATACTAAAATAATTGTCCTGTGCTGTTCGCAACTGTCAGCCCCAGTCTTCTTTGGTATAGGGATAATTATGTTGTCCTTAAAATCTTCTGATATTGCTTCTTCGCCGGATGTTCTTATCAACTCCACCCGAATCTCATCATTTCCTGGCGCCTTAAATTTATTATAATCTTTAAAAATAAATTATTTACACGTTCGTCGAATTCTTATCGTTGCACCTAATGCCTAAATTGCCCCTCTATATAATAAACTTACAAATAAATACTGCCTGTGACACGGAAATTATTCCCAAATTCTGTCCCTTCCAATAGGAAGTCCCACAGTCTTTGGTTTTAATTTTTCTATCTGATCACCGGGGTTTGAGCTCCTAAACCACAGGGGTCGACTCTTCTTAAAATCTGCGCCGCAGGTTACTGTACGACGTTAGAGAGACGTACGCCTACATTCCTCTTCGCTCCGAAAACAACCGTAACCGATCTGTACTGAATTCGAAGCAAGCCATCAATTTCTGTTACTTTACCTAATATTTTCGGGAATAATTAATTGCGACGTTATATATTTAATATTTTACTTAGTACTATAACAGTATTCTAATTTAATATCATCAATGTCTATGGGCTAAACATAACAATTTTTCTGGTTCTACTTTTGGAATCTGTAGCCGGTTGCAATTTTTTCCTGTTTCATTTAATTAATTTTTATTTGGCTTGACGAGAGTTCATGATCGTTTGGTTTCTTGCATTTAAATTAAGAAGCGTAATAGTAATAGTTTGTTATGGGTCACATTTATAAGCTGAATTTTCTAAAAAATATTTTTTATTTCTAAATTATTAATTTCATTATATTAAAGCATACGAAACGTCTTCCTAAGTGCGGAGTATTGTTAATATCTAATTTTCTTATTTCCAGGCTGTGACGTGTAATGCGGACTGCATGGAGACCAGGCGCGGAACTCATTGAAGAGTCTAGATAATGAAAGTCTTGTAAATATCGCTACCGTTCCTACAGAAACCGTTTCTCTCATGGTAATATATAAACTAATGTTCATTTTTGGTGAAAATGTCACTTATTACTCGAAGGTTACAAGAAATTAATTAAAATTTACATTAATCAAATAAATTAAAATATTACGTCTCATCCAATTTTGTGGACTTCTTCAGGTAACTACACAAAAATTATAAATTCAAAATTAATTTCGAATACATAAGAATATATTAAAATATACATTGCATTACAAAGTGTATACAACATTATGTCTTACCAGAAAGTTAATTTTCTATTAGTATTTTTAACGAAATTTAAATTCTTAATTGATTTTTTCTTGATCATTTTATCTGATGTATAGTCTCCTGAAGAAGTCCACAGAGTTGGGAGAAGCTTAATATTTATATTAATTAAATAGTAATAAAATTATTTGCCGACTTATTGGCCGTCTTTTTATTTATGTTAATCTTATAATTTGTAGTGAAGAGAAGTCTGCTACATTGACCAAACTATGAGGTCAGTAATTACACGTATCACAAAACAATTGTCCAATATCAAACACCAAAATGTCAGACAATCTGTAGATTCGAAAAATATAAATTCAAACATTCATTTGGATAGAAAAATGCTAAAAGTTAGATGCTGATACCAGATACCATTGTCTTCGTAATACTTTATATTAAATGTAAATCACTGCAATTAACGTACAAACTGAAACTACGAAAAAAAATAGCTGTGATCCTGTGGGTTAACTTCTTTGTTTGTATTCTACTTTTGCGTTTAATTACGTTTGAGCTTTGCTTTTTACTTTGTTTCCTGGTTTATGCGGTGAATCGTTCTTGTAACTCAGTGGTAAATAGATTGATTATGTATTAATTTATCAATTATTTCAATCAGTCGGTAGCTCAATTACCGGTTTATGAGTTTCAACTTTATTTGCATTAAAATATTCCGTAGGCGTATAATATTGCTTCTCTGAGCCGCAAATAATTAAAACATATTTTAGCGTTATAATCAATTTTTTCACTAATAACTTTTCGGATGAAATTGAAAATATTGTATACTTCCGAGTTTTCAAAAAAGATAGTTTCTGATCTTATAACCTTATAAAATTATAAGGCTAAATTTATGTACAGTTGAATAATTTTATAACGAACACTTATCTAATTATTTTTAAGTGAAATTTTATTTATTGCATTTTAACTATTGTTTTACCGTAACGATTTAGACTCATTATATGTTAAACGGGCTGTATTATTGACGTTGTCTTAACAGTCGTAATTGATGTGATGCGTGGAATAGCGGCCCACTGCAGGACAGAGACATTTTTATTGGTGTAGCGGTTCTATGTTTTTGATTAACGGTAATAGCTTATTCGATGAGATTTAAAAATTTCCAAAATGAACGCCGCATGCGCACGGTAGATAGATCAGATCGTGATGAGTAGCTGACGTGTAAAATGTTTAACTAACACTTTTCCGCTGGGCATCGATGTGTGAGAATCGTTGTACAATTTTACGTTCGAACTAAATTGTTTTATTAAATCTCATAACTTTTGAACAGTCCACTGCTATTTCAGTGCTAAGATCAATTGCCTCTAATGAATAGTAAAGCGGAGTTTGGATAAGTTCAAGGAGTATATTCAAGATAACGGGTCATAAGGTACATAAAATTCCATTGTATATCTAATGTAAAACATGATTTTTATTTCACTCAAAACAAAACTACCTCACCAAACAATGATGGTTATTTATTGTCCATTAATTAAATTTAAACTCGTTCAATGTGATATATCCTCACATATTTATGATTCTCTTTTCTTGTGATATATTTTGGTTGGCATAGTTCGTTTCTGGTTCAAAGAAAGGGAATTTTTACGTTGTATGGTTTTATATTGTTTTTTAGTTTCTTAATACATGTGTTTAAGTTTAAAGAAATTTTGTGCGATTAGGGGCCAACCTTTAAGCATTCCATTTCCCGTAAAAAAGTGTTATGGCAGCCTTGTATCCAGACGACAGCTGGGTGTAATCAACTGAGGACCTCATCGATATTAATTATCGTATTATATATTTAGTTAAAGCATATTCAAGTAATAAGTTTTATTCGAGTAATTAATGACCTTTAAGTCTGGACCGTGTAATGCATAAACTATGTAGTGTCATAAAAATAACAGCTAAAGCCGAAAACTACTTTGTTTTTAAATTTGGACAAATGCTTGGAAAACAGTGTAAATTTTTTAATTGGTGTCTGCATAAACCTACAATTTTAAATTATTTTATTCAGTTTTATAATTGATTATTATATATTTATGCCATTAAAAGAGTAAGGTATAGAATGAAATGAAGTGTAAGTCAGAGTCCAAGACGTTGAAATTACTGTCGATTACTTTGAGGAGAAGCACTGATATTTCTCCATGTTGTCGCATACTCGTCGATTCTGAGCTAAGCAAAGTCCGTTACTAACGGAACGCCCTGACACCGCCCGCTGTTTTGACACAAAGTTTCTAATCCCCGGTTCACGGAAAAGAAGAGGATTCCAATGAGATACCTTGACTTAATAACATATTCAGATAATCCCTCGCTGTTTCCTACTCCGAGTTCCCATTCCCAAAAATGGTTCTGCGTATCGCATAACACATGATTTAATGTGGGATCGTTTTCCACTAAAAATTGGACCTCAAAACCTTTTAGCGACGACTCATTACCTAATCTAAAACTGTAAAATGCGGAAAAGCATAAGCTGTATTAGTGGTAGGTGCCAGCATCTGATTTACATCGAGTCAAGGTCCCTGTCGGAATGCGAAGTCAATCAGTAGTCTGGAGGGACAAGTCGTAAATTACGAACGACGGAGATTCTATCTAGACTATTGCATCCAATACTTACCAGCGTCAACCTCAACTTATCTTACAACGAGTATATTGCACAGTGAATCATGTAAACTTGACATCTCAGCAAGTGTTCCAGATCATTCATTTTTAGTTTATTTAACAGCTGTCCACATTGAAGACATATATTTATATATTAGTTAACTTTTCAAAAGGTGCGTACTATTAATATTCTATTTAAAGAACTATGTCTTGAGATAATTTCAGGTAGATGTGAAAAATATAACAATGAATTTTAACAGTTCGCATGAACGCACGTAACTTACATACTGAATAACAACAATCAAAATTCAAACGTTAATAGGCGGCTTGATTTAATAATTGATTGTCGTATTATAAACAAGGACAATTGTATGTTGTGATAAAACGTTTCAGCATAATTCATCGCAGCCGACACCAGGTGATTCGTTCGCCTGGTGGGTGTTACAATAAACATTCACCCGGTTGATAAGACGACAAAAATATATTAATCCTGTGGATACGAATAAATTTTTAGAATAAATAGTTGAGAAAAGAATTCATAATATTATGACAAAGCTATAGGAAATAATAAAATCACTGGAAATATCTATAATATAATATATGCATATATACTATATAATATCAATAATTTCCTTCGGAGGCTGCAACGAAATCCTCTTCAATCAAAAGAGATTACCTTTATAATTGGGGTGGAGCCAAACATGCACCCTACTTACTGCTGTTTGGGGACTCGTCACAGCCAGGTGTCCCGCAGTCTTATGAATTTTAGAAAACTCAGACCGGCGCCAAACTGTCTATGTTTTATTACCCTGCCTTCTTCTGTTCCTCTCGAATGGTCTGCCTTTATTTTTGCACCGCCAATTCAATAATTCATTATATTTTACTATTACGAAGATCCGGTGGCAGTTGTTGCCGCAAGGGTTGTGACCTTGAATGACGAATTATAGGGCTTGAAATAATGGGCGGATCGAACAACGTGAGCCACGAGGGGGCGTGAGCTTGAGAGTAGTATTCAGTCCCCCCCTGCCAGAAATCTTCTTATTTAATACAGACTATAGTTGGAGCACTCTGCTCACATATCAGATGAAATATTCAAAGTGACCCTATTTTGGCTTAAACCAAACAGATGCTCTTCTTCGCACTGAGTTTCGATCTCGATAAAAAATGCACTTTCTTCGTGCAGGATGGTACTCCCGCCCATTTCAGTTTCTCTCCTCGCATACGCATTAATGAACACTTACCTCATCGCTGAATTGGTAAAGGTTGACCATATTTGAAACCGAATGCGAAGAAAAGGAGCTTCTTGTACTTAATTTTAACATTTAATTGCATATTTTAACAGAGCCATCTAACTATTCAGTTCAAATTCATTCATACTGATCAGATACTGTAGTCCGGATAACTCTGTAAGTATGCATTTCCGGACCCATGTTATAGTACACTTTTTTCTTCTCTCAAAACTAGGAATCTATCCCTGAATTTTGCCGTCGAGTTTTGTTACACACCTTATGTGAGTATGGTCCATATACGGTTTTAAGCGTAAGAAGAAATTTCAAACTAACATGGCACTGCAGTGCGATACTTATTTATGTTATTAAATCTATATTTTCCTAATTGTCTCTACTGAACATAACATACAGTGCCGGGTAAATGTGTCTAAAAAAATTAAAACGCGATTTAAAATACAGCATAGAACGTAAATTCAAACGGCGAGTAGATTTTAATCACCGACCTCTTGTGGTCTAGTGGCTAGCGTCGCTGCCTCAGAGCACAGAGATCCCGACTTCGCATCCTGGCATGGGATTGGGTGTTTGTCACGTCAGGTACACGGAGACTGGGGTTAAGACTACTGACTTGGTATGACTCCAAACTCGGAATGTGTCACATAAGATGACAGTCCGCAGTCGAGACCCTGAATGGGCCGCAAAGCCAAAGAAGAAGAAGTAGGCTATAATCAGAAACATTTTATTTTAGGACTCCAGGTTCACAACGTGGTAAAAATAATGTTGGAATTTATCATAGGATATTTTAACGCTTAAACTATAAAGGATGGAGGTTTATTTCCCGGCGTTTCCGCGTGTTAATAGGGTGGGGCGGGAGGAGCACGATGAATGGGATCGGCAGGGAGCGGAAGGTTGAGTCCTTGGAGGAGCCGGACCTGGAAGCGAGCTGTGAAGAGGAAGCCTCGTCCCCGTCCTTGGCGAGGCGGCCTTGCGCTTGTGTGGGCGGCCCCCGGGTCAGTGGCACGCTTCCGGTGGAAGGCCAAGGCAACAAAGGTCAACAAACGGAGCAACAACAGTGTCGTTGAAGAACAATAGTGGAGAGAAACAGTACAATGTAATATTCCAATCTTACATGGAGTTTGGCGCAATACAGATAAATAAAACCGAATAAATATGTGTATTATTATTATTATTATTTACGTCAGCTAACCTTTAATCAGGAAAAAAGTTACTTTAGCCACACTCGAATATCATTGCATTAAAGATTATATGACAATCCACCCAGTCCTTTGTTAAACAATTAAACGTTCTGAGGAGAAACCTCCAGCAATCTTGTAGGTAAAGTATTACAATCCCTGATGGTCCTGTTTACAAAAGATAATTTCCCTACTACTGTTCTCCGATGTCTTTCTTTAATTTTATACACGTGGTCGTTCCGTGACATAAAGTTTGACAGTTTCGTTTCTTAAGGCTTTAAATTACTACCTCAATGTTGCTCGTCCGTGATATAAAGTTTGACAGTTTCGTTTCTTAAGGCTTTAAATTACTACCTCAATGTTGCTCGTCTTCGCCTGTCTCAAAGCTTCTCTAGGCAAGAATTCGCTTCACCTGGAGTATGAAATAATTTTGTTACCTTTTTCTAAACTTTTTTCCAATACGTGTACAAGTTCACACCTATATGGCACCCAACACACCACTCCATACAGTAGAACAGACCATACTAATGATTTAGCAGCCATTAGCTTAGCCTTCCTTTAGCTCTCCATTTACGAAGTGCAAAGATCTCCATTCCCTCTTTGCTTCTGCTTACCCCAGTTTAAATTTTTCCTAATTGTAACTCCCAGATATTACAGATTTAATCATCCGGTATTTCATCGTCACCGAATCTGTAATTTGCTGTCGGAAAAAGTTCCTAATTTTTGAAAATGAATTTATTTTCATCTTTTAAAACAGCGACCATCGATAAATTATGTTTAAATCCTCCTGTTGAGTAACTACATCTTCATCATGATTGGAACCTGATATAATATTCTGACAACTTTTTTCTGTACATCAAAATCTTTGGCCTTCTCTGATGTATTACCCCTGAATATTATACCACAATGACATATGGTATAATATTCTGGAGTAATGCAACAGAGAAAGATAAAGTTTTTAATATACAGAAAAAAATAGTCAGAATATTATGTCAGGTTCCACCAAAAACTCTTCAAGATATTAGGAATACTTAATCTTACTTTCCAGTATATTCAATCACCGATGTTATTTGTGATAAATAACAGTCACCTAATCACAACAAACTCAGATGTGCGTAGATTAGAAACCAGAAATAAAAATTATTTACGAAGGCAGGGAAGTCGATTGCTACAAATCAAAAGAGTGTTCATTATAATGCTACTAGGATATTAAATAAACTTCCAGCGTCAATTAAACAGTTGAAAATAAAATAAAAAATAAAACTAAGTTTTTCCTTAGTCACTCCTTCTACTCTGTTGAAGAATTCATGGAGTTGAGTGTATCTTAGTATAGAACTTACTATATTGTTGTATAAGTCGCAGTATACGAAATTAGCAATATTTATCAATATTATATGTCCTAAAATTGGTCTGTTGCAACCCTCCTTGCTGACCAATATTGCGCAAGCCTTTTCATTTCATCATAACTAGCACAACCGACATCCTCCCTAACCTGCTTAGCGTCTTCTATCCTCGGCTTCCCTCTTCTGTTCTTATCCCACACACTTCCCTCTAATGCTAATCTTTCAAGACCCTCATGTCTTAAAACGTGGCCTATTAATCTATCCCTTCTCTTCGTCAACGTCCCCCATATTGTTCGCTTTTCCCCTATTCTCTTTAGAACTACTCGTTAGCGATTCTATCCACCCATCTGATTTTCAGACTTCGCCAATAGCACCACATTTCAAAGACTTCTATTCTTTTCTTTTCTGCAACTTCAACCTTCTACGTTTCGCACCCATAAAACGTCACACACCATACCAACATTTTTTGGAATTATTCCTAATATTCATACTTATATTGATTTTGTTGTCTGTAATATTCTATTCCATTACCATGATTTTGACGAGTGGAGGAATGAAATATCGAGATAGAAGGCTTATCCATAACCTCTGCAGAATAACATGGATAGCACAAGAAATAATAAAAATGATTGATAAAAGGCATAAATATAAAAACGTGAGAGATGAAAATGGTAAAGAGCAGTACAGGCACCCGACGAATGAGATGGATCAGAAGTCAAAGTAGACAAAGTGGCTTGGCTCCAAGAGAAACGTAAATCGGTTGAAGATTTCATGTTGAAAGGGAAAACAGGCGCATGTTGTATGAAAATCAAAGAAACATTAGGAGAAAGGAAAAATATCAGGAGAGCTGATGGGAAACGCGATCTCGATGAAGAAGAAAAGGCTATCCTTTTCATTTCCCACATCCTCCCTAATCTGATTACCGTATTCCATCCTTAGCCTCCCTCTTCTGTTCTTACCCCACACACTTCTCTGTAACACTAGTTTTACAAGACCTTCATATCTTAAAACGTGGCTTATTAATCTATCCATTATTGTGGTCAACGTCCTTCATATTGTTCGCTCTTCCCCTAATCTGTTTATAACTTCCTCGTTAGTTATTTTACCCATGTATCTGATTTTCAGCATTGTCCTATAACACCACATTTCAAAGGCTTCTATTCTTTTCCCTTCCACAACTTCTTAAATCCACGTTTCGCACCCACATAACGCCACAAACCAACGATATCCTAATATTCACACTTATATTACCCGTAAGTAAATTCCTCTTTTTCACGATTGTCTTCATTGCCTGTGCTATCCTACTCTTTAGGTTGTAACGCCATCGGAGAAGAAGTAAAAGAATCCTCAAGAAAACAATGTAAGTCATAAAAAGTTTTTGTATATTTATTAACAACTTACAATATATTACTACTTTCATCAAATTAACAAATTCTTTCACGGGAAACAGACCGAAAAGATGGATCAACCATCTTCTTCTTATTATAAAATACACTAAATAAAAAGACGTCAAATAAGTCAGCATATAAATGTATGACAACTTATTAAAAAATGACGTTTTGTCTCTTTTTTGAGACTTCCTCGGACGTTTCGGCCGTAACCGTCGCTTGGGATTGTCTGCGACGCTAAATTCTTCACATGTGATTCATCTAATTCTTCACATGTACATTCAATAATCTTTTCGGCTGAGGGAGTCAATAAATAGTGAAAACTTTATATGCTGACTTATTGGCCGTTTTCTTATTAATCGTAAATTTAAAGTCAGAAAATTCCTTTGTAATAAAATACACTGTTTAGGATAAATAAATATCAAATTTCGTATGAATGTATGTGTGCATGTTTTGCATCTAAACGCGTTAACCGATACGACCAAATTTTGTACACGGGTTCCTTGCGACTAACAAAACGAACTTTTGAGATAAGACACGACTGCCAGTGTTATTATAGCCGATGTTTTTGTATAATTTCAACCTCACTCGGCATGGGAGGGGCGTATCACATAAAGACAATGCCAAGACCATCAAGATTGGTGCCTACTTCAGGATTATGGAAGTTTCTGAGCTTAATTGTGACATTCACCATGCAGCTGAAGCTGTTCTTCAGCCCCATGATTGGAGGGGAAAGGAGGTGACAAGTCAATCACATGAAATATTTTCGACACTTCAACATGCAGTACCGGCTTTTAGATTTCACCTAACTTTAAATGCATATTTGAGTCATCATCCTATAGGGTAGGGAGCGTGAAAATGTAATAGTTAAAAAAATGTGACGCTCTCGATGCGGGTTTAATCACGCGTTTATAAAGAGATTACTGTGGCATCAAATACTGTACCGCAAGAATATATTTAAATATTCGGGCAACGCCGAGCACCCAGGCAGTACTCTAATCTAAATAATCGTGTAAATGATCAACATGAAGTGTTATTTAGCGTAAATTACAGGTATTTAATTGTATTGTAATTAAAATATGTAAAAATACTGAAAATATTTAATCTTTTTGAAAATAGAAGAATCAGTTGACACTTTTCACGTCAGTGAATCGTTGTATGGTCCGCTTGACATTTTTTCCGTTGTGATACTTTTATTCAGGTTTCATATCATCTATGGCAGAGCTTTAAGAGTAATTTGAAAGGGAACGAGAACCAGTACAGCACGTATTGCAGGCAGCGGCCTTCACGTGATGCGTCAAGTACGGACGCTTTCCGCCTAAGTCCTCAGCGCGAATCCCATTGTCCGCGAAAGCAGTGGCCGCAGAACGTGCTCTAATTTGGATAGGATGTCTCGACAAAGGACGTCCAACTGGGAAGAGAAGCGCGTCGAAAGCCTTTAAAATACGAACACCTTTCCCAGAAACGGAGAGTGCAGAACCACAAGTCTCACAATATCGCCCAGGCCCTGGCGTAATAGCGAAGATCGTTACGCGGTATAGAACCTGAATTACGCAGCTAATTACAGTCTCCACGGATGTCACCTAAACGGAAGGACAAGGCTTTTGTCTCGTTAAAAATATGATTGGATCGTTATTCAACCATTTAGAGTAACAAAACAAGAGCAAAATAAGTTTCTTAATCATTTTTTCAGCTATTCTACTCCGCATTGAATTTATACTCGGAAAAATTTTGCTTTGCTACCCTTTACAATAGGTATATGATTCATCGTTACTTTTTCAATCTTCCAGTATTTTTTTTTAGAATAAAATAAAAATTGAGTATTTCAGGACTAACGTTTCAACTGGATGTGTAATAATTATTGTGCGTTTATGTAATTCTTTATGGGTTGTTTAGTAATAATATGGCTAATTAAACAAATTGTTGACCTTGTACAGACTTTATTGTATAAATTTACTGGTCACAACGTTTCGGCATGTTGTTATGCCTTCTTCAGGTTTTTTCCTCCCTGTAGAGGAAAGTGTACAGAAATTTAACCCTAGGGCGGTGAAATTGAGACAGAGCTTTAAAAAGTATATGGAAACAAAAACTTACCACAACAATGTCAACACATAACAGAAAATTACATCAGAAATCCAACAACATGGTAGAGATCCGCGGCAACAAGTAACACTTGAACTGCTTTTCCATACGTAATTATTGCCAGACTGAATGTTGGCAACAGTGGCATTGGAGTGACAAAGATTAACGGGAAGCGTCGTATCTCAAATATTTAAGTAACAAGAGGTGAAAGGAATTATAGATAACACTAGTATTAAATGAACGCAGTTAAACTAAGACAAATAGAAAGTATATATAAAAATAACAAATTAAGAAAATAACGTGTTATACGTATAATTTAAATTACTCGTGTCATTTTGCGAATTGAGCGTGTTCTTAGTGGTTATAATGTGTATCATTTCAGAGAAGTTCCTTTTGTATAAATTTTGTTCAAAATCAAGAGTTTCAACCTTTTCCCAGTCAAATTCCAGCCTATGTGTGGTGACTACATTATGGATCGTCGTTTTGTAGTTGTTCTCATGTTCCTCAAGTCTAGTTCGCAACGAATCTATATAACATTTTTGGCAGTTTGGCGCACCGCAATTAATTTTTTAAATCACGTTATGTTGCGAATAACTTTCCAAATCGTCTTTGCCCTTTTTTTATATAAATTTATTCAGTTTATTAGTAATAGTAAAAGTAAACGAAAAGCCAAAACTAATGAATGTATTTTTTAAATTTTCGCTGGCATTTCCATAATAAGGTAGGTAGCACCCCGCACACATAGTTTCTCCGTATCTATATTCCTAACATAATCCATTGCGGATGAATTAGAATATCGGTGTTTGTGAATTATTTCAAAATTATGTTTATTGATAAAGTTCAAAGGGCACGGATTACTAATTAAGGTATCTTTAACCAAACTAATATTTTTCCTGTCGAATTTTGACTAACTTATAATTTAGTTTCCGGATAAAATTATGAATTTCCTTATAATCTTCACTTGCTGTAATTAAACAGCACCGCGTCATTTAGGAAGACAGCGTAATCAGGCACGCCTGCTGAAGGACTTGGCGGGATGTGGAAACGATGCTGTGGGACTCTGCTAATTATGCAGCCGCCCAAGAATAATAACAAGGCAGGCTTGTTAGGTAAACCTGGGTTGGCATGCATGTTAAGGGTAGGCAAGGCGACCTTGAACCTGACACAGGTACGTGACCTCATGAGCAGATCTCCGACGCCGATAGTCTCATGTCACGCCTGCTATTTATAGCCTCGCTTTCGAAACGCCTGCCTCCGATAGCAAGCGTCTAGTCACGCGAGGGTGTGGACCTCGTGCACTCTTAACTCCTCGTCAGACAGCCTCGTAATATCATCCCCAAAATTACCCCATTTGTGGATACTAACTGTCTCTCAAAACATTTTGACTTACTGTCTTGAGAAGTTAATTTTCCAAACTAATGTCTCCCAGGTAAAGTAGTTCAGAGCTTCTTCGTAGTGTATGGAAACGCGGAGAACAAGTAACTGTAGTTAACTTTGTTAACAGAATGAGAGGGAGAAGATGCAAGATGCCCATTAAGGGCCTTGACCTACCAGGACGACTGTGGACTGTCATCTTGCATGACACATTCCGAATTTGGTGTGATATATGGTCAGCGTATCGACTCTCCATTAGTCTTAACCCCATTCCCCTCGACCATGACGACACAAGCATCCAAACCCATGCCAGGATTCGAACTCGGAACCTCTGGCTTGTGAGGTTGTGAAGCTAGCCACTAAACCACAGGAGATCGGCAGGATATATATAGCAATTAATGGGGAAAGGACAGAGAGATAGAAAGAAGGTGACTTACCTGAGGTTCATAGATGGTAGACACCTTGTGAGGTTTAGAGTACTTGAATTTTCGGAGGCACCGCCCCCTTCATCAGAAAGTTAGGAAGACATTTCCAGTGATCGGCTAGAGTCGTCGGCTAACAAGGTGTCTACCATCTATGAACCTCAGGTAAGTCACCTTCTTTCTATCTCTCTGTCCTTTCCCCATTAATTGCTTTAATTAAGATGACAATGTCATTTCCTGACACATATATATTGTAGAAGATCCGGCGTTCCTCCGTATTCGAGGATTTAAATGCTTTTTTGGGCGCCAGGTATTTTTGAATAAAAATACCAAAAAAGTGGATTTTAATAGCTTTAATCCATTTCAGAGCATGAGAAAAATTATCACTACAGGGCGTGGTCTTTCTCCGTCCGCAACTGCCGACACATCCTTCTCCTTTCCCTACCCCATGACGACTGCTCGAGTCTCGCCAGACTCCATTGTTGGCCCGAGTTGCGACAATTACAACTCACAAGCTGGCCTGCATTGTTGCGTGTAACTTTTCATGTTACAATATATATATATAGTTGGACAATTTGAACACATCTCAACCAGCCGTCACCAAAAAAATACAGAATCCAAATCAAACGAAGCTTCAATTTAAGCTCAAGTAGGAGCGTATTGCTAATTTGGAAGACACACAAGAACGGAAAATTGTTGACCGGACCAAGGACTCGAACCCCGTACCTCCCGGCACTCCGGGCACTCTACCACTGAGCTAATCCGATTCGACGACCAAGGACTGATTCAACATCCCTCCATTCCTGTAAACCCAAGCCACGCTCACCTACAATTTACTAATCACATTCATCACAATCTATTTTCTAGGAATATTTTCAAGAATGGACGTTGTGTAAATTGACCAAAAGGTGAATGTAATTAAAATCAAAGGAAGTAGAAATGCTTGGTCAACCAGGACGACTGCGGACTGTTGTCTTACATGACACAATCCGAATTTGGAGTGATACGTGGTCAGCGTATCGACTGTCCATCAGTCTGAACCCCAGTGTCCGTGACCATGACGACACAAACATCCACACCCATGCCAGGATTCGAACCCGGGACCTGTGGGTTGTGAGGTTGTGACGCTAACCACCACACCACAGGCGGTCGCCAATAAATATATATTTTCGGAGAATTTGAACACCTCTCAAGCAGCCGTCACCTGAAATATACAGACTCCAAATCAAATGAAGTAGAAATGCTTCCATTTAAGCGCAAGTAGGTGCGTATAGCTCCGGTTGACGTTTTTCAATTCTTGTCTTTCTTCCAAATTAGCAATTAAATTCTACTTGAGTTTAAATTGAAACATTTCTACCTCCTTTGATTAGAATGCCATGCACATTTGATCAATTTTCACAATGTCTATTCTTCGTAAGATTCCTATAAATTAGGTTGTGATGAATGTGAGTCGTAAATTATAGTTAAGCCTGGCTTAGTTTCACCGAAATGGAGGGTCCTTGGACGTCGACTAAGAATAACTAAGTGGTAGAGTTCCCGCTCGATAAACGGGAGCTTCTGGATTCTAGTGCTCAGTCCGGTCGACATTTTTCCATTCTTGTATTTCTTCCAAATATACGGAATCATAATAAACATGTGCTACAAAGTTTTATTACAACTGTATCCGAAAAAATATATATATATAAGATATATATTGAACAAATTTTGACCATATATAATTATACCCTTAATTCCCATTCTTTTTACATATTTTTAATCGCTCATCGTGAAAAAATGAATTAAAATGAAAATGCTAATTTTCGTAATAGAATATATTTGTCTTTTTGAATTGTGTATAAAATTTGAAAACCCAATTCGATTGTTTTTATTATTACAATTTTGATTTTTTCAGGATTTTTTTAGGGCTTTGGACGGGATAGAAAATTAAATCTGTGACTGCGTTGCAATGAATTGTCTATAGTTCCTTCGCGCGAAATGTAGATTCTGTTGTCGATTTGTCAGTTAGTCTACAAAGATCTCTAATATTTGACTACTCAACAGCTATACCAAAAAATAAAATTGAAGTGTCTGTCTGTCAGCATGTTCCTCTCGGATATGCTCCGAAACGGCTCAACGGAGGGTTTTTAAAACAACCGACTTAACGTAAATATTCGTGCATTTTTCATTTTGATATATTGCAGAAGATATTAATATATCTATATAATACAAATATAAATATTGATTCTACGGTAAAGTTTCTTGGCATACGCGCGGAATTTGTATGCGGGCTGCCTATACACGTGACCTGTTTATACTCCGATACAGCTTAACGGATTACAATGAAAATTTTAGAGTTTTTTACTTAGATTTCCGAGTATGTTTCATTTCAATATCTTGCAAATTTCATAAAATATTAATCTCAATATTTATAAATCCGCTGAATTTCCGCACGAAAGGTGGCATGAAACCCAACTGCAAGTTATAAGTCCTATTAGGCGTTCTTATGCCATTCATCCCCACTTGCTGTGTTATTTTAACGTCTATATTCACAGTAATTTTTTTATGTCTAATTGCGAATTTCACAACATTCTTAAGGCTTTAGCGTCATATTCAACTTTTATAAAATAAGTTATCAATTATACTGTTTACCAATACATTAAGTTTTACATGCAGGGGCTACTTTCTGTAGTACGTAGTGGAACGTATATTATAAAAATTTATTAAAAATTTAAACGACTGTCAATTAAAATGAAGAACCATCCGCCGCGAAATTAAGGCACGATGTAATTTTACCAACAGATAATCGACTGAAGTATCCACCGCAATGATTCCTAGTCCAGAGTTATAATTGTTGCTGAGGACTTGTCCGCCTTCACGGTTTTACATTCAACTACAGGTTTTTTTTACCGTAATATAAAATTACCACCAAATGTTTGTAATTAATCTGGACCTCTTGTGTTGAATAGCGAGATCGTTAGGAGTTGTCATCTTGCAGAAAACAATGCGAGTCTTTTGCGTGGGGATTTAGCGGCCGGCACTCCTTGTCCCACTTCGGACGACATTCGTCTCGCAAGGAGCACCCTGCTGAGTGCAATCTAATTTCAAGGATAACGGCAACTGGGTTTCATTCTTAAATTATTTCAAATTAGACTCGTTGTCTTCCGGAAACAACTGGCAACTGTTTTATTGAGAATAAAACAGTGTTTGGTGTTGAGATCCCCGTGCAGTTCTTGCAACGGGAGATCGTTAATGAAACACTTTCCGAGTTTCCGATCAAGATTTCGACTCCATCAAGTGAATTAATTTTTCGTCACATTTCATTAGTAACCTTAAATTAGAGAGTAACGTCTGTTACATAAGAAACGCATCATAAAACTCTACAGCTATATTGTCTTAACGGAATCATGGATGCGTGGAAAAATTGAGCATCAGTTAAATTTACAACTATAAATATATATTTTATCCATCCGTTAAAGATGGTATGCTGACGTTCGTTTTACCCCCTTGCATCATCTCTTAGGGGATGAACTACAGGGTGGCCCAAAAGTTGCTAGACCATATTAAAATGAAATAACTTTTTTATTTCTTCTCAATTCACATGTATAATTTTATAAACAGAAAACACACTTCTTGGAAATATATTTTGATTAATTATGAAAATAACATCCTTTAAATAACCGCTCTTCACACTGACACGCTCTTTCGAGGGAGTGAACCGTCACCTGTCGTAATGTTTCTTGGTTTATGTTTATAATTTCTTCACGAATGTTGGCCTTCAATTGCAGAATAGTTCCGAGATTGTTGTGGTATACCCGATATTTTAAATTAATTGTGAAAAGTTATTCGAATTTTAAAAGGTCTAGTGACTTTTGGGCCACCGTACGTAACTTAAAATGCATTTTTAATGTCAGAATTAAACTCAATGGCTCACATTACACCGGTTTGCAGCCCAATCTGGATTGATTTCTGGTTATTTTTATGTGATAATTTTCCACCCCCACCCCTAATGATACTCCCCTTCGATTATGAATGGGATTGAAATTATTCACTAAAATCGGAAGGCACCCTGTCAAATTAATTGACCCAGATATGTATTTAAATGATAGAAATATTGGCCCGTTTTGCTTACTTAAATATTTCCACCCATTTCCACCCTAGTCGTGGTAGCCGAGTCTTACCCCGACAGCGCTCATTTAAGGATCACAAAGAATATGTGTACAAAATTTGGTCGAAAATGGTCTACTCGTTTAGATATGTATGTCGAACATACAAACAAACATGCTCAAATACAGGCTTCAATTTTCTAAATTAATAATTTGATAGAGAAATATGAGTTAGATATAAAATCTGATCAAAGTGAATAACAATCGACAAACGTTAAAATATTTTAAACGAGATGGTTGCTCGGCGTTGCCAGAGACTTCATTTTTATTAGCCCGCTACAGTATTTCATTCGACACTAATATTTTTGACAAGAAGTGATTAAACCGTCAGGGAGACTTTTGAATAAAATAATAATTTTGCTGATATGATGGTTTCATAATAAAATGTAAAACACGTCTTATAACGTAGGTTCCGGCAGATATAGTTTCATCGCCGAAACATTTTAAGCTTCAGTAAGAATTTGAAAAAAAAATACTTTTCATCTATATATATATATATATATATATAATTAAATAAAGAAGTAATAGTTTATTCAAATTACTTGTTGTGCAAATTTCATATCATCTATGGCTCCTAGCACATTTTAATCAGTTTAATAAGACAAATATCTAATAAATATATATGTATATAAAACATCTTAATAAATTAAACTAAAGCAAGAATAAACATAAAAATAATTTTAAAAAATCAGATTAAAGAACACAATAATTACAATAAACTAAAAATAATAACACTAAAATAATGAAAATTAAATAACAAAAAATAAAACAAAGGAAAATACTCAAAAGAACAAAAAGATAACAAAAAATGCCCCATAATTAATGTAATTAAACTTTATACCAATGTTTGAATAATATAAAGCACTTTACAACAAAAATTTTGAAATCAGGCAACAATTTGTCCATCCCAGGTATAAACAGTAAAAAACAATGTTAAATGACTTGAAAATTTAAATAATTTAAATTTTAATTAAATTATTTTCAAGGTAAATTACTTTATTTGACATAATTTTGTCTGTAGCTAACACCAGAGATTGTCTTTTCTTTCTACCTGAAGAAGTACCAAAATTGTTGACGAGACGCCGTAATGTGTCAATGTAATTGTGTTGAATAATAATGTGATTTTCTGACTAATTGGCTGTTACTTAATTTATTGTTGTTCAGTGTTAGTGTTATCTGAAACATTCAAAGGGGCGTTTTGTTAATATATTTTTAAAACATGACAATCTGTCGCACTGCCCCATAAAAATTCCTTCCTAGAAGCGCCGATGGTTCTGAATGGTTACATTATAAGCCAATCGTTTGGAACGAGGCCAGGTGTTGGCCTAGGGCCTTCAAATTACAACGGTTATCATGATTCAAGAATTCTCGGAACTTCCTCCAGCCTGTTATTGTCACGTAAGTCGGTGGTTGGCTGCAATGCAGTGGATAAATCAGTCAGGATACAGTTAAATCTCATTTAAATCTTAAATCGGTAACTAATATTATTTTACTAATAGCTAACCCCCGCGACTTCGCAGCAAAACAGTTCTTTATTTTGCCCTAAAAACGAAACAATGGATACAGAATTTTGATAAAGTTGAATTCATTGTATATATAAAAAGTACAGTATCCATTTTTATGATCGCTTCAAGGCAAACCTTATAACTCGCAGTTGGTTTTGAACGTTTCGGAACCGTAAATACGAGCATCCCCCCTTTTCAATTCCCTTCCTATGCTATTAAAGGGGAGTTGCCTGTTTCAGGATCACCCTCATGTAGCCTGTTAACAAAAAAAATGGATTTATAAATATTTATATAAATATCTTCTAAAATCTTCAAGATTTCGGAAATTCACGAAAGTGTAAGTTAAAATTCCTGCTTCGATCCCTGAATATTTCATTGAAATTTGTGAAGCCATTTTGGAGTCTATTCGAGACAAACATACTTCAATTTTATTTGTTGGTATAGATTTTAAATCAAATAATTTACGACCACATACAGAAAATTTTTTTATTCACTTGAACCGACATACCGTCAACATATTCAAGACTTCATGAGGTAATGTTAATTTTTTTATGAAAAATTAGAAACCTAGTGTAGAAAATTCTAAACTTACCTGTTTGAAGCTACCCTTGCAGTCAATTTTACATTTGGCTTCCTCCGTTTTCAGAAAATTACCTCATGATGTCGCAAATATGCTTACGAAAGGTGGGTTCAGTTAAATAAAATTTTTCCCTTGTCTGGTCCCAAATTTATTCTATTTAATTATTCGAAAAACAGACGTTAATTGATTCTCTTTTCAATTATATTTATTATTAAAACCCTACTGCACTTCCAACACGTATGTGCGTCGGGAAAATACTTTTAAATTTCATTAAAATCATTTTCCTATATCAATTGGATTTTCGTGAAAGAAAACGTGAAATATTTTGCACCATAATTGGCCTCACGTTTATGCTTCAGATAAAAGTTTTTTGGAGATTAGATCAATATTCACCGTATTAAATCCAAAGTAAAATAAAAGGCTCCATTAAAAAAACATTTTAAAAGAAGTGAGAATTAAACCAAAATCGTTTGCTGATGAACCCATCATGGGGATACATTTTCATTTTATTTAAGAAAATGTTTAACAAAGCACTTCGTGGAAAGCTAGTATTAATAAATGAGATTCTGAAAGCAGGTTGTTTATATTTAAATCATTACTGGCCCTATGTTCATGAGATATTGGGCGATAATTATCAACATCATCTCAACTGCCTGCCTTGTACCAGATAGCATCGAGCGTTTCCAAAGATAGCTTAATATTGGACAGACGGCAGCCTGATACGTATCTGATTACATGACTAGAAACTCCATCGTAATATTTTTATTCTCATTATCATCATCATTTTTCTGCGCACAGCCAGGTCTTTATATGGCAACCCTCTACCTTCTTCTATCTTCTTCCATCCTCTTAAGTTTCTCATATCCTTCACATATTTTTTATCATCTAATATCTTTTCTCTTCTCTTTCCTCTCCCATTCATCCCATAACGTCCGTCAGCGAACAGTCCCTTCTCAAAGAGTGTCGTACCCAGTTCCTCATCCTTTTTATTACCCGTAGGAGTCCTCTCCTCTCACCTGCCCTTTAGTCATCATAACCATCTAACTTTTCCTAATATAGCGTAAACGGTAGGGTTTGCCATAGTACGACACAGAAAATACAATCCAGGGCAATGTTAAAAAAAACTTTTATGTTTTCAAAAAAATCATTGGCAATACAAACTTTCCACAAGTGAAGACAATTAGGAAAAACATGTAATACAAACTAAAACCACTTAATAATTAACGAGGACCAAAACCACCGAAGAAGAATGGGAAAAGAAAAAAGGGTTTATGTTAAAGTTTAACCTGTACCACGAGAAAGACTCAACCCCTATCGAGAGTGCTCAGACACAGGCGGATAATGGAGGGGGAAAACGATAGCAAACAAAATAGGGTAACAACTTCCAACCTCCACCATATCTCGAAAACTTCCAAATTTTCTCATGATCTCTTCTTAACGCCCTCGTCTCTGCTCCGTACAATGCCAGATAAAGCACTTGGCCAATCTCTTTCTTGATCCCTTATCCAATCCGCCACATTGTAGACTTTCTTCTTATACTGAACGCCTCCATCGGCATGGCAATACGAGCCTTCAATTCTTGACGGTATCTCAAATTGTCAGTGATTGCACTTCTGAGATATTTAAAGAAAGACTCCTGTCTGATGTTTTCTTGCCCTATTGTTATCTCATGTTTCTTTACTCCTTTTCTTAGTCGTTTTTATTCTTATTCCATACTCTTCACATGCTGCTCTCTGATCCTCCATTTTTTTCACTTTCCGCCAATAGTACCATGTCATCCGCAAATCTTATGCACTCTACTGCCTTTCCACCGTCATATATTTATCTACACAACATTGAATATATTATTAGTTTTTAGAAATGATAAATTTTACATTCGAAGTGTAATCCTTTGAGCAGGTAAAAATAAGCTATTTATCTTTGAGTTTATGTTTATGTATCATTGAAAACATTTCCACCTTCTTACAAAACTGAAAGAGCATCTTAAAATGTTTCTTGCGTAAATCAAAAAGTGATTATCGAACACCATATATCCTGCAAGGGTCTTCTTTATCCAACCTTGCGCTTTGCCAAGCAATAAAAGATCCTAAATCGGGCTTAAGAAAATTCCCTAAAAAGGCTTGAACTTCTGCTCACGTTCAGGTTTTTGTGTTTTCAAAAATTTGTAACGAGATAGATCTATTTATACCTGAGAAAAAATCTAAGTACAATGTACTTCCCTATATATTTTTCTCTAAATATATACTGAAATGCTAAGGAATGATGAAACACCCTTGTCTAACTCCCCTTTCAATGCTGCTTTCTTTTGAGTTCCAATTTTCAATTCTAACTTTCTGTTCGAAGTAAAAATTTTGTATTTTCATTACATGTTAATTTGAAAGTAGCGTAATTGACTTTGTCATTCATATTTTCTGTAAGCGATGCTAATGCCTGACAGGAATGAAACACTCGGGAAATTGGGTTTGTCGTGAGTAATGGAGTGTTTCGGTCTAGCAGTAGCCGAGCTGCCACACCGATGAGTGTTGGAAACAGTGAGTAGAGGCAAAAAAATATATAATGTAAGTCTCGCATGCCTTCTCCTGGAAGTTTTGCATCACGTCCCTGGAATGTCGGAGTCCCGGACGTGACTCACGCGTACATGGTCTGCCGGCCTGCCCTTGACTCTTAGGCAAATTGGACTTGTGTATACATATGCATAGAGGAGGCGGCCGAATTCCCGACGCCCACCTGGCCTTTCCGCGGATTCCCGGTAGCGTTAGGTCTGGACGCCAGCCACCGCGATGCCCCCGATATCATGACCCGGGCAACTGGGACAGCAGTGGGCACCACTCCTCCTCGCCTGCCCTGCCTTCATCACAATGTCGGGGGACAAACCCGGTATTCCACACCGAGACTCGTTGTTGCACTGCCGCAGCTTGTCCCCGTGTCCCGGGCGAGGCTTGCGGCTCCAAAGTCATGCAAGTTTTCTGCTCCATCGATACCAAATTGTTACACATCATTGCTAGTCTGGTCGTGATTGGTGTGGCGTGGTATTAACATGAGGACGACTGGAATTACTTTAAAAATACAATACTTAAATATCTTCAATTTAACTGCTATCAGGTGGCAGATCCAGGGGGGGGGGGGGGGGAACAAGGTGAATGTGTCCCGCTACTACCACCACCAAGGAAAGCAATGTAATTTTTCTAAAATTAATACAATGTGTAGGACAATTCAGATTATGAAAACAACTTTCGTGATCGATTTATTTTATTCCATTATTAGTCATAACTGAATATTAAGGTACTACAATCAATTTATAGGAGATAGACGCGAACAGCACACTTCAATTATTTTCTTTTACTGTCGACGCAAACTCATATCCAAATGAAATCCATCCACGCTGCCTTCTGGGCCCGATGAAACACTGGGAGGGATGATACATTTAAGCTCATGAGAGTTGATGGTTTTTCAGCTTTTCCGATGACTAGAAATGGAAGCTTATGAGAACCTGTTGTACTACAGCACAAGGCCACAGTAAAACATGAAATGTTCTGCTGAACGCTTGAAATTTAAGCTTATGTTCACTGTATTCAGCTTCCGAGTATAACCTGGAATTGCTTATGAAATGTTTACTACAGCAAGGCCACAGTACTTGAAATTTAGTTCTTTCATCAATGTTCAGCTTCGAGTTTATATTCCTAATTTTTGCAATGTGGTTATAAAGTAAGTGGCCGCAGTATTATCTGCTGAAATTGTTTCTTTACAGAGTTACTCCATGACGTTTTTCCACCTTCCGATGCAACCCTCGATGGTTGAAAACTCAGTTCTTTCTTCAAACATACAGTGTAAAAGAATCGCCTTTTCCATCTTTTCCATCAGTGTAGACATCAGTTTCATTCTATTCCTAAATTTTGCAATGTGGTATAAAGTAAGTCGGCCGCAGTATTATCTGCTGAATTGTTTCTTCAGTGTTATCCATGAAGTATTTCCACTTCGATGCAACCGATGTACCGTTTTCTCATAGAACATTCGTGACAAGTCCATCAAGTCATATTGAAGTTCTTATAACAACAGTGTAAAGAACGCTTTTCATTTTCCTAGTGAGACATCATTTCTTGAGAGTTCACTGGTGTCGTTTTCGCATAAACCGAAGCCACAAGGCATCATTGATACTTTAGTATCCCATGCAAGTAAAATATTAGCGAAAATAGTATATAGGAGGATTGACCGTCAAATAGATATGCAAACAGATTATTAGTAGCATAAATATTGTTTAATTATAGAACATAGACGCAATATTGACTTTTCGACTAATTTTAGAAAACAGGTTAAGAAAACAACGGCCTACGTTCATGGCATTTGTACATTTAAAAAAAAGCGTTTGGTAATGTGAATTGGTACACACTGTTAAGGAGGCAGTCAATAGTAATTAAAATATAAGATCAAGAAAAGAAAGCAGAAATGAAGAAAGGAATAAGACAAGGATGCAGTCTTTCCACCATGCTGTTTAATTTATATAAAGAACAGACGATGAAGAAAGTTAAAATAAAGCCAATTTATCAATTTATGCATACATCGTATCGACGATCCAAAGATGTTCATTTTTTCTGAGCCTGCTGCAACAATAGATAGTAACTGGGATGAGTGATGTAGGAACGCGTAATAGGACTTATAATAGCAGTTGGTTTACACGCCGCGGAAATTCCATGATATCTTCCCGTAGAATTAATATTTTTATTTATATTCATATTATACTCATATATTCTGCAATATATCGATATTAAATAATCAAGAATATTTCAATTATCTCTCCTTATTTTAAACCCAAAAAGTTTCATTGAAATCCGTGGAGCCGTTTCGGACTCTATTCGAGACAAGCATACGGACGGATAGACAGACACTTAATTTTTTTTTTTTTTGGTATAGATGAAATAATTAAATTAATCTGGCTTAACTAATTAACTTGAATAAAGTACAGAAAAAAAGGAATAAAGTCAGAAATGCATCAGACCAGTGTAAGGCTTGGTAAAACAACAACCACAACAAAACACGAAATTTTATTAAGATTTTAACTAATGAACTGAAGGCGAAACGTTTTAAAAAATTTTAAATCATTCTATTTCTGACTTTTGGCCATTCTTTGTATTCTATTTATAAAAAATATTAATATAATATGATAATATAAAATTTACAATTAACACTATAGTATCAAATATTGAAAAATTTTCCCTTTACAGCAAATAACAAATCAACATTAAAATAATTAAAGATATTTTAGTAACCAATTCCTAACTACAAGATTTCAAAAACAAATACATTAATAAAGATTACTTAAACATGAAAACCACATTTCAAACAATGTATACCAAAATATTAACATATGACACTACTATGCCATTCCAACTTTTACTCAATTCATAAACACAATACTCAAATCCAATAATATTCAACTCATTACCAAATCTTTCCATAACTTATATATAAATTTTATACATAGTTACAAATTTGAATGCAATGATTGTTTATCCACATACAAATTCCAAACTAAAAGACCCATCAGATGCAAAAATTACTTCATGAAAATATGTGCTGCAACTGATCTAATAAGCTGGGCATATTTTCTTTAATTGTTTTGACCCCTGAGGTTCATAAGTGACTTGTGGTTTACCACACTTGTCGGTAACATGTTTATGACTGGGATACTGCATCCCAAGGGTTTATGATGTTGTATGAAGGTGAAATTGACACACACGACATCCATGCCCTCACCTGGATTCAAGCCAGGAACTGCAGTGATGCCAGGCAGAAACACTGGCCAGTACACTACAGTTGGTTGGCAATATTAATCTTTTTGTTTATTCATGCATTTCACTTGAAACTATAAAATATTTTACGCTGAACAGTGTGTCAGTGATCATATTATGATTTATACAAATATTTGATTTTTTTCTATAGAATGTTATCATTATAGTCACTTTTTTGTAAACATCTTATTATTAATTAATTTACTTACAAGAAAAGGTTGGTTTATTTTTGTACAAATTGACCAAATTTACCCAAACAAATTGTTAATTTTATATTTTATCTTAATATTTAATAATAACAAAATCAAAGAATAAGCCAGGAGATAATTACATTAACGTTGAAAATATTCATAGAAAATTAGAAACACACTTTTTCATCTCTTACTTGAAACTTCACCAGGCATAATATTAATTATAAACCACATGAGACCCATACAATAAATATGTTGGATTTAATAATTTCTGCATTGATGTTAAAATTCTGATGTGATTAAATTATTTTATGATCTTGTTAAAAGGGCCTTCAATGATATATCTTCAGTTTAAAACTATTTACCAATTATTGATTTGGACTGTGTAACTGTTAGTAATTGTTACTGAATATTTTTCTATTACATTTTGAACATCATGATTCTCTTAAACACCTTTTCTCATCTAAACTTATTACAATATCACTCTATAGTCGAGCTCAGGTGTCCCTGTATTGACTTTATTATATATCTTTACTAGACCGTTATTGAAGTTCAATAAAGAAGAAAAATTAAACACAATTATACTTGTTAATTAATAGGTTTAGTTATAAAGAACTTTCAATCTTACACTTCAACATTTAACTACATATTTTATAATAAAACTTTACATAGTTCATCAATTTCTTTTATAAAATTTACATAATACCTGCCTCCTCAGACTATTAATTTCCTTTTCTAAGAGTTTAACTAAATATAATAATCGAAGACTAGTACAAACAGTTGCCCAAATAAAATTGCAGTTTACATGATGCACAAGTGAGATTCCTACTCAGTCATTGTTTTCCTTTGAGAATAGTCACTCCAAGGCAACATTGCTCACATACATATTTACCAAAAGCAATTAACAGTTTTCATAGCTCTATTATCTTTGCTTTTGTTTCACAAGTATTAGTGGATTTGGTATTCAATTCTTTCAAGAGATTTTCCTTCTTGGTTGTCATAATTATGTAAAAAAAAAACAATAGACCCTTATTTTTATTTGATCCTAATGTAACTATAATTTGACTCAATTTTCCCTCAGACAGGCCAGTCCTTGAATCATGTCTCAGTATTAGAAGATCAAGAATATCACAAATCTTAATTTATATAAATGTTTTCTTAATGGATGAATTTTATAAGGCAGAATAAGGAAAAACAGGCCTACTTACATGGCATTCTAGATTTAGAAAAACCTTTAATAATGTGAACTGGAACACACAATTAAGGATTTTGAAGAGGACAGGAATAAAATATTGAAAATAAAGCTTATCTTTCCCAACAGATGGCATTCAGCAGTAATTAGAAGGGTAAGAAAATAAAGCAAAAATCCAGAAAGGCGTAAGACAAGGATGCAGTCTGTCACCCATGCCGATGATATTGTGTTATTAGGGGAGTCAGAAGAAGAAGACTTGGAAACCATAGTAAATGGCATGAACGTATTCTTGGAAGAAGAGTACAACATGAGGATTAATAGAGGAAAAATCAAGGTAATGGAGTGTAGTATGGGAAAAAGTGAAATAACAACTTTGGGGTATGAAGGAATATTTTGAGTATAAAGAGTAAGATAGCACAGGCAAAGAAGGCTTTCATAAAAAAGGGAATTTACTTATGGGTAATATAAGTGTGAATATTAGCAAATCGTTGATAGATATGATTGTATGGAGTGTGGCATTATATGGGTGCAAAACGTGGACAGTAGGAGTTGCAGAAAGGAAAATAATAGAAGCTATTGAAATGTGGTGCTATATGAGAATGCTGAAAATCAGATGGGTGGATAGAGTAACTTACCAAGAATTGATAAACAGAATAGGGGAAGAGTGAACTATTTGGAGGATGTTGACCAAGAGAAGGGATAGATTAATAGGCCACGTTCTAAGACATGAGAATCTTGTACAATTAGCATTTGGGTAAGTGTGTGTGGTAAGGACTGAAGAGGGAGGATGTGGGATGTTGAAGTTATGTAGAAATGATAAAGCTTGCACAAGATAGGTTAACATGGAAGGTTGCATCAGACCAGTATAAGGACTTAATACCACTACAACAATCGGTTTAAGGTTTTTATTCTAGCAGTGAACTCAATGTTTATATCAGAAGTATTAAATGGTTTGCTCACATGACTAACTAACCACTACATCCCATTATTTTATATGATACTAAAAACTGATAAAACTGACACAACTCATCATTTTTGGTTTCACTTTTAGTAAGGTTCTAAACACAGTTGATTTAATTATTGAAATATATCCTGTAATCAAAATTTATTCATTCAATATTCAGTACCCCTTCATTGATTTCCATAGCAGAATCTTCTACAAGAATGTAGCTTTTGTGTTGGGATATAAGTAATATAAAATAAGATTATTTTCCTGAGTAATAGAATTGTATATTTAGGCTAAAATATCATTTTCTATTTGTTAACTGAAACCATGAACAGTACTCCAGCATAATTTGCATAACCTCTAAACATACCATAGGTTATTAAGTTTTAAATAAATTCAAGTCATTCAGCATAATTAAAAATGTCTGTAAAAAAATCTTTAAGCACTAATAGCTGATTGATTGAATCTTCAATTATCATGTTAGCTCTAAATCAATGAATCAAAAACTTAAATAAATTTTGATATTGCACATTTCTCAGTTAATGTGTTGAAAATACACATTACTCCTGACAGTATACAGTAAATACCAAAAATATAATAATTTGATAGAAAGAAAGATAGAAATATTTGGGAGAAAGGCAGGAAATTCACTCTTTGAATCATATGTACGGCATGAAATCATGCACAAAGAAATACATATGTTAAGCATAGAAGGGAATGGAAGAAGGAAGAAAGACTGAAAAAATTCGATGTGGCCAGGACTCGAACCTGGGTACACGAAATAAGCTGCGTTATTGTCAATTGAGGCGTGGCATGTGTCTTACCAACTCCGCCACCCCATCGAGTACATATGTATGTAAGGTCTGTCCAGGATATTACAGAGGTTGGGTTAGTGCCTAAAGGCAACCCTTGGACAGGTGGGTAGTATGGTCGGGAGGATGTTCTTCATGTCCGGGTTGGATTGTAGTCCAGTGTAGGCAAGGTGGAGGAAAGAACTGAGTTTACGTAGTCCGGGAAGTAGGTAGTGGTTAGAGGAAGACTATGTTCTGGATAATGGTTAGGAGTGGGACTAACTATTTGGGAGGTGGAGAGGGCATGGGTAATTTGCTTTTGGAGGAGGTCTGTGGGGTAATTTCTGTTCCGGAAAGCATTGAATATTCGGTCAGTATAGGACGCTATGCTATCCAAATATATATATATGTCACGTTTCAATCATTAATTCGTGTTCTATCCAAGATGGATGCTCCTAACTCTTCTATCCCTCTTCTCTACCTATCCCAACCTAGAGAATCTAACTACCCAGACTGACGATATTTGGCGGGCGGGCATCGTGGCCGAATCGGTTAAGGCATCTCGTGGCTAAAGCGAGGGCTCTGTGACGATCCGGGTTCGAGTCCCGGCGATGCCTAATATATTCAGTGTTTCTTTCTTCTTCTATTACCTCTACACTGCTCACACAGCTTTCTCTGAGCATATTTCTATGCCGAGCTTGTGAATTAAGAGCAAATGTTCCCAACTTTCTATCCTTACACCCTATCCAAATATACAATGTGTGTGACGACGTCACGTTTCAATCATTAATATATATATGTAAGTACATGTTACATCTGGTTTTAAATATTTATTTCTCACAAATATAAATTGTAAACATTATAAAATACCTCATGTGACAGTTATTTACTAATCTGACAAGTGTTACTAACATCTATATAAAATATATAGAGTATTTAATATTTTGAAGGGCTCACTCAGTCAACATTAATTTATACTTCATTACTTTCGATTAAGGTAATTCACAAAGTGCATATTTAACCATTTGAGTTGTCACAATACAATTTTTTTTAATATTTATCAGCTTTTCACATATATCAATACTTTAGCATATTTCCATAATTTAATACCAGCAACTTGAACGGCAGTTTTGGTTTGCTTAAAACAATGACTTTTGCATGGCAACATGTTCCAAAAGTATTTGTAAATATTTGATATTGATGACACAAAGGTAGATGTAATAAGAGGATTAATTAAACTAATAAGAATTTTTATTTACATAAAATAAAAAATCAATGATTGCTACAAAATATGTTCATTTTATCACATTATCAGCACCAAATAAATACATTTGTAGATATTTTTTTCTTTCTTTGAGCAGAGATGAGTAGATACAATATAATAATTAAATGTAAATAACTCTATGCAAAACAAATTTTCTGCTATTGTGGTTAACACTTATAATTCAAAGATATATCCATTCAACATTCAAACATGAACAGTAAGGTAATTTAATCTATTGTTTACGCAGTTCCTAATATATATAGTAACATGACATAGAGAATTTCATATATGAGTCAGGAAATGACATTGTCACATTAAAACAATTAATAAGGAAAGGGAGATAGAAAGTAGGTGACTTGAGGGTCATAGATGGTAGGCACCTTGTGAGACTGCAGTCGTCAGCTAACCGATCACTGGAAATATCTTCCTAACTTTCTGTTGAAGGTGCCGTGCCTCCAAACCTCACAAGGTGCCTACCATCTCTTTTTCCTTTCGTTATTAATTATAAATATATATATACTTATATAGCATTGCTTTTATATATTGATACACTGTTTTCCGGCTAATCATATAAACACTCAACATAGTACATTATATGCAGCAATTATATTCTCTGATTTCTACATCAAAACACCATCTAAATATTTATTTCTCACAAATTTTAATTGTAAACATTTTAAAATACCTCTTGTTACAGTTATTTACTAATCTGACAAGTGCTACTAACATCTATATAAAATATATAGAGTATTTAATATATTGAAGGGCTCACTCAGTCAACATTAATTTATACTTCATTACTTTCGATTAAGGTAATTCTCAAAGTGCATATTTAACCATTTGAGTTGTCACAATACAAATTTTTTTAATATTTATCAGCTTTTCACATATATCAATACTTTAGCATATTTCCATAATTTAATACCAGCAACTTGAACGGCAGTTTTGGTTTGCTTAAAACAATGACTTTTGCATGGCAACATGTTCCAAAAGTATTTGTAAATATTTGATATTGATGACACAAAGGTAGATGTAATAAGAGGATTAATTAAACTAATAAGAGTATTTATTTACATAAAATAAAAAATCAACGATTGCTACAAAATATATTCATTTTATCACATTATCAGCACCAAATAAATACATTTGTAGATATTTTTTTCTTTCTTTGAGCAGAGATGAGTAGATACAATATAATAATTAAATGTAAATAACTCTATGCAAAACAAATTTTCTGCTATTGTGGTTAACACTTATAATTCAAAGATATATCCATTCAACATTCAAACATGAACAGTAAGGTAATTTAATCTCTTGTTAACGCTGTTCCTAATATATATAGTAACATGACATAGAGAATTACATATATGAGTCAGGAAATGACATTGTCACATTAAAACAATTAATAAGGAAAGGAAGATAGAAAGTAGGTGACTTGAGGGTCATAGATGGTAGGCACCTTATGAGACTGCAGTCGTCAGCTAACCGATCACTGGAAATATCTTCCTAACTTTCTGTTGAAGGTGCCGTGCCTCCAAACCTCACAAGGTGCCTACCATCTATGAACCTCTTTTTCCTTTCATTATTAATATATATATATACTTATATAACATTGCTTTTATATATTGATACACTGTTTTCCGGCTAATCATATAAACACTCAACATAGTACATTATATGCAGCAATTATATTCTCTGATGTCCACATCAAAACACTATCTATAAGGATTTATGAAGTAAATAGTGCATTAATTTATTGGTGTTGAAAAAAATTAAGAACATATTAAATAACATTAAATTAAATTTGAGTAACAGCCACTATTCACAGTGAATAGAGGCAGCTGGTGTGTGTACAACAGCAGATAAGTAAATTTAGGAAGTATTTCTTTTCCAAGTTTTAGGAATCCACTTCAATTTTGAAGACTTTAAACTTTCCACCTAAAGCACATTTGCTCCCACTAACCTAGCCAGCAAACATTTCTATCCAAAATGAGAACACATGTACTCATACCACTTCACTACCTATAAACTCTACAAACCACTTTCTTTCAGTGCTGTGAGCCATTCAGTGCATACAATACTGCCCTTGTGTGGCCTGTTCCTAAAATTATCTTTATCAGACAATATATGTAAATGATGAAAAAATAGTTTCGTGTCAGAATTAAATGTTAAATTAGTGGCAATTTACTTGTGCTTTTAAATACAAGACACTATTGAAAACTACTTGGATGGAATTAGCAATTAATCCAATTACAAATCAGGTCACATGCCACTGAGTATCGGTAACATTAACAGATATAGTATTTGAGGGACATATACCATAAATTTAAAAAAAGAAACTTATGAGCCACCAATGAAATATTACAAAAATGCCAGCCTAATTCCCTTCTGTTCTTTGGTAACTTTTCACAATTCTCTACAATTAAATTCAAATGATTCCAGATATTACAAAATAATTAGGACATCAATAGAAATCTATTACTTTGCATAACTTGCGCAGTAAAATATTTTTATGATAATTTACTCTAAAGGAACCAAAATTAATCACAACAAAACACCAGTTGAATTGAATTCATTTTTCTGAATTTATGATTGATCTAGGGAGGTTGAGGAGGAAAGGGAAATCAAACTTCAGCAATTACATCTTACAGTAAAATATTTAAATGATCAAAGACCGATAAAACAGCCCACTAAAAATTAACATGGACTATTAAATATTACAATATATATGGCAATATGTAATATTAAAATTTGATTTATAAGGAAATATAAATTCTATAAAAAAATTACACAAAAAAAGTAGTGCTGAAAGTATAAATTTTTCCAACAGTTTTAGAATTAGGATTACACCTTTTCCTCTGATTTTAGAGAGTCCTGATGCAAGATGCTTTTGACATTATAAACTAGAACGATTGATACCTTTAGTTTTTTTCCGTTACAATTTAAATAATTTCAGCTTAAACTTATGATAAATAAAGCATTCAGGAAAAGATTTTGTCAGAGTGCATTCGTCCACAACCAAACATTTTCAGATCTCTGAGGTGTACATTTAAAAAAATTCAGTAAGTACTTACAACAAAGAAAGATTATACAATTATTTAATAACTATTATACAAATATGTTAAATATAAAGAATCTTTTACCCTTTAAGAAGAATGTGAAAGTTTTCTTTTTGCAAAACACTTTATCAAAGAAAATAAAACAAAGGTTTAAAGGCTGTTTTATTGTTTACATTATAAACAAAATATGTAAATGTTACAATGTGTGTGCTTAAGCGTCATAAATTAAAGGATTTCAATCAAGTCATTATGTTCCTTTTACCATCAAGGTAATATAGTCTAAAAAAGTTAAGTATTGCCTTCATATTTTTTTTATGTTCATAATGACATCAGGGAAGACTTTCAATTGTCAACACATTTCCTTCCTGTAACATTGCCATTCAGTATCTATTGATATGTAAACTTTGTCACTAATAAAAGTATATTATTTCCAACTTATTAGACTGATCAAATGAATAATTATTATTGATGGATTACTAGCTTAAAATAGACCTCAAAATGAACTTCAGTTTATATCAGATAAGTTAGATGTAGCAAAATGGCAAATAATTATTTGATCAGTAAGATTGAAAATGATGAATCCATTTCAGATCATAATTTCGAAGTGACTAGTATTAAAATAATACACATAACAAAGAACTTGAATATTTTATATATAAAAGGTATTCAAGATCTGATATATATATATAAAAATTTTGTATGGTGGCAAGTTAATAAAAACTGAAATATAAAAGTCTTTAGTCATGTGTAGAAAAGATTTATGAAGACTTGTAGTTACTTTTCTGAAAGCCAGGCCTTGCCTCTTCCAAATGGAACACCTAATGATAAGCCTCCTAAGGAAGCAACAACTTCAGCATCATCTATTGGAGTTGAGCATCCCCTTCCTCCCCCTGGCCTCAGCACAGCTTGCAAAGCTTGTGATCTTGTTTTTGGTAAACGAACTGGTTCGTGGTTTGAAATTGTAGATACTGAAGAGGCTACAGACGATGGTCTTGAAGAAATAGATTCTAACTCTTCTATTCTACGTCGATGTTCAGCTCTGAATGCCTTGCGCTCAGATTTGGTGAAGCTCTAACAAAAAAAAAGCATTACAAACTTGTAATACAAGTATGCACAAAATCAGGTAAGAAGTTTAAAAAAATATATTCAAACTGAACTTTGTCCAAGATGTTATAGCATTTTTATAATTGGCATGCCAATTTTGCAAGAATAAAGCTTTTGAGAAAACCATAAATATTTATAAAGATAAAATGTCAGAAAAGAATTTAATTTACCTGATCTGGTGGCTGGAAAATGGTTACTGGGCCTATTCTTTCTTTAGGATTATAACCACCTGTTGAACAATCATCCCAATTTTCTTCACACGGTGGCAGAACAGGAGGATCGAAAGGGGCCTGCTCTAAATTTCCTGTCACTCGCTCACTATCAACTCGATAATGTTCTCTTTCTATTATCCTTCTTTGAGGGCAAACCTTAATATGAAAATTATATTCAGGCACCGCAATAACATGGGTAGCATCAAATGGACAGATTGCCATCTCTGCATCGGGATAATTTCTCTTGCATTTAACCAGATGACACTGAAGTCTATTCCGCCGTATAACATGAGATGGGTTGTATGGACATACTTCCAAAGGTTCATTTCTATCCATCATTGTGATGTCTGAAACAAAAAATATATATATAATGCTAATTACAGATTATCAAAATACATCTAAGGCTGCTGATATTTTTAACTTGGAAAATTTTTTACTGCAAAATTATATTCTTATGATTTGAAGAATATATGATAAAAATTTGGGTTCTTAATACTTTAAAAAGACATAATCTACTTCAAAAGTTTTATGTATTCTAATTCAGGCAACACGATGTTACAAATAGTACTAAATATGTGAAATTATAGTTATCCTTCAATATTCGAGTTTTTCAAATTACTTGATCATCAAAATTACCGAATCTGATTGTATCAAAAGCAGCTGACGTTAATTCCTTTCTTCTGGGCAACGATATATATTCCAATAAGACGACAAACCGTCTATAGGGAATTCGACTTTCAGAATGTCCACAAATATTACCGTCCTTAACTAAAAAAATCTTTCCTCTTGTACGCCAGTGCCAAAGATGCTCAACAGGTCAGTAAAAGATATTCTTCGCCATAATAAAATCTCTGGCTTAGACTAGATTTACACGGGCAGTGATCACTGCCAGAAAAAGAGGTGCAGTGTCGTCAGAGGCGTATAAATATATGTCAGTGCTGCACTGGCAATCCATCATTGGCATGAGACGACGCCTGTTTTGTTTTTGAGCGTGTAAACAGTGTGTCAGGCATGACTGGTCCACCCTCTCTACCGTCCCAGACGCTGCCCACACGGTGGCCAGTTGGTGGCAGATACGATTGTCAATTTCGACTATGAATAGTGTGGAACAAAGAGATATATAAACATCATAGAGAGGCTACGAGGACGTTACAGCGCCCTGGGTGGCAGCAACTAACAACAGGCACAATCAAAATGTCTACGGTCAAGAACTTTGACCGTATGTACTGTGTTAAATGACTGAGGTTGAATAATCGTGTATTTTTGTGATTAAAATATATTGTTTTTCATCCAAAATCATGCCAAATGTGTGTTCAGCGTACAATTGTACTAATCGTAGTTCAAAAACAACTGGAATATTTTAAGTAAATATCATCATATTTTCACTTTTGACAGCACGTGTTTGTAACTTCGATATTTACCAAATTTCTGATCTTCGTGGTGCTCTAGAATGCAAGCCAGCTCTCTTTTTATGAAAATAGTTCTCTGTACTGTAATTAATGAATGTGTTTTATGTCGTTTAACCTTGATCCCTATCAACTTTCAACTATATTTAATGTCAGTCTAGATGCATTTAGATGTTACTTGTACAACGTACAATTGTATAATTGTAAAAAAATTAAAATTTTAGATATTGGGAGTAATCTTTATTATAGACTGATGAGCGAGATGCTTCATATCTCATCTAATAATTCGGCATTAATATCAGAAATGACTGATTTAAAACAAAAATTATAAATTAACTATTATAAAGTTTCCTGTTCATTAACTGTCAATGTTTACATGTTGTATTTAGCATTGAGATGATGTTAATGGGCCTATCCGTGTTAACTTTAATTTCGGCACTTTCCTTGTGTGACAACAGAAATAATTTACAATTTTTAAGTGATGTGTTATATATATTATATGTAATGAAACACTTTCTAGCTGGTTTCCGCTCATTTGTAACTTTAATACATATGTATATATAGTTTTTTAATATTGATTTACGAGATACGCTTCCTGCACGTATTCGTAAGTCCACCTCATTTCAATGCTAGCAGACGACAGGACACGCCCACCTTTCCATTCAAAAAATGGCGCCTGAGCCTTCAATTTGCTTCAAATATGGCGGCGCCTTGTCCAGTCTATGTTGTTTATATATGTCTTTGGTGTGGAAGAGCTGATAATCGATTGCACAATGGTAAACAGTTTTATTTTGCGTTCTCTACTCGGGTGCAGTTTGGTTTAGTGTGCCCTTGTAGTAAGTGGATCTTTGTTGCGAACTGTGGTATTTTGTTCAGCAGTCCTTTGGGATAGAGTTCGAATGTTGCACCTACTCGCCTATAAATTTCAGGTTAACTTTCCAAAATATAATACTAGATGTAAGGAAATTCCATAAAGAATTATTGTCGACTCTCGATCGACAAAAACTTTAACCGGCAAAAATACTACGCGAAAGAATGATACATATCTATAAACGTACTACTACCATATGAAATGAAAAATAATTAAATTTCTTTTGTTCAATAATTGACACTTTAAGGGGAATAAAAAGAACAAGTAATAAAAACCGAGTCAATTAAACACTGAAAACTAGCTTGAAAATGCAGGCGCAGTTTTTACTATTACTTAATTACTGTGTTAATAATTGTTAGTTTTTTAAATACAGGATAGGATAGAATACGCTAAGCAGATTAGGCAGGATGTGGGTTGTGCTAGTTATGATGAAATGAAAAGGCTTGCGCAAGATAGGTTAGCATGAAGGGTTGCATCAGACCAGTCTGAATACCACAACAACATGAGGAAGAACTCCTAGGTCTTAGTTTTTAAAGGTTATTTAATCCACATTCAGCAAACAGGAAACTTAACAGGGTCACAACACGAATAAATAAAAGAAAAGACAGAAAAATGTTTTTCCCCTCTTTCACAGTGTTGCCACAATGACAATTATACAGCAACATTAATATTTAACAATAATAATACAGAGTAATATTACTACACAACTTTTCTCATGTTTACGTACTGAATTTATCTCTTTCGTTTTCATTTCAGGAACCATTCCTCCTCATTCATTACGTCTTTCCTAGCACAATCACAAAGATATTAGTTCCTGTTTATGAAATACGCGAAAACACACAGGGGAAGAATATTCAACTTGTTATAAACAATATATCGATACGTCAACATTCCAACCGGTCGTAGTAGCCAAGAAATAGCAGAGAAATATAAACATGTACCAGAGTTCACTGCCAATTCTGTAGTAAGGGCAGCACTTCCACACAGTTGTCTGCCCACGATGTAAATGGCAGGCAGTGCATAGCCAACCGAAGTTGGACGAACATCACTGCCCGTGTAAACCACAGAACATGGAATAATTCTATGTTCTGTGGTGTAAACCTACCTCAGCAATTGCAAAACTAAAATATTACGTGATAGAGAAATACAACAAACTTTAAATCATCAACGTATTATGACATGTCAAATTGAAAAAAACAGCAGAACGATAAATTGTCAGTTATAAAAATATTGCATAAATCAAATGGCATTCAGTTATGTTCAATAAGTAATAATAAATATGTAAATATCCTGTAAAAAATTTCCGATTCTTTTTAACGTAGAATACAATAGAAGATTCTTTGTATCATACAAAATTATGTGTATCTAAGGTTGTGAAAACAGTCACAAATACATTACTCAACTTTTAAGAGGCTAATACGTATTGGAAATTAATAATTGTCCTAATTTAGCTCTTTTTGCAGTTTGTTTATACTCATAAGTTCAGCTGGATTTCCTATGCAATAATCGTGAAAATCGGAGCATTGATTACTATATTTCCACATAAACCAAAATATAATCTTAGCTATAAATATTTCCACAGTTTGCAATTCCAAATGTAAAAAAAATTAAGCTTAAATTTGAATACTCATTAACGCGATAACATGTAAGTTATATACTTTTTATGGCACACTATAAATACTATGATTTATGTTTATATATAGATCTTCATAATTACTAAACATTTAATTAAAAAACTGTCACAATTCATTGACAGCCTCCTGTTATTTTCTTCTACAGTACTTATATTTCTAGCTTTCTTTATTTTTTAGTACTATAACCAGAAACCAATTGTGAAAAAAACATTTTCCATAAAAATAAATAGGCTATGAGGTACCACTAGACGTTTCTGCGATCCTTGGTGTTTTCGTCATGTGTTGAAAAATCATAAAAAGCTTTAAAACGACACCCCGCTATAATCCAGCGGTGTATTTAATAGAAAAGATATTGACAAAATAACGACAAGAAGCTAATTTAACAATAAGGGATCATAACTATTGTTTCATAGAATCTCTTTGAAAGTTAAAGTCCGTAATGTTTGATTTGATATAAAGCAGACTAGTTAGTACCGAAAATATGTAAAAAAAACGTATAAATTATAAGATTGAGTACTAAAAATTCTTTTTTAATATCTCATCAATTATATATATTTTAAGTATCAGAATTAAAATGCGAATTCTACTGCAATGGTAAGTACAATAATTCTCAAATATAAACCTGAGCCAAGCAATTCTTCTTGGGCTCGACTGCGGACTGTCATCTTACATGACACATAGGTCCGGTCTTCGCAACCAAAGTAATTAGCGGAGAAAAAATATGATTTTACAGCTTCTCTTTTGCACGATCATATACTTTTTAATGAAATCCCTTTTAATGTTCATAAATATAAATTATGCAATCCGACACTGTCAAAATAAAACTCCAAAACATCTCTTTCAAGTACATGGATCATCGGAATTTCCTGAGATATTCTTTCCATACCATTCCATTCACGAGTTACTTGTTATGAATATAATATCTATGCCCGACCTACCTGATGCAGGTTTTCTAGGGTTTCCCTGCATCTCTTTAGCCAGGGGGCTCTAGTCAACCCTTGGCTACCTTGCTCTACCTTCCGCATCCCCCTCTTTTCAATTCCCTTCCTATGTTATTAAAGGGGAGTTGCCTTTTTCAGGAACACTCATGAAGACTGTTACTACCCCCCAATAGTTTCCAGCATTCCGACGTTTGATTTTTGAGTAGTAAACACGGGAAATTTTAAATACAGGGAAAGGAAGAGTCTCAATAAAGACACGCGAGTCAATTGTAATAAATGAAAATATTGTTGAATGTGCGTCTGTTTATTTTAAAGGTTGACTCAGTTGTTTAAATATTTGATTAAACAATGAAAGAACTTAAGTTCAAAATAAATTATATAATTTATTTAATGATACGAGATAGTCAACGTTACTCTTCTAGATTCAACTATATGTGATTATTAATTAAACCTACCAGGAAAGTATTATGCACTCTACAGCATTTAACCTTACGATACCAAAAGTAGACTTCGCTGACGTTGGTCGGTTCTTGTCTAACTTTCCTCAGATCTTCACATTCATTTCGCGAATGGAGGACCTCCTGTCGGAACGAAGAATACTTACGACCTATAAGAAGTTACGACCTAACCATTTTCAATTAGTATTTTCGTTCCCCCTACGACGAATGAATTCTTGCACTCTTTTGGAAGCTGTCGGTAGCTTTGTGCTTCCCAAGAAACAGAAAAACCTTATCCTACTATTATATATACCATTGTCAATAAATTTCAAATCCAATAAACCCTAAATGTATACAACTTTATCAAGTCTTTCTCTCCTCGTAGCTCGTTGCAATTTCTTTGAGAATTAAATGGCCTTTCACTTCAATAGCCCATAACTGTTATAGTTTATTCATCTTTAATCACATTCACTTGCCCAATATTATTTTTATCGAAAGAAATGTTCCGTTGATTTACAATGACGAAATCAATAAGTTGCAAGCGGCGGAAGCCTTGTTGACTGTCAACTGAAACTGAACGGCTTCTCTGTTTGACACAGATTATCTTAAGAGTTGGTCAGGACGCTAAGGTTTAAATGAATGCAAAGGGTACAGGCATAATCTATTATTTTCACAACCGTCAAACGATTTCATAGACACGTGCACATTCATATTGTAAATGATAAAGGGAGAGGGGGTTATTATTTAAAATTATTTTAACAAATTATTTGAGCTTTTAAAAAATATTAATAATTTTTATTTGTTTAAAACAATTTCTTTAATAGGCCCTGCGCAATATTACAATTGTATATATTAATTAAATGAGACAATTGTTTTAATTTCAAAGGGTTTCTCAGAGTTAATTATTGGGTAACAACGTGCAGCAGAGATTTCACGTTCGTGATGAACCTGTTTCAGTTCTCAGCGATTCCGGAAGTTCTGCGTAGTAGTTTCCCTCTCTCACTCTGCGGACTCCTTTGTCGGGTTGTTGATTTGCCTTCGGTCGACTGAAAACAGCTAGTTCTACCCGGTGAATGAGGAAAACCAGTTTTCCTCCTCCTTCACTCCAACACACAGTTACTACTACTTGGTTTCAACTTACAAGCAAGCCCGAAGTTCTGGCCTTCTTTGCTCGCTCTTTCATCTAGCTCAAGAGCAATAATTCTCACCTCCCTTTCAAATCTCGATCAACATTGACTTATTAATTGTTCATTGGTAAAAAAATTCCGTTTATATTTGACTGGCCCTCGTAAATAAATAGTAAAACTGGGCCCTTTCTTTGTTTTTTATTTTATTTTAAATAAATAGAAAAAATAAGTATTTCGAATGCATTATCCTAATGGCAAGTTTCATTTCCATTTTACGTTTAGTAAATGTAATTAAAAATTAGCGTAAAAAATAAAACTTTAGATATTCTTGATTTCATAAAATAGCCTAAGTCGGAACCTTTTTCAAAATAATCAAAATAGAAAGTAAAAGAAAAATATATCAAATCATTTCAACTATAACTACAATAAAATAATTACTATAAAATTAATTAAATTTAAGTTTTGATAAAGGTCAAAAGTGAATTTAAAAAGAATCAGAATTAAATCATTTAGCAACAAGAATCGCAGATACGTCTTTCTCAGCACCAGTATAAACCACTTGTACCAACATAACGCTCACATGACATAAAGGTCCCCTTTCGAATTCTCTGAAAACTTCCTGTCGCATAAAATAGCCAAGCACAATCATTTTTGAAAGGGAAAGCTCCTGGGGGAAGTTCCAATTGAAATGTTCCGATATTTTCCACTTCGAAACTTGATTCTTCGGCAAGATTCAAGAGTCTTTTTCCCATTTTGAATTCCCTACTACTAAACCACGTCGTTTTAGAAGTACACCACTTTCTTTGTTCTGCACTACACTATTTATTAAATTTTCTCCATTATCCTTATGGAATCTGAAACTCAATAAGAATGTGCAGATAAACACTTGAAAAACAAGGAGTCTGTTTTACGCAACTGGAGGGAATGCGGTTTTGCGCGACTATAGTCAGAAGTTTGTTAAAATGATAATTTTTTAACCAAACATCTTAATGAAACGAATTTAAGAAGAAATATAGATTGAAATTCTTACTTTCGAATATCTGGGAAGAAAAACTAAATTTGTAGATCAGCCATAAAAAATTTTTCACTGTGAAAACACGAAATGGTGAACTGAATAGTGACAATTGAAGCAGGCGACGTGAGTTCTCCACTGTCGAGTAGTAGGTGCCTTATTACTTGGCCATGCCAGGAGACCGGTGGTCGGTTTAGGGGGAGGGGTCAAGTTTCTCTATTTGTTTTATTGCTTTAACAAACGTTTTACGAGACTGTTTTATTGCTTTCATGTACGGGATTCAAATACAGTACCGCAAATAGAGTTGGAACTCAAGTAGTGAGTGAAGCCAGTAACCCTCCGATTCTATATTATATGATGTTTGGGCATGGACACGGATGGACGTTTTGTTGATTAACGTGGAAAGATTGGGAGGGATAAATTATTAACGGTACCGAGACTATTTGCGGCACCATTAAGGTTCCAGGAGAAGTTTTTTTTTACTTTCTTAAGGTAAAAACATTTTTCACCCCATGCCTGGCAGAATTTTAGATTCCATTAAAGTGCCGGTGATATTTTATTCTTGTAATGATTTTAGATTCTTTTAACATGGCGCGCTTATTTGATGAACAAAAAGATTTCTTGACTCGATTAAGGTACTTTGAGTCATGCTGTTGGCATAGGCTTGACAATGATAATTTTCAAAAAGTGCCACGCTCGCTGCCGGTTACACAATATGAATGTAGAACAAGAGCTTAGTATTGAATTAAATACTGTACCGGGCTAATAAAAATGAGTACCCGGGCACCCTTCTATTGGTGATTAAATTACAGCCCTAATTCATTATTTTCAGAGTCCTCAAACGGGGTTAATGAGAACTAATCGCCTCTCGTCCAGTATTTGTGCGGAAGAATCATTTTGGAAAATAGAATAGGTGTTTATCGAATTCATATCAATTTGTTTTGGAAATTTCGTAACAATATCACTACTCGGAGAAGGTCTGTTTGGGTTTTTAAAGACACAGCGGCTAAAGAAAACTTTGGAAAAGGTAAGGAATTTAAGTTGAAGGAGAAAATTATTTCTTAAAACTGATAGTATGTCAAGAAGCTGTGGAAGCAATCCGAAAAAATTCTAAACGTCTGTAAAGCGTGTATGCAGTGCATTGAAGTACAACTTCTGCGTGTGGTCTGATATGGCTGGGCAATAGAAACGATTGGGCATTGTTCGAGAGGAACGGAGAGCTATTTATGACCATGAAAAATTGATGGAGCTACTGGTTGACTGTCACCAATTTCAAACATTGACTTAGAAAGAGTTCGTGTGGCCAAATGGTTTTTCCCCTCTTTGGTGGGTGCATTACCCCACACAGCACTGCAGCAGCGGTGACATCTAAGTGGAGGTCCAGCCTCCTCTTCAACTGTCGTAGTTCCTTCCTCGTGGAATCTACTCCGCGTTGACGTGGAATTATACCTAAGACACACTAAATAAATTGTCATTACTAAAATGTCATCTTTTGTTTACATATTTGAACAAAACATACATACAACTGCCATTTCGGCTACCTAACATTTGAAAATAAATTACATTCGCACATTCACTCATCATTCAAATACCGCTGCTGCTGCTATTTCTCATTCCGCTCCTTCTTCCGCGCACCTACAAGGCTGTAAACGAAGGGATTATAGGGGTGTAAAACTAAAATAAAAGGATAAATTAATAAGTAGAAATTTAAAATAAATAGTTGTATATATATATTGTAATGAAAAAACGCAGATTTTGGTTATATCGTGGCATTGTGAGGCGCAGTTCGGCCTACAACGAAAGAAGTTTTGTGCGCGAGGCCAACAACAATGTCAAATTGGCTGAAAGCGGGTGAACCCCCGATGGGGATCCCCCGCGGGAAACTCCCTCGGGGCGTGTGTAAAAAAATGGTGGTGTGTGAAAAAAACCGCTGGCGGGGGACCCGGGAATTGTGTGAGAAAACGGATGGCGGGGAACTCCCGGGCCGAGAACTTAAAAGGGGGCCGTTTGGATGACGGAGCGGTCAAATGTTTGCAGAAAGCAGATGAGTTGGGGAGAGGATTGACGACGGATCTGTCAGATGAGTCTGAAAGGCAGATGAGTTTCAGATAAGTTCAGATGAGTCAAGAGAGCAGATGAGTTGCGGAGAGGACGGAGAGAGCAAATGACGGGTTGAACCTAGTTCATACTACCTTCATCGGTGTAACAAACCTGCAAGACGCCAGAGAGACGCGGAAACATTCGTGAAGTTGAATGTTTGTAGGCCCAGTAATTGTGGGTAAGTTCTTAAAAGCTGTGAAACTTGCTCATTGTGCTGATTGAATAAATTTAAATGATTTATTTTCTATTTTCAGTAATCTGCATACTCCACTTTTCAAGAGACCCAAAATTCCTGAGATATTGTTTCATGTAATCACTGTAAATTGATAAATATAAAATTTTCAAATTGATTAAAATTTGTTCAATTAATAAATCAATGTTTTATCCCCTGAAAAGGATATTACTATATATATATATATATATATATATATTAACCTAGATAAGTACAAGCTGTGAAGAGGCTTGTAGACCTAATAAGTAATATAAATTACACTAACAGGGATAGAGTTATCGACAAAGGTCGGTTCCTGTTTACCTTCTTGTCAGGGTCGTATCGACCTAGCGATGAGACCAGCACACTGCTAGAATCATGCGCCCTTCAGCAGGATCCTATCCCACAGTTTGAGTCGCCAGGGGCTTATAAGTGCTTGAGATGGGGTACTGAGACTCTGTACTCAGTTTGAAATTATGACAGCCAGGAAGCTGTGTTTCTTGAACGAGTGGGACAGATACGCAGAATCTGCTATCTGCGATGCGTCGAAGTAGTTGCAGTGGGTCGTTTCAACTATTGGCAGCATCCATATCTGCCAGTCAGCAGTCAGCCTGCCTAAGAAAGCGTTTACTCGCGGTTGCGGTTCGACTTCAGACTCATGCGGTCCGTACGATAATCCATATTTCACATAACCAAAGTCGAAGCCATATCCCAAAATTTTTTATCATAAAATGTTTCAATTCTACCTCTCAATAAAAAAACCTGAGTTAGATCTTTCATTTTCAACTTCAGTCAATTCATTTTGTTTGTAAGATAAATTTCAATAACCAACTTGTTAAATAAATGTTAATTTCGATATTAATTTAATTTCTTCGATATTATTAATTTTTTAAATTAAAATATATCATTACCCAAATAAATTTATAATCCTATGAATATTAACCACTTCAGGTAACAAAGACTAAAGAAGTTCCTCTTCATCCCGGATAGTCGCTCGGCTTAGGAAATCCCGACGCGTCACCAATCTCATTGATCTCTAAGCCCCTCAGAACGCACGACGCTAAAAGTTGAGAAGCATTCAGTTACTAGTTTTGTTGTTCATGGTTATACTCAACAAGTGTACGAGTTCAGATTTTCCTTGCCTAAAATTTATCGGTATAAATTTACACAAGGGAAATACATATTTAATCTTCTTGTACGTACTATAGCACTTGATTCATTACAACAGTTGACAACAATTATCTTACATCAGATAAAACACTTGTGGTGACAGGGTGATAGTTGAATTATTAAAGATAATTTGGAGTTTTATATGTAAATATTGACAATTTTACTAAATTAAATTTTAATCATATATACATTATTAAACTTTAGGGCCGGCTGCTTACTAACTGTCACCGGAGAGCAAGAGTATAATGGGCATATGTGGGATTAAACAAAAAAAACTGGGCATCGACAATTTTAAATTACTCAATCAAGCCAGGGGCGAGAAACATAATCGTGTGCATCACCAACTTGTAGATCTGGATCTGGTGATGATACTGCATCTCTTCATCGGTGGTTCTCTGCATCGATTCTCGTGCCATCTGCTATTGGAACAGGATTTATTTTTCCTGTTGACGTCCACTACTCATAATAATGTTGCTGCGTCCACTACTCCTCAAAAACGTAATGTAATCTCTCCTTCAAACGTAATGTATTCTCTAGTCTCCACTCTCCTATGATCCTCAAAACGTAATGTTTTTCACTCCAGTCCACTCTCTCCTATCTTCTAATCTGTTTTGCATCCTCTTATATAAGTGTCTGCCTGGCGGGGTGTGTGAACTTTCTCCCCAGGATGGCCTGAGGAGCAGGTCTATCGTCCCTTATAATTCTTGGGATGGCCTGATGTTTATTGTAGCAACCGGATGTTTGTCCCTAACTCAGGCCTTTGTCCCAAGGACTGACCTGCCATTTCCGAAATGGTACAGATTTGTTCCTCTTTCCTGGCTATCGATATAGTCAATTGGACATTATTTAATTTTAAGAAACGCGATTATTACTTGCCCGCCGTTGGCCTTGCAAACAGCCTAACCCCCTTCATTATAATTATCTATATACGTATGTATACAAAATTAATAAAAAGGGGAAATTATTCTTTTAATATATGTATAAATATATGTGTGGGGTGCAAACGCACACCACACAGTACAAAGTTCAATATTTGCGATCTTTCCTATCTGTACTAGAATCAGGCACGTTCTCGAAAACAATTTTCCATTTTAGCGCATACAATTAAAACGCTGTTATTCTATAATTCACTGAGACCCAGCCGAAGTACAGACTAATTTTAACTCAGGTGGCTACCCAATAATAGTTTCGCTGTACAAAAGCGACTGTTAATAATCTGCACCGCGGGGCTCTCAATCGTTGCGCAATATTTTTTGGTGTGTGCCAAAATGAGCTATTTAAGAGACGCTGTTCTTTCGACGGTTCGTATTTTCATCTATAAAGAATATGTATATTTTCATACAAACAACATTATAACAATCTTTTACGTCTTCAATACATTTGCATACAATGTAGCGGCACAAGGAAAAGTCAGCATTTGAATGATTAATTTAGCATTGGCAGTTGTAAACTGTAGATTTTACGGATGGAATATAAAAAAATACCTTCCCATGCTATTAGAGGAAGACGATGATGCCTGTGGGACCAGGTGTCACCTATATTGGGTGTATGTTCCTTCGGGATATCTCTTTCTCTTTTCAGTTTTCAAGGCCGAGGCACTTCGATCAGTTTGAATGTGTGTATGTTCTGGACAAACGGTAAGAGCTGTCCGCTGATACTCTTGCAACAGTCATCAAGCTGCCTCCTAATCTTGTCGAGGTACGGAGAAGGGAGTGCTGCGACCTCACAGCAAACTCCTCTCCTATTATTCGGCTGGCGTGAGATAAGTACATGATGCAGATGAATAACATAGCTCGGGATCCTAGTTAACTCTTTTATTGCATTCCTTTCCCTTACGCATCCCGCCATCCAAATTTTATTCGTATGTTATCAAAGGGGACCAATAATTGTTTCATCCTCATGTATCCTATCGCCTTAAAAAATTAGAGGGGACTAGCACAGCGTGAAACCTGTCTCGACCAAAAGTAAAATTTACGATACAATTTAATTGTAAACTTAAAAGAACACTTAACGCCAGTATAAAAGTAAAAAAAGAACCTAACCCATCTACCTAAGAAGATTAATTACCTCAATGTTAATTATATACACTATTTTAATTATTTTAACTATTTCATTCATTATTTTAATATTGTATATAATGTATCATTTATTGTACAAACTTTATGAAAAAATATTTTATATGAATAATAATAATAAAAAAGTAGCCAAAGTAACACTAATTCCAGCGACTCGTTTAACAGACAAATACAAACTTCCTTAGAATTAACGGGGTTTCACAAGTGATGACCGAAACGACTACTCTCTTCAAAATATGTATTATTCCAATTTTATGTATTGCTCTGCTATACAAACCGTTAATATGTGTGTTGCTTTATTCTGAATAATTTTTATGATATCGTTTAGCATACACATCCAAGTCTCTTTAATGTTAATAATAACTATTTACAAAATTAAAAATTACGATCAATATAATTTTATCTGCAACACTCGTTTCGGCAACATCTTTTGGCAATTTCTCCCAATTTTTTTTAGCTTTTGAAATTACAAGAAAATACTTTTGATTTACTTTCACATAGCATAATTAAAGAATATTATTTCTTGTTTATATAAAATTATTTTTTTGAAATGTTCATTTTTTCATACTTCTATAATTCATTTACATCAAATTTGTTATGTGTGATTGCCTGAGGAAGTTTAAAGCAAATGAGCGTAACTTTGTGCTGTTTTTTATTGAATTAAATTGACCTGTTGACCGGTTTATTTATTTATTCCATAATATAACGATTGTGAAGAGAAACAAAAATGAAAGACATTTTTGACACGAAACATAATGAGAAATAGGAGGAAAAATATTAGCCTTTATTAAAGAACTATATTAATATTATTAAAAAAATAATTAAAGATCGAAGATTTTCCCGGTGTATATTCTGAATAATCAATTCTTGGGTTTCCATCCGTGTTAAATGGAGTTTAAGCCACGACGTTTCAAGTTCACTTGACAACGATGACAGAGTACCCCATCGAAACGTCGTGGCTTAAACTCCATTTAACCCAGGTGTAAACCCAAGAATTGTTTATTTATAATGATATTAACTATTACGGATTCTACAGACGCTTTTAAATAAGATAAGATTAATTATGTAAAGAAGTAGTCACTGGACATACAAAATTAAGATATAAAATACATCTAGGCTTACCATACGGATAGGACATCATAACCTCAACCTTACTCTCTTCTAAACGTCATAGTTAATTTATGCGTTTAGGAGCTATATATGTGGAATCAATGACAAAATTAAGCTCACTTGTGTTGTTTAACATAAATTGTTTCTTGTTTGTGGAGTAAATTTAAATTATAATAGACGTTATGGGGAAACGATAATATACGTTTATTCTTATACCTTTCATCCTGGAAATAGTTTTTAAGGAATGTTCTATTTTCAATTCAAGGGAAATTATTGCCAGTGGAGGTTTCACGTAGCCTTCCGCCGGTTGATGATGGAATGCGATGGGTCCATTGCAGTATAACTGAGGAGATTTGGCTTGTCGTGTGTAAACACAATGGGCACAAGACAACTTTCCCAATATTGTAGTGGGGTTAGAGCGGAGATCGGTTTACCTCGAGTCTTTGATCAGACAAGTTAGCAGTAGAAAACTATTCGGAGAACAATGGCACTAGGATATATATTGTTTTCAGTTCAGGATATGTTGTAGGTGAAGAAATTCAAAGGTAAGAGTCTATGCTATAGGATGCTATAGAATGCTTCGTTCTGTATATCCCGTTCGTAAGAATATAATATATGCTTTCAATAATGACTAGCGTTCAGTAGGCACACTTGAAGGGGAAGTACCTTCTCAGAATACTCCACTCCATCGTCTCCTTTCTCTAGTGCGCATGGCGCATGCCATGTTATACTTCCGTGCGTACATAACAGTAGGAGTAATTGTACTGAAACTGAAATAGACATGCAGTCAATGATGGGTCCATTGCAGTATAACTGAGGAGATTTGGCTTGTCGTGTGTAAACACAATGGGCACAAGACAATATTGTAGTGGGGTTAGAGCGGAGATCGGTTTACCTCGAGTCTTTGATTCGAGGCATAATAGACCGGCTGTGCACTTAAATAGTACCTTACAAAATGAATTTTATTTTGTTAATAATAAAAAATAACCGCATACGCTCAGTAGTTTTATTGTTGGCCGAAAACAGAAAATTCAACTCTTCTCCTCTCTTTATTTTTAGAAATAAATTTAAGGTTACAATAGATTATAACGAGAGCACACACACATGTATGTATATATATATAGACACGATGTTTAAATATTTCCGTCTTATTTTGACCAAGGCTCAGGATACGCAATACATCCATACTAAATGTCACTCAATAACTTCTTGAAAATGATCAAAATAATATAATTTATACATCTTTCAAATGTAATCATACAACCAGCCAATAAATTTTATTATATATATATATATATTATATTTGATAGGGAAGATGTGGGATGTAGTAGTTATGAGGAAGTGATTTAGGCTGCCGTAAGATAGGTTAGCATGGAGGGTTGCATCAGACCAGTCTAAGGATGGAATACAACAACAGCATACATAAATATAAAGTTATAGTTGTTCTCTGTGTTATGCTTAATTTTGAGTGGCACAAAGTGGAAATTTCTTTAAATTGATAGATATATATTTTTTGTTTACCTGGGACATCTGAAAGTCATAACAACAACATTTTCTATTATAAATAGGCGATAGGAGTAGGATGAAAATTTCGTTAGCTTTGCTGATTGTAAAAATTAAGACCCGTATGAATTGTAGAGAATTTTAGTATAAATTCAGAAACAGTGTTTCGTTGTTAAAAGTTACATCTGCTGAAAAATATGAAAAAACGGGGCCATCAACATCTAAAGTAAAAAAATAATTTTTTATAATCTATTTAAACTTTAGATAAAATAGATAAGTTTCGTAAAAAATATTATGTATATTTAATAATGTTTTTTCATTGTCGTTCGGGGTGTGGTTTAATGCAATAAGGGCGGTGGCCGTAATTAGCTTCACAAAATTTTGGTAACCCTAAATAAATGCCACACTCAGGAGGTTATGCAAGAAGGATTTTAATAGCGTCGAGTGGTATTTATATTATCACTTAATTTTGTCTAATTGGCTACTGCTTTATCTCATTGTATATCATACAACACAGAGATATATATTTCCAACAGTATGAGATAAGTGTCAGGCATTGTTGATAAGTTCATTGTTTGCTTGGAGAGACGTTGGCTTGTTTAATATTGGTAACGGACGGTAGAGGCTGAGGTATGCCTGGAACGGGCAAGTGCTCTTGTCCAGATATCGAACCCCTGGATATTCTGGAGCTGGGCGCTATTTATAGTGGGACCGGCGCCACGGCGTCCCAGTTTAGTCGCGTCGCGTGGATGTGGCTGATCGGGGCGCGCCTGCTCCTGCTGGCAGGCGTCTATCTGCTGGCGTCGGGGCTGGCGTCTGTCATCCTCACCACCAACCCTCTCGCAAAGGAGCCCTCCGACGAGGCCGAGAAGGCCGCGGGCTTCCTGCGCACCGTCCAGGGAGTCATGCTGATCGTCTTCGCCGTCGTCATGCACGTCTACCACGACGACCAGCGGCGGAACCCAGCCGCATGAACTGCCAATTACAACTGTTACATTAGAAGCTTTCACTGGTCCACATTGCCTGCCATCACGACAACTAAACTAAGAACTCGTGGGACTGATCGGTTCGGGTCGTGTTGTGACAAGTGTGCAGTGACAAGGTAGCCACGTGCCAGAAAATAGACGTTTTCTGGACATGCACTGCTTTAATGCCAAATCGTTATTTATTTTCGGATATCCTTTGCTGTGAATTTCATCGTCGGGTCTGAATGGTTCCTTTAGTGATCAGTGGAATGCAGTGATGATTTGCATTACACAACTATGTGCCTTGGTGATCAAGATACTATCGAAACCGTGCCATTTTTTATACAGAGAAACGTTAACTGCTTTTGTTTTTGTAAAATAGTTTTTTCAAGATTTATTGAAGCGTTATATATGTGAATTTGTTACAGAGAGCCAAATTTATATATAAATATGTTTTAAATGAAGTCTCTTGCAATTACCTCCTAATTTCTTGCGAAGTATCACAGAAATATTTATTCAAACATCGAAAATAAAAATCGTATGTGTTGAATGTATACTAATTACATAAAGAAGTTACGGGCAAAATTATGCGATGAAATAAATACCACAGAACGTTTCTACAATCGTTGTTGCTTCCGTCAAGACCCGCAAGAAGGAAACCGTGAAAACCACATAGAAATGAAAATGACGAAATAATGGAAGGATTCCAAAACTTTAATTGATACCTTTTTATTTGGTTATGCGTACGTTTATTTTGAGTTATACTACGACTGCGGTACATATAATTTTAGAATTCCTTGATTATAATGATCTCATATTTTGTTTCCTCCTCGTCTTCAAAGCACTTTGTTTCGGAACCGACAGGAGTAATGCAAGTTCCTCGACTGTGAAATGCACCAGCAGATCAGGAAGTTGAAATTTTGAAAGTTCAAATATTCAAACAATTCGTATACATTTACTAAACTCATCATGAATATAATTATTTTTTACTCATGGTACTAAGCCGTTCAACAATACTAGGAATTTGGTTTTCTGATAATATTTTTCCCTGTGGAATTACGAGTTATCATAAGCGACCTTTTCGTTTTATTTGCGCTTCAGCTTGTCAGAATAATCTCAGTTTAGGTTCCGTTATCACGCTGACATTTCCGAGGGTCAAAATTCAGTTTATACCTTACGAAAGAGATAAACGTACGAATCGCAAATTAATCGTGAAATAATGTTAATATTTCCCGCCTTACTGAATAATAATTTTTGCAAATATTAACGAAAAATTATTTACAACAAACTCGACATCACGAATGCAGAATAGGAAGAAAAGTGAATGGCGCTTATTTTATTTTACCGTTTCCGTGAAGTAAAAATATGTCTTGAGTCTTCAAAAAGTTTCTTGTCTGCAGTGCTGAAATCTTTCAAGTTGTGTTTTTAAAAACAACGTTTTCTCGTTGGGTATCGTTATCCAATTGACAATGCGCAATCATTTCCTCGTAACTAAAAGTAAGTAGAGGTGTTGACCATTTATTGGAAAGTAGAAGTAGAATCTCGATTGACCCAGTTCCTTGCGTGTACAGCCAGTTCTCTGCTCCGAGAGTCCAGCTGAAAATCAATATGGCCTAATGACATGCTCTGGCAACGATCCACTGCTCCTCCACTTCGCTCATATCCAGAAAAACTCCTTCCTTTCAGCTGATATATTAACATTGTCAATTTTTATGAAAAAAAAACATGCCGTAGGAGATGACAAATTGAAGAGCGTGTTGGATATATAGTAGTAGTCCGTTTTTCAAGTTAGTGTTAGTATCATTCCCAATTAGACTTAGGTTCAGGCAACATATTACAAAAAGACCCAAAGTAACGCATGGTGCGAAATGGCCGCGTGATTTCACCAGAGGTCACACGAGACTTCCGGTTGGTCTGAAACCACATTGCTTCCGGAGCCCTGATTAATAGTGTGTACTCTTTTTGAGTCTGTAAACACAAAATGACTTAAAACTAAACAATATTTCTAATAAATAAATCATTTAACTTTCGATAATAAATTTGTATTCGTTTGTTATTTGGAGCTTCGCCGCGACTTGGAGGTATATATTTTTTCCTGACCTGCATTATTCCTGAGGCTTGCCTGTACTGAAGTTTGGTTTAATGCAGCTAACGAAACATAGATATTATATTCTGTTCTCTTATTAGGAATTCTTCGTCATTGTACTATTCGGTAAGATTTTTCAAAACAACAATTTTTTTCTCCCAGACCTTGTCAACAGTAGAGTTTATAACAATTAAACACTTGATGACCTTGTACAGACTTTACTCTATAAATTTATTCGTAACAACGTTTCGGTATGTTTTTAACAATTATTTTATGTATGTGATTGTGGGCCATGTTGTCAAAAGTCGGTTCTATTAGTGCAGTTGAATTCGGAAAATTTAAGTGAATATTTTTATTGGCCAGTGCCAAAAAAAGAAAACAACTCAGGAGTAATGATTTGGGAATAAACGTATCCAGATAACTGGCGTGCGCGCTTCGTCGAGCTTTTTTTTAAAGAAAATGTCCAACAACTTATGATACTTTGATTTATAGTGGGGATTGTGAATGTGCGCGGCTATACTGAAAATGAAACGTGTATTTCACGGGCTTTCCAAAATGAGATATTTATTTTCCTTTTCATATTTAAACGACTACTTCAATAACCTTCTCCTTTGGCTCTACAGCCCATTGAGGGCCTGGGCCTACCGGGGCGACAGCGGACTGTCATCTTGCATGACACATACTTCAATAACCTACCTTTATTTACTCATTTGTGTTATAGTACAACATATTATTTACGTCGCTTCCATTTTACCCACCAGAGATTCTCAACGTTTCTTTTCTTCTGCTACCCCATTGATTTAATTTCCTTTGGCAACAGACTGCCTAAGTTTGTTGTTTTATAATGCACAAAAAAAATTAATGCCATGATTGAGACTGCTGCTTTTCCACGATGTTTTTTTATAGTCGGTGTAAACTTTCTTAATTACACACACACAAGAGTATCATATGATCTTTAACCGATTTCTACTTGTTCCTTAGCATAATTAAATCCTGCCTTGCCTAAGTCAAAGTAGAGAAAGTTAAAAAACGTGCTAGCATTTAATTAGACTTTATTTGTAAGATTATCTTCACAATTCCAGATTTTTTTGAAGTACCTGTTTTAAAATTTCTTTCTTTCTATCAAATTCTCCCTACCTCGGATTTCGACTCATACATTCCGATTTAGATGAATGGTTCACACCTCTCCATGTTTTTGTATTTTATACCCAATGGTGTTTTATCAGTTGCAATCTAAATAATAAAATTAAATAAGTTTTTTCAATTTTTGTTATATAATTGTTTAAATCCGGAGTTTTTGGCAATAATCTGAAAAGACCTTTTACTTAATTTTTATAAAACAAATTTACAAGAATCCCCATGTTGTTGTTATGGTATTCAGTACTAAGACTGGTCTGATGCAACCCTCCACGCTAATCTACCTTTACATTTCGCATAACTACCACATCCTACATGCTCCCTAATATACTTAGCGTATTCCATCCTTGACCTCCCTCTTCCTTTCTTACCCAAAACCCTTCCCTCTAATGCTAATTTTACAAGACGTCATGTCTTATACCGTGCCCGTCTCTTACTCAACGTCCTTTACATTGTTCGCTCTTCCCTTATTCTGTTAAGAACTTCCTCGTTAGTGATTCTATCCACCCATCTGATTTGCAGCACCACATTTCAAAGGCTTCTATTATTTTCCTAATAATCCCATATATAAGTATTATTAAAATAGCTAGTGTTGTACTTAACCAAACCATGTATTTAGTTCCTAATGAAAACATCGGTTTCCATCACTGAAGTATTGATGATTTCTCCATAAGGAACTAACAAATTTGGACGTAAAGGTTTACAGAATGAAAACCGAAACTGCGTCATTTTGATAATGGAATAATAATTAGAATATTTACGCGATTCTTGTAGAATTATAAATGTATATGGAATTATTTTCCTGAACAAATGAATAAGGTAAATGTTGCCCAACATCCAAGTCTTCGTAATAATATTTTTTTATAAAAATGTAAATTCGTTTTATTTAAATTACGACTGTCTCTAAATATTTGTAAATACACGTAAAAACATACACATGAATCAGATTAAATTTTTAATTCTTGAAGGCAAATTAACAATGTATTTCTTCACATTAAACCAGATCATAATTGCATTCATTAGAAGTAAAAACAATATGAAACGTATACTATCGATCCCTGAAATTCTATAAACGCTTTTTATTATTCCACCGGCTCCACCGTTCGGAATCGCTGAGTTACGGGATGATAAACACAAAATACAGTTCTTAAATTTTTTCATAGTTTTAACTGAATGAATCCACCTTACAGCTGTTAAATGACTTCATGGAATCTCCGTCGTCGATCACCATTGACACGATTTTTTTTACGATATATTTTACTGGATTTCATTACGTTCATCCGAACGTGTTTTTTTTCTGTTTCCAATTTGATATAAAGGAAAGAGCTAAATATAATTCTATTGATGGATATCGCCGCATTAACAGATGTATTAAATCATTTCATTTCTGGTAAATAAATAGACGGCCTATAAGTCAGCATATAATTTAATTGCTATTTAATAAATATAAATACCAAGTTTCGTTTGCTTCATCAGGCATACTACAAGCATAACATTACAAAAGATTACATATGGGTTCTATATTACAATCTTCATATATTATGTGCACAATATTAATACGAGATATAGAGGAAATTTTTTCATTCTCAGTTGTAAATGAGTTCATTATAATACTATTAATGTATTTAAGAAGCTCTCGGACAGAATTTAACAGTTAAAAAAGTAGTAAATGTAAATCAAAAAGGAACTAATTAAGTTTTTGCTTAACAACTCCTTCGATTCGACTAATGAATTTATATTTAAATGTATTTTCAGTTAAAAATATGCCTCGCACTGACACCTTTTATTCATTTTATAACATACAATAATAGGATATCATTACAATTCAACACACTTCGAGAAGTGCTTTTCTATAGGATACGGAGTGAAACTGATACAATACTAATAATCAAAATCTAGGCATTACTAAGATAAACAAGCATGTATTTTTACCAATTCGCATGTTTAAACTCCCCAAAGCTCCACACATTCTACATTAAACTGTGTGAATTATTAGAAAAAGTTAAGTTGAACAACCGTGGTATCACATGAAGATGATAAATTATTACTAACAACTTTGGATTGTTATATGAAGAATATTAACATTGACTACGATAATTTCGAAACACGTGCTGAAATAACTAAAATATAATTAGTAGTTTACGACAAAATGTTTGTTTCCTTAATATTAAAAGTAACTCGTGAAAAACAAAAACAACAATTAAAAGAACCAGCATCCGGAGGACGCTAAGAACCACAAAGATTGTCACCGCGTCTTGAGGGTGCTACAACGGAAGCATATTTTAAAAACCTGACAAGAAACGGCCGCAAAATGGCTGTAAAAATATCTTGAAAATTAAGAGGGCAACCCAAATAAGGACTCGTAAGTGTGAAATAGAATCTATATTTTCAGTTTATGAAGAGAACGTGCTCAGAGCCACTTTTACAGCTCATAAACTTCTGGAACGGTTGTTTTGGTAAATAACTCGTCAGGCTTGAGATGACGTCATTCACAGCTCGGCTGACTCGTGATTTCAGAGCATCTAAAGAAATAAATGCAGATTAATATTTTTTAGGCTTATAACGAAATAAATGGACATGTACCACGTTTCCAACTCTTCTAAAGAAAGTATTAAAGGTTTCCCCGTGAATAAACGGTAGAAATCTCCCACTGGTTTCCATCCTGGTGACGTCTAAGAAATATTAAAGCGATAAAAAGTTGTACAAATAAAAGGTGATAGTATATAAGTCTGTAATTTTAATTCGATTGCCTTTATTAGTGTTGTAAACAAGTGTTGGAAATCTACGTCCTGACATATCAGATATTTCAAACCGTGTTGTGAAAGCTGTGCTGATTATTGTCAATACTATCACAAATTAACTGTCATTAAGCCGAAATCATACTATAAAGGCCAAAAGTCGTAAGAAGGAGCTCATGATTCGAAACGGCCACGTGATTTCACCCGAGATCATACGAGACTTTTGTAAAACGCTAATTTATATTTCCGTTGCACTGAGTAATCGGGTGTACAGGTCGCGAGATGTGGCATGGAATGCTAAGTAGAAGAAGAGAGAATATGAAGGAGGGTGTTGGCGTCTGGGAGGAAAACTCCTTGTAGAATAATTACTACCATTTGAAAATATTTATTACTAGCTATACCCGCGACTTCGTTCGCCGTATAAACGAAACAACAGGGAAAAAAACTGATAAAAATGAATTCATTGAATATATAAACCGAACGGATTTTTGATCGCTTCAGGGCAAACCTTTTAACTCGCAGCTGATTTTGAACAGGTCCCGCTTTCACACGTTTCGGAGCCATTTCTACCTCCAGACAGAAACTTCAACTATATTTATTATAATAAATATTTCTTTTATCTTATTCCCCAGACTTGGCCCCCTGTGATTTTTTCCTGTTCCCCAAACTGAAGAGGACGCTACGACACGATTGAGGCGATAAAGACTGCATCGAAGGAGGAGCTGAACAGGATCACAACAAATGATTTTTTGAAGTGTTTCGAGGATTGGAAGAAACGTTGGCATAAATGTATTACATCCGGAGGGATTGCTTAGAAGGAGACAAAATAGATATTGATGAAAAAATAAATACTTTTGAATAAACACCAAATTCGCGAAACTTTTTGAACATACCTCGTGTATATATATATATTTGGGGTAGGCCAGCCAACCCAGACGTATTATTTATTGTCGGAGCGGTGTTAGCCTTTGAGACAAGGCGCCTATTGTTCGCTAAGAGCAAAATGAGTTTGTTCACGTCAAGGCACGGTGAAAGGTGGTTCGAGATATAAAGAGAACTACTAAAATCACGGTAGTGAGAATACCGATAAATAACTGAACAGTAATGTATTCTGTTTAAGATGTATTATGACTTCCCTCATCAAAACTTTCTTACACTTCCGCAGTGCATCATTACTTCTGTTACCAAACCGTCTTTTGTTTCGTTAAAATTCCTAATCGTCCCGAGCATGTCTCTTTTCCATCCTTGGTTTCGTCCGCCGGGCAAAGGAGAAACGCGGTATCTTTTCTGTTTTAAATAAAGAAGTAGCTAGAACTTTCAGATTAATAACACTAAATTCCCTCCTTTACATCCATTTATGTTCAAAGCGTACCTGACGGGTGTTCTTTTTTGTTCCACGCTCGATTGAAAAACTTTCATGAAATGCTGTACGTCCCAACACGTTACTGGCTAATATCTCGCTGACTTCAAATATGTAGTATATATATATATATATATATATATATATATATATATATATATATATATATATATTGTAATGAAAAAACTTTTCTTTTTGATTAGTTATGCAAGGAATAAATATAAAATTAAAATGGAAGGATAATTCGATAAACAACTCGAATTTACAAACTGAAAAAAATCAAATTTATTAATACTAATTCCAAAAAAAGTTAAATTATTTACAGATCAAAATTTATATTTTGGGTTTTAAATATTCTCTCCTTTTCCCAGGGAATTTTGGGCTAAGTAGCAGAGACACGTTTTAAAAACAAATCAACTGTGTCCGACAATGCATATAACAATGGGCGGGTCTCACCAGCGTCCAATTATTTAAGGCTCGGTCGTCCTTATTCAGGAGGCCAGCAGCGATGTCGTTGAAGGCGCGAAGCTCCAGCTCATGCATCATCAGATTCACCGATAACTGCTCAGGCTGTTTAGAGAAGCAAGCATATTGCAGGCTTGTGTACTCTGGTAGCGGCGTCCACTCTCCGCCGTAACTGCCGCAAGACTGCCGAAGTTACAATCTTTCCAATTCGGGTTCACATTCCCTCTAGCCCCGCTCCTTAAATGGTCTTTATGCAGGCCTCCCCCACCCCCTATTCGTCACAGCTGTCCGTCCGTGGCCAACGAAAGAATATTGAATTCCTGTTCCGAGACTTATTTCACAGAAAAAATCATTTGCATGTTCTGTATCAGATATGTGTTATTAAGTTAGAAGAATATGACTTTCAAGAGTATTCATTGTCGGACATGAGCAATTGTAACAGAATGTTGCAAGACATTCTCAAAAATATTCTACTGCGTTCTTGCAAAACAATCTTGAACAACTTTGTAAAGAAGAAAAATGATAAAAAAAATCTTCAACTGAAGTAAGACAATTAAAAAAACTTAGGTCGAATTAATATTTTTTTTCTTTTTTTTCCCTTTTTGTATTTGTATGATCTTTTTATAAAATATAGTTCACATGTGAATTTATTCTTTGTTATTGATCCTAATCCCAAAGTATTTAAAATTGAATATTTATATATTTGGTTTAAATAAATTATATTTCACTTTAATGAATGCTTACATTGGCTTTCAGTAAAAATTAAATTGCATTATCTGGCAGTTATTCATCCTAAAGTCTATTTATGAAAAGCGAAATTCCTAATTAGAAATAATTAAGGAATTGAAATGGTTTTGACAAATTAAATTATACTTATTTATGTTGAAAGAACCAACTGGGTTTCAATGACGACCACCTACATTCTTCTTCAATATTAGTCAAATTGTATTTGAGTGCAAAATCAAAGATTTTTTTTGTGTTAAATGAATTTGGATAAAACGATATCCCCTGAATAATTTCCATTCGCCTGAATCTTGCTCACGGTGCGGTATGGTACTGTCGGCCGCAGCACTAACTTGCCTACGTCACTAAATCGCGCCGGGGCCTGTCTTTCTCGTTGGCCCACGTGTCCGTCCCTCTGCTGACCATCGCGTCGCTAAATAACGTCCACGTCCAGACACGCTGTCTTGGCATCGTCATAAAATTTGTTAAATAATGTTTTTTCGATAATGTACGCCACTTTATATATATATATATATATATATATATATATATGTGTGTGTGTGTGTGTGTGTGTGTGTGTGTGTTCATGTAATCATACAGATTATCAGTTTGTACAAGAAATGATTTAGTATATAGAATATTAAAATAATGAATACAAAATTAAAATATAATTAACATGTATACATGGAGGTAGGTTAATCCATTTAATTAACCTACTTTAGTAGATGGGTTAGGTTAATCTTTTGTGTAGCAGAGAGGCATACGACGTGGGTGGGTGAGGACTGACAGGTAGTGAACTGATTATTGGAGGATGAGTATGTGGATTGGGGTGTGCCTGAATGTTCAGGTTGAGGACAATTGGGAGTTTTCTTTTCAGCCGACGGAAGTGTGGAGATGGAGAAGGATTTTCATGGAATTGTTGGTTCGTGGGGTTTGGGTAATTGAGGGCGCTTATTTAAAGACGTTATGGATTTGGAGATAACTGAAATTACTTTGGGAAGTTTGATGTTGTGGTGGATGACGGAATTTCTAAGGTACCTGGGAGAGTTTCTAATGGTGCGTAGTATTATGTTATGTTTAGTTTGAATTTTGGCTGTTGTTCCCCACATGGACGCGGCATAGGACCAGGTGGGTTGTATTATGGAGAGGTATATTCTAAATACGCGAATTAGTTAATTGTTTATTTACACGTGGAATGAGTAAGTTGAAATGAAACAAACAAGCACTATTTTAAGTGCTACGTACAAATAAAATATAATACTGATCGACAGAGAGGTTCATTAAACAATTACCGATTGTTGTTCTAGTCGTCGCTAAAAAATGTAATTACGACTGTGCGGACTGCACTTGCTTTGCAACACTTAGTAGACACTAGCCTATAAGAGCAAACAAGCTCATGCCAACATTACGAGGGACAACATTTACGCAGCTGTAATTTAGGACTGTGAAGTGTTTGTGTTCTCTTAGCTTTTGCGGCTGAAGTAAATATGAGGTATAAAATAGACGCGAGTCTTTGCTCACAAATAATTATTTCTTATTGTGAAACAAAAGAGATGATTTATCATTCATAACAAAACATTACAATTTACAGTAATCATTTTTCCCTATGAACGAACGATGAATGTCTACACGTTTCCCAAGGGGTTATGTGGAACATAACTTTTAAAGCAATAACAATATGCTTTAGTTACTGTAACTACATTGACGTTATATATTGAGCATATTTCACTTATTATATTCGTTATAATATCACCAAATATTAATAATGCCATTAATCAAATTGTATTCCTTGAAACCTGTTGTAAGAGAAGCTGACATAAGTACAAAAGGAAATATAAATGAGCTAGACCAAGCGAGGTCAGAAAATCGTTAATTTTTACGCCCTTGAACTGTGCGTGGAGAAAAAAGGAATACCCGCTGCAGTGTACATAACAGTTACGCAGCGAAAAGCGCTGCTAAAGCAACTTAATGCTCAATTTAAATGCCATACTTAAACAAGGGCGATTTGTAAAAACCGGAGAAAAAATTGTGACACCTTTTCATATAACTATAGTGGCTTAAATAAATACTGAATCACAAAAATGAATTGCAGTGCGATGAAGTTTAATTTTCATATACTCAGTAATACTTAACATTTCTCAGAATAAATATTACGTTGTTGGTAGTAAATACATGGGGATAAAAATTATTTTAGTATTATATTAATTATTATATTTGTTGATGTGTCCTACTTCCTTGTAAAGAAACCAAAATGTAAATCTGTCTTAAACGATTACACGAAAATTCAATATCAATTATAAGCGGATTATTAATTTCAATCAATGAGGTATCGACAAATGTTTCAACAATAGCACAGGGTTGTATAATGTATGTAATATGTAATTATATTTTTTTATGGAAAGAATAATTGAAAGAGACTATAACTGAAGAGGAATTGAATGCCCAGTTGTCCACTAACTGAGCGTATTCATTTAACACGAACCTTTATTACGGAATATTGGTCTGAAAACGTTGATGCAAGGAAATACGCTGTGTTCAGTTCAGGATATGGTACACGTGAAAAGACGTCTGTATATTCCGTTGCTAAGAATAGACTAATGTTTCTAGTAATGGTAGTAGCGTTATGCCAGCTTCCCACCAAGGAACGGGTTTCTCTATTACAATATTCCATTCCACATTCACCCTTCTCTTACTGCGCATTTCATACGCCTATTTATTTCTCATTTGACGTTTTACACTGAATTGTAATTTTGATTATTTTGAATCATTAAATCAGATGGCATGGAACACAAAGTGTAGTTCAGAATATATACCTTTAGATTATAAAAGTTTGCACATTATCTGAGGGTCTCAGTTGTACCATTTTCGGAGATGAAACATAAATAATGCAATCTCCCGGTTATAAACAATTCCAAACGCAATGTTCAAATTACTATTTCAAACCAACTTCATTAGACCTGGGTCAAAATTAATGTTTTGTTGCTTTCTATTGACAAAAGTATAACTTTTTTGGCGTATTGGTTGACAGCCGTTTCTTGTACGAGGGTCACTCCAAAAGTAATGCACACTAGTTTTATTTAAATATATTTTTCATTCAAAATATTTCCTATTAAAAACAAACTTTTATTTCTCCACATAATACCCATCCTTCTCAACTGCATCACGCCTTTTTGGAGGAACGGCCCATATACCCACATTGCACCAGCACGTCTGAGCGCTGCTTGACAGCGGTCAATAGGGAGTCATCATTTTCAAGCCTTTTTCCACAAAAGGATTCGTTCAGATTAACAAACAGATATTAATCACTTGCAATCAGGTCAGTAATGTAAGGCAGGAGTTTCAAAGATGTCAGGCGGTACTACAGTGGATGGTCTGCCGATGCGAGGAGTATCCCGAATACACCTCTTTCACCACGTATAATGCTTGCTCACCTTCTAACTGCACTACTATCAAAAGCAGCATCTCGATGCACCTTTTTCAACTTCTTGTTGGATATTGCCAACTATCTCGTTCCAACGGTACAGAAATTCTGTAATAGCTCGTCTGTTTTGACGAATTTCAAGTGCTGCTGCGATCTTCAAAAATGCTGTGGCACTGTCACGTACTGGTGATGTGTTTAAATAAATTTAAAGACAAATTTCAAAGATATAGAATGAAAAATAATTTTAAATAAAAAGAGTGTAATTTTTTTTGAGTGACCTTTCGTACGTTTCATTTTACTATGGGGCTTCGTCCTCTATTCGGACGAGTGATACGATCTCATTCCATTTTGCATATATTCACTAAATAAATAAAATACATAGGAAAAATAATTACAACTATTTATATAGTATTTACCGAACACTCCGTACCAGTTATTGCATATTATATGTCTAATTACTAATATACATAGCATTATTGCAGCTACCCCTTGGTTCTACAGACCTTGAAGGGCCTTGGACTCGCACAATGTCTGCCCATTCTTCTCTGTTTCCGTCATTGACCTTCCATCTCTTTACTCCCATTTTTCTGAGGTTCGACATCATCCAGCCATCTCGTCCTTGGTCTACCCTTCTTCTTCCTCCCTGGCATCCCTATATAAACTTTCCTAACTACTCTTCCTTCAGGCATTCTTTCTAGATCCCCCAGCCACCTCAATCTTCTGCTTTTAATATCAGCTACCATTTCTGGATTGATGTATATAGTATTTTCAATTCTTAATTATTTCTCATCTTCTATTTCCCTTTGTCATTTACAGGACCATAGTTTTTCCTCAGTATCTTTCGTTCCCATCTTCTTATTAGTCCCTCGTCGGTCACATTTGGAGTCCATGTCTCTGATCCATATGGAACCACTGACTTTACTTACCACAGAGTAATATACCATACTTTTCATATTCCTGCGATGATTCCGTGATGTGAATACATATAACAATGAGGAGTAACTGCGGTTACTCTTGCTTTAATTTCTTCCTTTATATTGTTATCTGCTATGATTGCAGTTCCCAAATGTTTAAAGCTATTCGTTATAATTATGTTCATTTAACTGTATAAAATTGGATTCCTCCATTTTCTTCGTCCGCGATGAGAGCATATTCTCAGTTTTAGATTGGTTTATTTTAAACTGCATTTTTTCTTTCATCAAATTGTATTCCAAATTCTGCTGTTTCGGGCTTTCAAATTGATGTCATGAGCGTACGCAAGATTCTGACTCAAACGATTGCATATTGTATCTCCTAGGCTATTCCTTTCTACTTTCCTCGTGACTTTCCCTAGCGCTACTTGAAAAGAATTGTGGACATTACGTCTCCCTGCCTCAGTCCTTAGTTAACTGCAAATTCTCCTTCAATATCCGCAATGCATTTTATATTTTTTAAGGTCATGCTTACAATTCTTATGATATTTGATAGGACATTCAGCTCTTTCATCGCTTGGTACAGCTTTCCTCGATCAATACTGTCTTATGCGTGTGGAAAATCTATAAATAACAGATATATATCATATTATATATTTGACATTTTTCCATGTTTGCCTGATCTGTTGCGGATTTGCTAAGCCGAAAACCAAATTGATAATCTCCTAAAAGCTGCTCGGTAATTGGCGTTGATTTCCTAGCCAGAATCTTGGCAAAAACCGTATATACGTACTCAATAGTAATAATCACAGCAGGACTTATCATTCTTTTTATGTGCAGGGAAAACTATTGCAGTGCTTCACACTTTGGGAATCTGATATTTTTCCCTTATGTCATCTATTAATTGATGAATATGGTTGGCCAATTTGCTTCTTCTATACTTGAGCATTTCAGCTTTGATATTGTAAGGTCCTTGGTTACTTTGTTATTCCTTAGTAATTTGATGGTTTTCCGTACCTCTTCAAGTGATGGAGAACCGTGTATTATGATCATCACTTTCTATTCCATTATGAACGTCATCACAAAAGTAAAATTCCTGAGGTTTCAGATTTGATCCAGAGTTAAGTACTTCTCCAAAATGTTTTGCCCATATATTCAGGATTTCATCTTTGCAACCTAAAAGGTTTCGTACTTTGTCCTTATAAAATACTGTCTTTCTTGGGACCTCATGCTTAAATCACTTTCTGATACATGTTTCTTACATGGTTTCTCTGTTTCAGATCCTCAAGTTCATCAAACATCTTCCTCTCTTATTCCCTTTTTTCTGCCTTCATATTCTGTTGGCTTCCCTTCTCGGTCTTTTATATTCCTCTGTACTATTTGTGTTTCTTCTGGCCATCATTCTTTTGTGTGCCTCATTACTATCTTCCTTCTTCTTGGCATGCAGAGGTAAGGTTGTGGCTCCGTCAACAAAGTCAAACATTCTACAGCGACTAGTTTCTCTACTCTTCAATTAAAATATAACGGAAATTTCATTTCGGACCCGGAAGTTGCACCAGCAACATGAAATGTTTGTTATATTTTAGTTAAAGAACTCAGGACGTCCCAAAAGTTGGGGGACGGAACGTTTTCAAATAAATATATTCATTCCTGATTTTTGGCCATTCTTTGTGTTTGATTTAAAATAAGTCAGATTTTTCAATTATTTTATTTATAAACTAGTCTCTAGTTGGAAGAAATGTGTTCGTCTCCAGGGCGACTATATTAAGAAATAAATATAAAAAATTACCGATAGGTATTTCGTAATTAACCAAGTTTTAATAACGAGCAATAAGACAATTATATTTCACTTTTTCTGTTCTGAGGGATTAACTAACCGATCTAAGATAGTAGGTATTTACTTGCATACCACACTCATAAAATAATAACAAAAATAATTATTTATTGAAAATAAGTTCAGACAATGAGATATATTTAACAAATCTTTAAAAAATTTTTTCAAATTATTAAATAAAAATTATTAATCATAAATTTTATTTTAAATAACCATGCTCTAGTATATTGATTTATTACACTATTTCCATATATTCAGAAGCTTTCAGCCTTTATAGACCATAATCATTTGTAATAGAATACAAAACAATAGCATAAATCCAATACGAAATCATAAAATCCATCCTGGGGGATATATTACCAGCATCCAACGTCAATATACCACTAACTAACCGTTTACGTGACAGCAACTTCTGTTTCCACATCGCTGGTAGTCTCGGCCAATCAGGACGTATTACAACTATTCACATACAAATTTAATTTTTTAAATACAATTTACATACAAATTTAATTTTTTAACTACCAGCCATTTGTATTCAATTTATGATTTACGAATGCGGATAAAAGAATATTAAATTTATTAATCATATATTTTTATTTGCACCTTCAGCAGGCTGCGGCCATACTGAAAGGTTTGCTATTACAGTTTCTCTGTCTGAGTATTAATATTACATCAAACTTATGGATGTGTGATTTTACTTACTATACGACATACGACTTTATTTAGTTTATAAATCTTAATTAAATATATTTAAAAACTCCAAATGATGTAGTGTCTTTTAAATTACAAATTTATATAAGAAATAAAATATATCAAAAAGAAAAATAACGTTACTTCTAGTTTCAAATGGTGTAAGAAACAAAGTAATATGTTTTTGTTTTCTTTAATTTCAAAAATTGTCACAATGAAAATATAGTAAAATACAGGCACATTTATCAAATTTATCAGCTCAACGTTTCGATAGACATTGAAAATCTTATCGGTTGCATAAAAAAATCTTATCGGTTGAAAACTATGACACGTCAATCAGATTTAAAATTTCTCTCGCATTTTTGTATGTTAGTTCTTTATATTATTCTTGAAAGCGATAAGATCTGCATTGCCAGACGAAACTCTGTGCTTTTCTTTTCTCTATCTGCCTTTGCCGCAATTTTCAGTCTCTGCCAATTTCAAAGACACGCATAAATCTATAAAAATACCTGTTCATGGAGCGTTAAATATCTCTTATGATAACACGTTTTGAGGATTTTCTTGCATTTTATATTAAGTTGAATTACAATTCAAAGGTAAGCAAGCAGGCCGTAGTTTAAGGTTTGATCACACTGGCCATGAGTCACATAGCTAAACTAGTTGCCAGACTGACGGTCACTCTTTGAATTAGGCTGGGCCAAGGACTGCTAAGCTATGTTTCAGGTCCTCATCAAGAAATCATCATTAGTCGTGCTGACTAATTTGCTGCCTGTATATAATTGGCATAAGCGAAGAGTACGAATGTGTAAACATTAAAGACATCTAATGTGTACGTGACTGTCAAAGAGCCGGTTGTTCAGTCGTAATGAAGAAACAAAACTTCTCTCTGGAAGTTTTAAGCTGTTTTATATTGTTGACCGCGGTGAAGGCCAAGGATAAGGAAAACCGCGTGATTCAAGGAGGGGACAGATGAATTGCACATGACACTAATATGCAATTTTAATGCTCAACGGATGCAATTATTTACGGCAAGACTTGCTCCCTTGTTATCACATTATGCACCATGAGAGAATTGTGCGCTTTGTGTTTTTTTTACTATGAAAACCTGGGCCAGATTTGACTTAATGATATCCTAAGCTATATGTAACATGACTTTCGTTCCAAGTCCAGATATTCTATGTCGGTGACAAATATGATTTTAGGATGCCAGAGGAATTAAACAGAAATACAATTTAGTAGACTATTGATAGTGAAATGATAAATATTTAATTCAAAATAATTTTTATTCATAACAAATTAACAGTAAAAATATTTTATTAATATAACTCCGGCAGTAAATATAACAAATACGTTCCTCATTTGATAAAATAATAATTTTTATATTTTAACCTTGTTTTTCTCGTACAACGCTAAACAAATCCCTCTTTATTTTTTATACATAACCAAAATATTTTGGCATATGTTACAAGTGAATTCATTTTTAAGAAATTACCAAGTCATTGCAAATGCAATTAAATATTTATTGGTGAATTTAACGCAAATTTTGACTAAGATTTCTACTGTAACATTCATGGGTACAAAATAAATAAGGTTTTGGAGGGAAAATTAGTAAATTTATTTCATTTTAAAATGTATTAACATTTTATGATTTATAATTCAGGGGAAAATTTTGACACTAGACGAGTGTGGGGGAAGTCTTGATATTTGATCCGAATATTTCTCTGTCTTGCCTTTGCCAAATCAAAGTGACTTATGACGTCATCAAATGATATTCTGTATATTTTTTATCTTCTCTTGAGAAAAGGAACATTCTTCAGAGGAATTTGCAACCATGATACTAAGAAACAGAATACTGATTGGGTGCTCGACTATTTATAACAAATTGAAGAAATTGCCTGACTTCTGCAAGAATTATTCCACATAGACATGTGCTATGAAGTAAGAAGTTGATTACCATTTTATTCAATTAACGGTGATAGTATAATCACTGTGATTGACAAATTCATTTGGCCCCAGTCAGACGACAAAAACATGCTTTCCAGCCCGAATCGTGTGAAATCGGATCTGGCATCCACCCCAACGGAAGTGATGAGAAGAACTGACCTCACATGAGACGCGTGTGGAGAGAAGTCAGTGGAGAATAGAATTTTAAATAAGGTTGGTTAGAGGGGACGAGGTGGAGAGGAGGCAGTGAACCATTGGAGAGAGCACAGAGTCGCTGTAGAGAGAACTCTCTGGAGGAAAGTTTTCGTTAGCCCAATACTTGAGAGAAAGGGATGTGCATCATGAAGTATCTCATGCTAGTAATCTTGTTGGTATCGTAGAGGGAAGCATGGAGGTACTAAAGAACACTGAGATGCTTTAAAACAACACGTAATCGCTTTAAAACGACGGATGGAAGGAAGGACATTCCTACACCGAGACGGTCTTCAGGCAGCAGCAGGTGGCATCGCCCGACCAACTAATTGCCAGAGGCCAGGAAGAACCTCGGGGTGCGGCCAGGAACCTGTGCCATTAAAGTATGCAGCTGCTTACAAAAACATAATCAGGTGTGTCAATGCCATTGCATCAAAATACCTAAGACAAATTCCTGGTGCATAACAACGCCCACATATTCATGACCCTGTAAATACGTAGATTAAGTCCATTGCTAAATTTTTAATCTGATCTATTTAATGGACCTTAAAATTTGTATGAGTCGTAATTTAAAGCAATAAATTAATTTTTAATGTTAATAAATTTATCATGATATAAAAAATAAAAAACTAATTTCTCTTACCTTCCCATTATTCATAATATGCTTTACATTTTATACAGCTCCTTCGCGTCTCTCCTCTTCTCAACTTATAATTATCTTAAGAATTATACAAATATAAAAGCACTAGATTTAAGTATTACTTTTTTGTTCTCGGACAATATAGCTATAGCTTGTGTAAATGTAGCCCTTATGAAGCAGACGAGCGTCTGCAAGTAATTTCGAGAGCATGTAACCGTGGAAACCGTTCGAACTCGGCAGAGTTGCCATAGTAACCCGCAGGTTGGCAAGGAATAGAAATTTAAAGACCATTAGCATTACTAGTTCTACGTTTCTGAACTTGTTTGTATCTTCTTCGGGCTATGTGGTCCGGCTGAAAGGTTTCTTTTGATGTTATCAACTTTTCCTCGTTCTCACTACGAATATTATTTGTTAGCATTTGACGATAACTGAAGATGAATTGATATGCGTACTTTAACTTACTATATACGTGATTTTATTCAGTTAAAAAAAATCAGATATCTGAAAAAAATTTAAAAACTTAAGATTAATGAAGGAAAAGTGCATCATTTCTAGTAACAAATGTATATAAAATAAGAACTGAACAGAAATTTTATTCAATTACTAATACGTTTCGCCCTCCCGTTTCGGACTTCACCGGATAAAAATCAATTTCTTCGGGTTTTTGAAATCGACTGGGAATATATCAATGGGCAGTCACAGCCCGAAAAATAAAGTCACTGTCCATGAACACGGTCCAGGACAAAGAATTATATTGATATATGTATAAATGATTAAAAGTTATCACATAAATATGAAAAATATATTACACAAAGTACTGAAAATAAAAACACTACACGCTTAGTAATCACTTATTTTTGTAAGGCTCTCTTATACTTACTAAATATGAAATTTCTAGTAATATAATGACCTGGGGATTTCTAAAACACTATTTATAAATTTTAATTCTAACCTAATCTCATTATGTATTGTAAATGATGGGGGAATATTAATTAATGAATTTAATAATTGGGTTTAAATATATACATTTATTAATTGTAAACACAATAATTTTAATATGGGTAGTGCGTGTATGTATTATGTACAAAAATAATTAATTAAAATGGGATTGTATTAAAGATCTCAGGGTATTAATGGTTTGGGTGACCACGTGTAGCAGATTTTCTGTTCGTTGACGAACCTGAGTTGTTTTCATATGCGTCTCGCTGTAACTTCCGTGTTGTGGAACTTGAAGCGGCCGGTCGACAATAGCTGCTGCCAAATTGAGGAAACACCACTTTTCCCTCTTTCGTCCCTTGTTGATTAAGACCTTTCTTCCCTGCTTCCTGGACTGATCAAAGCATGGTCCACCTCTCCGCTGCCACCTCACAAAATCTGCTCTCGCCGTAACTTCTCTGCTGCCAATCTCCTTTCGCCACCACCTTGTATCACCAACAATCTCTTTCTCCACCACTCTCCTTCAATATCCTCTCGCCATTACCTTGTATCACCTGCAAAAATCTGTTCTAAAATTGTTTCCTCCAGCCTCTTTAAAACCTTGTCCCCACTTATCCGACATCTATTACTAAGGTGGCAGGGAACACACGCCACACGGTCCTAGGCAGATTAGCACATTCCGAAACCGGCGACGAGGTGTCCGAGCTTTATGGTCCAAGTGTCAGCCGCAGTCCCTTTGTTTAGATTCCGAGCCGCCAAGACGGCGCCCGGAAAAACCCCTTCTTCCTGGCCAGCGACTTGCTCAGACCGAAATATTTGTTATTTAAGTTCCCGTAAATAATAAGAAAAAATTGGACGCGGGTTCTACTGCGCTACGGTATATTAATTCATTGTTTAAATTTAATTAAATTAATCTGATTTTCTCGGTATGTCTTTCCCTGTAATATTTAAATAGAACACCCCAGCTTCAATATTATACATTATCTTTCCCTTTGTTTGTGAGACAAGTGTATTCAAGTTTATAACCCCTATGCTTATGAGGAACACCAAGATTAGCGCCGTATTAGATCTTTGATTGGATGGTTTCTTTCCCTTGATTTGTTTTGCCATTTCTGAAAGTCGCAATAAAGGATATTTCTCAAAAGAAGGGCTGTGGAAATGGGTTGCCAAAAATACGAACCAATTAGAGTGCAATAAATGTGTTTCGTTTGTGGGACGTTTATATGTTAACGCGTTCTGTTTTCCAGGTCGTATAAATTACTTTTCGTAACCGTGCTCAGCAGACGCTGTCCCTGGAAGTCCTTCCATAGCGCGACAGTGATGTCACAACACAATTTATTTGTTATTCCCGCAATAGCTAAATTTAGGCCTTCGTGTATACCAAAGATTTTTTTACATATTTTTAAGAAGAATATTAATATGTAATGAATTATTATGCAGTGCCATGAGCTCCAATTTGTTTGTACTAAATTCATCACAGTAAGGGAGTGCCCCTTTCTGAATGTAACATGATCAAAATCATAGATTCCGAATATTCGACGAAGAATAGTTACTCCAATTACATAGTGCTTGACGAGTAATACAATTTTCACTGTCTACTAATTAAAATATTCCCTTGCCTCCCTTATTCGAATTTTAAAGATACACCTCAAAATTCCCGGAAAAAGTGCGTCTAACTTCCATAATAATGGAACTTACAGAGAAATGTATTGATTAATAGAAACAATAACTTTGGATACTTAAAATGGAAATTTACAGACCGAGCACTAATCACAATAAGGTGGAAATAAAAAATAAAGATGATGGAACTAGTATCTATAATTTGAAAAAAGAAAATTTAATTATTAAATTGAAGAAAGAAAATTAATCAGCATATAAATTACTTATAAGGTAAGATGTTGTTGTTGTGGTATTCAGTCCTAAGCCTAGTCTGATGCAACCCTCCATGCTAACCTATCCTGTGCAAGCCTTTTCATTTCTACATAGCAACCACATTCAACATCCTCCATAATCTTCTTAGCGTCTTCCATCGTTGGCTTCCCACTCACGGCCCTCTAATGATAATTTTTTAAGGCCTTCATGTCTCAAAACGCGACATAATTAATCTACCCTTTTTCTTGGCCAAAGTCCTCCACATTGTTCTCTCTTCCCCTATTCTGCTCGGAACTTTCTGGTTAATTACTCTATTCACTCATCTGATTTTCAGCATTCTCCTATAGCACATCTTTTAGAAAGCTTCTATTCTTTTCTTTCTACAACTCCTACCGTCCACGTTTCGCACCCATATAACGCCACACTCCATACGAACATTTTTCCTAAAACGCATGCTTATATTATCCGAAAGTAAATTCCTCGTTTCTGCGAAAACGGCCGATATTTTTAACATATAAATGCATTCTCGGATCAATTAATTTAATAGTGCGTCCTCCAATACTTCTAGCATATAATTTCAACCCCATCCATAAACGAAGAAGAGTGTTCTTAGGGGTGGGGTGGGGGACCAAAACATAAAAATACACAGAAAACACTCGAGATTAATTTCTGAGCCGGTGTAACGTGAGACGTTGAGCTTAATTCTGACATAAAAACCCGATGTCAACTAAATTTTGCACCCGCGATCTTGGCGTTTCAGAAATCAACACTGTTGGAGTAAAACACGGATACCGCCACTTGGAGCAGGGGTAGAGGGGAGGTTATTTTTAAAAACCCATAAACTGCCAATTTTTAACATATATATACATAATTAATTGGCCCAATATATATATACATCCATATTGGGCCAATTCATTTTATAGCGTTTTCACTGAATTTTTCTGCGTATAATTTCACCCCATTCATCGTCTAAGAGGGGTAGTAGTGGTGTAGTAGGTGTCATATGAAATAAAGATAAAACAGGCAAGTTTGATATCGATATCGGTACTATAGTAGTTTTTTAGTCTGAGTCTGACATTTAGAATTAAATTGCAATTCATCTCCTAACAGGGGGTGGGACGGGGTAAAACACACTTCTGTGCAATACATTTATTGGACAGAACAATTATGATAAAATTTAGTTTCCACAAAACCAAGCACTTTGGAGATAAACACGGCTACCAGCCCTAGGGGGAGGGGGTGAATTAGCGAAGTTTTTATGTGTAATAAAGACTCATACTTATATGAGTCGTAAAAGAATTCTTGAGGTCAATTACTTTTATAGTATTTCCGGGACAATGTTTTTGTTTAATTTCAAACCATTCCAGCCTGTGAGGGGTGGGGGTGGAAATGAGTCATATGAAAGTAACAAGGTAACGATCGAGTTTGGTGTAGAAACCGGTATAATGCAATTAGCTGTGTTACATTATGACCTTTAATATGCGATTTTAGTAAAACCTTATCCCTTATCTGGGGGAGAATTTTGATTCTCTTAGAGCACTGAAAATATTTTTAGTCCTGCAATTGTACCGGGAGTATTCTTGACTCTCTCGAGAAACTGAGAGTATATTTGTAGTTTATACTGTGACGTTTTCAATCAAGTGTTGACAAATAATTAAATATTGTACCTGGATAATATAAATAAATACCCGGGCAACGCCGGTTCCGTAGTAAGTATTATAAATAAAATACAAATAATGGCGCGAAAGTCATAAATAGAAGAATTTAATTTGAATTAAGATGCTTCGTCCCCAACTTTCGGGACCTCTTTAGTACATCAATTAAAATCTTAGTGGAATTTCACGTTACTGCAGCATCCGTTTTCGACTCTGAAAGTTGCTGTAGTAACATGATATTCCAGTAAGATTTTAATTAATGAACTGAAGAGGTCGCGAAAGTTAGGGATGAAACGTCTAAATTTAAATTAAATTTTCTTACTTCTGACTTTTCGTTGTTCTTTGTATTTTATTTACTTTTTAAAATAGTTTATCCGTCCCGTACACTTCTACTTTTCTCACCCTCTTATAGTAACGTTCACGTAGCCATGAATTAAATTTTAAGAGGTTTAAACACTCTGAAATCCCTTATAATACGAGAACGACTTCGCCTGAAGTATTGTGGCTGTGAAGTGAGATCCAGTAGCGTAAGGAACAATACAATATTTCATATCACATAGTTACATAACGAAATTTAAAAATAATGCTAATGGAAGAAAAAATATCAAGGATACAATATTTAAAATAATTCATGAATTAGTTATAAACATCATAATTTTTCGCAACTAAAATCCAAATCACAAATTTATTTTTAAAAAATATAAAAAAATTAATCAATTGTTAAAATTCATAATTGTGTCTATAATATTTCTAGTCGCGTTTTTCAAGTTTAGAATTATAATTCGAGACCTATGCAAGGATGGGCAGTCTGCAACTGCAGCTTAACGAAACCAGTTTTTTTTGACGTCTTGAGGTCACTCGGGTAGCTGATGTTTGGAATATTATGAAATATGGAAGTGAAATGACCTCACATAAGTCGGACAAGGTTTTACACTCGCGCATATGAAGATATTCATTACAATATCAATGTTATAACGTTAAATAATGTATTATACATTTAAAATTACACACTAATGACTGTTTCTGACTCATTATTTGATTAGGGCAGAGCCTTGTTTGAAATAATTATATGAATTTTGTAGATTCATCAGAATCATTTGAATATATAACTAAGGCAGTACTCAGAAAGTAGAAGCGGACCCGAGATTAAGTATTAGCGCCATTTAGTTTTCATTAGCACTGAATGATTTTTTAAACATGATTGATGTTAAGAATGTTCAATGTTTTGCCTAGTCTGGCGATTAGTGTTCTGGGTTGGGTATTAGTTACTACATAAATATTAAGGCAGGTTCTGAAATATAAATCTTGAATATAAAATTGTTCAAAGATTCTTTGAGGAAAATAAAATTCAAAATATCATAAGAGAGAATCATTTCTCTATAGTTTCATAATTTCCGACGGTTTGCAAGACAATTATAATGAGGTTGTGAAAATAATACTAATAACACGTAGAAATGACAGTTTCGTCGGGAACATAAAAAAATGAAAACATTTAAAAAGTGGAACCCTGACAGTTAGGTGTGGTTGAACCTGTTGCTTCTACGCGGGGGTGGCCAACTTTTTGCATACCCAGCGCCAATTTTATGACAGACGAGTTCAGATGCGCTATATGAGTCGAGCACATTTCATGGCATCATACGATCATGGTCTGGGGATGGTAAATAGATATGAGGAGAGAATCTGCTTCGCTGAGAGGACGAAAAGGAGTTAAAGTAATTAATTTACTCCAGTTTAATGAAGCACTAATTTAAAAAACTCTTGAATGGTGTTCCTGTACGAGAGGGCGATAGCTTCATGATGCTCATAACTCTGGACTACAGTTGTTTGCACCTAGAGCGAGATCGGCTTGTAAGTCTCTTTGCCAGAATAACTATTATTAAATTCTTATATTTCTGACTTTTGGGCATTATTGTATTTATTTATAATTCATGTCTAACTGTACAATGGTTTCAACAGTGTAAACGGACTTCTCGTCCGAAATACGAACAGTCTTAAGGATGATGAAATGCGTCACTTTTAATCGTCCAAAGCGGCACGTTTGTCGCATGTGCCACGGTTAAGTCCCCTGTGCCATATCCCAAACACGTTATTCATAATTAAGATGCATTGTCTAAAATTCGTAACTATTCATTTGGTGACATTCAAAGAAAATTTCAGAAATCGAATCTATCTTTCATTTTTAAAGTGATCACTAATTCCTTCATAGAAACAATTTTCGAACCCACCATCATTTTTTTCTATTCTATTTAGAGTCGTATAAACAATTAGGTCTTTAACGGTTTTCTGTCAATTTGTGAATTTATTAAATTTGTCGGGGTTTTCTCAGCATAAGAACTCAAACACACAAAATCCAGGCCCTTGCCAGGAATCGAACCCTATATCTCTGTAGTACGAGGCAGTGGTACTAACCACTAAACCACGGAGGTGGTCATTTTTTATCATAACCACCTTTGTTTTATGGGAAAAAGAGATAGAGAAATACACGATATAACTAGTTTCTCAGCAATTTTTCCGCAAGGATTGTGAATTAAATTTTTGAAATTTGATTGGGACACATCATATTTGTCCGCACTTAGTTGAAACCTATAATCTAAGCACCATGGATTCAAAATCGCGGCATGAATCGTTGTGTACTTAGCTTTAGGCTTGCGTAAAATATGTTTTTCCTTTATGGATTTCAAAAGAAAATATAGGTTTCCTGACTTATACCATAAGTAAAAACCTTCTCACTGAATTAGTCGGAATAAATTTCTAATGTACAATATGCTTGTAAAATTATTCTATAATGAAGCCACTTGTCGCAGATAAAAATACTTTATTTTCGTTCGTCATTGTCAAGACAATTAATTACAACTATATAATAAACGTCTAAATCCTCCCTCCCCCCGGCATATTGCCTCTTCATGGTATCGTTGCGACAGGTTTGCCTATCACTCTAATGCTGACGGAAGCCTTAAATCATGCTATGAGTCAGTTACAAGTTTTTTCTCGTCACCACAAAAACTTAACGCTATAACGTTTAGCAATAGCAGCCATTATGAACGAAAGATGTTGACAAGTTAACCACAAACGATGTCTGTGATCTTCAGACGTCCAATAAGTAAGTAATGAAGTCTTTCCTAATTGTCTGAATAAAATATTTGTACACACAAATAATAGTAAATAATGAAATATCGACAAATAAAAACACACCGACAGTATTCATATTAGAAATTGATTCCAACATCACTCCATACTTTGTGTAAATATTTTATACAACAAAAGAAGTGTGGTAAAATATATAATAATTCCACTTAAAAGCATATACTAATATTATGTCAAAAAATTTAACTCTGCATCAAATATAGTAGAAAGTCGCGCTCAAATTCATTAAATTATAGATTATTTAAATTTGTTGTAATCGCGTGTGTATATATATTAAATATTTTAAAATAAAATGTCAAATATAATAATTCGACGTACGACCGACAAAAAGCACTTGGTTAGTAAACCCTTTGTGCGTTTACTCGCTATGGTTCGGGAGATTTAGCTACTGATGTGTCAACACAATGCGTAGTGCACTATTACGATCGTATTCTAGAGGCTCACTTTGACTCCAACTTTGCAAACGCAACTACGTAGTGTAAAAAGAATTCCGAAAACATTGGCGCTAGGTCATATATTGCTGTCAGTTCAGGATATGTTGTTCGTCTAGGAAACTCAACCGTAAAAAGTAATTGATAACAAGTATAGGGTGTGTTCAAAAGACGTTGTCGCAGTCTCAATTATTTTTAACAATGCTAGTAGAGTTCCAGCAGTCCGTATATGGTTGATGGGGAAGATCCTTCCTTTGCCTACTGCGCATCTAAACATGCCATGTAGAACCTCACTAACTGTACCTGCGCTACGATAGACGATGCTACCGAACCGCATATGAGACTGACCCAACGTTGAAATAAATGTCCTGAGCGATCCCAAAGTCGGTAGTGAATTCAAAAAACGTTTATAGTGAATTAAGAAACAACTGTCAAGGATAATTGTGTGTTAAGGTCTAAGTGTAGCGGCATTGACTTTTGGTACGACTTATAAAAGGTAATTACAACCTACTACAATGGGAAAAATAGGGAGAAAACAACTGTAATAGTTACCGATTATAAGTACAATAGAAGAAAATAGATTTTATAGTGAAGCAACGTACAGAAAATAAAAATAACGTAGTAAATATAGTATGATGATATGAACATCATAAATAGCTACTAAAACAAATAAATAAATAATTTTTGTTAGCAGAAAAAATATGATTCGTTTTTATTTACGAATTCTTCCAGTTTCAATGGCAATTATATGGCTGTCACGTAATGTTTCAATGTTCGGCGCAAGATATGTAGGCAAAGGTCATAGTCACGAAAATTACCCGTCTAACACAAAAACAATTGTCCGTAAATTACATTGCTCTTGACCTATACCCCCAGGCTACATTCTCTGTTTGTGACAACCATTGAACGAGACCGGTCCTAGCGCATTTGCCGCCATAGGTAAACAAGAAAAATGCTACTCCCCCACCCCCGAAATTTTAAAAAGGCTTTAATATCTTGAAAATAATTATATAAAATGCTAACCACAAAATGACTAAATTAGGACAACAATATTACTTACGGAAAATTATTTAATTGAAAATGTAAAATAAAATAACAATGAACTTACAAATTAAAACTAGTACGTACTAATTTAGAGATAATTTATGTTCCTTAAATAACTTCTTATTAAATTTTTCATTTAGAAAAGATTCTTCGCTGTTCAAAACAGTTATTTGACAGCATTAACAGTTTTATATTTTAAATTACAAAAGTTTTAGATGTAGAAATTAATTAATACTATTGTTTGTTTTGAGAAATGGTTCACATTGGATCAAATATAAGTTCAATAAATGTAAAAACAGATACACAAATTTATTATGATTATGAAGATTTAATTTGTTGCAACTGATTTTAATCTACTGTAATACATCAAATATTGCGCGAGGGAACTGAAGGCCTATGAAGTATTGTGCGAGTGTGTGTGCGAATGGTATCCTTTGTGATGATCAGCGTTACACCCTCTTCGGACAATGAAACAGACCTTTTTTCACATAATACGGAATAGGGCTTTTACTGACAATGGGTGTCTTAAATAAATGGGATTAGTTACTAATTCAAGAAAAGTTTGCTACACTGGAAACAGCTGACTGTGTAACTAACGCAAAATATATGTGAGGACGTTCGTTCACAGCGACGGCTAAAATTTTCCTATTGGCTGCAATTTTAAATACAGATCAAAGGATGCTATTTGGAATTACAGCTGATTGGGTATTGGAAAAGGGACGAGGAGCTATACAAGGCGAAATTGGCAGTAGTTTGGTGCAGGGAATTCACTAAACTTTGTCAACCCAGAAGCAAACAGAACAGTCGCCATCAGAGATCACAGCTGCAATTGATATAAAATTTCTAAATTTCAAATTGCAAGACCTATTTACCAAAGAAATTTTCTTTTTTAAATACTTTTATCGTACTCATAGCCATTGATGAACATTAATCGGTCAGATAAAGGATTGATAACGCTTTTTCCGGAGAAGTCTATTCCAAGTTATGTTCACTGATAACGAAGTATAATGCGCAAGCGGTTTTTGATGAATTTATAAACTTTGTCACACCAATACGGAAATGTACGGAAATAAATCAAATGAGTCATAAAAGTTTACACAGTAAAAAAGTGTGAAAAAATATTTGAGGAACAACGAAAATGTAATTATTTTGTTTGTAGTGGATTCTAAATAAATTTAATACCCAGTAAGTCAGAATAGTTCTGAATAGATTAATTTAATCAGTTACTCATACCTAAAAATTATCTCTCATACCAGAAAATAAATCACAACGTTACTTTATTTTGGGGCCTCTTTAGGATATACCATTTAGATACAAAAATAAAAGGAGACGTGAATTGTTAATTCTGAGAATAAATGTTGTATTAATAATATTCTCAAACCAGAAATATAGGGGAAGTCGGGGTGGAACGGGATAGCGGCGTAGAACGGGATCCCTGTTTTTTTGTTTACTAGATAATGCTGGAGGTTAGTAAATAGGAGTGTAACATTGTAACTGGTCAAGGAAGAAGTCCTGGCAGCCGACCTGACCAAGTTCTGACTTCACCCTGTAAATCTTGTTTTGACGTCTTACATGTGTGACTTCATAATTTTTGCAGCATTTCGAGAGAAGGTAATTCACAAAATTCCAAGCTTTTAAGTCTTGAATGGTACATATTCGTCAACTGGGAGTCTTTAGCTGTATATAAGTTACGTATAAGTTTTAAATCTGTTTGTATTAAGGCTCGGTGTAGAACTTTAAACTGAAACTTGCATGCGGGACTGAACGGGATATTACTGTACAAGGCAAAATGTAACTTGTTCCTCAATATAAATGGAAAAACTGGGAGACTCGCCTAATTTGAAGACGATATAGGATGCTGTACCCAAAAATAATAAATTAAGAAAGAAAAGAAACGGAAAAAAGACTACTATTGCAAAAAAAGTCTTTTCGAAAGGAAAAATTAATATAGCGACCGAGCTTACGCAAAATAAATAAAGGAAAGAAAACACAAAAGGGATTAAAAATTTTCTTAAAATAAATTAAAATTTACTATATTAACTGTAATTAAAAAGACATTCTGTCCCGTTATGCCCCGGTGGTGGGACAGAACCGAAAATTTGTTTCCTTTTAAAAATTTATAAAAAATCTAAATCTAAATTCATTATTTTAAGGTATATTTACATTATACTTTTATGAATTTAATAAGTGTCCAGATCCGCCCCGACGTCCCCTATACTTAAAATTAGCATTATTTTAGTAGGTTTTTGCGTTCTCTATCATCTGAATTCCCAATTTTATGATCGCGTATGAAAAATATAAACAAGTAACTTATTAAATAAATGTTTCTTGACTTGCTTCTTAATGCTTTTTCATTTATTTCGTAATTATTAAAACGTCAAATATCATATAATAATAAATACATCTGAAGTAAAATAGAAGAATTCGGTAATTTTATCTGAATTTTGTAATGTAGAGGGATTCGTTGTTGCATAAAGATGTGTAGAGGTTATTTTTAACATGTTTATGAATGATGGAGGATGGAATTTTGTATCCATAGGATTAGAATACACTATTTTATTAGAATAGTGCTACAATTATATAGAGAATGTTAAACTCAAACTGGAATTTTTGGAGAAAATTATTCGATACTAAGAAAACGATGGGAAGAGACAGAGCGGACTGCATATTCTTGGAAGGTATTAAGTATCAGGAAATCTAAGTACAGCCACAGTTAACTGAAACGGTAAAATGGGAAATTAAAACTAGGAAATAGTGTCATATGCAGTCACTATACCAAACAAAAATAAACGAGATTTCCTGGTAAGAGCAGAAGACGGTCTCACTATATTGTTAATTCTTATGGGTTTAAGTGACCACAATAGTGAACATCAAAAAATAAAATTCTCAAAGGAATTATCCTCTGAGATAAAAAAAATTGGTAATATTGTAAACACAAACTTTTCATAGGGGGCAGTTATCTAACTTCAAGGATAGTTAAGAAAATATAAAATGATGCTTGGGATGGTTTCAAATGTATCATAAAAGAAACTAGAAATAGGTTTGAACAACAGATAATAAGAAAGGCAACCTCTTATTCATAATATTACATAGAACAGAGATGCGTCGGGAGAAAGATATAGTTGCGAATTTACTTGTCTTTTATGGTATCCACCTAGAGGTATAAAGGAGAGTATCTTTAATAGCATAGGAAGGTAATTTGGAAGGGGAGATGCAGAAGGGTGAGGAAGGCAACCCAGACTTAACTAGGTCCCACAGGCTACACTTTAACGATTATACTCAATATTCACGTAAAAAAATTAGGTAAAACCCTAGAAAACCTGTATAAAAATAACACCTGATATTTTATTTTAAATATTATATTCGAAGTGAGGTCTATAATGATATTAAAGGAGTAATTATATTATCTGGCTGTTAGGAGGTTCTCAATGATAAAAGGCTTAAGTCAGAAGAATTATTAAAACAAGAAATTTAAACAGAAGAAATTTTGGCGTAGAGGCTGAAACACAATTTATTTAATGATTAATGTATTCTCGCAGTTAAACAAAATACATGTCAGCAAATCAAGATGAGCATGGTCAAATAAGGGTAATATTTATTGACTATGGTGTGAAAAGTCTCCACATCTCCATGATCACTAAAAATATTGAAGTACACATAGAGAGAAAGGAAAAATAATAAATAAATAAAAATACGGTCAAATAACCCAGCAAATAAATTTAATTAACAATTTTTCTGTCGATCATTTGAAAATTTATATTCTTCCCTTCCCCTCTCTCATTCAAACAATATCCTACCCTAAATACATATAAAACTTGCAACAGGATAGATTATACCTTCACGTGTCAATTCTGTCATACGAAATAATTCATTGCTTTAAGCGTGAAATAATGCTTAAATTTAAATAAAGTTTTATTGGTCATGCCATTTATTATGGTTTTCAAGTCTTCTTCTGACTCTCCTAACACTACAATATCGTCTGCAAAGCGTAGGGGTTTTATTTATTCTCCTTGCAGTATGATTCCCTTTCCATATTCCGTTTTAACCTTCTTCTTCACCTATCACATATATAAATTACAGAGTATGTGTGACAGGCTGCATCATGGTCTTCTTGAATTCTGCTTTCTTCACTGGCCCAAGTCTGATTACTGCTGATTGCCTTCTGTAGAGGTTATGGATAAGCCGTCTATCTCGATATTTCTTTCCTGTACTCGTCAAAATTGTGGTAATGGAATAGAATAGTACAGACAACAAAATATTTTGATAAATGGCTCAATATAAGTATGAATATTAGGAAATCGTTACTAAATATGTTGGTATGGAGTGTGGCGTTTTATGGGTGCCAAACGAGGACGGTAGTAGTTGCAGAAAGGAAACTAATAGAAGACTTTGAAATGTGGGGCTATAGAAAAATACTGAAAATCAGATGGGTGGATAGAGTAACTTACCAAGAAGTTATAAGCAGAATAGGGGAAGAGAGAACAATAAATAGGACGTTGACGAAGAGAAGGGATACATTAATATGCCACGTTTTGAGACATGAGGGTCTTGTAAAATTAGAGTGGGGAAAGATCAAAAGAGGGAGGCCAAGGATGGAGTTTGCTAGGCAGGATGTGGTTGCTACGTAGAAATGGAAACGGTTACGCAGGATAGATTAGCATGGAGGGTTGCATCAAACCAGTCTAAGGGGTGAATACCACAACAACAACCCAGATTTTTTTACCATTATTTGTTGTGAGTGAATTATTTTTATAAAGGAAATGTAGGATTTAGTAGTAAAAAATTATATGTTAAAATATGATTTTTTTTGAAGAGATGATAAAATTTTTGGCCGAAATACCTTTCGTGATTTTTTTAACATAATTAAATAAATATTAATTAATGGTGTTTTGAACTGCAGTATATATAATATTCTGTAGGACGTTATGTATTTGAAAGAAGCTTAACTTGAGACTTCAGGTGTGAGAAGTTTATGCACCGGAAACTGTTAAGGAAGTGTTAGGTGTAAGGCCGACGAGATGCTGGATGCATGCACGTATCCTTGTGACAGCCTCAGGCGTGGTCAACTCTGACGCAGTGGCCTCGTCTTTGACGCACAGACCTCCTTTTCTGCAAAACGAAGACCAGAATTCCTTGCACCCTGAGTGATATAGTGTAATGACCTGAAACTATTCAATCTTCGGGTGGGGACATTCTGCGAAGAGAACCTTGCTTTTATTGGACCAGTTTCAGGCGTAACGAAACTCTCGTTCCTGAAAGTAGAACCCTTTCCTAGAATGCAGCCGACGTACGTGAACAAAGCCACGTAACATTTAACCACGTCATCCTGATATACCGGAATAATGAAATGAATTTGAAGTGAATTACTTTATGGCTTGCTTTCCTTTCAAACACTTTTTCGTCGGTGAAGTGATAAAATTTGTAACAGTCTCAAGGGTAATGGTTGAGGACACATACCATCAAGATCATCAGTCTGTCCACAGGCAGGTTTTCATATGGCAGCTCTCCACTTCCTCATGTCCTCCGTCATCCTTTCCAGGTTCTCATACTCTTCACACCCTTTTATGTCGCCTAATATCTTTTATATTCTCCTTCCACTCCCTCTATTCTCACGAGAAAGTCCCTCTGTCAGCAGTCCCTCCGTCTCAGAGAATGTCCTACCTAGTTCCTCTTTCTTTTTATTACCATTTGTAGCAATTTTCACCTCTCACCAACCCTTTTCAACACGTCTTCATTCTTAGCCCTTTCCAGCGTCCTCCATATCCCCATCTCAAACCTTTTCTCATCTTCTCTTCTTAACGTCCACGTCTCTGCCACGTTCAACGAGTTAAGCAAACACTTGACCAATATTTTTCTTAGTCCTTCTCCAATCCACCACATAATGCATTCAAGCTTCTATAGCAAGCCTCCCTCGCCATGGAAATGTGTTTTCATTTCTTGATGGCAGATCAAGTCCCCTGCGATTCCGAATATTTAATGTTTTTTTTTGTCGTATCTTAATCTTTGTCTCTTTTCTTTCTTTATCAATCACCATGTTCCTTGTCTAAGTGTATTCATTCTTACACCATACTACTCACAAACTGCTCTCAGATCTTCCAACATCCTATTTACCATTTTTTTCATTTTACGCCAATAGTACCATGGCATCCGCAAATCTTATGCGCTCTGTTCTCTTTCCAGCGACACATTACACTTTTTTCGTCTAAACATTTCCCAATGTCTTCTAAATATATATTGAAAAACAAAGGGAAAAGGCAATACCCGTGTCTAGCTCCCCTTCCAATACTGTTTCCTTTTTACATTTAATTTTCAATTGAAATCTTAACTATTTGTTTGAAATACAAATTTTGCATTAATCTCCTTTTCATCCACTCTATTCTTTTCGTTTTCAAAGGGCATACATTGTTTCCCATTTTACAAACCTCCTTTTCCAAATTTATTTCTCTACTTTTCTTCGCCTATGGTTCGTAAGAAGCCAATGCATCACTTGCACCTTTCCCTTTTCTGAACTCAAACTGTTCTCGTCTAATCTTTCTTTCCAGTTTGCCATTCAGCCTTCTGTTTATCACTCTCAGTAATATTTTGGCCGCCTGAGAAATTAGACTTAAAACTCTATGTTCTTCACATTTCCTCGTGTTTCTTTTTCTCGCGATGTGTATCACTATAACTTCAAGAACGGCCATTCTCCTCTTTCATATATCTCATTACATAGTTGTGCTATCCCTCTTCTTCCTCTGTTTTCAAACTCTTTATTACTTCTGCTGACAGATAATCAATTCCGCATGCCATCTTATTTTTCACTTCCTTAATTTTTTACATTTCTTCTAACAAGATACCATATCAAAATACGAGGTCTTTCCCGGTGAATGGCATGTATAAATTCCTCTCGTCACTGATAATATCTTTGACACGGTTGGAAACCCGAGAGGAATTTATACAAGATACCACATCGTTTTTCATCCTCTGGCAAAACGTCCTCAACGTCCAAAATACTTTCACTTGGTATTTTATCATTTTTATACAAGCATTATACACATTCTTTCCATCTATTCGTTCTCTCTTGGGTTCCATATGCTATTGTTCTATTCATTCTTTCTGTACGAACTCAATAAATTAATTCTTATAAAGAATGCGATCTCAATTACGAGTAATATTCCATATTAATTTAATAGATTTAACACAGATATTGAAGATATTTATGTGCTCTATTATAAAACTTCCTTACGTGTAGAGAAAATGTAGGGAAGTATTGAAACTTCTCTAGGAGACAAACTGGTTTGGCGTTATTCACACTTAAAAATGTTGATTCTATTCCTACACGTTCTTACGAGCAGGATATAAAGAGAGCGGCAAGGTCTTTCTACCACGTCCTCTACTTAAATATTAACTTTTACGGAAGAGTAATATACCCTGAACTTAAAGCAGTGTGCATTTCCTTGCTTCAGTGGTTTCAGAATAGCGTTTACACTTCTAAATTGAAGTACAAAGGTTCGTGTTTAATTGAATTCCATCGTAGAACAGTGGTCGAATGGCCATCTAATTTTCAGTCGACTAGCAATTTCTCTCTTCACTGTATACTAAAAAAATTCGGGCATTTAATTTGAACCATACTTTCCATCACTTCTTGTTGGCTATGCATTGTACGCGTATATTTTTTTAATGCTAGAGATTAGTTATTTAATTATATTTATTTTAAATTCAATGTATTTACTGTTATTACAATTACAATTGTAATTTACAAATTATAATAAGATCTCATTCTCCCTCAACGTAATATCACGGGGAGATATCACGTAAATGGCATATATTTACAAGTTTTTGTGACCACTGTTTACGTAAAATAATCTTATCTGTTACGCTGAGATCAAACACACCGCCGGCTTCTGTGAACATCTTATATCAGCGTGTCCGATATAATATCTGCATATCGTAATCTCTCTCTCTCTCACACACACACACACGACCGTATATCTTCCTTTTATCATTAACATAATTAAATTACACTGCTAGGTACCAGACTCAAGAATGCCTCAATCTTTTTTATCTTCTAGTCTCACTCTCTCTCTCTCTCATCCTTCAGTCAACAACACTGCCGTATAATAATTCAGACTAACGTCGATTCAGGCCGCAGACGACAGCATTACTGGGCGACTAATTGCTATATTTTTTTACTGCCTACACATTTTGGATAGGGAAGACTTTGTCGTTAATCTCGTCTTTAATCTTTGGGTTCATATTGCGATAAGAAAGCATTAAAAATTGTGGTATCACACTCGTACAACGTAGGTTACAATTATGTGATTTTTTAAATTAATTTCATTAAAAATGCGTTCCTATCAAACTTACTCAAGTTTACCATAAGAAATATAATAGTGATTTATTACTAGAAACAATAATAAAGTAATTAAATTCGTGACCAATTTCAAACTGAATCTATACCAATAAATAAAATTGAAGTCTCTGTCTGTCTTTATGTTTGTCTCGAATAGGCTCAACGGATTTCAATGAAAATTTTAGGGTTTAAAAACAGGAGATTTAATTTAAATATTCGTGCATATTTCATTTCAATATATTGCGGGAAATAATATATATATTTCTTATACGCGCATTTAAGTCGCCAAATAGATGCGCGTTGCCTATACACTTGATCTGTATATGCTCCAAATCACTCCATCTATTGTTGAAGTAGGATTCGCGCTTTTATTAACTTATTGTTGGCAGAGATCTAACTCCCTGAGAAGTAATAAACTTGTTTGGATCATCGATACGCTGAATACGTAAATTGGTTTTAAATTTTATTGTTTTTTGGGGGGGAAGTGTAAACAGGCTACATGAGGCTGATCCTGAAACACGCAACTCCCCTTTAATAGCATAGGAAGGGAATTGAAAAGGGGGGTTGCGGAAGGTAGAGCATTTTTTTGGGGTTATCAGGCTTTTTTTGGGTAACAGGCTACATGAGGGTACTGCGAGTTATAGTGTTTGCCCTGAAGCGATCATAAATAAATGATGCCGTACTTTTTGTATATATCCAATGAATTCAACTTTATCTGTTTTTTCGCTTCATAGGGAAAAATAAAAAGAACTATTTCGGCGCGAACGAAGTCGCGGGGGTTAGCTAGTATTTAATAAAATGCTAAAACATAACTTTTCGGTATTAATTTATACGTTTCAGTTTTATTACGATAGCTCAAGAGTTTGGCCTACAGGAGGTTTGAATAACTTGAAAAATTGTAAGGTTGTGTAATGATTAAATATAATGTATCTCATACTTTCAGAATGTGGGTGAAAAATAAAAAATAAAAGTGAAGAAGGTACAACCTTGAACTTTTTATTTTATTAGATTTACAGCCTTAAATTGATCAAAAAATTTATTTCATTTTTCACAGAAAGCAGACATAAAGTATAATAATAAAGGTAACAAAGCTAACTGACTCAGTGAAAATTATAAAACCAACAGTTTCTTAGTCCCTGTACATATTGATTAGGCAGGAACAGAGATCGTACTGATTGCTGTGAATTGTACCGTCGTTCTGACCGTTTTGAGTTCGATCCTGGGTTCTATTGCAGCTACCTGGCGAGAGAAACAGTCGTCAGGAAGGGAGGACGTGCGAGCGGAAATTGAAGAGCACGCTTCAAAACTATTTTCCATACCCGTTTTACTATACACAACTCCGGTGGTGAAATTAATTTTAAAAAATGATTTCATTGCGGTGTTATATTGGTTTCGTATTATAAGCATTAGTATTTTATTTTTTGTATTCGAACACAGTCTTGAAGATAACGAAAAAAGATTACGTGTGTACTAATATCTGTTCCTTTTTTCAATGCTTTTATGGGAACAGAACCCACAAACATTGCTCATGAAATCATTCTCATATGTCATTTCACGTATCTTATGATGTCATTATTCTAATTCCCAAATCCGAATAAAATTTTCTTCTCAGAAATATAAAAATAAGGACGTTGATGTTTCATATCATAGGGACAGATAAATTGCTATTTTTTTTCTTGATTATAATCTTTAATCTGTTATCAAACGACACCTCTTCAACGGTTGGCTCCTTCCACGTATAGTGGCTCTTTGTTAAATCATTTCTACGCATTCATTTGTGAGTCAGAGATAAGATGGAGATACTATTCAGGAAAAGCGAAGGCGTCACTCGCAATGGAAGCTACACATCAGCGATTCTATCTCTGTCAAAGTCAGTAAACCAAATTTGACGGAAATTGATGAAAATTAATTTTTAATCGGTAAATTACGCTTAATTTTAAGTGCGTCCTAAACAATAGCAGTAATAGATACAATAATAAATAGCAAATTGTTAGGAATATTGATCGATTGTGGTGGTATCTGGAAATATTCATCAACTTTATTCTGTTGGATTTCTAAACATATTCTACTCCATTGAAAAGGAACATTTGGATATGAAATTTGTTACATCGGAGAAGTGCAAGTTGGCGTTCGGGCAAGATGAACCTATGCCGCGGGAAGTGCGTAAAACCACGGAAGTGAAGAGACGTTAGTCACGGCCGAGCACCAATCAGAAAACTGCCACGTCAACGGCCTTGTAAAATTAAACACACATTATGTATTAATCTCTCTCCTAGTAGAGTTGACACAAACCAATTACTAACTTGAGCTTCAGTGTCAAATTTCTAATTTTAGGGATGCCTGTGAGAGTTTTCTCTCACAGGTATTTCTCCTCAGATTGACTGCAGGACTGGAACGCCTCGTACTCTCTCTGTGTTTTTTCAAGGTTATCACCTTTATCTATTTTAAGTGTATATACTGAGATTGAAGAGGTTGGGAACACGGTGCGAGTTGTCCGCTGATCACTCTGGCCTAAAACTGTTGTGGAGACGGAGAGGGAAATGCTGCGACCCCACAGCTTACTCATCTACCGTCACTCGGAAGGACGTGAGAATAGTACCCAACAGCCCGACCTGGCTGATGCAGGTTTTCTAGGGTTTTCCCTGCATTTCTTTAGGTTAAACAACGGGTAAAATCCTTAAAGTATAGCCCGGGACCTAGTCAACCCTTGGCTACCTTTCTCTACGTTCCACATCCCTCTTTTCATTTACCTCCCTATCCTATTAAAGGGGAGTTGCCTGTATCAGGATCACCATCATGTAGCCTGTTATCAAACAAAAACCTTTGGGTTCTCATATGCCGAGATACCTTAATCTGTTTTGGAGAGTGCATATACTAAAAAAAGACAAAACAAATTCCTTAGAGAGAAGAAGGGGGCTAATTTTGGAATGACTTCTTTTCTCCCTTGTTTTTGACCAAGGTATACTGATCCAGACATATAAGAGGAAATGCTTCATTTCAACAGAAACCCACACTACAGTTATGGGCATAGCGACGTAACAAATCCAATTTTAGAATTTATGAAGTGCGTCAAACAGGTGTCAAGACTTTTCTCCTGATTTTCATGGGTTTCCCATGCATGAAATTTAGACCTATTGTACGGTAATATTCTTAAAATATGCTCACCCCTCCTCGTCCCCCTTTCTATCACATCCAGCATGTGGAAGACCCTCATCTAACCACCTCTCATAACCACATTATTCAATTTTTAGATTTCGTGAAGCCTTGATCCCTTCTGAATAAATAAATAAGTGTATATACTACATTAATAAAATAACGATCCTTGATTAATTTTACTATAACTTAGTCTATTAAATTTTCTTTTTACATTATATTTGAAGTTTCACTTCTATGTTGTTGTAGTATTCAGTCAAAAACCTCTTCTGATGCAACCCTCCATGCTAGCCTATCTTGCGCAAGCCTTTTCATATACGCATAACTACCATATCCTCCATAATTTTCTTAGCGGATTCCAACCTTGGCCTCCCTCTTCTACTCTTACCCCACACACTTCCCTCTAATGCTAATTTTACAAGACACTCTCAAAACGTGGCATTTTAATCTACCCCTTCTCTTGGTTAACGTCCTCTATATTGTTAGGTCTTCCCCTATTCTGTTAAGAATTTCCTCGTTAGTGATTCTATCCACCCATCTGATTTTCAGCATTTCCCTATAACACCATATTTCAAAGGTTTATATTCTTTTCTTTTCCGCAATTCCTACCGTCCACATCTCGCACCCATATATCGCCACACGCCATACGAACATTTTTAGTAATGATTTCCTAATATTCACTCTAATATTACCCGCGAGTAAATTAATCTTTTTCGCGAAAGCCTTCATTGCCTGTGCTATCCTACTCTTTATGCCCACTATACTTCTACCATCCTTAGTTATTATGCAGAATTCCTTAACTTCCTTCAAAATATCCCTTCCAAATCTAACACTCTTTGTTATTCCACTATTATTGTACTGCACTCCATTTACCTTGCCTTATCTTCCATTAATCCTCATCTTTGACTGTTCCTCCAGGACCACGTTCATGCCATTTATTATCTTTTCCAATTCTTCTTCTAACTCCCCTAAAACTACAATATCATCGTCAAACCGCAGGTTTTTTATTTCTTTTCTTTGCAAATTGATTCCTTTTCGTTATTCCGTTTTAACTTCCTTCATCGCCTGTTCTATACGTAAGTTAAGAACTCTTTAATCGTAGACACTGGATCGTAGCTTTAAATCCGCGCACCCGAAGCACCACCGTGCTGAATATGGATGGAATTATACAAAAATAACATCTCATGAAACACTATCAAACCTCGGAAAATATTTTTTTCATTTAAATTTCGCCCATATTTTCATGTTCTAAAATTTTCGTCCCTGGGGATGGTAATCTAGTCTTACCCCGATAGTGCTTGTTTTCGGGTCACAAGGAGCACGTAAACCAAATTTGGTTTAAAATGCTAGAAGCGTTTTAATTTGAATTAAAAATTACTAACACACAAATATGCATACAAAAAGTTCACCCTTTAATTTTTGTATTTAAAATTAAATTTTATAATCAAGGGATGAGATTTTATTTAGTACAGGGTAGCTAGAAATTTAATAATTGTTATCTGTTCTCAATTCTTGCAGATAATCTTTCTGGATGTTGACAAGCTGACGGGCCTCGGGGTTGCAGACCTTAAACATACGGTAAAAGTTGACCGCTGTTCCTTTTGCAATCAGCAATTTGGCTCCGAGGGGATTGTTTCGTCCACAACAGAAAAGTCCTCTCCCTCTATTACGGGAATTAAAGAACAATAATAATAATACATATCTTTAATTTGTTGAGAAACGTATTTATTTTGTTTCAGAAATTAAAATAAAACGACGAATATTTTTTTATCTTTAGAAGATGTTTGCTCGTGATTTGTTGTTTCATATTTTTCAGAAGATGTTTTAACTGAATTTAATGTAAAATTCGCTCCAATTTATTTAAATGTTAATTTTTAAAAGCAACAAAGCTTGAAATATCGAAATTTGCATTCTACTCGTTTCGGCTTCCCAGGCATTATTCACCGCATAAAATGTTTTTTCTACTACTGACGATGTTCCAGGTAATTAAATTCATACTACCTAAATTTCATCAAATTAGCGCATTCACAGTGTGTTGACCACAAAATTTTGAACAAGTCAATCCATTTTTGGGATTGTGATTCGTCGTCTTTAAATTTTGGAATTTCTTGGATTTTATTGTTACTATTCCATTAAAATGTTTGTTACTATTATTTTCAAGGTTCTTATTTATTAAAATTGCTGATTCGTCAAATAAGTTGATGGTAAAAATTAATGCATTGAAGCTTAGAATTATGTCCAAAGCTATCTTTTCACAAACATAAATATTTTCTTAAGAAAAAATCGAGTTATTATTGAATTGCTTCATACCTTATTCGTCAGCTTCTTAAAGTTCCATCAATATCTGTTTGGCTCGCTGAGGTATAAATTATTTTAGTTAATTTTTTGAACAGTCACGTTATTTCACCATGCCAGAAAGTATTCATTTAGTTTCAACTTGTATACATCACACCATCACCATATTTAGTTAATCATTATTATTTTCTTTCTTTAAAAAAAAATTAATTAGTTAACTGGTGCCCCACCCGGCGTGTGTTATCTACGTTCCCTCTTCTTTTACTATACATTTTACAATTGTCGTTACGTTCAGGTTTTCAAATGTCTTTACCGTACATAATGCCTTTATGTAACTTAATGCATTCTGCAATAAGCCAAAGATATTCCTATGCACTGTCATTTGTTCGACCTTGAAGAAGGTTTATTGTGCACGATTTCACAACAAATTCTCATGGGACAGGTGACTTTGGCAATACTACACGCGCAGAGACCACGTCCTTCCTAGAATTAATTACATGTGTGTATGAATGTTTGCTATTGAGACGTTACAATACTATTTATCACCTAGACAATATTTATGCAAATTGTACTTTTATTTGATTCCATGCAGGTATTTTATCGACTATAAAATATTATCTGATGACCAGCTTGAACAGATTCTGCTCGGTAGTCGTACTTATATATTAAACAGCAACTAAAAATAAAATACAATTTTAATTTCTTAAAGTATAATATAAAGATTATCAGTCACATACTTCAGAAAAATAAGGATAATTGAAAAATCACAATTACTTTATATAAAAAAATAATCTAAAATTTTACAGAAAACCCCAAATTTTCAGCCTCAGTATGTTTATTTACTCATATTATTTGTACGAACAAATACGCCCTATTTATTATTTAGTTACAATTTCCGCAGTACTAAAACCATATAATTAAAAATTAAATGTGTAATTATACATATTCGCATACAAAATTTTGTAATTAACGAGTTGCATTTAAGTCGATATCATTAATATTGATGGTTTTGTGAATTCTTGTTATTGGATGAGGCGTGGATATCATAACGGTCCAGGACGTGAAAGGAATAAGTATAACTGTAGTCCGCTATATTTTTTTAAAAAAAATAGGAAATATGAGGCACTTTGACAGAGCGCGTTTGCATAGCAGCTCTCATTAAGAAAAAACGGGCGAATATAGCACATTGTGACACTGGCAATTTTGACACAAACCTCAAAATACGGTCTACACCAAAGCACCCGAGTGTGGGTCAATTAATCTTATTCTTGAAACTTACTTAACACTAAGAATCTGTGAAAGGTAGGATAAATACACGTACTACCTGTCTCTTCTAATTTTAAATCTTAGTTGTCTGTTGCAGTAACCACCCACAATACAGACGTCGTTATGCCAGACTGTATGCCTTAAAGTTTTTATTAATAACGAGCTATCTTGTGTTTAATTAAAATAAAGTTTTTTAAACGTAAATATTGTGAATTCAATTTATTACAATGTGGTTACCATAGAATCAACAATACATCAATTTTGGTTTAATTTAAGTTAGATAAACAATTTTGTCATATTTTTTAGTATATTTATTTATTGTAATTTATTCTGAGGCCTCGGAGACATGTGCACGTAAACAAAATTTATGATCATTAAAATATTTTAGATTTATATTATTTTATTAATTACTATCCGCCCACTTTAAATTAATATTGTATTGAAGATTCAAGCAGACCACCTGTAGTCTTTTCGCTAGCGTTGCTGCCTCACAACACAGAAGTCTCGGGTTCAAATCCTGGCATGAGCTTGGATGTTTGTATCGTCATTGTCACGGTTACTGGGATTAACACTCCTGGAGAAACATTACGCTGACAACGTATCACTCCAAATTCAGAATGTGCCATGTAAGACGACAGTCCGCAGTCGATCTGTTAAGTCAAGGCCCTCAATGAGCTGTAGAGTCAAGGAAGAATAAGATTGAAGAATCAATTTAATAAGGTATGTCCTATACGCTGACACAGGAGTCTATATTAATCACGAAACAGCTTTTAACCTTCGACATTAAACGTCGTCAGGTAAGGTACCTTTCACTGTTCACAAGTCAGCCTAATAATACTTACTTACATAAGGTAAACACAATATTTGCATTTAAATAAATAAATAGAACTTTATAGTATTCTATCGGAAGACTTAAATTCTTTTAACAATATTAGCCAGTGCATCTAAAATTGTATAACTCTTCTGCCTCAGTACAAATGCTTGAAGAATGAGGTTGATAGAAAGTGTAAAGCACCAAGAGAAATGCAAAGCGGTTGAAGATTTCATAGTGAAAGGGTAAATAGACGCAGCTTATAGGAAAATCAAACAAACATTCGGAGAGAGGAAAAATATTAGCAAGAAAATCAGAAGAGCGGATGGGAAGCCAATTCTGTATAAAGAAGAAAAAGCAGAAAGATGGAATCAATATCCAGAAGAGTTATATCACGGTGGAAATCTAGATCAGTCAGTAATAGAAGAAGAGGAGAAGGTGGATGATGAAGAATTGGGGGACAAAATTTTAAGGTCGGTGTTTGACAGATCTGAGCAATTGTAAAGCGTCAGGAATTGAGAACATTCCAGCCGAGTTGATAAGATCATCGGGCAAAGAAGTAATATCATGGCTGTTCAGGATTGTTTACGAAATCTATGAAAAAGAAACAATTATAACATAATTATACCCATACAGGGGCTGATAGATGCGAACAGCACAGGACAATTAGTTTAGTATCCCATGCATGTAAAATATTAACGAAAATAGAATATAGGAGAATGGAATATCAAATAGAATGGGAGGTAGGAGATGATCAATTTTGTTTTAGGAAGAATGTAGGGACATGAGAAGCAATACTGAAATTGCGACTAGTTTTAGAAGACAAGATAAGAAAAGCCTGCCTACGTTCATGGTATTTGTAAATTTAGAAAAAGCGTTTGATACTGTGAACCGGAACACACTATTAAATATATTTAAGTGCACTGGAATAAAATATCGAGAAAGGAGACTTAAATATAACCTCTACAGAAGACAGGCAGCAGTAATTAGAATAGATCATCAAGAAAATAAAACCGTAATCAAGAAAGGATTAAGACAATGATGGAGTCTGTCACCCATGCTGTTTAACTTATATATTTAGAACAGGCGATGAAGAAAGTTAAAACTAAATATAGAAAAGGAAACATACTGAAAGGAGAAGAAATAAAAACTCTAAGCTTTGCTGATAATATTGTAGTATTAGAGCAGTCAGAAGAATACATGGAAAACATAATAGATGACATGAACGGGGACCTGGAGAAAGAGTTAAATATGAGTATTAATAGAGGGAAAACCAAGGCGAAGTATGGGAAATAGTGCATTAACAAAGGGTGTTACATTGGGAAGTAAAGGAATTCTGCTACTTGGGAAGCATAATAACTAGGAATAGTAGAAGTATAGTAAACATAAATAGAAGATAGCACAGACAAGGAAGGCTTGATCGAAAAAGATGAATTTACTAATGGGCAATATAAGTGCGACTGTTAGCAAATCGTTTCTAAAAATGTTCGTATGGAGAGTGGCGTTATATGGGTGCGAAACGTGTACGTTAGAAGTTGTGGAAAGGAAAAGAATAGAAGTCTTTGAAATGTGATGCTATAGGAGAATACTGAATATCAGATGGGTGGATAGAATCACGAACGAGGAAGTTCTTAACGGAATAGGGGAAGAGCGAACAATATGATGGACGTTGACCAAGAGAAGGGATAGATTAATAAGCCACGTTTTAAGACATTAGCACTAGAAGGAAGAGTGTGGTGTAAGAACAGAAGAAGGAGGAAAAGGATGGAATACGCTAAGCAGTTAGGGAAATAATTGGGAAACAGTTTCAGGTAAATCAATGTTCTTGTTTTAAAAAAATATTAATACGGAATCTGAAGTATTCATTTCAAACACGATATCCGTAAATCTTAAATTTTAAAAGACAGAAGATTTGCTTTAAATTTAAGCACAGGCAAAGGCCAAGAAACTGAAATTAGAAGATCAGCGGGCAGGATTCGAACGCGGAACCTCCCGTTATCCTGGCGGATTTTTACCATCTGAGATCCGAGTCGAGCGCCTGCAAGATCCGTCCATCCCTTGTATATTTTAAGTTCAGGTTCATCTACAATTTTCTTTATCACATTCCTTTTCTAAACGGCTGAGATAAAAATCATGTTTCCTTGATGTTCTTTAAGAAAGAAGTGTGAAGGTAGTTATTAAAATAAATTAACACGTCTGTAAGTGTTCTAAACGCGTAATTTAGGACTAATGGTCTCCGTCTCACGGTCCCAGGGAAGTGATGAGTTCTAGCTAGATACGGAAGAATGTGGCATTAAAATAACATTACTTGATACGCATCACAAAGAAATTATCGTGAAGTACGGATTACGCAACTATCGCGAAAATTATCACCGGACCATGAAAGGCGAGCTTTCGTAATATCCGCTCAAAAAAATTATCTGTTCTGATACGTGCTTACACCGTGTACAAAGAGAGAAAAAATAGATCTTATAACTGTTATCAAAATTCGATCACTTGTAAATTCTGTGGATCGGCGAAGACAAAAAAATACTTGCCGTAATTTCGAACAATTAGATTGAGAAAACCAGTAGAAGAGGGTTTTCCCTGGGTAACAAAAAACAGGTTTACAGCATGGTAAATCCATACCATTCATCACCTGATTACTGTAATTTGCGGAAGGTTATCCAGTTGTGATGGTTGCACCATGAGCTATAAAAGTAACAAAAATACAAAAATCCAGGCTATGAAATGGCTCGCCAGTGAAAAGAAGAAAAAATGGGAAATAGCTGTTCATCAAAAACGTTCCAATGCATTTATCAGTTTTGCTTTATGTATCAGTCAATTCGACTGCAATGTGTGGGTTCATGCGCTCACTTGGAAATTTTATCCATAATATTTCATGAATGTTTTGAAAGGAATATTCAATAATTTTTCATTTAATTATAATATAAAAATCTTGTTTATAAAATCTTGAATTTTTAAATATTTAGATATATAATTTTTTATGCTCCTGAAGAGGTTGCGAAGAGAGGAACAATACTTCATACTAGTTTCATTAATATGTTATACTAACTATGCCCACGACTTCGTTCGCGCCGAAATAGTTATTTTTCTTTTGCCCTAGAAACGAAACAGCAGATACAGAATTTAATTAAGCTTAATTCATTGCATATATAAAAAGTACGGCATCATTTATTTATGATCGCTTCAGGGCAAACCTTATAACTCGCAGTTGGTTTTGAACAGGTCCCACTATCACACGTTTCGGAGCCAAACTCGTCTGTCGTCATTCGGAAGGTTGTGAGAATAATATCCAATTCCGGACCTACCTGATGCAGGTATTCTAGGGTTTTCCCTTCATCTCTTTAGGTGAAACATCAGGTAGGATCCTTAAACTATAGTCCGGGGGCCCTAGTCAACCCTTGGCTACTTTGCTCTACTTCCGCATCCCCCTTTTCAATTCCTTTCTTATGCTATTAAAGGGGAGTTTCCTATTTCAGGATCATCCTCATGTAGCCTAAACAAAAAAAATATTTACCTGACGCGACAAATAAAATCAATGTTAGCGTCGATCTAAAGAAATTTATATTTCTCTGCCAACGATAGGTTAATTGCGGCGCGAATCCTACAGCATCAATAGATGGAATGAGAATATTCGCTCTTTCTCTCTCATGTTGCCAAAATTACGCTTATAATACGACAGTATGTTATTATTATTATTATTATTACTCAATTTCCATTTGGCATTTGCCCTGTGGCAGCTATACACAAAGGAAGTATATATGATACAATTTCTAAAAAAGTACAATTTACACACAGGATCATTTTTGTAGCGTCTTGTGATGTTTTGACCTGAAAAAGAAAAAAGAAGTCAGGAGTCACACAGAAATCACTTCACTGCACTTCACTATTAGCACTTCACTGATTCTGCAAACTGTTCACTTTACTTTCCTTAATCTATTCCTAAACTGATTTACATTACCCAGAAAATTTGTCAGTATTTCTGTAGGCAAGGAAATCCAATCGCGTATTGATCTATTTACAAATGCCTTCGCCTCATAACAGACGCTCCTTGGTACGTAAGAAACATTAACTTGCACCGAGACCTGGGTATACCTGACGTTACTCAAGTTTTACAAACTACATATATGCGTCACCACCAACGTCTGAGTAATCACCCCAATAAGTTCTTGCAAGAAATTTACCACAATCCTCCACCACGAAGAGCAGCAAGAAGACTAAAAAAAAGACATCCTGACCTAACACACTATTGACTTTTTCCCGAAATTGTATATTATCATTCAGCACATGATATGTAATATCAAATCATTGTTAATAATATTGTTCACCCATTAATGTACACTTTTTTGCGCCTACCGATGGGTGGCTACCGCTACACAAGTTGCAAGTTTCTTTTATTTTTATTTATTTATTTTATTACTGTATACCTCATTATTCGCGCAACTGTAATGTACCAATATATGTACAATAAAGTTACCAATATATTTTTAAAAATTCCTTCATCTGTGCGTTACACTTTTTCTTTAATTTTGAACGTGTGATCATTTATAGAGATATAATTCGGCGCCGTAAGATGATTTGTTATTTCTTTCCGAACCGGTTCACACTTATAAGATTTATATATTACGCAAAACCTCGAATGTTTCCTTCTATTACTAAGAGCTTCTAAATTCTCGTAAGGATTTTCCCCAATCGTCCCCCGAACATATTTTCAGCCCGTTTTTGTATTTTTCTTCCAAAGCTAGAGTGTGTTAATTTCGATGTGGGATGAATTCTATAGGAACGCCAACTCGCAGTTGGTTTTCACGTCTGTTTTCGCGTGACAATTCAGTGGATTTATAAATATTTACATTAATATCTTCTGAGCTCTGCAAGATATCGAAATGAAGCATACACGAAACTTTAAGCTAAAATTCCAGTTTCAATCCCTCAAATTTTCATTGAAATCCGTTGAGCCGTTTCGGACCCTATTCGAGACAAACATATGGACCGACAATCAGACTAATAGACAGTCAGACAGACATTTTTGGTTTAAATTTATTTTCTAGAAATATATTTCTGAGTAGTTCGGCTAGTGTATTCATTTATTTAAATGGAGTAAGATAAGTGTATGCATTAATACTTTTAATCATTTTCTCTTTGGTTCAAATTGTTTCTCTAAACCGTGCTATCCATACTTTAAAAACGGAACATAATAGCTTGCAAATCTCTGATTTATTTTAAATATGCAATTTATATTTTCAAAATTACTACATTTCAGATTATTTAGTTTTTACGATCATCAAATACATAAAATTGATGCCATTTAACAGTAATTACTATTTATTAATAATTTATTACGGGTTTAAATAGTAAGCATACGAAGCCACCAGATTAACAATAATTTTTGTACACAAAATGTTATGATAAAATTAAATTCTTTCGGCTCTAAGAACTTCATCGGTTATCTAGTTAAATCCTTATCAATAACATGAGTCTCATGTAATTAACAAATAACATATCTTGATTGATATAATTATTGTTATCAGCGTTGTGTTATTTTATCAATTGAAGGACGTACACCCTGCGTAACTTCTCAACAAGATAAATTTTAAACAATAATTAGACGTTCGAAGCTATGGATGAATACAGTTAACTGTAGATCGAAAGCTTCCAAGTAATAAATTATTTAAGAAAACCTGCGACTATTAAAAGGTTTTTTGACTACAATATTTATCCACCGACAGTCAGGTAAATATAATGTATCACTGGCAATAGACAACGGCTAATAAATTAATATTGTTTTAAATTAAGATTTTAAGTTTGATTTCAGTAAAAATTCGGCAAATTTTACAATAAGGTCACCGAGTCAAGACTGAAAAACAAAGAAAAGAAAAAGGAAAACAACAGCATTTTTTTAAGTCCAAAGTGATGTAGGTAACAATCTTTACGATAACAATATATGATGCAGTACTTGAAATAACAAATTAATAATATGAAAATCAAATTATATCAGAAGTTAAAATAAATATTGATTAATTTTACAGTATCATTTTGCTATTTGAGTATTTAATGTGTAACATTTTATATTAGTTACGTTTAAATCAGTTTCATTCAATTTATTTATTCTACGTCTAAATCTACAACGTGATGTCAATCAAATTTATTATTTTCATATGACCTATCTAATGTAATACTGAAGGAGAATGCTGAAAATCAGATGGGTAAATAGGGTAACTACGCTAGAAGTCTAAGCAGAGTAGGGGACAAGCGAACAATTTGAAGGACGTTGACCAATAGAAGGGATAGTTAGGCCACGTTTTAAGACATGAGGGCTTGCAAAATGAACATCAGAGGGAAGTGTGTGGGGAAAGAACAGAAGAGGGAAGGCAAAGATGGAATACGCGAAGAATAGGGAGGGTGTGGGATGTTGGAGCTACATATAAATAAAAAGGCTTGCGCAGGATAGCATGGAGGGCTGCATCAGACCAGCCTTTTGAATTCCACAACCGCAAATGTAAAAACAACTTTTCCATTCCAACTTTACTGACAGCGTGTTTCTGATATTTCTCTGTATTTTGCATTTTTGTGTGCGTGTAGTTCCAGGTCTACTTTCTTCAGTGTTGTATTTCTCTTTAAATAATTTAGTTCAATATTAATTGAAAACATATGTTGTAAATATTAAACTATACTCTTAAGAATGTTAAGGTTTTAATTTATATAATGCATGTTATTAATCGTTATATATAAAATTCCGTCGTGTGCGTTAGTGTTCGTAATTTTCTCCTCCTAAACGGCTTGACGGATTTTGATGAATATTTTTCGTATCTATGGGGTCACCTGGATACTTTTTAACTACAGTTGGACCTGGTAGGTGGCATTGTTGTTAAGATCCAAAATAAAATTTTAATTTCCGATAATTTTTTTAAAAATATATATATTTTTTAATTTCTCACATATAAAACCGCAAAATCTCACATTTTCAGCCCAATTGTCTGAATAATCTGTGGCATTTGACTTAAGCATCATTACATACGCAAGTTCATTGCGTCGTAGCTTGGCATTGTTTTGACATTTAGATTTCGAATAGCTGAGTTCTGATATATTCCGTGTAATGTAATTGCGAGCATACTGAGTGAATTATTTACAGATTAATTGCACATTGAACAAATGAAGAGTATTTGAAATAATATTTTGTGCAAATGTGAAAGGTTCATTGTCTGAATCATTATTTATATACATTGCTATTCTTCGGTATTCCATCTAACCTCCTAAATAAAACATTTTATTTTCAGCGTTTATTTGGGAAATTTCGAATGTAGGAGCGTGCAAAGGTAAGCTTTCAAAAATGTGACTGCCTGGATGATGGTTTAATCACGTGTTAACAAAGAGATTACTGTAGAATTGAATACTAATTTATAAATAAAACGGATAATTTGTAATTCTTTCACATCATTCTTAGTTATATTGTACAAAATATTGTTATTAGGCGGGGGAAGCATAGTTTCTAGTAACTATTGGTGATTTTATTAATAAATAAAAATATGGACCAATACGTAGGAAAACAAATTCAATTAATATAAATACATCGTTTCTTCCAATTTTGTGTGTCCAAACACATTTATATTAATCATAATCACAATTTAGTTTGGCAAAATGTGGAAGTTTTATGCTTCATATTTTATAAATTAAAATTTATGTATAATATAATATTTATTTTATAAGTTAATGACTACTTACCCGAATAAGTCCAAAAAAAGGCCGAAACGTTGTATTTATAATAATATTAAATTTGGCTGTATCTTTATTTATTAATTTTCTTAATATCTGAAAAATGATTTTTGTATTTGTGATTTAATTTATACGTATCGTTTTTCCTCAACCGAGGACTCATGAAATTAATAAAATTATCCGTCTAACCTAGGGCACAATGGGCAAAGATTTGATTACATTCGGGTCGTTGCATGTTTCCTGCAACCGACAAAAAGGTAATCATTGAATTGGTGAAGAGAGAACTTTATAGAGGAGATTAACTGAGCGAAGGGATAGACTAAGAGGCCACATTTTGTGATACGAAGGCACGTAAAATTAGTAGTAGAGGGAAATGTGAGGGATAGGAATAGAAGGGGAAAATCGTGGCTAGAATATGCCAATCAGGCTTGATATTGGTTCCTATAGTTATGTTGAGATGAAAAGCTAAGTCTGTATACTGAGTATCATAGCAAGAAACCCACTTCAATTCCTTTTCTCTCTTCAAATTGTTACCGTTAAGAAAGTATTCTCAATACGTTTTTGTAGTTTTGAAATATTTTTGCTTCATATTTTAATAAAAAAATTATGTTTAACTTAATATTTAATCGCTATATGTAATGGAATGTATGGGCGCTAATTTTTTTAATGACTATAGTTTTTCAAAATTTATTTTGCATTTCAGCAGACTGTGCAATATAATAAATAATACTAATAATGAATATTTGGGAGAAGAATGGTTCATATGCGTCGTTTTGCGCTTCGATGAATCATTGTAGTCTTATAAGCGAGTTTCTTTTACAGCGGGAGGTGCCCTTGAAACCCTTGCTCTTTATGTACTGGCCTCCAAAATGACAGGCTTTAAGTTATAGTGCCCAGAAGAACCCGTCATCGTCCGGAAGTCTGGCTTCTGTGTCGCGACCTGCTCAGGTTACACGAGGATCATTAAACCAAATCTTGTATTTCGGAGGTTTTTTATCTACAATTTTCCCATAAAGAAATTTATAATATATATCACTTTTCAATTGAGTATACTTGAGATGTTACGACGCGCAAAGAACTTGAGGGTATACTCTGTTCAGCGAAACTGTTTAACATATTTAAAATCTACGTCCTTTTAAGTTTTACTCGTAATATTTATCTAGATATTCCCTGAAACTATCCGTATTTCAGTCGGAATTTTGTACAGAAAAATCCACCTAACCGCGGGTAATATAATAACAGTAATTTCTTAATGCAATTCAGTATCTGTTCCTGGTTCAGGGACTTGTATGAGTATGAATTGTATCTGAGTAAATATCTTCCAGATTGCGCAGGGTAACCAGTCAGTAGGTTAAAATCGATCACCAGGTGGAGGGGTTGGAATGGTTTCCCCCATTTGCAGAGCTCTTGGCCATAGCAGAGACTGATATACTATCAAGTGGGTCGGTGGCTCCTTCCTAACTTTTGTCTTTTATTAAATCTTATTTATTCTTAATTCAACTCTTAATTGACTAGAGTGCGGCGACACACCAACCACTAAGCCTAGGTTCATTCAGTTGAACCCGAACCCTCACGTTACCGCTTTCCTATTTCCTATTCTGACTTCGTCCTTTCTCCGAGTGAGCAACGGAGGTATAGCACATTTGGTGAACGATTTTGTTGTATTTTTCCCATTCCGAGCTGGAATGTATCACGTGCTCGGCCTAATCATATTGTCCCCTGATGCAAAAAGGAAATTTGGAAGCATTTCCTTGTCGACAAAGCGCCAGAGGCAGCTCATGAGCTTGTGCTACATCACTTCAAGGAGCAATTTTTACGAGGATAATTACGAAAGATATAAACAATACTACAACAGCTACAGTGTTAATAATAATCCACGACTCGCAATGTGCTACAATTCTAATTTCCGCATATTAGGAACGAATTTTAAAACCGTAAAAATATAAAACCAAAATGGCACACATTTTTACTTCGTTCATTTTTTAAACAAAAAAAAGTTAATTTTAGGAACAAGATGCATTAATTGGTAATATTAGATGCAGGATCGTGCGACTAATTTCTCAGAGTTATGAAAGAAGGATACAGGCGCGAACAGCACAGGACATATAGCTTAGTATCCCATGCGTGAAAAATATTTTTTTTTTTGGGTTAACAGGCTTAACGAAAATAGTATATAAGACGATGGAACATAAAATAGCATGCGAGTTAGTGGAAGATCAGTTTGGTTTTAGGCAGAATGTAGGAAGGGACAAGACAAGCAATATTGACTCTTCGTCTAATTTTAGAAGACAAGTTAAGAAAAACTGGCCAACGTTCACCGCATTTGTAGATTTAAAAAAAACTTTGTTAATGTAAACTGGAACACACTACTAAGGATTTTGAAAAGGACAGAAATAAAATATCGATAGCAATGACAGTCAGCAGCAATATGAATAGAAGAGAATAAAAGAAACCTGAAATCACAAAAAGGAGTAAGACAAGGATGCGGTCTGTCTCCCATGCTGTTTAACTAATATATAGAACAGGCGACGAATAAAGTTAAAACGGAATATGGAATAGGAATCATACTGAAAGAAGAAGAAATAAAAATCTTATTTTGCCCAGGCATTAGGGAAGTCAGAAGAAGAATTGGAAATCATAATAAACGACATGAACGAGGTCTCGGGGAAAGAGCACAGCTTGAGGATTAATAGATGGAGTGTGGCGTTGTTTTAATTCCTCAAAGTGCTACGTCTATAGATGTTTTGATGTTATGAGCCCAGGCATTCGGGTCGTTTACCTGAAGGGGCAACGAACCCTTGAGTTCCGCCGCTCGTAAATTTTAGTTTAACAAAATTTTATTTTATTTAATGATGAAAAAATTACCTCTATAACAATTTATAAAGTATGTACACACTACAACATCTATTTATTTATTTGTCGAAACTGAATTGTATAATTTAAATGACTTAATTTTCCTATTTAATAAAATTAATATTGGTCAATTTCATAATTAATCCTTTTATAGAATGCAATCTTTTTACCTGGTGATATTTGGACAGTGGTGTTTGCAGTATGCATAAATGTGGAAACGTTTCGAGTCCCACCCACTCAACGCAACAATTTTTTATTTGTTTACTTTATTTACTTTTCGTTTCTAGAACTTTCTGTTTGGAGAATGTTCCGGTTCTGAAACATTCTAGCAATGCCTTTGCACTGCATTTCGTGTCGAATAAACGTCTATAACCTCTAGCAGTGTGTTACTATATCTCACGATCCTTCAGAAACCTTACAATAATACATAGGCTGTGTTGTTGGCACACGTGTTAAATTATTTGACGACTACTAATTGGTTAAATTTGGTTTTTATAAAATTATATTTTAATAATTGTTTGACACCTAGAAGAGATCTGTTTACAATCACTTGAAAGACGTCAATATCAAAGAACGATACCCGTAATTGAATGTCATTTGTTTAATATTCCTATTAGTATTACAACATTTTTGCATACACACTAAAGAATAGTGTGTGTGTGTCGGTAATTATAATAACATTTTAATAATTCTGTGTAATTATATAATATTAATATTTATCTGCCCTACAATAACACAATAAATGATTATAATGAACAAACATAAAAGCTTTAATAATTAGCATACGATTAATACAATTAGGACATTACATTATCACTGTTTCGTCACTAATTGGAGACATCATCACGGGAACTATAGTTGAAATAAAAGAAAACACATTAATATTGAGCTTAAGTTTATAACATATTCAACATTATAGGGAAATTGATTTAATACACGTCCAAACTATAAATAATTCGAGGGAAAATCAGTCAGTCATTAAAGAGGCAAGTCGGTGTAGGAAAAATATTTTTGATGGCGGTATTTGGTACTTAGATAACTTTATGTTGGCTACTCTGGGAAGAGCTGAGAACCCCTGATGAATAAGAATTTTTTATATATAACCTCAAAATTGTATTTAACGATAAAATGTCCGCTAGAAGTTTTCACATTAGTTGAACAACTTTCAGTGATCCGGTTTTCTTACTAAGTGAAAACCAGCTAAAATGTTTTTCTATAACGATTTTATAGAACGAGAAAATATTTATTTCTGCGTAGAACAGTTCCAAAGCTGTCGAACCTCAGTGACTGACACGCAACGTTCTGGTCGGCCAGTTGAAGTGTGACGACATTATTAGTCAAAACTGACGTATTTCTGTTGAAGATATAGCAAAGAAAGTTGCAGTTAGTGTTGGTATAGGTCATAACATTATCAGTTATCCGCTCAATTGCAGCGAAACAAGTGCAAGGCGGGTCCGTCAAGGAGACCCAATAAACCAGTCCAGGCAGACCACCTCATATTTTCATTTGTTTGGTCCACTTAAGGAGGCATTACGTGGAAAAAAGTTCAGCAATAGCGAGGAGGTCAAAAGTGAAGAAAAATGCCTTTTTGTAGTAGGTATAAAAAACTAGTCCACCATTGTGACAAGTGGGGAATATGTTGAGGAGTAGTGAAAGTCTTACTTTGTAAAAATAGTGTTTTTTTATCAATTTGTCTTTTATTTATTGAATCTATTATATCAATTAATTTTGCATGAATTTAAAATGCATGGTCTGGCTTCTACTTAATTATTATTTAATATAACGAATAAATTATTATTTTGACAGGTGCAATAATATCACTTAAAGAAAATTTATTTTAATAATAGTTGCAATCGGAAATATATTATCTAGTTCTTTTTAAAGTACGCTTTATTTGACCAATATAACGCACTGCAAAAACCTATCATTTAATTTTTATAAATCACAATAAGTAATAAATCTTGGAAATGTCAATTCTACGAAAAAAAATTTAGTTTACACGCTTCGTTTTCAGAATGAAAGTTAATATTTTCTTACATGTATACTTAACGCTTCTTTTCGGTTACTGAACTTCTTCGTTTGGGCCATTAAATAAATTTATACGTGGTGTTTCTAAGTGAACAGGAACTTTGCTTTAGATTATCACCTCTTTGTGGCACAGATTTGCACTAAGCGGTGGACCAAAGTGAAGTGCCGAAAAGAATGGCAAACACGGTGACTCGGAGGCTCCGCTAACGATGAAAAGTCAGAACACCTTGTCAGTTTTAGGCGGAAAGTAAATAAAATTCATTAAACTCATACTTAAGAGGTTTATGAAATAAAATCACAGCTAAATCCGTTTTAGAACATATAAACGGACAGCCTGCACTTGATTTCCCAATTTTTAGTCTATTTTATCTTTTTATTTTTACTGTGACATGTATAATTTAAGTTGTTATATCTTTGAACTACTATTCGCCACTTCCGTTAGTTACATAAATTCAGAAAACATTAAATTTAATCTATAAAATAATTTTCCTCCCGTTCGAGTCTTATTTTTTTATACTTAACCTATTACTTTATTTTTACAACTGTTATTCTATTAATTGTTTAACAGTTTAAAGTATAAATGCTTCAGCGTCTTCAGAACGGTCTGGAAAGATTGTATGTCTAAAATGACCAAGATTGACCAACATATTTGTGACAGTTCCAACGTAATGTAAACCTCGATTTCTGTCCCCAGCGTCTTGTGGTTGGGAAGAAGGGAGACTAAAGAAGTAATCAAATGTCAAAATTGAACGACGATGGTGTCAAATACATGATCATGGGGACGAGTGATCTCGGCAGTGACACTCGCTTTGCCCTTTAAGTCGATGTTCAGTCTACATCGGCATGGGTCGGAAAGAGGGAGGGGCAGGTTACTCTGGATGAAAAATAAAAATGGCCCGTTTTCGGGCCTTTGAGAGAGAGAGCCACTCTCAATGTCGGTTAAGTCGAAATTAGCAGCCATCGGCAATGGAGGAAGATTAATAAATTTTAAAAACAGCCGCAAGTAATATTACTGTTGAATATATCTACTTTCCTTTTAATATTTTATACTTTCGTTTTTATATTGAGAAATATATAGCAAAATTTAATCTGTTGCATTGTCTCTAAGCAATCAAATTTTGCAGTTTAAATTAATTAAATAATATTCTCATAAACATATTGTTTTTTAATTTATTTATTTGAAGTCGTTAGTTTTTGTAGTTAAGATATAGTATTGTTTATCCGGAATGTGCTTACCAAAATAAATTTCTTTAAGTTTCTTGCAGCTGGGAAATGAATTCGATTACCGATGGGAAACATATTAAACTAATATATTTAGAGTGGTAAGTTTGAAAAAAAAAGGTAATCAGGGTCGGATTTAGACTTGACGCCCTCAGCTAAATGAAATATGGAACCCTTTCTGAGTCCAGATACTCTACACCGGTGACAATATGATTTTAGGGTTCAACTGAAAAATAATTTTGTAGTATAATGATAAGGAAAAATGAATCTGTAATTCAAAAACATTTTTGAGGTGGGGGCACTGAGCTATAGCTTGTGTAGCTTATACGTAAAGCCGACCCAGTCAATAACGAGAAAAACGAGAGAGAATTCATATTAGTGGTCTGTGATCAGAGCAATGTTCCTTCCAAGGTCAAGTTCAGTCAATTCAACGTGTGTGTGGCGGTGAGAAGGATTGAATTGTAAAATGACCAAAATTACAGAGATTGGTGTCGATTTCATAGCTCTTTCCTACTTTATTTTGCGTGGGGGGAGGTAGAGGGTGGTTGATGAGGTTACAGAAGTAACATTCACCATGACATTTAACCTTGAAGCTGAACCTCCACAGGGGAATACGCATGGCTGAAATAACGATCCAAAATAGACAGATCCGTATTTCTCTATGTTTCTGCCGTCATTTCCTATTCCGTTGTCACGTGTTCAGCCCCCGTCGGAAACAGATGGGTGGAAAGAGCTAAACTACAAGATTCAAAATAACGTATAGATTTGTGGTCAACTAATCCTTTTCAAGTAAAATAATTATGATAAATAAATTTATAAATACCAGTGTAACACCAATCAGTTATTTAGTTTAATAATAAAATATTAAAGTATAACAATAAAAATGAATGTACGTTTGTCCTCTGTGCGTTCCTATACCATTCGAACGATTACGATGAAACTTTGGTGTGGTATTCATACGTCCGCGAAGGTTTTTGTTCACTTCACCTAGGTGCGCGGGTGTAAAATTTCACCTATGCTTTAAACAGCCAATATTTGCAAATATTTTTTGGGAACACTGAGATTGATATTATTTTTCTTCCTGGTATAATTTTTGTATAAGCTCAACCCCACTCGGCATGAAAGGGGACGGGGTGAAGGGGTTATTGATAAAATAAACTCAAAACCACCTCAGATTGGTGCCGAATTCGGGGTTATTAACGTCGCTAATTTTATTTCTGACATTTAAGATCCTCTTAAGTTTTAGTTCAGCTCTTAAGTTGGGGTGATAATGGGTTTAACAATGTTCCACATACAATGGTGTATAGCCTTTTCCACCAAATTTTATACACGAATTCTTTGCAATCGCAAAGAAGAAGCACTGTAGTAACGAATTCCACTCCTAAGACGGAAGTGGACGGGGATGGAATTATTAAAACATTCGTAGGATACGGATGAAATCTTCACGGTTAACCAACCGGGTCAGGTTTTTAAAAGAACACAACGTTTCTGCGGCCAATTTTCTGCCGCCGTCTTCAGGCTATAGCCGAATTATTCACCGGGAAAGTCTACGTTCATTAATTCGTAGAATAGTTTTTATCAAACATTGTACACAACTCCTAATGTCAATGAAGGGAAATACCTATAGGGGTGGGGCTTAGGGATTTTCATAGAAATAATGTAGAATCGACGGAAACTGGTGTCCATTCTGTCGTTCAGAATCCGGATTAAGTTATAGTTCACTCTCTAGGTGTAGCTGTAGAGGAGGAAGGGATAAATAACTTCAACATAAAAACAACTGTGATTTGTGTCGAACCCAGGGACTGTCTATCGGTATCAGAAGTACTTTTGACCCACTTACCGTACCGGAGTACCAGTTTCTAGACTTATTTTGAGTTACTTTACAGAATTTATTTGTATACGAATGGCAGAAAGTTTAAGATCTTTCTTTTAGAATGAAGATAGTATATTTTGAAAACTGTCGACTTGCAATGGGCCTTTATTTTCTTCTTTACATAATTTCAGTATTTAAGACTGTAAAGCCATGGAAAGTTTTACGAACAGTATAATATTCAGTGATTTACCTGATAATTATTTATTAGTTATCATATAATACATATTGAAGTGTCATAACTATTTAGTTAAGTATCCACACTTAACTTTCCATTCCAACGGGATATATCGAAGGTTCGTTTCAGCAATCACATGTGCAATCGGGGTAATTATAGTGTAGCAACACTTTCCTTTTCGTTTACTTTCCGAAAACGACATTCAGCGTTGACGAGGACAATGACACCTTAACTTGTAATTAAGTTAAACCATCGGGCATAGATACCCTGTAACAAACCCAAAATCCCAGATATAATTCCCCGTAATACAAGGACGAATCTAGCCATCACTACTGCTTGTAGAAATCTTCGATAAACAATTTCCATGAAGCTGATTTAGAAGATCAGAATGGAAAATTTTCAACCGGATCGTCTGAGGTAATCCGAGTCGACCCTCGAACCGGTTCCGACCTGAGCTTTAATTCGAAGCAGTTCTGTCTTGAGTTATTTAATTATAAACAAGCATTCAGAATGGTGTCTTTCGTACGCTAACCCGAGCTTACCCGACCGTCAACCCCAGTAGCCAAATATTAATATCAACTGTGAATTGTATTTTCCATGCATGTCCAATGACTCATACAATACATGACCACTACAGCCTAGATCGACAACTTTATTGCCTTATAAAAGAAGAGAAACGGGTTTTGCTGAATTTTGTGGTATTGCTATGTCTAAATTTTTGTCAACACCTATGAAATTTCGAGTTTATGTTCGTTTTCGTTATAGCAGCTGGCGGACAACATCCTCGAGAAGAACAGTCACTTTCTTCATGACCAAGGATTCTAGAAAAACAGAGGTCATTTAACACAAACTGCTTAATGCACAATGTGTGAGCAGACTGTTAACATCGTTTCCGCACAAAGGCTGTCACATTTTTAAACTACACAAAAAAAAATAAGTGAAAAAAAAGTGACGTTGCATGTTGAACCTGCAAATACGCGTGAAAGAAGTGTGGCCTTTGATGATCGATGATTCGTCAAGTGATAATAAAGACCTTTCTGTCGGCCATAAAATGTGATTTATTTGCATGGTGTCCGTTCTAAGGTCTTTAATAACAGATTATTGCTCAATAAATTAGTATAATTTATGAAACAAACTAGTTCTAATATATTTTGGTGTTCATTGCCAATTATTTGGTTATAACTAAGCATTAATAGGGATCATTCTCAAACCTACCGTTTATTTGTGAAATACGCAAAAACATTTACACACTAATACTTCCAAGCTCTAAACTCTTTCTTTCTAAATACAGAACCATTTATTTCCTGTATGCTGGACCGATGACTTGTCCATCAAGCCACTGGACTCTACACGCGTTACAGTTTTCTGCCAGAAATAATTTTACCTTGGGTAGGTAGGGGTCTAGGAGCCAAGCCCACAATCTGTGACGTAGGCGATCAATGTCTCTTCTATTATACCGCAGTGGAGCTGCAACGGATCCAACGATAATATTAATCTATCAGCATTGATCATCGGACCTGGGTATGGTTACGTTTAGAAGAACTCATTTAGAGGCTGGATCTCATTCACGACATACTTTCATCAAAACTGTATCAACTTTCAGAATTGGAAATCTTTACAGTTACTATATCGGCTAGTTGTTGAGACTTGTGCACGAATGTAGACTTCTGTCCTTGGTTGCTATTTCAACCTCTAACTCTATTCTACGCTGCTAGTTGCACCGTAGGCTCAAACGTCTTCCAATCTTCCTACACTCCAAAATTTCCTCCTCCATTACCCAAACACCCATCAGTATACAGCTTGACTTAATCCCATTGGTTGGATTTTTTGAAATATCAACCAGTAATAAAACTCCTAGCCGTGACGTCAGCAATGCTCCAGACGTTCCTCATTTCTCGTGCTGCGGCATACTTCAGATTGCTTGCGTTCCTCCGAAGCTGACAGGAGTCGTTCATTAAGCTTCTTTATCGAGTTGGGATCGCATTGTCTCCTTGAGAAAGGGTCTGTCTGTTTGTCATAAATAATATTCAAAGACCACACCCGACGGATCTGACAAAAAAAAACATGGAACTTTAAACATTCTATCTGCATACTATAGTTCATTACATTATATTGTAGTTAGTTAACTATAACTAGAAATTTTTTTAAGTTCACTCTGAAGCGCAGTGTTTCATAATTCTTTAGTGATACGAGGAAGTATATTAAAATCTGGCATTCCTCTATACTCTAGCCTTTTTTTATGCAACCGTCAAAGACAAGTATTGTTAAATGAATTCAGATCCGAGTTAGTACTAAAAATAAAAAATAATGTTTACGTTTTTTTATGGGGGAGGGAGGTTAACAGGCTACATGAGGGTGATCCTGAAACAGGCAACTCCCCTTTAATAGCATAGGAAGGGAATTGAAAAGGTGGGATGCGGAAGGTAGAGCAAGGTAGTCAAGGGTTAACTAGGGCCCCCCGGCTATGGTTTAAGGATCCTACCCGGTGTTTCACCTAAAGAGATGCAGGGAAAACCCTAGAAAACCTGCATCAGGCAGGTCGGGCATTGGGTACTATTCTCACGCCCTTCCGAATGACGGGAGACGAGTTTGCTGTGGGGTCACAGCATTCCCTTCTCCGTGTCTCGACAAGTTTCTGCAAAGGACCGCATGTTTGTTTATATACCCGAAATTTCTCACACACTGCGAGTTATACGGTGTTAAAAGCTTTTCCCCTCAAGCATTGCTATACTATTCATCCAATTACAGTGAGGTTTTTGTTTAGCGCAAATCAACCAAAGTAGGTTTCTGTTGTCGATGTTTTGAAGATTTTGGTTTTTCTCCCCCCCATTCAGACCAAAAAAGGTCCTATTCTAAAGACATATATAGCTTGCAAATTGATAGATAGATTATACCCCAACGTAACAAGTCTGTCAAACAAAATAATTAAATTGCTGTTTAGCGTGAAATACTGCTAAAGTTTAACAAATATTTTATTTCAGTAACAATACTTTTTAATTAGTTAATAATAATGCAAAATAGATTATGAGTCACGATGCAAATGAACGAGAAATATTACTGTGGCGCATGAGACTGATTTATTTGTAACTAAATGTCGAGTCCGTTATTATATGCGACATTCACGAAAAACACAGTATCATTACTTAAATAAAATGTTATTTTACGCTATAAACTCATAAGTAAAGATACTTTTTTATTAGTTAATGAATATGAAAATGCCTTATAAGTCGCAGTTAAGATTTATTTTATAAAGACCAGGGAGGTACACACTCAATTTTTTATTTTTCCTGGATATTTAGATACATTATTTCACGGTAATCAAACCGAAAGGATGGTTCAAGTATCTACTCCTGATAAATATGATTGACTGTAATACTGTATTTTTGTGCCGTATACAAATCTAAACCGCGTGAAGAAGTTTCGACCAAAGATTGTACACGTGTTTCTTGCGATATGTGGTGGGGAGGGGAGGAGAGGAGAGGGTGGAGAGTGCGGAGATTTAAAACGTACATAAATGGCGAATAAATACGTTTTGCGTTTAGTGAGATTGATGGCGGCTCTCTCGGTACTGTGCATTTTTTCAGACTTCTTAAAAGTTACTGTGTTTCTTTAAGGTACAAGCGGATTTCTTGACTCGAGTAAAATACCGAGTCATCGCAGTTCAGGTGTCAGAAAGTAGAGGGCGGAAAAAAGTAAATTTTCAAAAAAGTGACCCATCGATAGTTTAATCACATGTTGACAAAGAGATTACTGCCGAATTAAATACTGTAGCGGGCTAATATAAATGAATATTCTGACATCGTCGGACACCCACCTAGTGCATACTTTTTTGTGGCTTCCTTTCCACAGTAATTCATCTTAATTTTGACTGGTGAGCTGACTTTACGTATTAACAAATTGAAATGCTCTTTCAAATTAAGTTTATTATCTTGTGAAATAGATAGGAATTTTGTATTTTATTTAATCGTATACCCTTTTATAAGGTTACTGCATACAATGAGGCACTTGCTGTGTGTGGAATAGCACAGTGTGTTTCCTTAAACCATTTACAGAAAACAAATTTACTATACAATTAAATGTATTACCAACAGTTTCTTCTATAGTTTCTATTGCTGTTTATTAATTCTTTTAATAATTTTTGCAAATGTTCTATATATTTTAAGAGTAATGGTAGACTTAAAATAGAGCCATGTGGTGATGTCCACATCACTAAGTGAAAGGTTTGGAAGTACTTACTTCATATTGATTGTTCCTATTTTAAATAATTTACTACACAAGTATATTTTTGGTCTTACAAATTCCCGTGTCGAAATTCATCGCAATATTTAATGCATTATGGTGTACGAATTTCCAAAAAATAATTAATAAGTTATTGGATCGCTTCAAAAGCGGATTTATTAAATAAAAATAATAGGAAATTTGCCGGCCTCAGTGGTCTAGTGGCTAGCGTCACTTCCTTGTACCGTAAAGGTCCCAGGTTTGATTCCAGGCAAGGACTTAGGTATTTGTGTCAGACTTTTGCTTTCACTAACCGAGCATCCCTTACAATGTAATTAAGATTCCCAAAAATGGTAAAGTAATCGCAAATGACCGTAGCTGTTGATGCGACTTAATTTTGTTTTAAAAAACAATTTTGATAAATGTCTAAATTACAGGAGAAAAACCAACTCAATTTTTTTCAATGTCACCGCGGATAAGGAAGTACGAGGAAAGGCAAAACTCGTGCAGGATGTTAATAGTGAAAATAAACATCGCAGCTAAACGTTAGCATGCAAACTCCCTCGTCCTCTGCATGGTAGCTGATTTTTCAAGGAAAACCGCCATGACCGTCATTAGTGACTTCGTAACGTCTGCGACACCCTGTACGGTTTTCCCCGATTTCATTGTTCTCACCCCGGGACGAATGTCGAAAGGACACTCGAAATGAGGTGTAACTTCCTAAACGTATCCTCCCTAAACATGAAAACACTTCCCAGGCTCTTATACGACTATAAATGTGAACATGACTTTGAACTCCTGATTTTCATTTATTTGCTACGTATATAGCTGGAGTTTATTCGAACAGAAAGAAGATGTATGACGGTGCGGGGATCGCTATCTATCTACTAATCTCTTGGAGGCTGATAAAAAGAAAGGCGAAAAAAAACATTAAATAACTTTTTAACCTACAAGAGTTCTGCAGAGCTGTGACGTGTTCACTGCGTTAGTCTATTCCTGTTGTCTTTATTTCCACGTTTCTATGGCGCTCAGTTCTGGCCGATTGCCAATTTGAAAGACGTCAGTGCGACTGGTCCATGAACTCTGCACCATAAAAAAGGACGGCCGTCATAAATATGCACTAGCCTGCTAGTAGTCACTTAGGAGGGCAGCAATTTCTCTTCTGTGACGTCAGAATGTCAAAGTCAATGTTAGAACGCCTCATTAAAAAAAAGTACTACTATGATCACAACGAATAAACATTATTTCCATGCTCTCAGTACGTTATATCATACAAATGAAAACCTTCAAAAAGAGTAATTCTCAAAGCAAAGGAAAGATAGTTCTGGAATCGATGAAAAGTAATTGTTAGAAAATGTGACTTTTTCGTTTAAAACTGTTGTTTGTATCATTCGGGTAGTTAAGAAATAAATGAAAATATTACCGAAGTACAGCACCTAGTAATAATACCTTACTAAATGGTCTGTAGTAGTACCAATAAACTCAAAACAATTTCGAATTGTAGTTAGGAAGTAAATATCTTTAACATGATGAATGAAAGCACATGCGAAAGTAAATTAAAATGTCAGGAGGAACAATTTCAGCCGGACCGGGAATCGAACCCGAACTTATCATTGTTACTAGTTTCTCTATAGCATTGAGATATCCGAGTCTCCTCGTTACATAAAACGCTTCTCCATTCATTGTGTTGACCTACAGACACAACTTACAGTTAGCAAACATTCTCACACTTCCTAAATTTAGAACATCAATGTAGAATGTATTATGTGTAAATTATTTAATTAATTTCATTTCAATAACAGTATAAATGCTTTGAGTAATGCTCAGCCAAAGATGCTATGAAATTGAATTAAAGTTTCAGAATGTAAAAAAAAATTGATTCAACAATATGAAGGTGGGCCTGTACACAGGATGGATGGAGAAATCTCGCACTTGACGAGGAGTCGAATCGGGTAGCTCAATCCATTTTAATTCAATTTTATGGACTTTTTGGCTGTGATTTATCATAGCATTTCTTCGTTACCTGGGAAAATACAAAAATTTTGAATTTAATCCCTAATATTTCTCGAAAAAGTTTTTAATTTAACCACAGAACTGTCTGCATCAGTATAAAACAATTAGAGTGTTTGGAGTAACTTCAGTTAAAGAACAGTGAGTCTAGAAATAGAAGTGAAGACAGATTTTAGTTTAAATTAATATAATAATTTGGCAATTGAATATATATATATTTAATACACCAAATCCTTTGTCCACCTGAGGAAGTCCTAAATGACTTGTGACTGATCTATTTAGATATTCTAGTATTCAAACGTGTCTGATAACTATAATTATTAATTTTTTAATCGATCAGCTCATAAATACTTTTATATTATAATAAATATTTTTTATAAATGCGTCATTTCTATATCACCAAATTATATATTATAAAATAGTATAATCCTTTTAGCAATAATAAAGTTTTCATCTACTAAATAATAATTTTCTACAAAAATTGTTATTATAAATTTATTAATTTACTCACAAAAATAAATTTTATTAAACCGTTTTGTAGACCTTTGCTGGAATATAAATTCTAGATTATTAAGCACACTAATTTATTTTAGCTTCGATTTAATATTTTTTAGAATTACGTCAAAGGGATATTAATTTACAAGGTTACGTTTTATTATTGCTATTTATGTAAAAGGAAATCATATGTAAATTTAATTAAAACAAAATACTTGATATATATTTACTTAAATAAATCGGCCACAAGTCAGTTACAACAGGAAGTTTTAAATTCTAATAAAAATATAATTATATAACTTCAATTTTGGTTGATATTAGCAAAAGAATCTCGCAGTGTATAAAATGTTTCATATCATTTAAGATCCATTGTCTACCTGAGGAAGTTCTAACTTAAGGACAAAACGTTGTGTAGTAGTTTATTTTTTCTGACTTGTGATTGATTTATTCTTTTAATGTAGATTTGCGTCAAGTGATGCTAATCTGTTTTCTTTTACAACTGTAACCAGAACTGTTAAAAAATACATTTTATTACAATATTAATTGTCTTTTTGATGACTTGGAACGCTAAATTCATAACAATATTACGGCAGCTTCTTAGGTAAAATATTTCATTCGGACCTCAGGGCGGGGACAACTCGGGAGGATTTCATCAGAAAGACAATATTAATTATTGAACGTATATCATTTACTTCGTTTAATTGTGTTAAGTATTTGAACACAACACTTGTTATTTCTTTACATGGGAATAGTTTAAATGGAATAAATAACATATTCTTCCGTTTTAATTGGAATGAGAGTCAGTCCATGCAATTTATAATTGGTACTTCTCCAAATTTAATACCAATGCAGAAATTTTTATATCCTACGTGTTTATTACATCAGGTTTCATATTTTATAATTAATATTACGTACCACCTGATGAGGTCCCAAATTAGTGACGAATCGAAGTGTGTTACTATTTTTATAAATATTTTCAATGTTACTTTTATCATTGAAATTCACAATTAATTAATTTGATATGACTTATTGGCCTTTATATCTGTATTATTGTTTGAACATATATCTGTAGTTAATTCTCACTAAGCTAGACTTTTGTAGTATTTCGTTTAGAACGTGAATTGTTTCTTCCTGTCAGCTTTATCATAACAACTCAAACCTACCTGCTGGTGTTTACTAATTACTTAACTAGCACGAATACATTTATCGTCAATTTCATTTGATGAACTGGGTTTCGGTGAGCGAGTATTTGAATATAATCTCTACACCGAAAGGATCACTGTATCAGTGCGTAAACAACGAACTTCTCGTAAAACCTTATAACTCGAAGGAAATAGAAAGTCGTATGAGATGCGCAGTAGGAGAGGGAGAAATGGAAATAATACCATCAGGGAAAAACACCTCGTGGATGAAAATTGGCGAAACGCTACTACTATAATACTGAAAAAATAACCATTAATTACATCTCTAGAAACATATTATTATTATTATTCAATCCATTAGTCCTCGGTTGAGGAAATAGGACACGTCAAATATAATATTACAAGAAATATACAAGATTTTACAATTAAGAATTGAAGGACAAAAAGATGAAAGATATGATTCAATCTTCAATTTTTAGTCGACGGAGGAGGCAGCAGACGATCGTGCGTCGGTTCCCGTCGAACATAAAAAAGAAAATAAGTCAGCAGTTAAATTCTAGTAGAGTATAGTTTTAAAAAAGAAGAATTTGATAAGACACCAACAAACTGTTTTAGTCTTTCCTATCCACGAACTCTTTCAGTGAATAATACGCTCCATTCATTAACAGAGATATACAACTTTATATAAATAATTTTTGAACCTTTAAAGCTTTTATATACAGACAACACCAAGGTCTTTTTAAAAAGCTCTGTACTAATCACCTCTTAACTTTTAAATATGAAATTTTTGACAATAGTTTTTTCACTTGACCAAGTTGCCTAATCCTTGTTAAACTGAGTTACGGCCAGCTACCACTTCAACCACACTGCACATCTTATTTTGAGACAACTAGCTTTTTCTCTCCAGCTATACCAAATGTTACTGGTAAACATTACCTCTTGTCTTGTCGAACCTAACAAATTCTCTATATACATATTGATCCAGTGCCCACTATACGCGTTTATGAATTCAATTATCCGTTTGTCTACTTCAACTGGCCTAGTAAATAAGGGACACCGGTATCTAATGTCTTCTTAGAATAAATGTTTCCTTGATTCCGATCACCGGCTTCAATGTACAATGTGATGAGGGTTGTTACGATACAGATTTCTCTATTTGCTTATTGCGAAACGCCGGACACTATGCAATTACGTTGTCCTTCTGCTAACTGCTCGTATGACGGCTTCGAGGTGACTTGAGGACGGTCATCAAAGCCTGAAATTATTTGCGACAAGCTACATTTTATCTTACAAGTAAATATGCTTAATTTGCAATGATGTTATATTATAAATAATACTTGTATTTCTGTAATCAGTTAAATTAATTTAAAAGGACTGGTTCATATCAATCAATTAATTAGTCTTTAAACAACCCGATTTATTTTTCAGTCCAATTCACATATCCTCCTCAGTAGCTTTCGACTATATTGTCATTTTCAACTATTATCTAATTTAAAGCAGCAGTATATGTGGAGTGTCTCAAGTATGACATAGCAAGATTGCTACAATGTTGTAAATAGAATTATAATGCTGCTTTAAATTAGATAACGGTTGAAAATGACAATATAGTCGAAAGATACTGAGGAGGATATGTGAATTGGACTGAAAAATAAATCGGGTTGTTTAAAGACTAATTAATTAATACTTGTATTTTTTAAATATTATTAATCGCTGATTAATTGCTGATGTGGTTATCAGGCTAGGTAAAATTGTAAGAACCAATGAAATATTTTTAATGAATTTTGTCTGCAGCTCTGTTTCATAATAAAAGCCAAAGAAATACGAAATATATAAAATGGAGAATTAAAACGCTGGAACGAACTGAATAAAATGAAATGATCATCCTACGAATTCTCCTGATACATATATTATATATAACTTTCAGAGTATTACGTCACGTTCGACCTTGTGATCAGGATCGTAAATTGTAATGTATAAAACAGTCATTCATCTCAGTATTCTTAGAATTTTTCAGTAGCTTTCAGTCTCTGGAATGATAATCACCTGTACAACACAAATTTGGTTACAGATGATTATGGCCTCGGTGATTGAAAGCTACTGTAAAAAGTAACGTCGGCACAATAAATTATTTTGTATGCCTAAATAACCGTGTACTTATGGTTATTCTAACTAATTAATGTAAAAAGTATTATAAGAGCGTCATTTGTGATCGCGCTTCAGAACCATAGGAACTTTTATTGATGGCATCAGGAGTGCAACAAGGGTATTTATTAGCCCTGTCTTGTTCACACAAGTAATGCATACACTCCAAACCATTCGAAAGAATTGATTCGGGAAAAGTTTTGAATTTGTCGATAAAGTTGAGCCTTTCAACCATGTGTATGGTTACGAATATGTGTGTGTAGTTGTGATAGACTGAATTAGTGTGATAAACATGCTGAGCATGCGGGAGAGAACGCTCGGGAGCCGACTAGCGTAATGCTATCTCATTAAAATGCAGACGACGTGTCAAAATCAACTCTTTTTCTGAAGTCATTGTTTGAGCGGTTCCATAAAAGAGAGCTGATGCAAGAAACTACTGAGACGAGAACTTCAACTTAACCCTGTGATTAGGAAGAGGGTGGAATTTATTAGAATTCTAAAAATGGAAACAATGTACATACAAACTTTCACGTAAGTTGCTGGTGGCTTTATATCGAAATTTACTGTTCGGATTATTCTGGAAAATATCGGATTATGTTTCAGGAATTCGTGCAGACGTTTGACGTAAAATCGTGCAATTCCCTTAAATTAAAGACATGAGAAGTTTTATTTTCTTCATAAACGATGAATTTATCCGAACAGTACCGGAGCAGGACATTAAATGAATCTTGGAAAATACAGAAAGCTACAGTAAACTTGGATGTATTTCAAATCCAAACGCAAGTCAATATGAGGGAAGCTTCGTCAGAAAAACACCAGAAATCATCCTCCATGACATAAAAGAAAAGCAACAAGCCTTACAACTCCCCAATTTCCCATCACCCTATAACCCTCCCATCCGAGATCATTAGGAAATTACAAGACGCTCTTCTTCTCTAGCAAAAGAAAAACTGCCAACGAGACTTAAATTAATTTAAATTTTAATTAAATGTTTCCCCTGAAAAATTCCGTTTGCATGGATATTTTTACTCTCTCAAAATAATAATAAATGTCTTCTCCCTTCAATTCACCATAAGAATAATAATAAAAGAACCTCCATACGACGGGAGTTCGGTGTGGTTGACGAGAGACCCCGGCTTATTGTAGGTTAACTTCGGACAGACCGTAGCTTGTCAGTTTTATGTCCTACACTTAGAAAATACGTGAATCGGTACCAAGGAACAATAAAACGTCCGACAGCATATAAGTTTGGAGGGCGCTAGAAGACAAACGCGTCTCTGGGGTGCAGCTGTGAGAGACAAGAAACGAACCAGCCCCCTTCGCCGATGTTCCAGAGAACGCGAACCTGTGGCCAGCTATCACAACAGGAACGCCATAATGTAAACACTCCCCTTCCTTGTTACTGCCGTCTGACAAGTTCACGACGAATATCTGAAGCTAATATGTCGCATTCCAATAGACAGAATTCCTCCTCATTGACGTCCTAAACTTAATAAATGTTGGTTAAATTTTTAGATAAATATTCCGGAACATTTATAATTAGTTTTATTTAGAAAAATCTAGATTTACGTTATAATGTATGAGGGTGTGAATATAATAGCAACTGGCAAAGATTAAGGAGCCTTGGTCCTAAGATGATAGCCAATATTTGTAGTTAATTTTTGTTAATTAAATAGTATTTTAAATGTTAACGTGTTTTGATTATTAGATAGCTCCCTACAATTAATCTAAGCCACGACACTTATGAGACTCATGTTTGTCTTGGAAAAGTTTTTATCAGATCCTTGCTTGGATCACGTAGTTTAAAAGACGATTGTCGGAATTATGAATAACGAAATTAATTCTGAAGATGTAGTGGCGCTCGGTACGGATAAACTTCGGCAAATATTTATATCAAAGACCAGAATTGAGTCAACTTATAAAAACTGAACTCCAAGTAACCCTGGAGTATGTATTATAATTCTTTATTGAGTCTGTACAGTGGGTTTTCCAAACACGATGAAGAATTAAAAAATAGAGCAATAAAAGATTAGTTACAGTGGCGGTTTGACCAAATGTGCACATTAATTAATTAAGGAAGAATTATTTGTTTCGCAATTTTAAGAGCCTTCATAATAATAGTATTTTAAGAGTGAATTTCCTCTTCGATTGCCGAGACTTAGACTGCCGTATTCCAGCGCGCTCCCACAATGTATCTGTGCTGTAGTGATTCTAGAACAATAATCCTTTCTGTAACGACAAATGCACGTGTGCAGTTACCACTTCAGCCCACCTGCATCACCCTTAAACATCGTCTCGTAGCCATGCCGTATGAGGCCGACATATGCGCCGAAACCAAAATAAATTCCAGCAGCTTAATAAGTAGAAATCTTGGTTTAAAATGATTTTATTTTAAAAACAAAAATAGTATTAGTACATTTAGCATAGTATTTTAAAACACAGTCGAAGGTTATTTCAAGTATAAAAAAATTAAAAGGCTTGCATTTCGAACACATTAATCAAATTGCGAAAACTACCAGAGAATCCGAAATAAAATAGTGTCATCACGCATGGTTTATACTTAAAAAGTATGAACGAAAAATGTTTTCGTATTACAAATGTGTGTCTACTCGGGTTTAAGTTTTTCGGTTTAAAAAAATTAGGCATTATTACTTGTTATGTAGACGGAATTAGGAATCTAGCCTGTTAAGAGCCGTAGAGTATAGGTAACACTATCGTTGTTTTTGGTATTATTGGTGTCTTACGAGACTATCATCGCAAGAATTATTTCGAGGATTGATGTAGCACAAAACTTAAAAGACTCACGAGCCGCCACTGGTTAGTGTTGTTGTGGTTTCAGTCCTAAGACTGGCCTGATGCAACCCATAACTACCACATCGCACATCCTCCCTAAGCTGCTTAGTTAATTCCATCCTTGGCCTCCCTCTTATGTTCTTAGCCCACACACTTCCCTCTAATGCTAATTTTCCAAGACCCTCAGATCTTAAAACGTGGCTTTTTATTTCTCTTCGTCAACGGCCTCTATATTGTTCTCTCTTCCCCTATTTTGCTTAGAACTTCCTCGTTAGTGATTCTATCCACCCATCTGATGTTCAGCACTCTCCTATAGCACCACGTTTCAAATGCTTCTACTCTCTTCCTTTCTGCAGCTCCTACTGTCCACGTTTCGCATTAATATAACACCACACTCCATACGAACATTTTTAGCAACGATTTCCCGTATGTAAATTCCACTTTTTTTGCGAAAACTTTCATTGTCAGTGCAATCCTACTTTTTATGTCTACTGTTCTTCTACCATCCCTAGTCATTATGCTGCCCAAGTAGCAGAATTCCTTAACGTCATTCAAAACATCCCTTCCCAATCTAACACCCACTATTTCCCATACTATACTCGATCACCTTTCTTTTCTCTCTATTAATCCTAATGTTGTACTCTTCCTCCAGGACCACGTACATGACATTTATTATGGTTTCCAAGTCATCTTCTGACTCCCCTAAGCGTAGGGTTTTTATTTCTTCTCATTACAGTATGATTCTTTTTCCATATTCTGTTTTTGGTTAGGTATGAATTGTAAATAACTCTCTGGTTACTTTGTTGCTTTATTCAGGTGTAGAAATAAAATTATCTGGAGCTTTACTTATTTTTAGAAATTCCTCGTCTGGATGTTGTATTCTTTAGTTGCGAATTTGAAATGGTATGTAAACATGGAGAGCAATATTCAGGTATTAAGGGGCATTTATAATTTGATTCGTTCTCCTGTTTTCAATTTGAAATGTTTATAAAGTTCTTCCTTTGTTTGTATCTGTGATCAATGTTGCCTGATAGATTCTGATATATTTTGCAAATGATAAGTTCATTACATTATTATAATGCTTGGTCGCCATCCCCTTCCACCTGGTGCTGTGATGGCCGGCCTTGGTGGCTGCCTATATAAGAAGCTCTCATCGGCAGAACAGCATGACAGGTAAGCATGGTCAAGGCTGTGGGCATCGTGCTGCTGGTAGTGCTGGGCCTCGCCGCCGCGGCCAAGCTACGTAAGTACCTCCACATCTTCATCACATAAGTGATAATTAAAACGACCTCATAGCATTTGCGTCCAGTCTCTTGACCACAACCTTCGTAGATAAGATTGTGATCCTTCTACTTTTCCCGTAGACTGTACGAAATGTGAGAATGACCTAATCTGACCGTACGTGGATAATTGTTATAGTTAGAACATTATTAACAGCAACTGGATTCTAAAAAATATTCCATTCGGAATCTTTCGGCCTTCTGTTGGTCGAATACATCAACATCATCTCTAATTTTTTTTAAACTCATACATACTAAAACAGACTAACTTACGTGAAGTTCAGAAGTACAAACTATAAAATTAAACTCATTTTTCACTTAAAAATCATGATCTTACGATGAGAAACTTGTAATGGCTGACGAAGTGTATAGAGTATAACTACCTACGGAAGTTATTAAAAAATCTTAAATTAGGTAGGAAAACAGTTGAGGATGGCAATGCTCCTGTACTTTAAGTGAAATAAAGGAGAGTGTTTAGTGGGCTTAAAAGTTTTTTTTAATTCAATTTTTAATTAAACCAAAACAGACTAATTTCCTAGCTGAGATTAAACTCATTTTGATGACACTTCGTCCAGTCCACAACCTCATACAAAATCACACTGAAATATAAGCGATTCAATCCTTCATTCCTCATAAATATTTGTATTTAATCATTTGAACGACTCGTTGAAATAGACTGGCAAATGTTATTTTTCGCCTCATAGAACTTTCGGCATTCTTGACAGGAACCTGATTAGAATTCAAAAGAATTGAGATTAACGACCTCATAATTTTTAGATTGTCTCATATTTCATTAGACATAAAATAAGTAACATTATTATTCCACAAATCAGGGTGTTCCATGTTGTCCGTTTAAAACATTAAAACTCCTCGAAACTTCCAGTCGGAGTTTTCAGATTCCTTCTCTAGAAATTTCCATTGACTTACCTATCGACTTTCGAGTATCGAAAGCGGTCACCACTATACAACTTTATAAGATACCTTACTTTTTACGAAATTATAACTTTCTTTGGACAAAACAACAAAACTAAAAAAAAGTCATTACTCAGAATTATACCTTTGTATAGTCACTAATGTTTCATTAATACAAATTAAAACGGAAGCTTTCGATCTGTAATAATATTCATCGTAGGACAGTAACTGATATTTTTGCATTCTTATTTGAGTACCGTCATCCATCAATTTTATGCTAACTTACTTTTAAAATATAATCTAAAAATCTAGGCGATTTTGTATCGTGGTACATTAACATTATAAATAACATCTGGAGAAACTACTGATGCATTACTTAAAACGAGTACAAAAATATTCATTTTTGGCTCTAGGATGAATACGACCTTAGAAATCGAAAGCTCTGAATTTAATTTGTTTTAATAATAAAATGTAGTGACTATAAAGGTTTTACTTCCTACTTTCAATATATCACTGTAAACATTCGAATGGAATCCAAATTTCTGTAGGTTCTTTGCAAACTAATATGACAAGAGCGTCGAAAGCCCATGAGATATGACAGCGGAAAATAAAAAATATTCTAATATTGAAAATTTAAGCTTACATTGACATGTGCGTTTCCCATAAGAGAAATATGTTATGTGACTTTAGTATAAAGGTTAAAAAATAAATTCAGTCTGTATGCAATTTTATAGTGTAAATTTAGGAGCTAAAGTGTTTAATTAATTGTGTATATATTATGCCTTTAGCATTCATATTCAAAAATTGTATGAGGACTATAAATTAATTGGCTAAATTAATTTTTTTAAATAGCAATAAAGCCGTTTTAACTACATTATATGTAGAGGTTTAATTAAAATTCCCTAATCTTGCACACAACAGACGAAATCCTTGCACGTAATTAATTTAAATTTATGAATTATTAATATTCCCCCATCGTCCTCATGTTACGATTTGAATACAGTTTTCTAATTCAAAACTTCATTTCATCCTTATAATTTTTATTTTATATTAATCACGCCCATCGTTAATAAATCAAACCATTGCACTATGAGCTCTGACGTATGATACTTGTAATTATTCACAAAATGAAAATATAAGGTTTAGAATTTTCCATTATTATTTAATGGACGTCATTGTCGTGCTCATTATCCCAACTAGTTACGAAGTTTAAAACTGGAGGCAGCATAATTATATTGTCACAGAGAACTCTCACGAGTTATCTACGATTCCGGTGAACGCAGTGCGTATAATTTGATGCCGCTTGGTGCAATAGTCTTCAAGATAGTTAAAACCGATATACGGTTAAAACTATTTTTTAGTTTAGTCAAACTGTAATCTCTTCATTCATTCTTTGGTTTTTTAGTTTCTTCAATTTAACAAATTTAGTTTTCATTTGAACTTATTTTTTAAGACCTATCAGCACTTTGTTCGTCTGAAGACAACGTAAATAACATTAAATAATTTTATCAATTATTTAAGCAATTTTGATAAGTACAATTATCGGGTTTGCCGTCGATATGTTCTTGAAAGTATTGTCCCGAATTGTATTTGCAACAGATTCGCCGGGAAAGCCTTCGCTCTCTAATTATGATAATTATAAATAAATAAATAAAAATTATAATCCATAACAAATGATTTAATCAGCCTCGTTGTCAGTATTTTTATAATTTAAATATTAAATATTACGACTTTCGTCTCTCATTTGAGACTTCTTCAGGTAAAACTTTAGCTGTACATAGAACTTCACGGCCGAAGGAGTAATGGAGTGAAGTTATCGAATTTGTTTTATGTCCAAACTTGACGGATAATATGAAACATTCGTGCAAATAGCTGTATAAATGTTATTTATGGAATATGCTTCACGGTGTGTATCAATTTCCTGTATCTTAAATAATGGATTATTTTCCGAGAAATGTGTCTTAATGTCAAAATTGCGTGTTTAGAAGTGTTACGAATTCACTCAGCATTCTAAACTTGATGTAACAGAGACTAAAATTGACCCGTCAATTTGTAGAAATACTGTTCAAGTTCTAATTCGAGTCTTGGCTTCTGTAAACTAGCCTCAATAGGATACATAAATATTTATTTTATCTTCACATTTTCCAAATACTTATGCTTAATTACTTTTCTTTGCACGCTATATATGTGAAAAAGAGTTATCCATAACAATCTACCGAAGGCAGTCAGCAGTAATTAGAATTGAAGGGTAAGAAATTGAAGCAGAAATCCAGAAAGGAGTAAGACAAGGATGCAGTCTGTCGCCCATGCTCTTTATCTTATGTATAAACAGGCGATGTAGAAAGTTAAAAATGAATATGGGAAAATAATCATACTGCAAGGAGAAGAAATAAAAACCATAAGTTTTGCTGATAATATTGTGGTAATAGGGGAGTCAGAAGAAGATCATAATAAATGTATTGAACGTGGCCCTGTAGAAAGATTTCAACGTTAGGATTAATAGAGGGAAAACAAAGGTTAGGGAGTGTAGTATGGGAAATAGTGGGCCAAGGGTGTTAGATTACGAAGGGATAGTTTGAAGGAGGATAAGGAATTCTGCTACTCGGGCAGCATAATAACTAGAGATGGTAGAACTATAGTAAACATAAAGAATAAGATAGCACTCGAAAGAAAGGCTTTCGCAACAACAACAAAAACAGGAAATTTCACCTATGGCTAATATAAGTAGGAGTGTTAGTGTGGCGTTATATGGGTGCGTAACGTGGACGGTAGGAGTTGCGGAAAGAATAGAAGCTTTGGAAAAGCGGTGCTATAGAAGAATGAGATGTGTGAATAGAGTAACTAACAAGGAAGTTATAAGCAGAGTAAGAGAAGCTGTAACAATATGGAGAACTTTGATCAAGAGAAGGGATAGATTAATAGACCACGTTTTGAGACATTCATAAAATTAGCATTAGAGGGAACTGTATGCGGTAAGGACAGAAGAGGGAGGCCTTGGATGGAATACGCTAAGCAGATTAGGAAGGATGAGGGATGTGGTAGTTATGTGACAATAAAAATATTCGCACAGAATACGTTAGCATAGAGTTTCATCAGACCAGTCTAAGGACTGAAAACTTCAACAATAACAAAATATTGGGTGATCAATCGATCGTTGTAACGCAAAATTACGATAGCAGAGTTGGTATTGACACGTTGTTACTCATTCGATTAATAACACTTGACATGTTTTTGTTATACGACATTTTGCTGATTTATTAATCTTGTGTTTCAGCTAGCAACTACAAGAAATGCAAGCGCAACCAACCGGACTACAATGAGTGTATGACGGTGGCGATTGAAGATGCCTTATCCAAACTCAAAAACGGTAGGTTAACCGTGTCTCTGAATCAAAAATAAGTAAAAATCTTCACTTTGTATGTATAAAATAGTTTAGTTAGATAAAAGATTAGAAATTGTCCCAAATTAACTCAATCCTCCTGTTACGTGATTTTGTCAATTACAGTCTCGTTGATTTAAGCTTTACATGTAATTGCTGGGGAAATTTCCACTTCTTAATCACATCTAATTAAATACCTCCAGGTAGAAACACGTTGAATAATAGGCACTAACAACCAAGCTATTACTGCTACCTTGTTGCAACTGATTTGTACATCTTTCAGAAATGACTCAACTTTTATGTAACTTGATCGTTGCAATGTTAAGGAATCGACCCACAGCCTACTTTGAAAAAGAGAATTGCACAGAATGGCAAACATGAAAATAAAAAAGTTGTGGCTGTGTTCAAATTTTGTAGTTAATGAAGGAAAATATTTAACAATCAATGTACGCTAAATATAGACGACTAACCTGAAAAACGCGAAATTTTCTCCATCTGTCAAACTAATTTCTTTTGGTTACGTAGTACAATGCGATCTTAACAGATCAACGATTACTTTGTTTTTAACGTAAAAAATTTAAATGGATCTTGAGACCATTCTGATAAATTGGGCTCTATTAACATTAACATATACACTCAAGGCACACACTATATTTTGCTTTTGACTAACTCAAATGTCTTGGTTCCCATGAATCTCGTCACTCGTGAATTATCAAGACGCTGGAAGACCTCTTATGTTCACACCTTGATGAACGCTTTGTTCATGACTTATGGCAATCTTATAAATACCGTGATCCACTGTCTGAATGATGTTGTCAGTATTATTCAATATCAGTGAGCTACACACTATATCCGTTCCTTGAGCGGTTTTCCTTTAAGCATAAGGCATTGGACCAGTCTGTAAAATTTCCAACTGATGCAGACAACATCCAATTATAACTAGAGAGAAATAGCTAGTTGTTTCAAAATGCGATGTGTTGCCATTCATCGCTCGTAAGATAGTAATGAATATTTTTAAGAATAATATTAGCTTTATTCCAGCTTCCCTTCAAGCGAAAGTTACCCGCTCCATCATCTCCTACTGCGCATCTCATACGGCTTGCAACTTTATTCTGACTCACATACTGGAAATGTTTCACTTGATTGAAATTCAATTGATATATAGGGGGAATTTAGTGCACAAGCTTAAATGGGGGGTGGGAAGAGGTAAAGGAAGTCAACACAAAGTCTTTTTCCTCAGAAACGCTTCGTTACTACGCAATTCGAGAAAAGAAAATTGAGTAACGGAATTCGAGAACCGCGTCTCTTATCGCAATTCAGCCAACGGTTTCTCCAACAGACAACCCCGAATTCGGAAACCAGGTGGGAAAAATGATTTTATTGGCTTCGTTTACACCCTCCATATGCACTTACGTTAAACCCCATATAACTGGTAAATAGTTATAACTTATGTATGTAGTCAGGTGATTGATGACGATAGCGGAACTTGTCATTGAAACGTTGTGCTACACACAAAACCTGACCCGAGTTGAGACCCCGAGAACACTATATACAACAGATTCAGGGGGATAACCTTCATTCTCTGAATTATGTCTTAATTTTGCAAAACAAAAAATATTTATAAAACTATAACAAGATTTATTTCTATTTCCTTACATCGTTCACTTGACTTTGAGCACATTAGAAACTGTTACATGTGAGTCTGAGTGGTAATGTTATTCTGCTCGACCTTCTTGATATAAATCAAAGGTATTATTTGGGGTGATTAATTCCTTTCATTTGCATGAAAACGATCACTTTCAAGGCACCTTCATTTTCAAGTTCATATCCTGAACACTTGATCATAACATGATTGCAGTAACGAGAGCGTGGTTATTAGCAATAAAGTAATTAATATAAACTTCAAAATAAGAACTATCCTCGAATCTTGTTTTTCAATTCAAACCACTATTATTTCGTTGTGTTTTTAGTTTTAGCATCCTAGAGGTAGGAGTTTGTATTGGAGTGAATTTTAAATTTGAATTAAGTATTTCATTACATAATTTCTTCACGTTCGTTTCTAAAATATTTAAATACAAAATATTTTTAATTTATTTTAGCTCCATATGAATATGGACATATAAAGATCATAATTTCTATATATAAAAAACAATACCGCCTTAACAAACCTTCTGTGTGATTCTTTCTCTGCGTAAGTGACAATTAGTTTTAGTGTTTGATTTACAATCCACGTTAAGTAGTAATTACAGAACATAACACTAAAAAATTGACCATTATTTACAGGTGCACCGGAACTTGGAGTCTTTCCTTTAGATCCATTGGATGTCATAGCTTTACATATCGGGCAAGGAGACAGTCCTGTAAATATCGGCCTTAATTTTGACAACATCAAGCTTTCTGGAATTTCAAATTCAAAATTATCGAACCATAGGTGAGTATAAATTTGTCTCTCAAAATATTTGTAAAATTTGTAGTATTCTGGAGTCCTATGAACAATTGCTACGTTATTCTTTTCCCACTTTAACTGCCGAGTACCCGGTAACCTGATTAGCTACCTAATTAAAGATATTCAGTGTGAAAGAAGACTTCTTCGAACAATTTTGTCAGACAATGTAGGAATACAATATGCTATGTTTTATTGTCAGCTGAATATATAAAAATCTCTAAAAACTCTTTTCTCGTCGTGAAAAAGTTAAAGATATAACGATGAAGATCACTGTCATAGTCATATTTATCGCTCATAATTTTTAGATTTTTTTTCAGAAGTCGCAAAAGGTCCATTTATTCTTAGCAAATATAATGTTAAGAATTACCATACTGTGTTTTTGGGATGTTAAATCGTCATAACATAGGCCTACTTTAAATTCGACAAAGGGGAAATGGAACACGAAATATAAAAGTAAGTTCCTTAATGGAATCTAAAATAATCATGCACGGAACAAGAAGCATGGCCAAATAAATAATTCAATAATCGCAACTATAAGGCCTATACTGTAGTATAACATAAAGATGATTTACGATACGAAGGGATGACAATAGCTTACTGTGGTGCGTTAACTAAAACAGGTAGCCTTTAATATCATTAAATATCATACGATTGTCATTAAGTCAAGATCTAAAATCGATTAATGACAGTTCATTATAAAACGATTAGAACCATAAATAAGAGGGTCCCGAAACGGTCTGTTTTATTTTTCAAAATTAGATTTTTTGTCGCAATTATTTAAAAATTTCCCAAATGTTAGTTCAGTTTACACTTCTATTAATATCATTCCTATGAACTAGTCATTTCATGAATTAATTATTAAATGTCGTGAACTTTCATTACTGGAATCATTTTTCCCATCCGAATCTTTAGTGAGTAACATATTTCTTTTTAGACCCGAGAGATAGTTTAACCTTTTTTGATTCATTTAAATAATCAAATTGCAACGTAAAATCCAATATTATAAAGGTTCTTTATAAAATAATAGTTGATTTTTTTTAAATAAACATGATACACAAATATCTGATTTTAACGATATGACTATAGGGACTACAATTTATCTACATTATTTTTAACTAAGTTAAACATTCCGTTGATTTTAAATAAAATGTGATTAACTACATTCGATTTTATAAATTCTATATTCACGAAATCATGTTATTTTAGTATAGATGCTCCGAAATAAATCCAATAATATTTTTAATGTGGTTTGCCGAAAGGATCGATACTTGGGCCATTGATTTTTATAAAATATAATTGGATAATCTTCATACAGTCTATTTGCTTATGGGTACCGGAAATATTGTAAATATACAACATATATTATGTATCACAATTTAGAGAAATAAAATTAGCACTGAAAAATTAGAGAGGAGAAAAAATTTTCTCTCACAAACCAATCAATGAAAAGCAACTTCCAAAACCAAGCCACTAAATGCTGGTTAATGTAAGCATGTGAGCCATTTTAATTAATTTTATATATGACATGATATTATTCATAAAGGTAAATCTAAAGAATAATATTATTTTTTAAAAGACATCCAATTTATAATGTGATGAAATGGAATTTATTAAATTCTAGAAACATAAATTTTAGGAATCCTTTCTTTCACTATAGTAAATTACTATTATTCAATCTATAGCTAATAATACTACTGGCTTTAAAGCTGCAATTCAGCAAACGGTTAAAATGAGTAGAATGCATATTTGCCGATTCACTAATCTTTTTCTTTTGAAAGATTCTTAAGAAATACTGCACTAATGTGAAACTATAAATAATTTTCTGTAGTAATGTGAATGTATGAAAAGGACATGCCTATATATCATCTGAAAACATTATAGAATATAGCCTTTTTAAGAATATAGCTTATGTCATGTTATAAGTGTGCTGAATATGAAAAAGTTTCATATTTAAAACTGTATTGCTTAAATTTGGAAACAGATGACATAACTAAATATATATTTTCGCTATTTCTAGAATTGACTTTAAAAACAACATATTTGAAGCTGATGCCCTAACACCATACTTACAACTAGTAGGAGACTATGAAATGGATGGAAAAGTTCTACTTCTTCCAATTAGAGGAAAAGGGAAGTGTAATATTACACTAGGTAAGGATTTTAATTTTAGTATCCATTTTACATAATTTAAATAAAATTTTTAATAATTACTCAATCATGCAATTAAAAAATTCAAACCAAACATTTGTCATTGTACTTCATTTACACATTTTATCAAAATTTGGATATTTTTTGAATGAAAATAATGAAATTACAGTACATACCTTTTTACAAAATAATATTTGTTTGTGTTCAAATATTTTAGATAATCTGAAGTCACATATTCATCATACTGGATACATTTATGAAAAAGGAGGCAAATCTTATTTGAATGATACTGAATTTATTTTCAAAATGGACCTTCCTGAGAAAATGAGTATGAATTTCGAAAATCTCTTTAATGGAGATCCAACACTTGGTATGTTAAATAAGTCTATTCATAGAATTTGATATTCAGAAGTAGGTGTAGCATAATAAAAACTGTCTTAAAAACCATAAAATAGTATTTTTTAAAACCAAGGAAAATATTTATGAAAGCTGCATTAATTTGATAACAGCAAATATTTTTCATACTATATTGTTTGTTGTCATGGTATTCAGTCTTAAGGCTGGCCTGTTGCAAACCTTCATGCTAACCTATCTTGTTTGGGAAATTATGCAAGTAAAGTTTACTTTAATTCTATTCTTAAATAAATCTAAACTTTACACGAGTTTAATATTTGAGAAATCACTTGATTATTCATATTTCTTTTCAACAACTTTGTCATATGGTGTTTCTTTAACTTCTTAGATGTGCAAGTAACTTGCTACAGATTAACCTCAAGAATAATTTTCATTTATAGAAAACAACTACAATCCTGAATTTGCACTCAAAACATTTCACTCTGATTCATAATAAATAAACATAACATTTCTATAGATACATTAAAGGCACATACTAATGACCTTCTCTTAGAATATCTTGTTAAATCTTAAACATATCATGTATACTACCCATGTTATTTTGTTTACAATTCTTATAAATGTGGTAAAGTTACCTCTGCATTCAATTCAACTAATGAATCTGATCTAAATAAATTTTTTAATGTTTTTAGAAGTGAATATACTTATAAGAGTATAAATATATTCTTTTATTTTTCCAGGACCCAGTACAAACTCCTTTCTGAATGAAAACTGGCCGGAAATCTTTAAGGAACTGAATCCATCGCTGGAAAAAGGCCTCGGAGATATTTTCAAAAACATAGCAAATCGACTTTTCCAGAGAGTTCCTTTTGATGAAATATTTCCAGAAAAATAAGATTTGAATATAAATTAACTTACTTCGGTACCTGATTTGAAGAAATGAGTATAATATTTGTATGACTTGGATGAGTCTCATGTCAAACAAAATATGTACTTAACTTTTTATTTAATAAATACATTAGCTCAAGCATCATATTATTACTTGCTTCTTAACAATTGTGTATAAGTATAACAATCCTTATCACAATAGAACTTTTTAAAACGAAAGAGTCTTGTAATGTAACTCTTCATAGACATATTTAATTTCACAACAAATTGTTTTATCCACCATGATTCTAAAAATAAATATTCTAACTTTCATTTGATGCCTTCAACTGGGGATCGATGGCAGTTTATAAAGAAAACAGAGTGAATTTGCCATATATTCCTGAAAATGGCTGAGGGATGTTTTTCTGAACCAAGAGAAAATATAAGAAAAAATGTAACTGAAAAATGAAAAATTAATTTTTTAAATTGTCACTTTACAAAAATATTATAGATCATAAGAAGTACCAAGTGGTATTAGATGTTAAGTAGTAAAAGATATTGTTGTTAGGGGTTACTGCACTGGAGAAAATCTGCTGTAATAGTATTATCATTCTTAAAATCATTCATTATATTCTGACAAACAAGATATATAGATGGCAGCGAGATTGTGTTACCACATCCTGTACTAAGCATATTTCCATGAGCCAATGTTTTGTGCACCAGATGCCCTGCAACACAGTCTTGTTTATGTGTAGCCTTGCTTTCCCTTTGGACAATGGGGATGACCCTCCTTTTCTTTGGCTGAATAGAAGCAGCAAGAACCCTTGGCATTTCGTGAAAGGCTCACCCATCTCTAATTCGGAAGGGTTTGTCACCGAAAGTTGAAAATTGTGTGGCTAATCTGGAATTGCAACTGGCAATGGAGTAATGTGAAACATATGGGATATTTACACCCTGCAATTGAAATTTCCTATTGGCTGCAATTGTATAAGTGCAAGCCAATAGACACTATTGGGAATTGCAGTCAATTGTTTGCTGGAATTAAGTAGGAGGACTAAAAGTTCCTGCCAAGCTTATGTAGGAACTGATTTTGAGGTGGATAGGCCAGAAAAAGTTGATGAATAAACTAATGCTAGCTGCCAACAGATCATTTTGAGAGGTCTGATTAAAAAGTAAACTGCTAACCGCCAAGGAGAGAATTTGAAAGCAGCAGTGTTGAGCTTTTGCGACTCTAGGAGATGCAGACTTCTTGTTAGGAGTCTCCAAACAATCAGCCCAGTGCAGAGGTGTTCCAGCCATCATCACAAAGCAGAGCAGACCAGAATTAAGCTGCAGAACATCATCGGTATCATTCAATTTTATTAAACAGAGATCACATTTGCCAAACCTATTACCATAAGAACTTAATTGCTTCTCTCAGTCCACCCCACAGGTGACCCTAATTTTAAAGATTCTCGATGTAAATTTAATACTTTGTACCTTTTATCAAATACCTTTATTTTATTAAATTCAGAATTTTAAATTTAAACTTTTATTTTCTATGTATACCTTTATTTATTAATCCCTACAAATGGATTAATATTATTATAATAAATAAACCTCCCATCCACCTTTATCATTACAAGTGTATATACAAAACATTGGTGAATACTGATTGATCCTTTTTCGTTTCCCACAGTATAATATACCAAATCAGTGTGGAATTCGATTTTAAATATCCTGAAAGTGATATTGATATAATGTTTTCTTGGAAGTAACAGCAACAATAAAATATACTAAATACTTGTCAACATCTGCAGCAGGGTGTTATTTAGTACTTAAGTAAATTTCTGAAATACTTGTTGTTTGAATGGTCCACTATACTTTGAAAAACATCTCTTCTCGTTGTACAAATCCATTTGCAAATTATTCTAAGCCATAATTTAAATCTTTGAAGGTACCTATATTGTGTGTTTAAGTCTTGATGATAAAATCATAAGTCCACAGTATTGGTATGTTAACATTTCTTTGTTTTAAACATTGTTGGATCTGTGCTGCTGAATTTCCTTTCCCATACAAACAATTGTTAACTGCAGGGTGGTTCACAATTTCTTTTGATGTAATTCAATTTTAACTTTTCAAAAGATGTTACTCATGCTGAGAGTTGAAGGATGTATACAACCTGTGGACTGTCCTGTATGGTAATGCTGAACTTCAAATTCAGAAATAGAGGCTGATTTTGTGGTAACTTCTTCTGCATCCAACAGAATTTCATATTTCATTTATATTTGTACTTAAATTAAGTTTTAATGTTCATTAGTGTTCAAAATGGACAAAACCAGTCTGTTGGAGTTAATAGAAATGTCTGTGGAACACATGACAGTCCATCTATTCAAATAAAAATATCCAGCAAGGTGCACATGAGGAAATGCCCTAGGTACTGAAAAAAGTTGAACCTATGGCAAACATTGCAAGCACGAGGGGAAAAAATTGTTTACTATAAGTTTTTAAGGAGAAGTAAAGGAAAAGCATGCCAGGTAAGTTACCAGTTCTTCGGTAAACATTCATGAACTGTCTTTGTGGTATTTCTCCCATAATCTTATGAGGAAAGTGTGTGTTTTAAATTTCTAGTCTAATAAATCATATTATCAGTGTTCATAACAGTTAAGGTGATATTTTGTAGCTGAATTTTAAATCTTCCAGTAGTCAAAAAATGACAACTTGTAATAAGATGTTGCTCCATTGGTACACACTCACTCATAAACATTTCACTTTTTGTAATAGAGAGCTAACTTTTTATGAACTCAAAACTTCTTAAATAGTTTTTGTAACCTGCATCTAAATAAATTAAGAATTTTGCATCTGATTAATTAATTCTGTCAATACACAATTCTTTGATCTATGTCTTTTTCTTTACTTTTCCCATTGTAGCTCCTAATAAAATACAATTGAAAATTTCCCACTTTCTTTAAAAAATGTGCTATGGAGGTGCACATTCTTTCAGGTAAAGCCCTACAATACTGAGGTTGAGTTCGGTGTAGGACAGTATGTGGTGAAGGCTTGTGCAAGGATCCAACCATGGTTGACAGTAACTTGATAGCAAAAGTTTTAACTTGCTTGACTGATTAGAACAATCAGGATCAATACAATTTTCAACAATGTATATGGTCTTCTCACCCACCCTGGATAAATAAGCATAATGCATAAACAATTCTCAGACATGAGTTTGCCTAAACTGCAAGATTAGTTTAAGAGTAAGAGTTAAGCATCTGACGAATATAAGATAGGTGGTGCAAGGCTTTATAAGGACTATATATAAATGTGCATCTTGATGTGACATTATCATAACAATTGACATGGGATGTAAAGATGGAGGCTGTTTTAATTATATATCATATAATGTAGCTGACTTGGCATCAACATGCTGCACAGAAAGGAACATGTCAAATTTTCAATGGCTGAGACATCATAATTAGTTCCATAAACACAAAACACATTGTCATTGGTGAATAGAGCTTGAAAATGTTTATTAAATTTATTTACAAGAAATATCTACATTCTATAACCAGTGAAATTAATAAAGAATGTAACAAAAGGTGAGTAAAAAATAATTAATTTCATGTATCTTTAAAAATCATCAATTGTTTATCATATTTATGCAATTTCTCTTGATTATTCGTGCAAATTGAAATAACTCATATTAATATGCCATATTTAATTTTAAATAGTAACATGACACCTAAAATGAAATGTTCAGTTTTTGTTACACTTATAAAATTTGGAATGATTTGTGTGTTTGATTAGATTGAAGATGTGATATGGTATGATGGTAATAATATCAAATAATGTATTTACAACTTTATATTATGAATAATTTATATATTTAAGTAGTTATACAATATTAAATTTATTGAGAACTATTATACATTAAAACTGATACAATTAATTGACGATTTTATATAATACAACATAAAAGTAATGCACTTTAGAAAAATTTAGAATATAAACATTTATGCATTTAGAAGTAATGAACATTTATGTATCACATAATATTTATTTGAGTCAAGCTATTTACACATACACCGTTTGTTCACAAATAGTTTTTATTCTACTGCTGGCAATTGTTTGTGCAACCATTTGAAACCAATTTTCAGTGATGAGGTTGTGCCTGCCGGTTGCGGTCCTGTCCCTAGGATTTCTTCCATGAATAGTACATCTCCAAAGGCTTGTTGACTTTCCAAAACTTATCATTAACTTGCCGTAGTGTTTGATTTCCACTTAATACCACTAACTGACCAGGAGTTGGAGCAATATAGATGCAGAAATTTAGAAGCCTTAGAGTTTCAGGTAATTCTGAGTCCAAATCTAATGTCAGTCGCATTGCCAAGTACTTGCTCAAATGGTCAACTGGTAAAAATAAAAGAAATATTATGGTAAGCATTTAATTTAACTGTTTGGAAAAGAGAAATGCATAAACTGTAATAGATATCATCTTATTTTTTCCTAAATAGTCTTACACAAAAAAAGATTAAAGGAAATTTCACATATAGTAGAGATTATAAAATATTATTTGAGTGAATTTTTATAATTTCAAAGATTTATTTTTGTACATTCCATTTATTTAAGTTAATTCCTATAATGTACACCATTCAACTTTCTTTGCAAACAATCGGATACATCTGCAACGTGCAGAGTTCTATTAATTTTAAGGTAAAAATAGAATGTAATTGTTTTTCTTTTCATTATACATGGTAAAAGTACAAATTCCTGTAGTGTTCAGAGAGATCATGACAGGCTCCTTTTACAAGAGCAATACTTGTATGTCAGTGAGAACAATTATATTGTCCATGTATGTCTGTAACTCTATTGATACATACACCATCTTGAAGATATAAGCTCAATCTCCAACAAATTTGGCATCTTTCTGCAAGCCTACCAGTCAATGGTTCAATTTAAGTCAGCCCAGCACTAAGTTTTTTAACAAACTTACACACTTCTAAACTGAAGCTTGTTTATTGGGATAGATCTTCCATAGGATTAAAAATTTTATAGCATAAATAAAAATAATTGGTTAAGTTTTGTACCAATTTATTTGGTATTTTAAAATTCATTTCAACATTTTCTAGATTCAAAAAATCAGCAGTGTGGTTGAATTTTATTATTTCCATATAGTATTGTTGCAGAATTTTCTTTGTAATTGTCTTGTGCTACAGTTCTTTGGTGGCAAAAAAAAAGTTATGTTGCAGTAATTGTCATTGATGCTCAATGTATGAAAAAACATGCTTATTGTACTAACATTTCCTAGGTAAAATAGAGGTTTCCTTCGGAAGTGCATAAAAAAGTATAAAATGTTGGGGGGGGAGTTGTATTCCCTCCGCAAACAAGTGGCAGTTTAAGGGTTATGTTGTAGCTGGACCCCAACTAAATGGCCCATATTAGTGTGAAATCAAAATTGTTCATAACATTGAGAATAGTGACGTTTCAAATGCTCGTCAATTTGTGTATTTAATCCCCATTAGTAAGTGGCAGAAAATAAAGGGGTAAAGAAGAATTATTTGAAATATTAAGTGTGTTGAAATGATTCATTTTCCACTCTAATATAAGATTAGGATGAGTACATATCCAGGCAATGTGAGGCAATTGGCTAGTATCGATAAAAATAATTTATGCAATACCTAATCAAAAACCTAATACTCATTACAACACAAATTCAAGTATCAGAAGAAATTAAGAAAAACAAATAACTCTGAAACTTGAGAATATTAGGCTTATTAATATGTTGTCTAAACACAATTATTACTTTAAATTAAGAAACACGAAACTGCAATAAGACATACTACACTCATTCTTTTTAATATTAAACTGTCAACAAATTCATTTATTTGGCTAATGATTAGTTGAGAAACACGACAGAATGATCCTTCAGTTGGAAGTACTCTGTACAATAAATATTTATTTTCATCTGCATAATTATATTTATTTATTTATTAAAATAGTATCATTCACCATGGGAATTTATTAAACATAAAGATGTGTATGATTTGTATGTTTATTACAATATAAAATTCATGTCTAGAAAACTAATAAAAATGGGATTATACCAAATAGTAGCAATCGGTAGGAATGTTAACAACCAAAAAAGAATGTAATAAAATAGATTTATGAACACTAAACATGATGCAATGTATAAATTAATGTTATAAGACTTGTTCATTACTACACAGAGAGACAAATCATTGTTTAAAGGTAAGTTGACTGCTTTCTTTCCTGTGCAGATGAGTACAAATATACCAAAACAAAATGTTATGTCAGAAGTAAACCTGAAAAGTAATAATAGTTACCTGATGCGTTTGCTGTAGTTTTAATGTACCGCACAGAGTTTTCCTTCAATGCTTTAATGAGTGTATTGTCACTTCCCATTTCTGTTGGGTGAGGTTTAAATACAAGTTCTATTTCATTAATTGTTACTGGTTCAGATGGTCCATCACCTTCTCCAAGTGAAGAATCCTGTCCCCCAGCTTCAACACTTGAACCACCACTCTCATTTTCAGAATTATGAACAGATCGAGCTCTTTTCATAGATTTTGTTGATAGCGTTGGGCTTTGTGAGGAGAGAAGTGGTTGTGTTGATGGCTGGGGCTGAGGGCTAGGTTGCTGAATTGGTGCTTCTGGAGGTGTTGTTGATTGCGCAGGTGGTGTAGTTGGACGGGGTGGTAACCCTGTAAGAGGTGGCTCTCTTCCTTCATTTTGAAGTGGAGTTGGAGTAGATGGTGCACTAACATTTGGCGTGTTATTTGGTGTTGATTCAGTATCATTTGCTGCTTTCCGTGATCTCTGTGGCCTGTTCTGTGACTGAGACTTAATACCTTCATTGATAGAATTAACCAGAGCTGCTTGACTGTGACTTTTGTGTAACTTAGCCAAGACTCTTTCTTGATGTGCCTCATATTCGTCTCTGCTAGGATATATTTTAGAAATAAGGAGATCAAAGTTTGGATCAGGTCTGAGAGACCTTTTAGAAACTAATTTCTTCCTACATGTTGGACATTCCTTATTACCTGATCGCAAGGCTGTAATAATGCAGTCCGAACAAAACCTATGTAAACACTCTTTAGTTGTCATTGTTTTCTTTAACATGTCTAGACATATAGGACACATTAATTCACTATGCAAACTTCTTGGAGAAACTCCTATTTCTGTACTGTCGGTCACGGCTTCTTGAGGAAGCCTATGCAATTCATAGAGAGATAACTCCCAAGTTTTACTTGGGCCAACTTGTTCTGCTGATGCCATGATATAGAAAATTCTAACTGTAAACGTTAGGTTAAAACACTATGACGCCATTACTTTGGTATAAATGGAAATCGATTTTCAATCGATACGTACTGTATCGAGAACATCGACTTATCATACCCAAACCTTTTATGAGATTAAAAATCCCTCAAAAGTATATAAACTTGAGTAAAAGAACAATTTTATTGGGCTAGAATGTATAATTTGTGAATATTAAAACTAATATACGAGACGAATTATTTCTAATGAGATATATTGACGCGATTTATGGATTACCATACTTTTAAATAAAATTTCACCGTAATATTTGAACATATTGGATTCCGATAATATCTGGAACACACCACAGTAGTCTAATTACATCATTGTCTCTAAGAAGCCCTGCCAGGGTGTTTATAGAAATAGTAGAATTAGAAATTAGATCTTAAATTGAAAGAATAATTGTGTCATATATTACTTTTGTATGATCGATATTACTAATCTATTTGCAGGTTTGAATTTAGTAACTATTAATGATTTTCATATTAATATCAGAAAAATCAGCGGCTGCTTGAGTGATTTTCTGACTGAAAGTAAATGCTCACTTGTCCATTTATCTTATTTAGAGTATAACTCTTTATAGTTGACAAGTATAATGTCTTAAATAAAACCAGCCTAATCGGCATACGGCATTTGTTCATTGAATTGAACTCGCGGTGCGCTTATTATATAGTTTTATTTATGCGATTGCTTTGGGCAAAAAGAAATGGAATATTTATAATGAATAAAAAACGAACACAAACTAAATACAAACAACAATATAAAAGAGAAATCATAAATTACCCCATAAAAACACTTTCAATAAAGATAAAGTATTATATGTAACTGACCAGAGCCGTAGCAATGTTTTAACATTATCGCCAAATTTTGCTTTGTTGGACGTGTTCTATAGAGTGGGTGCACGTTCGTCGTTTTGCCGAAATGTTGGTTAATTTCTTGTTTTATTTTATGTATGTGTACATTATTGGTTGATGTATATTCAGGTGCTAACGGAAGATAGCTGTCTTTTTCGCGGATTCTTACGCATGATCTGACTTTTTGCTTAGTTTTATCAGGTTGACCAATATTTCCATCCAAAGCTGGTTAATGTCTTCCTCTTCTACCACATTTTCAGTTCTTATTTCACCTGCTACCTGCTTTATATAAATGTTTTCCCTACACTTAATTTGTTCTTTTTTTTTTAGAATTGATATTCTTTCATTGAGTCTTACATTGACTAGGTAGTGACCGCTATCTATATCTGCTCCCCTAAAACTCCTCACATTCAGAAGATTAGAAGCGTGTCTAGCACCTATAACAATGTGATCTATTTGCATAGTCGTGTTATCAGGTTATCTCCAGGTGCCCCCTATTACCATATACTTCACCATATTAAACTTTATCGTCTCAATCCGTTGTCATTTAACTCGTGTAGGATTTCCTTGCCGATGTTTGGAGAAAAAATAACCTCCCTTCTAAGTTTGTTACTATTTTATATCATTTTTTGAACATCTATCACATGCCCAGTCCAATTCCTCATAGAACAGGCCACAAGTGCAACAGAGGAAAAGGAGATTGAGAAAATGTAATAGTAATAAATAATGAAGTATGTCGAAGAAAACGAGAATTTGATAATAATTGGTGATTGAAACGTAGTAATAGAAAAGGGAAGAGAAAGTTATACATAGTTTGGGACTATGGTCTTGGTGAAAGGAATGAAAGGGGAGAAAGGCTAATAGTATTTTGCGCAAATTAGTAGTGACTGGTTCAAGAAACATAAAAGAAGATCCACACTGGAAAAAACCGGGGGACTCGGGCAGGTACTAATTGGACTACATATAGGTGAGACAGAGATATAGAAACCAGCTACCGGACCGAAAAACTTACCCAGGAACAGATGTGAAATTAAAGGGCTTGCGCAGAATAGGTTAGCATGGAGAGTTGCACCAGACCAGTCAAAGAATTGAATAAAACAACAATACTACAACTATGACATGTTGTGCAGTCATTTAAACTTCTCTTCAAGCAATATATCTTCATTAAATGCGTGCTTATTTCCCACTTCACTTACATTTTTTTAATAGCATTCCATTTATATTTACAATAAATCCCAATAATAAGTTGCCAGTCTTCTTTTGCACTGTTTCATACTCTGTGGGTAAAGCTAATAGTACATATGCAGCAGATTATCACAATTCAGATTGGTTCTGTTTTGAAATGAAAATTTTCCTGTCGGTTCGCTAATATTTCAGTCTAATTTTGCTCGAATGATCACTTTCTGATATGTAAATATGAGGTAACAAATTCATTTAAAGATGAATGCTAATGAGCAGTTTTGATCAATCTTATTTGATTACGATTGGCAAATTATTTGTACTTATTAGAACTGAATATTGCGGCTTATTACTGACACTGGAATCAGGTATTCCGTGTGTTGCAAATATTTTTTCTGAGGACTCCAATTAAAGCAAGAGATGATGTAAAGCCATTTGGAATATGCATCCACCATTATCATTCTAATGGGCCACGGAAAATCCAAACGTAGACGAGACCAGGGGTTTCTGGGGAACTTCCCGTGGGTGTACTGGAGCCTTGGGTGGCATATGTTGAAATTATTGACATTGTTTACATGACTTCACCTTTTTTTTTGTAATAGGCTACACGAGCTGGGAATTCCCCTTTAAAATCTTAGGAAATAAATTTGTGGCGCGGGGGTGGGGGGGGTGTTTCAGAAGGGAGAATAAAGCAGCCAATGGTTGACTAGTGTCCCTGGGCTATACTTTATGGATCGATGCAGGACAAATACTAGAAAACCTACATCAGGGCTATAAAGTTTTTGTTTCACGCCCTTCCGAATGACGGGAAAGGGCCTAAAACCCTTGGCTGCCTTCTTCTCCCATTCGCATCCCTGCCCCTTTTTTCAGTTGCCTTCCTATGCTATCAAATGGGAGTTACCAGATTCTGGTACCTCGTGTAGCAAAAATTTACATTTCGTTTTGGATAACAGGCGATATGAGGTACCAGAAACTGGTAACTGCTATTTGATAGCATAGGAAGAGAATTGAAAAAAAAAGTGGGGGTGGCTGGTAGAGGTGGAAGGTAGACAAGTGTTGACTGCTTTTACTTTTAATTTACTTTCAGTCAAAACATGAGCAGGCCAGAAGTTATTTCAATAGGATATGAACGGGTCGGGATTCGCTCAAACTTTGAATTTCTTCAAAAAGGCCTGAATCCTGTACCAAGTGTTACTATAAGTCCCACACCGCTTAAAATTTTTGCATTACAAGATGATGTGATACCAGACTTTTGAAAGCTTTATTACTAGCACATCTTGAAATATGCCACAAAAACTCATGGCATACAGTTACTAAATCACTTTCGGAACTTTGGGTTCTGGAATTTAATTCACTTCTATTTTATATTGTAAAATATATGTAAAAATAGTATAAGCAGACATATTTTGGTGACAAATGCCGTTTAATTCATCTCTAAAAGTTATACCAACACAAGCGGACAAAATGTTACGAATTTTCCGGGCGGTTGTAGGTGGTTCTGTTGGAGAATTGGGAATATTTGTAGAATTTCGCCGAAACGCAGGACATAGCAAATGGCAAAATATAAAACACATAAAGGCATTAAAAGACGCTCAAAAATCTAATTTAACAAGTAAAATCGTACGCTTAATCAAAGTAGCTATTCAAGGAAAGTAAGGTTATGGGAAGTAATTTAACTAAAGTTTTATTTTCTTTACCGAGCCGAAATTTACCTAGCTATTTATTTCATCATGTAGCAGTTAAATATTTTGGCTGCTGTGTGATGCCTGATTATTCAACTTCTTGAAAAATATAACTGACCTTTGAGCACATTCAAATTCAATTGATCTTAGTGTTCTTATTGATTAAATGAATGAGGGACATTAAAGAAAGACGCCAGGAAGGATTGTCATAATGATTTTCCTGTTTTTGATATTGAATTTTTATTAGTGTAACATATTTTTTAAAAGAGATATTAAAATAATAAATCAGCAATTTTGCATGGCTGATCTCACTGAACTGTTAGCAGAGTTTAGTTTAATAACTTGTACTGATTTTTATTAATAGTGCCAGTATAATTAATTTAGAGCTATACTCTAATATTGACATCTGCTATAGTGTAATTTGAACATGGAACCCAAAGATGGGTTATATCCACTTGTTAATGTTACATTGAATTTTGTACAGGGATAATGAATGTTCTCATTAAAAACAATGTTATTATTTCTATATGGAATTATGTGTATAACATTCACTACTTACTCTGTTAGCCTATTTTTTGTATATATATATATAAACAAAATAATTTAACTTTAAAATTATTGTGCATGACAGTATAATAATTAACATAGAAATTTTAACAGAAACTTTATATTTCAGAGGGTAAAAGTGCTGATCCTACTACCAATTTACAACTGGCGCATGCAATTGAAATGGGTAGGAAAAATAATATACCAGTGGCCACTCTTCAAAATGCCATGAAATTAGGAATGGTAAATTGAGATCTCATACAATCTCTTATAAATGTCTTGAATTTTATTTTAAATAACTATTGATTTTACTAATGAAAATATTTTTCTCAATGTGGTGCTTCCAAAGTGTTTGTCTCTTCTTCTCATCTCAAGGAAATAATCATAATGTTGTAATTGATGTTCCAAAGAGTAATTCTCATACTTTATGCTAGAGACACACTTGTCACATCATGTACTATCATATGACTTCACGTGAGGTCAGAAAAGGGTACGAGGCTACCTGCCAATGTTGTCATATGTACAAGAATCACTTCCCAGCTACAGAAACTGAATTGATTATGTGGGGTGTTTTTGACAATTAACTGTCAAATTTTATCAGTAATACAAATGAATGTTCTGTTGCCATTCCTGAGGATGATAAATATCTGCAGGAACTTGTGTTGCTGAAACAAGGAACTCCAGTTTTATGGAGGTGGAATAAAACATGTTAAGTAGTAAATTGGCAAAGAAGGGTTTGTGCATTGTAGTAATTTCAACACCATTTGAAACAATTTTTTTCAATGGGAGGCCACATAATTACAGATAAAGAAACTGACTTACAGGCAAAGTTTGTTTCCAAAGTCAAATATGAGTCAATAATATCTTATGTAAGTAGACAGTTGTAAATAACTCTTGATAAACATTAGCCAGGGCAGATTATTTCCTTTGATTGAGTCATGGACTAGATTTAATACATTTTTACATAAGTTTATTTCAGTTTAGGCATGCTTTTTTTGTCAGGGTCAATAGTTATTTGTAAAAGTTGTTGTGTTTGTTTTGAATTAAGTGTCTCCTGCTACTGAGAGAGCACTGGGCAGTTGATTAGTACTCACTTCTCCCACATCGAGCGAGTCACAGTGTTGAAAAACTCTCACCCCAAAAAGAGTGGGAGTGGAGTGGTGAGGAGTTGTTTAGTCTTAGTGAATTAAAAGGGGAATATGTTCAGAGTTAAGTGTTGGAAAGAGGTGTTGTACTCTGTCTGACTCGTTTGAACATAGAGAGCACTCAACTGCTCACTAGAGTGAGTCGTTTGTTTTGAACGACTTGCTCCCGAGTGTTAAGTCATGTTTCTGTGATTTGCATTCTCACACATTTCTAAATTCACACTGTCATATTCTACATTTTGGAATTTATAACTGCTGATATCTCCAAAAATGGTCACTTGTGCACTAATTTGTCATAGGTGGAAAATTGTATAGAATTTGATTCTCTTTTTAACACACTATCTGGTTTCACAAAATCAATTATTTCCAAAACTACAATTAAGATTAAGCGAAAGAAAGGGAAATAGACATGTTTTCTGTATTTGATTGAATTGGAAATTTATAATCATATGGAAATTCTGCTTGATTTTCGTAATTATTAAATTACATTTTAAATTCATCAAACTGACTTATTATCTCAGTCCAGTTCAATTTTTGTAATTTAATCACTAAAAATTCATGCATACAAAAGTACATGAACATAAATCTTTATCATATTTTTTTTTTAAATTTGTAAAATATTTTGGAAGTTCCTTTAGATTTAGACTGGAGGTCTGCTCCATACGGAACTAATAGACTAGTAATATATTTCATTCATTAAGGCCTAGAACTACACTAAAGACACCGAATGCAACTACTTAAGGGATGAAATTTTTTAATCAAATGGAGTTATTATTTGAAAAAGTCTGAAAATATTAGTTTATATAAAATGTTAAGTCATTGAGTTTTTTTTTCATTCTGAGGATTGAACTAGCACATTCCATATTGAGCAAAGAAATACTGTAAACTACACATTATCGTATTTTCCCTAAAAAAAATTGTTTAAATCCACAAGATAAATTGTTGCTAACGTTCCAAATAAAATTGTATTATTAATATCATTTATGTATCTGTTTGCTTTGAATTTTTAGATTTTTAGACAGTGAACCCATGAGTTGTGACGTCAGTATGCAACTATCTGTTAGAATATTATGGCTGTGACTGTGTCTTGTGATGTAGTGTGTGACTCAGTCTGCAGTCATGCTAGAATTTTATGGCTGGTAAGTCACATGACAGTAACGTGCGTGACAGCAGTGTGTCTAGCTTTACACATCAGCCTTAACGTGAACTGGGAATACCTTCATGTAGAGACATATGACATCATCTTATAAAACTTTCCATTCCAAACTAAAGTATGTGAAACAAATTCTTCCATTAAAAATACTCTGCAATATCACACTTGGAGTTATACCACTCTATATTATATAGATTATATTACCCAAAGAACCACATTTAAATACAGAATTTCCAAAATGTATAACATCATTACCAATATTTTATTAATGAAATGTGGTAGAAAAAGATATTCAAATATGTCATGATACACTTTTTTATAAATTGGTTTACAGAATGTATTATGGTAAATATACGCATTTTGTAAGAATTTGCTATCTTTATTTTAACAAGGAAAACTCTATAGAAGACATTGATAGTCTATATATGCTTTGAATACTTCAGTCTGATAGTATTAATGGTTCCTTATTTAAGCAAACAGGAAATTCTGTACTACATGAGATAGATGTATGAATAAAGGGAATTGTTCCTGATCTGCGCTGTCTACAGTCTCAGCTTGGAACTAGGTGTGTGTGAAAATCTGTCAAACCTGACAAAACAATGATAGCTCCTATAACTTAGTATCTTCAGTCATTAGTTCAATTTCAGTATCAATATTTGGAAGGGCTTGGGTCACCTGCTGGAAGCTCTAAATGACTAAATGTAAAATTTCTGACCTGCTAATTGTCTTTTTTCTTATTGTGTACTCTTATTACAATATTTTCCTCATTTTATAAGAAGATGTTGCCTTAGTTTTCTTGATGTACACTATGGTGACGTCTGGTGAGACAGCATCTTCAGATTTTTCCATTGGCTGAATACAACTTGAATGTCAGCTCTAATTTATCATAGATTTTCAGATCATTTGATTCTTAATTAATGTTGCGTATTAAATAATGAATATCACATTCAGTGTTGAATTTGCAGTATTCAGACCATGTTTTTTTTTCTGAGAATTCCAAATTTATCTTGAGTTATTGCCTGTTTCAAATAGGAACTGTTCTGGTGTTTAGCGACTCAGAGCAGACAGAGAGACAATCATTGCCACATAAGTCGTCCTCAACTGCATTGGTAATATGTGACAATGCCACAAGAATTTGATCATGTGGCACAAGGAACAACTTCAAGGTCAAATTGGATCCCATTTGAAAAAGGGATATAGTATCTTTTATCATTGTATAATATGTGCATTTGGCTTTAATTTGAAATTTACTTAATTTATTTTGTAAATTTATAGGTCATGAAAACTTTGTTCAATTTAGTATCCATTAAAACCATGCAATATTCCCCCCCCCCCCCAATTTTTGAAAATTTATTTGCTGTTTGATTGTATGGAAGATGAATAGTGAGAACTGAAATGAATGCTTTCAATTAGGAAGCTGGAACTGCCTGCAAACCTGCTATGTTGGAATTAAAAGGTCCTGCAGGATCAACATTATTATTACAACTTTTGACCGACAATGTGAATAGGACAAAAACTAACATACATGGCCATATTAAGAAAACTTGGTAAGGAATATATATATATATGTTTTGCTGAAATAACTTACATTCGTCTGTAAAATTAGTTACAAATTTGTGGCATTAAGTGGCATAAAATTTACAGTATTAAAAGTCAGTAATATACTAGTTTAATTTTTATGTGAGCTAATGTATAGACACCATCTTCAGTGTGGAGTATTTGAAATTTTTGAGACCCCATCCCCTCATCAGAAGATTAGGAAAACATTTGGAGTGACGGCCAATACAATTTATAAGGACAGGAGAGAGAGAGACAGAAAGTTGGTGATTTACCTGAAGTTAACAGATGGTATTTAGTACACAACATTTGTCTGGCAGGGTTTGAGGTTCTTGAATTTTTGAAGGCACCACTACCTTCATTAGAATGCTAGGAAAACATTTCCAGTGATGGTGTGTAGCATCTTTTTTATCTACTACATGCAAAACTATATACATATATGAAACATGTAAAAATTCAAACAACATGATAAAATTCCAACATGTAGCATCTCTGTACTTACTGTTGTAATTTTTTGCCTTGCCTACTAAAAAGTTTCTTTTCTCTGGCCGGATCCAGAGACGTCTGTGACTCACGGCAGATTCAAATCTTAGCGACTCATATCACATCACCCCCTTGCCAGTAATTGCATAGGCAGTTACGACAAGTTAAAAAAAAATAAAGCAAGAGAAGATTACAGAGACTTTGTAAAGGTAACTCATGGAAGTCTTTTTGGTTCTGGAAGTGACGTATCGGAAGAAAATGTATCTGTAACCACTATGATTAATAAATTGATGCTAAATTTTAAATATAAGTACAAGTCAGAAAATGACATTGTTAAGGCAATTAAAACAATTAGTAAGGACAGGAAAGAGAGATAGAAAATTGGTGGCTTATGTGAAGTGTACTGTTGGAAGGCACCATATTGAGTGTGAGGCCACCAATTTTCTATCTCTCATTCCTGTCATTAAATGGAGAGAGAAGTGGTGGCTTACTTGTCTAAATCTTGAAACTGTAGACCCCACCAGACCTCAAACTTTCTCTCAAGAAAGTTGGGGGAGGGGGGGGGGGGCTAGTGTGGTTTATTGTTTAGCACTTGAAAATTTGACTGCTCAGTCAATGGCGGGCAATCACTCCAAATGCTCTTCCTTATAGTATGACAAATGGGGTGTTTGAGATAGAATGTATATATTTCCATTTAAATGTTGTGTTTATATATTTTTTATTTTTAAGTGTGTCAGTTGGTGAAACTTTTGGTCGGGAATTTGAGCTAAAAGGTATAATTGTTGCAAAACCACCACAAGGAACTAGTTTGGATGCTGCTGAGGTGCATGCAATAGAATGTGATACTGAAGATGTGCAAGAAGTACCAGAAACGGAGTTATTGGAGGTTCAGTAGCTTTTTACTCTTCTTATATTGTATTATCAACAAATACTCAAAGGTCTTTCTTTTCAGTTTACCTGTGCAGCTGATAAGGTGTTTTCAATAAAAAATAAACTGCAAGAATTAGGATATGAAATTTCTTCTGCAGGTAGAGAGTATGTTGCTAAGCTTCGTGTGACTATAAGTGACTCTGATTTACAAGATATTGAAATTGTATTACAAAAATTAGAAAAACATCCTGATGTAGTTAATATATATGATAACATAGCTTGATGTACAAATAAAGTAATGTAAATAAAATTTGTTTTTTTACTTAACATTAGGTATTCAGAAACTGTGGTAGAGTGTGAAATGCTACCATAAAAGAAAAGATGTTACTATTCAAACTCTTAATGGTTAAGCTGTATCTTGGAAAGGTAGTTGCAAACATGTTGAATCTAGGCTTTGACATTAATTTTGACTACAATTTGGTGACATTGAAATGGAGCCAGAAACTGAAAAAATGAAGTGAGGAAATGGTTTGTGGATAGTTTATTTGTAAAATATAATGTCAGTATATTGTATTGTTTCATTGGTATTCAATATAAAGGCAAGGGAAACAGGAATAGAGAAGAATATGTACGAAAAAAGAAAACCATATGTGAGAAGAAATTGTGAACTGTGATTTAGTATGAACATTGAAAAACTTACTGAACAGAGAGTGTTACAGAATAATCAAGTGTGTTAAAAATGAATTGCCATAACAATGGTTTTATAGAACAATATTGAGAACTTAGCAGATCTCAGAATTATATTTGATAATCAGGAAAAGCTTGGCAGGTGTCACCTACTTACTCTCTCTTTCCTTTCCTTATTAATTGTTTTAATTAACATGTCAATGTCAAATGTGAGAACTTGTAAAATCATTATTTAGTTTTGAGATTATATAGATAACATTGAACACTGACCAAATTACAGCTTGGTGATTGGAAAATAAGTGCTGGTAATTTTGCAAAGTTGACCAAATATAAACTACAGTTATTTTTTAAAAATTTTCTTATAAAAAGTGCAAAATAGTAAACCATCTGTGGTGTAGTGGTCAGCATTACTGTCTTGCACCACAGAGGTCTTCGGTTTGAATTCTTGCATGGGAATGTATGTTTGTTTTCACAGTAAACGAGAAACCAATTGTAGCTGCTAATAACATAAGTAATGGATATGACTCTAAATAAAGACAAAGAAAGGGCAAAATAAATAAATTTTTCTACTCAACATTTATAAATACTCTTTCCCACCATCTAGAACATTATTTGTAAATGTATAATTCAATATGACATGGTAAAAAAGTGGTGTAGCATAATATACCTCCAAAGTGAAATATTGATTTGGAAAATTTTCTATAAATAACTGGGATCAGAAATTAAAGCCAACATCATTCAGGAATTACGAATGAGTTTGTGATTTGTTTATGGACAGGAATTCTAGCATTGAAAGGTGATACCTATATACTTAAATGAAAAAAGAAAGGTCTTTTTACTAATGAGGTTATACCTACTATTTGATAATAATTAGAAGATTGTGTCTATTTAACCAAAATAAACTTGAAATATAAGTTGTAAAAAACTGTGAAATGTTTTCAATTGGCAGATGAAGCAAGGAATTTATTAAATAAAATGTAAATAATTATGGGTATTATTTTAATGATAACTTGCTAGACATGTATAGAAACTAAGAAAATTCCATTTCTCTTTTGATTGACAAGAAAGAAAGTCGAGATACAAATGTGAAATAATTTTGACACTTATCTGCAATAGGGTTTGGACTGTTCACATTTAACACCAGATGAAGTTTCTCAGAGGAGATAATCTAGACTTTAGGATATTTTATGGTTATATGAGACAAGAGAGAACAAAATTGCGTGCACAATATTTGTGTGAATGTTAAAGTAATTACAAAATAAATTGACATAAACAGTTTCTTTCACATCATCAAAATACATGGTTATTCTTTTTTGTGGGGAGGGGATGTAATTTATTTTAGTACAGGCATCAGAAGGAAAGATTTTATAAAAGTGGTATACATATTTTATTACAGTTTCTATTACATACACATTTTGAGATAAATAAATAATAAATTTCAATGCATAATTAACACATCTGTTCAGAAATTATCAAACCTTAACTTTTTATATGAAATGAAATGGTGTGTGGAAATATATAGCTAAAATTGATTTTTATCTAGAATGTATTATTTGGTCTGAGTCTGTCTCTACTTTTCTGATAATTTTGTTTCTTTTATTGTAAATTCTGGTGAAGAGATATTTAAGAAATAGGTGAATGTTTTGCTGAATTCTGGGGAGAATGCTGAAAATCAGATGGGTGGATAGAGTTAGTAATCAGGAAGTTCTAAGCAGGACTGACCAAGAGGTAGAATAAGAGGCCACATTTTGAGACATCAGGATAAGTTTGTGGGGTAAGAACAGAAGAGGGAGGTCAAGGCTAAGAAGATTAGGGAGGATGTGGTAGCTATGTAGAAATGAAAAGGTTTGCGTCAGTTTAGATGGATGGTTGCATGAGACTGACAACAGCAGCAGATTAGGTTACAAGAATCTCGACAGGATCAAAACGTGCAATATCTGTTACTCATTGAAACCCTAAAATTAGGCACTTAAGAATGATTTTTAGTAAGTTGTAGGTCAACACAAGTAGATGAAGTTTGCATGGAAGTTAACCACATAGCCAAGAAAATAGTGACTGTGGTTTTGATTCATTGCCCAGTCTACATTTTATATTCAGCCTCATCTGTTTTCTTTAAAAAAAATTGCTGTGCTATACTTCAGGAAGTAGTAGTGCAAATGTAAGTTGTATGAATAGGGTTTTTGTCCACGAAAGGTTCAATAATTTCTGAAAAGATTAAGTAAACACTAAGCAGATACGTTCGATACATTTATATTCGTCATGCACACACATTTAATTCGGGTTACTTGTAAAAATCCACGTTCAGCGTTCACATTAGTTTGGTCTACGGTCTAAGCTAAGTGACGAAACTTTCTGATTATGCAGCGATTCTCAAAATTAAAATGTTCTTTACGTCCGAAAGCACTCTTAGTAAAATTACAACTTTTCAGGAAAATGTTTCATTTTTCCGATGTATAAATTAGCTAACAGTATCATTGAACAATTCAGGTCGTCATTTGCGAAAGTTTATATTAAAGATTCATATTAAATTGTTCTATGATCGCATGACGTCAATTATATAATTTTAATGGCCGTAAATGGATATTGAACTTGATTAGACGTAACACGTTAACACTTAATGAGTGGCAAATTATTACCGGTTACGTCTATCGAGTGTGTGGCAGGTTTTTCCCACTTTTTTGTTAGATTGACCTCTGATAACGTAGTATGAAGTAAGTTTTCTTATCGACATGCATACTTGGTAACAGCCACTGGCAGTGACAAATTCATGTTAAGCGTTCATAACGCACGTTCGACGGAATTAGTCGTAGAGTTCTTGTAGCTGTTGTTTCCGCCGCGCGCGACTCGCTAGTCACTTGCTCTTACTGTCGGGGCAGAAATGCCGCAGAGGGACAACCTCGCCCCTGGAGGACACGGCCGTGTCCACGGCGCTGCGGAAGGATGCCTGCCGCCACTGCGGAGGCGCCGAAGAACTCTCAGGATGACACGACTCCGAGCGCCATCTCTGCTGCATTAATTGCTGGTTCCTACAAACAAAGGGCCGTTAAGGAGCGCTGCAAATGGTTTGGTAGTAAGTGAAAAAATACTACAATATCACGGTTAACGGCGTCAACCGAAACGTGACGATTTCTTTGAAAATCGGTTAATTTTATCGGTCAATTATTTTATAGTGTTTTCCCCGACAAATTCCCTCGCAGGATGTAAGCGGTGGGGGTGGAAATGAGTCATATGAAAATAACAAGGAATTTATCGACTTTGGTGTCTAAACCGATGTAAAGGGGGTCGCTGTGTTACATTATGGCCTTTAATATGCGATTTAAGTAAAAATTTATCCCATAACTGGGGAAAATTTGTATTCTTTTAGGGTACAAAATAGTTTTAGTCCTACTCCTGTACCGGGAGTATTTCTGACTCTATCGAGATACTGGGAGTATATTTGAGGTTCATACTGTGACGTTTTCGATGCCGGTTTAGTCATGTGTTGACCACGAATTAGATAATGTACCGGGATAATACGAATAAATACGCGGGCAACGCCGGGTCCCCAGATGTAGACTACATGAATGATTCTGAAAAAGGAAACTCCCCCTTAATAGTATAAGAAGGGAATTAAAAAGCGGGCGATGTGGAAGGTAGTGTAAGGTAGCCAATATGTGACTAGGGCCCCGATCTATAGTTTATGAATCCTACCCGGTGGTTCACCTAAAGGAGATGCAGGGAAACCCTAAAAACCTGCAACAGATAGGTCGGGCTATTGAATAATATTTCCAAATTTGGGAGTTCTTGTGAGTTCGCAGTTTTCTCTTCACCGTGTTTCCGCCAGATTTTGGAGGCAGTTGGTCGGCTGATCCAATGGTGTCAGCAGACATCTCTTACCGAATGCCCAAGGCCATCGACCTCAGTGCATACACCTCCAAAAAGAGATGGTGTCTCGGCCTGTGAGAACCTTGAAATTAAAAAGACAACGAGGTATCTTTAAAGGTGGAGAAATACCTGCGAGAATTATGAAGGTGATTGCTTTGTCGTCCCATTGAGGCAATAGGTCACAATAAAAAACGAGAAGTACGTAAAGTATCCCTAAAAAATAATATTCGAGAGAAGCTAATAGTTTTTGGGGAGGGGAGGGGGCGGTTAACAAGCTACATGAGGGTAAAACAGGCAACTCCCCTTTAATAGCATATGACAGGGGTAATACATGTCAAACACCCGGTGTGAATTGGGTTTTTCCCCACGTCCCGAGAAATTTGTCGATATGCGTGGTGAAGAGAATGGCGTTTTCCCCCTAAACCGTCGGTGAGAGGTGGGGGGACGGCTAGAGGACAGACAATAGTTTTTATTGGACAATATCGAGCCCCGCCACCGACGGAATACGAAATAAGGCAGCGGGGAAAAATGATTAAAAACCCCAACAGAAACGAATTTTGGACATGATGGAGATGAGGAGTTGGACATTAAGTACGTGGAGGTTTTTATGCTTTGAACATTAAGGAGATGATGGTTTGATGATTAAGTACATGGCGGTTAAGATTGGGCCGTTAAAGATTGGAAATTGTCCTGGCCACGGTCATTAACAAGGGTAGTAATGCGTGATCCAGTCCGGAGCAACGAGGAAACGGCAGATGGAAGTTCCAGGCAAGCTGTGACAACATGGTAAATACCACCGTTTGTAACCTTTTGCTGATTTCCTAGTACTACCAGTTCCGAGTAGGATTAGTATTAAGTATTCTGCTCTATGAGAAGACCCATTTAAACGACCCTTAGTGCAGAGATGTTGGATTTAGCTATTATTGTTGCGAATCGGTTTTGCTGTAGGTGACGGAGCATTGTCATGAAGAAAAATGTTAATATATATATACTTACATATTTATGTCCTTTTAAGGATAGGATCATTAAGAAAAGTATTAAGTTAAAAATTATATAATGATACACTTTTCAGATTGATCACAATGAATTATTGGACAATATATATATATATATATATATATATATATATAGTGTTTATCATTAAAAAACTGCCGGCTTATAACTTTAAAGTGTGCAAATTGTAGCATGTATTTAAAGCTGTTAAATATAGAGTAAATGGAATTTCATTCTTATAATACTATCATTTCAAACTCAGAATCCACCAATATTATGTTTCAACTTCGACATTATTATTGATAGTAAACTTTTGTTTTCTTTATTTTGTTGAAAGTAATATTATTGTGATTAATAATTACTTACACTTTCCTATAATTAATATTTACAACACATACTCTTAGCATACATATAATTAAGTATATTAAGAAGTAAATGCACAAAAATCGAAACTGACTAGAAAACAGAGTTTAATGGAGTCGGTCAGAGGTTTCTGTTGACGCAGAGAATAAATCAGAAGGGGCGAATCCCGCAATTGATTAAACTTGTGTTGCCTTTCCGTAATTCTATATTTCATACCTTGGCGTCACTGAGAACAAAACGCAGTTTTCTTTATCACTATCACCGATTGTTTCTTTGTCCGAAGATTGCTGGCACTGGATGTTATCACTTCCATTTTCAGCGAATCTGCTTCTCTTGACGCTGCACTCGCAAGGGTTGCAGTGTTGTCCGTATGTAGACCCTTGACAAAAAAAAGAAAAATGTATTAATAACCGCTTAACTTTGTCGTAGACAAAAAATTGAATTTTAATCTCAAATATCTTTACTATTATAGCACTTTCAAATTGCAGTAATATGACAAATTAGTTTATTTTTCCATATTTTCATTTTTTAATACCGTGCAGTACAATTTTTCTAGGATGCTCCTTCCGGAAAAGAACTTTTATTCTTCAGAAAAAGGAACAGGCTGGATTAATGTTCCGTTGACGTCAATCGTGCAGAGGACTGTTTAATGTGTTGTGAAAAATAAAAGCGGATTTTAAGAGAAAAAAACACATTATATTCAGTAGAATTATAAAAAGTATATTCAAAGTATGTTCCATTGCTTTTTATACATTTTACCTATCTTTCGGGCAATTTGTGAATACAACGCCAGTAGAAATCTTCCTCTTTTGCCGCGAACCATTCATCGAGCCATTTTTTAACATCTTCATACGAACCAAAGCGCTGCTCAGCAAGTGCAAACAAGTGATAATCGGAAGGAGTCAAGTCGGGCGAGTAAGCCGCATGAGGTAGAACTTCCCAGCTGAGTGCTTCCAATGTGTCGCGAACCGGTTTTGCTGTATGTGACGGAGCATTGTCATGAAGAAAAAATGTTAATATATTCTTTTGTGCGCAATTTCAATACACACAGAACAAATTTTAACAAGTGACTGTTATAAAAACAATTATAATGCTATTTATAAACTTCCGTATTCCAGTTAACATTTAAACAGTAGTGTTAATTGGAGAGAGATCTCTAGTTGTCTCAAAATACAAAGCGCTTTCGTCGTCTGACCATTGGGTTGTACTGGAAGTAGGCTGGAACTCACTTCATCACGAACCATTGTCACCGAAGGTTGTAGTGTAACGATTATTCTAAAATGTTAACAACTCATACGTAAAGATAAAGAGATTATAAGTACAGGGTGTTCTAAATATTATGTCTCTGTCTATACATCCCATTTGTAAGAATATAGAGAATGTCATTTATAATGATAGCGTTGCGTCATCTTCACTCGAAGCGACAAAGCGATGGACCTCCTCACTTTCCTCCCTCCGTCTTCTCCCTTGTCCTGTTGTCGAAGCGACAAAGCGATGGTCCCCTCCCCTTTCTTTAAGACAGTACTCCCTTCAGCCTTCTCCTATTGCGCATCTCATACGACTTGCTATTTCTCACGAGCTATACATAAATTTTTAATTACATAATTATTAATCATATTAAATATACTATAAATTTAAATACCTTTGAAATAACTGTAATTCTCTGTACTATTTTCACTTGTGGCAATAATAGTAAAATATTAATAATTTAAAAAGTTTAGAAATATTAAGTAAAATTGTGCAGTTGTTGTGCAACTTTTCTTGAACTCTGGCTTCTCTTAGAGGTCAATAGAATCTGATTTTATACCGATAAGCATGAAGAATTTTGGGCAGTTTAGTATGATGGCTGTTTACCAATTGAGGATGTGTAAGTCCGTCTCTGTTCGGTCGTGAGAGAGAGCTTGAAAGACCTCTTGAAAGTTCGGAGACCTTTTCTAGCTGGTCCTAAGAATGGTGCCGTGGACAACGTGTACAAAATTGGGTTGACGGCAGCGTTCAACGGTAGGACGAACACGGCTACCCAAGCGAAAACCTGCAAGCAAGGTATAAATATCAAAGAAAAGAAAAAGAACCAAGGCAAAACGTTGGCAGTTTACTACCACTTTGTGATGAAAAAAGACAAATTTGTTGGACACACTTATTAAGGGATTTTGAGAGTATTTTAAATAGTTGTAAAGGAACTCAAGTGTCTTCGAAATTGTTTGTAAGATGCAACTGTTAGTCATAACAATTCCTAAAAATAAATAGATGAATAAAGAAAAATTCTTAAAATGAAAGAGTTGTCAGGAAGTTATGGCAGGAAAAAGCAAAGCAATAGGGGAAGAATCATACAAAAAATGTAAACTGGAATTAAAGACGTATGAAATAAGAGGAGAGATAGGAAGAAGATTACATGCAAAAGAATATGGAATAACAAAAGTTGCTCAGTGCAACTTTTTTAATGGCATTGCGTATTCAGAGTTAAAATTTGGAAATAAAATTATTACAATTGAGTATGAAATCCTGTTTCATTCTATTTCGGCCAAGTGAGAACTGAGAAAATAAGATAATACGATATTCTATTTACTTTACATAAAAGTGCATAAAAACATGCATATCAACAAAACATTATCGAGTTTTTAACCGGGTTATATATTTAGTATTTCACAACCTTTCATTGGCATAATCTGGCACCGACGTCAGTTTAATAGCTGTGTTAAAGTTAATAACTATTTATGGATACAAATTTATAAATTAATTTTTATTAATTGTAATCTGTAACTGCAAATAGGTTTGAACTTTAACAGAGTTACTGTTTATCACTTGACGAGAATGGCATAGCAGACCATTGAAACGTTGTGTAATAATATATATTTAATCTTGTTGAAACTCGGATAAGGTTTAATCATAATTAACACTTTTTTCAAATTTCTAGTCATTTCTCCCTCCTATACTGTTTTTGAACGGGAATGCACAACGACTAAGGGTCTTTAAGGGAATTTTATTGGCCTTTCCCATCTTCTTTTTCAGAGAGGGACCTGCCAGACTTATCCATAGTAACTTAATGCACTAAAATTGAGGTAGTGCTTCTGACAATGTATATTTTAATGGCGTACTTTACTTTTAACAAGTGGTTAATATTTTAATTTAATTCACGTATCAATTCATTTATTTGTAGACATTCTACTTTGTACATCAGTGGCGACTGGCGTATATTTGCTCCAGTGCTAGAACACACAATTTTAAATAGATTTTCTGCCTTAATATTAACTGTGTGAAATCGTGTTTCGATTTCGAAGACTTTAAGCTTCCCACACTCGGTCTCACGCCCATGGCTATCTATGTCTGTGCTGATCACAGAAAATCTGTCTGGAACAAGAGATGCGCATGCACAGTACTCCGTTTCACCCCGTGATCTACCTGAAAGCTCAACAAACTGCCTCGTTTATTGCTCAGGAGCACATACAACAGTACCGATAAGCGTTGTTTATTCCTAAAATTAAGTTGATTTCAAATGTTTACAAAGGAAAAATACAGGGTAATAAAATGGCCAATAAATCTTTTAAAAACTCGTTATAGGTAAATGGCTAAATATAACATAACAAATGATAGAGTACGTGAAAGACAATCGCTTATTGTTTATTTGAATATGGTACTGGCCAGTTTCTTTGGAAAACCACCGACAGGGAGCCACAGACTATAGTTACTGAAAATTCTCCAATTGGACTATCGATTAGTCGTGAAACATTTAAAAGAAATCTGAAAAGATGGTCACGATCAACGTAACAAAAAATACGGTACCTAAAGGACAGAGTCTCAAAGTTTGTTTTAACAAAAATAAAAGGTACACGCCACAATCTATTAGGCAGTCCACTTCTATTCATACTCGATGCGACACAGTATATCAGTTGAGACGGTAAAAACAGTGGTGTCGCAATATTAGAGGTGGAACATAAACGCTATTGCATGAGAAAAGATCGCAAGGTGACCGTGATTGTCACTAAAGTAGCGCAATACGGCATATCCAGCGTTGTAACTCGTCTCATTCTCGTAGTGTCGTCACAATTGTGGGGATGTGGTGGAACTCAGTCTTGATGAAAGATGAAATCTCTACTATTTTCTAGCGTCAAGTTGATGCATAATTAAAAATTTCAAACTTTTAAGCAAGTAATATCGGTAGTGCCCCTGCCGGCGGTTTTCCAAAGTAGCATGTCGACGCCGCGTTCAATTAAAAGTTGACAGTTTGTCTTTCATGTATTGTATCACTTGTGACGTTATGATTAGCCATTTATCTACAAAGATTTTTTGATTTTTCATGGAATTTATATTTAGCCTATACTTTGGGTTTACAAACGTGTGTCACCGTTGGTTTCAATTTTTTCCGCTGTTAAAAATTAAACACTATTGCATATTTTGTAGACAGAATTAGCAATATGATACGGTAAGTGCCTGTGGGAGTTTTCTCGCAGGCCCTTCACCCCAGAGTAACTGCGGGGCTCACCTGATTGTCAGGAATGCCTCGAACTCTCTGTTTTTTTTAATCAAATTTCTCACAAGCCGAGACACCTTCACCTATTTTAGGAGGCATATGTACTGGGGTCGAAGACCTTGGGCTTCATACCATTTGATCAGTCGGCCAACAGCGTCCTAAAACTGGTGGAGTCATGGTTTTCTACGGTTTTCCCTGCATCTCTTTAGGTGAAACATCGGGTAGGATCCTTAAACCATAGCCCGGGGGCCCTAGTAAACCCTTGGCTACCTTGCTCTACCTTCCGCATCCCCTCTTTTCAATTGCATTCCTATGCTTTTAAAGGGGAGTTGCCTTTTTCAGGATCACCGTCTTGTAGCCTGTGATACATTTACGGGTAGATGATTTGTCGCAGAAAACGTTTTTTTATTGTTAGTAATAGTAGCGGTGACCACGTGTCACTCCAAATTCGGAATGTGTCATGCAAGATGACAGTCCGCAGTCGACTCGGTAGGCCCAGGCCCTCAATGGCCTGTAGAGCCATGGAGAAAAGAAAATAGCGGTACCGTCAGGAACGGTTATGAGATTCAGATTGTTTTTAAAGAGGTTTGACATATACCTGTGGAGGGACTGTTATGCCCCCTAGCGACAGAATCCCCAATAAGATGATTGGCAGCCAGCAAGCCGCGTCCGTGGCGACTATGAGCGTCATTCTGCGCGCCATCGTGGCTCCGTCAGACGTCTTCACGTCCTTCTGCACCGCCTGCTGTGTGGTTCGGGCCACGATGTACATCCATAAATACCCCAGAGCGATGATAGAAAAGGATGCCAGATTCAAAACTGCAAACACGTGACCCGATTTTGAACTACTGAGGGAAGGTTATCAATCATTGGGTCAAATTAAGGAGAGAAGTTGTACAGACCAGCATATGTCGAATAAATTTTTAATAATTTTACGTATTTCAATGTCTGTACGTTTAATATAAGTTTAAATATGGCCAAAAAACAGACAAAATTTGGTGAAACATAAAATATAATTTAAAAGCAAGTACATGTTTCGGTCCTGATATGGACTTTCTTCAGGTTGAACTGAATTATAATCATTTTAATTCAGTTCAACCTGAATAATGTCCATATCAGGACCGAAACATGTACTTGCTTTTAAATTATATTTTGTTTCACCAAATTTTGTCTGTTTTTGGCCTAATTTAAACTTAAATTGTTTTTTTATACCTTTCATAACTGAACGCGATGCAAAGTTGTATAATTTCATACAATAATAATATAATAAAAATCAAGTACCATATACAAATTAAATTTTATTTCTCAGGGTTTTCAATTCAAATAAACTAAACTCTTTAAGAAATAACATAATTATCTTTATACTGAAGCAGACTGGGGCTGATACATGTGAACAATGTGTAAAATAATAACTAAAATAGTATATAGCGGGATGGAACGTCAAATAGAATGCAAGTTAAGAGACGTTCATTTTGGTTTTAGGAAGAATGTAGGGACAAGAGAAGCAATATTGACTCTGCGTCAAATTTTAAAGTAATTTGTTGGTTACGAGTTCTGCGTAACACGAAATAGGTTTTGTTTGCTTATCCATAGAAATAGAAGATAAAAGAAAAAATTAATTATTAAATAATTTGCTTAAAACTGATTTCAATTTTTTTAATTGAAGTCAGCTGATTTGCATATTAGAAGCCCACAATACTCTGCTCAAAAACTGGTTACAAATTTTTAATAATCAGTATGAGTAATAGTATGTAATGGTAAAACACAACTATATTCAGAATTTTGCGGTACGAAATCTAAGCAAGTGGTCTGAGAGAAGCTGAAGAAGGTTACACCGACAAGTCGGCGCGACCTGGGGATTTCTAAAGTCTTTCAGATTTGGCGGCATCGAGTTTTCCCTAAATCATTGGTGGAGTAGGGTGAATGGCTCCTCCCGGACATGACAGATAAATGTTTTTGATTGGACAGGATCGCGCCACGCCAGCGACGGAAATTAAATAATGAAGTTGGGATAAGGTAGTAAACACCCAAAAAATTGATTTTGAAGAAGATTGAGCTTTAGGTGACTAAGGATTCAGGGAATTTATGGTGAATATTGAGCATTAGTACCCTAAGATTATGGAGTTCAAAATATTAAGCATTAAGCAGTGGTCAGATTGTACTGTCCATGGACATTTGAATAACGGGTGGAAGGCTTGCTCTGGTCATTGCATCAAGGAAGAAAACTAAGTGGGCAAGGTGCTCATTACAGCAACGAATATGTTCGGTGTGGCCGAGCGGCAGAACCGGTACATCGTTTTTATTCCAGCGGAAATTGAGAAGAAAGGGTAGTTACACTGTTTGTAACCTTTTGTCGATTTCTTAGTACTGCCAATTCCGCGTAGGATTTGTTTATGTATTCTGCTCCATGAGAAGGCCCGCTAAGACGACAACCAGAATAGATGTTATGTTCCTAGTTTATAAGATATGTAATTTGTGTAAATATTGTATATATATAGTTAATGTTGAAAAAACGGCAAGCTTTGTGAAGTAAAATTTATTAAATCATTGTACATTTCAAATTGTTAAATGCTGAGTAATGGGATTTTTCACTTTTATATAATATATCTTTATTTTAAATATTTAAATGGTAAATATCCCTCTTATGCATTTCAAGTAAATTAATCTAAATGGTTGTAATAATACCTTTTAATAAGGTTACCGATTTTTAATTTATATTATTAAATTAAGTGTTAAATTATTAAAAAATTATATTAATAATTTGTGACAATTGACACTTACAGACACAAGCAAATTAAATTAATATAAACCATTTGACACTCATACTATTGTGCGAATAAAGATTCTTGATTGAGGTAAAGTACTTACAGAGGAAAACAAATACCGAGTATTCCCAGCCGTTTGGTTTTTCTGGAGTTATGTGAAGAGCGAGACACACACCTGAACGTCCGTAGAAGTTTCTGAAAAAAAAAACCCACGAACATCCGCATTGAAAGAGAACAAATGACATCTTGAATAAATGGAATCAATAGTTTAATAACAAAATTACTGTCATTTAAAGTGATTAACAAAATGGAGTCAAGTTTTTTCATTTATTAAATAAATTGTAAAAATCTCAGTATTTGAAGCTTTGCTTGTTCCTGGGAAAGTAAATAGACCACGGGGGGAAATGTGGCATGTGTTTTGTAGAGCTTGTAAATAGCTTGCAGCTATCGTTTCGTTAACTTTGTACCTATGTGCCACACCAGGTAAATATCACAATAAAACAGTGAATGGACACGATGCAAGCAATGATTACTCTTCACCAAGGGAGAAAAAAACTCCTATTCCCGCCGCTGGTTACAGCATTCCTCATTCTGCTCGTCCACGTAATAGTTTTTAGACTTACCTAAAGTAGTCGATCCTGAAAAGTGGAAGGCCAGACAGCAGAGCTGCAACCAACCAACCTGCGGCCATCAGCAACTTTGTCTTAGTCATTTCCATTCTTCGAACTCGAAACGGAAAGATTATAACCAAGAATCGATCGAGGGTGATAACTGAAAGAGAGAAAACGTGGCTTTAAAACCAAGCATTTAAATTTAAGATAGTTAATGATGTTATTGGTTAGCCGAATTGAAGTTCCCAAAGGAAATTGAAACAGAAATATGGGTAACATTCTCTATAGCGTCATACCGTTGTGATATGGTATGATCAGGTGTTGGAAACTGGTTCTATGTTAAGGGAAAGAGGGAAGCTGCAAAATAAGAGTCCACCGATCAAGTTAAATATGTCAGACAAAGGTTTCAGCAAAAAAATCAGATAATCAGAGCTGCGTATTCGACTGTTCACAATTTGGTCATTAAAGATTGCAATTTCCAGGCTGTGCAAAAGCTACAGCGAAATGATAAACCCAGATGAGCCGAGTTCACCAATGAAAAGTTATCTTCCATTGATGTTGTTGTATTCAGTCCGTAGACTGGTCTCAGGCAACCCTGTATGACAACCAATTCTGAGCAAGTCTTTCCATTTCAATATAAATGCCACATCCTCTTTGATTTTCTTAGCGTATTCCATCCTTTCCCTCCCTCTTCTTACCCAATACACTTCCTTCTAATGCTAATTTTACAAAACCCTCATGTTTCAAAACGTGATATGTTAATCCATTTTCTTTGTCAAGGTCCTCCATATTGTCCTCTCTTCTCTTATTCTGCTTAAAATTTCCTGGTAAGTTAGCCTATCCACATCGGTCATTCTTCTATAGCACCACATTTCAAAAGCTTCTATTTTCCTTTCTGCAACTCCTACCGTCCACGATTCTCACCCATATAACGCCACGCTCTATACGAACATTTTTAGCAATGATTTCATAATATTCATACTTATATTAGCCGTAAGTAAATTATTCATTTTTGCGAAAGCCTTCCTTGCCTGTGCTATCACACTCTACCATCTCTAGTTATTATACTGCCTAAGTAGCAGAACCCTTAACTTCCTTCAAAATATCACTTCCCAATCTAACACCCTTTGCTATTGCACTATTTCCCAGACTTCACCTTGGTTTTCCCTCTATTAAGCCTCATGTGGAACCCTTTCTCCACGACCACGTTCATGCCATTTATTATGTTTCCAAGTCTGCTTCTGACTCCCCATTACCACAATATCATCAAAAAACCTTTGGCTTGCAGTACGTTTTACTTTCCATATTCCTTTTTAACTTTCTTCATCGCCTGTTGTAAATATAAGTTAAACAGCAAGGGCGACGGACTGCATCCTTGTCTTACTCCTTTCTTGATTTTTAATTTATTTTCTTGCCCTTCAATTCTGATTACTGCTGAGCGTCATCTGTAGAGGTTATGATTAAGCCTTCTTTCTCGATATTTTGTTCCTGTCACCTTCAAAATGTTAAACAGTGTGTTCCAGTTCACATTATGAAAGATTTTTTTCTAAATCTACAAATGCCATGAACGTAGGCCTGTTTATTCTTATTCTGTCATTTAAAATTAGACGCAAAGTCAATGTTGTTCCTAAAACCAAGCTGATCTATCTCATTGATGAAGACAATGGACTGTACAACCACGTTGTATTCTCAGTCGATATTATGTAAAAAGCGTTGTTTATCAAAGTCCAATGCAGAACGTGGCTGACCTCTGGAGGTGTATAATAGACGTTTGTGCTCCCGTCAAACCTGTAAAGCTGTGAAACACGCAACCAGAGCGCACGTGTGGAGACTTACTGAAACTTGACGAGATATAAAATCAAAGACCAGTTATCAGTTTAAAAGAAATCCAAGTTCTTTTAGTTGTGATTGTACCCAGTCTTGTGCACCTGGAACCTGTATACTTTCCATTCGTACCTTCCCCTGTGTTTTAGGAAGAGTAAATCTGAAATAACGTCGTTTTTTTGCCACTTAATGATTAATGAGGAATAGTTTCTAGTGACCTGTTAGAGTGAAGACGGAGAGTTCGCTAGAGAACGTGCTGATGAATCCAGCCAAGTTGCAGAGATCGCTGCTCCTCCAGTAAGAATCGTGGATGAAGTAGACGCCACGGTAGTAAGCATCGACACTTGCGATGATGAGCAGGTAAGAGCCCATGAACATATCTCCGATCGCCAGGTTCATTATCAGGAACGAATGCACCTGCGAAACATAACACTTCCAATAAGACAATTCATATTATGCGTCAAGAAAAATGTTTCCGGAGACGAGGAATCAACGTGATTCTCTCAGCTATTTTATTTTACCATGCATGTGAATATCGATACGAAATTATTAAAGTAAACGCTGCATCCAGTGGGCGCTGCGGGAGTTTACTCGCAGGCGCTTCACCCCAGAGTGACTGCGGGGCTCACCTGATCATGTCGGGAATGCCTCGCACTCTCTCTGGGTCCTTTTTATCAAAGTTCTCATATGCCGAGACACCTTCACCTATTTTAGGAGGTATATGTACCGGGGTCAAAGACCTTGGGTATATGGCAAGAGCTGTCCGCTGATCCCATTGGATCAGTCGGCCAACTGCCTCCTGAAACTGGTGGAGACACGGAGAAGGGAATGCTGCGTCCCCACAGCAGACTCGTCTCCCGTCATTCGGAAGGGTGTGAGAATAGTACCCAATGCCCGACCTACCTGATGCAGGTTTTCTAGGGTTTTTCCCTGCATCTCTTTAGGTGAAACACCGGGTAGGATCCTTAAACCATAGCCCGGGGGCCCTAGTTAACCCTTGGCTACCTTGCTCTACCTTCCGCATCCCCCCTTTTCAATTCCCTTCCTATGCTATTAAAGGGGAGTTGCCTGTTTCAGGATCACCCTCATGTAGCCTGTTACCCCCCCCCCCCCCCAAAAAAAAATTAAAGTAAACACACATAAATAACTCAGAGTTTGTGTGTAATTTGAATAAATAAGGACAATTAATGTTATAATGCAGCTGTCAACTGAAAAAAGATTCATATATAGATAATATCACAACTCTGACTAATTTGGTACTTTGAATAATAAAACAGTGTTTTTTATTACAAAAACTAGGTGAAGTAATAATGTATTTAGTTTTATAAATGAAAGTTATTCGTTACTAATCTCTTGGTAATTTTGCATATATTTTATAACGATCCCTTCCTAATTATTATTTAAAAATTTAAATATTATTACTTTCAAATTCACTTACACATTTTGAGACTTCAATTTTTGTTTAAATGCATTAACGTTTGCCAAAAACTACACAGAATATTTTTTGATAACTAAGTAAGTATTTGGGAGAGTTATATGCAAAGCAGAGGAAATATATTATGAGATGTTATATAGTATCACTGTTCCGAAAAGGTGTCGTTTCCTTTTTATTGCGTTGTATCGCGAGCGTCACTCTTACTCGAAGTAAAAAATATTGATTTGACTCTAATATTGACCATTTTAGACACACTTCCCGTGATCAATTTTCTTTATTGGTTTAAGTTTAAGCTCCTTCCTAACGGAGAAGGGAATGCTGCGGCCCATAGCAAATTCCCCTCCCGTCATGGCATGAGAATAGTACCCAGTAGATAATGATGTAACATGAAAAGTTACACTTAACAATGCAGGCCAGCTTGCGAATTGCAATTGTTGATGAACTGTCGCAACTCGGGCCAACAATGTAGTCTTGCGAGGGGCAGAGAGTCGTCATGCGGTAGTGGAAGGAGCAGGTTGTGTCGGCGGAACGACGAGAGAATGACCACGCCCTGCAGATATCATTATTTCTCATGCTCTGATTGGAATTAAAACTATTAAAATCATCTTTTGGTATTTTTTATGAAAAATACCTGGCGCCCTAAAGGAATCGAATACGGAGGAACGACGGATCCGCTACAATTAATATAGATATAAATTCTTCGTGAAGGTTTCTTTTCTTCACGTGCGTTAAAATCTCCAATTTGAATGCGGGTTGCATATACTCTTGATCTGTTTATGCTTCGATACGGCTCAACGGATTTTAATGAATATTTCATGGATTGCAACAGGAATTTAAATTTTCGTGTATGTTTCATTTCGATATCTTGAAGAGTTCAGTAGATATTTATAAATCCATTGAATTGGTGCCAAAATGTTTATTTTTATTGGCTCCGAAACGTACGATAGTGGGACCTGTTCTAAACCAACTGCGAGTTATACGGTTTGCCGTGAAGAGATCATAAATAGATGATACCGTACTTTGTATATATTCAATGAATTCAACTTTATGGAAATTCTGTACCTGTTGTTTCGTTTTCAGGGTTAAATACAAAGAACTATTTCGGCGTGAACTAAGTCGCGGGGGTTAGCTAGTATATTAACATTTTAAAGAATGATAGCTCCCCCTTAACGAGACTCCAATCTTCTCCTACTTCGCATCCCATACGTCTGCTATATCTCGTGGCTTATAAATCAATAGAAGATTAAATCCTTTGTAGAGCGTTTAAAGAATTATTTTTTATTAATGGTAATTTGTGATACTTTCGCTTTAAGGTAATTATTTAAAAGTTTACAGAGTAGTAATTATTATTTTTTCGTTTGTGCGAAATCGTCTATTAATTATTATTGTTTTAGATTGATGCCCTAATGTACAGCTTTCAGAGCTATCCCTATCTAAACGTAAATAATAATCAAGGACAGTTCACATTTAGGAAAAGGTTAGAAAATGAACTTTGATATTAAAACATATCAAAGAGCTTTTGTCACAGAAGGATGAAATTTGTTTGTCCGGGTGAATATGTAATGGAAACAAGAGATGAGTGTCGACGACAATTGTACGAACTGCGAGCAAACGTGAAAGTGAATGACATTAATTGCCCATTTCGACAGAAAATGTGTTGTCTCATTCAAAAATAATGTTACACTCGTAAATTTGCAAAGAACAACGCAATAGAGCAATACAGTTTTGAAATGCGTTGTCAATAGTGCAGCAACATTATTGGAAGTGCTAATTGTCAGAGTACTAACTCCTGGAATACAATATAGAATATTCGATTAACACTTCCCGTAACAATAGAACATCCATTTCAGTTCAAAATGTACTTATTTACCCATTCAATTACAACAATCTCCGCACCAATTTCTCTGGGTCCGCAGAAAAATTCAACACATTTATAAACTGGTATTTTGTGACGTAAGCCAACCTTTAAAAAAGATTAATACGTTTACTAATAGTTTAAAATTAAACATAAATATGCTGTTTAATTGTTATATTCAAAGTTATCGTAAATATTGAAGAATATTTACTTCTGTATACAAGTTTACAAAGGGAAAAGTTTAGGATTACAGCTCAAAAAAGGTTGTATATGTCCAAAATCAAAATATAGCATGTGAAATTTGATAATCAATAAATTTATTCATATCACGCGAGAAGCTGAATCATGCAGGCAAGCATTTAATATTGCCGCATCTGGAAATTCCATTTTGACACAGTGTGACGTGTATATATTTTTTGTATATATTATTTTATTTATCTAAATTAATTTACTATATTATGCATTCTGTAAGACGTTTCCATAGAGAAAATATCCTGAGATGTTCGCAAGACACCTTTTCGATGTAAACAAGGCAAAAAAACACAGTCATAAACTTTAAGCCTGACAGGTGCCTGAGAAATATCAGTCTATGTTTGAAAGAATTTTGTGACTCGGCGAAAAACCCAGGTCAGCCAAGGTCAGAAAGGTGGTTGACCCAAAAGATGGCTCTTGGAAGACCAATCAGGTGAGATCGAGAAGGGAGAGGACCTCGGACGGACATTCTGAAAAGAGTCGGAGGTGAGAGGTCAGAGAGGAGATAGCGAAATGGAACGTCGGAATGGCTGGCTTCAAGGAGTCAGAGAGGTGAGGCGATTTGGCTACAAGTATCACGAGCAAACGAAAGTGGAGACATGTTTCCTGAACCACATATCAGAGGCCTGCCTGATTCACATGCCGGAAGCTGCCTTTGCGTTGAATCCAGGATTGCCGGTCAACCAGGAAACTTGGGAAGGATGAATGAAAACTAAGAAAAGAATCTGCTATGCGCATGTCATGCAGTCTTGTGTAAAGTACGTTAAATTTACTTAAGTCTTTTGCTACTTTATTTCTTTGGTTGGGGTTCAGCTGGGCAAATAAAATTCATTAAAATTAATTAATTTTTAAATATTGTATTTTGTTGAATCTTTTACATTTTTTAATAATAACTCTGTTTTAAATGTCAAAGTTGAGATTTATTGGAGCACACACATATAAATATAGACTCTAAATTCTTTAATGTATTTATAAATTAGAAAATTTTTAAAAACCACGTCACAACAGTAAACCTAAGCTTAAGGGAAAACACATTTATGCCTACGTTTAGTTTTAGTGATTATCAGAGGTGTAAATTAAGTTGAATTTATTTCAATCGAACTTAGTTTATGTGTCTCTTAGGTCCAGTTTGACTACTTGATGGGTAAATTAACCCCTAACTCCTTCAGACGTGTGGTTCGGGCGTATCTTTTATTGTCTTATGGTACCAAAGCTAATTATTACCATCTTAAAACACAGAACGTAATTTTGTCTTTCTTAAGAAACACTTTTAGATTACCGGTGGAATGTTTTACATTCTTTAATGTATCGGGATTATTTTTGTGCTCTTATAAAGTGTTAACAGAATTTTTATTCAGTTAGTTTATTGAAAATATTTTTAGCCCTGCAATTTTTTTTAGTCTCTCGAGAAACTGAGAGAATATTTGAGGTTCATATTGTGACGCTTTCGGTGCCCGTTTAACCATGTGTTGCCGAAGAATTAAATAATGTACCGGAGTAATATAAATAAGTACCCGGGAAACCTTGGGTCCTCAACAAGTTGTTCAATAAAATTAATCTACCTGCATCAATGAGAACAATAAAGGTCTAATGACACAATTCCAGTTCACTTCTTAAAATAGCCGAGTCGTATAGGATAAAATATGTCAACTTTCCTTTCGAAACTACTTAACATGTCAGTGTAACGTAATATTGAAAACACTCTGCAGTGATTCGCTTTTAAAATAACTATGTTGATGAATAATTTAGGCTTAGTGTGGAGAGATGTAAGTACCTGGTTGCTGTGTTTAAATCGCAACCTCCAGGCTATGACGAGTACGTTGCCCAGCGTCGCGATCACGCCGAGGACCCACACGCAAACCCTGAGCACCAGGTTGGACATCAGATCTTCACAGGAAGAGAATTCGTCAGGTGGAGGAAGGCAGACCTGAACGTGGCGCGCCAAGCAGCAGAAACGAAACTCGTCACTCACTCTGCAGTAATAAAAAATAGATGCACAGAAATAATTAACTAATAGTGGGAGGAATTGAAAATGGTGTCAATAAAATTAATTAAAATCAAGTAATAGGAAGACTTATTTTACATTTACATACAGCTGGAGAGAAATAGCTAGCCGCGTTAAAATATGATGCGCAGTGCTTCAGTGACTTGATGTTGTAGTGTTGATAGGCTGTAGGCAACTTCAACACTAGGCTTTGTACGGCAACTTAGTAGTATAAAAATATTCTGAAAACCTAAACATTAGGAAAATATCATCCGTAAAAATTAAGAGATGATAAGTTCAGAGTGTGATTAAAATACCTTGACGCTGTTTGTATATCCCCTAATTAAGGACATAATGAATGTTTTAAGAATGGCAGTAACGTTACGCCAGCCTTCAAACTTGTTCTTCTGCGTGTGTTATACGACTTGTTATTTCTCACAACCTGTACATACACACGATGTTCATATCTTCATTAGGAAGAAATTCAATTCATTTCTTCACATTATTTTATTAGTTTTTTATAGTCCTTATAAAACCATGGTAATGCGTATATGTATATATTCCATTATTCTAAATATTACAGGTTTGTCTTCTTAACAGCATACTAAGTTTCAGAACTATCTTTGCTCATAATCTATTTTAATGGCGAAGGCACTCATTCGCTTTTTAATTTGTTTTATACCACTTATTCAATGCCGTCCTACTTTTCAGTAATTAAAATTTTATTTTCAATTTCTTCCCGGCGTAGTTTATACCGCACTAGAATTTTCTGTTTAAATGAGCTTTTTACTGTCCCCGTTCTTCAGGCCGGTGCCATTACTAGAACCACACCTTAATAAAATATTTAATTTATTATAATCATTGAACTGTTTATATTAGCGTTTCATTCGACATTATTTATGCTTAGTTGTATACTTTATATGCGAAGGGGAAATAGTCATTTTTAAGACATGACAACTATACAATAATGTTTCGATGACGAAATTATGTTATGATAACTCAGAATACTTGGGAATATATGCACTTATTCACAGTTACCTAAATGTAACATGTAAAATACATGTCTTTCAGTTTCAATAAAGACGGTTAAGAAAGACTTTCCTGTTGGTTTCAGTAACAATAGAACATATTGTCTGTTATTGAAACAACAGGTGTTTCTTTTAAAGACACTGATTTGTCTCCAATACAATTGAATTGGAAAATAACATCATTCCGAGTTAGAAATTTAATCGGTGAACATGTAGTTGCCTTAAATTCACCTAAAACTATTCAAGCGTCGGAACGATCGTTGAATGAAAGATAAATTGTTAGGATTTCAGAAATAGTGCACTGGAATATCAACGTTCACTTACAGACTACTTTATTTAGCGTTTCCGTACATATATTTTAAACAAATACTAGAAGAAAATGGAAATTTCAATTGCGAAAACCGCACTATTCTTCGTTTGTAATTGACTACGGGAGGAGATATTTACTTTCATGGTTAATCGGAATCGAAGAAATCCTCCAAACCAAGAGTGTAGTGCGTGTTGCATTTAGGAAAGCGCGCTTATTTCTTGCGGCGTGGAGTGTAATTATACAGTATTTGCATAAATGTATCATTTATTCTTTAAATAATTCTTTAATCGGAAAGTTTTCATTGCTATCTTATGTGATGGTATCCTATATATATATCATAATTTATAGTAAATAAAATTTGTTATAGTTCTTACAGTTTTGTTAGAGACGAAACGCTCCTGAAGACATTACTTCCAATTAATTTGATGTGATTGTCACTCAGGTCCCTGCAAAGGAATGAATCTCATAAATTACAGTGATTGATTATAAACAATGAGCAAATCAAAGACGTGATTGATTTTTAACTGGTCTTCGATTTTATTATAACTGTCTTTCAATATTTTATTCTAAGTTAGTATTTGAACTAGATAGGTATTTAAGTGCAACAAAAGAAACTACAGTCGCCTAGAAAAATATTTTTGGTATTAAATGTATGAATATGTAATGTAACTAAAATATAAACATTGAAATTTGAATAAGTTTTCTTCACTTACAAGGTCTGTAGTTTGGGCATTCCATTCAATGTACCGTCGACCAAGTATGTGATCTGGTTACAAGACAAGTCCCTGGAAGAATAGCATTTTGGGACAAACTTATGGTAAATACATATGAAGAATTATATATCAGACTTATACACGAAATTTTGAATTTTTTTAAACATGAAGTAGACGTTTCAACCATCCATTGTGGTCCTTGTCAATAAACTAAATCAACAAAAGATATGAACACTAAGAGCATAGCCAAAAGATAAAATTAACCAAGACAATTTAATAAACCATCTTATAATTTATTTTCTTGCAAAGTGTCATGTTTTATATTGACAATAATTTTGTAGGTTTTAATACACAACATGTATGAAATTAATATTTTATTAAAATTCACTTCCTTATATAAAAATTGTATTATCAAAATTAAAATAATGATTTAGTTCCAAACAGTGTTTAGTAATTGGAGAGTGCTTATATAAAGGAAATTTTAAATCGGCATTATTTTCCTTAATTCTAATTGATGGAGATTTCTAAGACTGACCAATAAAGAAAAACGGCGTTCCAAATTCTATTTCTAATAATTATATTGGTTTAACCTTTTCTTTTATCATTTGTCTACCAGATTAAAAAGGTTATTGAAGAAGTATAATATTTCGGTAATCTACAAATCTGTCACTTATCAATCTTTATTTATTAAAAAATAAAGCTTTACCTAGTACTATTGACTGTCATAATGTTGTTTATAAAATTTCATTTAATTAAATGAACAATTTTTATGAATATATTTATAGTTTTTTATAACCAGGAAAGAGTCATAATTACACTGAACGATATTATTTCCAGAAAATTACTTTTAAATTCACTGTATTCATATTTCATGTCGTTTTAGGGTTTCTTAATTTTGGAGACAAATCTCTTTTTAATCACATGAAATAGTACTGAATTTTTAATTGCAGTAATTTATTACACGAACTATAGGAATAAAATTAATAGTTTGTTTCGCTACTAATTATACATTTGACAACGTATTTGGTACCGACGCTTCCATCTTGGGTGTATATTTTCATTATTAATTAAAGAGTTGCTATTAGCAACCTTACATTTCTTTCGTTTGTCCAGTTTGTTTGCTTGTTTTAGCACTGCGGAGCTCTCCTACGAAGAGCTGTTGTTTGCGAAGTGAGGTAAGCCACGCATGACAACCATGCATTATTTCCGCTAACGTTCCAAAATACAGCCACCAGCGATTGCACATGCTTCTATTCTCTTGTAAAACTTTAGCTCCTCTGTCAACTAGCTGCAAATAGCTAAAACGAACTTGAAGTTTCACTCGTGAATGATTCGAAAATCACGCTTCATTCTTATTTGGTTTCAGGCCATGCATTTAAGTATTGACAGATAACTGGAAATGAATACAACAGTACTAAGATATCAGATTTAATTGACGCACTAATAATCATTTAAAAGAACTAAATTAACCACATAAAAGGGAGGAATAGTAACAAGGAAACTGTACGAAGCGACACAAGAGATCAATATCATTAGAAGATTCATAGAAAGTGTCCAAAAAACTCGAGGAACTGTTCCGAGAACTGAATGAGAAGGAACGATACCAATTTACTAATAATAATTGATTAAAGTTTTAAAAATAATATTCCACTTTATTGCGTAAATTTCAAATAATAACAAAACTAAACCAAAAAGCTGGAGGCTAAAAATTAACTTGGATTAAGATGGGGTCCAAGGAATGAGTAAGCAGAATGATATATTTAAATCGACTGTGTCCTCATAAACATGTCTAACATTAACTATTTAAACACAATTTTGCTGAAAATATAGCCACGGAGACCAAAGTAAAACGGGAAGACTGAAATATAAATATTATTTCTTGAAACGTTATATATGCATAAGAATTGTGGAGTAACTGAAATCTGGGAAGATATGGCATCTGATTGGGGACACGTGTGAACATTTATGTAAATAGGATAAAAACGAAAATTAATGAAATTTCGCATGAAGTATTTAAAGGTAAGATACATTGCTACTCTCTTAAATGAAGTTATAATGTGCAACTTGCTACTTCCCTTTCCCGGATAACATCCACAGAAAATAATTTGGGTTAGGCATCTTTTGATGAATAATTTGTTAAAATTATGAAATCTCAGGGAAGTATAATTTAGCGGAACGTTTCATAAAGACAAACTGAGAATGATTTTAAAGGAGACAACAATTAAATTATCTCAACTACAACGGGCAATTGGTATACAAGTATAGTCGAATCTCGTGAATATTATTGATTCGATCAATCTTTCACTCATACAATCACTCATAACCTATTTGGAGAAACAGAGTCAATGTCCAATATAAAATAATTCTTCGTAGCGTGATATGACGTTATATTTCGTACTTTCTTGCGTCGTCACTCTAACACTCCTCGGCGATTAACGATGACACCGTCGAACCTATCGACACCGCGCCAAGCTTGATTAATTGATTATTTTTGCTCAGTACTCTTCTTAAATTTATAACACTATGTAGAGGTCGAGCCGACCTCCTGTGGTGTAGTGGCTAGCGTTGCTGCCACACAACCCAGGGGTCCCGAGTTCGAATCTTGGCATGGGATTGGAGGTTTGTGTAGTCATGGTCACGGAGACTGGGGTTAAGACTGATGGAAAGTCGATACGCTGACCACGTATCACTCCATATTCGAAATGCGTCGTGTAAGATGACAGTCCGCAGTCGTCTTGGTATGTCAAGGCCCTTAATGGGCTACAGAGCCAACGAAGAAGAATTTAGAGTTCGAAAACGCCTCCAGTCTCCTCCATTTGTAACAGACCACTCTAACAGTTTTCCGAAGGTCTAACAATGAATCCTAAAACAAACATTTTTCCCCCTCTCACAACTTGCCAACCTCCGCATTTAGTTTGGCTATTGGGGGACGTTAGTCCAGCAGTTATTGTAATTAAAATTAACGTGAAATATCCTAGAATGGAGTTCGAGCAATAAAGTAGGAAGGAAGAAAAAATAGTGTGCAGATGACCTTCCTGCAGAATAAATCCTTCCTGGTTGCTTTATGAGTTGAAAAACAACAATTCTTTTATATATATTTATAAAAAATAATTCTTTAATTTTAAAAAAGTATTATATTTTTTTGGGGAGACTGAGTGTGAGAAAGCAAATATATCATTATGTAAAATGAACTAAATTTCATTGTAGCAGAAAATAATTTAAATTATTATGTATCGCTCACTGCTGCTCGGACGCAGTTTTGCAATTCATTGGGAGAATATACAGTAGTAAAATTATTTCTCTGCTATTTTTTTTTAAAAAAGATATTATAAATTTAATTAAAAAATGAAATTAGTTTTATAATTTCAAAATATTTATAGTTTTAATATACTTTTTGTTAAAAACAATCATAATTCAGGGATTTGTATTACCCAGTCAGGCAGAAATTTATTTAATCACAAAAAACTCTTTAAAGAGTTCCGACGGTTTAAAGCAATATCTTTGCTGTGGCTTGCTCACTTAGAAGACAGCGAGGCTGATCTTTTTCATCTGCTTCTATAAGCGTAATGTTATAGAATAGTACTCACAATGCCGACAAGTTCCTCAAGCCAATGAAAGCTCCGACCGAAACGTTGCTGATTAGTTGATTCTTCAAATCTCTGAAAATAAAGTGATTTTAATGTAATTTATGACATTTTCAGTCAAGACACTAGCGTGACACTACAAATGTATAAAAATTAAACTGTGATTAAAATACATATTGTTAATGACGAGGCATTGTGTGCCTAATAAACATAATTAAGCTAATAAGATGAATATGATACAAGGTCAAAAGCTACTTAAAATGTTCTAAATACAATAAAGACGTTTTCTGGGTTTGTCCTGGTTAGTTATTATAATAGTTATTTAAAAAAATAAGGTTAATCAAATAAGAAAAAATAAATTATTTTACTGACTTTATATAATAACAAGATATTTTACAACCTATTAATAGACATATTATATAATTAAAAAATTTATTAATACTTTTTATTTCATAGCGCTACATTTTGGCCTGTCCCAAAAAATTTATTACATAAAGATATAATAGGATCACACATTGCAGAGGTTACAAACAAGTACTGAAACATATGACTATTAGTTAATTTTTATTGATAAAAGATGTATGTTAAGAAGTCTTTAAGTATATCTTATAAGTAAACTTAAAAGTTTGAACTTATTTTAAATTTTTAAATCCATTTAATTACATTACAATTATAACAGTAACTATAACTGTTATCATAAAAATTCATATTACTTAAAATGTGTGCTAATAAAGCTTGGACTTTTTAAATTACAACATAGTTTTCTGACTTTAAAATTTACAATAAATAAAAAGACGGCCAAAAAATCAGAATATAAATTTATCATTATTTATTCGAAAGCGACGTTTCGTCTCAATTTTGAGACGTCCTCAGGCGTACTACAAACATAATATTTACAAGAAATTAAATGTGGTATTACTTTTGGATCTAAGCAGTATAATAAATTTTATCATTATAATATCATTTATAAAAGTGAATTAGTCATCGAATACGTAATTGAACTTTTCTCTTATGTAAGTAAGAAAACCAGGTATTAGGACCACATATTTGTCCATAACAACCTCAAGATAAAACACCAGAGACTTAAAGTCAGATCAACTCCATTTATTCTAATTATTTTATAACGCTTAAACTTTATACGTACAGAGTTCTCAGTGCAGATAGTCCATAGAATGCCATTGGTTCCAAGACTTGGATTCTATTGCCTTGCAGATGCCTGTAAAAAAGTTTATAGCTTCACAAATCATGAATAGAGAATGGATGATTATTATATTTTCACTGTAATATGAATTTTGATACATTGTAATTGTAATTAAAGACATAGTACTCAGGGATTCGAAATCAATCTAAAGCTTAAATATTGATGATTGCAGAAATAATACAAGTAGGAAACGAAATTCATTGGATGGAAAATACATATTTTAGCCGAAGGGTAAAAGATAACGTTGTCGAACTTGGCAGTGTTCAAGTGTCAGCAAAGTGCAGAGTTATACAAGCATGAACCTAACAGGGAAGACAGCTATATCAGCTTTTCCACCCGAATGGTCTGATAAATTTATCGTGAGGCTATGAACGGACTAGGGTGAGGGGCAGGGGACAACCGGGGGTCAATCGACAGGGATATACTAATTTCATTTTAGGATACGTCTGTGTTAATATTGGAGGGGAGGAATGAATAAATTATTTATTGCATGGTTACAATTTATTATTTATTTATTCTTGCATATATTAGGAAATTCTGATGGTAGACAAATGCAACCTATACACATGTTTACAGGTATATGCTGTGCTCTACAAGTGATTAACATTGTCTTGTGTACATTTTAAATAAATTAATAACTTAGTTTGGTGTCATTAATTAAAGCGTTTTAGAATAATCCAGAGTTATTTTGGTAAAATTTGTATATTACAAATTTTTGGTCACGTCAACGTGAAGCATCACGTTCATTCAATAACTTGTTAAATTTTAAATTAGAATTACATTTTATAAATAGGTCGGCTACTTTGAGAAGTGACTGAAAAATAGTATTTTCCTTACAACGTGCTGAGACTCGAGAGACCGAAGAAAGTTCCATTACAGATGACAGTCAGGAAGTTGTCGCGCAGGTTGAGGCTGTGAAGGCGCCACAGGGTTCGGAACATCAACGGTGGTAACTCGGCGAGGCTGTTGTTACTCAAATCTCTGTCGGCAAAACCTAACTACATTAATTAATTACTCTGCTGATGTTAAAGAAGTATTGGCTGGAAGGTAGGAAACAATAAGAAGAAACATAGAAAACAATTAGTCGTTCTTCAAAGCAGAGATAAATATTGGGGACAGTGATGTTTCATTAGCAATATCACAAGAAACATTAGAAAATGTTCTACTTACAGGTACAGAAGTCTGTCAAGTTTCAGGAAAGAGTCAGTATCAAGGCTGTTGTTCAGAAAGTTATTCGCCATGTTACTGAAAGAAAATCATAATAACTATTGTGAAATGTAACTGATATTGTAATTTCGTATAAGTCGCTAATGACTTTTTTGTTTATGCGACTATAAATAAATTAATAAAAAATATTATTGTTAGTAGTGAAATAAAAAGGATGATTATAGACATATTAAATTACAGTTTTTCGACGATAATTTTGTAAAATATATTTTTGACAAATTACAAGAATTAATAATGACCTTTCTATAAATTATGAACTTTCCAACATTACAGAATGCTCCTGAAGTATATGCCACAAATTGTTTATGTTTCCTAACCTGTCGTATCAGAATTATACACAAGAAATAGAAAGTTAAAAAAGTCTTTATTCAGTCTTCAAAAAAAGGCAGTCATGTATTTATTCCTTTAGGAGTTTTCCACATAGATTGTTTTCAGTTACAAGTATTTTTATTATTTATTTATTTATCCAACATTATCCAAGAAAAAATTGGAAAGTTGTAATATCAATAAATATTTTAATAATAACAAAATGGAATCATATATAAGTTAATATTTTGTACATTATTTTAATACATCGTATGTTGTTATGGAATTCAATCCTAAGACTGGCCTCATGCAACTCTCTTTGCTAACCTATTCTGTGCAAAGCCTTTCATTTCTACATAACTACCACATCTTCCCTAATATGCTTAGCGTATTCCATCATAGACCTCCCTCTTCTGTTCTTACCCCACACTCTTTCCTCTAATGCTAATTTTACAAGACCCTCATGATCGAAATGTGGCCTACTAATTTATACCAGCTTGGTCAAAATCTTCCATATTGCTCTCTGTTCTTTCATTCTGCTTAGAACGTCCTGATTAGTTACTCTATCCACCCATCTGATTTTCAGAACTCTTCTATAGCACCACGTTTCAAAAGCTTTTATTCTGTTCCTTTCTGCAACTCCTATCGTCCACGTCTCGAAACCATAAAACGTCACACTCAGTACGAATATTTTTTATAATGTTTTCCTAATATTAATAGTTATATTGACCGTAAGTAAATTTCTCTTTTTTGCGAAAGCCTTACTTGCCCCTGCTATCCTACTCTTTACGTCTACTAATTCTATCATCCGTAGTTATATAGAGGTTATGGATAACTGTTCTATCTCGATATTTTATTTGTGTCTTCTTCAAAATCCTTAGTAGTGTGTTCCAGTTCACATTATCAAAGGTTTTTTTCTAATTCTAGAATGCCATGAAGGTAGGCTTGCTTTATCTTATTCTGTCTTCTAAAATTAGAGACAGAGCCAATATTGCTTCTCCTGTTCGTACATTCTTCCTAAAACCAAACTGATGTTCTCCTAACTCTCATTCTATTTGACGTTCCATCCTCCTATATAATTTTTTTCACGCATAGGATACCAAATTAATTGTCTTGTGCTGTTGCATTATCTGCCCCAGTCCTCTTCGGTATGATCATGATTATGTTTCGTAGGTTTCACAAAGTATCCTGAACTGGCATGATATTACTTCTACGCTCTATGATCTCATTTACTCCGCTGGAATGTTATCAATTCCTGGCGATTTTCCCATTGCTGGGGTCTGTTAGCGCCCTGACAAACTGCGACCTTAAAATTTTGCCCCAACTCTTCATCATCTACCCCTTCTTCTTCTATTACTGACTGATCTAGTTTTCCACCGTAATACAACTCCTTTACAAATTTCTTCCGTCTCTTTTCTTTATCTTGAATTGGCTTCCAATTTTCTCTTCTGATAGCCTTCCCAATATGTTTCCTCTCTCCAAATGTTTCTTTGATTTTCCTGTAAGCTGCGTCTATTTTCTGTTTCACCATCAAATCTTTAATCTCGGAGTCAAGGTTCTTTGGCTGCTTTTCACTTCCTATCTATCTCATTCTTCATTCGACTCAAATGCTCTTCAATACTTTAATATTTTTCGTTTCTATAATTATGCCTTTCGTCAACCATTTTTATTATTTCTTGTGTAATTTATGTTTTCCTATTGGTCAAGCTATTGTTCCTACTTTTTCGTCGACTGCTTTTTTAAAGTGCGCCAGTCTTTCTTTTATATTGTTTCTTTCTCTTTCCTCCATTAATCTACTCTTGATTCTGCTTTAAAACCTAGAAGCACCTCCTGTTGTTTCAGTTTTTCTAATTTCCATCTCTTTTTTTAATTCCTTTCTAGAATTTTTCAATTTTTAGCCTGCATTACATAATCAACAGATTATGGTCTAAGTTCACATTTTCTCCAGGGTAGGTATTGCAATCCTGCACCTGATTCCCATATCGGTGTGTCACCATCATGTGACACCTGCCCATGTCACCCGGCATCTTGCACGTGTTGAGTTTTCTTTCATGTTGTCACGACTAATTTGTGCTCCATGTAAAATTATACTAGCCTGTCTCTCGTTTCACCAAGTCTATATTCCCTAACTACATTACTTTCTGTTCGGTTTCCTATTACTGCGTTCCAATCACCCATTATCAAATTATAGTTTCCTTTGACATACTTCATTATTTATTCATAGATTTTCTCAATCTCTTCTCTCTCTCTGAGGCACTTGTGGGCATGTAAACTTGTATTACTGTCGGTGGCTGTGGTTTTGTATCTAACTTTATGGTAACTAACATTTCCTTATGTTATTCGTAATAAGGTATTCATTGCCTCAGCCTTTTATTCATTACAAGACCTATTCCTGAATTCCATTTATTGGTGTTTTGCTATCACCCCATATTCATCCGACAAAAAATCTTACTCTTCCTGCCATATAACTTCACTAATTCCTACTATATCTAACTTTAACATTATATTTTCCTTTTTAAAATCTCTAACCTACCAGACAGGTTTAAACTTCTAACATTTAACGCTCCGATTCGTAGGAAGTCACTCTATTTCTTTCTGGTGACAATGCCAATGGAGTATATTGTCATATTCATACTACATTAACATTAACAACCAGAAAAAGACAAGAATAATAATTAATTAATGACACGTTAATTTTTATGTTAAATTTAAAAAATCGCGTTTATAGTTTTTAGACACCTAAAGAATTGTGTGTGTGTGTGTTTTTAGAAAACGCGCATAGAACTCCACTATTATATTCAACATAATATTAAAATAATATAACACCGGAACAGTGAGATGTTTGTAGTCTCGCGTCATTTGTCGTTAAGACTACTTCTTCCTTGGCTCTGCAGCTCATTCAGAGCCTTGGCCTACCGGGTCGACTGCGGACTGTCATCTTACGTGACACGTTATGATTTTGGAGTGATACGTGGCCAGCAGTCTTAATCACAGTCTCCGTGACCATGTGTCACTAAGACTAGAGAACTTAAATATTATATATATATATTGCAAAACGTCGATTATAACAAATTAATATATATTGGTATAAAAAATATATAATAACAATACTTCAAAAATAAAAGTTAAAAACTAAACGGAATTACCATTTAATGCTTACGAAAGCTGTTAAAAAGATTCTATGTAAGAAGAATATTTCACCAAAAGATAATTAATACAAACAAATCATTAATATTGCACCAGTACAAGATGATAACATTTATTACAATTTATTTTTAATTATTTAAAAGGTGAGAAAAATATATTACAATTTCTGTAACTTCAGTTTCCTCTTTCCAAATTAATATAAATACTTGAGCAGTTCTAAGTTATCATTTATGGTGTATATTACTGTTGAAGACGTGCTGTAGCAATTTAGAGCGTGTTTAGATAAATAAAATATAATAGTATTTTTGTTTCGTAAATATGAAACATTAAATTATTATAATGCTTCAACAACAGTAAAAATTGTTTATTTATAGGATGCATTTAAATTGATATACGGATAATAAATTTTATATCCTGTAAATGTATATTTTAATTTCTTGAGTTGTTTGTCATGTAAAATACGTTATTACTGAATCTAATCGAAATTCTTTTATTTTTTAAATCACGATTCAAATTAGTCTTTTACAAACACTACATAGTTTAGTATCCAGTCTAACATAATTCCTAAAATGTTCTTACTTTTTACAATGAATTGGGAATGTAGTAAAATTCATTTTATTGTATTCATAACAAATTTTAAATTATAGTATAAAGACGAAAACAGTTGGTTATCGAGTAATATGAATTTGTTAAAAATAAATATGTGTCGGGTTTAGAAGATTCATAAATACTGAATTAAATTAGATAGATTAATAAATATGAAATCAGATTAATAAGTATGGATGATATTCTCTCTGTGAAACTAAACAAGGTTGTGAAAAATTACGCATGCACTCTCTCTAACAGAGAATTTTTCCTGAGGGAGAACACAGAGAAATGTAGAATTGGTCTGATTATTAAGTGAACACACGGAGGCACTTCAGAAGTGCGTCTAACTTCATTTTCCGCATCCACCCTTGTGAGTGACACAAACTTTGGCTTTTCAAGATACACACAGAGACAGCAAATTACTCCAAATGAAACTGTGCCCCAGTTGGAACGAGACGGAATAAATTGCCATATGGAATTGATAATCAAATTTTTTCTTCACACTGCAACTATTTTAGGTTTAGCAGCGTAAACTATATTTCTTATTGACTAATTATAATTGCATTCATCCATTAAAATTTCTCATCTCTCTGTGGCATAGTTCCATGTCTTTTTAGGAAAGCTAGAACTTTTTAGTTACCTAATGTCAGTTGTTTAGGAATATCTAGTTCTCCCGCACCCCCCCCTCTCTCTCTCTCTCTCTCTCTCTCTCGAAGAGAGAAACAAAATTAGACTTAATTTGCTATTAGGTACTTACAAGCGATTGATCTGGGCTTCAATTTGTTGTGGTAAAGTTGTGAGTTCCAGACCACTGCAGTTTATTTTCGTATCGAGGCATTCACATTCAGTATTATTGGAACACTGGAAGGCTGAAAACATGTAATCAATGACTTAGAACTAATTTAGAATCCAGAAAGACCTTTATGTTGTAAAGCAAAATATAAAATATATAAATTATTTTAATCTGTTTTTTATTACAAGGTAAATAAGATATATAACCAAATATTTTTATTATTGAAGGTAATATTAATCAAATATAAATAATTTTTAATTACAGACATGTCTGTTAATAGACCTTTATTTATAAATCTTACAAAATATAAAATTTTTCAATGAATTTTACTTACGGCATCCATCTTCGTCGACCCACGTTCCTTTACAGTCTATTTGTTTGTTACATCTGAGGTTCATATCAATGCATGGACCGTTTCGACACTTGAAAGTCCCTGGAGAACAGGTCCAATTACCTAAGAAATAGAAAATAATTCATAGTGTAACAGATTAAAAAATGTAAAATCCTACTCGTTTCGAATTACTAAAATGTTATTACAATTGACATTATGAGCCACGTGGAATTCCATTTCCAGAATATCACATCGAGTAAATTGGCTATTTTACACTAAATGACTGTTCTAGGTCTCGCTATAGACTATTATTGTTCATTTTTCAAACGAGAATAAATTTTTTAATCTTTTATTTACACGTGATTATATTAAACAATTTTCTGACAATTACTTTACTGTTTTAGTAATATTCATAGTTTTTTTAGTGGGATTCTGGAAAAGTTACCATAATATGGTGTAAATCTTATCAACAACTCATCAAATTAGGATCGGTTGAGTAAGAGTAAAACGGAGCCAGGAAGAGAATCGTTTTACTCCAAAAGTCGATACCGCACTAACAAACTGTAGTTAGACCCGAGATAATCTTGTCGCGCACAACAACGCTCGTCCCTCAAAGCTGAGATCCAAATTTGTAAAAACTGACGTCAATTTATGTCCGTTTTGAAATTAAAATTGCCATTATAATTAAATTTCATTCGGTTGTTTACTAGACTCAACAGATTCCTTAGGGGAAATAAAATTCCACGAGGTATCTGATCAGTAAATTAATTTGAAATGTGTAAATAACTTTATTTTCAGTACCATTTTATCTATTTCCGAGTTTTCATTTATATGATGTTGTTAAGTTTAATTTTCAAAAATTTAAATTATTATATCGAAACCTATGTTGAAGTTACAAGATAGTTCCTTCTCTCGAATATTAAAGAATATGCCGAGAAGAATTGCAATTAATAGGTAAATTTTGGGGAATTTGGCAGATTGGAAAGTGAGTATGAAATAGAAAGTGATAAATGATATTCAGACGGATTCGTTCAAACGGTAAAGTAACTGCGTTCTGTTTTCAGGTTCAATTCCCGATGCCATTAAATAGCGACGTAGCGACGTTCTCAAACAACTCTACTTTTATTTAAATTTGAGTTACAATATTAATATTAGAAAGAGTTTAAGAAAATAATGACGTAATAGAGTTTGTAATTTATGTAAACAATTATATTTTACTTCCATTTGAGAATCTGGATGTTCATATCTTATAATCTGCAGAGGAATAAGACACTAAATCTGCGAGAAATAAAATAACTCGCCTTACTGCAGTCAATTCTAACTTTGCCGTAATATAATGCATTTTTACACACCCGAAGGCGTAAGACTTCATCAATGTGTAATGCAATCAGTGAAGCAACTTCCCTGAAAATTGTGCGCTGTTCATGATGGACGAAAGAAATTTAACAAGCAGTTCTCTAGAAGTACCCTATTGCTTCGTGATCTGAGGTATGCGACGTACAGTCATGTGAAATGAAAAAATACTTGCTTTCACTTGTGTCTAAATTAGGTAAGCCCATAATAAAAAAATGTACAGTAAAATTATTCCTAATTTATACAACTAACTATACTATACTATGAAATATGTATTTATTTATTATGTTAATGACGACCTACAACGCAACAGTGTTGCCGTCCGTCTAATACATTTTGTTATAAAAAACGTGAAACCTTATATTTTCTCTGCATAAGAAAAAACGAATCACTTTTGAAAATGAAAATCGCGTGTATGAGTTTCAGCAGCTAACGTGTTTAGCTGAAGTTAAATGCTTCTTAAAGAATTACTGCCAGATCAAAGCTCATTTCGCAATGCTAATACCCGTAGTCTATTTACCCAACGCCAACTAATTAGGTTTAAAGCAGTTTCGGAATCAAACGAGACGGAATGATCTCAGGTCTTAAGGGGAAGACTCAATAGTACATTTCGATTCAACTAAATGATTGGATTACAATCTTCGGATTGCAGACAAAGAACAGTATACTGCTATTGAAAAAAGCCTTTTTGTTACACACTTCTTGCTTATTATTATTTTTGGACCCTTACAATCAAAGAGGATTAAACATAGAAGTTATATTACGTTTTTTAATTTTAATAGTACTTTTGATATTATTTGTAATTTGGGAGGTAGTTTTTAGAATAATAGAGAAACTAATCAACTTAGAGATATATTAATTACGTATAAGGGATATTAAGTCAAAGTGATGTGGTACCAACTCCATGTTGTAATTTTACCGAAAAAAAACAAAGCAGATGCAAAGTTCTCACCATCGTAAATCCTTCACTTATTTATAAATAATGGTTTGATTCAATAAGAATGACGACGTCTCGCAGAGAACCCCAGAGATGGAGAATAATCGGCAACTTGGTTAAGACAACTTTATAGTCTAGATCTCGTGGGTAAAGACGATGACATTTTCTGTGGTGGGAAAATGACATATAAATAAGAGAGAAAAAGGCGATGTTATGTCTTCGACTTGGATATTCTGAAATGTTAGCATTGTGTTTCCATGGACACTATAATACATTGAAAACTGGGAGAAACATAACTTTTTAGGAGGAAGAGTGGTTGCGGTAATAAAAACGTACTATTTTCCTGTATATTCTATTGTGAAGATATTCCAAGCGAATACTTAATCTACGTAAACAACATCTGCAATTTAATCTTTCATTACATTCCGTGTAAAATGGAATTCAAGTAATGTTTTATAGTTGATTTAAAAACACGAATTTAAAAAGCCACAACAAGAAAATAATGTCTAGAGTTCTAAACTGCGTTTCACACTTACCAAAAATAAAAATAATAAATAGTTAGTTTGTTAAATAATTTTTAATTTTAAATTAAAACAATTTATAATTATATATATAATATATATACCACCACGATGAGTTAATGGATTAGACACTTTGAAAATATACGCTGTAAGGAATACAAGTAAAACGTTCGATGTATTTTTTTTCTGATTAACTAGGAACAGTATTACAGTTTTTAAAAGTAAACCTTTCTCTAAATTTTAAAACTGGAATAACTTCCGATTCCCTAGACCAAATATTTTAAAACTCGATGACAGGGTCATGTTTCAACGATAAAGTTCACAAAGACAATGCCATCAAATCTGCAGTGAACTATTACGGTAGCAGTGAAGGTTTTAATCAACGATATTGGCAGCTTCACCTCTCCGAATTGGATGTCATTTCAAGCACCGTGTGTTAACGTGTTTCGACACGTGGACCAATAACGGCTGTCATCTGAACCTTTCCACATAGGACTCCGAATATACTCCAAAAGTTTGAACGTGATGGAAACTCGACACTGGTGAATAACACATTATTTATATATACATGTAGTTTATAATACTACAATAGAGAAATTTTGTAAGTCGTCAGTAGAAAAGGAAGAAACAAATATATGGACATAAGTAATAAATGTTACATATCTCTACCTAAACTGGCTCTAATATTTGAAATAATAATTTTCTAGGAACAATGATGATAACGAAATACTTTACTGATAACCGTACAGCGTTTCGACCACAGATAACTGTTTACTCAATAACCCCTGCGGGAATGCATAATAGAAAATTATAGCCTCAAAGAGATTCCCCAAAGAATATTTCTCTATATTACATAAAATAAAGTAATACCTTAGCTCGATTCGAAAAAAAGCATGTGATGTTAAGATGATTTTTGTATAACTATAACTTACTCTTACTAGGACATGAAGATGCTATAAGGAATTGCAAAGTTCAATGAAATAAAAGTTATGAAAGATTTCATGGTATAACATTACTGAATTATAAATTATGGCAAGAATCAGGCAATAATTTACAATAAATAATTAGATTACCAATATACAATGTTTCCTCAACAATTTTATGGACTTCTTTCAGTGGATCACTTATACAATTAAATCCTTTGCACAAAGGCGTGCTTGTTAAACATCATGTTTGTGCAAACATCGACACGTACATCTTTGAACCGCTTGTGCAAATCTATTTTCATGATCTGGAGGTCTCGATATAGACGAAAGTTGTGCCGTGATTGTTATTGGTTTCTTGTAACGGTCAAACACATCTACTCGGACGTTTGGCGGTACGCAGCCAAAGAAAGGAGAGAGGATTTGAGTCAGGGGCAATAAAAATCAGAGTTCACGTCGCACCTGGGGTGTTTCCCAATTTGGTGAGAGTTGGCTGCATCGGGTGGCGTCTTTTGCCAAGTGTAAACATAAATGTTATGGTCAATATCCATCCTTGCCATCTGGGTAATATGAACCAAAGAAGTGGGTAATAGATTTTAAAAAGGCATGCAGAGAGATTTTAAGTGAGATTTGGATATATTTTTCGAGAGCGGTGAGACGGGAGAGATGGCAAGACAGATTTGGTGAGAGAATCCGAGAGAGGTTGCTGGACCGGTGGTTGGAATTGTGGCAAGGGAAATTTCGAGCAGATGATCGGCATCCTTGGACAGGCAGTTCAAGAACAGGAGGATAAACGGAAAATCTTCCTGAACCAGGAAGAATTGCAACGGCGGTGGCGGTGGACGACCCAATTAGGAGGAAGGAGCTGGAATATTCACTAAGCCGACACGGTAATTACCCAATGTGACTCTTTGCTGATTTTCTGTACTGCCAGGTCCGAGAATATTTGTGTAAAATATTTCGTTCTATGAGAAGGCCCATAATATACGACCCTGAGGTTAGAGATAGAATTTTTTAGTTTTAAGGAATTTATTTGTATCATATTTTTGTAAATAGATATGTAGTTTTAATTTAAGAAAAATTGCCGACATAAAGATTAAAAGTAGCAATGTTGTTAGATTAATCTAAAATTTGTGTTGATCAAGTATATTGTTTTCTTTTTGTATCATAAAAACTCACTATTGAAATATCAATATTACACTTAAAATAATGAATATCCCCCATATTAATTACAATATACCCGGTTGGAAACCCGAGAGAGCTTTTTATACATGTACTTAGTTGTTCGAAACTTGATCAAAATATGTATGATTTATTTACATTTTATGTGTCTAATTGTCTAAATTTTACTACCCTACTCTTTTTAACACATTTTATAATTACTCGAATCAATAAAAAACAGTTCTCGTCATTCATTTATTCTCTTTACTCGTTTTTCGTACCGTCCATTGAGGAAGTTCCTTGCATTTGAGTCTCCTGGTCTCTCAAACATCATTACCCTCAATTAGATACATAAACATCTCCTATTCTTTTGTCAGATATTTTGCTGCCTTTCGCTTTCTTTATTTCTTTGATACAAAAGACGAATGTACCATAAAATTGCGTGAAAAATCACGGCAGTTGCGCAAAAGTTTTGACCGTGTATAATCTCTTAAAGTTTTTGTGTCTGTGATTTGTTTTTCATTGAAGCCATACAGAATATTTCGATCTACAATAGTTTTAGTGAAATACAAGCCAAAATCTGCATACTCTGTTTCCCATTGTAACAATATTCAAGTATGTTTGTAATTTGATGTATTGTATTCTTTGGGTAGGGGACGAGGAGGTTGCCGTGAGCAACCGGCAAATAATTTGGGTCTTGATGCAACCAATTCTACTTCAGCATAAATAGTTACTTAAATGGATTCAACGAATTTTTGTCTATGTAGGTAAAACGTATAGTCGAAATTTATATTTGGCAACGCCGTAAAGTCGTCGTAAAGTTTTATTACATAGTTATAATCGCTGGAACAATAAATATACGTTGAAAGTAAAGAAGGCAAATGTCACTAAAATTACCTTACGTTAGAATACGTAATATTTTCTGAGTTTTCCGCTAGTTAGACAGGTTTGAATAATTATCAGACTGAAAATATGACGGTGCTCATTATATATTAACATATTGATCATCATTAAAGGTTCACGTTGATTATAAAGAACAAACATAATTAAAACTACGTATTTATGTCAACTACGTTGGACCGAATAGTCTGAACTGTAATGATTGAGCTATGAACCGTTTATCTAGGAAACCTTATAACTAATGACTTGAAGTTTATTTGTAATTCGACTATTAAGTCATCAGGAATTGTCGAGGCCCAGAGAAAGCGACATAATGATAGTATTAAATGTGGTTCATATTAAGGCTTGAAAGCTAACGGCTACATTAAAAGATTAAGACTTGTTACGCCATGGGAAAGTTTAAAATTGGTTGTAAAACGGAACGAGCTAGAAATAGGATAACCATTGATTTTGAAATGATATGAACAAAGAAACAATTCAGCTTTACGCGATTTCTTAAACTGCTTTGGTATTGGAAAATTGATTTTAATTTTCTTTAATGTTGTATGTCAATAATATCTTCGTAGTGAATAATTATTTATAGATTATACTGTATTACATTGATAACTTTGTGTCAGTATGCAACTTATGCAACAGGGTGATACAAAGGCTACGCGTAAATCGATAATTACATGTACGTTTCACGATTTTGGAAACCATTGTAAGCGTTTCTACGCAACAAATTATAGTTATATATATGTTTAATTTGTGAAATAATATCTTTTTAAAACTTTGGTCTTTTAGTAACTGTGGATGCAACCTTCAAAACCGCCGAAAGAGATAAGTAATTTCCAACGAATGGGTGTTTAGCAGGTTTATGTAGGGGAAAAGTAATTACGTGATGAAAGGGGAGAATGTTCAACTTACCGCAGTTCCTTAGATGTGAGCCATCAGCGCAGCCGGAGCGAACCTTGCCGGAGTTGAAGCACTGCATCTCGGCTGGGATGCACTGGCCATTATCGCACCTCAATTCATCCTCTGCGCACTCCCTGTCTCCCGTCTCTGAAATCATCATTCCACCGTTAATGACAATAAAAGAAATGGTTTAGCGTTCAACACCTAGAAACTTACCAGAGACCTGATGTTGCATGATTATCGTGTTAATTTTATTATATGTATAACTAATTATCTGTTGAATCTATTTTTACTCATATAATACTTCGATAGCCTTCTTGTCTAATTAATAAGAATAATGTTTAAAGAATTATAAATGTTGTTCACCTGACCAATCATCGTTATTAGATTTTCACTGGGAAAGAGAAGAAACGGGAAAGGTATTTACTTCATCAAAATTATTTTTCGAGGTATGACACAAATGTCGTCATAAAATCTTCTATAGGCTACAGTGTCCGAATTGTAGGAAGTCGAGGGAATGAAGGGGGATGAAAATTCGTGCGATTTTTTCAAACTATCTAAAATATACTTTGTAGAGAAAAATAATGGTATTTACTGATTTCAAATCTGGTCGGAAGCTTAATGGAGGCATAGATATAATGCAAAGGACCTTAACTTATGTAATTCAACAGGAATAAAGAGAAATTAGCACAGAAAACCACTTGACTTGCCTGTTGCCCAGCAGTCCGATTCGTCTGAGCCATCAGGACAGTCTGCGAAGAAGTCGCACTTTAAACTGTTCGCCAGGCATTGTCCGCTGCCTTTGCACTTGAAGAAGTCATCGGGACACTGGACTTTTGCTGTAAAGCAGAATTGAAACGGTAATTATATGAGTCAGATTACAAAGTTAAATTCAATTTTGTAATGAAAAATCAGCGTCGTTTAGTAGAAATTGGTAACATGCACATAAATAATCAGTATTTAGTCTTTGTTGGGAAATACGACTTCGGCCACAGTTACGTGATGACCGCACCCTTAGAGCCTTGCAAAAGAGAGCGGTTAATCAATTTTTGGGTATTGAGGGCGATATGTCATTATAAATTTATCGGAGAATGAAGTATGGGGATTCCTGTGTGTTGCTTCAGGAAGTTTATGAGTGGCACAGGAAGCTTAAAAGTGGAGTGTGTAGTCTGAGTGATGCAATTCGCACGCGCGTTGTCATTACGCCAGACACTATCGTTGCAGTGGACGGAGACATCCGAGAGAATTGGTGAACGACAATGAACGAATTGGCTGTAGAATTGAACATCAACCATGGCTCTACGGACTACATCATTCACAACGAGCTGAAGTATCACAAAATGTCAGCTAGATGGGTACCAAACATCTAACACGCGAATTGAAAGAACGACATATAAACGTCTGTGAAATGCTAATGCGAAACCCAAGGAGATGGATTTTTAAGACGTTTAGTCGCTTGTGATGAATTTTAGGGTCACTACTTCCAGCCGCAGACCAAACGAATCTGCAAGGAGTAAAGGCAATTATCATCGCAGAGAACCAAGAAGTTCTGCGAGTAAAGTGATGTTCACGCAATGCTCGAACACTATTTGCCAAGGGGCACTATGTGAACAGCATAGCATATTGTGATCTGCTTGAGAATCATTACAAAACTGTAATTCGGTTAAAACGACGTGAGTTGAAACAGCTGCTTTCAACGTAATGGGGACTATGTTGAAAAGTGATAAACTCCTTCATAAACATATATTGAGTTTGCTTTTCGATTCTACCTCGCATTTATCACCATAGAAAGTATTCTTAAGAAATATTATTTTACGTAAAAAAATTCCTGAGTTATCGACGTTATGACGTGTCGCCTTTAATAACATAGAACAGGGGATCGGAAATGGAGATGAATGTAACCAAGTTTTTGACAAATGATTTGGAATCATTCATCTGTAGTAATTTTTATTCACTAGATGAGAATTTCTGGCAAAATAGATCGAAAATTAAACGGAAAAATTAAATATTAAAATTATCCACACTTAAATAACGTTAACTGACATAATCCTAGAATCAGATTCACTTTAAAATAAAACCTCTGAATTTTCGTTCCACTTTTAATGTAATTTTTATGATAGTAATGAATACGAGACTTTTGCCAATAAGTTATATCTCATAATTTTATGCTCTGTCGAAATTTAATTAAAAAAATTACAGCGAGTGTTGTCAATAAATTTGTAAATTATTGTAGCTGTATATTCCGCTATATTTTTTAAATATACAATATTTTTTATAAAGATAAATAAGTGAAATTTTTAAAATAAATTTATAAGAAGTAATTACACGTTTTTTATGTCTTTTCATGAAGACATGTTTTTCAAAAAACCAATTATATAATTTAAAAAGCTGCTAGTTCTCCTAATTAAAATTTATTTTTAACGGTAAGAATTAATGTATACGTATTGGTTTCATCTTAAAGTAATTTCAAGGGAAAGTGAAAATATTTATGTAATACAATTTAAAATATTTTTTTTTAATTTGGAGAACTTCAAAGTTTCTCAAACTATTCGTCAAATATTGCTGGACATCTAGGAGTTTTGGTTTGGAAAAGCAGAGTTTTGTTTGGAAGGGAAACTTGGACAATCGATAATGCGGAACAGAAAATAATTAAGGAGGACACTGGCTATGAAGTGATCGTGAAACTAGTCTTAGAGGGTAGTGTATAGGGTAGAAACAGTAGAGGAAAACCAAGGCTAGAATATATTATGCAAATCAGGGCGGACATGGTGCAGAGATGGAAAGATTAGCGTAGGATAACTGCATCAAACCAGACTGTGGTCTGACTCCCGCTACAACAACATATGAGAGACTAACAAAGTTAAGCTTGTTTTTGCAGCGGATGACAATAAAAATACTTACAGCAATACAACTCATCACTCTTGTCCCAGCAATCAAACTTCAGGTCACAGAGCTGATTTTTCAGAATGCATTGGTGGTTTTCACACTCAAACTCTTCAGAAGAGCAAGCACTTACTCCTGTAAATACGAAAATATCTCAGAGTCCACATTAAAAAACATAGAATTTTAATAGGGAAAATATTTTGGTCCCAGTTTTCAATTACGACCTGTCTATTTTAATCAGGAGTCCCTAAGGCGCTGATATATTTCATGATTAAAATACTTAACAGTTTCGATCAAACGTGTTTGCTCTATGGCTCTTCTGGGACACTGATTTTTAAACAAATATATCATCCATCGCAGATTTTTCATCATTAATAATGTATCGATAAAGTCTCTAAACGGACGGCGCAATATATCATCCGCACGGATCACAGATTTAGTCATAATACATAAAGGGAATTTTAAATTCAGTTCATTTTTTCTAGTATAGTTTTCCTCGAACATTTTGTATTCCGGAAGACGGTTTTAGAATTGCAGAGATTTTTTGTAAGAAATAAACTAAACGTAAAAAGATGAGATATATCCAACGATCACTCACGTAAAATTTTTATAATTCAAAATTAATTGATCATAAGATTTTTATTTAAAGTAAAGCCGACGTTTTTGTTCATATTTTTCTGGTAACACAGCCAGAAGAGAGTAAAACTATTGTCACGTTTCTGAAAGGTCGTGAGGTACAGTAACACACATTGCTAGGTTATAGACTTTTATTAAACACTAAGTGATGTACACAGGTTTGTACTGCGAAAGACTGCCTCCACTTCGGGGTTCTTGAAATATAAAATTCTAGAAACGAAAGGTAATTAAAGTAAACCAATAATAATTAGTTGCGTTGAGTACGACTCGAACCGAAGTCCATATTTCTGAAGTCCAGCTCTCAACCTCTGAGCTATAGCTGCAGGCTCTCAAATATGGCAATATGCACAGTAATATTTTTGTTCTGAGAAACAGACATGCTATCTAAAGATAAACTGATTATAACAGATATTTTTAAAATATTGTACTCAAAAACGTTTCTACACAGTTTTGTACTTTTTATCGTTATTTATGTGAATACATTCTGATGAGTAATAAATTTACGGAAACGGCTTTGATTAAAATATTTTAAAAAATACCTGTTATCATGTTGATTGTCGTTTAATTTATTTTTATATAATAAAAATCAGACGTAAAATGTTATTATTAATTTTTTAATAATAAAAATCTCTATTATTGGTATATACGAGTATTAAAAGACGTATGAATGAAATAGAATGTAAACTTTATTAATAGTTAAATTTATCTGACATTAGAGAAGTAACACAGCCAGTTTATGTCATAATTAAAATTCAATTAAAATAAAAGATGGACTATAAAATTAACATCCAAACGTGGCGTTTATTTTTTAAGAACTCTTCAGCTGAAAAAATCCAATCGTTTAATTGACATGATATTAATAATAAAATTATATAATAATATGGAACATTGCTTAAAATTTATCGCATGAATTTAAAGAGAGGAAACTTTAAGTGTGCTTTAAGTTCACTCATTGCAGCCAAATTGCATAAACAGTATAAGAAAAACTGTTGAGAGTATTGCTGAAGTTTGAAATTAACAATGAATGATAAAAATTATTTATAATGACAATAATTCATATATTCTATTTAAATTACTGGTTCGTCTTCATATTAAGTCAAATGTGTAGCATTTCGCTCTTAAACGTGAATAATATTTACATTCATAAACTAAATTTTGTTTTTTAAATCTGAATGATTTTTAACGTTGAACTTTAATTTATTTTTAAGTTCACTAATACCAGTTATTAAGGTGCGGTTCGTTTGGTCAATGAAAAAGGTTGTGCTGTTTAAAAATTTTTGTTTTAAATAAAATTTAAATATGTTCAGAATGTTTGTTCTTTAATATATGAAAACAATGATATACTAAAAAGTTATTCAAAAATTGTTTTTACTGGAGCACAAAAATATTACAATGACTAGATTACGAAAAAATTGATTTGAAAGATGATTAATAAATCTTCTCACGCCAAGCGAAGATTGCAAATGACTGCCTGCTAAAAATTAAACATAAATTAGAGAGAAAATAACGCTTTATGTGTAGCCCTCTGGATATCCCATGACATTTGGCGAAATGACGCCACCTGTGCGAACAATATATATCAGCCAATAAACAACATTTTTTCTTACAGCGATATGAAAGCTAATAAAGAGTCCACTCTCTCTGGAGTTCATGCCGTAAATTAATAAAAATTATTTCTGTCGTAAATTTGCGTCTCTTACATCAACACATCGGTAAATAATATTGCTTGGTATTTAATTTTATTATTTCGGTTTGTTCGTATGATGGAGAGAAAATACTTGGAATTATATTTAAATTTCCACTTTTAATATTTGCGCTTTCGAGCTTCGCGATGCTTTTTTTCCGTTTCGGAATCGCGCAAAATTGCTGCCATGTCTACGCGAATTGCCGTCTCTATTTTCAGCAAGGACATTGTTTTTGCTGGGAATTCTCTGTCTAGTCACTTGCGGCGAGAATTCCAATAACATGGAAAATAGCAGAGAAGTTGATATTGGGAATTTGACCTGAATGAGAATGAGGTGATATAAGCGAAATTGCTCCGGAAATATCTGTGTGATCATGATATCTGCGATACCTTTTGTAGGCCAGTGTAAATACGGATGTCTTTCGATCGCCGTCCTTTTTCTGGACGATGGGGAAGGAATCTTGAACAATTTACTTATAAGAAAATGCTAAGGAATTAATTATAAAATAAAATGACCTCGAATTTTACTATTACTGAATAATTTAAATACATTAAAACGACACATTTCGTTTCTAATTTGAAAATTATCCAGGTGTTTTAAAATTGAAGTCTACAAAGATATTGTAAGTAATGAATATATTATTTTAATAATTAAAATGATATTGAAATCAAAATAAATTTTTCTGATAATTTCTGCAGTAACGACAAATGGGTTTTCTAAAATATAGTCACTTCAAACATAGATTGTTGAATAGTTAAGGTTGTGGAAGACATTGCTTATATTAATGAATAATATATTGTAAATAATTAAAACGGTTAACAGGTCAGAAACTATTTCATAAACATTTAAAAAAAATTATTCAGTCGTCACTAATTAACTAATTTCAGTTCCAATGTTTATAAAATGCACGAGCTTTGAGAAATTTCTCTCCAAAAATTTAAATTTTTTACTGAAATTAGAGGGAAAAAATGCAAGTAAATTTTTTATTTATATTTACATACGTAATTGTATTATGAATTTTCAAGTATCATAATTTTATAATTTTTTCTTTAAATTTTTAGATATTAACCAGTATGAATATATTTATGTTAAAGTTTCAGAATTCAGTAATACCGTCTTCGTGACATATGAAGAAGTTAAAAAAAAGGAAACGGAACACTGTGTTATTTTTATTACACTGTTTATGACTTGAAATCTCTTTTATTTATTGGATTTAATTGTTCTTAGATAAATATAACAAGTAGTATAAACAAGTTATTTCAAAAAGACGCACAAAGAGAGGAAACGCTCAAGTTTCCCATAGTTTGCAATCATAACCTTCGTTCATAATGAATCAGGATGAAATGATTCAGCCTTACATCACTCTGGGCTAATTTATGATGATCCTCTTTCAGCAACAATGGCTGAACAGCAGATACGCATAACAATAACATTTGAAGCGGTAACTCAAGACATTATGGTTAGAGTACGGCACGGATTTGATTACTACATAGAAATATCGCCTTTGAGTTGATATGTAAACACTCTTTATGAATTTTCTTTTTTTAAAAATTAAAATTAATCTTATATGTACATCATTTTTCAATATATACATGTCACATCGGATGTTTCTTCTTGAAAAACCAGGAGAAAGCTGTGCTGATTTTAAGTCAGATGCAAATTATTACGGAAATATTAGGAATTTTAGTAATTTTTAAATAATTTTAAAGTTTTTCTACTGTTATTGTTCAAATAATGAATCACGAATTCAATATTTGAGAATAGACTATCCGTTATCCTTAAGCGAAATGTATTGTCACTTCAAATAAACGACTTTGGAAGAATATAATTTATCAGACGTTAAGATAAACACAATTCGATTGAACTTTATCATCTTTATCACATTCAAAGTATAGAAGACGTACCTTTTCATTGTTTTAAAGCAGCTCCTTAGAAACATATGTTAATGTATAATAAGAATTATAAAAATGTTGCAAGTTTTAAAAATTTGTCCTCAATCTATAATAATTTCTTTTGTCTTTGATGTGATACGTCATCGCAACTCACGATATTTATCCGTTTTCCATACTATCAGTACAAATTTACTAAATGAACTTAAAGTTTTCGTTCCTCGTTTCTCAATTTTAAGATTTATCAAAATTATTAAAAAATTAAAATTCAAAGATCATAATTTTGGAGACAACAGGGAAAAACTTTTTAATCCATTACAGTTTCTGGGGATATATCACCTGTGCAGTTCCTCTCATCTTCGCCTTCAAGACAGTCCCACTTGAAGTCGCACTGTAATATCCTTGGAAGGACTCGTCCATCAGAGCAATTTACGCCTGCTCCCCTTTGCGTTGACGCTGAAACCGAAAAATTAATGCAGACGTGCGCGCAATTAAAAATAAATTGAAATTTACTCTAGCCAAATAATTATTCATAAAAAGGTACAGACGAAATACGTTACCACGATTCTCGTACATCATCGTCGTTTATTTTGTATGAGTTGATTGATATCATCTGTGAGTTTATGTATAAATTTACTATAATACTTTTTGTTATTTTTTTTATACTTTCATCAAAGCGCCCCATTTGCACCACTCAAAATAATACCCATTTTTTATTATTTGAATCTGTGTATTATTTAAGAAAATAAAATAATAAATCTGAAGCGACCTTATCAATGTTATTTTTGTAAACAATTTTATAAAATTCCATTTAATCCGTTGCTATAATTTTTCAGACAATGCTCAGTTAAATGAATTCGGCCTGAATGCATGCCAGGTGTCCTGAAGTGCTGATATTTGTATTTTACTTTACCCTAAATACTCTTGAAATATATTCCAAAGTTACTTTAATTTATAAAAAAGTATTTCAACCTAAACCAAGGCAAATTATTGTACGAATAAAATTGATTTAGAGAAAAAAAGGGAAAATAAAGCTGATGACATTACCGAAAACTGCTTAGTCCAAATAAATGGCTCAAAAATTAGTGACGTTTCATTTATTTCCAGTGATATGAAAATATGGGGCAACATGAATTAGTAATAAGCTTCTTATCAGTCTTATTAAATTTAAAATGATTAAAATTAGTCTATATTACCCGTTGTATCTTTAACTAAAATAGTTTACTCTAGACGCAATCTAACCAACTTCTCCAAAGTTAGTAATTCCGATAAAATCTCCACTACTTCGAAATATTCCTTTAGATCAATATACCTATTATTTTTCATATTAAAATTTTTCAACAGATAAATATTACTAAATTTTCATGCTAACTATATACTAGTTTTTCGTTTCGGTTTTCGCCTGACGCACTAAAATAAGTGTAAGTCGGAATCTCGGCATAGTACTAATTATTTATATATAAGTAGTATTAGTAACATGTTAAGTAAAATGTTGTATACGAGAATAATATTATTAACTTTATTATTATTTTTAATATATGATAACCCGAAAATTTATTTAATTCAAACAAACTGCAAGAAGAGATAATAGGTAAAGAGCACCGACCAATCCTGCAGCTTTGTAAAATATTTCGAAGCAGTGGAGATTTTAAACAGTAATGATTTCAAAATATTTGCAAGGAGTAGACACATAGTAGACGGCACCGTGGGAGGAGGCTGAAGCTTTGTTTGAAAGTTAATCGCAACAGAATAAATCAAGCATGAAACTGCAATTCGAAAAGGAGGGTATTTTTTGAGCAAGTGTTCGCCGTAGAGATGAAGGAATAGTTATATCTTTATCTGTGACTGTAGCAGATCTTTAATTTTCTGTGGTTATTTTATGATTATTATCTTGTCAATATTAAATCGATTAACGTCTGCTATTAAAATCACAAATTAAGTAATTTCCGACCGGTCGGAAATTATTTAATTTATTTCTTATGCATTATATGATAAACGCATTTTGTATTTGATTATAGAAATCATTAACGTTGAAGAGGCTTGTTAGATTGCGTCTGAAGGAAAGTGTTTTGGTTAAAAATACAAGGGGTAATATAGCCTAATTTCCATAATTGGAAATTTATTAAGACTGATAATAAGCTTATTACTAATTGAATTTGCCTCATATTTTCATATCACTGGTAATAAAAGAAACGTCTTAAATTTTTGAGCCATTTATTTGGACTAACCATCTTTCGGCAATGTCATCGTCAATTTCATAGTATATATGGCAGAACTTCATTAAAAAGAATTTCTGGTGTTCTTGAAATATATTGACTAAACTGTAAAATTTAATTTTAATCATTTAAAAAAGATATTTGATTTCATATTTTTTCTTTTTATACATTTTAAATACAAAATAATATTAATAGCAGGTATAATGTAATATGTAAGAAGTATTGCTGTGTTTAGACAATTTTTTCTACTTCCAAGTTGTACTACGTTTATATTATTGAAATATTAAAGAGGAACTCAATTTGATGAAGTAACGTTTTTTTCTTTAAAAAAATTCTGTATGAAAATTGTAGTGCGTTTAATTCTTACAGCAGCCGAACTCGTCGGAGAAGAAATCCCCGTTGTGGCAGTCGTTGTGGTTGTCGCAGATGTACCTCTGAGCGATACAGCGGTCTTCTCTGTACAGCTTGTTAGGAGCCGGATACGTACACATGACGGTTACTCCCTTTTCACAACGACTAATACCTGAAACCAAGAGACAGCCGACTTAAAAAATATACTTTTATAAGAGAATTCCTTGATAAGCACAGCAAGGGACAGGAATGCTGAGTAGCTTAATTTATTTAACTTCACGATCATGTTGTATTTATGGAGTATTTTATCAAAATAATATAACAAACAAATTTCAAATCAGTTGCCAATGGTCTGGATTCTTTCAATTCTAAGGCAAACCATAAAGTAAGAATATTGAATGGGATTCGATCAAATAGGCGTGACTATGTATTCGTAAGGTACAAGACAAATGAATCATTTTATGGATATATTACATTGGCTTTCGATCTAGACGTGTCGAGTGTAAGAGGGTATTCCTAGAAGTAGCCGACCTAACAATGAAACCAAAAAAATGGAGAAAAATTCATTTATCAATGCTCAACAGCTTCTGTACTCTTTAAAGTGAGACTTATGGAGATCCTCAAAATAACCACCAACCGCAGACCCCACTTTATCACTGAGGCCTGTTTTCAAGATTGGAAAGTGAAAATAACCCCAAAGACTTAAATTTGGTGAATGCGGTGTGTGAGTAAACAATGGAATTTTAACTCATTGATTTTGGCCACGGTAATCGACGTTTGAACTGCTGCAAAAACATTTTCCTTGACGTCTAACGCGGCCGTTCCTTACTATTTTAATCACAAATACGCTGTATTAAGTTCGCATAAAACTTGCTGTTGATGCGTTTTCCTTTTCGAAGATAATCAATGGAAAGTATCACACATGCATCCCAAAATCAGTTATTATGTCCTTTTCGGCATATAGAATTCTCTTCACATTTTTTGAAGCCTATAATCCATAGTTCTGCTTGTTCTTTCGTTTCGTGTGAATTTAGATGTCTGGCAGCTCGTGTATTTTCAGTCGCTCGTCAAATACCGTTTTCTGTATTTTCATCACTATTTATGGCGTGCTCGCTTCATTTGGTCGGCCTCTGCGATGTTTGTCTTAGCAGTTCTAACAGCCTCATTTAAATTCTGTACCCGATATTTTATTGTTGTAAACGGATGAGAATCCACTAGAGAAGGATTTAGGTCGTCTTTGATATTGGTTGTACTTAAACCCATTAAATTTGACGTATTATTGATTCATGTAATGAAAGTATTGTATCGTATAACAATGATCAAATTTTCCTTCTTGACAATGAAGATATAGCTGGTTTAAATGAAGCGTAGACAGCTTGGAGTTTGCACCCAGGTTAAAGTAGAATTTTAAGACAGCGTTTCTATGGCTTGCGCTGTCATCTTCGTCACTTATACATATGGTATAGATTTATAAAATGTTGTTATTTAACAATTTTTGTTACTTCTTCTTATAAGATTATTTTGCGGCTATCGTCAGGTATACTACAAGCAACAAACATTTTACGTAGTCTAACAATGTGGGTGGGAAACATAATTATATCTATACCGAAGATGACTGGGGCTGAAATTTGCAAACAGCACAGGACAATTAGTTTAATATATGATATATACAAAATATTAAAGACAATAGTACATAGGAGGATGGAACGTCAAATATAATGCGAAGTAGGAGAAGATCAGGTTTTTTTTGGGTAACAGGCTACATGAGGGTGATCCTGAAACAGGCAACTCCCCTTTAATAGCATAGGAAGGGAATTGAAAAGGGGGGATGCGGAAGGTAGGGCAAGGTAGCCAAGGGCTAACTAGGGCCCCCGGGCTATGGTTTAAGGATCCTACCCGGTGTTTCACCTAAAGAGATGCAGGGAAAACCCTAGAAAACCTGCATCAGGTAGGTCGGGCATTGGGTACTATTCTCACGCCCTTCCGAATGACGGGAGACGAGTCTGCTGTGGGGACGCAGCATTTCCTTCTCCGTGTCTCCACCAGTTTCAGGAGGCAGTTGGCCGACTGATCCAATGGGATCAGCGGACAACTCTTGCCATATGCCCAAGGTCTTAGACCCCAGTACATATACCTCCTAAAATAGGTGAAGGTGTCTCGGCATATGAGAACTTTGATAAAAAGTACACAGAGAGAGTGCGAGGCATCCCCGACATAATCGTCTTGTTTGGAGGAATTTAGGGAAAAGAGAAGCAATATTGACTGTGACTAATTTTAGAAGAGGATAAGAAAAAACCGGCCTACGTTCAAAGCATTTATAAATTTAGAGAAAGCGTTTGATAATGCCAACTCTAACACACTATTAGTGATTTTGAAGAAAACAGGAATAAAATATCGAGAAAGAAGGCTTTATACAGAACGCAGTCAGCAGTCGAATATAAGATCACGAAAGAAATCTCAGAAATCAAGAAGGGAGTAAGACAAGAATGCAGTCTGTCTACCATGCTGTTTAACTTATCTATAGAACCGGTAACGAAGAAAGTTAAAATGGAATATGGAAAAGGAATCATACTGAAAGGAGAAGAAATAAAAACCCTACGCTTTGCCGATGATTAGGGGAGTCAGGAGAAGACTTGGAAACCATAATAAAGGGTATGAACGTGGTCCTTGAAAAAGAGTTCATTGAGAGGGAAAACCAAGGTAATGGAGTGTAATATGGGAAACAGTGGAATAACAGAGTGTTAGATATAGAAGGGATATTTTGTAGGAAGCTAAAGAATTCTGCAACTTGGGAAGTGTAATAACTAGAGATGGTAGAAGTATAGTAGACATAAAGAGTAGGATAGCACAGATAAGGAAGACTTTCGTGAAAAAGAGGAATTTACTTACGGGTAATATAAGTGTGAATATTAGCTAATGGTTGCTAAAATGTTCGTATGCAGCATGGCATTATACGGATGCGAAACGTGGACGATAGGAGCTGCAGAAAGTAAAATAATAGAAGCCTTTGAAATGTGGTGCTATAGGAGAACGCTGAAAATCAGATAGGTGAATAGAATCACTAACGAAGAAGTTATAAACAAAATAGGAGAAGAGCGAACAATATGGAGGACGTTGAACAAGAGAAGGGATAGGTTAATAGGCCACGTTTTAAGACATGAGGGTCTAGTAAAATTAGAGGAAAGTGTGTGTTGTAAGAACAGAAGAGGGAGGCAAAGGATGGAATGTGCTAAGCAGTTTTGGGAGGATGTGGGATGCTGTAGTGATTCTGAAATTAAAAGGCTTACGCAGACCAGTTTTAGGGCTGAATAGCACAACAAAAAAATGGAAAATAGAATGGGACGTCTGAATTTTCAATTAAGATTTTTATAATTTCTCGCTGAAAATTTAGGTACCGTAACATTTATTTACTGCTTCAGAGAAAATCCGTCCAGTCGTTTTCATTAATAGGGAACAATCTACTGCAGCTGTAGTTACAATTAGCCTTTCAAATCAGAGATTTTTAGTCCTAATGTGTGATATTGATGCAATTGTTCGTACAGCCCAATGTAACAACGGTGTAAAGTCTTATCCACCTATTTATAAAAGTGCTTTACATTTGAGATATTGATCAACGATTGTTTTGCATAAAACATTATTAAAATATATATTAAATAATAAATATTTACAGTGAAAGGAAAGTTTACTTTCTCTTTTTAAATGATTAACTACGCGACTTCACAATGCAGTAATAGCCAGAGAACCTTCACTCTTTGAACTGATATATTTTTTATGATACCACATGTTTTTGTTAAGCCTGTAATCTATATTTATATCACCTTTATCAATTTTTATTCAGTAATTGTTTTCGTTAATAGTTTATATTCATCGTAATTTGTCCGAAAGAAATACTTTTTCCTCTTTTTGTGACAAATAATGTAATTTAAGTCGACGAAGCAAATGTCATTTAAGTTTCCTGAACGTCTAACTCTGTCACCCGGAAAGCGTAAGAAAGACTTCACCCGAACCTTTCTGCGCGCAATTAAGAACTTTGAAGAGTGAAAATTTTCATATTTCATCTCGTCTATTTGCAAAGACACCACACTGTGAGGTTTTTTACGTCGCTAAGCCACCTATTTTTATGAGGACACAATGTTTTGCACCGACCAAGAAATTAACTTTGCTGAAGTGAGTTTGGTGTGGGCGGGCAGTTTAAGTTGCAGTCAACAAGAATTACGAGATGTGAAAAGGCCTCCATGGCGCTCTCTATGCCCACTACGGCCTCGTTGCACAAAAATAAACACCTGAGAAATCCATGAAATGAAGTGGAGTTAAACTTCGGAGTCGGGCAAAACTTTGCAGTTCCGGAAAGTTAGATCTTACAAGGTGATCGGCGGACTAAAATCTTTGGATTAGTTGCCCTATACCTTTCATAATGATTTACAATACTTCAATTTTATGCAAGCATAATTTCAAGAAAATAAGCCGAATTTCCTTGAACAGTTAAAGGAAAACTAATTTAAATTAATTATCCTTATGAAAAACATTGATTGTCTCTGAAATTAAATGTATCATATTCCCATTATACTTTAAATGGAAAAAACAGATTACATCAATAAAACAGAAACTTTATCTGTCGACATAAAAGCAAATATTAACATAAATATTACGATTTCTCGTCTGAGAATAGTTCGAAAAAAGTTACAATAACTCTGCCCTTCCGAAAAATGTGGTTGATTGGTGAATTAGACAACGAATGTATTTCTTTTACTGTGGTATGAAAAGTGTAAACAAATAACAAAAGTTTTCCCGGTGTCTCGATTCAATAAATGATTCTCAGTTTATCAAACAAAAGAGGGATGGGACAAGGATGGAATACGCTAAGCATGTTAAGGAGGTAAGTTTGGTTATATGAAATATTATATTGAATAAAAAGAAACTACAATTAAAATGCTTTGGAAAAATAAAGAAAGGTCAAGACATTAAGTTTTGAAATTCTAAACCATAAATAAAAAGTTACATAATTAATAGTAAATTTCAATAACTACCTGTACATTTCAAAAATTAAAATGATATTACGTATCAGGTTCCCATGGGGTTTTAACCAATCTGAATAATTTTAAAATTAAATTACTAAATATTTAATAATTTATTTCGTTAATATCTTTACGAAGCAACTCTCTGCTAAAATAACGGTATAATTGTCTCTATAAAGAATCTTTTTAAATATATTTTTAATTCAAAACTCTATGTTATTATCAATAGTGAAAGTTAACTTTTAATAAAATAAAAATGAATAAATTTTCAGCTAAACCAAAATTACCTCTGTTTTGATTTAAATATCTTCAATTATTAATTGACCTTAAAAATAATTATTAAAGCCAAGTTATATTTGTTTAGAAAATTAATATTTACCTAAATATGAGGAAAATGATATTCTTGTATTAGTAACAAGTTATTAGTATTTGACAATTTAAAAATAAATTATTTTCTTGCAAGATCCCAGGCTCGGAATTGGAATAATTACTGTGTTCCAGTTTCGTCGAATGGACGAGGAATGTCCGGTATGCACTTGTGATAAAATATAGAAGCGTTCCATTGCGAGATTCTAGAAAGCAATAAAACATCAAGGGGAAAGTTTATTTCTCCGGGTTCCTAGAAAGTATAATGACTCAAACAATGCCAAGAGTTTTGAGAAATGCGTTAGATCTAACAAACAATTGATGATATGAAGTTACGTAGATTCCTTCGTCATTGCAATATAGTCTACAACCCACGCACACCAGTTCTGCGTAGCTTTGAGGCATCTGCGTTATTCCATTTATCAATAAACATCGTTAGTTCAAATAATAAATTATAATTTGCACTTCTCTATTCAAATTACCTCATTCTGTCGCAAATGATAATCACTGTTGTATTTGGGAAGTACATTCGTACTGCGTCGTTCGTGGGTGGCAACTAATGGCTGTAGCTCATTTGCAATGAAATTAATCTGTATAGTTAGTTTGTGTGAGCTTACCATTAAGGACGCTATAGTTGTCACCGCAATCCTTCTCGTCGGCGCATTCTTGCCCTTTATCCATAGGCACACAGTCGCACAGAGAATCGCAGACATTCGCCTTTTTTATGCACCGACCATTGGGACACAAATATTCGTCATCGGAGGTGCAATTACTACCTGCAATAGTTAAAAAATTGTAAATTATATTAATTACTAATTATTGATTTAAATATTTACATTCCATGAAACAAAAAGAGATTATAATAAATAAAAAGTCGGCCAAAAAGTCAGTGTATATATTTATCACTATTTATTCATAAAAACGACGTTTAGTCTCCATTTTGAGACTTTCTCAGACGTACTACAAACATAACATTACAATAAATTAGAAATGGGTTCTATATTACAATTTTTTAATTTATATATAAAAAACATGGTTCAAAACTTACAAATTTAGCAATTCATCATACTTACTTCTTGACTCCCTCTGCCGAAAAGATGATTGAATTTACATGTGAAGAATTTAGTGTCGCGCATGGACCATCTTCAGCCCCTAACGGTTACGGCCGAAATGATGTAGTAACAATGAGTGCTTTCGGCAGTTAAATTTTAACAATGAAGAAGAATTAAAACGTAAACTACTACAACAAAAGAATATCGTAAATTTTGTTCCAATTATTCGTGTTATTTTTAACATTGATTGCATGAGGGTCACACCCGATGTACAACATTTCATTCTCGAGAAGTCTAAAATCTCCACATTTTGACAATCGAAATTGTGGTTATTAATATGTATGTGTTTGGACACAACGGAGTACTTTTGACTGTCTAATTTGATTTTGTTTTTATGCTCCTTAATGCGAGTATTTAAAGCTCCTTTAGTTTGCCCGATATACAATGCGTTACAATCTAAACAAGGAATTTTGTAGATAACATTATGCATTCCCAGAAAGTTAATTTTGTCTTTAATACTTTGAACGAAATTTAAATTATTTATCGATTTTAAAACAACATCTACACCGTAACTATGAAACAAGTCAATTAGTTTATATTTTATGTTAGATATATAAGATAAAATTATTAAATTAATTTTTCGGTCATTAATCTTTTTAACAGATAAATTATTGTCGGAATACCTGATTTTATTCTGTCTAATTTTGATATGTTTGTTAATTAAATTGATTGGGTATGAATTTAGTAACAGAATATTGGTAACTTTATTTAGTTTTTCCCTACGGTATTTGTGATGTGACAACTTGACAGCCTTATCAACCAGATTATGAACCATGGCTTTCTTTTGAGCAATGGGGTGATTGGACATATAATTAAGAACTCTTCCTGAATATGTAAATTTTTGATACCAATTGGTTAAAATTATTTATTTTGAACACTTATCAGAACATCAAGAAAATTAAGTTATTTTGTTCTATTTCATAAGTAAAATTTTAATTTTGATGATAAGAATTGAAAATTTGGATTAAATTATGTAATTTAGTTTTTGGAATAATACAAAAATATCATCAACGTATCTGAAGTTTGTTAATGGTTTAAAATCTAATAATGAGATACATAAGGCTTCCAAATCTCTCATCAATTATTAAATGAAAAATAAGTTGAGTTCAAAATTAAATTGAGTAAAACAAGCATATCAGACAAAGGAATGCCAGTAAGATCTGAAAAATTGTTTTCCCATAGTTTTTTGAATCTTTCTATAATTAATTCTTTGGGTAATGAGTTAAACAGGGAAACAGCATCTAAAGAAACTAAAATATGGTTATTAGGTACTTTTAAATTTTGTAAGTTCTCTACTAATTGTAATGAATTTTTAACAGAAAAATGTACTTCACAATTTAAACCTCTTTTTTAACAAATTATACAAAAAAGTTGAAATTTTGTGAGGGGGTTATTTGTTGAAGTTACTATAACTTTAAAATATAATATAGGTTAGTGAATTTTGGGTATGTATAATGACATGAAGGTTTTATTGTCTTTTTATTTATTTTAAATTTTAAAGTCAGAAAAGTTTGTTGTAATTATATTTATGCTGAAATGATTTATTTCAATACAAAGATAAAAATATAATTATTAATTTATTTTTGATAATATATCCATTTCATAATACATTACAAGGCAATAATTTCCTGAATGCCGACCTCCTGTGGTCTGGTGACTAGCGTCGCTGCCTCACAACACAGAGGTCCCGGGTTCGAATCCTAGCACAGGCTTTGATGTTTGCGTCGTCATGGAGACTGAGGTTAAGACTGTTGGAGAATCAATACTCCGATCTCGTGTCATTCCAAATTCGTAATGTGTCATGTAAGATGATAGTCGACCCGATAGGCCAAGGCCCTCAATGAGCCGTAGGCCCAACGAAGCAGAAAAATTTTCTAAGAATCCCAATTTAACGGTGCGAATACGTCTGAAATGCTAAGTTGTAAGTTTAACCTGAAGTCTGGTAAACTAGTATTAAAACAATATTTAACGTATGTTTTAAATATAAAAAGTATTTACTGAAGTTGTTTTAAATCTAAAATTAAAATGATAATAAAGCTCTAATTAGAACCGTCTCATATCAGGCTCAGTGCACAGCTTGGTTTAGAGCTCAATATTGCGAGAAACCTAATTCTATTTCAAAGGAAAGTCTGCTCCGAGGAATTATTTGCTTACCTTGCCAAAGCAGCTGGGCATAATTAGTTTATGCGATTAGATGTCATAGTCAGAAAATTGAGTCAGCAGAGAAACTACAGAACGTATTCACTGAAAAAGCTCAAGGAACATTTAGTTTCCTTCGGGCCAAAAGAATATCGTCATAGATAAAAATATATATCTGAACTAAATGTAGCTACCGATTAAAATTAAAAATAGCAGAAAATTTATAGGATTTGTGATTGAAATAAATCATTCTTAACAAGAAACTATTTTCTGGGATAGCAGTGGTACAACTGTAGTTTTTATGAATATGTTGGTAACTCATTTACTACAAAATATTTAGATTTCTCCACGAGCGTTTTAATGACGTCTGGTAAAACATCGCCCATTAGTATTTAATTTTCTTTCTTTACCTTAAATACAATATTTTAACTAAGGTATTTTAAACAATTGCTCGTTCCATGGCATATATAAGTTAAGCCACAAAGTGTAATTTATAGGGAAAAATATATTCGAAACTGTGACAAGTAAGACAGTTTAACCTTAATTTATTAAAATAAAGTGAAACATATTTCTGGGACTATTGTCATGCTATATATTGCTATTTTCAATTGTACTTTGAAGTCATAAAATACTGACACGACCTTTAATTACATCGAATTTTTCAAATTCTACCCGTAGCTTAGTTATTTATTATGGAATTGTATTATAATAAAAACATTTATATTTAAAACACAATAATATAAATAATTTAGTAATTAAATATTGAAAATTACAATAAATTATTATTTTCTTGGAAGTACTGTCAATCATTGAGGTTTGAAATAAAGTTAATATATAAATTAATTACAGTTACGTTATAGTTAAACTACTAAGGTAAAAGTTTGTGAATTGAAGGTTAGAATCGTTATCGAGGCTGGTAAATCCAGATGAAAGGGCAATATGAGAGCCATTTTCTTTTTATATAACAAATTTACTACTCACTATATTATTATCAGTCGAATTAGATTTATTATGGGGCATTCAAAAATAATTATATGTTCATAAATTAGTAACTAATAGAGGTATATAAAACTATGTAATAATAGTTGTAATAACGTAAATAAGTTATATATGACATTTTAGATGAAAATACTAGAATTAATATTAATAATAGGTCAAAGTAAGAATGTTAGATTACACTATTTTATACTAATTAAAAAACAAAGTGCTTGTGAATGTATACTGTTGGAAACTGTTAATGTGAGATAAAAATATAAATAGTAATTTGATGAAGTTAAACAACTGTTCAACTTGAATTTCACAATTAAGGAATTTTGCTACTCGGGAAGCATAATAACAAGGGATGGTAGAAGTATAGTAGACATAAAGATTAGGATAGCACAGGCAAGGAAGGTTTTCGAGAATAAAGAAAGAGGAATTTACTTACGACTAATATAAGTATTAACATTAGGAAATCATTGCCAAAAATGTTCGTATGGGTTCGAAACGTGTACGATAAGAGTTGCAGACAGAAACAGAATAGGCGAGTCATAGGAGAATGCTGAAAATCAGAGGGGTGGATAGGGTATCTAACCAGAAAGTTCTAAGCAGAATAGGGAAAGAGCGAATAGTATTAGGTAAAAGCTATAATCAAAAATCTCAAAAATGGCAAAGCACCTGGCCCAGATGGCATCTACAATGAGATGCTACAAGCCATCTCGGACAAACTGGTTCCATACCTTACTAGGTTAGCCAATGCTTGTTTAGCCCAAGCCAGGTTTCCTGCTACATGGAAGGAGTCAAAACTCATAGTGTTGCTGAAGGACGAGGACAAAGATAAAACTGACCCTAAATCGTATAGACCCATTTGTCTTATAAATACCCTAGGAAAAATATACGAAAAACTAATATGCAAAAGAATTACGGAATTTAGACTTCTAAAAGGAATTTGCGAACATCAGTACGGCTTTCGGAAGGGTAGATCAACGGAGGATGCCATTAACAAGGTATTAGAGACGACAGATATCTCTAATAAAAAATACGTACTTGCCATCTCAATTGACATTGCTGGTGCTTTTGATAATTTGTGGTGGCCCGCCCTAATAGCTAGATTAAAGTACTTGAGCTGCCCCAACATACTGATAAATCTTGTCAAAAGTTATTGCAATGATAGGCGAGTCACTCTAAGCTGCCCGAGTAACTCGATCGAAAAAACAACCACCAAAGGTTGCCCGCAGGGATCCGTGTGCGGTCCCATATTTTGGGACTTGTGTATGGAGAACCTGCTAACAAGTCTTTCACAAATGACCGAGAACGCGGAGGTAGTGGCTTATGCTGACGATATTATGATAGTTGTTGAAGGCGACTCAAGAACGGAGATCGAAACTAAGTCAATGCTTTGCTTGCAGCAAGTTAACTCGTGGTGTAACCAAAATAAGCTTGAAATCTCCAGGCCCAAAACGAGATATCTGGTATTGAAAGGCACACTCAAGCGGAATCCAGTTATAAAAATTAACAACGACTCGATTAAGAGATCTAAGACCCTAAGATACCTCGGGGTGTGGTTGGATGAGGGCAGAAATTTTCGCCAACACATAGAAGAAGTTAAGATGAAAAGTTCAAAAATAATGAACAAAATCACAAGCATAGCAGCAGCCAAATTTCAACTTCCTATGTTCATATTCAAACTATATCATGAGTCCATTCTAGCAGCGATAACGGGATATGCTGCTAGCTCATGGGCACACAGATTAAAACTGGCAAATCCAAGTAGGAAAATCCTCCAAATTCAAAGAAGAACCTTGATCAGAATATCTGGGGCATACAGTACTACATCGACAGACGCACTAACAGTTCTGCTGGGTATAGTCCCTCTGGACCTAGAGGTGAGAAAGAGAGGTGCTCAATTTTGGCTGAAAAGGAACAATCAAGGAAAAATAAATGATATATTAGGCAGAGAAGCTAGATGCAAGAGAGAAATTGCTGAAATTATCCTTGATATTTGGCAAAAACGATGGGATGAATCTAGCACTGGCAGAAGAGTCCATGGCCTTCTACCAGATGTTAGAGAACGACTAGCCATGTGTCACCTCCAACCAATAAAAGGGTTGATGCACTTCCTCTCAGGCCATGGACCATATGGGCTGTACCTTAGTAGGATAAAAAGAAACAAGGACACCCTGTGCAAGTGCGAAGAGCTAGCCTCTCCTGAACATGTAGTGTTTGATTGCCCTGGATATGACATAAATCAAGAAGAACGGAATGCCTTAAAGGACATGGATCCAAAAGTTGTAATCAGGGATCCGTATTTAATAACAGTGCTCGAAAATATAACAAACCAGATATCCCGGATTGAGCTAGGAAGATTTAACTGCAAACAACCTTAGATGGAAGCTCCATAGTCATAAAGGAAAAAAAAAACGATTTTCTCTGTAAAGCGGGTAGAGAGGAAGACGGTTGTGACTGCTTCAAACAATTCGACACTTCTTTGGGTCCCTCAAAGATGTTGTGACTGACAACACCATCACTCTCCTGGACCGGTAATCCCAGGAACCGGAGAGTAAAACAGATATGTACAGACAAGGATATACACACCCCCGACATCTTCCTATCAATATGGCGGTAAATATGAAAAATAAATACACTTGAAGAAGCCAGCTTAAACCCTCATATCCTGGACGCCGGAAAATGAGGGAAACCGGAATTCCGGAGCTGGAAGTACAACCTGTGCTAGAGAAGTGGAGATGCAGGAAGGGTGGAGGAAGCAAACATTGAAAGACTGTCTCCTGCCTCCAAAAGGAAGCCCAGGAGACAAGAACAGAGCAATGGCTGACCTCCTGCGTCTCCACACATCTTTTACTGGTAGAACTTATGCAGGGAGAGCGTCTGCATAACACACAGTCTGCTCTACAGACCCCCTGCAAAAAATATACTTCCATATTCGATGTATATATATATATATAAGTATTATAAAAAAAATGTTAAAAATCTCAGTCTGTAATGTAATGTAAAAGAAGATGGAAGCAGATATGACAACATAGTTTTCCTCTCCCTTCAATTAGAGCGCCCGCTCTTTCTTCCCCTTCCATATTCCGCCAGCTGTGATCTTACAGCACTTTTCCCTTCAATTCTCCCACTCCCATTCACCCTATACCCTTCTGTTTTTTAGTTTTAGTTTATTAGTTTTATTATTTTTTAAGAAAAATAATTATTTATAAAATAAAATAGAATATATCTGTAAGAAAAACACTGTAAGAAATTAAAACAAGGCCTGTTATAGATACTCAAGAAAACAGGTTATTAGTGTAATTAGTGAATAAAAAAAAAGTATTGGGGACGTTGACCAAGAGAAGTAATGTTTTAGGACATGAGGTTCTTGTAAAATTAGCATTATAATGTAGTATGTATAAATAAAAAGACTTTCGTAGAGTAGGTTATAATCGAGGTTTTTATAAGACCATCTTAGAACTGATTATTAAAACAACAAACAACACAATATACTATTCAATTATTATATTTTGGGCCACAAGTTATCTGTCAAATACACATTTCTTTGAACAAAAAATTCCTGAGATGTGGGAAATAAATCACACACCGAACACGGCAATTATCTTTGCACAAATTTGTACAGATTCGAAGAGCGTTAGTGTGAGGACTCGTAAATACTGCTGTGTTAGAGTTTCTTGAACTCGATATGATGTGGCGCATGCGAATTACTTACAGAAGAGCTCGTCGGCGTGATTGTCTGGGCACTCCGGCCAGTTGTCGCACCAGAAGTGCTTGTGAATGCGGCTGCCATCACCGCAAACTCGGAACATGTCTGAAACACAACGCAACGTCGTCCTTTATTATATGCATGCAAATTTCCAGGACCGTGTCGTGTAGCCGAATCAGGCGGTCCGCGACAACACGCCAAAGCAGAGGTGTGCTGAGGAAAACATTTAAACAAAATTGGTGAAATTATCCGCAGTAAGATTATAATCATTTGGGATGGATGAGTGGAGTTATTTATAGCCATGGAAATAGTGTTTACACTTTTTCTGTGAATGGATGAACTCATAATTTCGTTCGTCCTATTATAATTTTAATGTATCAAAAATTTAAATTTATTACATCAGTAGACTTAAATCTATTGAACATATAGATTTATCGTTTCGTTTAGTCAATAATAGATTATACGACCCTAGTTTACAGATAAATTTTAATACGTGAAAGAGTTACATACAAGTTTTTAAATACAGCTCGACGTTTCTACGCTACTTTTTGTCTTCCTCGAAAGCCACTGTTCGAAAATGTCGACAAATTAATATTGACAAATGTTGCTGTTGTGGTATTCAGTCCTAAGACTGGTCTGGTGCAACCCTCCTATCTAGCGCAAGCCTTTTCATTTCCGCGTAGCCAGCACATCCCACATCCTCCCTAATTTACTTAGTGTATTCCACCCTTGTCCTCCCTATTCTGTTCTTACCCCACACACTTCCCTCTAATTCTAATTTTACGAGACCCTCATGATAACTAATAGTAAATTAATAATATTTTGTGTAGCGAATTAAATCAGAAACAATTTTATTAAAAGAATGAATTGAAAAATTACAATACATTTAACAGTACGAATCAAACAATCAAATCCTCAGGGGTAAAATTATTAAATCTAACAGTAACGAAAAATTTATCATCCAAAAATATTTATAAAATGTATGTAGTGTCGTGTTATATGTTCACACCGACAATATTATTATGATAAGGAATTGTTATATAAAAATAATATATTTAATTTTGTTGATTTGAATACGTTAATACAATATTAAAATGAAATTATTTACAAAAAATATAACTCAAGTTGAAATTATAAATAATTTGCAGAAATTAATTAAAATTTGACCTAGCAAAAAGACTCTCTTTGCAGCTCTTAAAATGGCTGCTCTCGGGAACGCGGGAACACAAATTATCAATTGTGTATATCATTCCATTTTATTGTGATTAAAATATTTATTTATATTAAAACTTTCCAAATTGGAAACAGTTTCACAATAAAAGTTCTAACTGCAGATTTTATACTCTGATTTCGGCTATTGAAGTCGTGTCATATGGACCGTAGCTTGGGCAACGTGGCAGAACGATACTCGGCCGCGATACCTTAGGGAGGATGGGGCAATACCACATTAGGCCCAGAACCAAGTAGGGCATGACAAGCACCACGCTGGGAAGACATGAAATGTAAAACTGTAAATATGAAAATGTAAAACCTGCTATCTATAATATTATTCATAATTTTTGGATTACAGAATATTAAAACACCAGAAGATCTAAAGGATGAATCTTTGTGTGCTAGGTATTTTGTAAATTTTATTGCATTCATTACAAAAATGATTTCCTGTTAAAATTATAGAATCTCTAAAATAATGGCGCATCAGTAGTTTATTAATGATTAATTTAATATTGAATTAATTATATAATTCCTCCAATAACAAAATTTGTATTTCAGGCATGAAAAGTGGAAGAAGCTTATTCATGAATATTATTTTAAAATATAAGCCTTATTTACCTATATATCGATGGATGTGGTTGGAAAATATATTGATCTTGTATAAGGAATGAAAAACTTGTATATAGCCGCCGTTAGGATAGCCATTGACAAATTTCACTTCCTCTTTCATACAAATCATGTTGGTACCTCGAAGGTTGTCCGTCATCTCCTCAGATGTTGCGTCTAACGCATAAAGATTTCGTTTCATTTGATGCCTTCTTTTAACCTTAGAATATTGCTAAGCTTAATGAGTTGCTCAAACGATTTACTATCATGAGATTCTTATTCTCTTTTAGGCTTATGAATTAATCTGTTTCCCCGGATGCCAGCCTAATAAATGATCTTAGAGTCAGAATGCTTGTGTTTGGTCGTTCTTAATTTTTAATAGTACGAAGACTACCTATTGTCGCCAGCCTAAAAAAATAATCAATTTAAATTAATATATTATGGGCTCAGAATTCACCGATCAACTTTCTGCTATGAATATAGATTTTTGAAGACAAAATATAAAAATTCAACAAGAAAAACTAAATAATTTACACACAAATAATTTTTGCAATAAATTTGCTTACAGGTACAACTACAGTTTATTAGAATATGTTATGATTACTTATTTTATTATTACTGAATTTATGCATAAATAGTTAAAAGAAACTCGTGTATAGTGATACGTTTATTCGCTGTTTCTTTAATAGTGGCCATTCGTATCGCCTCTGGACCTTAGTTTCTGTAATCAGCTCGATCTCGTTGCTTCCAGATGTTGCTCTATGAGGACCCACACGTGGGCAGTTATATAATCTCATTAGATCGGTTCAATGAAACCGAAATTAGATATGGAAACCACAAACGCAGTTTGATTCTACTCCCTCGCACTTCAGGGTGCTTCTTTTCATGTAATGCACGAATGTAAATACAGTTGGTCAAGATGCAACGTTATGCGGAAGTCACGTTTACGTACTCATTTATAACATTAAAATACAAAGCAACTTATTCGTAATTGCCTCACATTTCATTGCTGTTTGGTTTCCTTCTTTTTGTTATAGTAAAATATTATACACAGAATATCTGGAATCTTAGTATTGCGTGTTGTTACGACTTCTAAAGGCTTCTATCGTTAACCCGGAAATTTTGAAACTCCAAGATTGGGTGAAAGTCTAGTTTAAAAACATAATAATGGACAGTGATTCTGTGAAAAGAAAACGTTTATAAATAAAACTGAAATAATTTTGCGTTATTTAAATTTTTTGTATTGGTTTTTATTATCATCTTTCTTTAATTTTTCAAAATATAATTTTTCCAAAAAGAGCTTAACACGTAAATATGACTTATTTCCCTGTACTGTGTGGCTCAATGCATGGTGATCTAACAAACATTTGTCGGCTTAATTACAGGTTTGTGCTAGGGGTTTCTTAACTCACCTACCCCCAGTGTTTTTCCGCTGAAGAAATAAATGAATATCAAAAAAGTTATGAATTTTGAACTGTTGCATTTTCTTGTCGATTTTGATGACCACCCCGTGGTTAATTGATTTCCTCGTGTCGGTCAAGTATAAAACTATTATTAACTTTTTCCTCTCCAAGGAGCAAGTAATAATCCTCGCAGAACTGAGCTGCCGGAGGGAACTACGTAATGCTACAATACATTCCATTATTCTCCACCACAACGCCTCATTTTTCTCATTTCATGGATACAATATTCTCATATATTTTGAAATTTCATCCATCATTCAAATTTATTTGATATTCCATAAAGATAATAGTCAAACAAATCAGAGTAAAGTATTTAAGAAATTATAAAATCTTCATAGGGAATCACGTCGGTTCGTCCACAAATTGTCACCTCTTCAGATAATAATAATTATCAATAAATAATAATGAAAAGGAATCATACTGTAAGGAGAAGAAATAAAAACCTTTCGCTTTGCCGACAATATTGTAGTATTAAGGGAGTCAGAAGAAGACTTGGAAACCATAATAAAGGGCATGAACGTGGTCCTGGAGAAGGAGTTCTGCTACTCGGGAAGCGTAATAACTAGGGATGGTAGAAGTTTAGTTGACATAAAGAGTAGGATAGCACAGACAAGGAAGGCTTTCGCGAAAAAGAGGAATTAACTTACGGATAATATAAGTGTGAATATTACGAAATCTTTGCTAAAAATGTTCGTATGGAGCGTGGCGTTGGGAGTTGGGGAAAGGAAAAGAATAGAAGTCTTTGAAATGTGGTGCTATAGGCGAATGCTGAAAATCAGATGGGTGGATCGAATCAAAAACGAGGAAGTTCTAAAGAGAATAGGGGGAAAGCGAACAATATGGAGGACGTTGATTAAGAGAAGGGACAGATTCATAAGCCACGTTTTAAGACACGAGGGTATTTTTAAAATTAGCATTAGAAGGTAGTGTGTGGGGTAAGAACAGAAGAGGGAGGAGAGGATGGAATACGCTAAGCAGATTATGGAGGATGTGTGTTGTGCTAGTTATGATGAAATGAAAAGGCTTGCGCAAGTTAGGTTTGCTTGGAGGGTTGCATCAGACCAGTCTTAGGTCTGACTACCACAACAACAACAATAATTCAATTACGCGCATTTATTGCTTCAAAATTCACGACAAAAACCTAATAATTAAACTTAAAGGTAAAAATACATACGTTTCTGGAGTGATGCCAACGAATATTAAACAGAAGTAAACAAAGGTAAAATATTGATTAGAAACATTTAAAGCAATACAGACTGTTTCGGCCATTCAAAGCAGGGAATTTTCAACACCGTATTTTATGAAAATCACTACAGTTGATTTTGTTTTATTGGCCTTCTTGGAATTAATACACGTCTTATGCATTACACCTATCTTCAAGTGGTAATAATTTGGAAAATATCAGTTATTTCGTTTATAAATAAGAAGCAATGATATTCCTTTAATACGGTGTTCTTAATACAAAGACAATGTAGTTATCTGCCACTAGAAAGTCGAATGTTTTTTGCCGTCAATTTAATCTACGTCTCTTGACTTGAAATTCACATATGTTGTATCTCGAGAAAGTAGATTATAAAACTACAGTTCATTAAACAGAATTAGCTCATTTTGTATTAATTGACAGACAGTCGTTAGCATTTTATACAGGTACTAAATGGGTGCCCGTCTTTGCTCGTGTATTCATTTGTATTAGCAGGGTTCATTATTTAATTAGACAAAATCTCTTGATCAACGCTTGGTTAAACCGACATGTATTACCAAAACAGTGATTGTTTCCGATTCGTAAGAATCGTGTGTACAAACGTGGGTAGAAATTTCTGCAAGCGTTTAAAGTTTATGCGGTTAACTCTGCTTGACTTTGTTCACCCTCGCTTGTAATGACTTAACTGCTACTTAACCTGCTTCTTGAATGTCAAAATTAAACCAGGCGCCTTCCATAAGCTGAGAATACCAACCATTTTTGTTTCTTTTCTCGTTATTTTTATATAATTCGCTTCCTCCGCCTCCCCTATGAGTGATCCCTCCCATAGGTATCGAAACAGTATCAATGTCATTAACTCCAAAAAATATTTATTCGATGCATGTTTTCATGTTTTAAAACTTCCACCTGCCGTCCATCCGCGTCCCTAGGGATGGTATTCATCTCTCCCTCCACAGTGTTTGCTTCCGGATCGTAAGGAACACATGTTCACAGTTTGGACGAAATTACTCCGCACATTATACTTTGTATATAGAACATATAAAATTACATACTTTAAAACACTGAATTTTCACAGTCAATTGTGTGTGAGCAAACGTTAGTTGAAGTATTTATTTGTATTTTTTAGCGTGAAATAACTTGGAAATTCAAAGAACGTTATATTTAGGTAACAATACATTATAAGTAGTTAATAATTATGCCCGAGGTTCCAAATAAAATAAAGCCCAATGCTGCTTACCGTCACTTTTATTATTTAGGTATTCAAATGCGGCCCTATTGGTATTTTGCGACTTCTTTAAATAATAAATTTAGTCTAGATCTACGTATTACAACATAGAAACAAAGAAAACTGGTTATCACATCATAATATACGTTATTTTTTAAATGTTAAGGTCATTTCATTTTAAGTGTGTGAAATTGAATGTATATATGTTATATAAATTCGAAAAACTAGTTTTAGGCGCCAAATGTAATAAAATGCAAAGTTACTAATATTTTCTTGGAAAACAAGCGTATTTGTAGTTTAGAAGGAAAATGATTAAGAGAGAACATTTTTACTCGCATAAAAAGGTGTTAAAATAACTGTCTGCTTTAAAATTAACGTGGGTTTTTAGATAATTTATAGTAATGTCTTACATCTTGGATTTAATCAAAAAATAATGGCAAGTTGCCACAGTTCCAAACTTGAAATCGGATGGGTTAATATAAGCGAAATTGGAATGCAGGGTCGAGACGGAATATCTCAATTTTGACCCGGCATTAAAGTCTTATTATCCGTTAGAATTCTAATGGTAGCAATTAGTTTGGCGACGGAATTTCGGAATGGCTAGCACGCGGCAAGCCTGGGTCTGCGACGCGTGCTCATTAGAGGCGAGTTCTCTAGAGAGCCCCACGAAACCAGTAAATCAAACTGCTTAATACGAATATGCAATTGCTCCCGTCTGCCACAAGACCGCGTAATTTCGTCTCGGCGCTTCCTAAACAAACTTATGCCTCATCCCCAAGTTAACACTTGAGACACTTGTCATACCAGTACATCTGTAGTTTCCTAAACCTATTTCCGTCTCCTGCACAACTCGCTTTACATATCTATATTCCAAATGCATCCATTACTGATGGTTTTTGGGAAACATTGGTTTTTCGTTACACTTCTTCTCGATGTCATCAGTATCACCGTCACAAATTTGGTTTCCCTGGTTCCCAGTAGAGATAAGCAATCTGATCGAGATCTTATTCCAGGAACTAGCTCACTCTGCGGAGTGAGTGGTCATTGAATAGGAAAAAAGTAGCGGTAGATCTTTTGTTACACTCCGCTCCTGCGATCCCAGAGCAACCAGCTGTTTGAATCACTCACTCAGGAATCAGATCGCTGAGACTGCGATCCCAGATGTTGGAATCACTCATTCATGTATTAAAATCTCTTTATTTCTGGATACGTTTACGGTGGAGCAATTGTTTTGGCAAAATTAAATTAAGAGGCACACGCACAAAATATTTTAACTGAATGTCAATACTAAATTCTCTTATCTGATTATCCAGAATATAATCGTATAAATCCCTGCTGAAATATATTTATCCACGTATTATCGATAAATGTTATCGTAAACTTTTCACTTTAACCTCGCAAGAATACTTCACTTTATTGTATGCTCTTATTAACATTCATCATAATACTAATACAAAGGACGTATGTACAAAAAAACTAAAAATTCAGAGTAATAGAAATTTTTAAACTGCCAAGCTTTAAAAATGATAACGCTGTCTACGAAATGTTATGTATTCCTTTTAAAAAGATGAATCATTACACTCCTTTTTATTGAGTGACAAGTCAGATTCTAATTCGCGTGGCCGCAATTCCCCCTTAATAACATAATCAGTGATTTGAAACGGCGAATTCAATCGAGACCAATACCTCAGTAATAAATCAAGCACCTAGTAATTTATTTATTAATAATACGAAAAATGTATATAATTTTTGTTTATTTATTATAACGTCAAATTCACTGGAAAACCATGTGGAAATTCATGGAAACAACGTAAGTCCCTTTTCATTGCTAAAAAGCAATGTACACTTAGACATTTATTATAAATAAATACAACTAATGGCCAAAAGTCACCAATAGAATAATTTAATAAACACTACTTCTGGCAAACAGAGAGAACGGTCAGCTGTAGCAGCATCATGAAGCTGTCGTGTAGGATCATCATTCTTGATTTTTGTAGATTGGTGCTTGATTAGTGGTGTAAATTAATTATGTTAAATGCGTGAAAGTTAAGACGCTATAAATGCCAGAGTCATATTGGGGCACTGAAAGCGTCTGCAAAAAAAAATGCGTTTGGTATTGTACTGGAACGTCATGCAAACGAAAATAAAACGTTTCTGTAAATATTGTTTTGATTTAACTCCTGGAATTAATAATAGGACATTAATATAACGACAATTAACAGACATTTTCTACAATAATCATTTTTAACAGACGTCTTTTCTGTACATATTTGTACCTTCTTCAGGCTCTGATCCAAGTGAAAGGCTTGTTTTAATTTGTCTACACCAGGAACAAGAACAGAATGAGGAAACGTTTATACAAATATGCACAGAAACATTGTGCTGTTAAATATAGTTAGTCAATCTTATTACAGTTATTTCTGTTATAAATTAATTCCTCCAGTTTATAACTTCCAATAATATCATCTATATTAAACAGAAGTGCAGGTATAAAGCAATGAAAGATTACTACTGAAAAAATTAGTTCCAATTACGACGTTTCAGTACATATTGTACCAAATTCAGGATGGAAATCCTGTTTACTCTCCCCTACAACAATTTGGTTAATTCAAACATAGCAAAATTATTCAAATTTTTTAACAATTTTGTGTGATAAAAAAGTCAATCTGAAGATGGTGCAAGTTGGAACCGAAACGTCGTTCTTTCCTAATAAACTGTCTAATTGGTTATAAACTACATTTTAATTTTATATATAGTGATGAATGTATATAAGAAACTAGCATATCTATAATTACTGCTAGTCCATTTGTAAAAAACTTATTTTTTTACATACTTAATTTTCACTTCACAAGTTTTTAAATTAAGTGAATTAATTGAAGTAAAATTACGTTGTGAAAGTCATATAAATGTACCGGGCTTCTAACGAAATGTATAATATTTAATGGAAGGGATTATATGAATTAATCTCACTGAGTCATATATCAAATAAAAATTAAATTCTCTAGCTAAATTTAAGAATACAGGGATTATTATGTAAAGAAAGTTTTCATATGAAGGTCAGAAATGGGTATTACTTACCATTATAAAAAAATTCTTTAAGGGTTTAATGGATTAATTTACATTTTATTTTATATTTAGTTTGATTTTTGAGTTTTCAGCAATAATGATACAAATTTGACGTAATGCTAGTAGTTTCAGATTACCGGAATAGATCTTCTTACCGGCACATCTACAGTTCAACCCAAGTCTAAATAATTATTTAAGCTCATTTTTCTATTCATTAAATACTTTCTAACAATATGTATAATGATATTATTTAATGTATTACTCTATAGACTTAAAATTAAGTCCCAAATATCATTTCCTTTTTGGAAATTTCTGCTAGATACAGCTCGAGGACGTGTTCATGATTGCGATTTATAGAAACGAAAGTGTAGGAACTTGAAGTCGAACCGTATTGAAAGAAACCTCCGTAAATATCCACTTCAAAGAAGATTCTTTGCATCTGTGAAATTTTGGTTCGTTTATATTTTCTTTAGCTCCATGGAGTATAAAGCTAGTAATTTCAATAAAGTAAAAATGTTTGTGTAATAACACAGTAACTGAAAGAAACAAGCCGCTGTCAAAGCGACGAGCGCAAAGAGCTGTGAAACCGAAACCCGGCGAGTAAGTGGAATTTATTGCTTTAGAAATTAAATTCAGTGCAGCTAAATGAATAATAATTTGACGGATGTAAGTAACTCAGAAAAAAATTCTAACCTAATTAAATGATCCTTTCGTTCTCACAATAAGTTGTGGTTACTTTAATGGAATAATGAACCACACCTGATAATACGTGATGGAAGCAATAAAACAGGTAGAGTGGTTTTATTATATTCTGTACAATCAAAAATTATGTAGCCTGTTTTTATACTTTTTGTGTGTTTGTTTATAATTTTTTAATGAATTTAAACGTGTGTACAGATTGAAAAACATTTGGTATAAACCAGCGGAAAAACACTGGGGGTAGGTGAGTTAAGAAACCCCTAGCACAAACCTGTAATTAAGCCGACAAATGTTTGTGAGATCACCATGCATTGAGCCAGACAGTACAGGGAAATAAGTCATATTTATATCTCTAACATGGCGTGTTTACGTGTTAAGCTCGTTTTGGAAAAATTATATTTTGAAAAATTATAGAAAGATGATAATAAAAACCAATACAAAAAATTTAAATAACGCAAATTTATTTCAGTTTTATTTATAAACGTTTTCTTTTCACAGAATCACTGTCCATTATTATGTTTTTAAACTAGACTTTCACCCAATCTTGGAGTTTCAAAATCACACGAAAAACTTTCTGGTGATGATGTCAAAGAATTATAACATTACATATAATTAATGCTTAACTTTAAAGAAAGCAATAATTCAAGTAACAGTTTAATGGAGTAAATTAAGATCCTTGTTAGAATTTATAATACTGAGCAAAACATTTTCAATTTTAATGGGTTTTGTTTCGTACTTTCGTAATTTTTTTAATCAGATCTATAAAAGTTGTTCTTGTGGCATCCAGTTCTAATACTGGTCTGATACAAGCCTGCATACTAACATAGATTGCGTAAGCCTTTTCATTAAAGTATAGAAACAGTCAACATTCTCCCTAATCTGCATAGCGTTTGCATTCTTGGCTTCCTCTTCTATTCTTACCTCACACACTTCATTCTAATGCTAATTTTATAAAACCCCTCATGTCTTAAAACGTGGCCTATTAATCTGCCCCTTCTCTTGGTCAACGTCGTTTATAATTTTTTCCCATATTCTGTATAGAACTTCGTCGTTAGTGATTCTATCCACCCATCTGATTTTCAGAATTCTCATATAGCAACCCCTACCGTCCACGTTTCGCACCCATACCACACCACACTCCATACGAACATTTTTAGCAATGATTTCCTAATATTCACACTCATATTACCACTTTTTTTTGTGAAAGCCTTCCTTGCTTGTGCTATCCTACTCTTTATGTCTACTATACTTCTACCATACTTAGTTATTACGCTTTCCGAGTAGCAGAATTCCTTAATTTACGTCAAAATATCCCTTCCCAATCTAACACCATTTGTTAACCCTCTGTTTCCCATAATACATTCCATTACCTTGATTTTCACTCTATTAATCCTTATATTGAAATCTTTCTGCAGGACAACGTTCATGGTTTCCAAGTCTTCTTCTGACTCCCCTAATACTACCATATCATCGGCAAAGCGTATTTCTTCTCCTTGCAGTACGTTTCACATTCCATATTTCTTTTTAACTTTAATCGCCGGTTCTAAATATAGGTTAAAAAGGAAGGGCAACGGACTGCATCCTTGTCTTACTCCTTTCTTGATTTCTGCTTTCTTTTCTTGCCTATAAACATTAATTACTGCTGGCTGCCTTCTATAGAAGTTATTGATAAGCCTTCTTTCGCGAGATTTTATTCCTATACTCTTCAAAATCCTTAATAGTGTGTTCCCGTTCACATTGTCAAACGCTTTATCTCAATCTACAAATGGCATGAACGTAGGCCTGTTTTTTCTTATCCTGTCTTCTAAAATTAGACGCAAAGTCAATATTTTTCTCTTGTCCCTACATTCTTCATAAAACCAAACTGATCTTTTGATAACTCGCATTCTATTTGATGTTCCATCATCCTATATACGATTTTTGTTAATATTTTGAATGCATGAGATACTAAACTAATTGTCCTGTGCTTCTTCCATCTATCAGTCCCTCTTTATGAAACATAAGGGACAGTTAAATTTCTCTTTGCAGATCAGTACAACAATTATTATTTATAGATACGTGGTAATAAACTGTATATTTACAAAATAACGTAAGTACGACATAGCATTTTAAAGAATTTGATTCGGTTAGTAAAAAATGGTAAAGAGTTGGGTTTTCGTTAAAATGATGGCCGGTGTCGCTATGTTGGACAGGAAACAGAGTTATAAATTTTCGTCGTGTACGTGATGATAGAAGAAAACATAGTTTTTATCAGTTTTTTTTAATTTATATCCACAACAATGATAAATATACGAAATGCTTGGAGGATGAAGTACTTGTCGCGTGAAATGTTTATTATTAAAATAGTTCTAGAACCAGAATTATGCCAATTTATATTTAAATTATGCATTAAATTTGAGTAAAATATTTCTTTTTTTAAAGAATCGTCCAATGACAATTTATGTCGAACATGTTATTGATTCCTTTCTCCCACTTGATATTATTCATTACAATTGACTTTCATATCTGCCAATTTGTTCGTATTGCATCAAAGGCAACTTGCGGCATAGCTGAGAGCCATTCCAGTTCGAATCGTATCAACGACGTAAAGGACGGAATTGTGGTGTGCTGTTTCACTGGCATAAAATTATTCTAATCGATTTTACATTCACTTAAATTGCTAGTTTTATTTAAATTTAAAGCAAAAAAATTAATATTTGCAAATATTCTTAAACGCAAAGAATGATAGATGAGATAAATTAATTCAATGTAAGAACTGTACGAAAATTCTGAATTTCAATGAATGAATTCTCAAATTAAAAAAAATATTTTCCGGAAAAAGAACTGAATGTATAGAAAATGTGGGAACATTATTTTGATAAATCAATATTGGCATTGTTAGTACAAAAAGAGTGGAAAAGGATTTTCATTAATTCTCAAATTGCTGACTTCTTGTCAATTATGCACATTATGCTATGTCACTATATGCATTACAGTTTGTGAACATTTGTGAAATGAATCGGTAGTGGGATAGAAATTACAACATTAAGTATCATTCTGATGTAGATTATTTGAATTAATCCCCATGAAAATAAATTACTAAATCTATTTAACTAATTTAATGCTTTTCGTTCGTTTTTAACTTAAACCATTATGTTAGGATCTTAAATGGGATTCCTTTACTTGAATATAAATACTAAGAAAATTCAAATAAATATTGAGATTATTTACAATTAATATGTATATTACAAAAATTGAACTCACAGATACAAAAAGGGATCTTTTGGTCCATCTAATTCTTGCTTTCGTCGACTTTCATGGTTTTCAATAAATATCATCGAATGCTGCTCAAGAAACGTCAACTGAACGTTAAATATAGAACATGTGGTGTTCATTGTTTACACCATCAAACATATTGTTGTACAATCAAACGAACAATAATAATAATAATGTATTTAATTTGAATAGAAATATAACTCAAATTAAGTTATAGTGGAAAAAAATATATAAATTTACGAATATCAATTTAATCATTAGCTCAGTCGGTAAAAGCAAAAATAATACTCTACGCAGCTTCTTAAATTGCTGCTCCAGGGAACGCGGGTGACGAACGATATAGTTGAAAATTAAATTCGCGAATCAGACGAGAATGGTTTGTGTGGAAAAACCGAGGTAAATTGCCGTTACCAGATGACGTCGTTCTTCGTTTTTGTTCGTATGCCGGTTGTTCCTTTCCTGGGTCACGTCTTCTTCATATTAAGATTCTCTAGTGCCTCTCCTTCAGATCAAATGTTGTCTTTTTATTTTCTGTACTCCCACCAAATGAATCTCCTTTCTTAAATGTGCAGAAACTAAATTTTATACATGTCGCCTTGTTCTGCCACTGCTTCGTCTCTCCCTAGCGTCTCTCTCCGGCAGCCTCTCTGCAACAACTGTCCAATCTAATCTACTCCAGGCCATCAACAATGTTGCAGCCAACAATGTTGCAGACGGTGACGTTTTCCCGCCTACTCGGCCCCACCAAGCCATTCTCGTCTTCCGTCCTGTATACGTAAATAACAAAAACTAAATTATTTTTGCTTTACCCGACTGTAAGGGTCATGAATCACCACAAACATGAGGATTATAACGTGATCGTATTTAGTTGGTATCGAATGTGATTATTGACAACAGGGTGAAGATGATTTTTCAGTTAGTCGTTTTAAACTTTTTATATTTTATTTTGGAACTTTAAATAATGACCTTCAGAATTGAACTCTTTTTATACAGATGGTAGCGTCCGAGGGTTTGACATTACTTACCCGGTGAACAGGATGTTTCGTCGCTGTGATCCTTGCAGTCTGGTTGACCGTCACACACAAATCCTGGTCTGATGCATTCACCATTGTCACAGCGGAACTCTGACTTCCAACAACGGCGATGAGCTGCAAACCGCAGAACGCGTCATAGATTTAATTAGTGATAGACTAGGGTATCGATATGTAATTACGAATTCTATAGGTACCTTGAACATTATTTATAAAAACAAAATACCAAAGATAATCTTTTTATTACATATAAATAATAAATATAAATATCTAATAAAAAATAAATCAGAATAATTAATCACCAAATATCTGTTTCTATGGCTATGTTAACATTGAACTCAAAGCTAATAAAACACTATGCTTTGAAACTTTTATACTATATGCCATACTAGAATAAGGAACACGTATTTTAAATTTTATCAAATTAATACAAAAATTAAATGCCATTGAAAAAGTTATATCTCAAAAAATATTTTTTGAGTCCTATCGTTTCTAATTTTTGATCAAATCTAAAACGACAGTCGAAACGTAGTGTTTCTTAGTTTTATAGTCGTATCGATTTCAATGTCTGTGTAAAGATTGGAATAGTTGTTTGGTATCAAACTTGATTTTACCTAATGGTATTATATTTACTTATTTATTTAAAAATTTCAATCTCTTAACAGAATATTTTAATAATGGAGTGGAATTATTTCGTGCGATACTCTTTATTAATTATATAAACATTACGTATCGTTACTAATAAAATATTACTCAATGAGCTTATATGTGGTATAAGTGGATAATAAAAACTGAACTATTAAATGTATATCAGTGAATGTGTACCGACTGGTTTCTAGTAATTATCAATTTGCGCTGGAGTCTTGCACCTCAAGTTCTACATTTGATTCTTCAACTTCAAATTAATTAATGATGCCTATAAAAGAGCTGGAATATATAGTATCAAATACTATTCTGGCTGTAAAAACTTTATATCAGCGTATGATTATCATTTAAGATATTGAAACAGGAAATAATTTATATATATGAATAAATTAATTTTAAACCTGTTAAACGGAAATACGCTGTGATTTCATAATGACTTTGCTTCGTCTTTTGTTGTTACAATCAACAAAAATTGATCTCCATTTTATGATTTGCCCATTATGAAAAGGACTATAAATTAAAATCTATCACAACATTTAAGTGAACATTAGGTACAGTAACGTGAATGACGTTGAGGGACGTGAAATTGTTGATCTGTTTCGTACAGAAACTGTAATCTTCGATTACGTTCCCAGATATTTTCTGCAATCTAATTTTGAAGTTGGGTTATTTAATTTATTACTGTTGCAGAATTTCAGTGTCGTAGACAAGAGACAGTGCGAGGGAATAGTAATAGGCGCCTAACGAGTTGACGCTCGCCCCACAACACAGCCATTAGTCGGCCGCGTTAATCAGCGTCATCAGCAGAATGGCAACGACATTATATCTCAGACAGGTCTGAAACTTATAAAGACAGCACGCATACCCCTAGAAGCAAACGTGGTCATCTCAGATACAACGAAACGTTTAAATACAGTGAAAAATTTAGCTTGAACCCAAAGTTCGAACATGTAGCATGAATCTGTATTTTGTTTCGAATTTTTAACATCAGAAATATCGTCCAGTTAACAAATTATACATATAGTATCATTGTTAAAAGGAATGGATACTTTACATCGCTGTATTTTAAAGTAAATGTACTATCGTGGCATACCTCAGTCACAATTTTATCTTCCAGTAAAACATTTTTATGTAACTAATATATGGCGAAATGTATTACGGTTTCTGATTGGCATATATCTACAATAATAAAAAATAAAAAATAATAATATAAAAAAATAAAACTATTGATGTCGTCATTAATATATTATGACCACAATTATGACTTTATGTTTTGTTACTCGAAACAGGATTCTGTGTTTGATCCTCAGTTACACAATTTCAGAACATGAAATTATCTCAACAAATTTAATGGAAACTTGAGTGACTTCTCTGGTCCTTAACATAGTGGATTACGGAGTAATTTATATGGATTGTAGTAAGTGATGAGTTCTATTACAATTTCATTAAAAAAACGTTGTGTACCACCGTGTGAAAACACAGACATATTTGTTAGAAGAAGAGGAACACATACAAATTTAGTTATATGATACCTGAGGCCGATTTTTATCGTGTCTAAGCATATATCTCTTAAAAGTCATAATTTATGTCGGCCAAAGGTGGACGGTTTGAATGAGAAAATTAATTATTTCTCAAGAGCCATGAGAAAAATGTGCCGTATTATTGATACACTCAATGTAAAAAATGACATAAATTAATTTACGCAAAATATATGAAACGCTATTGCTTCAGTAATTTAATTTTTGTATTGTTTCATCAAGAGTTCTTGAAATTTAACTGCGTACATTTCTTACTCTTTGGCAAATGACATTTCGGTCGTATATGTTGCTGGACGTAGTCCACGACGCAAAATTATCCCCCTTTTACACATATGTTATCGATTTCAGCCGTAAGTATGTTTTATTTATTTAATTGAACACTGTAATTTTTATATTTTAACGAAATTAACTGCATTAAAACTTATAATGGTTTTTGTAAATTTATGTCTAGTTGTCTAATGAAGCCTACAAATATGGACGAAACTTCGTAAATATATTAAATAAATATTATTTTGTTTGCTGAAAAATTGGCTGTATTTTTTATTTAATCAACGTATTCACTTAGAATCTTAAATTTTAATTAGAACCATCCACAGTTTAAAAAAGGAATGTAAACGTAACTTATTAAAAATTAAATGTAATTTATATTAACTCACTAATATTATTTTGACTAATTATGCCGCAGAACAGTATTATATTAATAATCACTAGTAAACTTATTATACGCCTTGCTCTGTTAACATTTATTTTAATCTGCTTATAACTCGTTTTAATTTTTAGAAAATGCAGTGTTTCAAGAAAATGAAATTTATTACATCTGTTAGAAATTGAACTGTGTGTGATTACAAAGTTATAAAGTTCTAGCGGAAGTTCTTTAATTATTTCTTACATAAACTTGATAAATGATAAATAAATGAAGAGAGAAATGTAACTTAATATGTATTTCATTTTTTTAAATGTAATTGTATTTTTAAATTAATTTTCAGTATCGCAAAAATTGTTGACACATTATTATATCGATACGCTTCATTTCACTATCTTATAAACATCTTCTTTCCATGCGTTTTAATAATGAAAAAATTTTATAATGGAAGAGTAAACCATGTTTCCCGGCGAGCATCGTATGAATTGTATGGTTCCTCGGATAAATATAGACATTTCACTTCCCTACCGTTACGAAATTTTTGCTCATTACAGATCCCTTCCCGACCACCGCTCTAATGACCATCTTATGAGGCTCAATGTTTATCTACAGTATATAGTCATTTCCATATTTCCAGCAATATTACCCAGGAAAAACGTAAAGAGAAATTTGTCACAATCTTCCTTAATTTCAAGTTAGTTTAAATTAATATTAACAGGAATTTTCATGAACGAGTTTAAGAGAGATTGTGTAGTTTTTATGATGTAGAACATGCCGAGTCATAAATTTATTACGTAGATATGAATAAGCTTCGTGAATATTCCGTGGCGAAGAAATTTTTTTAAAACTCTGTCTACTTTAGGAACGGGTGTTGAATAAGTAAGTGTGATTTCTCTTTGAGAATTTTCGTTTTACGAATTTGGCAAACAGAATAAATTGAAGCAGTTGATGTCCTTGTATTGGACATTTGTTAAATTAATTGATATTTGGGTGGCTTCTTGCAGTGTTTATGTACAAGGACAACAAAATTATTACTTCATTAATAATTGAGAAAATTTGATATTTACACTATGAATAAACTGAATTGATTTAGTTCGATAATATTTGCAACTGAAAACGTTATTAAACCATTTATGTAACTCATTTGATAATATATTATTTTTATATATAGTCATTTCCAAATTTCCAGAAACACTACTCAAAACTAACGAGTCTAGTTTGCTCTTTATTACCTTGAAAAATAATATTAACGTATTTGAGAGAAAATTGGCTTGGCACTCGGCAAAGATGAATGATTTCTATAACACAAGACTGCGAACAGTCATAATGATTGTTTGCACACGTGCGTAGTGAACTGAGAGAATTGTGAGTTCGCTCGTCTTAACTGAAGCACAATTTATTTTTATTTTAATTATGTAAAGTAAAATAGCGATGTGCACCAAGCAAGCATCTTTAGTTTTAGTCAGTGAACCTGGAGATATCTGCGTGAGAGATAATGCAAAGAGATTCAGATGCCCGAGAGTAACGGCGGAGTAGGATTTTGTTGATCTTGGGAGATGAACGAGATCATGTATTTTATGACTGTATAACACAGGTTATCAAATACAGCACAAATTCCACCGGAGGACATCACCAGGACGTCAACCTACAACGCCAATTCATCGACATTTGGCTCAGGACATCAGTGTTTCATGTTACGAGAACATTCAAGTCTTCAGTTTTCATTTTAGTGCACATAATTAATACTGTTCCTTAGTACCCACAGAATACTGAAAAAGCGAGAGTTAAAGATGGAATAATAAAATCAATAATTGTATTCTCTTTATCAAATTGTATTCGTGAATTAATTAAATGCGAGTGTTTTAACACTGCCGAATCCCAAGTAATCTTATCACAAAATGTAAGGGCGATAAATAACTCGATGACTTCAGTGTGTAATGCCTACCAAATACTAATTCCCAATATCTCATTAATTAATAGTTATAAATCTTGCTTCACGCCATAACTGCCAGGTGTTCTCCATGTTGAAACCACTGATTAGGTCGAAATAATCCAATTTCAATTGTGTTAACGATTTGTTAACGTAAACAGCCGTGTAGTGATTTCAGCAGCTGCGATTAACTTACTTCGTACAATTATTGATTTTTATGGCCGACGGAACCATAATTTGCTCAAATTTGTTATTAAAAACATGTTATAAAGCAAATATAATTTTTTTATTTAAGTAATTTAATAATTAGAGTTTTGCAAGTGTTAGAAATCCCAAACATCAAACTTAATGTATAATATCGAAACATTGACAGTTATTATTATTAAAATGTCGTATAAAACATGAAATTGTTTTAGTTCTCATTGCGCAAGATATGTTAGTACTTACAGCAGTTGAGTTCGTCGGAATTGTCACCACAGTCGTCCACGAAGTTGCAGACAATATCCTCGGGCACGCAGAAGTGGTTCGTGCATTTGAAGTGGGTGACAGGGCAGACGAATGATTCTGAAACAATTCACCAAAATGTACTATATACGAAAATCAAAAGCATGTGAAAATAAATTTTCATATCAGTTTATTAATTATAAAATTCCCGTCATTAATAAATCTAGCCTCTGTAATTAAAGTTGCTGAAAAAGTGAACGTTCCTTTGAGATGTTTAAAGATGAGACTCTTCATGAAGGAGCGGAATGTGTTTACTTGCAATTATACGAACACGGCGTGTCTCCCAGGAGCTCTTTTATGACTGTCTTCTCGGTGTCTTACAAATTTAGAAGGCGTATCGAATTTGTCTTCAGTGCCCCTTAATTCGGGTCCTTACGGACCAGCCGGTTTCCCCACTATATAAGATTTACCACACTTCTGTGGCTTTAACCAAAAAGAGAGGAAGAGATAGTAAGTGGATGACGAAACATGGGTGACTGATATACCTGAAGTTAAATGTATACTACTTTTGAAATGACTATGTAAACGTATATAGTGGACTCATCGAATCATGAGTTACAGGAGGAATCTATTGTTGGATGAAACGCATATAAATTAACAGAGTTAAAATAGGCACTTGAAGAACTGACTGCAATTATAATGTATTATTTAACATCAGCGAAACTTACTCTGTTTAAATGGTTACACAAATTCGAGAGAGCCGTGTGACTGAGTGAGATCTATTTCGCATTTGTAAAACATAATAATTATTATTTCTTAGCTGCTATTGGGCATTTGCCCGGTGGCAGCTATGTACAAAGAAAACACAAATACAATTACAGAAAGTTTACACTAAGGAAGAATTTTCTGAAAAAGAAAAGAAAGGAGCCACACAAAAATTACTTCACTGCACCTCACTATTATCACTTCACTGATTCTAAAAAAAATACTACTGACATAGTTTTCTTAGCCTATTCCTGAACTGATTTACGCTACCTGGAAAAGTCGTCAGTATTTCTATAGGCAAGGAATTCCAATCGCGTATTGATCTATTTACAAATGAAAATTTTCCTACGTCTGTGCGTTGCTCTCTTTCTTTAATTTTGAACGAGTGGTCATTTTTAGAAATATAATTCGGCGCCATAAGATGGTTTATTTCTTTCCAGGCCCTGTGGTTCACCCTTATAAGCTTTATATATTGCGCACAACCTCGCATGTTTCCTTCTATTACTGAAACCTTCTAAATTCTCGTGAGGATTGTTCGCGAATCGACCCCCAAACATTTTTTCAGCCCGTTTTTGTATTTTTTCCAACGCTAGTGTGTTCATTTCGATATGGATCCCAGAACGTTACCCCATATTCTAAAATTGGCCTGACCAGCGTTTTGTAAGCAGAAATCTTGGTTTTTCTCGTGCTTTTCCTCAAGACCCTGTTTACAAAGTGAAGCAGCAGCAGCGCCCTCCACCCTTTACTCGCGACCTTGCTCACCTCATTACCCCAATTTAAATATTTACTAATCGTGATCCCAAGATATTTACAGCTATTTGACTCCGTTACAACTTCATTCCCCATTTTATATCGAGTGGGAGGGACATTTCTCTTTTTTTGTAAAAACGACTGCCTTACTCTTCGTTGCATTTATTTGCATTTTATTTCTAACTGACTATTGGTAAATTTTGTCCAAATCAGTCTGCAGAATCTGAGCATCCTCAACGTTTACGATTTCCCTATAAACCATACAATCATCGGCAAAAAGTTTGATCTGTGATTTTAATCCGATTGTTAAATCATTTATGAATGCAAGGAACATGATCACACCCTGACGTGATTTTCACAGAATCGGACAATTTGTCATTCACGCAAACTCTGAGTGAACGACCTTTTAGAATCTCCCGAATCCACTTCAGTACCCGAAAATCTATACCAGTATTTTTTAACTTACTTAATAATAGATCATGCAGCACGACGTCGAAGGCTTTAGAAAAATCAATAATTATAACGTCTATTCTCCAGGCTCCCTGATCAGATCTTGGCAGACCGTTGCCAGTTGGCTCTGACAAGAGAATCCAGGTCTGAAGCCATGTTCCCCACCGTAAATCCACCCCATTTCGTCCCAGTGCTTACGCAAATATTCAGCTATCAAGCGTTCAAATTGCTTGCATGTCATAGATGTGAGACTAACCGGCTATAATTGCTTCGTCTAGTTCTAGTGTATTTCCTACTCCTTCGTGAGGTTGGATTTGATTTGTAATATAATAAAAGTTATTGAAAGTTCATTCCATTAAAAAAGCAATATGCGTTTGTAACTAAGCGGAAACAATGTCCAGAGTTACTGACGAAATACAAAGAATTTAAATTCACGAAAACCACCTAAGAAAATTTTTACTCTAGAATTGAAAATACTAGTGGAATTTCTACAGATATAAATTTTTATTTTCTTGTGATTCTACTTGTTTCACGAAACTGCGCATTCTAAAAAATGAATAAACAAGGTGATAAAAAAACAACTTTAAAATCAGTAGTAACTAGCTTGGCCACTTATAAGCATTTTTACTACAGATAAACTTGTACGTACTCTACTTTTCACACAAGGAAAAGTATATACAGTTCAATTATTGTCCTTCAACTTAATTAGAAACAAAATTTAAAAATATTTGAGTATCATCAATTAAATAATGTATTTTATGAACGACTTGTTAAATTTTATAGCTTCGAATAATCGTTTAGCCCCTTAGTAGCTTTTTGATACAATCACGCCACACTTGAGAATGCTAAACTTAGTTTAATAAGAGGACATTGCTGTAAAGTGCTGAGGTCTCTAACAAGAAACTGAGACATAGCCAGAAGACGTCCTGTTGACATGTCATGCAAATTTCTTGCGAACCGAAAATAGTTTCCAACAATGCAACGGCAAAAAGCGACAATAATAATCCATGACCACCGAACAAACTGCATTTAAAGACAAGAAGACATCTTTATACACCAATGATTATTTTCTTTTGTAAGGAAATAAAAGATGGTCTTAACACAAAGTAGTTAAGATTAGATAAGCCGCAAAATTTCCTAAAATAATTTAGTTACGGAATTATGCGAAGTGTTACGTAACAGGGTAAGCTATATTGCGGAGTGTCACTTGTTTATTTTAAAGCCTTCTTTCAGCCTAATACAATTGCTGTCAGCTACAGAAACTACTCTTTTGCAGCTGTTTTGCCAAAATGGTTCAAGTATTTTACATAACAGACGCACGAGAAGCTTTGTTTGTGCATGTTTAACATTAAATTTAATTGTTGTTGAAAGTTGATCAAATTTATTAAAATAATAATTTCAGGAAATTTAAATTTCATTAGATACTATAAGGTTTTATTAATTGTATATTGCGATTATTGCTTACTTCATAATAAACACGGAAAAAATCCCTTGTGACAATCGTTACAAAATAATCCAAACAATAATAAAACAACAGGGCATAGGCCCTGTAGAGAAGCTTTAAGGATGTGTTAACTATTAACAATCAATTGATTATGACTTATAATATTCTACATCATAAACTTATAAACAGCTCATGATTACTATTTACAGAGATATAATAATAGTAATGAAACTTATGAAGAGGATTCCAATTAATAGTTGATGCCGACTTAGATTCTTATATAAATTTGTTTACTGAATAGAAGCAGTGGCTAAGGATAAATAACGATAAATCACCTTTAAATTGACTTTGGTTTTTGGACAACTGTTTAATTATTTGTGGCAGACTGTTACTGCTGTAGATCCCAGAAAAATGTACAGCTTTCTGTGCAGTTGAACACGTTTAACATTTTTTGTATAAACGATTCTTGTTTCGTGTATTGAAGCCAATTACATTTTTAACTTCGTACTTTACAGTCAATTCTTAAAAAAACATTTGAAAATTGCAAGAGTACAAAAACTGTTACTTCTTATTAAATATAATTACATTTAAAGTTGAGCTTAAGGGAAAAAATTAAATACATTTTAAAATCACCTAGTCATTTGTCTGACCCAGGAAAATTATCTAATTTAAATTTCAATAAAAATAACTATTTCACAATTAAATATTAAAACTTTTAAGATAGTGTCTTTGTTTGTTACCAATTAATTAAGATTGAAGTGTCCCAGTTTTACAATTAATATGTGCGGAATCGTCAGGTTAACACCACAAATCATGCATATAAATTTTTATTCTCCTGTAAATTGGTAGGAATGCGTTACCTTAGAATGCAATGTTCGAATTCTGATAATCACAACTTGCTGTTTCCTTGGTAACTCTTCCATATTTATTATATCAATACTATTCACTTTATCTTTTAGAAACACACCACATATTTTATGTACGTGGTAATACATATTTCAAATTTCTGAATGAAAGAAAATACTTATTACTACTATTTGTACCCGAAAAAGCAGTTGATCACACGGAGTATCTGTTTTAAACAATAAACAAAAATATTTGTAGTTATCAAACGTAGAATTAATATTATCAGTATTTAATACAAAAAATATTATTCCTCTATATATGGTAAATGTGATATCCTATTAATGAAGTTAATTAATATCTAATATTTTCTATTGGTTTATTTCAGTAAAATGTTTCGTTGATAAACGAAATCAGTTTCTACCGTTGAATAAAGTTTTCTTTTCTTTTTATGTATAAAGTTCGCATCGACTGCCTGGTTATTAGCGAACACAGTGAAAACTATTTAAATATTATTATACAATTATTTGTTTACATATTATTTACAATTATGAAATTACAAAATAAGTTACTGGTAATGTCCATTGAATTAAGTTTACTTGTATGACAAGAGGCTTATATAACAAAGTGCTTGCAATTGTACGTGTTGACAAAGTTTGGAAATTTATTCTGCTCGTTGTAGGGGCATCAGATGCTTGATCAGAGAAACATATGTGTTGTCCTAATTGCAGGAGTGGCGCCAAATGTTTGTGTTTATGGCGAGGTTAATAGCACTGTTTACTGAATACTAATGCAGCTAATGTCGTTCATCTCTACAACTCACTAACATAATAGTAATACACTATTTTAACTAGTGATAGCATGTATTCTGCTGTAGATTTATTCAAGTTCTCCAGATAATGTTCGGGACTGGACCGTATATGAACAAGACGTAAATATAATTTTTTTAAACTAGTGTGTCTTTGCCATACAGGGAAAAGGGTTCCCATAGTTGCTGCCAGCGTGAGAAATATTGTAACCAAAATTGTGTCCTTTGTTGTTGAGGATCAGCGTGTAGCCTTCGTTATCTACATCAGCACATAAATAGACATGTGATACGCTGTTATGAACACGAGTTCTATAGTGGAGCAGGTTAGTATGGACGACAACAGAGTCAACGTTACCGATATGCGCTCTAACCGTGTCATTTACATGGGACTTGTGTACAAACCATCCTTCACGCATTCACGAAAAAATGCATAATGCTCCGCGGTTAACCATTAAAACCGCGATTAACCTTCTTGTCATGTGCACTAGCCGTAGAAATAACTTGAATGAAGTTTTTACCCTGTCAGTCGAAAAAATCAGCCACTCATGGAAAGTTGGAAAATGTTTCTCTCTATAACTAAGTTATACACACACTGTAAGATGTAATGTACTGAAATTTTATTATTTACAAAATTTAGTGTTAAACTATGAGTGTTTTTATTTTAATATTGAACCCATTCCCTGATTCGGACAAGTTATATCGTCCGGACAAGATAAGCAAAAACTGACGCGGCCAAGTAAACTCGTCCTAAGTCAATTTTCGTTCTTCTTCCTTGATCCCTTCATAGAGGTTCGTAATTTTGTCGCGAGAGTGCGTGTCTTCACAACGCATTTATTTTACTTCATTTAAATTCATACGTTTTTTAGATTTATGAAAGCGGGAGAAACACTAAATTTTCGTAATTTTTATGCTTTGAAAATTATTATAATCTAGAATAGAAGATCAAGAAAATAAAGCCGTAATCAAGAAAGGACAAAGATTCGAGTCTGTCACCCATACTGTTTAACTTATATATAGAACGGCGATGAAACAAGTTAAAACGGAATATGGAAAAGGAAACGTACTGCAAGGAGAAGAAATAAAAACCATATGCATTGCCGACGATATTGTACTATTAGGGGAGTCAGAAGATGACTTGGAAACCGTAATAAATGGAATGAACGTGGTCCTGGAGAAAGAGTTTAATATGAGGAATAATGGAGGAAAACCAAAGTAATTGAGTGTAGTATGGGAAACAGTGGAATAACAAAGGGTGTTAGATAGGGAAGGGATATTTGACGGAATTTAAGGAATTCTGCTACTTGGGAATCGTAATAACTAGGGATGGTAGAAGTATAGTGGACATAAAGAGTAGGATAGCACAGGCAAGGAAGGCTTTCGCGAAAAAGAGGAATTTACTTACGGGTAATATAAATGTTGGTTAGAATCACAAACGAGGAATTTTTAAGAAGAGTAGGGGAAAAGCAAAAAATATGGAGGACGTTGACTAAGAGAAGGGATAGATTAATAGGCCACGTTTTAAGACCCAAGGTTCTTGAAAAATTAGCATTAGAGGGAAGTGTGTGGGGTAAAAACAGAAGAGGGAGGCCAAAGATGGAATACGCTTGGTAGATTATGGAGGATGTGGGCTGTGCTAGTTATAAGGAAATATAAAGGCTCGCGCAAGATAGGTTGGTATGGAGGGTTGCATCAGTCTTAGGACTGAATACCACAACAACAATATGCTTAGAAACCTACGTATTTCGAGATATTTATTAGCAATGATCAAATAAATATATTTGAAGCATTTTATAAATAACTACGACGACGCTTTACTCCATTTTCATCAATAATTGGTGCAGCTGAACGGAGCTGGTCTTCCGAAAGTCGCGTGTTGGAAACCCATTTCTATAAACAATGTCATTTTAAAATAAATAACTTTGTAAAACACTAAAACGATTATATTTTATTTAATATCTACCAGTAGGTAATTAAGAAAACTAAATAAAGTTATATGACATTTTTTGTCATAAATGATGAAAAATAATAGTCAGCGAAAGGGTTAATACATAGAAATGGGATCTCGAGCCACGGATAGTTTATTTTGGCAATTAATCAAGTCGGTGATGTGAGAACGAGCTGCTATAAGGAATAATGTTGTCTTTTAGCGTCTGCTGAAAAAAACAGTTGGCCAGATAACACATCTTGAACTATGTATGTGGCTAAAATCCAAGGATTTCACCAAATTAGATCCGTGATTAAGGCGGTTCAACTGGGAAAGAGAAAAGAGTTTCGAACAGAGACAAACAGTAAGAGATTCGATTTGCAATAGATCCAAGAAGTAAAATATCCGAGTACTGACAGAACTGCATTTTTGCTCCGCCGAACGAAAAGTAACTACGTCTGCCCAGGAACTTCTTTCTCCAATGACGTCAAGAACACCAGTGCACTTCATAATTGCTCGAGACGAATTTTTTAGATTCTTCCATAAAATTACGTTTGCTATATGTACCCCGTAGCAAATGTATAGAATTATCACTCACGGTCACGCAGTAAAAACGTAGTTGGGATAGATCTCTTGCTGTGAACATAGGTTATCGAATAATGTAAAAAAATAAAATTGTAATCTTATTATGTTATGAATAATATTAATTTATTTTGTTTCTTTTAATTGACCTGATGATAAAATTATTAAATCCATAATTGTTTGTAAATAGAACTCCAACCGTTCTAAAGGGTTATATATATACGCCTTCTTAATAAACTATCACCTTACAATTAAACGTGTAATTCAGGGTGTAGGAGGGAATATAATTAATTATAAGAGGAAAACAATTTTAAAAAAGGAAATATTAATTCAATTCAATTAATATTTAACAATAGTTTGTCACTAAAATTTAAATTACAAAAATAATTAATTCATAAAAATGTGCCGGCAACTTCACAACTAAACGGAGAGCAATAATTGCAGGGAATTTTGACAAACACTCAAAATAAGCAGGTAGAGAAACGTTATTCTTTATACATCACCGCTCTGCTGGAATTGAGTTTGCTCTGGATCCTAAGTCAGCTGCGGCCACCGGAAACATCTACTCATTTTTGTTTCTAACGCCCAAAATTGACCATTTGTAGGTAAAGTGAATACTCCAAACAACTGCCGAATCGTCAGTAAGAATGACTCTAATTTCAAGTCATGACTCACTTGTACGAAACTAGCAATGCTGCAGGTTCGATATGATAAAAACGTAATGAATGAAAGTCCGAAAAAGTATGAATGCCAAAATATTTTCTCTTCCTCTCCGCAGTTCCGTATTTTATAAATTTTGCTCCGTCTTCATCTGTCTGGCTGGGGTTGAAGGTGTGTCCTTGCCAGAAAAGTGGGAGTAATCGTTTTTTGAATTTTTCTTGGTGACCTTGACAATCCAAGCCCTTACGCGGTGATGCAGGTCAACTTCCCAGCTGTGACTTTTCCAGATAAAAGAGTCCCGGAATCTTCGGACGTGAAAAAGGGTGGCTATCAGGACCTATTTTTTTCATTTCCTCCAACGTCAAGTACTATGACTCACGCGATTTGAAATGGACCCTTTCCTGTTTACTGTCACAAGGGTGGAGAGAACACGTGAAAGTTGCCCTGATTTACACCACTCATCCACAAGTGTCAAACTCAGGCACATTTGTTAGGCCTCTAGAGGCTGCCCTGTTAATCCCCTCTCAAGCTCTTCAAGTAATGGTACCAGATTCATTTTGTGGCTACAGGTTTCATCTTAACTGAATGTTAAAATTAACCAATCATTATTGCTCTGTCGTTAGCTTGATAATCAACCAAACTCGTTACTTAATATTAATACCATATGCACATATATAGACATAAAAGTAAATAAAAGTATAATAAACATGATAATTGGGATAATTGTCTCTGATGTTAATTCAAACGCACACTGCAAACGACTTTCTTGTTAAGAATAAATTAATTAAAGATAGTTTTTCTTTATAAAAACCTAATACTTGTAAACGTATTCTTCATACATACAAAAAGTTCGTTTCAACATATTTTTCGATATATATGTTAGATTGTTTTCTTGACAATAGTTTTATACTAAAAGTTGGCCTGTGCTTAGGCGAAGATAAATTGCCTGTCAATAAACCCTTCTTATTTTCCAATAGTAGGGCTGCAGCTTTCACAAAGTGCGCCCATTCAATAAGGCTAAGTTTGATAGATGCAAAGTGATGTTATAAATCCTCTAACCGACACTAGACTTAGAATGCTTTTGACAATAATTAACGATAACTTATGGTCGATTTCCAACATGTTGCTCAGCTCAAATAAAGTTTACAACGAAAATGAGGTCTTATTTTCTTTGGAAAGAAATAATGTTTTAGAAAAAAAATGATTCTGGAAATGAAAACCATCAAAGAACAAAGATCCTATAAATTTTTGAAAGTAGAAAATTTTCCACTAAACAAATTTGAAATATCAGAAATACAGTCTTTATATTAAAAAATTAGTGTTTTTCTCTATTTAAACAAATATTTTTTATATGATCGTCTGTAGCGTATTAAGTTGTTATCGTCAATGCCGTGGGGGCGGAAGGGACTTATGGCACTCTCCATGGAAATCCTGCAACCAGTTTTCATTGCGATGAAATATATATTACTTTAAATTACTTTCCTAAAAAGTTAATGAAAATGTAATATTTTTGTACTAACGAAAACATTAATTCCATTAAACACGAATAACTTCTTAATAGATTTTATTAATTTTCATATTTGTATTACCTCTTAAATTATTCTCTTAAATAGGCTCTATAATTTTCTGAATTTCAGTTTACAGAAAAGAAAATTATTGAAAACGGATATCTGAAATGTTTTGGGATTAATAATACTTTGTTTAGTAATATACATAAAAGTATGGCATTAGTAAATAAGTTGAGAATAAATATGCCATGTGTCATTGTGGTGGACAAATGATGGAATCAAATTTATAGTCTCGGATAGAATATTATTTGCTATTCATTGAAAGTTGTTGACATTTATCACCTTCAAGTACAGACAGACATTATCTATCGTCTTTTGATATTGTAGCTGTTTTTCGTTAACCATTGAATTATTGGGTATGGATAACTCTATTGTCTTAGGATTAATAACAATTTGTTTATGAATAGAAATTCACAGTGGAATGAAACTGTGTACCGACCAGAAAATTGTTCACCGCCGATGACGTCAGAAACATCGTGATATCAGGCTGAATTAGTTCCCAATTAATACTAATTTACTTCTTTTATATGGAACTTAACTAAAGAGAAAATTATTAATGGTCATAAAATATACTTACAAGGACTGAGATTACCAATCCACGCTAAGAATAAAATGTTGGAAAAATGAATAAATATAGTAGCCAATAGATCATTAAAGGATTAATATTAAATATTTGTTTCAATGGTTGCAATGACATTGAAGTTAACACAAATAGAAAAATTTAAACATTGTCTTTCATACTTAAATTGGGTCTCTATCGGGTTAACATAACAGTGGAAAAATTGAGATGTTAATAATTATTTATTGTGAAATAAATTTCTTCATTTTTGTTGAATTTTAATTTTATTGTACAAAATATCGAGATTCATAGGGTCTAAAAATGTTCAATTTGATATAAATTAATTTGGAATAAAATTAAAACACTGGATGCCAATTAATAATAGAATTTTTTATTACAAAAATTGTAACATTTTATGTTTTTCATCTGTTAATATGGAAGTCCCAATATTAGGGAGAAACGCAGTGCTTTTTTATGTTTGTGTTTTTATTAATATAATAAATAAATTGTTTAGATTAATAAGTGAATAACAGCTAATTTAGTTGAAATTTAATTTTAATAAAATTTCTTTGAACGTAACAAAAACAGCACAACGTGTCGTTCCATTCTTTGGAATATATTCATCTGTAATAAAATAATTATATAAACAATTTATGTAATGAATTTCAACAGAAATTTTTGTTAAAGTGCTTACTGTACATACACTGTAGCCGAAATGCATTCTGATTCAATTTGCTGGTACTAATTTATTTTTCTATTTGATTCAATCGAATTGAAAACTAATCGGTGAAGTAAATATTCTAAAATATACTTAAATGTGTTGTCATTTATTTATTAATTTTATTATTATACATAATATAAAATAACCGTTTTAATAAATTGTTCTTTCTGGTTTTACATTTAGAAATATTTTAAAAATTATTTTTAACATTAATTTATAAGCATAGAAACAAATGAAAATATTTACGGCACTGCTTTATCTACTCTCTGGTTATTTCATTGCTAGAGTGCGAATAATTGCAACAATTTAAGAAATCCATACTGTCATATAAATCATGAAGTAAAATCAGCATTACAGAAAAAATAATTTTTAACAACCTGGAGGACTTCGAACACAACTGATTTATATTGTTAGAAGACGTTAAAAATTATTACTTTCCATATTTGCCAATTTCTGAGCATGACAGCCAGCGGTGTATTTCAGTTCGATATGCTAAAAATGTGAAGCTTCTGCGAGGCTGAAGGAGAAATCAGTGACGGAATCACTTTCCTGCAACCAGAGTATCGCACCAGATCACGTAGCAAAGGGCGTGCTAGATCATGAATAATGCATTTGGGACGGAAGGGACTTATGGCAGTCCCCATAGAAATCCAGAAATACCACTGTACCTTTGGCCGAAGGATCCTCACCGCAGCATTCCGTGCATAATAACTATTTAAATTGTGAAAAATCTTTATACTTGTAAGTTTTAATTATTCTTAAATTCATACGAATATTCAGTGATTATTTCTATGATTTCTCACAATAACTTGCTTAAGTAAGACAAAGGTTAGGGAATTTATGATGATATTATACACTCGATACATTTGATGCATCATTTGTACAAATCATTTAACTTCTATAAATTTGGTCATTAGTTTGCAAACCAGTCTGATGGAAAAGTTTCAATAACTCAGAGAAAACAAAACAGAATATTAATTACATTAAAACAGTCACGACATATTTTATGAATCGAAAATCACATGCTTTTCCTGAAAAAATTAAATAAACGGAGTAGTTAAATATGGAATCTAAATCATTATTTTAGACGGAAACCTTTCGCGACTTGGAGGCAGTATGAAAGCTTGTATTTTATCAATGAAATTTCCTTACAGATGGACTGAAAACTTCTACGAGCGATATTTGCTGAATTGCGAAAAGTTTTATCGTCAACCTAGTCTGGGAAGTTGTTATTTTTCTGGCAGTTTGGGAACTTCATTTATAACAGAAACAAGTTGTCCTGCTTGTGGTGAACCACAATAGGCATTTAAGCATGGATGTGGACGAGTCTGCATCCTTTCCACTGTTTTATCTTAAATTTTGATCTAAATAATGTAGTTAACATTACACGTATCTTGAATGGAAATCTATGCAAATAATCTGTTAGCAGATGTGATTACATCGTCGTACATGCAATTTATGTCTAATTTAATGACAGTGTCAATAAGAATCCATTTTCAGTTGTCAAATTTGTTCCCTGAAAAAATATTAATTTAATGTAGTTTAACACGCACTTCACAGCGGAAAGAGTGTTTTAAGTCTAATATTAGCATTTGATATTAAGGTTAATATTTAAGAAATAAAAGACACTTCACAGTCCAAGTTTTTAAGATTTAATCTAAATTAATTTCCTTGTACAGGGCTTTCCAAAGCTCTCCTGCAAGCTAATTATTCGAGTTGTTTTAACGACCTAATTATCCAAATTCTGCTTTCTGTTTAATATCAATTATTTTGTATTTATGGGTCCCATTTAGCGATATAACTAGGCTTTTGTTTAATGAACTGTTTCAATCCGCCACACAGCTTTGAATAATATTTTAAGGCTCCCTCTTTCATATTCCTTTCCGGGAATAGCTCTTCTAATGGAAAAACAGAACTACATGCGGAATTTGGTAGTACTAAATCAAAGGAAAGCGGTGTGAGAGAAGTTGAAGAAGGTAACGGACAGGATTATAAATTTGGCCAAGATAGTGCGGCGTGGGTTTTTCTAAAGTCTTGGAGATTTGGCGATATCGGGTTTTGAGCGGTCACGGTGTTTTCACAAAACTTCGGGGGAGTGGGATGAATGGCTTCTCCCAGAGACGACCGATAATAATTTTTACAGGACGGGATCGCCCCCCTCCCCCCGACGGAAATGAAATAATGATGTGGGGACAAGGTATTAAAAACCCAGGAAAAATTGATTTTGGAAGTTGTGAGCATTGGACCTCTAAGTATTTAGGACATTGAGAGTGAAGATTGAGCATTAGTACGCTAAGAATTTGGAGTTTAGGAAATTAAGCACTAAGCAGTGGCAATTAAAGCAGTAAGAGATTGGAGATTGTACTGGATATTTTAATAACGGGCGGAAGGCTTGCTCTATTCCTCGGAAAAAACTAAATAAATAAGATGCTCATCATTCAATGAGGAAGATTGGTAGAGCCAAGCGGAAGGACCGATGGTTACATCTGACTCCTGCGACAAGTTCCAGGCTAAGCTGAAAAAAGGGTAATTACACTTTTACCGATTTCTTAGTACTGCCAATGCCGCGTAGGATTTGTGTATGTATTTTGCTCCATGAGAAGACCCACAAATACAACCCCTAGAATAGATCTTATATTTCTAGATTATAAGATATCTAATGTGTAAATATTGTAATATTGTTAATCGTTAAAAAAGAGGCCCTTTTTGAGAAGTAAAATTTATTTAACCATTGTATATTTCAAATTGATAAATGTTGAAAATAGGGATTTTTTACATTCTCATAAAGTTATTTATTTAAAACATTAAAACCCATAATATTCATTTCATTCTCATTCTAACAAAACTAGTTTTTCGTTATCATTATCAGGTCACACGCTTACAAATTTTAAGACCTTTATCTACTTGATTTTTAAAGACTTGCCGAGAAGCCAAAATCTCTCTACCGTCTTGTATTTTCAGATCAAACTATTCATTTTGAAATGTTTCGTATTCCGCTTTGAGTCGGGAAACTCGCATGCCCCGATCAATCGAGGTTATTGTTGAAGTATGTTGCAAAATATTGGCTGCTAGTCACCCTTGGAATAAGTTTCCCGCCTAAACTATATTCCGTCTCATATATCAACATTTGTTTTCTAATCGTGATTGAACTGTCTTCATACCATTATTTTCCGTTTTATATTCTTGTAAGCTAATATTTCTTCTGCAGATGATAAAGACGTCCACAAAAAGCATTACTCACAATTTTAATTAATAAATTGTTTATGAATATTTGATCCTCGAGGAACACCCGACGTTACATTCTCTACGTCGGATACTAGTTTCCCAAATTTCACTTCATGCCATTTAAAAATTTCTTGTGCCACGGGATTACTCTCCTTACCTTAATTTATCTATTAGAATATCGTGTAACGAAAAGATTCAGCTGCTCGGGCTTTGGCGGTGGAATCAAAACAAAGGAGACAGCGGTTGACACTTGGGCTATAAAACCTAGACTCGGCGTCTCGACTCGGGAGTTTCCAAAAATTGTGTGAGAATCGGCGACCTGGCGGCATGTTTTCCCCAAGTGTAACCATGGATATTATTGTAGGAGATCCATCCCTGCCACCTTGGTGATAGATGCCGCAGAAGTGGGGACGGGGTTTTCAAGAGGCAGACGGAGACATTTTGGTGTCAGATTGGTGGTAGAGCGAGAATTTGAGAGATGTTGAGATTGAGCATATTGATGGAGAGACAGATTGGTAGAAAGTGAATTAGAGAGATTGGTGGTCGAGAGCGGTGAGATGGGAATTGATCAGATGGGGCGAGAGCGGTGAGATAGAATTTTGAGACAGATTTTGGAGGAGATTGTTGGAGAGCGGTGACGATCTGGAGAAATGACGAGGAAGGAGCTGGAACCTGCACTTAGACGATTAGGTAAACTACTGAATCTGTAACTTTGTAATTTTCTGTTTGCTGCCAGATCCGAGTGGTATAGTGTTATAAAATATCTGTTCTATGAGAAGGCCCATAAAGTGCGACCCTGAGATAAGTTTTAAAATGGTTAGTGTTTAAGTAATTAACATAAATCATATTGTAAATATATGTGTAGTTATTATTGAAAATAAGCGCCAACGTAATTATTAAACTATTAAAAATTTATAATTATTATTGTAAATATAAATTTGTTTTTGTTAAATTAAACTTTTATTGATATTATCATAAAATATTACCAAATATATAATTAATAATTTATATTCCCCACATATTCATTATAATCGTGTGGCATTATATCGAAGGATTTGACAAAATATATGACTACCCCATCTATTTATTGTCCATTTTACTTGACGTTATGCGAAACACGAACTTGGTTTAGTATCTGTTCACAATTGTTAGAAGATTATTTTCTAATTAACTGATTTTATCTTTCGTGCCACGACATCCCGTAATCTCACAGCTTTCTTTTTTTATCAGAAATTAGATCTTCATCCGGTCTTTGGAGGAGAAACTTTCACAGAAAACTAAGGAAAATCACTGAAAAATTTATATTCACTAACTGTCAAGAGTAACCGAAATGTGACTGCCGTACGTGATGATCGGTCGTATCATCAGGTTTTATAAATTCATTAAACGTAAAATATAAACGTCGGTTTATGAAGTGTACAGGTTACAAAAAAAACTAGCTAAATAAAGGCAATAAATTAGTTATTAAATAAATATCAAACAACGTTTTTTCTAAACTTCCAGCTTTCGTCATTCGAGTTAGTCACGTAATTAGATTTTTCTCAAACTCGTTGCACTCACGTTTGCCATTTCTCGACGAAAGGTACATGACGAGAAGAAATGTTGTTTTATTTATTTTATCATATATTTATTATCTGTCATTAAAGCAATTTTTCTTTCTGTAATTTATATGAATTTAGATCATGGTATCAATGAGTTATCAGATTATATATTGTCAATTACATCATAACAAAACTGCAGAAAGAGGATGTCAAGGAGGATTAAAAATTTTGTTTATATCTTATTTATTCCACTCAACCTATAATTATTCAAGCTCACATAAGATTAGAATTTTCGTCTATAGGGTGACGAATAATAATAAATTAATTTAAATCAGTCTTCATAATACTAAAATATTCAAGTAATTAAACAATATTTTCTTTAGTTTAAAAGTGATGAATTGAACTTACAGCGAATTTAATTTTTGAAGATGTAAAGAAGGTAAGCTGCACTTAGAAAACTAATTTCACCATTTCCTATAGCTAATGTTAAACAAATTGTCTGGAATAATTTCACGCCTGCTTTGTCATTAGTGTACTTTATTTTGGGTAACAGGCTGCATGAGGGTGATCCTGAAACAGGTAACTCACCTTTAATCGCATAGAAAGGAAATTGAAAAGGGGGAGGGATGTGGATCTATTCACAATTTTGAAAACTTATTTTCTAATAAACTGATTTTATCTCTCGTACCACCACATCACGTAATCTCACAGCTTTCATTCGCCACGTTTCCAATCCTTCCATGGTAAAACTTCTCTACATTTGCACACATTCAGAAACTTTTTCCACACATCGTAAATCAAGGATTCTAAATTTTTCGTGTAATCTGAAATATTTACTGAACATTATTGGGAGGTGTATTTTTAAGAAAGAAAATATTTGATCTATAATGACGATTTTTGCGTTTTTCGAGAAGAAATTAAAACTTAAATTAAGTTAAAACACACTATGTGTTAAAGAGATGATCGGAAACAAATTAAGAAGAGTTCTAGTCAGATATTGGTTGTAAGAGCTTGTGTCGAAGCTTAAAGGTTTGCAAGACGGCAAACTGATGTAAAGGAAAATTAAATCCCTTCATTAAAAGTTAAAAGAAAGGTTATAGAAAGCTGTAAACCTCTTAAAAGATTAACCCAACGACTTACTTTGTGTTCTGTAAACGTAGAGAAATTTTCAATTACGTAAATTATAGATTAGGTCTGAAAAACACAATTGAACAGTTCTGGACAATTAAGCGACAATAATATTTTAATGAATTTCAAAGTTAAGTTTGATACTTTTGGAGTGATATATATATATATATATATATATATATATGTCACATTTGATGTTCTGTCTCGTTGGTTAAAATTCAGTATTCGATTTCTTTATAAACAATTAATAATAAGTAGTATGTTTTGAGATTAGGCTAATAACAAATCAGTTTAAACATTTAATAGAAGCAGTTTTGAAACATTATCTTTTAATGACAGCTAAGATTTTAGAATAATCGGTCACTTGACACAAATATTATTAGATATTCTTCTAATATACATTTTTTCATTTTTATGCACACAATTATTGTTATTTTACTTGATTAATTATTTCTGTATTATGCAGTCTATAAATATTAATTTTAAGGTTACCGTTAAACGTGGGACAAGAATTTAAATATTTCGACTTTGATAAGCGTCCATAGTGTTTCACATAACATAAATTACAAAGAACGTAAACTCATCATTTAAAGATGCAATGACGGTCAGAAATGTCGTTTATTTACGCATCGATGCCTTATTTATATTCTCTTATAATAATATACATGGTATCATCGTTGGAATATGAAGCACCGCGAAAGGTGCCACCGCTATTTCTCCTACAGCGTGTAACACATTACACCGCCCTCTACTCACATAAAATAAGATCGGATAAAATGAGAAGAATCCGCTGCTCTAAGTAATTGTCAATGTCAATTGTCTGAAACTATAAAGACGTCAGATAAATATGAAGACTGATTACATGAAGATAACTAAACAACGCACTAAGTTTACTGAATCCTTGTAACATCACCTAAAGAACCTAACAAGGAATGCAGGACAGGATGGTATTTATTTTATAATTAAATTTGCAATTTTGCCCCGAAATTTATGATTTTGTTATTATTATATTATTATAATTGTATAAGATTATTTTATTAATTTTTGTTTTTTATATCAATTTGTGGAGTTATAGAATGGCGTGCAATACTTTTATTAATTTTATTTTTGGGAGAGTATCATATAACGACGGGAATAATTTTGATTGCAAAATTGTGTCGTATTGCTTCGACTTATATAAAAAATTATCAAAAAAATTAATTAAAATTAATTGTATTGAAATATGAACGCGATAAAGTTTTTAATAATATTTATGGGGGAGATATTTATTAATTAAGCCCACGTTGGTGGAAGTCAGTTGTAATAATATATGGAGGAAGAGTTTTATTAATATAGCTAATAGCTATTATTTAATATTGGAAAATTATAATTTGAAGAATAACATTCTCATAATAACAAATGAACATAAAATCAAGTATATGTTTATTTTATATGAAGAAAATTTAATAAACGAATCCAAAAGAAAACATAAATGAATTTATGTGGAAAGGTAGAGCAATGATAAATTTATATACTGATGAAGCTGTAAAAAAATAATAAACTTATGATTTACATAAAACCTATTAAAAGTAGGTCGCCTGTGAAGTGAAACAAAGGTAGAAACCTTTTTTCTATGACCAAATAGGACATGCAATGTGAACTCTTCAAAATCAAAGTCAACGATACCGTCGAGACTGCAGTTGCATTCTCTGGCGCTGTTTTTCTTCGGTCTGACTGCACGTTGGATGATCTGGCTGTATGGATGAAGCCTTGGGCAAAAATAATGGAGACTCCTACTAAGAAATCTGCATCTCCTGAGGTCTCAAAAGCTCCACCCAACTCTCAGCAGTGGACCTCAATTTAATGATCTCTTGCCAGGCCTTCACATATGTTTTGTATTAGTTCCACACCCAGTAGCTACTCCCTTTTTCCGGCTTGACAGAAGCAAATCTTTTTGAAATTTTGTTCGTGAAAGGTCCTTTATACTATTGTGTGAAAGGAAAAGTGTAAGCACTGCCAACAGACACATACGTCGCAGCCCTTCAGGCTTTCACCATCGCGTACTTTTAATGTATTATAAATTATTCTTGTTTTTATTGCTTATCTCTAAATTTCAGCTGTCAATAATTAAGGATTAATTAGAATTTTAATTATTAATCCTATTATCCAAAAGTAAATTAATAATCAAATATCAGCCATCTTGTTCTGTGTATTATTATTCCGAAATAATATGTTTTAAATCTTTTTTATATTCGATATTTATATTAAAAAATAACTTATTTCGTCCTTCCACAATATTTCATCTCAAAGTTTGAATTTAAGTTTTAAATACTTTTTAATTCAATCATTGGATTTATCTTTAATTCAGGTTTGCTTGTCAGTAATATTCAACGTTTCATAAAATATTTTGGTGAAAATTTTGTATTTTCTACTGCACAGTAGAATTATATTCATGTCCAGAAGGATTATATTTAATTACATACTTGAAGGAACTATTCATCCAGTAGTTGGTTGATGATTCATTACTGAAATTGCCGTAAGCATGCGAAATTATATAGCGTTGGCCAAATGATAGTTACATTAAATAAAATGTAATGTTAAACCTCGAGCCATTCACCTCGCGTAAAATTGAATCGTTACTATGAAATATAATTAATTTAAATTTAGCTTTTAATGTATTGCGTACCACAATTTTTGTCCCTAATATAAATATATTGAGAGGGAAGTCGTAAGTGTTAAGATAATAGTAATTCAGTGTAAATATATTACGACACAATTAATTAATTATGAATACCAGATTTAAAGGAAATAACTAATAAAATTTGATTTCTCATGATCTACTATATGAATGGTATTCCTTGCCAAGTAGATATTTTAATTTTAATTAGTATCTAACTGAGATTTCAGCATGTACAATGACGTTTCTTTAATTGACTTATAATTATTTTAAAATTTTCTAAACTGATTATATTTAATTCATAGGAACAACAGACCAATTTTTAGTCTCCAATTTTTATTTGACCTATTTATCTTCTAAGCTGTCGAATTGTCGTTATATTGGTCTACAATATTCTTACATATTTATTAATAATCTATTTTATACATATAATTTCATTATTTAAAGTACCTTAAATTATTTGAGTCCAAACATCATCTTGTGGCCATAAGGCCACGCTCACGAAATTTTATTTAAATATTTTTGTAGACAGGTTATATGTAGTTCAAAGAAATAACAACAATATTAATAATAAGTTGTTTGTTGTATGCTATAGTATTCATTTAAATCAATTCTAATTTCGCGTTGTATGTCTTATGTTAGTCACACTTATCAATTAAATATTTTTATTGTTTTGGTCAACAATGTGCAGTAATTTCCATTACATTCATACTCAAAAAACTACTATTGTTCATTATCATTCTTCTGTCATTTTCACAATAATGATGCTATTCAATCACGTTAAAATTTTTATAACTCCAGAAATTATCTGAGCGTAGGGATTCTACTACCTTGCGGTCGGAATATTTCTTTCACCTGTTATCATGCCATTTCACTTCAGCGTTTGTTATGACTCGCAATGCATTACGTTCCAAATACTCAGTTTCTTTAATAATAATAAAAATAACAACCGAACTTCCCATTCTCGGTTTCAGTTTTTAAAGTAAAACCTTTAAATGGATATGTAATTTATTGTCCTCCATTTGGATATTCAAGAAACTCTTCGTACCTCAATACATGTTAAATTTTACGTGGCACTAAAACAGCAATTCATTATGCTCCATATACGACTGTGACGGATCCGTAACTGCGGTCATAAAACCTGTGACCCTATTGCGAATATCGCCACCGATGGAGAATTTTTTACAGTTCCCTATGCCGAGGATAATGTTGTCCCGCGAAAGAATTTTCTTCTGCGCTCAAACTTGAATGACTGGGCGCTTAATGGGTTCCGTGGGATATCAGGAGTCATTTATTCTGACCTTAATCAGCTCAAGTAGGTCAGTGCGATGACTCAAGGTGTTATCAGCCTCCGGCTAGTAACTTTCTGAAAGATTTAGGCGATTAAACTGAGTTTAAACACTGACAAAGCTATTCTTAGGATGAACGCTAGGATCTCCAAACTTTCCTACGGAGGAAGTGAGTGAAGCGTGGGCATTCACTATCAAAATTCAAATTATTTCACATTTAGATCAGTTTACGAAATACTGAATGTAATATTTATGTAAAAACTAATAGTTTGTGTATTAAAATATAATAGTATTTGAAACGTAATTTTTACTGTATTACAGATCATTATATTATTTTACTGTAATAAATAAACCTGAATTTTTTCCATCACAATTATAACATGTACTTCGACTACCATTGAATAGACTAAAAAAGTAAAAACTAAACAATAATATTAAAAAAATTAAGGGTTTCGTTTGTTGATGCAACAAACGTAACGTAAGCTAATAATCTTAAATAAGATGATACTGGATGCATACCTAATTTTTGAATTATTTTTTTGAAATAATAGACAAGGTTAGCTGAAATATAACTTTAATATTTTGGATGAAACCGCGTTGGGGAAATATATCTATATATTAAACGTGCAGAAAGGGAGGAGTGCGGAAGGGGCAAGAAGGTAATCTATGAAACATAAGCCCTTATGTGATGCAGTGAAAACCCTAGAGAAATATGCGTCATGTAGCTCGGGCTCTTGGTACGTGTCCCACGCCCTTTCAAATAACTTGAAGTGGAGTTTTCTGCGGGGACGCAGCATTCCCGACTCCAATTGAGAGCTGCAAACAACTCTTGCCGTATGACGAAGCTCAAAGTATACTTCTCAATCCTAGATGTCGCGAATGAAGGAAACCTTAATTATACAATTCATGTTTACAACCAAATATTGGAAAAATGCGCACCACTCTTACCGAATAGTCATTGGAGTTCACAAAAATTTCTATTCATATCACAGTTAAATAAGTATGATAATTCATCATGATTACAGAAACATTGTGGAAATGTGATTAAATTTCGTATTTCATACATAAGTATATATATAATTTTAATAATACGCAAGAAATAATTCTATCTTCTACCTATGTACTAGTTATTTAATAAAAGTACGTTTTATGAAGATGTATTGTAATAATTATTGGGGAGATGTCAATTAATTATTATTGAGCTCCACAGTTGGGTGATAACTGTAAAAGAAATGTTTAATTTATTAAACATAAGGGATCAATTTATGAAGGGTTCAAAAGAGAAAAGAAAATATTTCATTTATAATTTTGAAGTTAATAGAAATAAGAGGATTAAATAAAATCATTTACAATGAAGAAGGAAGCATTAATGATTTTATATTCAGACTTCAATAACAGGTCACCTGTGGGGTGAACTAAGAGGAAGCAACGTTTTCTAATGCAAATAGGTCTGGCAATGTGAACTCTTCTAAATCAAAGGTAATTATATCGTCGAAGACTGTTTTATTCCTTTTTGCTTCGGTCTACTTTAGGAGCTGCCAATATAGAGGCGCCTGTCGATGACTGCATCGACTGATCTCCTTGTATGGCGGACCCTTGGATCCATGACAGTAAATTCTACATCTGCTGAAGATACTGCACTCAGCTCTCAACAGTGACTTCTGACCAGCGGTTCGCAATTCTGTGTTCTCCACCTCTAAAATCTCTCTCCACGTCACCTCGCTTGGCCCAGAAATATTCTTTCTCCCTTTTCCAGGAGCCAATATGCTGCAATTTAAAATGCAACCCATTGGCTTATATTTGAAAAATCGCAGCCAATAAGAAAATTTTCAGCCGCAGATGTGTACGGATGCCTTCAGAAATGTTTTGTATTATTCCCGCATCCAGTAGCAATTCCTAATTTTTCACGCCTAACTTCCGACTTCGGAAACAAAAATCCTCTCTAATTAGTGACGGCTGACCCACTGTCCGTAAAAGCCTCTTTCCATAAATATGAATAAAGGTTCGTTTCCATTGCGTTGCAGACTTTAAAACATAACTCGCGTAATTTTACTACATTAAAGTATTTTATCATCCATACTTAAATATTGAAATTGTTATGTCTCAAAATTTCTTAATAATTTGTAATATAATCTTAAGGTAAGATCTGAAAAATATTTTCTTCATCTTTTATGAAATTATTACTGTATAATTGAATTTTATGACGTTAAAGCTACACTGTTGATTTAAATTTAAAATATGTATTTGAATTTGCGGCCAATTGCATTTAGATTCACCTGTAATAAGGAACCAAACATGTTTCTCTTATCACATGAGTCCATATTTGCGTAACAGAACAAGTTTACTGTATTACACGTAAGAGAATAAAATTTACAAGTTTAATAGTCCGCTGAGTTAACCCTTACCGGCGAAGAACGAGAATCAGACACATAAGAACTAGTTATGACTATAAAACGTATTACAAGGACCTGATGTAGATGTTAGAGCCTGGGTTGGGGAAGATTGCCCACTTACCGCAACCCTCCTCGTCTTCTCCATCGTCGCAATTTCGTTGGCGATCGCAGCGCCTCACCAGGTCGATACACGAATTACTGCAACGGAACTCATTGGGTAGGCAGCCTGAAACACACGAAACGCAATTACTCAGAAATTGTGACTTCAGACTGGGAGAAATAGTATGCGAAATCTTCCAATATGATTTGGATAAACTATGCAATAAAAATGAAATATATTTTCTAAAATTCAGTACAAATCGATACAAAGTTTTTTGAATGATTTAGCAATATGACTCAAAATTAATTACATATCCATGCTAGTTTTAATTTACGCCTTAAAATACACCGTAAAGAATTATGCAATCGTAAAAACTACATAATTATTTTTTATGAATATTCTGCGTCATAGATGAGTAAACCGACTCATTAGTTGAGAAAATATTAATGAAGTTACATAATGAAATCTAATATTGCTCCCTTTCTATCGTCTTTACACAGATGAAATATAAAAAATAAGACATAAATTATTGTAAAAAAAACATTTCAATTCCATACTTTTGCCTTTAAATGCTTTATGAACTACTAATTAATAGTTGATCAATAATGAGCAGATAGTTGGACGATGTGATCAGGCAAAGCCGAGTAACCAACTATCTAGAAGATATTTTTCAAATAATGATATGGTGGAAATGAAGTTGATAACAATGATGTTGTGGAAAGCAAGTTAAGAATAACCAAGTGGTGGATAATATAAGAAAACATAATAAAATACTGTAGGTGAGACACTTCCCAAAAATCGAATATGGCTAAATGTTCGAAGAAAATCCTGAGTTTTAACTTATGATCACAAGGAAAACAAAGTAATATGTGATTTTTTTATAATAAAAACAGTTATGACAGCTAAATATAGAAAAATTATTTAACTGCATTAAAAACGTTATAAGATTAAGCTAATTAAAATATGCTCTGAAATAATATGAATTTAAGCATTCAACTGATAAATTATAAAATTCCTGCTTAGAACATAAATGGAAATTGGACTAATTACATACTGTTAAACTTGTTGAATGCTATATATTCGTAATTATGTCTAAGAGTGAGATGCTACATGAGGATAAACCACATAGTGGCAGCTCCACTTTAATAGAATATGAATTAAAAATAAGCTACATAAATAATCTTGTCAACCAAAATTGACCTCTGGAATCATAATGGAAGTGTGGGTCAGTTTTGTACATACTGAAGTATACATAATACCTACTTAAACTAAGTAATACTAATACATTAAAGTAATTTCATTTACGAATTTACCACTTCAGTATCTATTATTATTAGGAATTGCAAAGACACTAACAGTCATTATGACAAAGGCAATAAAGTATGTAATATTTCTAGCAATGCTGTCTATATAGGACAAACAAAAAGAACCTTGAAAATTAGACATTTCTTGTGCTATAAACTAACAGTGGATAAACAACTTTCTTTTTTATGTACAGTTTAAAGTCCCTTCGACATCTAGGTCATTAGCGACTACACATAACAATAAACAACTTGTTATAACTAAAAATTGTATTTTAAATAACCACACCTTAGATTTTGAAAGTACTAAAATTTTAAATAATGAGTATACATATCATTTCAATGTAATTTCTGAAATTATTCAGACTTAATTAAATAAGCATGCTATTAATGTTTAAATTGATTCATCGGGACTTTCTTCGTAATATCCTTGTAACTTATCTTTGCTGTTGACTTTCTATACATAAATTTAATCAAATGTTTCATCTCCTATGATTGATTAAACGGAATCGCCGTATTTTGTAATGCATTAATTTAAGATTTGAGTATCAGTACTTTCTGTTTCGCCATTAATTAAACTCGAATCCTGTAATGAAAGTATTAAACCATTTTATAATTAATGGATATGTGTTACAAATATTTAATTGTAGGTTAAATTTCGTACTGTAAATATAACACTATAAAGAGGCCTCACCGTAGAATGTATATTAAAAACATTTTAATCGTCGGTCATTAACAACGGTTGTTTATCTAAACTTTAGCCGTCACAGGTCTTACAAAACTGTGGTTTTCACCACATCAGTTAGTCATAAAACCAATTGAAATTAATTATAGTAGTGCTATATTAGTCATTTTGTACTTTTGCATCCTTTAAAATGAAATGTTTTCAAATAATAAAACTGTTATGCTTATAAAAATGCTGAGTACTTTTTAAATTGTGAAAGATTAATTTTATTGAAGCGTGCGGACCTGCGAATGATGTCGACAGGATTTTGAACGGGAAAGTTCTTTTTATTGTCTGTTGAAACTGGTTTCTCTCTCAGCTGTGCCGTCAATATTTGTGACGAATTGCGAGCCGACTCTCCATTCATTACGGAACGGACGGTCACGACAGAAAAAATTACGGATATGTGGGCACGTTTGTTTTCCGAAAGCTCAGCAATTCCAGGGCATACGCAGAACATTTCGTCAGTGATGAAATTGTCATTGCGCCTGCAACTACACAGGATGTTATTGCGCCATTTCAGGAAACTGCCGCGGAAACGCCACGAGTCGGCCCTGATGAAAATTCATTTGCGCGTAATTTTATGGTACGATTTCCGGAATAACATATCCAATAATGTGAAAACGTTCATTTAAAGACAATTTAAACTAAATTTGGTGGAATATAAAGCTTAATTGATTCTATCATATCGCTGTTCCGTTCCCTATTTTTGAGATTCATGAACATTTAAACGCACTACTTCTGAGATGTTGAAGCGTATAACCAGTAGGTATAGTAACAGTAGCAAATTATCTCATTAAATATAATCTGGGAATAACTCAGTGGCACCGTTATAAAAATTATTTATGTTTGTTTGTATATTAATTTAATATTCAACGCGTGGACAAATTGTAACAAAACTTTATACATATGCTCTTAGAAACCTGAAGAAAAGCAGTGGGGTAGGGGATAGAGGGACAACTCCTAGAACAAACGAGAAAAAAATTATAGTTTAAAAATATGTTCATATGTCAGCTCGCGACATAATTCACGATAATCTGACATTTTTAATTGTAATCAGTTTACTGTGCCCTTCTCTCAAATTTGATGAATTTTATCATTCAAAATGCAAATTCAAGAAAGGATGATGATAAACAATACGAAATATGTTTTAATACTTCAGTTTGTATATATCCGTTTCATTCATAACGGCATTTTAACATGACATATATTCACGAAACCACGTAAAATTTCAAACTGGAGTTTTTGCCAATTATACCTTTTGATAGCAGCTTAAGGAAATCTCATAGACTGTTACAGAACACAGGTAAAATTTTTAATAGATTTGTTGTGAATTGAAAAAACTGACGCAACTAATTGAGTGTGAATTGTCAAGAATCTTACAGGTTGTGTGAGTATTTATAATTTTGTGTGTCTATTATTGCAAATATGTCTGAAATTAAATTCCAGAGAGAATTAATCAGAATCTCGGGTTATGATTTTATAATTTTTGTTTTCTTATATACGAAAAAAGTTTTCAATCTTTAGACTTTAATAGTTTCTATTGACGACGCGTAAAATTGGTAGTTAAATTGCAAAGAATGACTGTACATATAATTAAAATTAAAAGTTAGCGGATTTCGTTACTTTTATACATTTTTCTAAATACAGTGAACCATGATTAATCTATTAAGTGCAGTATTTTAAAGTTCACGCTACGCAACCCGTTTTGATTAAAATGACGCGACGTTAAATATATTGAGAAACTCCTGGTGATTGGACAGTTTTCGGTTGTCGTGACAGGATTAAGAGAATTAAATAATGGCGCAGGTACCGGGAGTTTTTTGTGACGCGATTAAGATTTTTTTACATTCTTATGGTACACGGTTTATTTTCCACCGTGTATATTCTTGAACCTTTAGTTTACCGAGAGTATTTTTCACTGCGTTAAAGTAACAGGAATATTGTCCTCTCAGTGCACTGGGATATTTCAGGATCTTTAACGTAATGTGCTTATTTAATGTACGGGAGATTTCCTGACTCGAGTCATCACGTCAGTTATGACGAAATAAACTTTCCGTCGGGATAGTTAGACATGATCAGGTAAATGACTCGCTAGTTTCCGGTTGAATCACATGTTCACCATGAGATTAGCTTAGAATTAAATAATGGTGGTGCCAGGAACATAGCTGCAGTAAAAATAAGGAAAAACATACGATTATTATTGCCAAATAAATACTTTTCGAGGTTTCTGATGAGTCTGTTAATCCCATTGAACGTACGTGAGGTGATGAGAAAGGTATAATTGTAAAATCTCCCTTGATTTATGTCGGTGCCTATTCCATAGTTCTGGGGGTCGCTAATATGATTCATAATAGTCTCAATTGTAATTACATTCAATATCCGATACCTTAGGCATCAGAACGGGGCCAGGGTGTATGGGAAAAATAATAATATGTCCAAAATTACCGAAATGGTATTATAATTAATAATTTTGGGGGCCCCTGGCAGATAACTAACGCCTTCAGTCTACGACGTTATTCATCGCCATGGGAAGGAGCTTATTTATGAAAAATGAAAATGTTTCGAAGTAATTTATTTCCTTGTCTGATATAAGACTGGGTTAAATAAAAGCACGACAATTTCGGGATAGGGGATAGATTATAAAAAAATCCACTTTCAGGATTTGAAGTAAAGACAAGCAACCTTCCGTTTCCGTATTTTTTAGTAAACACGGAATACAATTTTGGTGTTGCTCAGTTTTCTCGTTTATCGCAACTACACGAGAACAGAGAATTAATAGTTTCCCTGCGGGAACTGGAACGTACCTCCAACCAAGGGTTTATTGGAGCGGTTCTCATATAATCTCACGCATCAGCACTTTAAACCACAATAAAATCTATAAACCACATACGCTCGAGACGTGTGATATTAAATTGAAAAAAGTCCTAGACAGATAATTAAGTTGGAACTAGTCGTGAAAAATTCTCCAATCCCGTGTTTCTGGCAAGGGAAAAATATGCACTTTCTTCTGCGCGTAATACAAATTCTTTGTTTTTATTTTTCAAGGATTTTTGGTGCACACTCGTTGGAAACGATTTATTCTGTTGATTTGGTTGTGATGTAGACAAACGATTTTTGGTGATTTAAAGAAGAAAATTTTTTTGAAAAACGTATAAAAAATAAAACATGTAAATCACTATTTTTTCCTGGCTAATTAATTTTTTTACACGCTGATTAATATTCATATAGTTTTCCTGTTGTTTCCTTGCATTGTTTATGTTGTTCTGTTTAATACTTTTATTGCGCCAAAAGTTACGAATATCAGAATGTGAGTATTTTTAATCAACGATACCTGGCGGACAATGCAACGGTTATCCCATAACGATACGTGATATTCTGTGAACGGGATTGCCAGCATTCTGCTTGCTAATCATCTTCATTGTCGGTACAAATACGGGGAAGCATTTACCACTGTCAGAAACGACGAGCTTTCTGTAATCGGCTTATGAGCCAACTAATAACGTCTGGCCATTTGTGACTGTAAAAATTACTCTGGCCATATTTGCAGCACGTGCCATTGAAAACAGCTCGCAGTTGACACCCTGCTTTGTCCGCCAAAAGCTTTCCTGAATTTGGGGGTAAATCTGGCATTACATTCTATTTCACTCACGTGGCTATTCAATTAAATATCTCGTATTGCGTTTATTAAATATTGCATTCCGTCGAATTAAATCCATCAGAATTCTTCTTTATTATAAAACTCTGTTTACAAGTCAATGATATTTGAAGTATGCTTTATAACGCCAGTAATATAAACGAGTAAAACGACGAGTCTTCAATTAATTCATTATAAATTGTAATTGATAAATTGGTAAATAGAGAAAATTTGATATAAAATTTTATTTTCCTGCCATTAGCATTTCGTTTAAAGTTTCGATTTTAATTCAAACGTGCATTTGAACCCGTGTAACAGTGATATTTTTAACCTACCGTGATTAACAAAGAATAAATTATAAATTAATAGTTATTAATGTCTGTACGTTTAACATAAGTTTAAATTAGGCCAAAACTGACAAAAATTAGTGAAACATAAAATATAATTTAAAAGCAACTACATATTTCGGTCCTGATATGGACCCTATTCACGTTGAGTTAAACTTACGAGTGTCTATATCAGGACCGAAACATGTAGTTGCCTTTAAATTATATTTTATGTTTCACTAATTTTTGTCAGTTTTGGCCTTATTTAAACTTAAATTACAAATTGCGTGAGTTTGCATTATCTTCAACAATTTTTAATTGGTCAAAGTGGACTCTAGTTTTACAAATAGAAAATACTATAAGAGAAGAATAATAACGTACTTCTACTGCTTGGAGAGGAAATTCAAGTTTTAGAGAAAAATATGTTAGCAGGGAGAAATGACAGACAGTTAGGGACTAGCTACAAAATACAATTAATGTTATTCAGAGGAAAACATATCTACATTTAAATTCCAGAATACTAATTAATAAGGAAGAGCTTAGAAATTTAAACCAGATTTTGATTATTACATGGGTTATTATTTTTACTCTGAAACATTATGTTAACAGTTTAGACAAGTACGTATTAACAAATATTATATTTTCTCTTATAGTTTATGTGACAATTTTTATGAATACAAATATATAACATATATTGTATAGTCTCCTAATGTTTTCCAAAATTGTTTCATAGAGTTGGTTGATAATAAATTCAATCGTGTACATTTCATGTAAAAATCATAAGCCCGGGATATTAATGCTTAGATATAACAAACATTTCCCTTAAGTTATGATACCTTTTGTTTCTCGCGAACGTCTTCGTCGCCGCCGCCACACGCGTACACGCAGACTACGTAAGAACATAATATATTCTGTTCTATATGTCATTAGAGTAGGACGGACGCAAATAGTGTCGCTGGAAACACCGTAAAAGTACGTGGTCCAGGAAAGTCTTTATTCGACTGAAATATCGACCGATTTTGCATATATAAAAATTTCCGCCCCCTCCACCCCCACTCCTATGGGTGGTAGCCGTGTCTTATCCCGACAGTACTCCGATTCGTGTGAGCAAAATTTAATTGAAATTGCTCCACGCGTTTAGATTTGTATGCAAAACATACACACAAACAAACACTCAAACACACGAATTTGATCTTTTTTTTCAAATAAACAAAAAAAATCTTAAAATAAAATTGAGTGTAATCGACCCAGCACGTCGTATTTATATGGCGCAGCGTGTGTTCCGTACTCGAGACATAAACATTTTTGTATATTTATTAAGTACCAAAAGTTTATTGTTGCTTAAATAAAACGTTCATTAATTTTACAAGTTAATTCTTGCTAAACAGACTAAATAGATGGACCCAACTATTCTATTCTTCTAAGTGAAATTAATTATTTATGTTTAAAAGAGCTAAAAGTTCGCATGTGTGCTTTTATGTATGTTCCGCATGCAATTCTAAACACGTGGAGCAATTTCAACCAAATTTTGCACACAGGTTCTTCGCCACACGGAAATCAGCACTGTTGGGGCGAGACAGGGCTAACGCCCACAGGGGTGGCGGTGGAAGGGGCGGAACATTTTAAATATTCAAAATCGGCCGATATTACTGTCAAATAAATACTTTTTGGGGTCATTCCTTTTACGGTGTTTCACGCAACATTATTTGTATCCGTCTTACCCTAATGACATATAGAACAAGTTACATTATGCCCTTATGTAACCTGCATGTATGCGATCGGAGGCGGCAACGACGACTATGACGACGTTCGCGGGAAACAAAAAAGTATCTTAATTTCAGTAAAACTTTTGTTATATTTAAACATTAATATCCCGGACATCGCCGGGCACCCAGATAGTTTCATTATAAGAATAAGGTAGTTGATTCATCTATCTGTTCTGTTTAGCGGGAAATAACTTGTAAATTTAATGACCGTTTTATTTAAGTCACAATATATTTTAAGTACTTAAAACATACAAAAATGATTATTTCTTGAGTGTGTCACACGCTGCGCCATATAAGCATAATTCATTGAGCCAATACAGTCAATTTTCTTTTCTTTAATATTGATATTATGAGTCTATAACAGCTTAATGAATGGCCAAGCCCTCAAAAAAGGTTTACTCATTAGCAGTGTATTTAGTACTTCCAGAAAAAGTATAACACTATGTGTTTTTATTTTTGTTCACCTGCTGAAATTATTTATTTATTTAATTTAGTGTCTAACGATCGTTTTCAGTTATCTGAATGCAGTAAGTGGATAAGGGTGACAGGATTTAGCAGTTCCCAGCTGATTGGCCAGTTCCGTGACCTCTACTGGGAACAGAAAAGAAGTGAAAATAGATTTAACGAGAAGGGAATCGAAGAATACAGTCACTTCACAATACAGAACGGCTTTTCTCGACGATTGAGCCCAGCCAATAGACTGTCTTATTTTTGCCCTCCAGGTAGTGATTCTGAAACGTCAGATTAACCGCTTAACTAACATTATCAAAGGTATAGAGATGTTCACTTTAAATTAAGCCAGTGTGATTATTATGTCAAATTTAATTTGCAGTATTATATAGTTCACTTATGTCTACGGTAACGTGGATTTATTTACAATCTTAAGATTTTTATAATGAGCACGCGGAACGCCCATGCGAAAATTTATTGTTACTGAAAGGGTAGAGCATTGTTTTTGGCGGTACTGTAGAATGTTAACACACTTATTTTCCGGCTGGTGCATTTCTGCTCACGTGCTACAGCACATGATTGAATTTTAAGAGCCTTGATAATAATTTTGGTTTTAACGGCGTAAATTTCTGCTTCGATTTCGAAGACATTAAACTGCATGTCTTGTGGCTCACTCGCTACAACTAATGTAGCCAGCTGTCTCTATGTCAGTCAAACTCACGGCTGCGCACAATTTTAATCGGGATTGAGAAACGCGCTTACGCAGAATTCCGTTTCACTCCCCTGAAAAGCTCGACAAATTGAGTCTTTCCGGCTTTGCTTTTCAATAAGCTTCACAACGTTTCATCCCTACTTTTTGAGACTCTCTTTGGGAATTATTAAATTCAGTAATATTTAAATTACATTATTTCAAAATTCCTTTAAATTACTATATTTAGATATTGAATTGAAGTGTGATAATATTGCCCAACTTACATAAATTAAATAACCGAAAATACACTAAACGTTAAATACAAAAATAGTTGTAAATTTTATATTACTAAATCTAATTCTCAATAAATTCATTACTAGTATTCAATTATAACTCAATCACATTAAAAATTTGAATAATAAATTTAATAAAAAATTGTAAATGATGCTTCAACTTGGTTATATTACATAATAGTTTCTATCATTTAATTTGAAGATCATTTGGAATATTGTTAATCAGTGACCATTATTCATCATCCAAAATCAGTGAATGTTATTCAAGCTGACAGCTACGTGAGTACGATCGTATTGTATTTTACGGTAGTTATTCGCGTTTGTAAACCTTATTTGTAATATACGAGGTACGTTAAATAATTAAAGAGACAAATTTAACTGTATATTTACAAAATAAAACTTTTACAACTTCTCAAAATAACCCCACGAATATTACTACACTTGTCTCATCGACGTGCTAGTAAACCTGTTATAAAGAAGTCTATGTCCACACAAAAATGTAGACACCTCGGATCCTGAGTCCATTGCCACGATAATACATGGGAGGTAGCGCTCTGGCGGTCGGAAAACCGAGGTGCGCCGTGACGCACGAGTAATTGTGGGTGTTAGCAAGCGTGTGGTGAGAGCACGATCACGAGGAACCTTACTTCTGGATTTGGACGTCAGCCTGGACGGTCGAGTAGAGCCCTGAGTCGAGGGCGGTACGAGCCTGAAATTGTGTACCAGCTTTGTAATTGTTTCTATGAACTTTGAGAAGATTCTTTTCTTTCTTTTATTTTTATATTGTGATTTTGGTTTTCCCTGGCAACCCGAGAGATCTGAACTAAATTACGACGACGAAATGGAGAGTTTATTTAGAATATATTTATTTATTTATAACTATTTTGACGTAAGCATACATTATTTTCTATTTTTCTTCTTTCTGTTTTGGTATTTTATATTCATGTAATGCAAAAAAGAAATAATAGTTCGCCTATAATCTAAGTCAGTGTGCGAGGTGTGAACAAGTTGTTAGTTCCACGACAAAGTCTGTGCAACTCTGGAGAATCCCTTCTCATAAATGATTTAAGTCTCGGTAACTTAATACGATCCACTGCTCTGAATCCTGAATGAAGGTGAAGAGCCCTCGTAAGACATTTCCTCTCGGGCATGACGAGCTTTTTGAAGTGTCATCTTAAAGCAGTTAAGGGGTACAATGGATCTGGATGCGTATTCTGTAAAGCAGAGCGCTGGTTCATCACGTGGATGCGTGTGGTTAACGCTCTGCTAAGAAGAGAATTGCAAAGAGAGAATAACATCGAAAACCTCAACAACTGTAACACTTTCACACACACAAAGATAATTACCGTAAGCGGCTAATGTAAATACAGAAATGTGACGATTAGGCTGTTTCATGTGGAGCTGTGCGATATTGAATTATGCTTTTCATACTGCGTCGATTGTCGTGTTAGCAGGCTTTGTCAAGCTTCGGTAGACACGTTGTTTACTACGCTGACGATTATTGGCTGTAGGACAAATGCTCTCGGGGGACCATAATGGTCTTAATCCCAATGGACACTTGCTACAGGCTCCTTAATCATGTTCACCACCTGCGCCACTCGACAACACAATAATAACTTATCATTAAACAGGTTTTCGTATTTAAGAATCAGAAAAATTCTAAAAGGCAATTAATTATATATCACGATTGTTGTTATTTTTATTTTATTGATATGGCACTTATTCTATACAAAGTATGAATTAAATAATACTATACCGGAAAGAATAAGAAATGAAAAAGAAGAAAAAATTATTTATTTTAATTTTTTTATATTTTACAAATGATTAGTGTGTAAAAAATATTAACGCTAGTTTCTCAGGATCCTCAGCTAATTTCTAAACCGTAACCAATAGTTGATATTTCAGTAGCTTCTAACGGTATTACAGATTTACTTTTCGTAGGACATAGGATGACGTACGAGTGAAAAGTACAATGGCGAATTGCCTTCTATCACTTCTTAAAAATACGCTGGAAATCATATATAAATTACATCACTAGTAAAGGGGTAAATAAATAAATTTACCTCTTCTGAAACACGATTTCCAATATCATTATCCACTTGGTTATTTTCAAACTCAGATCTGTCAGGTTTCTATTTAAAATATTTTGTTATTAAGTTGTAAATAATGACTCAATTCACGAATTATATTCATAACTAGTTATGCCCACGACTCCGTTCGCGCAGAAATAACTTTTTTTATTTCGCCCTAAAAACAGAAGTATGGTATCATTTATTCATTATCACTTCACGGTAAACCGTATAACTCGCAGTTGGTTTTGAACACGCCCAACTTTCACGCGTTTGCAACAACAGATGCTGCTAAACGTACGCTTGTAATAACACAGTAAGTGGGTTGAATGGTATAGGAACGCCTAATGGGTCTTTTAACTCGCAGTTGGTTTTCAGGCCTCCTTTTGCGTGGCAATTCAATGGTTTTATACATATTTACATCTGCAAGATAGCGAATTGAAACATACACGAAAATTTAAGTTAAATTCCTGTTTCAATCCCTAATATTTTCCTTGAAATCCATAAAGAGATCAAAAGTATATATGCAACCCGCATTTACTTTTGGGAGATTCCGATGCACGCAAAACAAGAAACCTTCCCGTAGAATTAATATTTATATTATATTAATATCATTATCTAAATGAAATATGGACGAATACTTACGTTAAATTAGCTGTTTTTAAGCCCTTAAAATTTCATTGAAATCTGTTGAACCGTTTCGGAGACTGTTCGAGACAAATATACGGACAGACAGACACTTCAATTTTATTTATTGCTATAGACAATTAAATCCATTAACTTTACATACAAATTTAAATTATTGAATTGAACCGACGTTTTGTCAGCATATTTGAGATTTCTTCATGTATTTTATTCAAGTTTTAAATTTTGTTGAACAAATGTATAAAAATCTAAAAATTTAGGTTGAGCTGCCCATGTAGGCAGTCAAGTTTACATTTTTACACATTTGGCTAAAGTTTTGTTCACAAATATGGTGACGAAACATCGAATCAATTTAATGTAAATATTGTCTTTAATGCTTCATAATTTATTAATATATTTTGAATTTTTGTTCCATCAAAATTTAATATTATCCAAGGAAGTCCCAAATATGGCGACTAACGTTTATATAACTAAGTCTATATCTAGTAGTTAATTTATTTCATTGATAAAAAACCAAAAACTTAATTTTTAATAAATCATGAGATTGATCTTACAAATTTGAATTAGTAGGGAATATTTTCAGAGTTAATTTAAATATAAAGCTAAGGCAATAAATGAAACTAGTTAAATAATATACAAAGTCTAAACTTACATTATAGCAATCTCTTTAGATGTTTTATGTCCCTTAAAAACGCGATTAACCTTTTTCAGTTAGAATTTATTGCTATCCCATTAGGACGATTTTTAATAGACATTGAAGAACTAGAAAGTATCACAGTGCATCATGAAATCAATATCTAAAAATGTGTTTTACGAATAGTGTTTATAGGTAATATTTAATTTTGTCTGTGTAGCTTAAAATAGAAATAACACTGAGAATTTAAAACTATAACTTTATGTAAACGTGATTAGGTTACTTCAGAATTAAATATATATTTCAATTGAATTCATTACAATACTATTTATAATTGTTCGTTTCTGACATTATTATTATTGTGTAAATAAATATTTGACTCTGCGTCTAATTTTAGAAGACAGGATGAAAAACGGGCCTACGTACATGGTATTTGAAAATTTAGAAAAAGCATTTGATAATGTATAGTGGAACAAACTATTAATGGTTTTGAAGGTGACAGGAATAAAACATGGAGAAAGAAGAGTTATCCATAACCTTAACATATGACATCAGTAATTAGACTTGAAGACAACAAATAAAAGCAGAAATCAAGAAAGGTGGAAGACAAGGATGAAGTTTGTCACCCATGCTGTTTAACCTACATAGAGAACAGGATATGAAGAAAATTAAAACGAAATATGGAAAAGGAATCAGACTGCAAGGAGAAGAAATAAAAACCCTACGCTTTGCGGATGATATTGCGGTATTAGGGGAGTCAGAAGAAAACTTGGAAAACGTAATAGATGGCATGAACGTGAAGGAAGAGTAAAAATGGTAGAACATGAGGGAAAACCATTGTAATGGAGTGTAGTATGGGAAATAGTGGATAACGTTAATAAATTGGGAGGGAATATCTCGAAGGAAATTCTACTTCTTGGGCAGCATAATAAGTATAGTAAACATTAGGAGTAGGATAGCACAGGTAAGAAAGGCTTTCGCAAAAATGAGGGATTTACTTACGGCTAATATAAATACCAGTGTTAGGAAATGTGAGCTAAAAACGTTCGTATGGAGTGTGGCGTTATTTGGGTGAGATACGTACAGAAGGGAAAAGAATAGAAGCTTTCGAAATGTGGTGCTGTAGAGGAATGCTGAAAATCAGATGGGTGGATGGAGTAACAACTATGGAATTGTAAGTACAATAGGGGAAGAGCGAACAATTTGGGATAAATTAATAGGCGACGTTTTGAGGCAAGAGGATCCTCTACAATTTGTATTAGAGGAAAGTGTGTGGGATAAGAACAGAGGGACGCCAAGGATGGAAAATCTAAGCAGATTAGGGGTGTGAGATGTGAAGATATGTAGAAATGAAAAGGCTTGCGCAGGATAGGTTATCTTGGAGGGTTCTATCAGACCCGTTATTGAACTGATTATCACATAAAAAGAAAACAAGAATATTTTGGTTTCTCAAAATGTTGCCTCTATCAACATAGAAATATTATTTAATTGTCAATGATTACAGATTCCGTTAGCTTGTTATTTTTACGCATCACATTAACTGTTTCCACTTTTTTAGGTTCATAAGCTTGTCAACACCTAAATTCCGTAAACTTTATTTGAATCTTAGTATTTGGATTGTATTAAATAAGGTATTTTCAACGTGTGCTAACGTTTGCATGTCTCTGGTTGGCTTAGAGTTTCCCTGGCTTTCAATACAGTAAAGCTTACAATAGCTCTCCATCCCAGGACGTCGGAGCTATATAGTCCGGCCACACCTCAATGATGACTATAGGCGGCAGTATAAACTAGAATTGGGTTCGTCGTCGAACAATACCGTGTCGGATACAACGAGACGTTGGCTTGGCCATAAGCTGAGTAGTGCTCGTTTATTACCAACGCTGAAGCGCAATTTACATCGGGAGTTCGTGACCTCTGTTCATTTAGACGCAGGAGATTTCTGAGGGATTAACGTCCGCAATAAAGCAACGATTTTTCTCTTCGTTGGAGCTTCGAGAACGGAACCGTTCCGTCTTCGTTCTTGGGCTATTGATGAACGGCCTACGGTGATGAAAGACGGGATTCTTCCACTGTATTAATTTGCAATACCTTTTCTAATAGCATCTTTGTGACGTCATTATACATGTATTTGGAGTTATTAAATATTATTCTTTTTATTTTTGGCATAACTAATCAAAATTATTATTGTTTAATTCATACATTTTTTTCTGTGCCGCATCAACGGCGTAGTCTTAAATATTGGCGAGCAATATTTCCGAGGCATTACTCAAAGAGTTTCTATGTCGATAATTAGTTACGCTTAGGAAAAAAGATAAGAAAAAACGGATAGTGCATTGTTGGCAGAGAAGAAGCGCGCAGCCAGCGAGCGCCGAACGAAAACTTTGTTCGTTTAGAGTTGTCTACAGACCCAAAGTATTTCGGAATTGTTTTTGTGGTGGACAGCCATAGAAGAGCGTTCTCAAGGTTTTTTTTAATTGCTGATATCCTGATCCGCCTTTTGACCTGATTGCGGCCGCTGCTGTCCGTGGGAGCCGAACCAAAGCATCGCTCGTTTCATCTTGGTGCGCGCCATAGATAACGAACCAAATGCAAGGTGTCTTAATTGCTTAATTGTCTTAATTACAAAACAGTAAGAAGATTAATTCATTTGTGTAAATACTTGGTCAATCACAAAACATTAAGAAGATCTATTCGTACAGTTGATTCATTTGTATAAACACTTGTCATATTTTGTGTTTGAAAACTGATATTCAATTTCAATTTACCACTAAAAAATCTAATAGTGAATAGAATTAAATTTCTTCTTCATCTTTTCAGCCATGAATTGTAAATACTTTGTAAAATGTAAAAAAGGAAATAATATCTGTATATATGTTATTCATTATTTCCTGCTTGCGCTCCAATTGTAAGTACTATTGTTACAGCCCAATACTTAAAGCTCTGTAGCGAGCTAGCCTGGGCAAGGCAGAGGAGGTCAAAACGTTAATATATATATATATATATATATACGATATCAATAATCACTTAAATTTTGGTATGCTACATATAAAACAGTAATTCTTAACACAAAAATACGAAAATAGACGCGTTACTTGATGGACAGTTTGCAACGCCGCATACACGCAGATTTTCTAAAAAATAAACAAGAAATATTATCAGCACCGTGTTGTTTCAAGATTAAGAGTAATGATTTGTTCAATTAACGGTATTCAAACGTTATAGAACCTTCTATAATAACGGAGGGAGAGAGTAGAAATAAAGGTTACAAAACTGTTGTAAGGCGGTTGTTTTGAATAGAATTCACAACAATGCCGACACAAAAGCTAGGATTCAATTATCTCTTTAACAAAAGGTAAACTTCGTTATATGAGGATTAACATGAAATATTACAGATTTTAACTTAATCGGATAATAGAAAATTTCAGCATAGATTGTGATGTCGGCCAACAAATTAACGAGGTACAAATTATTGGAAAAACGAAGAAACTACGTGTTACAAAACACCAATTATCCTGACGTAACTGGATGTTTATTAACGCGATACAAACGTTACAGGTCTTTCAATAATAATGCAGGGGGAGGATAATGAGAATAAAATTGTTTGCAGTAGGTAGTAATAAATAGCATCCACAACAATAGCCATAAAAAGCTATAATTTAGCTATTATAAACAGGATAAGTGAGCAATTATCACTTATTTAGCAATAGTTACGTCACCCAGGGCACTTCGAAGACTTAAAAAAGACTTACAGAACCTATTATTCTTATTTAAATAAATAATTTAAAAAAAATATTTTGTCGGCAAAGTTTTATAGGTGCATTTTATTAACATTAGACTGCACAAAATCAAATTTCCTAAAAGCTTTCGCACCAGTCCTACAGTTTCAAAAAGAATTTATCATTTTCACTTTGATAAAGAAGTAATTTTTCCCCGGCGTTAGTCGAGTATTTAATTATATTAGTATGGTTCCCTGGGGCAGAAGTACAACTCGAGTGAAATATTGAATGTTAGAATGGACTTCCATAGCCCAGGAATAGACACCAATCTTGATGTTTTCGGTCTGTTTTATCGTAATGCTCCTCCATCCAAGCCAATAATGGCAGCCGAATGGGGTTGAACTTATGCAGAAATAAGACCAAATAAGATCAAATTGACCAAGATTAATCTTTATTCCAGCGATACTGCATGTTTTGAAATTTCCGGCCGTCCTGCCCTCACCACAGTGTTTGTTTCCAGGTTTTTAGGAATAAGAGTACATAATTTGGTCAAAATTGAGCCACACATTTACACATGAAATTTCTGATTTTAATTTTACAAATAATCAGTGAGTTTACAAGAATAAGATAGTTCATGATCTTTTCGGTCTGTTTATCATTATATGATTTGTAAATTTAACGAAAGATTTATGTAAGGTATAATACATTATAAGTGCAAACAGGTTTTAAACTGATGTGGTATTTACACGCGGCGCCATATATAAATAATAGGACCTGGGCTGTGTACAATAAATTTAATTTTTGATGTATCTATTTTCAAATAACCTCTTTGATGTCTTCTTATGCATATATAGGTTATCGCCGTTTCACTTTATTTGTAGTACACGCCTCATGTGTCCTTAGTTTGTGGTGGCAACATAGTGCATTTAATGTTTCGTCAGCATAATAATATGCTAGTAATTATCGTTTCTTAGTCATTAGATCTTAAAGGATTCCTTGGTCATCATATATTGTTAATTTAGTAGTTAATGTATCATTTACTATAGGAGTGGAAGTGTGCTTTTCATTCGATTTCTATGAGGTTTAAGGAATTTAATAAAGATAATTGCGATAGTTTCAAGTAATAGTTGTTTAATTTGCTGGAAACATCCCAGCAACAGGTTTTTTTTTGGTAGCAAGTGGCACGCGTCGCTCACAGGCTTTATGGACTCCAGACCTGCGGCTGGTTTCTGCCTGAGAAGTTTGCTTACCCGGCAATAATTTAACGCCGCATTGTCTAAACCGCGTAACTCTGCCAGGAAGGCGTTGCCGAATTCCGAAGCACAACAGAATTGATCTATAACTGGGGGGCTCATACTTTCTTCCCTGTATCAAAATTTGTGCTTACATTATTACTAAACTCCACCAAACCTCAAACGTTTTATACATATTTGCTGTATTTCGTAAATGTGGTACGTATTTCAGATCAGAAAAAACATGAATTGTTTAAATTATATTATAATATCATTATTTTGCTAAAGAAAGCACCAATGAATCGTTTTAAGCTTGCTAAATTATAAGTTATAATGAATGTCGGCCCGCGAGAGGTAACGCGAGGGTCTTTTGGACCCGACTGATAATCAAATTGGAAAATCTTGTGTTTCCAGTAGATCAGGAAAATTCCTCAAACGAAACTCTTTATAGTAGCAGCTATTTGGAAATGGGTCTTTCTTTCCTGTTTCAGAATGCAATTTATATTCTCCGGGTCCTTTAAACCCTGGTCACCACTCCTCGCGTCAGTATTTGAGCAACAAATTTTTTCTTACGCCACATTCGCTTCAAGTAACTTGAGTATTCCGTTCTATTGTGTTTATAAGCATTAACTATGGCTTCGTAAAGAAGACAATAACAATTGCATATGTTGAATGATAATTTCTTTTGAAGAAAGTGAAAATATTTCGGGAGGTGAGATCAACGAATATGAAGAAATTTTTTCGCGCAATTGACACGAATGATTCAAGGAAGAGGTAAAGCAAAACAATTTCATGCATTTCATTCTCCGGATAGGGTGAGTTCAAAAAATATAGTTACAGAGCTACACAGACTAAACGAGGAGGCTAAAGTTCTATTGTTTTATTTCTGAAACAATGATTGAAACAATTACAACTTTCATGAACGAGTAAATAACAAAAACTGATTTAAACCAGAGGTCCGCATACTTGTTTCTCCCGTAGACCTTAGACCTTGTACCAGCTTTTCTCGTTTGGGTACATCACCATCGTTATATATATATATATATATATATATATATATATATCAACATAAAAGGTAATTAGAGACTATCTAATTGAGTAACTGATTTGCTGTGTAGTATACTTTGCTAAGTTACACAACACAAAGAGCGAGGAACACCAAGAATCGAACACAGGACCTCTATGATGCGAGGCTGTGACTCTAGCCACTAGATCACTAATATTGATTTGTTAAGAATTCCAATTTTTCCCATGTTTAAAGTATGAAGTCGTAAAGCTCCCCTAATCTAAGTTCAAATGTTCATCGTGTCATATAATGTCATTTATTAAAATAACACTAGTGATTTTTAAAAATAAATATATTATTTAATTATATCATTGAACGAATAAAAGGTCAAGGTTGGTTAACTAAACATGTCAAGCAAGTATTATTTATCAGCACAACAACAGGTAATTTAAAATATCGAGTCTGTTTCACCCACACGTCCTTAAGTTCAGCGCGAGTTAAAGGATATCAGAGGAAAAATTTTAATAAAAATAAAATGAAAGTTTTTATTTTTTGGTGGATGGCAGTCATTACAATGTCGTTTTGAGGCGAGTTGCACGATCTTCGCGTTGCTGGTTTATTTTATTGAGCGGGGACTCGAGGATTCGCTTCGGTGCGTGACAATATTGTTTTGTTTATCTTAACATTTCTTTTTAGATGAAGTGTATCTTTTATAAGGAAGATTTTTTGTGATACTATGCTTTGAGACATATAGAGCAATTTTAATTACATTCGTCGGAAAGAGAGGTTGGCCACGAGTGTCGTCGAGGGTTGAAATGGACATCAAAGGAGTTAAATACAAAAGTTAAACTATTTTATGTAAGAAAATTCCTCATTTCATTTAGAATAAAATGATTACTCTGAAAAATAAAATTGCGACTAACGTAATTTAAAGACAGTGTCTATTGCTGGACAGGTTTGTCATGATGTCAAATATAGGGTGATTAAAAGTGTTGAATATTTTGAGAGGCGGTATTAATAATCAAAACACGAGAAAAGGGTGCAATAAACATGAGTTCGTAAACGTATATTATAGCGCGATAGTTAGTATTTTATTATTTGTTAATATAAACTTATCAAGGGTTCGAAATTTGAAGCCAGCGTCAGATTGGCGGGGCAGCAAGCCTCTGGAATCCCTTAGCGTCACGTACAAATATGGCCTGAGTTATTTCCGCATTAGTCGACGACAATTGGCAGCAGTAGTAAACGAGTCATACTCTTGTCTAAGTGGTACCACATGCAGTATCCACACCATTTTCCAGGTACTAAGGCCAGAAGACCACCGTACCACATTTAATTTCACTCAATAGTTCTTACAATAAGTAGTGTGCTCCATATCCACAGTTTTTCTCCACAATTTTATTTACCAACGAGGTAGCGTTAACAAAAGATGGTGTTGTGATTACCGGCAAATCGCTATCATTAACGTATGGGAAAGAGTTTTCTGGGTGTCCATTCGCAGTTTCCTTTGAGTTATCCGTAGCCGCCCTACTGAAGACATTTAGCTACCTGACTTTTGAAAGACATCAAACTTGTTCATAAGATCCTGAAACTAACGGTGGTTCAACAGGTAATTACTCGGAAATATCTATTCTAGTCGGAGAAAACACGCAGATTCATTTAGTGATACTCTATATCCTGATTCGAGAGCGTGTGGCTGGGCTCAGATAAATTTAAAACGATTGTTTGTCGTATCTAATTAATACATTCCTAAAATAGTCTACTTATTTATTTTCTTTGTTTTACGACTGAATCAGAGATTTGGAATAATCTCGTAATACTTCTGGAATTGTGAATTGTTACAAATATATACTCTCGACATACAGTATAAATCTGTAAGTTGACCTAAAAGTAGCTAAAGGGACGAAAAGTTGTTGCGATCCTCGGGTTCCCGTTAGTTCTATTTTAGAGAGAAGTAATCTTTTGCGTACCTTAAATAAAAAACGTGAGCTTTAATTGGATTATAAACTGGATGCAGGTGTGCGACTCTCATTGTTACATCGCTCTTGGAGTGCTTTCATTTCAACCTTTCACATTGATTGGTATGTTACAAAATAATTCACTGACTTAGCTCCCATTTTTAAATTGAGGATAGCTTGAGTACTGATGACTAATCAATACGTCCTTGAACGTAAATTAAAATAATAAATTGTTCCGATATATCCCCCCCTCCGCCAAAAAAACACACTTTAAATTGGTAGATATCAGAACCTGCTTTTTTTCTATCGTGCTACTCTCACATCATCATGTAGTTTACTTTTCCAGATCTGGATTCGTGTATAGCCCTAATTTGCTTTTCTTTCAGAGACGCTCGCTAATCTACGCGGTGGTTTTATTTAGACTGTACCGGGATTATTCTGGGAGAATGTAAGCGGACAGGAGTAGTGTAGGGGTGTTTACGGAGTCCCCAGTTGATTTTGGCAATCTCAGTTTGTAGCAGAACGTCGCAAGGTAAGTGAGAATTAATTGTTGAGATTCAGTTGCCAATGAAAACAGGCCGATTTCTTACATTTTTCGCAAAATTATGGGACACAACATTGACCTCTGCTAACCTTCACCTATTTATTAATTTTATCAGGAAAATTTAGCTTTTTTAATTAATTCAGTTCTCAGTAATATTTAGATCTATATTTATCACAGTAATGAAGGTTGAAATGTTGTAATAAGCTGTTTATAATGTTAATTTAATGTGGAAATTATTTATATTAGTTAAAATATGTTGGCCATGTAATATATCTTTGATCTCCCAGATTGGAATAGAAAAGAGAATGAGAGAGGGGGGAGACAGTCACTGATTGTTGTCAATTATATCTTCTTGTTTTGTTACCTTAAGTAACTGCAGATTAGTGATAAAATAAATAAATTGAAATATTTTGACTAATTATTGTTGTTTCTTCTTTAATACAATATGAAAGCATAAGGAATGCTGAAAATACAAAAAAAGTCTCTTAAATATGGTACTCTTATTATTTTTAAACTGTATAATAATTTAAATGTAGTCAACAATATTAAAGATAAAACGAAAATTTCAGACAAACAAAATTTTATGTACAAAACTAAAAGCTCTTCAAAAACCTGTTATTAATGAGCATAAAAGCTACTTTAAATTCTATTGTAGTAATTATTCAGGTATTTACAAACATATTTACTCAAAATAGTCTAAATTTTAATGGGCAAATGTTAAAATATTAGATGAATATAATTATGAACCTAGATTGATTAGAAAATTTTACATATCGGATCAAATAATTTGGCCATTAAGAATGATAATAATAATTTAAACAAAATTTATGATTTCTTATTCTTGTTATCAATCAATATATTAAATTTTATTATTGTTCATTGTAAATTTTTGAACGACAACAGCTGAAACTTTATAAGTAATTTCGTTCGAAATGTTTGTGCGTTGAGCACATATAAAAAATTACTAGTTTATATATCTTAAAGTTGTAAGTAATGTTCCATAACATTTATATTATGTATGTCATGTTTGTAACTTTTGATTTTATTATTGGGTTTACAGTTATTTATAATTGCACCTTAAGAGGTTTCAATGTAAGGAACGCAACGTTGTGAAGTACTAAATTTTATTATTAAATTAAATTTTTGTTTAGCTAGGTTGTTTAAACATTCATGTATCACTAAAGCTTTGTTCAAGCATAAAACGAATCACGCTATTTAAACACTGCATTAAGCAATTGAGATGAACCAAAAATAGTAATACGGAGGAGTTCCAGATTATAATTTGAGGTTAATGGGAGAGCGAGAGCGTGATTCAATTGCGGAATGTCAAAAAATAAAAGACATTTATGTCAGTTTTGATGCTTTAAAGTTAATATAAAAATAATCTTTAAAATAGAACCAATACAACGTGGTTAGAGCAGAAGGCTTAAGAACCTAACAATTAACTGTAAAATACAGTCAATACAATATGATTGCAGCAGAAGCCTCAAGAAGCTATTGCATGATGATTGATCGTTTGTGGCTAGATTGTTCCTCTGAGACTCGTTGAGTATCGATCTGTTACTGCTTCTCGTATCAATTATGAATGCAGTTATAGCTATTAACGCTATGGTGACATGTGGGTTCCATTATATTTACATATTTACCGCTGATAGTGAGAAATAAATGGGAGCGGTCTGGACTTTGTCGTTGTCTTCTACATGTTATAAATTTCATGAAGACGCCAAATGTGCGGAAAATTTTGAACAACTTTTTTGTGTGTGTTTTAAAAAAACTGAAACGACTCTAAATGACGTGTTCTTGATGAATGGACGATAGAGGTTGTCGTGTCAATTAATGGCTTTCACCACGTGTATTCACGACTCCATTAGTGTACCGGGAGAAAATAACTCCATTAAAGTATTGGGGATATTTTCACCCTTTAACTGTACAGGGATATTTTAGACTTAAGGTAGCGTGCATGAATAATTCAAGAGATTCTACATGGAATGTTTAGATGCGTAGTAGGGAAAGGAGAAGATGAGGGGGAGTATTGTCGTTTGAGGAAGAACTTCCTCTCCAAGCGGCCTGGCGATAAGCTACTACCATTGTTAGAAACATTAATTGTATTCATACGATCGGGATATGCGACCACGTCTTTTGACGTACAACATACCCTGAACTGAATGCAATATATTTTCTAGTACCAAAGTTTTCAGACTTTCTTTTACACTACCTAGTTGCGTTAACAAAGTGCGGAATAAAAGTTAGCTGTTGTCTATCCGTACTACAATATGGGCGGAGTTGTCCACTGCGCATCGAGTTGACACATGACGAGCTAAATCTCCCGAACAATATAGTATAATGTAGCAGCAAGTTTTTCGTTAGATTCGAGTGCTGTGAGTCATCATGCAGGTTATTATGAAACAATTATTTCGTCGGGATATATAAGAATGATAAAGTAAATGTTCAAAATATGACCGTGTCAGATTCCAGTTTAATAACAGCGACAGACACACTGAGTGACAGAGACATAGAGACAGAGACAGAAAGACAGAGACAGAGAGACAGCGTTAGAGAGACTGAGAGAGAGACTAAGCGACAGAGACAGGGAGACAGAGAAAGAAAACAACAGAGAGGCAGAGTCAGAAAGACAGAGACTGAGACTAAATAACTGAAAAACAGACAGAGAGATAGAGAAAAAGAGACAGAGAGACAAAGACAGACACAGAGACATAGGGACAGAGACAGAGATAGGCAGAAAGAGAGACTGAGATTCAGAGTCACAGATACAGAGAAAGAGACAGAGACAGGGAGGCAGAGACAGAGAAACAGAGACAGGCAGATAGACAGAGAAAGAGGGAAAGAGATAGAGGGACTGAGACAGAGAGAGAAGGACAGAGAGGCAAAGACAGAGACAGAGTCATAAACAGAGAGACATGGACAGAGAGACAGAGACCGAAAGACATAGACAAATGCCCGGTGGCAGATACATCAAACTTAAACAATAATTAATAAACTGGTCGTAAGGACCATATTTAACCTATATTTGAATGTATAATTATATTCAATATAAATAAATAAGTGTGGAATCATATTATTAGAAATGATTTTTTTTAAAAAAAGAATAGTATTGTTTTTGCCTGAAAAAAAGAAACAAAACAAAAAAACTGTAGTATATTTTTAGAGATTTCGCAGCACTGATCACTTCACTACACTACACTAAACTTAGATTAAGTCGAAATTTTCTTTCTGTTAGAGGAAGTTCCCCAAACACTCCTGCAGACAGATTGTTCCAGTCATTAATTGTCCTATTTAGGAATGAGTAATTACCAACGTCTGTGTTTTGGTTCCTTGCTTGTAATTTAAACAGGTGATCACCCCTTTTCCCTCCCGTTCCGAGTCGATTCTTTCATTGTGGAGATTCTTATCGAAATACAGTACCCGAGCAACACAAATAATTTCACGGTATGGCGCGCACCCAGCTTGTTAATCAATAAATTTTATAGTAAAAAATTTAAATAATCCTTTAAAAAGTCAATTATTCATCAATTTTGAAGGTGATGAACGTTTGAATTCGTAGTACGAGAGAATGAATAGGTTTTCCCAGTAGGTGCAAATGATATGTAAGGCACTTCAACGTATCTCTTCAGCTAAATATGGATATGTACATATGTATTACTGAAATTTCTTGTTATATAGTTGGAGAAGTGCAAATTCGGAGCCTGCGCCGTGCGAATGAGGTTGACTGCGCTCTCTGGGCGAAGTGCCAGGGGATCCATTTGCAATAAATGCCACTACCGGTAAAATAACACTATCTAGTAACGAACAATAGTCTGGTGAAATTTAGAGGTAAAAGTAGAGAAATGTCACTGCCCATAATGAAACTCTACTACCCAGTTGCCAATAAAAGCCGACCAACAAAAATTTGAAATCTAAATTCGTGTCAGGGAAGAGAAAATGAGTTCTGTACCAGGAGGCTTTCAGATTCTATTAGACGCTGACTAATTGGTCTGTAATATAATATGTAAGCACTGCTTTTAATTTTCATCAGTTGGGTTTCAATAATTATTTCTAACATCTTCTATCTAATTTATTCGATCATTTACGTCTAATAAATAAAGTTGACTGCAATCACCTATGATCCATGAACCCTTTTCTGAAGGCCATGTGAGTTATAAACCCTTTTTTGCAAAATTATTAAAGTAATTTCACGTTTAACAATCCGAAGAGATGTTTCAATTAATGTCTGCTTATGATTATTGTTGACTGTTTAAGTTTAGAAAAGAAGTATGCACGTGGAGCAATTTCGAACAAAATATGTACACGTGTCCTCCGTTCTGACTCAAAAGCAAACACTTAAAGGTGAGACAACTATTATCCAGACGGGCCGGGGGATGGACATTTTAAAACATGAAAAAGCAGCCGATATTTGAATCGAAAAATTATTTTTTGTTATTAATGGGGTTTAATATACATAAAGACGTTCTTTATGTATAATTGATTCAGGATGAAGACACCTTGCATAAAAATAACGTGAAGGATTCCCTTAATTTATTTCTACCATTCAACATTCCGTTAAAGGTGTATTTTATCCCCAAATAGATGGCGTGAAAGGGGGGTAAAATAATGTTCTGCGAATTATATTAAATGCGTGTAGCAATTTCTATTAAATTTTGTGCACATGTTCTTTGCAACCCAGTAACAAAAACTGTTGCGTAAGACACGACTACGACACCTATAAAGAGGGTGGAAATATTTAAATACGCAGAAACGGCCAATATTTGAGTCCAATCACTGTTCATAGTTGTAGTTCAGGTCGGTAGTGTTTCTCTAGATGTTGTTTGTGTATGCCATTCGGTATGGCAGGGGACGACGCATAGAGTGTGGGAGTGGAGGAGCGTTACATAGTTACAGAATGGTAACTATTTCGTGTATATGGAAGTCGCTGTTACTTTGCCCCATAGGAGCGGGGGTGGAAGGGACGAAACAAAGTTACTCGTGAACTCAAACGCTTGATGAAATTCCTACCAGATTTGAGCACACGTTTCTTACGACCCAGAAACAAGCACTGTCTGGGTAATTCAAGTCGGATTTATCACGTGATGAGCAAGAGAATATTACGAAATTAATTACTGTACCTGGCGATTCAAATACCCGGCCAACCGCAGGGACTCAGATAGTATATTAATAAATATATGCTACTAAACGAGCATTCTCAATTTAAATTATGCTCCCTGATGTAATGAACACGATTTTATTCCTTTAGAAATAACTACGACGACTTTATTTAATAGTTTGTGGCATTGTGCAAGAAACACACCTTTTCACTGTTTTCACATTACCAGTATGTGATTCATCACACGATCCTTTATGGAAAATTTCCGAAAATGAATAACGTTATGAGTAAAGAGAATTACTTCTGGTATGGATCACCATACCCTGAGCTTGATGATCTTGATTGACTCCAAGAGTTTTCATCATTAATGGACATAACTGAAAAGCTGAAAGTACTAAATTGCAAATTTGCAGGGAAGGAGTAAGAGGAAATGGCATCGGACCGATAATCATTTTCTGGTAAATTAGAGCTTTTGGATACAAACTTTGGAAATGGAGACTTCAAACATTTGCCTGTCTTGAAGGAGTATTTTGAAAAACAACCTGAAACCCGATCAGGAAGGTTATAGAAACAATATGCGGTTTAACAGAACATTAGTTAAAAGTGGCAGAAGCAAATACCCAAGCCGAATGACTGACAATCACTCACAAGACAGGCCAACTCGATTGAGAAGGGAAGTGATCCTCCCCATTGCATTTTATTTTTATTTTCTAAAATTCTGTTATCAATTTAACTTTGAAATTCTTGTAATTAAATAGGAATTAAATAAGAAGCAAGAATCGAAAGTTTATAAAAAGTTAAAAAATGAATTGAAGTGAAGAACATTTGATGAAATAAAATTTTTAAAAGCGTGTGGGGTGGGGTGGATGGATCTGGATTTGGCCGAGCACTTTATAGATGCGAAGGTACTCTTCGAGATTTTCTAATTTGACGAATCTATAACATTCTCGTCGGTTCACGCGTTACATCACGACCTCTGTCCAGTGACTACTATACCGCCATTACTCTATGTTCATTACACTGGTGATATTTTAAAAAAAGCTCTCTACCTTAAGGAGTTTTCTAGGTGCAGTTACTGTTGTTTAGGATATGATACAAATTTTGCAAATGAATTCAGCAATAGAATCGTTGCTGGTAACGTCTCACAAATTTTCCTACAATTGTGTGGCAGATCATAATCGCAGCAAGGAAGGCAAGGACAAGATTGGTTAAAATTTCTCTGTAACTTTAAAATTCTTCAACAAGACTCGTATAACTGCCTTATCTAAATTGCATGCTACTAGTCTTGTCAGTTCTTTACTGTCATATTACCTAAGAACATTCTAATATTTATATTTCTTCCTCCCGACTTCCACCTCCACAAACTGTGATCATAAATGCACTTATTGCGTCTCCAAGGTTCTATCTCCACGTATTATCACTTCAAGCAGTTTATTGCTCTCACAAACCTTCAAGTTAACTTCTACAGATATTTTTTCTGACAGTTATGCTTAAATTGGCTCGTTCAGACTTACAGCTACCCCTACTATCGTCGTCAAAATAGTAGAGCCTTGAGTTTGAAGCTTCACTATGCCCATTCGGATTCACCTACGTTATTGTAAAAGGTCTCATTTTACGCAGAATTTAATGTTATTTTATGATATGTAAAGGGATTTTTGTATTTCTTTAATATAGCTCGACTTTGACAACTCATAGATTTCAAACTATTGCTAAAAATTGTTTGAAACTGTAGCAGAAGGCAGTTAAAATCCTTCCAAATCTATTTGCAAAGTTTAAAACATCTGTTTTTCTTAAGTTTCTAAAAAATTAATCAATTAGTGGACCTCTACTAACTCTTGAACAGCGCATCGCAGAAGAGTGGGACAAGCTTTTCTTGTAGTGGTTGAAAGTAATAAGTATAAAATATAAGCTTCATTGCTGTAGAATGCAACAAAATTTTATATGATTTGTTAAAAATTGCAGGGAAAAAGAAAAGGTTTATTGGAACGGGAGGCTAAAGTAGGGCGGAACCCCTGCCCGCTGACATATTTAAAATAATTTTAAAAATTTACATATCATAAGATTATATTAAATTCTGCGTAAAATTAGACATTTTACAATAACGTAGGTCAATCCGAATGGGCACAGTGAGGCTTCAAACTAAGGGCGACGACAGTAGCTCCTCTCTTTCCTACGTCATGGCTATATAAATAAATTCTATGTGGAAAGAAAATGGATTTTAAAAGCTCATTTTTCTTGCCAATAACTACTACAAAGAAACATATGTTTTCATATTACACGTTAAAAAATATGCCCTATTCTGATTTCACCACCATTTACGATCTTTATAGAGAAACTCTTGCTGGCACCGCTAGAAATTTTCAGTTTTTTTCTGATGAGTCTTTTCAGAATAGCTAATATTCTGTTTTCATTTATAGAACCCTTTTTTTAAGCTGATATTATTTTAGACAGAACTTAAACTTTTTTCATTTCCATTTTTTAATAGCTTCCTTTGATGCGAGAAGATGAAATGAAAAATATAGACTGGATAAAGGGGTAACAATTGAATAAAATAATTGTCTGATATATACTTTTACGTAATAATTATAAATCAGAAACGCTATAGTCTATATTGATCCCGAATATACTCATCAAACCTTCTGGGTACAGATTTGGAGTCATTATTATAAAATAAAATTTAGGTAAAACGTATTTCTTCTCTGTTTAGTTCTTAATTATAGAAGAATGTGAACCTTAAAAAATTGACGAGCTGTATTTATAGTTACAAACAACTATTGAGCTTGGGCTCAACGTGATCGCATAAATGATAAGCCGCAGCACAGGCATGTTATGCCATGTTCTGCATAACCGACAGTCCAACATTTGCTCGCTGTAAATCACAGTGCACACATGTTATAGCACATTGTCGTTGGTTTCGAGCCTTTACGTGATTACTGTAGTAGAAATTATGAACATTAATATTGACACACTGAGACAATGACTGTTGTTTCATATCATTTAACTTGTCAAGTTACATCACTTTATAAAACAACTACTAATCACTACTTCCAGTAGGACAAGATTATATTTACAACATTAATTTGTAAACTCCGAATATGTCAGTTTGAAAAATTATTTATTGAAATTATAATTAAGCGCATTTGACGTTATTAAAATAGTGAAAATTATAACCTAAAAAAAGGAACGCGAAATCATTACCAAATTATTTTTCCCTTTAACTTCATTACCATAAACATGTAGCAATGGATCCGTATTTTCACTCACATTACTGACATTAATGTTACAACCAATTTCTCCTAGCTATTTAGCCTTTATGTTTTTGGAAAATATCTATCAGTGCTTTGAAAACATCAACCCCACTTTTTACAAACGAGTTTTGTCCATTTATAACTCGCTTTATTCTTAGTTTCTTCACTCTAACAAACATTATTTAGTGGATTTATAAATACGTCTAATGACTTGAGTGACTCAGAGAACGACTTTGAATCCAAAAAAAATCATAATAATACATGTGAATATACTTAGGACTAGTTTCAATAACTAAAATTATGAGTTTGTTTATTTCATTACAATATTGACAATTACCGACGTCGTGCAACATTGACGAAAACACGATCTTTCTACATTTTACATATTTATTGATACTCATTTCGTGGTGTTCGAGGAATGTCACTTATTTTTTGTAACTGATCCAGTTTCACGGAAAAAGTCGATTGTCGTGGAATTGTTAGGCACTGTTATATCGAATATTCCACACGAAGTTGGTCTGCAACAAATGAATATAAACTACTGGCAAAATAATATTCGACGTGGACAAAATGTTTATGAAGTTTTGAATTCGGCAATACTACAGACGTTATGTGACCAGTCGAACGAGAAATAATTTAGAAAACTACTAATTACAGTTACGTTTATTTGCACGTGAGAGACTTTTCGATCTCTCTCTCTCTCTCTCTCTCTCTCTCTCTCTCTCTATATATATATATATATATATATATATATATGTGTGTGTGTGTGTGTAAGTACAGAAATTACATATCGTATGTTTGTGTTAAGAAATTATTTGATTGCGATTGGAGTAGTTATGAAATGAAATAACTTTCTCAATATATGAGTAAACAACCTAGTTAGTCAGAAATAAAATTAAATTTAATAAAAAAATTAAGTAAATCACGGCGTTAGTTTCATTTGAATGCAATAATAAATATTATAAATAAATACAAGAATTCTAAACTGATAAAATTTTGAATGTGCTCTACGAACAACCATAGCAGCAATATTTATTATTAAATTAAATTTTATTTCTGGCTAAATAGGTAGTAAACTTATTCATTTACAAAGAAATCATATCAATATAACATGAAGTTTCACGATAGTTCCATTTTGTATTTTCTATTTATCTCAACTCCAATGGAATTACTGAGTAGTACAAATATTTGGAGGGGAGAAAATTCTAAAACTAAATCAAAATTTTTAAATCATGAACTATAATTTTATATACGATCCTTACATCGTTTAAAATAATTAATTATTTTATTTATTAGATAAGTATTTATTAATATCTTTTAGAAACGTAGAAAACATGTAATTTATATAGTCATTATAAATTTGTTATGGGGAATATTTAAGTCAGTATTGATATCTGCTACATTTTACTTTTTTGGTGAAAAATCTGTTAAGACAGATTCTCTAAATGGAGAAATATCATAGAAATAAATAATTATGCACCCATAACGTTTAAACGTTCTATATATCTATTAAATGAAGAAATATATATAATTATATGGCCTGTAAAATATTATTTACATATTTAAAATGGAACAAGATATTTTATATCCAAACGAAACGAAGTGGCAGATGAAAACAATTAATTACATGTGCTATCCAGCGCGTAGTGAGAACAGTAATCCTTGAGCAATCTAACAAATGCAGGGAGAATATTATATTATTAAAATATTCATTATCTTCTTGTCTTTGTTAATAAGTGATTAAATTATACCAACGCTCCAAATTGCAATGTCGTTGCAAACAAGAGAAAAATCTCACTGGTTTGTAATTTCCAGAAGGTCTCCAAGCCGAGATAATCAGGTTTGTTTTGCTTACTGCATTATTAAGAGGAACTGTATGTGACTTCTTTCATCTTGCTAACGGTCTTATTATCACAGCGTTTGAACCGTTGCAACTGGGCCAAACAGAGGCACCGGGTTGGGCTGAGATGTTTATGGAGGAGAGGTGAACCAGAGGTCTATGTTAGGGTTGTTCTCCGGGAGTCACAAATAATGCTCTGATACTGCCAAGTGGTACGACCTCCAGTGTTCATAACATCAACAACAACAGTAATACTTACAGTAAGGTATACAAACCGTAATGAAAATGAAAGGAAGAAACAATTCTGAATATCTCATTAATAATAAAAATAGTTACTTATAAATGATAGTTATTATAAGTTAAGATATAATTATAGTAGACGTTTAAAGTTCATACATTTATACAATAACAGGAAGGTTCGTTTTTGGGAAATATTTATTTCTTTTATTCATTGATTTATTCGTTAGATATTATACACTTATGGCAGCGCTTACTGCGATTCTCTAAATTATCCTGGAACTACATCTTTGTGATACCTTTTAGCTCTTTCAACGATGCCCTTTCAATTTCATCTATGCTTGTAAAACGACGGCCCTTTCTGATTATCTTTATTTTTGGGATGAGTAACAAGTCACTCGGTGTCATGTCTGGCCAATATGGAGACTAGTGCAACATTACACTGTTATTTTAGGCCAAAACGTTACGAAACAGAAAAGTTTGAGCAGTTTGGCATTGAGGTTGAGGGTTGTACTCCTTAATAATCGTTGGCAAGAACTCATGATGCATTATGCCACAGGTTGGGAACGTGCGCCCTCAGTGCGGCCTTCATTAAAGCTAGTACAGTGAACCCTCGGTCTTCGTCGATAATACGACCGAACGCATAATTCAATAATAAAATTTTACTAACTACAGACGAGGAAACGTTAGTGTTGATCTTACGTTCTAGTAGAAAGTTATCTGCTTACCAGCAGGACAGATTTGAAATTTCCGACGGAAAATTTTATGCTTTTATCAATAAAAAGGAAGATTATGTGATCTGTCAGTTGAATGAATTTGCAGAAACATTATATTTTTTGTATGACATCATACGAAAGAGAATAATTTAAATATTTTTCTGCAAGGTAAAATACAACTGTTACCGGAGCTTGCAGAAATGTTGAAGGAGCAGAAATATGAAAATAAAATATTCCGTTTCCTGAATTCCACGCCAGAAGAATATACTATGAAATTTTAATTTGAACCTCACTTGGTATATATTCCCTAGGTTCTTATGGAACTACAAATGGAGTTATTTGAGTTGAAGAGGATAGTTAATCAAATCCTTTTTTATGTTGAAATGTATCCTATTGAAATCTGGAGAAATGCAGTTGATTTACGAAAACATGTACGCCATTTACATTCCTGCTTCTGAAGTACTTTCTGCTGCGAGCAAACTTTTCTCACATACAAAATGAAAAAATATTTTAACTACAAAAATTGTAGATGCTCTTTTAAAGGATAAATTAAGTCTTCGCGTCACGAAGCTTGATTCAAATATTCAGTAACTTTCAAGAAAGAATCAAATGCAAATATCCAGCTAACTTAAACTTTCTATCGGATTAAAAATTATTTTACATATTTTTGCTGAGATACTGAATATTATTAATTTAAAAAAACTGAGCATGACCTATTTTTGAAAGGAATGTTATTTTATAATAAACTGCCAGTGTATATAAAAGAACTGCAAGGCAAACAGTTTGAAAGAACTTTGAAAGAGTGTTTAGTAAATAAAGTAGTATATAAGTTAAAGGAATGGTGATACAATTGTAAAAAAACCTGTAAACAGATTAATTATAATTCTTTATGTTATTATGTATTTATATGTACTTGACGATTTCCCACGTTGCATTTATGTAATTGTATGGAAATAAAGTTATTCTTCTTATTATTTTTATTTATTTCTAATGCAATAATTTATTTAAAAATGCTTCTACTAATTTGATTACTACTTTTAACTTAATATTATTATTTTTCTATTCCATTTCTTTATAATTTAATTAATTAATTTAAAAATCCTTTTGCTTTATTATTTTTTATTTTAAGTGCTATTTAAATTTGTAGTTGTTTATTGAACAAATAATTGAAAAATATTATGTATTGAACTTTCTATGTTAAATAATGAATAAATTACTTAATTTTATTTTGTGCTTGGAATGAACAATACAAAAACTAATAATTTTATAAAAGTCGCGCCTATAGGTATGCGCCTCCATTATTCTTGCCTAATTTAAATGTGGCCTCTAATGGTAAAAATTCCCCATCACTGCACTATGCCATTAAATTCGTAAAAAACCTTCACATTCGACCGCATTAGTCAATCTCTTTTCCGTCTTTGCGATCCAGAATGCTTCCTTCTTAGTTACGACGTCATATCCGACAATCCATATTTTATCATCCGTGTTGACATGTTTCAGTGATTCTCTGTCGTTGTTGACTTTATTTATTGACCCCTTAGAAAGTTCCATTCTTCGCTGTTTTAGTTCAAAATTCTACAATTTTGAAAAAAAAATTGTCACACGTTGTATACTGAAAACCTGTTTTAAATAATTTGGATCAAAATTTACAATCGTTATACCCTTACTTGTGATTATCTCTGGCGATGAGACGAAAACCAGTATTGGAACGGTATGTTTTTTTTTGCCTTATTGAAGGTGTGGATTTCACACACCAGCAGTATAGCTGAAGTTTTTTGTCTGTGGCCTTTCTTCCCGATATTCACATTTAACCTTTGTGCATTTAAATAACCCTCGTCTACGCGTTAACTTCTCTCTACAAAACCTGTCTACGCATCATTTTATATCTAAAAAAATTGTCCTATTACTCTTACAAACAAAATTATAAAAATTGTCCTTCTCTGGTTCCCATTATGTATTTCTGACCGTTTCACGGAACACCTGAATTTCTTTATTACTTCTCCTTCTATCCCCCTCCAATCAAAATTATCCATAGCCTCCAAATATATCCTTCTTCTTCCACAATCACCAACGAAGCGTTTTCACCAAATTTCCCAGCTTGGTGTTCTTTGTTGAACGATTTTAAACTTCGAACGCGGTGCAACTATTTTATCCGAAATGCTTGCGCTGTTTTAGCACCCGGGGATCCCGTCCTCAGTCCCAGTAGACTTCTTCCAGTCTTGGTAATTCCTTTCATCATCGCTCTTTCACAAAGCGAAATCCACGTCCTGCCTAATTGCAGTTTAAACGAGAAAAAAATTAATCCCGTAAAATATGCGCGTTACGGCAGTAGAATCTAGATTAGTCGTCTGCTGCGGGGCCACAGGCTCAACGAATAATCGAAAATATAGCTGAAATAGTGAAATAATTTAAATTTTTTAACAGAGGGGTACAATTTTATTAGTTAGATACACAAAAAATTACCGGGGTAGTAACTGGGTCTTGGGTGATGGTTTATTAAATGGTCTTGGTTAATTTTATCTTTTGGCTATTCTCTTTGCGTTTATATCTTAACTTGATTTACTTTATTGACAAGGGCCACATTGAATGGTCGAAACGTCTATTTTATGATAAATGCTTTTCAAAATTTATTAAGTCTGTCATAAGGTGCGTTAATTCTTCATATGTATTTTATTCACAGACGTTAATTGTTCCTATAATTAATTGTGATGTCAGAACGGCCAATAATTGGAACCGTAATATAAAATCATTTTTCAGTAACTTTTTCACCCGGCAACCTGCAACCTTTATTTTCCTGTCATTAATAAAATCGTGCTACAATAGATGTCTAAAAGCGTCCATTTGATGTATCTTGCTTCTCGTCTCGTAGGGCTGGGCAGTTGTATCAGTCCACAGATAATATATAGATATAATATGGATCGTCCTTGACTTTTATCCTACAGATCTCCGCCTGGTCTTGAGGAAAAAAGATCTTAAAGGATTGGCAATTTAACCAAAAATTTGCATCACAGTGCAACCGCTGATGACCTCATATACTAAAAAGTTTATGTAGCCAAAGAATGTAACTGGTTGATAAACCAGATAATTATAACGTGTCTACGAATAATAATTATGAAAATTAAACGTCAACACTACATGCCATTATCAACATTTCTTTAATAAATATAATAGTCAACAACTATACAGCATGACAGGATTTATAGTTCTGACATTCCCACTGGTAGAACTTATAAATAAAGTGTTTCGGCTGGCGAATTTTGTTTTGTGTAAGGCGTACAATAAATAATAAGTGTTCGTTTTTATAATGACGCTGTAACTCGTTTATAAATTCAATTCCATCATCATAGTTTTATGTACTTCGTTAATTACAGTGGGGTATAAATCTTAGTCCAAAAATCAGTCTCAATTCTTTATTTCTTACACAATACGGAGATTTCGACTGCTGAAGTCATACTAATACGGATATAAAATTATATACGAGCAGAAATTTTATTACACATATAGGGGGAGTCGGGGCGGAACGGGATACCCTATTTTGTTACTGGATAGTGCTGGAGGTTACTAAATAGGGGTGGAACACTGTAACTGGTCAAGGAAAAAGTCCTGACAGCCAACTTGACCAAGTTGTGAGCGCACTTTGTGAATAAACTATTGTTCTTGTGTTACATCTGCAGCATTTCGGCAGAAAGTAAGCTACACAACTCCTCGGTTTTTAACTCTTTAATGGTTTATATTCGTAAACTAGGTGTCTTTAGTTGCATATAAGTTATTATAAGGTTTAAATATGATTGTATTAAGGCTCGGATAAAAATATTTACCTAAAAATTGCGTTCGGGGCGGAACGGAATACTACGATACAAGGCAAAATATAAAACGAAAAACTGACAGACTCACCTTATAATCATGAGTTACAGGATGCTGTATCTAAAAATATTAGATTAATGAAGAAAGGAAACGTGAAAATGGAAGAATGTTAACAAAGACTGTGCAGTTCAAAAGGAAATATCTTTGGGAAAGAAAAAATAATAATAAAGCGATCAACAGAATGCTAAATTAGTATAAGAAAGAAATCACAAAAGGTGTTATAATTTTTGTTAAATTAAATTAAATTTTATTCCACTAATTGTATATACTAAACATCCTGTCACGTTCTGTCCCGGTTGTTAGGGCAGAACGGGAAATTTGTAAGTTTCTTTTTTAAAATTCATAAAAATTCTTAATCCCTTGTTTTAAGTTATATTGATATTATATTAAGTAAATCATAGAATAAAACAATGTTTTATACTGTTATGAAATAATTTTTCTATTTCCATAATGTTACAAAATTGTTATACAATAAGTATCATTTTCCGTCCTGCTTCCCGTATGTTCAATCAGGATAATTACAATTAGTCTATTCATACCTTACTGTCATCATCTCAGTTAAAAGACTTCTCTATCTACATCGTCTTATTTGATAAAATACATAAAATGAATTAATGAATGTAACTTGCATTGGCAGCGCAGCTAAAATGAGCGGGATTTACAAACAAAACGCTTCTCATCAGCCGCATAATTTTATTGTTGTGTTTATAGTTCCTAAAAAACCTTTACATTGCCATTCAAATTGATAACAAAGTAATATGTTAAACTGAAAATGTAATTTAATCACCTGAACACGCAAAGGCTTAAAACATCAATTTAACTTTGATAAAGTGTCAAATGAACATAAGAAGAGTAATAAATTAAATTAGATGTAAATTTTGAAAGAGAAAATATTGTAACCAACCGAATGGATAGAGGTGAGTTTGGAAAACAATATTCCTTGGTAATAAATACAATTGAACAAAAAAGTCAAAATATTTCAAATAAAAATTAACATGAAGTAGTATTAAAATCTTAGTTTCTTCCTCTCGCTTATATTTTCATTACCACTAATTTTAAGTAAAAAAATCATAAAATCAGTCACTAAGTTCATACTGAGTAAACTTGAGACCTAAAAAATAGCTTATATGCAAAATTAAGTGTTTAGATTATAAAGCCAAACAAAACGCTCTTTAAGAACTCGTAACAATGATCTCAAAAAAATTGTAGTTCAACTTTAGAATTTATTCAATTGTGCCCAAAAATATTTATTTAAAAATAATAAATTTTATTGGCAAATTATTGAAGTTTAAAATGTATATTATAATTATCAATTTATGAGCGAAATGACGCACATCAGAACAAAGAATTCTATCATTATTGTGGATGACGATACCAATAATTTAAATGAAATTTATGACATTTTATTATGCACTTTTTATCAATCAAAGTAATAAATTTTTCCATTGTTAATTATTGATTAACAACAATAGTTAACAGCTATACGTTTCCAAAAATAATGACGGCCGCAATGTTATTTCATTACACACATTAAAAAATTTATCAATTTTTATCCCTTTAAATTAATTTGTACGGGTTCAAAAGTTTGATATAAATTGTATTCAATATCTCACGCTTGTAAAAATATTTTTTTTATATTAGTGCTTCTTTATTGTCTAAAGTTATTCTCAATAATATGTACTAAATATTTCTCATTAAATTTTATTTTATTTCTGATAAATCAGACCGTTGTACTTATTCCTTTCAATGATGTGAGATTAATATAATTATGACTTAGTAATAAGAATTAGGAAAGCGACGTTTCGAAGTGTAGACAAGGTGTATTATTCTTCAGGATATAAGACACTCAGCCATGACAGTCCAAAACACTGAGACAGCAATCTCAGCTTTCTGCAGAAAATATTGCTACAAATTTTTTTTACTCGGTTTTATATGGTAGGAGAAAGTGTGGGGGCAGATTTTACAGCCTATCCCTGGATTTAAGTTTGTTTTTTAAACTCAAAAAAACAAAATCTTACAGATAAAACCTATAATAACTTTACTATCGGTATTTTCCTCTTTTATAGATACTTAATAACTTTAGAAGAACGAGGGAGAGGGAGAGGACGATAAAGACCCACTTCTCGGATGAAACACAGCGTCGCAAAAGATACGATTAGGGTAATGGCTACCTCCGTCTTGCCTGTTAATGTGATGGATGGCCACAGTATAGAGATTAAATGAAGCATCACTACAAGGCATTAAGAAATTGCTACGCAAACGAAGCGGCTATTTCCTACCATGTATATATTACTGGAAATAAATTACGTTTTGTCTCATTTCTCTTGTGTCAGCTTAATATAAAGACTGCAGTGCTTTATGGTGCGCAGCATCGTCCGTAAGATTGCGCATTTTTTCTCAATAAAACAGACAGCAGTGCGATAACTCCTCCAAAAATCTCTCAGAATTTTTTTTAAAACAATCGGAATACTGGAAGAAAGCAATTTCCTGAATAAGATGATTTATTAGATATTTATAATTATCAGAATACTAAGAAAATTGATGGGTTACAGTGAAAACGATTATCAACATGTTGCAATTAATTAATAAGTAACGCAAGATGAAATCAGTTAAACAATTATGAATGAGGGGGAAAGCACAGAGATTTATTAATATAATTTTATAATAAATAAAAAGACGTCCAATAAGTCAGCATATACATTTATTACAATTTATTCAAAAACGACGTTCTGTCTCCTTTTTGGGACTTACTCAGGCGTACTGCGTACATAATATTACAAGAAATTAAATATGCGTCCTATGTTACATTTTTTAAATTTATATATAAAAAACATGGTTCAAAAAATACAAATTTACCAATTTATCATATAAACTCCTTGACTCCCTCAGCTGAAAAGATTATTGAATGTACACGTGAATAATTACAATTGACAATTTAGTTTAATGAAAACTCTTTGGGGTGGGGTTAAATTGATTTAATTATATATAATAATATACTGAGTGGGAATATAAAAAAGATATAAAAATTTAATTTTAATTCTAATATTTAATCTTAATAAAACATCATAGTTATTAACAATTTATGGATAATATATATAAAAAAGGACAATTCATTTTGCATTATACTTTAATCTCAGGGTTCCGAAGTGGGGTGAACGAGGAAGCTTAATTTGTTCCCTAATGGCAATAGGCCTGGCAAATGTGAACTCAAAAGTCAAAATATGGGTACGATAAGGATAAAAATGCATATGTTTCTATATGCTGGGTGATTGGTTGCTGCTACTAGATGGTCTCCGTCTGAATTTCTCCGTTACTCTCCTTCCGAGTTGCATCTTCCGCCAATGTCTCTCCGTTTCCCCGACAGCATCTGTTGACAATCTCTCCGCTCTCCCGACAACTTCTTCTCTGCTCTCCCAATCTAGTAGTTCTGTTCCTTCCAAACTTTCTTCCCTCGTCACTTCGGTCGGACGCCACACCATCGTCAACCGCCAATCAGACGTTGTGCATCAAAGCCTCCTATTGGTTGCAGTTTGACAATTGCAGCCAATAGAAAATTCTTTATCTTGGAGTGCGTAAATGCTGCATATGTTACACGTTTAACCGTAGCATTCCAGATTATTCATGGACCTTCCGTTTTCCCGGCCGGTCCTCCAAATTAGCTACGCCCACTCCCAGTAGCAACTCAATTTTCTTTAGATGGTCCCTTTTATCAACCGGCTGCTCTCGTTACAAAAGAAAGGTCAGTCTATTGTCCATGGAATGCGCCTTGAAAACTCCCACTTTCAAAACGGAAAGGGCTGGGTCCTTCGTTCGAGTTTCGCCACCCACACACAGAAAAAGCCAAGAAATAGTTGAATTTTATTTACAATTTGATCACGCGTATCTATTATCTATTACATTAGTGTCCCGGGCCATCTCCAGCCCCCGACGCTCACAGCCGAAATGATGTAGGAACAGTCAGTGCTTTTGTAGTTAAATTTTAACAATGGAGAAGAATATTTAAAAGTTAAACTACTATAAAAAAGAGTATAGTAAAATTTCGTTCATATTATTCTTGATATTTTTAATATTGATTTCATAAGGGTTGCACCTGATATACAACATTTCTCTCACTATGCTTGAGAAGTAATTATTTTCTTCGTCTAAAATTTCCACATTTTGCCAGTCTAAATTGTGATTATTAATATGTATGTGTTTGGACACAACTGTGTACTTTTGAATGCCCAATTTGATGCTTTTTTATGTTATTTAATGCTAGTTTTTAAAGCCCTTTTAGTTTGAATGATATGCAATGCATTACAATCTAAACAATTAATTTTGTAGATAACATTATGTCTTTCCAGAAAGTTAATTTTGTCTTTAATATTTTGAACGACATTTAAATTATTTATTGATTTTAAAAACAACATTTAAACCGTAATTATGAAACAATTTAATTAGTTTTTATTATATTATAGTATCTTTTTATTTGTCAATTTTAAAGTCAGAAAACTATGTTGAATATAAATTTATGTATAGAAAGAAGAATAAAGATGACTTAGCTGATCGAATTTAGTGAATTGTTTGACGACATACTTGTCAAACGAGAATTGGGTGAATTAGAATTAAAGTTTTCTATCTGTGAATTAATTGTATAAAACGGTTCCCGGACATTTAATCAAGTAGAACGTCGTTTCGATGGTTTGCTCCGTCATCGTTTTCTGCTGTAATGACTGTCCGACTTTTGTGGGGTTTTATGTTGCTTCTTCCACCTTGCTTTTCAGTTGGCTTGACATGGTTCTGCGAGAGCGCATGACTCATCACATGACTTGCAATTCCTTTACTTGCATCACTTTCTCAGATCATTATTTCTTTTACTTCTAATATTAATATTCCAGAAATTATGCGTTTGATTAAAGATCTTGATTTTACTAAATAAGATTTTGTGGCCTAACATCAAAAAAATGATCCGCTGAATTGGATTTTTCGCACCGACTGTACTATATATTATCACCCATATTCATATTAAACATGATATACTTCTGGGTTTATTTGTCCGGCATTGTCTTAATTTTCTGATTTTACCCTCAGTATTCTGTAAATGCTGTATGTAATACAATATTGTAATAAACATTAAAAAAGAAACAAGGAATAAACTTTGATGAGAATAAAATGAAAGCGTGGTGACAGTTCGTTTAGTTATAAGCATACTGTACGGTTACTTTCAGTTCTTCTGACAGTCAATTTGATGAATTTCATAAAGTTCTTCGGGGTCCATGACCAACAGATTGAGTGGGTGAGAGAGGGGGGAGAGGATATTTTGCCCGCTAGGGTAAATTCAGAGCCGCCCCGATGCCGCACAACAACGTCAACCATGTAATTGGGTACTGAATTATATATTTCCGCTCATTCATACGCAATACATAATAATTTCTCTACAAAATATTGCGAATCGCTTATCCTGGTCAGACCAGAAAACTCAGATTCATTTAATGATTAGACGTAAATGAATATTTTCCCTTGAAATATAACAAAATGTTAACGAAAATAGTATATGAGGATGGAACGTCAAAAAGAATGCGAGTTAGGAGCAGATCAGTTTGGTTCTAGGAAGAATGTAGCGACAAGGGAAACAATATTGACTTTGCGACTAATTTTAGAAGACAGGATAAGAGAAAACTGGCCTACGTTCATGACATTTGCAGATTGAGATAAAGCGTTTGACAATATGAACTGGAACACACTATTAAGGATTTTGAAGAGCACTAGAATAAAATATCGAGAAAGACGGCTTATACATTACCTTTCCAAAAAACAGACAGCAGTATTTAGAATAGAAGATCAAGAAAAGAAAGTCGAAATCAAGAAATGAGTAAGACAAGGACGCAGTCTGTCATCCATGATGTTTAACTTGTATATAGAACAGGCAAAAAGAAAATTAAAATGGAATATAGAAAAGGAATCATACTGCAAGGAAAAGAATACCACAACAATAACATTACGTTCTGATATTTTCTTGATAACACCAGAGACCGACGATGTTTGTTTTTAGTTAATATTTTATATGCCTGTAAAGAAACAAAATCGCATTATAATACAGGAATGCGAAAATTCCCAGCATTGAAAACATCCTGGTATAATCTTAATAGGTAAATTCGTTAATTAATATCGAAGGGAATTCCAGAATAACGACTTATATAAACGGCTGCTAGAAAAATCTATCAATCTTGACGGAAGTAATTCTGTGTATATAAATGTAATAACTTAAATAATTATAATATATTCACAATTATTTTAATTAAGGTAAATGTATAACCACTAATTAAATAAAAGTTAAGAGTTTAATAACGCGGGACTCTGCCACTATAGTAGAGACGATTTAATATTTATGAAATTTTCAGACCACAATATATATTTAATAGCCTGGTATATACTTTTATATGCATCAAATGAATATGTCTGATTCTATTAAATTAATGTGCTTCGAAATTTAAAGCTAAAATACCACACCTATCACAATTTAGAAATTTGGATACCTTCCACTTTCACTTACTAAGAAGTGTTTGTTTTCTGTTTGTGTTTTAAAATGTCAATCATAATACGAAAATTGTTTAATTTCAATGTACGATCTTGTATGAGGGAAACTGAAAATCTTTGCAATGTTGTATCTGACACCGCAATTATTGTTTTTAATAGGAATGAAATGGACTTTTACAATGTCTAGAAACGCAATTTGAATAAGTCTAATTACTGGAATACCTTCAGAGAAATATTATCTCAGAGACTCGAGGTTTCACATTATTTTTGGACAACATTCCACAAATAACAGCAAGAAGACGGCGAGACTAACGTAGGGATTGTCTAACATAGGAAAGGATTTACTCTTGGAACAAACCCAGGAATATTTAATGGAGTCACAGCCCAGGACTACAGCCGGGAGTCATTAAAGAAAATGAGCTAATTCCTCCAACTGTTTAGAGTTGCAATAATCAAGGCAAAGATTTCATAATATTTTTATGAACTAATAAATTAGTTTACAATTTAGCAGTCTCAATTTATGGGATATTGTGTTTCCAATATAGGCTCTGGGACAGCTCTGAGTACAAGAATGAATGCACGGAAAAATAAAGAGGTGTTAACTGAATTATTGAAATAATAATAATACAATATATACAAACTAACTTGAAATTTGAATAATAGGAGACGGCCTAATAAATATAATCTTAGGATAAATGAATATATGTAATGTTTTAATATCTTCTATTTGAAATAGAAAATTATATTTAACTCGAAATCGTCGGTAAATTGTACATTAAACGTAATTTTTTACTTAATAAGGTATATTAAATAACACATTTTTATAATAAATAATTTTTTATGTAACATTTCGGTTCTTAATTTGTGCAAAAACGTCTGTTAATAGGTCGCTAAATATATATTTTTAAAATATTTTAATTCTTCTTCCAATGGCTCAACAGCCCTTTTGACGGCCTAGGCCTACCGAGGTGGCTGCGGACTGTCACCTGGCGTGAGACATTCCGAATTTTGGGGTGTATCAATTCCCCAGCTGCCTTAATCCCGGTCTTCGCGACCATGACGACACAAACATCCAAGCCCATGCCAGGTTTCGAACCCGGGACTCCTGAGTTGTGAGGCAGCAACGCTAGCCACTACACCACAGAAGTTCGGCGTAAACGAAATTTTAATGGTTTTCATATATGTTTGAAAATTTAATATATTACAAATATATAGATTTTACGTAGCTACTTAGAGAATTCGAATGAAGTAGGATGGTAATATTTTGATTTTAAAGCTAAGGTGTGAAATAATCAGACTGGATCAGTGTAGCTCAAATGAAAAACAATTGACGTATATTCTTCAGCGATCAAAGGAAGAAAAATTAAGGCATGAAATAATTGATAACAGGAGTTCTTGGTACATTGGTGCCAGTTCAGGATTTTAATATAAATAATTAGCACTAGAGAATAAAAATAAAGTAAGATACTGGACTGTAAGGTCCCAAGAGCCAATCGATGTGTCCAGAAAAAAACTCAAACTTAGATTGAATATCTCCATGGTTACCCGGATTGGGCCCTCACCCCGTAAATTTCCGTGGAGCGTAGAAGGGAGTTAATCTTAGTCCATGGTTCCGTCCATTCAACTGGTTTAAACCAAGCATATGTCAACCCATCAATGGAACCTAATACGGCATGAAAACTTGGAAGTCTTCTGCTAACTCGACGCTTCTGTTACTTTCTGCCGAGTTAATTCTCAGCTGTTTTCTAACGAAATTTTGAATAATATTAAAGTTAAAATACATTGATCTACATATGACAAATAATTATTACCCACTTATGATATTATGCTTTTTCTCAATTTACGTATCATTTAATTTAATTATTTAATGTCAATTTAATTCGTCAGATACGAACAAAAATTAAAGAATTAGGGTTTCATGAACACTCATTTTAGAAGCAGATTTTCTCGTATAAATATTTTTTATTCAAAATGGTAGGTGTTAATAATGCTGCTATTGATTTATACTGAATCATACTTCCTACATCATTAATATAATTTACGTTATTGAAATTAATACCTTTTAACGTCAGCGTCATTGCTTTATATCACAGAGGTTCCTGGTTCGAATACAAGAATGGACAGGGAAGTTGTTTAAGTTTCCACACTGTGAAACTGTTAGGGGAAGTCAGGGCAGAACGGAACAGTTATTTTTTACAATTTTTGTAAGATTATGGGAAAAGAAAAAAATCACTTCATAAATGTAAAAAATATTAAATTTTTTCTATTATTTAATTAATCTATTATCAATATAACTTAAAACAACGAATTTAGAGTTTTGATGAATTTTTGAGAATAAACCCGTGCTACTCCCGGGGTGGGAGTTTTTGTAACTAGAATTATTAAAATTAAATAAATTTTTTCATATTTTTCTTGAGGAGCTCATTACATTTGGCCTTATAGTGTACTATCCCGTTCTACCTCACACGAAAATTTTGATTAAGCATTTTAACGTAGCCATAAGACAAACAGATTTAAATCTAATAAGTAACTTATATGCAGCTAAATATATCTACTTTAGGAATATATACAATTAAAGAATTTAATGCAAGTAGTTTTGTAGCTTACCCTCTGTCAAAATGCTGGAAAAATTATAAATCAGATATGTAAGACGCCAAAATAAGAGTTCATTCCAGTCAAAACTTGGTCAAGTAGTCTGCCAGGACTTCTTCCTTCACCCGTTACAATGTCCCATCCCTAGCAGTTGATGCGACCATAAACACAGACGAAAAAAAGTTCCATCCCTTATTTTACTTCCAGCTTTATCCAGTAAAACAAAATATGTTATCCCGTTCTACCCCACTATCCCGTTCCGCCCCGAGCTCCTTACAGTTAACAAGAAAACGATTTCCCTTTTCGTAGTCACTAATAATGCAACTCTAAATAAAGATAAAAAATTATTCTTTCATAGTTCTCAAAAGAATTTATTTTTAATTAATGAAAAATGTCTGAGTTTTAGACTATGGCCGAAAAAGTCTGAATAATTTTACTCAAAGATTAAGTTAACAGTCATATAAAGAGATTCAATATACATTCAAATTTCAAAACAAACGTAACTATTCTTCTTTGAATTTGGAGCGTCTTCAGATTTTTAATCTGAAGTTATTAGTGAAATTCTTACTGACTTGCAATGAATCGTCGTTATTGCTGGTACCACAGAGGAAATTTGCCTTTGTTGATTGACGCATTCTTAAGATGTGTTCAATTTAGGTCGCTAAACCCGGCAGCGATGCAGGAATACTGACATAATGTGGATATGTCAGCTGCCCTCGGTATTTTGTTTGGCGCAATGACATCTAGCACACGTTTTAAAAGCCTCACACTCCAGCTTTACGGTGAAATCGAACAAGTACAACTTGCCAGAAGGTTACGTCGGATTTCCTATTAGACTCCTGACAGACTGCTCTTCCTTTCATACTTCCTTACAGGGTATATAAGTGACTGTAGTAATATACATATCTAAACTGCATATCTATGTTTAGCTGGTAAATACTTCGACCTTCCGATTCTTACCTGATCAGACTTAGGCGAACTCACTCACACTACCAAAACCGTCCCAATCGTTCCTTGAAGCTTTACAATCCTTCGACATAAGCCTTATCTCATTTTCTTTTCACGTTACAAACCAACTTCGATAGCAAAGTCAAGGACAGAATCTGCTACACTGAAATCCCGGCAAAGGATCCCTCCTTTTCTGTTTACGGCTCCCCGAGGATCTATAATCTCAGGTGAACACGTGACAAAATGACTACTTTGCAAACTATAGTAAACTAAGTTTGAAATTAGGTACTTACATAATTTAGACATTAATCATTAACTGACCTTGTCGAAATGAAACTAAACAATGCAAGTACGATTTTAAGAAGTTAAAACCAATGACAGTAAAAATAAAACGTTGATTCTGTTTACCTGCAGACTATTTCAGTTAAGTTAACAGAAATTACTAATTACTATTATTGAGTTCGTTCTCTCTGGTTTTTTCAAAGTTCTGACATAACGAGGCATCTTCATCTATTTCAGAAGGTGAATGTACTTGGTTTGAAGGCCTTGGACACATAGTAAGAATTGTCCACTAATCCCATTGGGTGAATTACCCAATTGCCTCCTAAAAATGGTGAAGACACGGAGAAGGGAATGCTGTGACTCCACAGCAAACTCATCTCCTGTCATTTAGAAGGGAGTGAGAATAGCACCCAATACCCAAGCTACCTGATGCACGTTTTCTAGGGTTTTCCTTGCATCTCTTTTTGGTAAAACACCGGGTAGGTAAAACCCGGGAGCTTTAATCAACTCTTGGCTACCTTGCTCTACCTTCCACACAATAACTTTTCAGTTCCCTTCTTTACCTGTTTCAGGATTACCCATATATAGCCTGTTATCATCCCCCTCCAAAATAACAACTTGATCTGTTCAGTGTGTCGTTCGTGCGGATCTCACTGACCAAAGCTACAGGCTATCTGAACTGTTGTGTGATGTTTACTTTACCACTAATTTATTGCATATATTTTGGCTACTTTTTTAGTAATTTTTAGGTTAATGCATACAGTTGAAAGAACTAGTTGTTAACATTTACAACGTATAGTTTTAAATCATGTCATGTAACTGATGAGGTCTGCCGATGAACACCTTTAACTACTTTTTTATTTGTCTGGTTGACCAGTTGCATAAATTTTAAATAAAAAAACTAGTATTGTTGTAATTGTATTTATGACAGACTTAAAACAAATGAAGAAAGGGGAAAAGCAGGAAATTTTTAAAATCATAATAAAATTTTGGGTAATATTTTTAATAAAATTTATATTCGACTTAATACTAATAATATCACTTATAAATTAAACTTTATTTATCCGGGGTTTATTTTAATGTGTTTATGTTCTTCAGGATTTACACTCGCATTTAATGATAAAACCATATTATAATTAAATATTGCTATACACGTTGTTTTGATTGTTTTTAACGGGGTATGATTATTATTACTTTCAAAATTCTATTTGTATTTATGGTAGGTAACATTTTCTTTACCATGTATTATATAATTGACTATTAGACTAGAGTTAAAAATAGAATGTGGATCTTTTATCAACTTAATTACAATCAATTGAGTTTCCTGTACTTTAACATTAGTTGAAGAAGCTATTAATTCTCCAATCATTAAATTAACATTAATTAATTAATTAATCATTAATTATGACTTGTAAATCTACTACAGGACACGCTATAATTTGAAACAGTTCGAAGGAATTAGAGATGGAGGTAATAAAGTGGAAATTTGATTGCGTCAGTAACGATAATTGAGATACACGGAAGGAGTGTTCTACGAATATGTGGGATGTATATGAGCGGAATTCACGTGAAATCAGTATAGATAGATCGATATATGCTTCTGGGTCGGATGCTAAATATTATAGAACCACCGATACCAGGTCCATACATAGATTTTAGATGAACGAACGGATTTGGTGGAATCTCAATAAAATACGAATTTGTGCCGAAATGGCCAGTATTATAACCAATTATACGCGAGTATTTCGATTATAAACTTACATTTTTAAATAATGAAACTGGCTTAAGAAACTTGAAGAACCAGCAATTATTTGTATGGCTGAAGAGCGAGAATAATGTCGTTGTTACTTTAAATATGCATATAGAAAAATACCATGTTAAGCGAAAAAAGTTTTGATTATTTCTGAAAATGGGTTACTATCAAGATGGTAACATTTAATAATTGACAGGTTAAAATATAAACAACATAACTCTGAAACCTACCGAACGAACCGTTGCACTAGAAATTAAGAGATTGGATAAAAATCTAATAGTGAGTTCAGAGAAAGCAGTCAAACTTAGAATAAAATATAAACGTTATTAGATGGATTATGCTCATTACGATGAAGGGACGAAAAGTAGAGAACTAGATGATTCCCGAGAAGTAATTTTCATGCGCCTGATAGGGAGAGTCGAAAAAAGCAAAATCACTTCAAGAAAGCATAAAACATTAAGTTTATTCTACTACGTACTTAATCAAATATCAATATAACTTAAAACAACGAATTTAGATTTTATAGTGAATTTCTAAATAGAAATTTATAAATTTCTCCGTTCTTCCCATCCCCCGGGGTAGAACGGGATAGGATGTTTTATGTTTACAATTAGTGAAATAAAATTTAATTTAATTTAAGAAAACTCTTAACACCTTCTGTGTTTTCTTTCTTATACTTATATAGCGAAAGGTTTATAACTTAATTAATTTTTCCTTTCACAAAGAGATTTTTTCGCAACTGTGCAGTCTTTGCTAACATTTTTCCGTTTTTTCCCGTTCATTTTCTTTTTTAATGTATTATTTTTCGAAACATTCCTATAATCATTCAAATAAGGTGAATCGGTCAGTTTTTCCTTACATTTTGTCTTATGTCTTAGTATCCCGTTCCGATTTGAAAACAAAATTACTGGGGCTACATTTAAAAAAATATTAATTTGTTTCGAATTGCTCTAATAATTGAGTGTTTACAGCTATATTATTTGTAAATGAAAACCAGAGAGTAATTTTAAAAAAAATTATTACTATTACAGTAACTAAGGGATTGAAGAAATCTTTTTCAAATAGGAATATTTCCAAAATGATTGTTAAAAATTGTAATGTGTAATCTTTTTGGTTCGTAAATAAAAAGCTGAGGATGTTTCAACTAAACAATTCTAAATTGTGGCAATTTTTATGGAGAATGCCTCACGTTGCGCCTTAATTGTTATTTCCTTGAGGTATTTTATTGAATTATAAACATGTTCAAAGTCCAATTAACATCGGTGCGCAGTTTCTCATTTTATTGGCTTCCAGAGCAAAAGCCAGAAATAGTTAATGAACCAAACGCGAGTCAGGTATAATAAATCTCACAAAGAGAAACTCTCTGATGTGTAATTGGCTCATTTGGCTGTTATATTCAGAAGAGCACGGATTAGTGTCAACGTCAGATCATTTTTAAGTATGTTTGTTTTCACCATGATTCGTGATAATTTTAAGGGATTAAGTAATTCAATAATTGCTATTAAAGCGATTTCGAATAATGAACTAAAAACTCAAATTTTTAAAAACCAAGCATTTATCAAATTTGAAATCGTAACATTTTAGTCTCTAAAATTGTGAGTGTTAAAACAATTACTTAAAAAAAATTAGTGTGCTTGCAACGATTACGTTTCGAAGTTTCAAATTATGAGCAGACAGTAAGGAAATTCTATCTATTGTGTCGTTACTGTAGGTACTTTAACTTATCAGGGGCGTTTATCTGAGTTCCCCCAGATCGTTTACGAAAATATATGGGTAGGTTCCCTGTCGGGATGTCCTCGTCGGCGTGCGTTACTTCAGACCACACCCATTTGCATCGGCTTTCTGCAAGAAAACTGTTGAGACTGAGACTCACAAACGTGCAGCACTTTCAAATCCTTTAAGTGCATTTGCATTTATTTTACATTAGTAGTTGAGGCACCGCAGAGTTGGAATATTTTCCCACAATCAATTACCATAACATTCGACAAACAAACTTCCTCCATAGTTTATTTAACATGAAAATCGCTGTAAGTTGAATATGATAATAGTGGATAACGACGAAAATTTGCGTATTTACATCCTCCGTTCCAGAAGTACGGATAAGAGTTCTAAATTAGCGTAAGTCCGATGCAGAATAGTAAAATCCCCCTGAAACTTGTTTCAATATTTGAATACATCATTTCTTGACTCTGAATTCTAGACGAATTTATAATTATTGCCTACAATTTTAAACGACTTCGTGATATTCTCCTGCATTTACATTATTTATTTCATAGTAATTTGTACAGAGATGCCTGTGGGAGTCATCTTTCGCAGGCATTCCTCCCGAGACTGTTTGCGGGGCTCCCTGACTCCGTCGGGGATGCCTTGTACTCTCTAGTTTTTTCAAAGTTCCCACATGCCAAGCCACCTTCACAATTTTTAGGAGGTGTATGTAATGGGGTCTAACGTGTCACTCCAAATTCGGAATGTGTCTTTAAAGATGACAGTCCGCAGTCGACTCGGTAGGTCCAGGCCCTCAGTTGGCTGTAGAGCCATGGAGAAAAAAAAATTTAATGGGGTCTAAGAGTTGTTCTCTGATCCCATTGGATCAGTCTCCTGAAATTGGTAAAGACAAGTGGAAAGGAATGCTGCGACCCCACAGCAAACTCATCTCCCGTCATTCGGAATGGCGTGAGAATAGTTTCCAATACCCGACTTACCTGATGCAGGTTTTATAGGATTTTCCCTGCATCTCTTTACGTGAAACACCGGGAAGCATTTTTAAACTATAGGCCGGGGGTCTTAGTCAACCCTTGGCTACTATGCTCTACCTTCCGCTTCCCCCCTTGTCAATTCTCTTCCTATGCTATTAAAGGGAAGTTTCCTGTTTCAGGATCACCATCATGTAGCGTGTTAAAAAAGAAGAAAAGTGAAGCAGATTTTCTAGAGTTATCAGAGTATCTCTTTTAGGTAATATGTTGGTTCCCAACGTTAGGTTCCTTTTTTTTTTGGTTAACAGGGTACATGAGGATGATCCTGAAACAGGCAACTCCCCTTTAATAGCATAGGAAGGGAATTGAAAAGGGGGGATGCGGAAGGTAGAGCAAGATAGCCAAGGGTTAACTAGGGCCCCCGGGCTATGGTTTAAGGATCCTACCCGGTGTTTCACCTAAAGAGATGCAGGGAAAACCCCAGAAAACCTGCATCAGGTAGGTCGGGCATTGGGTACTATTCTCACGCCCTTCCGAATGACGGGAGACGAGTCTGCTATGGGGTCGCAGCATTCCCTTCTCCGTGTCTCCACCAGTTTCAGGAGGCAGTTGGCCGACTGATCCAATGGGATTAGCGGACAACTCTTGCCATATGCCCAAGGTCTTTGACCCCAGTACATATACCTCCTACAATAGGTGAAGGTGTCTCGGCATATGAGAACTTTGATAAAAAGTACCCAGAGAGAGTGCGAGGCATTCCCGACATGATCAGGTGAGCCCCGCAGTCACTCTGGGCTGAAGCGCCTGCAAGAAAACTCCCGCAGCCGCTTGTGTGACATTAAGTTCCTTTTTTTTGTTAACAGGCTACTTGAGGGTGATCCTGAAACAGGCAACTCCCCTTTAATAGCATGAAGATTCGCTATATAATTCAGTATATCGGTTAAAGAACTGAGAGAAAAGCGATCTGAGATGGAGTCCGACGGAATAAAATAGAATTATGCTTGAGAAAAGTGGTATGTATTGTAACAATAATTATTTAACGTCGGAGTCTTTCAATTAAACTAAGTAACATTTAGTAACTTAAAATATCCATATGTAATATTTATTTCTAGCACACATTTATTTTAAAAGTTAGAGTAGGCTATTTTGATTAATCCCTTCACCGACGAATATTTTTCAACAAATAAGGCAAAAAAAGTAATTATTTTATTACGTTTCTTTATTAGCTACAGATAGATATAAAATATATATATATTCATTTTGATGTTTTACAAAGTTATTTATTTTAAAATATTTTATTACTGTACTTATTTGTAAAAAATTCGCGAATTTTGCGTAAAAATTAAGTTAAATGTTTCACACAAATATAGTCAGAAAAATTCTTCACATGAAAAACACGTGATAATGTTAGAATAATAATATTAACTCTAAATTTAAAACACAGTAACATATTATATAAGCTAAAAGTCTATTTTTGATTGTAATGGGTTTCGAACGCACGACCTTCGGAATAGCCGGCTGGAACGTAATTAATTTAGGAGGTCCGGTTGGCTACAACAAAGTGTAAGGAATAAAGATTTTATAAAGTGTTTCAAATCAATTTCTACATTGAATACAGACATTGCAACATCCTTTCCGATAGCAAGATTCGAACGCGCGACCCTCAGAAAAGCAAGATGGAAGATAACTCGCCTACCAGCTCCGTTCGTCTGCCCCAAACATTCATAAAAAAACAGTGTAAAAAGTCATGGTAGTTAGTTATAAAATACTTCAAATATATTTATTTGTTCATTGTAAATAATATCTTGAAAATAGCATAGGTTTCAAACCATACAAATTCCGAAAATTTAGTCATCTCGTGCCGCGTCATTTTTTGTTTGACCGTTCAGGAAGAGATAACTTCTCCGCGACAGGGAAAGGGTTAATAGTACAAATGTTTTAATAAATCAATATATAATTCCGTTAGTGACCTTATTAAAAATATAAGGAAAGAATATTTTATTACAATATTGTCATAGTATATTTTAGGAATTGTTTTTATACCATTTTTTCAGTGTTAAAGAAATAACAATAACATATAAGTTGTAGTGCATTTCATGTGAAAAGTATTTGTTATTTAATAATCCTTCTGCCCAATTATTCGTTAAGTCATTATGAGCACTAAGATTTCCTGGTGAATAAGGCGATTATTGCTCACTGATCCCACTATATTAGACTGCTAAAGTCTCACAAATCCTTGATCACAACGGCTTTGCCGGGGACCAAGTTTTATTATCCGCGGCCGGTTTCCCTCAGCATGTTTAATTTTTTCGCTGCAACATAAACTAGACTTATCTGATCGAGGTTACCCAGCTACATCATTTAAGAGATTTTTGGTGGATCCCTGAGAATCATTATTAAAGGCAACCCCGTTTTTACCGTTCTGTATCACATGTTACTACAAGTGACATTACATTCAGATCCAACGAACGACCGAAATAGCATTAAGATTTAGTTTTTCTCCAGGAATATTTAACCCGATGCGTACGCCAAATTAAATCCCTTCACGATCATAAAATTTATTTTCCATTACATTTGTCCATTCTCTGACACATCTTTTTGTCTACTTTTAACACTTTTATAAGCAGTGGTGGCATATGTGCTCATTTATGAGGAATTATTTGTTTCTTAATAAATTCAAAAATTAGAAAATATTATATAAAGAGAGTGAATTTCTGATTCGATTTCGAACATTTTAAATTGCCCGCCTTCCAACGCGCACTCTCCTGCATACATCTACGGCACAGCCTTTATAGCACGAGAATCCTGTCTACAATGAGACATGCGCATGCAGTTCCCTGATAATCCAAGATTTAACAATTATAAGAGCTAAGAAAAGTACAGCGCCGGGCAGAGCGTGCGTGACGCAGTGGAGGCCTACAGTCTAAATATTCTTGACGAATTATTAAAAATATTATAGTTTATGGAATTGTTGTGGTTTATTTAAATGAAGCAAATGTTATTCAAAATAAAATAAAAAGTTCAACGGGCGGCATTTAGAAAATCTTCATGATTATGATAAAATTACAGCATGATCATGCATGCAATATTCGCATTATGTGCAGCTTCTTCCTAAAGATAACCTTTTTTTATTTTAAGTATGTAAGAAGTAAAATTACTATCATTTTAGGAATTTGTGCCAATTTCAGTTTATATTCATACAATTTCAAAACTTGGTTGGTACTATAAGAATGTAGACGAAATTAGAAATGTTGCATTCTACTGTAGATGTTGTAGTATTATTAATATATTAAGTAAGGCGAATCGTCCTAGTACTAATTGTTTCTTCGGGTGATGTAGCACATAACTTTAAATACTAACGAGCCGCCATTGTTGATATATTTAACGATCAATTAAAAGACGTTTTACTTAATTATTTTACTAGGAAATTTCCACTGGTACCCGACCTATCTAACGAAACCAAATAATTTGGGAAGAAATATTTTTAATTCCCAACGCAGTGTCCTTCCATACGTTCTTCCCACTTAAGTTCGATAACTTAGATACCCTGTACAAATATCAACCGTCAACCGCTGACTCAAAGTTTTCATTGTTGGCAAATCCTTTATCACCGAGCCATTGCTTAAAGTTTGGGAACAGGAAATAATCCAAGGGAGCTAAATCTGAGGAATAGGATGTATGAGGAAGACCCTACCACTTTAATTCATTGATTTTGGCCATCACCATAATGAATGTGTGAATGGCGCATTGCTGAAATATAATCACCACTTTTTTTAACAAAACTGCAGTCATTTGTCTTCATTTAATCACTCAAACGCTGTAATAAGTTCTCATAATACTCGCTATTAATTCATTTTACTTTCTGAAGGTTATCAATAAAAGCTATTTTACACATCTAAATCCATAGTGGATTATCGTGACCAATTCTGGTGTGGTTATTTCATTTGGTCGACTACTTATTTTGGCAACTCGTTTCAACTGGGATAAATATATATTTTTTTCTGTCCACGGAGAATCAGTTCCCTCAGAGTAGAATCAAAATGGACTTTAAAGTATTGTATCACATAACGATGACAAATTTTTTACTTGCTTTCAAATTCACTAAGAGCGTTCAGTATTGATGGCTGTAAAACACACACTAAACAAAGTAGCGTCTTTAAAATTCAAACTTATGATTTATGAGGTTGGTACTTAGGGCTATTTTTGTTTCGTAAACAACAACCCGCCATACGTAAGGTAAGATACTTCTGAGACTACGCTTTTAATTTTATTATTTTTTAATTAAGTGCGTTACGTTACTTAACTTGTTACCTCTGGTCTGCGGTCCGTTGCATGGTTTACTTCGAAGATTTCTTAGTCTTAAATCAAACTCGTAACATCGTAAGTAGACTGTGGAAACTTTTATAATATCATAACAAACCTTTCAGTAGGGCCAAGGCCCGAAGAGTGTACAAATAAGTAACGGAACGTAGTACTGTTAACTAAAAAGTTTTTAAAAATTACAAATCTGTTGATAACCCTATTATTATTTTTATAAATTTATTTTCTTTTATTTCGCATTAGTAGCGACGTCATTTGGTACTTCGAGTTACAGTTACATATCAATTATTAAGATGTTGGTAAGGGGGTAATGTATTTCTATAATTAACCGTAGTAATTGCTTCTCTATAGTATTTTGAAAGTAGAAGGTCGATGAGGTTATTTGCTCTTGTATGTTTCCCTTGATACTCCTGTTGAAGACACTGGCTTATGATGTGTTTGATGGTTACATTACACTGCATGAAAGTTGGTCCTTACACAATGCTTGCTGGTTCACATCTAAAATGACCTGAGTTTGAATATTACTCCCGGTTTCTCACATCAACCAAGATCAGGCTTGCTTATAATTTACTAAACACAAGCTTCACAATCTAATTATAGGTAATAAGTGAAGAATGGATATTGTGTAAATTGACCACAGGTGCAATATTTCAATTTAAAGATAGAAGAATTGCTTCCAATTGAAGCTAGCCATAGGTCATGCAACTAAATTTAGAAGAACGTGATGGAAAAATCTCGACCAGGACGTGAATTGAACCCTGGAGGCGGGAGGAAGGTAATATGTTGTTGTAGTTGTACTCAGGAGCCTACAATCAGGCTTCATAAAATACTACTGCTTAGTATTCGTAACACCGGTTTGCATGCAATTTGGCGGTGCTTCAGCAAAGGGATCAGCTTGAGTGGACTGAAAGGATTATGCTGACAAGGCAATAAAACACATTTAGGCGCTTAGACGAGGAGTACAAGACGCTGGGATTCGATAACAATTGTACGGAAATCAACCAAACATTTCGCAAATTGGGTCGTAAATGGTGTGATCCTCTACGTGTTTAGTTGGGATTGGGGAGGAATCTGCAGTGTTATTAATGTGCTAAGCAGGTCACATACAAGTGGGGGATATTGTTAATTAAGTGTACATGAGTCCTCCTAGAATGCTCCGACCTGGCCCTACTTTTATTGGAGGTTAGCAGGCTAAATGATGGTGATCCTGAACCAGGCAACTCCCCTTTAATAGCATAGGAAGGGAATTGAAAAGGGGGGATGTGGAAGGTAGAGCAAGGTAGCCAAGGGTTAACTAAGGCCCCCGGACTATGTTTTAAGGATCCTGCCCAGTGTTTCACCTAAAGAGATGCAGGGAAAACCCTATAAAACCTGCATCAGGTAGGTCTGGCAGTGGGTACTATTATCACGCCCTTCCGAATGACGGGAGACGAGTTTGCTGTGGGGTCGCAGCATTCCCTTCTCCATGTCCCCACCAGTTTCAGGAGGCAGTTGGCCGACTGATCCAATGGGATCAGTGGACAACTCTTGCCATATGCCCAAGGTCTTCGACCCCAGTACATATACCTCCTAAAATAGGTGAAGGTGTCTCGGCATGTGAGAACTTTGATAAAAAAAACAGAGAGTGCGAGGCATTCCCGACATAATCAGGTGAGTCCCGCAGTCACTCTGGGGTGAAGCGTCTGCGAAAAAACTTCGCAGCGCCCGTGCATATTCCTGGCCCTACATCGTACCATGTTATATTATAGACTGTAATTCGTTTATGTGACAGTGAGTGTTGTTTGATTTTATTTCTTTCCATCTGTTGCTCCAGAAATGTATGAACGTGCTACCGACTATTATTAATTATATGCATTAGCGTGGATAACTTCAATAATTTTTAACAAGGGTACAACAACCAAGCTAAGGATTCTCGTGCATTTATATACACCTACAATGATTATTGTTCCTAAATTTATTATTTTTAAAGTGGTTTAAATTTTCTTGCATAAAGTTTATATAAAATAAACTGAAAAGGTGAAACATATATAACTAATCCATGCAAGTAGAGAGACAGCAAAATTCTTTGCGTAGTAGAAAATTTAACAGCGCCGGAAGACTCTTTCGGCACGGGAAAGAAAATCTAACAATGAGAGACACGAGTCCGATGTTGCGGTGGCGGCGACGCTAAGCTCTCTCGCTGCTGGGAAAACCGTCAAAAAGACGGAGGACTAGGGAAGCAAGCAGTAAATCTCCTTCAGCTCAAACGTCGGCGTAAGAGGATCTGTGCCAAAAGCTTACTCGCACCTCATAGCTATGATATCCATCAACTGTAATTACGACTAGGTTAAGTGACTATCAACCTATCGACCGACAACATATAAATGCTACCCAGACATTCATCCCGATTTGTGGAATAAAATTGGCGGAACTAAATAGAGCCATATGCAATCATTATGCTGGAAACAATCACCAAGTAATTACTCAATACGTTACAAGAGTTCACAACGTCAGACTAATATCGCAACCATCAGCAGTGGCGGTTCGTGAGTATTTAAAATTGTGCTGCATCACCTCTAGACAAATTTGAGGAGGACAAATATATTTATAATACTACATCATCTACAGGGTTCACGACCCGTAATATGCTACATTTGTAATTTAGTCTCCATCACGTGTAATATGAACGTAAAAATACAACAGTATTTTTACTTGTTACATATTTTAAATAAAGAAAGTTAATTTTAGGAAAAAGCCATATATTATGGGGAATATTGTATGCAGAATCGTACAGTAATTTTCTCAGAATTATGAAAGTCTTCGAAATGTAGCCTGTTAAACGTTTTTTATTTTTAATAAACTTTTATTAAACCACAATAAGTGTATAAACAGTAATCTTTTTATTTGGTTGGAAAAAAAATTGATTAACATGTACAATTTGATTGTGATTTCTGCGCCAATATCAATTTAGAATAGCCAAATTGCTTTTCTTTTAAGGTAACAAGTAACTGTTCACATTAGTTTTGTTGATAGGCTAATGAATAATGATCTTCATATTTTTTTCAAGGTTTATATATAAATGAATAAATTATGTAATTGAATTTTTAACAGTGTAAAACGTCATTTGTGCTCACTAATCATATTTATTCTAATACAGATCAACAAAAATGCTGTTAAAAATTGAGGAGCACAAACCTGCAGGTATTAACTGCACTATTCCTTAATATTTACTATATAGGATAAAATTATTAAAGTATTACATATTGTACTACGGATTTTTTATTTATTGCGCCCACACTGCGTGAATAAGAAATTGGACGCCTATATAAAGTGGAATTGGATGTTTAATCGAGTTCTTTTTAATACAGCATTTCACAGCGGTCCGGAAGTTAAGCTCCACGTTTTGTATTCGTGATCAATTCTAGCTTCATGGTCCTTTTTTATTACCTTCCCATTGTCCTCTTTGCCGGATGGAATCCAGAGATGTCGAATTTGTGTGTTCTTCGTTGCATGAAACTTGGTACAGTCACACTGTAACCCAAACAAATAAATGTACTCCTTTCATTATCATTAATATTTTTATGAACCTCATAATTAATTCCAGTCAAAGTTAAACTTCAAGTATTTTGAAACAAACATTTTTGCCATTTGGGGCCTATTTTCTTTGCAGGGGTTCTCTCAGTATGTGATCTAAACCAAACAACCAATCATCCAGGCCCTAACCAAGAATAAAACCCGGTACCTTCGTGACGCGAGGCAGTGACGCTAACCAGTAGACCACAGAAGCTGGCGCAAACGTTTCATAATTTCGATATTTTTCAAGACAAGAATAAATCTTAGAGGTATGTTCAGTATGTTTTTTTGTGTTAACAGGCTACATAAGGGTGATCGTGAAACAGGCAACACCCTTTTAATAGCATAGGAAGGGAATTGAAAAGGGGGGATGCGTAAGGTAGAGCAAGGTAGCCAAGGGTTGACTGGGACCCTCGGGCTATATTTTAAGGATCCTACCCGGTGTTTCACCTAAAGAGATGCAGCGGAAACCCTAGAAACCTGCATCAGGTAAGTCTGGCAGTGGGTACTATTCACATGCCGTTCCGAATGGCGGGAGACGAGTTTGCTGTGGGGTCGCAGCATTCCCTTCTCCGTGTCTTCACCAGTTTTAGGAGGCAGTTGGCCGACTCATTCAATGAATCAGCGGACAACTCTTACCATATTCCCAAGGTCTTCGATCGCAGTACATATACCTCCTAAAATATTTGCAGGTGTCTCTGCTTGTGAGAACTTTGATAAAAAAACAGAGAGTACGAGGCATTCCCGACATAATCAGATGAGCCCTGCAGTCACTCTGAGGGGAATGCCTGCGAGAAACTCTCACAGGTACTTGATGGGTTCAGTATGTTAACCCAATCACAGATAGGAGGGACGATATACCTGTGGTAGTTTTCTTTCGCAGGTATTTCTCCACAGAGGTTGGGTGGAAGCTATCCTTGGGGATGCCTCGTTCTCTCTATGGTTTTTAAGGTTCTCACATGCACCTTCACCTCCTTTGGGCATACCGTAAGAGTTGTACAATGATCCCATTGGATCAGTCGGCCAGCTGCCTCCTACAACTGGCGGATGTACGGAGAAGGGAAGGGAATACTGCAACCACAGAGTCCTTCATTTGGAAGGGTGTGAGAATAGTACCTAGTATCCCGACATACGTGATGTAGGTTTTCAAAGGTTTCCTCTGCATCTCTTTTATGCGAGTCACCGGGTAGGATCCTTAACCTATAGTCTGGTGGCTCCAGTCAACCCTTTGCTACCTTGCTCTACCATTCCTTCTATGCTATTAAAGAGAAGTTTCCTATTTCAGGATCACCCTCATGTAGCCAGTGACCCATGAATATGCAAATGTTCTTAGACGAATATAGTAATTTTAATCAAACGTACTATTCATGTAACAATTTGGGAAAACACTGTGGAGGAGTCAGAGAAAATGCTAGAGAATTTATAGAACATTGCGAAATGAATGACGACTAAATACTTTCGGTTTCGCTGAAATAACAGAATCACTCTGTATTAGCATTTAACCCCGAAAGCCATGTTAGACGAGCATTTCAAGCGATTCAGGGGAATGTATCAACGAAACAATTGCAAAACAATTGATACTGGTGTAGTATCCGTTGTTGTAAGGATTACTGATATGAAACATAAGTGCTGACATTCACCATGCTGTTTAAGTTCAGGTTCAACTCCGCTAGACATGTGGGTGATAAGGGAAAAAATTGTATAAACAACTTATTTTACCTTCGAACAAATGGTTTTCACTATAGCTCATGTGAACAATGTCGCTCCCGTTGCTGTTAAAGTCAGCATGCAGCAGAGTGAGATAAAGTTAATTATAAACTAATGACAAGTATAGAATGTGTAATATGTCACAGCTGTCACTCATACTTGACAACTTTTACGTCGCTCTAGTGGCAATCTGTAGTTCCTCTCTTCTTCTCAATGAGTGTATACCACTTAACTAACATTTAAAATTTCACCGTTTCATAAAATTTTCGAATTTTTATATTCCTGTAAAATTAAACTATTTTCTTTGTGGTGTGACAGATGCAAAAACGGTCACGGTCTGCTGATTAACACTGCGCTTTAACCCATGTTGTTGTTGTAGTATTCAGTCCTAAGACTGGTCTGATGAAACTCTCCATGCTAACCCATATTGCGCAAGCCTTTTCATTTCCATATAACTACACCCTACTTATCTCCTTAGCGTATTCCATCCCATTCTCTCTCTTACGTTCGTACCTAACACACTTCCATCTAATGCTAAATTCACTAGACACCCATGTATTAAAACGTGGCCTATTAATCTATCCCTTCTCTTCGTGAACTTCGTCCATATTATTCACTCTTCGCCTATTATGTTCAGAACTTCCTCGTTAGTTACTCGATCCACCCATCTGATTTTCAGCCTTCTCCTCTGTAAGATATTTCTGTAGAATACTTGCTATATTGAATTACAAATTAGTTATTTTTCTTTTAAAAAAACATTGTGGAACTGTTCTGTGACTTTCATTTAACATTGAATTTAAATTATTAATGAATAAGTATTTTTATTGTTTTGGAAATCATGCGGGTAACGGTTCGTTTAATTCAATTCACAAATTAATCTAAACGTTACACAAGTTGTACATATTTATTTTTAAGAATTTAGTGATATGGTTTTAAGTGTTTATTTAACTTCTTAGATGTACAAGTAACTTTCTACAGATTATCCTCAAGAAGATGCTGAATAATTTTCATTTGTATAAAACAATTACAATCCTGAATATGCACTCAAAAATATTTCACTCTGATTCATAATAAATAAACATAACATTTGTATTGATACATTAAAGGCCCACATTAACTGCCTTCCCTTTCATGGTCTCGTAATCTTAAAAATATAACGTTGTTTTCAGGAAGTTCGGATAAAGTTGGGTAATAAATTAATTTTGCACCTAAGAAAAAAAATGCTTTTGAAAGTTTCCATTACGCTGTATGCATTAATATTAATAAATTCAAGGTTGGAAGAACCGCAAGCGGCTTATGCATTCAGCGGCTCAGCAAATACGAGCATAACATGTCGCATGCGGCGTTTCCATCCACCCTCTAAATTATTCTCCATGTTACAGAACACAATCTCAGTGCACGATGGTGCATAGAGTAATCTGTTCGGTCTGCAATTAATTGGAAATTACGACAACTTCGCATTTACATCTAAGGCCCGGGGCCCTCTGTTTCATGATACCGGTACATGATACAGGGACGAGCACACTCGATAGAAACGTGTTTCATAAAAGACTACAGATTTAATTTTTCCAGTCACCATTCACAGCGAGATCTAGACATCAAGATAAAAATATAGCGATGTATTGCATAAAACATGTCCAAATGAAATATTGTAAAGGTCAGACACATATGCTCGGACTTTTGGTGCGAGTCTAAAGAAAGGAGACATCATTTGAGCCAGGGGCAATAAAACTCGGACTTAACGTCGCGCCTTGGCTGTTTCCCAATTTTGGTGAGAGTTGGCTGCATCGGGTGGTGTGTTTCCCCAAGTGTAACTATAAATGTGATTGGTCAATATCCATTCGTTCCACCTGGGTAATATGAACCAAAGAAGTGGGGAATATATTTTAAAAGGCGTGCAGATCAATTTTAGAGATATTTTTTGGACAAATTGTTCGCGAACGGTGAGACGGGAGAGATGGCAAGTCATATATTGGTAAGAAATCCCGCTTGAAACTATCAATCGTGACTGTGGTTGGAATTGTGGGAAGGGAGATTTTGAAATTCTTCCTGAAACAGGAAGAATAGCATCGGCGGTGGCTGTAATCTGGAGAGAGGACGACCTAATTAGGAAGAAGGAGCACTAAGTCGACGCAGTTACCCCTGTTACTCTTTGCTGATTTTCTGTTCTGACAAGTCGGAGTAGATTTGTGTAAAATATTTTGTTCTATTATATAATATGCGACCCTGAGTTTATTTGTATCATTTATATATATATATGTATATATGGTTTTAATTTTAAGAAAGTATATCCAGCATTAAGATCGAAATATCAAAATTGTAATTGTTAATGTAAACATGTTTATTGATCAAGTAAATTTTTTTCTTATTTTTATTATAATTTATTATTACTAATATAACGATATTCCGCTTAAATAATTAATGACCCCTATATATTCATCACAATATGTTTCACGAAACCGATACATAGCCCTGCACGTGCAACCTGGGAAGAAACGTGTTTCATGAAACGATAAGGAACAGTTTAATAAATGATTCACCAGTTTTTCGTAGGTTCAGGTCATAATTTGTAAGAAAATGGAGTCACATTGCATAATTTGACCTGGGAATAGTCTTCAAACATAATTTTTAATTTTTTAATAACAATTTTCTTCTCTCTCTGGTTTTAAGGTTCTCACACACCGTGGCACCTTATTCATTTGTTTTGAGAGGTGAATGTACTTGGGCGAAGGCCTTGAACTTACGGTACGAGTTCTACAGTGATCCCATTGGATCAGTCGGTCGCCTGCTTTTTAAACTTGTGTAGACACGGAGAAGAGAATGCTGCGACGCCACAGCAAACTCGTCTCCCGTCATTTGGAGGGCGTAACAATAGTACCCAATACCCGAGCTACCTGGATTTCTATGGTGTTCCCTGGAGAAAACAGGCTAGGACCCTTAAACTATAGCGTAGTTTGGCTACCTTTCACTACCTTACACGTCCCCCCTTTTCAATTCCTTTCCTATGCTATTAAAGGCGAGGTGCTTGTTTCAGGATCACCCTCATTTAACCGGTTAACCAAAAAAGAATCTTGTCAACCCTTTGCTACCTTGCTCTACTTTCCACATCCCCCCTTTTTAACTCCCTTTCTATGCTATTAAAGGTAAGTTTCCTGTTTCAGGATCACCCTCATGAAGCCTGTTCCCCCCTCCCCCAGATAGAAATGCGTGAAGGATACACAATAACTAACCGACAAGATTACAAGAGGAGATCGCGACCTGATATAAAAATATTTTTATTCTTAAGTAGAACAATTCATGATTGAGCACAAGCGTATAATGATATTCACAAAGTAGATTAATAACTACGATAGAGTATAGAATCGTTGTATAAATAATGGGAATATTATTAGTAAAATAGGTATAATAGTATTTCAGAATTATGTACTGTTTGCCGTGAAGCGAAGTGAGAAGGACAAAGAACTGTGGGACGTCACTTGTAGTTTTACGAGCAGTTAATATTTATTGCCACTGGGCTTTGCCTAATATAACTGAATAAATTATCTACCATGGATCTGCTTTTAAATATCTCCCAAACAATTATTGATGAATGGCAGACCTTAACCTTAGTCCATTGCGTCTGTTCCTAGAAACGAAGTAACATTTAGTAAGACTATATGTGCATTATAGATTGTTACCACACTCCGCGACGATCTCATCTTCGCCGGCGTTGCAGTCCGGGACGCCGTTGCACCTCGCCGTCGCAGGAACACAAGTCCACGCGTCGCAGCGGAACAGCGTCGAATCGTCCCTGGACGTCACATTACACGATACCAGTGACTTTTCTGGGGTGCCTGTAAAATAAACAGTACGCTACAGCAGGAGTCAGCCTCACTACCAATTTCATTCTCAACTAGCCATTTATTATAAAAGTTTAAATTTAATTTTTAAATGTAACACCTGTTATAAATTAATAAATAATTGATGACCTTTCATAGACTGTGTTTCCTAAATTTAAATAGCAACAACTTTTCGTTTTCTGTTCATGCTTTCTGTAAGTTTTCGTCTTACAGAGGAAATATTTACGAGGAATTAAAATTTCCAATTGTGATAATATTAGCAGAAACTAAAGTAGACTCACCAGGATAGTTAGAATCGCATATGATAATGAAGAAATACGCTGTGTATTCGAGGTAACCATTACTCGTCTCAGAAGAACTTAAAGTCAGACTCAATAAATGAATGAATGTTAGAGGGTTTTTGGCTTGGTATCTCGGACTGCCAATCCTCCATGTACGTGACCTTGGGGTATAAATACATAAAAAATATTCGTTTAAGTAAAAAAAATTTGAATGAATTAAAATCCATTCATGTTAACTTTACGAATAAAAGATTGATTGACCCTCCATCTCTGCACATAAACGGCACGACTGTACCATACGAAAATAAAGCCAAATATCTTGGTATGACATTAGATACCAAGTTGAGATGGAAAGAACACGTAAAAAAGGAAAAAGGAAGAACTCAACATAAAATATCGACAGTATAGATGGCTCATTGGAAGATATTCCAACCTGTCTTTGTATAACAAAACTTTGGTGTATAACCAAATTATTAAACCAACCTGGTCGTATGGTATACAACTATGGGGATGTGCAAAAGAAAATAATATCAATCAAATACAGACATTCCAAAATAAAGTTTTACGTGCCATGGTGAATGCCCCATGGTACATTAGAAACGCTGATATCCATAAAGACCTTGCCATTCCAACTGTCAAAGAAGAAATTAAAAGATTTGCGGGCAAGCACGAAGAAAGGCATGAAAACACAGAAGTTCTTCAGCTCTCGGACAATAAATACCTGTTCAGAAGACTCAAGCGAAGGAAACCATTTGAATTAGTATGAGTGACAAATTACAAAACAAAGCACGCTGCGTGAGCGTGAAATACAGTCGTAGGACAACAATGAAAACTAAAGGATGTCATTGGACTAATTTAGCTAATAAGTAACTAGATATAAGAATTAACAAAATAAAACTAATGGTTGGTCTCTACAGACCAGTTTTAGTTACGGAGATGGTTTTTAGTGGGTAAAAATCCCACACACCGTGAAGTACGGGCTTCACGGCGTCTTTCTGAAGATTTTCCACCTGCCAACGCAAAAAAGTAAAATTCAGAAACAAAATAACACTTGAGATTTTAAGACTTTATCAATTTACGTAGTTAAACCGTAATATAACATTAGAAACCTCTCCTGAGAGAATGGTTGCCTCAAATCTCTCTGGGTATTGTTTCAATATAGGGTTCTAGTCTTGTGATCTCATATTGACTTGGTGAGGCTGATTTATTTTCTGTTTAAAATGTTAGCGGCAAACACTGTTGCTTTCCTCGGGTCTTCAGATAATTTCCACCTTAATTACGGTACGTCACATAATGAGACAGTCGAGTAATCAATATACTGACCGGAGCGAACCTCCGGCATTCGTGAGTTACAATGGGAAGGTGAAAATTAGATATGGTCATCCAACAATGTTTCTGTTGCTGATTATATTGCCACCGATTAATTTCCTGCGAACATTACCGCACCGCATTGAGAGGACAGGAAGTGCTGTAGGACGCATGTCAATGCCAGGCCAGCCAACTCTCTCCAATATACCGTAGCTCACGAAGACAATAGAGGACCGCCATCGCACTCAGGGAGAGGCGTAAGTTAGTAAGCCGAGTTTCGCAAGTTAGGCTGTGCGAACACGTGGAGCTGGAATCGAATCACCCAGAATAACATGCAACGCTTTCGGAACGAACTGCATCGCTGAGCACGCTGTGGACTAGGGACCATGTATTTCCACAAAACACAACACTTCGAAACGAAAGAAACATATTTTCATGCATATAAATACAAATATATAACGAGTAATAACGACGTGAAACCAATACACACGAAACGTAATCCTACAATATTGAAATCTGAGGTACACGGAATAAAAAACAAAAGAAAGTTATGTGTTATAATTCACATTAGAGTGTAGTATGGAATAAAATATCGAGAAAGGAGGCTTATACACAACCTGTACAGAAGACAGGTAGCAGTAATTAGAATAGAATATCAAGAAAAGTATGGAGTCTGTCGCCCATGCTGTTTAACTTATATATAGAACAAGCGATGAAGAAGGTTAAACGGAATAGGCAAAAGGAATAATACTGCAAGGAAAAGAAATAAAAACATTACGCTTTGCCGACGATATTGTAGTATTAGGGGAGTCAGAAGAAGGCTTGGAAACCATAATAAATGGCAATAATATGAGGATGAATAGAGGGAAAACGAAGGTATGGGAAAGAGTGGAATAACAAAGGATGTTAGGTAGGGAAGAGATTTTGTGAGGGAAGTTAAGGAATTCTGCTACTTAGGAAGCGTAATAACTAAGGATGGAAGAAGTATAGTAGACATAAAGAGTAGGATAGCGCAGGCAAGGAAGGCTTTCGCGAAAAAGAGGAATTTACTTACGGGTAATATAAGTGTGAATATTACGAAATCGTTGCTAAAAATGTTCGTATGGAGCGTGGCGTTATATGGGTGCGAAACGTGAACGATAGGAGTTGCGGAAAGCAAACGAATAGAAGCCTTTGAAATGTGGTGCGCTATGCGAATGCTGAAAATAATATGGGTGGATAGAATCACAAACGAGGAATTTCTAAACAGAATAGGGGAAAAGTGAACAATATGGAGGACGGTTACTAAGAGAAGGGATAGATTAATAGGCCACGTTTTAAGACACGAGAGTCTTGTAAAATTAGCATTAGAGGGAAGCGTGTGGGGTAAGAACAGAAGAGGGAGGCCAAGGATTGAATTCGCTAAGCTGATTATGGAGGACGTGGCTTGTGCTAGTTATAAGGAAATGAAAAGTCTTGCGCAGGATAGGTTAGCATGGAGGGTTGCATCAGACCGGTCTTAGGATTGAAAACCACACCAACAGCGTAGTCGGAAAGAAACATTACAATTTTTTAATATGTAATATAATGTTAATTTATCAGCTTTCCTTTTACATATATTTTATTATTATATACAACAACGGCTAATAACATTCAGTTGTTTTGATTCATGTAGAAAACTTATATCTTCACGATTATCAGTTAGTACAATAATTTATCTAGCACATCCAATATTAAAATAATGAATTTACAAAATTAAAATAGTGTAGTAATTCACCTGTAAACGTGAAGGTAGGTTAGTCATTTGGTTAGCCTACTTTAGCAGATTGGTTAAGAATTTTTTATGTGTTTATGTGCGTGTCTGAGAGGCATGCGACGTGTGGGTGGGGGTTGACAGGCGGTGAACTGATTATGTACCTATAGAACACTATGCAATAAATTTTCATACAATTACTCTCACTGTTATTTAAAATGACATCGGTTTGAACATTGATAAAACATTTCAATTAACTTTTTGAGGATTTTTTTTAATGTGTATACTCGTTCTTGTTATTTTCACACTCGTAATCTCTGGTTTGAATGAGGCATTCCTTGAAGTGTCACAGTTCACGCGTGACCAAACGTTGGCAGCATTGCGACTGTGAACGACGTCAGCTGGGGCGCCGCCATATGAACTTTCCCTAACTTTGTTCCAACAGTTTGTCTTCACAGAGAAACTGCTCTTTCAGAAAAGGTGCCTAGCTTTACGAGAACTTTCTACCTATATTCAACTTTTGTACAAGCCATTTTCCAAGAACATAGTTTTTGTTGTGACTCTTATTTAACTTTTCTCATAATTCTCGAAATTGAATTACAGAAAAGAAAACGTAAGTGGCTCTTCCTAACACTATCCTTGGAATAGATACGAAAATTCCTGAGTGGTATAATTTTGTCACTATTTCATGGCTTGGTGAAGAATACTGCCACAAGATTGATCTAATTGGGAGTATTCAGCAAAACGTAAAAAATTGTTATTGGTAACATTTCAAAACGTTTAATTTTGTCTGTTTTGAAAATTTTCTCGATATGAAATATTTATCGAGCTCTATGTTTCCTAATAAATATTTTTTTATTCATGAAAAATGAAAAAGATAATTTTATATAGTTAATTATTTAAATCGTTTTTATTCGGGACTATCTTTTGGATATTTTTTGTTTATGTCTTGATCAGTATCGGAGTATGTAATTAGGGTTCATTTACGTAATGAAATTTAATAATAAGGGTTTGTCTTTAATGTATTTCCTGGAATATGTAAAAACTTGTCCTCATAGCACGGAAAGAAATATCTTTCCACTCACCGATTCCAAACTAGAATAACGCATTTCCTGGGATGATTAATGAACTTGTTACGCAATAATTGAGTGCAGTTTTGAGATGTTATGACGCTATAGGTACTTGCTGTGTAATTATAATTACGTGAAAAATTATAATTTTTCAATAAACCTTTAGTACATAATTCCGGTGTGCGTCTATTCACCTTTCTTCTTCTCCTAAACGACTAGACCAACTTTAATGAATTTTTTGTTGTATTTGTAGGTTCACCTGGATGGTTATTATCTAAAGTTGAAACTGGTAGGTGGCGTTGTTGTTGAGAACCATAATTTTGTGTTTTAATTTTCCGACCAAATTGATTTCTCACATAAAAAAACTCAAATTTTATGCCTGGCCATTAGAATAATCTGTGACATTTGACTAATGCATCAATACATTCGAAAGTTCATTGCGTCGTAGCTTGGCTTCGTTTGACATTTTGATTTCGACTTACCGAGTTATGATATATTGTAATTGCATGCATCCTGAGTGAATTATTTATCGATTAATTGACATTGAAAAAATGAAGTGTGCAAATGAGAAAGGTGCATTTTTGAATTACGATCTACGCAAATGTTCATTTAGCGATATTCCGTCTAGCCTCCTAAATAAAACATTTTATTTTAAGCGTTCATGTGTGTGACTTTGATGATAGGGGATGAAAAGGTAAATTTACAAAAATGTGACGATCTTTTTGATGGTTTAATCACTTTTTGACAAAAGGATTCCTGTTGAATAAAAACCAAGCGGACTAATAAAAATAAATTACCGTAGGTAGTAAATAATGAAAATGGAAATGAACCAGTAAAATTTACTAAATAATCGATTAATTTATGAAAAAAAAATCAAAATTTTCCGTCCGTAATTGGGATATCAGCAGATGTCCAATGTATTTTATGAACTTCAGCTTTCGGGTGAATCGTTTAACCGTTCTTACGCGTTTGGCCGTCAATTTAGTTATAATTTTAATTTATTCGCCTCTCAGTTGGACAGAATTTCATAATCATAAATGTTTTATATTTATGTCGTGCGCGAGTGACGTAAATTCGACCAGCCACAATCGTTATGATGACGCAATCTATACACGTGATAATTCTCTCTCTCGGGGGTGACTGACAGATGAATACTATTCGTGGTAGGATAATCAATATTTTAATTTAATTTAGTCCCTGGTTACATAAACTTAACTTACTTCATTAACACATTAATACATATTACGTAACAATTAAATCATTAATTGTTACGTAATATTTTTCTTTAGAGACCTTGTGTATTCATCTGTCTCCCTCGAAACCAATACCAAAGATACCCCTCCCCAAAGCACTTCAGTCTTTCTTAGCTCTCTGTTTCTGCATCTCTGGTTCTCAGCTGTTATTTGCGTCGTGCAGCCGCTACGTTCAAAATTCAAATGTGTCATTTACAACACCGCAATTATTTATCAATTGGAGTATTGAGAATAATTTGTATACAACGCCAAGATTAGATATGGCAGAAAATGCTATTATAAAAATAAATTTTATATTCTCTTTAGAAGTTTTGCAAATTTGTTCTATAGAATAGGAACCAATAATGATATATCATATACCGAGACTAATTTGTATATTGTTATAGATCTGTAACAGTATAAATAAAGACAAGGGTGTTTCTTCCGGACTATTGCTTATTGATCTTCCGCCACGCTCTTATAGAATACGAATATCTGCGTTATTACACTACAAAAATAATACTTTTGAGATCATGGCACATTAGCCATTCTCATTTTTTTCTAGCTAACACATTTGAGTACTAGCGTGGGATTTTTTCCAGTAGTCACTGCTGTAAATTATAAATGGGGAGGGTGGTAATTATTTAAGTTTATTTAACAAATTAATAATAATAATTTTATTTATATATAGAAAACACTTTTATTTAATTGGTCCTGCGCAGTATTTAGAATTATATATATATATATATATATATATATATATATATATTCTAAAATACACATTATATATATTTGTTAAAGATGATGATTGATTAAGGGTTTCTCAGGATTATTGGGGTAACAAAGTGAAGCAGAGATTTCACGTTCCTGACGAACCTGTTTCATCTTTTAAGCAATTCCGGAACTTCAACGGAGTAGAGTTTTCCTCCATCACACTCCGGAGTCCTTTGTAGTGTTGTTGATTTGCCCTCGGTGTACGGAAAAAAGGCTGTGGACCTGGTACTGCCCGATGATTGAAGAAAACCCAGTTTTCCTCCTTCTTCACACGAACACATAGTTACCACCACTTTATTTCAACAGGCCAGAAGTTCTGGCCTTCCGTGCTCGCTCGTTTTTTTAACTCAAGAGCAATAATTCTCACCTCCCATTCAACTCTCCATCAATACTGACTTATTAATTGTTCATTTCTATCTTCCCTCCTACTTCCTCGGCTTCCTGTTCCTTTCAACTTCCGAGTAACAGTCTGCCTCTCTGATTCCTCGCCCTTTCAACTTATTGAACAGCTCTGCACATTTTCGTGTTTTCACCACCCAGCTAAACTCTTATTTTCGCTTCCTCCGAGGGAAAGCACCACCCAACGTGACATGTGTTCGCCAATTCATCCTCCGTCAAGCGTGGGAAATATTTTCACTGACGAAGGAAAGGAGTCCTTGAGAAATTTTGAAGGGCGGACGTTCCTTCAACAAAACAAGCCTAATCTTTTGTATCAACGAGGCACCCTGGCGTCGGGAAATTTCCACTTATTTCCTGTCTGTATTACAATTTTTCGATATTCTTTCTGAATTTAGATCGCTTAAAATTAAAGTCATGTGATTAAAATTAGGGAGGGGGCACTGCGCTAAACTACAATTAAAGAGAATGTATGCATCGTAACCAAGTTCCATTGTCACAGGATACACCAATGTTTAGAAATATATTTTCAAAACATATGGTATTATTCTAATTTTTATTATATCTTAGTCTTAAACAAAATAAAATTGTCTGTGAACCGTCTAAAGCGTTGCTTTTATGTGCGCCGCACTAGAGAGATAAACATTTTTGTATATTTAATAAGTACTTAACATATATTGTTACTAAAAAACGTTCATTACGTTATTTCGCGCTGAACAGACCAGATAGATGGATCAACTACTTTATTCTCATAAATGAAATTCATTGTTTATGTGTGAAAAGAGTGTGTGTGTTTGCTTGTACGTTCCGCATACAATTCTAAACGCGTGGGGAAATGTCAATCAAATTTTGCATACATGTTCTTTGCGATTTGGAAATCAGCACTGGCAAGGGGCGGTAGCGCATGACGAGGAAATTTTTAAATATGCAACAGTGGTCGATATTTCCGTCGAACTATTCGGGGTCAGTTAACTTAACGTTTTCCCGCGACAGTATTTGTATCCGTCCTACCCTAATCACATATAGAACTGGATACATTACGGCCTTGCGCAGCCTGCATGCGGCAGCGGCGACGACGACGTTCGCGGGAAACCAAAGGTATCATAACTTAAGTAAAATGTCTGTTATATTTAAGCATTAACATCCCGGCATCGCCGGGCACCCAGATAGTAATTAATAAACGAAATTATTAGGATTATCTGGAATGCATAAGTTTTTGCCGCGTACCAACTATGATGTTTACCTATTTGGCTTATTTGTTGAATATTTGGAACTATTCTCAGCAAATTACTGTCGTTACTATGTTTCCGGTTTCACAGTTTCCATGACTCTTACGTCGTTATTGTGCACTTACAACAACAAAATTTAGTTTTCAGGAGCCACGGTCGTAAATCAGTATCAGTTTTAATTACCATATCATTCTTCTTTTTATTATGCATGAGTTTGGACACGTTCCAACAAAAGCTGCATTTGGAAAATGAATTATTCATTATGTCAATACAACGGCGAACATGTCGAAGAACCATGACGGTTAAAAAATAATAATGGGCAGCCGTATCAAGCGCCTGATCCGGCGTTCATCAAACATATTTTTCTACTGATTCGGTGTAACCTATGGATAAGAGTTTAAAATTTTTATTTGCCCTAAACATTTCACTTGCTAATTTTTCTCAAAGTATGCTATTATGCAAATTTAATAATGTAATAAAGAAATTTTCATCGATGCTTATATTTTATAAAACACAATTCCTAGCCTTCCCTTAATTATGTTATTGTACAGTTTTATTATACGGCGTTTGCTTTTTGTGTTAATTGTTTAATTAGAAATCCAACTTCCATTACAAATTAGTTTTTGGTTGTTTAGTAAATTATATATCATTAAGTATTTTTAATGCAGAATCATAATAATTCTTTGGCCATACTAAACGTTGACGCATACTTTATCATGGTAAAGATCACAGAAGCAGTGGTCAGTTTTAGAAATTGATGATGTTCTAAATCAGGTTATTAAAATAAATTTCAAAATTTAAAGAAAACATAGGTCACATAATTTTTATTACGTATTGACTTCCGCTAAATATTCACCCACAATGTTTCATTTGCACTGATCCTATTTCAACCATCGAAGTTTTTTTTGTCTATTTTCACAGCGGGTCTTCAAATTTATTTTGTTTTCTGATATAAATTAAATGGGTTTATAATTCAGTTGAAATGATTGAATGTTAATCTGTTTGAGTTGACAATTATATTATTACCTCTTTGATTAAATTAATTTTTTCATACAAAAGAGCCGCTTTTATTTTCAAATCATTATCTGGTATGCCACTTCAATATATGGACAACTCGTTATATGTAAAATACTAAATTCTGTTGACTCTCACTGATGCAATAATAAATATATATGAGAGACAAAGAAACGTGTTTCTACTCTAGTGTTTGATATTAATCAGTTGCGATTATAAAATTTCTGGTAATATATTTGTTTCACTGTGTAGGTTGACCAATGGACAAATTTATAAAAAGTTCTTAATATTCCCTAGCTAATCGAGTTGTCTTCGTGAAAATACATAGGAAGTGTCCAAGAATTTTTTTCTCAAATATTAATCTCATCTTTGTCTACATGGGAATAAATTTGATTTCAAATCAAATTAATTCTTGGTTTTGAAACATAAAACATACAAATGTTTAGTTATTGGCCAATTAAAAAACATTATGCAACATGAAATGACAACAAATATGTTTATTTGGCATTATTTAGTCAAATAAAATATTGAAACTGCAAAAGAATCAATTACCATATTAAAAATTATTTATTTTGTTTGATACGGTGCAATCGAAATCGATTACAAGAATTTATCTGAAAATATTTTGTTATTGTAAAAAGCAGCCATTGTTTTGTGACGTGTTCTTTATTTTAAAATTTATAAATATATTTAGAGTTTATATTGAAATGGATGAGTGCCAATTAATCTCAACTTTGACACTGATACAGTTATTTATTAAAAATGTAAAAGATTAAACAAATTATAATATTTATAAATTAATTAATTTTAATGAATTTCATTTGCCCAGTTGAGCTCTAACCAAAGAAATAACATAAAAAGAGACTTTAGGAAATTTGATCTCAGGACTGCATGACGTGTTTATATGCATAGCAAAGCGAAAGATTATTGCTGTTTGTTTCTTACATTGCACTCATTATCCCCTAGTGTCCTGGTTGACCGGAAATCCTGGAATCAGTGCAAAGGCAGCTTCCGGGTGGCACGTGAAGCGGCAGGTCTCTGATGTAGTTCAGAAAACGTGCCTACACTTTCGTTTCCACGTGACACTTCGAGTCAGATTACTTGTCCTCTCTGACTCCTTGAAATCAGCCAGTTCGACTTTTAGTTTCACTTTCTCCTCTCTGACCTCTCACCACCAGAGTCGGTGGTGAGAGGTCAGAGAGGAGCTAGTGAAACTGAAAGACAAACTGGCTGGCTTCAAGGAGTCAGAGAGGAGAAGTGATTTGACTCCGAGTGTCTGAATTCATTTTCGGGGTCCTTCTCATCTCGAACTCTCCTCTCATAAAAACCTCACTGGCTCCCCACTCTTCCTCCCCAAAAAATCAAATTTTGGGAGGGGCAACCCATACGCATCTCTTTGATCCAACGCCTTGCTGATGTTGGCTGACCTGGGTTTTTCGCCGAGTAGCAAAATCCTTCCAGACAAAAATTGAGGGTGCTGTCTGTCTGGAAGTTTGTATCGAATTGGCTCCGCAACGTATGAAAGCTGGAACTGTTCAAAACCAAGTGCGAGTTATTAGGAATGCCCTGAAGCCCTAAAGAAATGATACCGTAATTTTTGTATATTCAATAAATTGAACTTTATAAATTTCTGTACCTGTTGTTTCGTTTTCAGGGCAAAATAAAATGGAACGAATTTAAGGGTGTAACTAATTTATATTAATAAAGTCTAAACAATATTGTGGACTGAAATTTGTTTTAAATTCTTTTTAAATAACATAAAAGCTAGTCTAAGTTTATTTAATTATTATTTATTAATTATAAATTTTATTTGATTTCTGGTTATTGTTATAGAAGTGTTTCGGGATGAAGTTGACAGTCAATCATTGATTCAGATTTACGTAAGAAATTGATCTGTCATTTCCATAACCATTTTCGTCAGAGGAATAGAGTGACGTTTTTGCAAACAAGCTTGTGGCGGGTACATCTAAGCACGTTGAAGGGGTGAGGGTTGTTGAATCAAGAACATCGTTCGAGTTGGTAGGGGGATTGTCAGAAATTGTATTACGCCCCTGACATTCTGCGTCCGCGGGCGAAGTGATTTTCGGGAGGCGGCGAAGAAATGAAAGCGGCCTCCATAAACCGCATTTCTCTGACGGAGTAGGAGGGAGTAATTTCTTCTAATCGAAATTAATGTCTCTCGACTCGTCCGCCTGTCACCGTTTACCAAAATGGCGCTGCGAGGACTGAAAATCACGGCCTGGATAAACAAGAGTGGCGTAGCGTGCCATTTCGCTCATAGTGACCGTGCCAGAGCACGTTGGCAAATAGTGCTGTCAAAGTAATGAGAGCCACAGCTGGAGGGAGACGAAGCGTTTCATTTATTTACTTTGACATAGAATCGTTAATCCTACGTGACCATATAGAGATACGCGACTGTATTTTCCTAAAAATTTTCTAAAGGGCGTCCTGAAAATAAATACTTATAATACATAATTTTTAATTCATAAAATTAACCTTAAGAAATAACTCGACAGATCACTTCTTACAACTTTTATTTCAAGCTACAGATTGTCATTGATGGATCAGATAGAATCTGTAATAAATAAAGGGGGAAACTAAATTATTTAATTATATATTAATATATTAAAAATTAGCTTTGTAATAAAACAATAAAAACACTTTACTTGATAAAAAACATATTAACATTAATAATCTTTATGTCGGCAATTCTTTCTTAAATTAATACTACAAACATCTATACATAAATATTATATACATTAAATTATTGAAATTAACTCAGGACCATATATTATGGGCCTTCTCATAGAACAGAATATTTAACTCAACATCTACTCCGACCTGGTAGTACAGAAAATCAGCAAAGAGTCACAGGGGTAATTTCCGTGTTGGCTTAGTGAATATTCGACCTCCATCCTCTTAATTGGGTTGTCCTCTCTCCAGATCACAGCCTCCGCTGCTATTCTTCCTGGTTATTCCTTGTTATCCTCCTTCTCTTGGACTACAAAATCTGTCTTTCCATCTCTCTCGGACTCAGCATTCTCTCTCCGTATCTGTTCTCTGCACGCCTTTTTAAAATCTATTCCCCACTTCTTTGGCTCATATCACCCACGTGGCAGGAATGTATATTGACCAATAACATTTATGGTTACACACCACTCTCACCAAAATTGGGAAACACCCAAAGCGCGACGTGAAGTCTGAGTTTTATTACCCCTAGCTCAAAAGTTGTCTCCTTTCTTTTAACTCCATACCGCCAAAAGTTCGAGCAGATGTTTTGACCGTTACAAAACCATGGCGTAGTACCATTGTTCTATAAGATATATTAAGAAAGCACTGATATGAGAAAAAAAGTCCTACTCACATTAACTAAAAGTAACTCAGTACAGCAGATGCGCCATAGAAGAAGAAGAAGAGGAACGCAGTACACTAAATAATTATTAGACTTTAATAAAACGATTATTATAAAAAATTATCAAGTACACCGTTTCTGTTTCGCAGTTTTAGAAACGACATAAGACTGGTCTGATGCAATCCTCTATGTTAACCTGTCGTGCGCAAACCTTTTCATTTCCTTAAATCAAGCACAACCCTCATCCTCCATAATTTGCTTAGCGTATTCCATCATTGGCCTCCCTCTTCTGTTCTTACCCTCACATTTCCCTCTAATGCTCATTTTACAAGACCCTCGTGTCTTAAATCGTGGCCTATCAGTCTATCCCTTCTCTTAGTCAACTTTCTCCATATTGTTCACTTTTCCTCTATTCTGTTAAGAACTTCGTCGTTTATGATTCTAACCTCCCAACTAATTTCAGCATTAGCCTATAACACCACATTTCAAATGCTTCTATTCTTTTCCCTTCTCCTATCGTACACCTTTCGCACCCATATAACGTCATGCTCCATAGGAACATTTTTACCAACGATTTCTTATTTTTCAGAATTATACTATCCGTAAGTAAATTTTTCTTCTTTGCGAAAGTCTTCATTGCCTGTACTATCCTACTCCTTATGTCAACTACACTTCTACCATTCTTAGTTATTACGCTTCCCGAGTAGCAGAATTCCTTAACTTCCGTCAAAATATCCCTTCCCAATCTAACACCACTTGTTTACCCTCTGTTTCTCATAATACACTCCAGGACAATGTTCATGCCATTTATTATGGTTTCCAAGTATTATTCTGACTCCCCTAATATTATCATATCGTCGGCAAACTGTAGGGTTTTATTTCTTCTCCTTGCAGTATGATTCCTTTTCCATATTTCGATTTAACTTTCTTTATCTCCTGTTCTATATATCAGTTAAACGGCATGGGCGACAGACTGCATCCTTGTCTCTCTCCTTTTTTGATTCCTGCTTTATTTTCTTGCCCTTCAATTCTAATGGATCTTCTATTGTAATTACTGCTGACTGCCTTCTGTAAAGGTTATGTATAAGCCTTCTTTCTCGATATTTTATTCTTCTTTTCTTCGCACTCTACATAGGTATAATTATATACTTTTATTAATGTTATTATTTGCTCAGCAATATGAGTATGTTATTACGACGTTTATCATTATTTGAGGACTTTCTCGTTGTTGGTGTTTTCTTTACTTCATATTCTTATAGTTTCAAACATTCATTGTAAAGAAGTTTATTGTTGAGTAGAACGCCACGTGTTAACAATTAATGTTTATCATAATGGTACTTTGAGAACTCTACATTTTACGGAAATTAGAAATTTTATATTTGTTTCACTGTTAACATTGCGTTATTACACACTGGTTTTGAAGTGCGCCATATTTGCACGGGTTTCTTGATTCTGCCTTCCTTTCGGCTGATCTGGATGGTGCGTTCGTGTGCATTTTCCAAATAGGCCTATGGAATTCCAGAGGGCCTTGTTTGCACTGGTGTCGTGGGTGAATATGGCCCTCCAGAGTGCAGTATCTTCCACACTACGTGAGTCCGAAAGATTACCTATCACGTTGAAACGAAGCTTCCCTATTGCAAATACCGATCGCTTCCTCCTTTATCCCTAGATTCAGTGAGAAAATCTCTAAGGAGCGCCGGAAAATACATATTTTACAATTATCGGTTTAAAAAAAAACTTTCATGAAAGCATGGCAGCACTACGCAGTCACTGGACTTCGGGAAGTTGAGGAATATTTAGATTTTTGTTTTAAATACATTATCGATGACGACTGTTGAGTAGTCAGTAAATTACGCGATTCTTCACTAACACTGCTCAAATTAAAATCTTATTGAAGCATAGGGTCCTGTACAATGACAGATATATTATATATAAATTAACTTTGTACCTGATGACGCCAGGGAATTCATTTATAATATCTTGCAACAGTATTTAATTCGACAGTAATCTCTTTTTCTCACCACGTTATAAACCCATCAGCAAGACCGGCACATATTTGAAAATGTACCTTTTCATGCCTCCTACTTTATGCGAGAAGAATTTTGTCATAAAAATGCCCATTTCCGGGAGGGACACTATCAATATCACTAACTGCGAAAAATATTTATTCTCAGGTACATTACTGCCGTTTATGTATGTTTTAAATCCCCATAGCCTCCACTCCCTTCCCCAGGCGTGGCGGTAGTGTTTTACACCTACAGTCCTTTCTTGCTTCCACGTCGCAAAGAATATGATTACAAAATTTGGTCGAAATTGCTCCATGTATGTGGCTCTCATAAACACAAAAATACACTGAAACTGTGAATTATATGTATAAGAGAAGATACTTGAACTGTCTCTTCAGTCTGATTACCGTGAAATAATGTGTATAGAAGCAAATACATATCTTGGAAAAATAAAATAAAATGTTTGCGACCCAGGTCTTTATATTATCTTTTTTTTGGGGCTAACAGGCTACATGAGGGTGATCCTGAAACAGGCAACTCCCCTTTTAATAGCATAGGAAGCGAATTGAAAAGGGGGATGTGGAAGGAAGAGCTAAATTTTAGTTACAGAAAAATCCAGTTCGGGTGCCAGAGTCATAAAACATTTTCAATTATTATTAACTTATTAAAAATATATTTGGTTAAGTAAAATGTTATTTATAGTAGTTATTAATGTCTGTAAGTTTAAATAATGTCAAAACAGACTAAAAAATTAGTGAAACATAAACTATAATTTATAATCAACTACATGTTTCGGTCCTGATGTCGACCCCCTTTAGGTTGAAATAAATAACAACGTACAAAAATTATTACATTCCAAAGATATTGCACAAGAGCCAAAGAATACGGGAATTAAAGAAACAAAAGACTAAATTTTAAAAAGCAAGATAATAATTACACATTTTTATTATTTTTGAATTAAGGAATTATATATACTACTCAGCAGACCCGTGTCCGGTTTTACATTCAGAGTATTAATGTTGTGTTTAATGTGAAGCATTTCTGCAACTAATTAGGATTTGTAATTACTGACTTTGTCTAAAATATGGAAATTATCGCAGTCAATATTGTAATTAGATTCTAAAATATGTTTTGAAATGACCTATAATTTGTCTTGCGAAAGTTTAATATTTACTGTGTTCCTTGATTCTGGTGCTGATGGCCCGTTTACTTTGACCTATGTATACTCAAGAACAATCATTACAATTTAATTCATAAACTACACTGTGAATTTTGTTTTTATCATCTGGAACTTTCAAAATATTTTATAAAAGTGGACCAATTAAAGAGCATTATAATATACACTGAGTGGCAATTCCAGGCATTGCCCACAAGCGCTATTTAAATCCTGTATAATCTAAAATTAAAGTGGATTATTAATTTGCAGAATAACAAAGTATTTTAAATATACAATGTACGAATATAAATTAATACGGAAGATTTACTAAAGTGGCTAGGCTTTAAAATCAATATGACCAGTGGGCAATGCTCATTTTATTTGAAAATGTTGGTATATATGTAGTTTTATCTTGTATCTTAATTCATAAAAGAAGATATTTGAATTATTTAAATCTCATAATTTTCAGTTCATGATAAAACATTTAGTACGTTATTTAAACAATTTGATAGAAAACTGATTATACACACTCAAATATGTATTTTTTTTGGATAACAGGCTACATGAGAGTGATCCTGAAACAGGCAACTCCCCTTTAATAGCATAGGAAGGGAATTGAAAAGGGGGGATGCGGAAAGTAGAGCAAGGTAGCCAAGAGTTGACTAGGCCCCCCGGGCTATGGTTTAAGGATCCTACCCGGTGTTTCACCTAAAGAGATGCAGGGAAAACCCTAGAAAACCTGCATCAGGTAGGTCGGGCATTGGGTACTATTCTCACGCCCTTCCGAATGACGGGATATTTTTTAAATCTTTTGACACGAAGTTCTTAATCGAAAAGTATCTATTTAATATGTCTTAAATTATCCTTTGCGTTTTCAAAATATTGAGGTTTTATTTACTTTCACAGAGAATCCTAACATCGAGAACAAATTTTTACAATGACAGAAACTTGGTTCTGAAAGTTTAAAGAAATTATATTGTAGTAATTTGAGTATTTATAATTACTTTTCTATTAAAATGTTTAAATAACGTATTAAAATGTTTCATCATGATTTGCAATTGTTAACATTTAAATAATTGTTTCATTTCATTCGGTCCATAGATATAGGGAATATCTTAGTTTCAGAATTTAAACCAAAGAAAAACATTTGAGAATAATACAAATATTATTTTTAAGTTCGCTTTCAGAAATATGTTGATGGGTTTCCGTATCCATATTGATTTTAAAACATAGACACTTTTATTAATCTTCCATATAAATTTATATTTGTACATTACATATTTGAAAATATGTAAAAATAATTAATAAACCTTAATTTCTCTTTCGTCGATTTATGTAAGGTTTTACAGGATTCAAATGGCACTGATTTTACATTGCCACTTATGGAGCGCCAAGCAAGTAGGTTGGGAGGAATGAGGAAAAAGTAAGGCTCGGAAAACTATTTCCTATATTTTAACGCTCTTTGATTATAACTACAGAAGGGATTTTAATGACTAGAAATTGACTGAAGGTACATAGCAGCGATAAACTATAAAAATGAAACAGTGAGTACAATTTGTTGAATAAATGAGACTTAATTTACTGTACGAGTGATTCCCAAACTAATAAATTGTCGTCATAATAACCGCAATTCAGATTATTATGTAGCCACTTCCATAAAATAAATGAAAACTTTCGATATATAATGTGAGTAGTAATGATTGCAGTACTATTTTTAGGAAAAAAATATTATGGTTGAAATCTTTCATTTTATTTTATGGAAATGGCTGCACAATAAATGTAATTGTGGATATTATGATTATTTCTTAGTTTTGGAACGACTCGTTGACGTTTGTTGAACCAAATTAAAACTACTTCTGTATAACTATAGCTGGATCAGAATTACAATTCTTGAGTCACTAATTCTGACTTACTGAAACATATTTAGGATTTTTCCAGACTTGACCGTAAAGTAGCGACACAAACTGGCTGTGTTACTGCGCTTTTCTAAGAATATAAAAGGCGATGGTACATTTAAAGTTTCTCATTGCTGAAAGGGTAACATTATACTTTATCGCCGAACTTACCGTCGCTTCGAATCTGTGATTTCCTACAAGTCAGAATCATAACGGTAGAAATCTTTACAGGCCAAGCTGTTCGCTTCATTAGTCATATTTTAAAGTAATGAAGTGTAAAAACGCCGATTCTGGTATATCTCTTTTCCCGTGGCGCTCAATGGTGCGTGTTTTGTTGGATAAAGAGAATATTGCATAATCCTCTTTTCCATCTTTGAAACGGTTCTCGATCTTTCAAACGGGCAATAATACTCGCTGATTTATCAAGATGAATCAAAACAGGTTGGTCTATTTCTCGAGGGCAGCTACAAATCTTTTCGTTTTTGTGAACCTCCTTCAAACGATGCTGCAAGTCTGCAGACAATTTTCTCCCCTTGGGAAGTCAAAATAAAAGATACATTTCTATGTGCAGTCCAATTCTTGGACTTCTATGCCGAAAGTGCGGAATACAGGACTTTTGTTTTATTTTAACCGCTAAAATACTTTGAATACTGCGAGAAAAATCCATTGTTGATTTAATACGATGTCTCTCGTTATAATTAGAATTAATTACCTAATTATTCCAAATACTTAAAAAAATTCCAAGTCTTCGTAAAACAAACTGAGGTTCAATGTTGACGAGAAACTTTAAAACTACGTTCATATGTCCTTACTGCTGCTATTATATCAAATTCTTGAAAATATATTCATAGCTCGGGTTAATTCAGAAAATAATATAATAGCAATGAATTTAAATCAGTTTCTTTTCAAAATTTTATTAATCCACAATTAGGAATACACAATCGAAAAGGATTTCCCTCAAATTTATTTCTCCTGTGTTTGGAGTCGAATATCTTTTTCGAGACCTTTAATAAAGAAAAAAATTGCTTTAAAATTTTATTCTGAATTACTACAAAACATAATTAATTAAATAATAATGATTTCTCAAATAAGAAATAAAGTAGGACATGAACTAGAATAAATTAGTAATTGACGATCAAATAATAAAATATTATTTCACAATTTTTCGTCCTTAATTTGTTCATTGGAATAACAGAGTTATCAATATAAAATTTAAAGAAAACCGTTGCCAGATAAATATAATTAATAATGATTTCAGCAGTCTAACATTCTTCGAAATTTAATTTTGTATGCGTTTTGTATGAATATTTTCATTTTTTATTTTCTATTCTAATTTCAGTTTTATTTAATGATAATGATCAATCTCTGGAATGGCTCATATACACAATTATGCTTGTGTCAATTTGTACAAATACCTTCCATTAGTATCTGATAGTCCCGAATTACTGTTTGTACAGTAGGAGCATCTGTTTACGTTTACAGGTCCCGGATATTAATAATAGCCACCGGCTAGAATACATAAACGGCCTAACTATAATATCTTAATACAAAGAAGTGAAATGTCATCGCATTACGTGAGTTATTATTATTCCAAAAATTATTTAATATCATGTACATAACTGAAATCAATGATGTAATAATTTTATCCTACACATAAATACATAGAATACTACAATGGAAAACATATACACCCAATATTGTTTCCTCTAGCATTGCTCTGGTATTTTTCTGAATCAACATTCTGCTAAATATAATTGTTAGAATATAAACAATATTTCATTTAACTTCTGCTTTAATAAAAAAAATTATATACAGATAAATCATAACATACAGACAAAATAGAAGTTTTATTCATTGTTACCGCGTTTCGTCCTCACATTTTTGTCTTCCACAGGTACGAATCATTTGAGTAATACCATTTTTTAACTTAGGATATTGAAAACTAGTATCCTAAATTTTTTCTTTAAATTTTAGAATTACTAATAGAAATAAAGGTACCATTTATTATCACATCTAATATTATCATATCTAATATGAAATGGTCTGTAATAATGATTTCAGTTTATCTTTATTGTTTTCAATTCCCACAGCCTTACAGTTAACAAAGCTAAAGTTACTCGAACCTCCAGTGAGCTTAACAATTGACACTATAGGGCTTTAATAATTATGGCGGGCCATTGTTGAAATGGATTAAACCAAGCTGTGTATTAGTTATTATCGAAATTACTTTTTTATTTGAAAGGACCACGTATGCCCTTTCAAAGAATTTCATTAGTTCTTCACACACAGCGCGGTTTATTCCATTTCAACATCGGCCCGCCCTTATTGAAAAACCCTCTACTTTAATATAATGAGAAAAAAATCCCTCAAATTAAAATTTTCTAGTTTAAGTATCTAATGATTTAATTTTGTGCATTCTTACTTATTTTACTTTTCCACAGTTTAACATTGTCAAGTTTGTCGGTGTACAATATATTGTTTCACATTTCGGCTGTAAGTGGCAATGGGTATAGTCTATAACGAAACGTTGTACATTCTATATTTGTATTTAATGTTTATTTTCATATTGTAAGTAATATTAAATTAATCAAGAGACTGGAGAATTGAACAATTCACTTTTCAACGCTACATTGTCACTTACTAATCTTCCTTCGCAACCCTTTGCAGTACAAACTAAGAAGAAAAATTATTTTTACCTGAGAAACTCACAAGTGCAAGGACGAAACGCAGTAATAATTCAACAAAACATCTATTTTGGCAGAAAATTTATCGTTTTAATTTATATTGAAATATATATATATATATATATATATGTCAGCAAAAATTGGAATTGAAGGACAAGAAAAGAAAGCAGAAATCATGAATGGTGTAAGACAAGTATGCAATCTGTCGCCCGTACTCTTTAACTAGTATTTAGAACATGGGATGAAGAAAGCTAGAAAGGAATATATGGAAAAGGAATCATACTGCAGGGAGAAAAATAAAAACCCTTGCCGATAATATTGTGGTATTAGGAGAGTCAGAAGAAAACTTGGAAGACATCATAGATGGCATGAACGTGGAGGAAACCTACATGAGGATTAATGGAGGGAAAACCATTGTAAGGGAGTGTAGTATGGGAAATAGTGGAGAAACAAAGGGTGTTAGATTTGGAGGGAATATTTTGAAGGAAGTTAAAGAGTTCTGCTACTTGGGAAGCCTAATAACATAAAGAGCAGGATAGCATAGGCTAGAAAAGATTTCGCAAGAAAAGAGCAATTTACTTACAGATAATATAAGTATGAAATTTGGAAATGATTATTAAAATGATTGAAAGTGGCGTTATATGGGTGCGAAAAGTGGACGGAAGGAGTAGTAGAAAGGAAAATAATGATTCTTTTGAAATGTGGTGCTATAGAAGAGTGCTGAAAATCAGATATAGTAACAAACAAGGATGTCCTTGCATAATAAGTAAAGAGGGAACAATATGGAAAATATTGACCAAGAAAAGGCCAGATTAATAGGCCATGTTTGAAGACTTGTAAAATTAGCATTAGAGGGAAGTGTGTTAGGTAAGAACAGAAGAGAGAGGATAAGGATGGAATACGCTAAAAATATTAGGGATTAAGTGGTAGTTATGTGGAAATGAAAAGACTTGCGCAGAATAGGTTATGGAGGGTGCTTTCAGACCAGTCTAAGGACAGTTACTGTTTGCGTTTAAACTAAGATGTTTCGGTATATCATTAAGCCATTTTGATTCGTCAAAAATTTTCAGCATACAGAATTGTGTAATACAGTGTGAGTTACTGATAAACTTTATTGCTTATTTACTTGCTAATTACAGCGTCTTGTAACTTAAATAAATTGTTAATCGAATTTAAATATTATTTCGCGCCAAAGATATGCTTCAAGTATCTTCTTATAAATAGAATGAGCTGTTTCTGCTGTTACAAATGTATTCGATATAAAGGTTCACGACTTATATATAAGTATGAATATTAGGAAATCATTATTAAAAATGTTCGCATGGAGTGGTGCGTTATATGTGTGTGCGAAACGTGGACGGCAGGAGTTGTAGAAAGGAAAAGAATAGATGGTTTTTGAAATGTGGTGTTATAGGAAAATACTGAAAATAAGATAGGTGCGTAGAGCAACTAACCAGGAGTTTATAAGCTGAATAAGAAGAGAAATTAGCAATTTGGAGGACGTTGACCAAGAGAAGCCACGTTTCCAGAGACGAGGGTCTTGTGAAATTAGTATTTAGGGAACTGTGTAGGGTAAGAATGGAATACGATAATAAAATTAGGGAGGATGTGGTATTTATGTAAAAATGAAAAGTGTTGCGCAGAATTGGTTAGCATGGAGGGTTGCATCATACTAGTCCAAGAATAGATTATTACTATAACAAGAATGTAATCTTAGATCCGTAATCTTCAAATACTGTTTTTTTTAAGTCTGAGTCAGCTTCTTCCGCGAATATTTTTCTGTCATCAACTTATTAAGTAAATCGTTTGGAAAAGTAAAACACGTTGAAAATTTCGAGAAATGTATTGGAGAACGTTTGATGTGCCGCAAAGCAGGTACTCGGATTGTGTCTGAAATATCCACTGAGGATGAGTTCATAGCATCAAGTAAAGGGAGAGTCTCGTGAAAATGGTAACAATCATGGCTGGTTGGCTGAAGTTGAAACAAAAGAAAGTCGAACTAGATCATGAATCGTCTTTTTTATAGGTCAGTGTCTGAGACTACTTGGTGGGACTGAATCTTGTGGCGTTCAGGAAATAATATCCTTCTACCCGTATAAAGGTGTGAGGGGGCCAATAGAATAAGTTTAGTGAGAAAAGTAGTGATGAAGCGGTCATCGAGATGTGGAATGAGAAAGTAATGAAACAGAGCTTCAGGGAGGAGGGATTGCGGAACTAGAGATCGAATGTGAAATATTAAAGTTGTAGAGAAGCAATGAAGCAGTGGAATTCAAGCTATAAAACGATATGTGGGCAGTTTCATGTCTCCAACGTGTGTAGGCGCCAGCGCCATCGCGATATCCAAATACTTGAGCCGATCCGCGTCCCAGGAGAACAAGTTTGGCAGCAGAACCGGGAGTGCAAATCTCCGAGAAAGCCGCCGAAAGCGAGATCAACGAGGGGCAAGTGCAAAAACAATGTTTGTATATCCGAGTACAGTCATCTTCTAAAAATATCTTTTATGCTTGCCTCTGCTGCACGGCTCAACTTTTCCCAGACAGAAGAGAGACTCGCGAATTTATATTTTACTTGTTAAAAGTTTGTTTTGTTACATAATGTAAATAGACAATTAACTACGTAAAGTTCATTACTTAAAAGTTCGTTACAACCAAAGAGCTTTATAATATACACAGAGTGGCAACTCCAGGGATTGTCCACCAGCACTATTTAAATCTAGTATAATCTATCTTACATAAACAGAAGAAAAATTAAAGTGTATTATTTATTTGCTGAATAGCTATTTTAAATATACAATGAACGAATATAAATTAATACGGTAGATTTATTTAAGTGGCTTTGTTTTAAAATCAATATTACCAGTGGGGTACGAATTTAAATCAAGAGAAGTTAAAAATTAATATTTATTTGATTCGCAAATGTTGGCGGAGAACATACATAGTTTTATCTTGTATCTTAATCCTAAAAACAGATATTTAAATGTCATCATTTTCAATTCATGATAAAACATTTAATACGTTATTTAAAAATTTTGATAGAAAACTGATTATACACACTCAAAGAACCAAAAAATTTTTTCAAGCTTTCGACACGAAGCTCTTAATCGAAAAGTAACTATTTAATGTGTCTTAAATTCTTCTCGAAAATTAATGATTTGCTTCCAGGAGTAATTTATATTGGGAGCTACAATTTAAGATCGCAAGTGAAATCTTGAGGGACTACTCAGCTCAGTACATCTCTTCCCTAGAAACAATACAGTTAATTTTAAGAGAGTTCATAGCTGAACTGAAAACGAACCCTTGGAGCACATAACTGTAAATGATCGAATTGCTTAATTTATTCCGGAAGCTACGCTTCGTTGAAAAAAGAAATATCCATATTAGAAGGTATAGCAACACGTTCAAAATGCGTGATAAACAGGGTTGTTATATTCTGCTCACGTCGTTAAAGGATTAAGTTCCTAATATTTACTCAAACAATAAATTATAATTTATGTATTTTATAAATAGGACGATAGTTCAAATAATTTATGTGGCTCAGTATTTTGTAAAAACAAAGTTTATTGTACGCAACGTAATGTATGACCCATTTTCCATATTATGGTAGGTTATAAAAACTTAAATTACACTGAATATATTTAATTAAAATTTTATAGACCACAATATTTTCATTTAATTATACGAATTTTATCCTCAGCTCTATCTCTAATTATTGATAATTCTCATTCTAAAAAAATTGACTGTTAGAATGCAACAATTAATTTTACTTTTCCGTAATGTAGCAAGTTAAAATTTCTAAGCATTATTATCCTAAATACTACTATTTCCTGATTTAGTAATAGTTAAAGGTTTGGAAAATTCAGGTAATATTGTGACGGTGTAACAATGATTTTAAAATTAATTATTCAATATAGAACCTAATTACAATGTCTATGTAACATTTCAAAAACGTTTTATAGATATATGGCTAAAAAACGTAACAAATGATACAGAACGTGAAAGATAAACTATCAATGTTTTTTTTGGATTTGTTTCAGGAACTTACTTCGTTACTATTGAAAAAATAAATAACAACGCGCCCCGAAAACGTCTGGTCAATAATTAGGAGGAAACGACAGAACAATGAATTAACCACAGTAATAAAAACAAACGGCGCCATAATAACAGGAGATAGCGCAATATTTTCACTCGATGCACACAGATAACAGCGAAAATTTTATTGAATCTGAAATACCTTTAATAATTCTAAATACAAGAAAGTGATGCCCTAGAAGCTATTACTTAGTAAAAACAAAAAATAGTACTTAAATATGTTCAACTGATACTTCACAATTGTTTATTTCATGTGAACTGCACGAGATTTACAGTCGCTGAGAAAAGCTGCCAGAGAATTTCTTCCGGTCACAATATTTTGATTTCGAATATCACCTTGCATTCTTCACAATGCAGTGTTATTTGTGCAGTGCAGTGTACTCGCGAAATTTAGTGTTATTTGTGAAGTAAAATTTATACTAATCTACAATAATAACTTTCACAGTGTTTCTTCTATAAAACCGTAGAAAATTCTCTTCTATTAACACACAAAGTATTGTTCATATTAGAAAATCTTTTCCCAATAATCACATTTTATTTATTTTCTTCTATATTTATAAATATATTTGTAATTTTATTTTTACATTTGTAACTAACCTCAACTTGAAATGCCTCGTTAATGTAAGTAAAAGTTGTAATGTAATATAATGTTCACTGTAGTTATTGTATATGAACGTTCATAGTTCTAAATTCTTTTCTTGTTAGTCATGCATGGTACCTACTTAATTGGACCAACGTCTGTGTAGTACCTACAAATAAATAAATAAAAACACCGACAGGCGCGCACCCGACCATACTTTCTAAGCTTTCTCCCATTAGATGTTAATATTTTCTTTAAATCGGTAAAAATGATACTGTTTGTGAATGACAAAGTATCAAAGTTCTATAAGTCCATCTTAACCACATGCCACAAATATATTCAGTTGTCAAGTTCTATCCATACGTGATGCAGAATATTAGAAGCAGATGCGATGTGGTGTCAAAATTCTTCGAATTATTGTGGTAGAGGTAGAATATAAACGCTATAATAGATATTATTGCATAAGAAAAAATCACAAGGCTTCAAGTGCGTTTCGTGGTGGTGACTGGAGTAGCACCAGGTTAGCGGCTGCAACACAGTCTATCCAGCGAGGTGATAATGTCTTATTCAGGCAGTCTCGTACACAAATGCGGTAATGTGCAGAGACACCATTTTGTTGAAGGGTGAAATCCCTACTATCACTTTTAAGATGATGGATGAGGAATAATTGCAAACTTTTCATCAACCACGTTTTATTTTCCAAAGTAACTTGCCGCTACCGCGTCCTGAAAAGAACTTTCAGAGTTTATCTTTCACGTACAGTATCATTTGTTACGTTATGTTTAGCCATTTTCCTATACCAAATTTTTTTAATGTTTCATGAAATTCATAATTACCCTGTAATTTTAATAATTACTTGTCCAACTCATTTACATTTGAGTTTAATATAATGTTGTTTAAATTCATCACAATATTTGATTTTGGAAAGAATCCTGTTTCCAGAGCGAAATATATTTTTATGTTTAGGAATTTACGAAACACACTGATAATAGCAGTTACTGCTTTATTTATAATAATTTGAACCCATTTGTTCGTCTATAGGGCAATTGTCTAAAATATGTATGCAATTTTTAGAAGTATACGACCAAGCTGAAATCAGCAGAGCAATTAACTTTTACAGACTAATAATATTTTTTTAACATCTTAAAGGGCGCGTAGACTATCTAAACATCAATTGATGTTTTCCTCAGTTTAACTTAGTAGTCTTGCAGACTTATTTATTGCTGTAACTATTAAAACAAAAAGAGTAATTATAAGATGTTACAGCTAGTTACTACCTGATGCAGGTTTTCTAAGGTTTTCTCTGCTATCTCTTTAGGCGAAACACTGGGTAGGATCTTTAAACTATAGCCCGGGGGCCCTAGTCAACCCTTGGCTACCTGTTTCAGGATCACCCTCATGCAGCCTGTTAACCTCCCAAAAAATAAAACAAATGCCAGTGTTACATGTAATTTAGCAAATCCTAGCCTCTAAACATTATCTTGTATTATGTATTACTTGTATTATTATTGTGTATTAATTGTTAATTATTCCCAACTGTGTACTACGGTTACATTGAATTTAGAATATATTTCGTCTATGTTAATTTACTTTTAAGAACGTCATAATGAAATTTTGATGTTAAAAAGTGACTTCGTATGGAGGATGAAGGACTCTAAGAAATTTACTATTAGTTTGAAATTTCACATAATGCTAGATTTATGGTTATCCGGTTACGTACTACTTAAAAAATTAATAACATGAGACACGCACAAAAGCTTCTGTATAATTGGAAAACTTTTTAATTGAAACGCGGCGCTTTTCTGGTTAATTTTTCAGCATTTATGTGATATAAAACGACTGAGGATTAATTTGATCTCGAAATGTAATTATCTAAAATGAATCAACAATAATAATTTTGAAATTATAAAGTAGGGCTTTAATTAGCCGTACGATGTCAAGTGACTCGTAAAATAAGTATACCTTGTGTAAATTTGGTTAATTGAAAATTAAGCTTACCACATCACTCCAGTTAAAACGAACATCTGGGAATATCTGTGGGACATTTCACTATTATTTTCACTTGTGGGAGCGTTTTCGATGCACTACAAAATCCAGTTGGTAAAATTTGCGTGTAATTGGAAAAGGGTAATCGAATTCGCATTACCAATTCTCTTTTTATTTATATACTCCCCCGAGTATGCAATCTATTGCCTGTTACTTGATCTATTGCAAGCTTTTGAGCTTTGATTTGAGCGTTCCCCAGACAATTACTCTAAATAAATACTGTTTCGAAATTTTGAACCTAAATTGTAACTTCATTTCGAATATTGAAAAACAAAACAGATTAATAAGAGAATTCTACAAGGTGAGGACGGTAACTGTAAAACTGTAGACAGCACCGTGGGGGACGCCCAGACAACTAATTGGAAACTTGGGCCCAAGCCGACAGGAAATGTCCTAAAATTCAACCACAAGTTTCGACGACGTCACATCCGCTCCACACCGCTTGTCTCTGCGAATAGTCTTCTACATGCTTATGAAATAAAAATAAAATTAAAGCGTATCGTATTATTTCCTAATACAAATCTACAAATCATAACCATATTTTCTAGGTATTTTTTCTTCATACATTCCTTATTTTTCTGCCCACCGTACCATGTCACCCGAAAATGAGTTATTTTTTCCATCGTTAAAAAATCATTGGTAGCTTTCATACCAATTTAAAAATTTTAATAATTATGCGAGTATAAATAAGAAAATTCAGCTTATAAATTCGCACTACAAGTGCATACTCAAAAACGTTTCGACTACATCAGGATAAACATAGAATGAAACTGAGAAAGTTATAATCAATTTACGTAAATTTCAAATTGAACAATAGAAAATTTATTGAAATTGGGAAACATTATGTGGAAATTATTTAGAAGAAATAATGAAAATAACGACAGTAAATAAGGAGGTTTATGTAATCTGTTTCAACAAATGTATATAAGGGTTATAGTTACCAAGTCAAAATAATAGTATACAGTTGTAAAGGGTTTGAAGTTTTTTTGCATATAAAAAAAATTTGATTAAGAAATTTTGAAGAAAAAAATGGAAAAATGTCGACCGGACCAGGGACTCGAACCCCGATTCTCCAGTTTTCCGGGCGGTTTAATCCGAGTCGACGTTCAAGGCCGATTCAACATCCCTCCATTCCCGTAAACCTAAGCCAGGCTTACCTACAATTAACTAATCACATTATTCATTATGAATTCCATGTAACTTTGATCAATTTACGCAATGTCCATACTTCACGGATTTTCTAGATTTAGGGTGTGAAGAATGCGATTAGTGAATTGAGCCTGGCTTTGATTTAAGGGAATGGAGGAATGTCGAATCGGTTAGTTGACGTCGACACGGATTAGCTTAGTGGTAAGGAACCCGCCCGGTAAACGGGAGATCCGGCGTTCGAGTCCCTGGTCCGGACGCTATTTTCCCATTCTTGTATTTATTCTAATTTTGGTATACGCTCATACTTCAGCTTCAAGTGAAGTATCTCTACTTCCTTTGACTTATAACATTTTATAATTTTATTTATTCATATATATATATATATATATTGTAGCGCAGTAGAACCCGCGTCCAATTTTTTATTATTATTTACGGAAACTTAAATAGCAAATATTCCGGCATGAGCAAGTCGCTTGCCAGGAAGAAGGGGTTTTTCCGAGCGCCGTCTTGGCGGCTCGCAATAATCACAAAGGGACTGCGGCTGACACCTGGACCATAAAGCTCGGACACCTCGTCGCCGGTTTCGGAATGTCCTAATCTGCCTGGGAATTTGGTGACCGGATAGCGTGTGTTCCCCAAATGAAACAAGGGATATGATTGGAGAATGTCCATCCCTGCCACCTTAGTGATGGTGTTTTAAAGATTTTAAAGAGGTTGGCGGAGACAATTTTAGAGAGATTTTTGGCAGGTGATACAAGGAGGTGGAAAGAGGAGATTGAAGGAGAGTGGTGGAGAAAGAGATTTCTGTTGAGATAAGGTGGTGGCGAAAGGAGATTGGCAGCAGAGAAGTTACGGCGAGAGCAGATTGGTGAGGTGGCAGCGGAGAGGTGGACCGTGCTTTGATCAGTCCAGGAAGCAGGGAAGAAAGGTCTTAACAATAAGGGAAGAAAGAGGAGAAAAACGGCAGCACGACTTTATGCTATTGTCGACCGGCCGCTTCAAATTCCACAACACGGAAATTACAGCGAGACGCCTATGAAAACAACTCAGGTTCGTCAACGAATAGTAGATCGGCTACACGCAAACCATTAATACCCTGAGATCTTTAATACAATCCCATTTTAATTAAGTATTTTTGTACATAGTATATACACGCACTACCTATATTAAAATTATTGTGTTTACAATTAATAAATGTATATATTTAAACCCAATTATTAAATTCATTAGTTAATATTCCCCCCATCATTTACAATATCTGATTCAAAATACCACAATGGTCATGCACTATATAAAAGAAAAAGGAGAGAATTAAATATTGAAAGTAGCTTAGGGTATTATTTACGCAGGACTTTGAGATCTATTTAATATGCTTCCGGAAAATCTTCGTGGTTCTCCTTGTTTCAGGTAAGGGATCCGCCTTTTTCCGGAAAACTGGAGTGACTGGCTCAGACTTGCAGACGAAGAGCTGTGACTATCTGCTTCCGTCTCATTAACGAGCGTAATCTTCTAGCAGGCGCAGGTTTTGAATTTGCAGGCCATTGTGTTTTCAGTATCGGCGACGTTGTTTAGATCTCGGCTATTCTCTGACTATTTCTTGTGAGATTTGGCGTTTGCTTTCGTAAATAGTGAAAGCGCCTTATTTCCTTGTTATTCGTGTTTTATGATGTCTGCTGTTCTCTTCCTAGAGCTTCAGATCTGAATTTACTTACGTATTCATGTTTCTCGTCCCCAGACTCCATCCAATTTCCAACGAGCACTGGCTTTCTCACCTCCTACCCACCTCCATCCAATCTCTCCTTTCACCCCTGTACATTTTAAAATACCATCCCACGTGACGTGTCTTCACCAATCGTATTTAATTTTCAACGATAGCGGAATTCTAAATTTGGAGGACAGGGTTAGTCTAAAGAAAATTTTCATAGGTCATTGTCCCCAAGTGGTTGGCTATCCTTAATCCACCGACATTTCTTGTAGGTACTGAACGGTGCCTCTCTAATCCCGGAAATGACGCATCTGATCCGCCTATATCTGAATATTTTAGTTCAGTTTTCTGAATATTGAGACCTAGGAGACGAATAAATTGAAGAGGGTTCTTCTGTGCTGCACAGTTGAAAGGCTTAGTTGGAATGTTGAATAACGAGCACAAAGCGTATCTAAAATATGTAAACGATATAAATAAGTATAGAAAATGTCTTCCATTTTAAGTGAATTCCTATAATGTATAAGAATTTATATTAATATAAAACCTGGAAGAAATCAACATTTATCAATTTCAGTAAGGATTGTCAGCAAATAGCGATGAAGTGCAGTAAGTAATGTAAAAGAAATAATTTTTCGGTGGACAAATGAATATATGTATTATTGTAATTTAATTAAAATTTTTTATTACGAATACGTAAATAGTTTAATTACAGAATGTGTCTCATTATAATTTAAGTTACTTGTATTCTAGATAGAATAAATTATTATAGGCAAACAGAGGTCGAGAAATCAACGAAAATAACTATTGAAGCTTATTTGCATTTTATTTATTTAACGATACAATTATTAACTTTAGGATTATCTTAAAAATGAGGGTGGATTTTGCAATAATAGCTGGGTTCCAATTACAAAAATGCTTTAATGAGTTGTATGAATAATAAGCGAGATGGAGTTGGGTATCAACCTTGAAACCAATATTACAGTACAAATCATTTGTAAATGCATTTAATGGCAAAAGTAAAATCTCAGGCCATAATGGCACATTGAAGCGGAAGGTGAGAAATATAAAAATACAAAATACTTTAGATTGTTGCCTCAGTCCGTATAATTATTATAATTTATCTGACGTGTAATTTTCAAAGGAATTAATTCGTTGACAAAAATGCTGTACAATTTCCCAGCCTGAGTCTGTCGCAACACCGGGGAGGGGGGGTATTTGATAGTTCATGGGAGGGGGCAATTCTGAAATGAGCTCGCCTTGAATTTAAAAACCAACCGCATACAATTTAAATAAGTAAGAAGTAGTTCACAAAGTTGGATGCAGCATTGAATTTATATTAATTAAATGTTAATTCAATTTGTTTTACTAGCCGTATTTTTATTCAGTTATTTACTTTCGGCCGTAACCGTCGAGGGAGATAGTTCGTGACTCACTATGTAACTGGTTTATGCATTTGAAAATTTACCTGAATAATTCCATGGTTTGTATTTATATTAATTAAATTTATTTTGCTTATTGTCATAAAAATAATTTATAAATTACAATACTCGGAGAGTACGGTTTAATATGCCTACTGAAGGAATACTATTTACTGTATTAGACGATTGATATTTACGAATAGAGTAGGCGTTGAACTGAAGCTGACTAAATTTGAGCAACTGTAAAGTGCCAGGAATTGAAAACATTCCAGCGGAGTTAATAAGATCACCGGGCGAAGAAGTAAATATCACGGCTGTTCAGTATATATTGTGAAATCTACGAGACAGGAACAATCCCAGAAGATTTTAGTAAAAACATAATTATACCGATACCGAAGAAATCTGGAACTGATAGACGCGAACAGCACAGGACAATTAGTTTAGTATCTCATGCATGCAAAACATTTTTTTTTTGGTTAACAGGCTACTTGAGGGTGAATCTGAAACAGGCAACTCCCATTAAATGGCATAGAAAGGGAATTGAAAAGGGGGGATGCGGAAGGTAGAGCAAGGTAGCCAAGGGTTAACAGGGCCCCCCGGGCTATGGTTTAAGGATCCTACCCGGTGTTTCACCTAAAGAGATGCAGGGAAAACCCTATGAAACCTGCATCAGGTAGGTCTGGCAGTGGGTACTATTATCACGCCCTTCCGAATGACGGGAGATGAGTTTGCTGTGGGGGTTGCAGCATTCCCTTCTCCATGTCCCCACCAGTTTCAGGAGGCAGTTGGCATTTTGAAGAGCACGGTTTATACATAACCTTTACAGAAGGCAGGCAGCAGTAATTAGAATAGATGATCAAGAAAAGAAAGCAGGAATCAAGAAAGGAGAGAGACATGGATGCAGTCTGTCGACCATGCTGTTTAACTTATATATAGAACAGGCGATGAAGAATGTTAAAACGAAATATGGAAAAGGAATCTTACTGCAAGGAGAAGAAATAAAAACCTTACGCTATTAGGGGAGTCAGAAGAAGACTTGGAAACCATAATAAATGGCATGAACTGAGTCCTGGAGAAATAATTTAATATGAGGATTAATAGAGGCAAAACCAAGGTAATGGAGTGTAGTATGGGAAACGGTGGAATAACTAAGGGCGTTGGATTGGGAAGGGATTTGACGGAAGTTAAGGAATTCTGCTACTTGTTAAGCGTAATAACTAGGGATGGTAGAAGTATAGTAGACATAAAGAGTAGGATAGCGCAGGCAAGGAAGGCTTTCGCGAAAAAGAGGAATTTACTTACGGGTAATATAAGTGTGAATATTACGAAATCGTTGCTAAAAATGTTCGTATGGAGCGTGGCGTTATATGGGTGCGAAACGTGAACGATAGGAGTTGCGGAAAGCAAACGAATAGAAGCCTTTGAAATGTGGTGCGCTATGCGAATGCTGAAAATAATATGGGTGGATAGAACCACTAACGGGGAAGTTCTAAATAGAAGCGAAAAATATTGAGGACGTTTACTAAGAGAAGGGATAGATTAATAGGCCAGGTTTTAGGACACGAGTTAGCAGGGAAGGGAAGTATTTGGGCTACGAACAGAAGAGGGAGGAAAATGATGGAATGCGCTAAGCAGATTAGGGAGGATGAATTGTTCTAGTTATGAGGAGCCAGATATGTAGCATGGAGGGTTGCAGTCTTAGGACTGGATACCACAACAACGAAAAGCATAAAGGGGACATCAAAAGACCAAGATTTGGTATGGTAAAAAGAGGTTGGGAAACACTGGTTTAACCAGAAACAACATAAAACGTCTAACTTAAGGTCATTGTTTTCCTAGTCCAACAACAAGGATGAGCTATTTGTGATTATTTGTCGACATGTTATGGTTCAATTCGTTGATATTTACCGAGACTTGGAACGACTTTATGGTGCCTTGCTCTGTTTGCGATAACTCTGAGATACAGGTACTTTTTTTATTTCCTCCCCTGTTCGTGTTTGCCGTGAAGTTCTGATTCGCTTTTTTGTCACATATCTGGGTCGCTGCAAGTTGCTCAGAGCGACGCTCTCGCAAGCAGCAATTTGATTTTACAGACGGCCGATATAAAAAAACTGATAGACTCGTCGAAGTGAGTGCAAACCGCGTCGATGTATTTACGACGAAAGTCTCGAGGTCCCAACTGTGAGGCATTTTAATTATATGCTGTTTATGTTACAATTAAGGTGTTCCGATATTATATTAATTCACGCCGTAAAAGAACAAAGATACGTCTTCAGTTAGCTTTTAAACAGTTTTGTATATTTACTAGATACTTAAATGAAATGTTACTTCAATTTAAAAATTATTTCGCGTGAACAGACCATTGTCAGTCATGGTTCCAGTATCTTCTTAGGAATATAGTTGACTGTAACCCTTTGTATACGTTTATTTTACAATACAGATAGGAATTGAAACGCGTGAAGACCAAATTTTGTACACCTGTTCTATGCGGTAACAACCACTGACGCGGTAAGAAACCACTACGACCTCTTGGAGCAAGGAAGGAAGGCGAGTAAATTTTTAACTATCAAAAGATTATTTGCGTCCAATAAATATACCTTGGTCTGAATGAGATTGCTACTGTACTTCCCGATGTTAGGGGAGCACCCATTGTGTTGTTTACATTACAAATAACGTGCATACAAACCGACGATTCTGTCAAATCCGGGGTTACTGAAGTCATTCAATTTTTTATCAAATTGGCGGCGGCTAATTTGCCCTTCACTCTCCGTTGGAGGGGATTGGAAGGGGGTAAAAAGGCACTGCACTAAATCGAAAAGATGAGGAGCATTTTTTTAGACGTTTTCTTTACAACCATGCAAAATAACTGTAGGATAAAACACGACTGAAGGTAGGGGTGAATTTGAAAGGAATTTTTAAAACTTAAACTACCTATATTAGAAGCCAATATTACTTTTTCGCGGTCGACTAGATTGCGTTCTTCTCTGATTTTTCTTGTGTATAGTGAGGAATAGTGAAGTAGAGGAATATCTACTTCTACAGAATCAATGGATATGAAAAAACAGTTTTCCTTAATACTCCAAAATGAGACGAAAGAAATGTTACGAGGTCAATTTACAAAACCGATAATTTTCTTCTGAATTATTTCTTATATATTTAAATGAACCCTTCCGCTATTAATTTTGCATTGACAAGACTAATTTTCGAGAACCCTGATTAAGGATTTTATCCTGGTTCCCGCTATGCGAAGACACTTGAAAGGTAAATTCTGTCTCTTTGATATTGAGAGCTCACTTTACGAGTAGCTTGTGAATAAACTCAATATCCGGCTTCAGAGAAATAGAACCAGAGTTACCTCCATCCATAAACGAAGGCGGCTGGTTTATCAGTTCAGCTGATGTTTGTATATTGCACTCTGGCGTCCATAGAATATGCCTTATAGAGATAAACAAAAATCTGTTCCATAAAAAGGTCACGAAGAACAGGGTTACAACTACACCAAAAATGATGTGGGAATTTTCTCTCCACTCTACATTCTCCAAATAAAGTGGCCTCAGGAGCGCTTACAGCAAGTAAAACTATTTATTCACATTCTTATTTGGTTTTTAAAAGTGAAAAAAATCAGTATATTCAAAATTTAAATTCCAACGACGTTGATCTTAAAAATGATTAACATAATTAAAGAATGATTTATATTTATCGAAAAATTAAAACTGTGAATATAAAAAAACACACGGTTCGAAAAGAAGCAGTAAAATAATAACCAAAAACAGTCATATTAAACTTATTATGCAAAGTTACTTTAAAAACTTGAAAGACACCAATAATGATGACACTGAGGTATAGAAATCAGGATCTGGACAGCAAAACCTACCCTGGAGCAGATGTGTAATCGGACTATAATCTGTTGATTATGAAATGCAAACTGAAAAATGATGAAACCTAAGAAAAAACATAGGAACTACTAAAACTGAAACAACAGGAGGTGTTTCAGAGCTTCGAAGAAGAAATCAAGAGTAGATTAATGGAGAAAGGGAGAAAAACAACATAGAAGAAAAATTGACACTCTTAAAAGAAGGAATGACTAAATCAGTCGATGAAAAAATAGGGAGAATACCTCAGCCCAATAGGAAAGCACGGATAACACAAGAAATAATAAAAATAATTTATGAAAGACGTAAATTTAAAAACGTATGAGATGAAAATGGTTAAGAGCAGTACAGACGCTTGACGAATAAGATAAATACGGAAGTACAAAGCTTGGCTCCAATATAAATGAAAAGCGGTTGAACATGTCATGGTGAAAGGGAAAATAGACGCAGCTTATAGGAAAATCTAGAAAACATTTGGAGCGATGAAAAGTATTGGCAAGGACATTAGCAGAGCAGATAGGAAGGCAATTATAGATAATTAAGAAAAGTAGGAAGTATCGAAGGAATATGTAGAAGAACTGTATCACGCTGGATATCTAATTCAGTCAGTAATAGAAGAAGAAGAGGAGGCGGGTGATGAAGAGTTGGGGGACATAATTTTAAAGTGGAGTGTGACAGGGCGCTGACAGGCCCGAGGAATGGTAAAGCGTCAGGAATTGATATAATTCCAGCGGATGATAAGATCATCGGGCGAAGAAACAACATCATGGCTGTTCAGGATAGTTTGCGAATCTACGAAACAGGAAGAATACCAGAAGATTTTATAACAACATAACTATACCCACACCGAAGAAGACTGGGGCTAATAGATGCGAACAGCACAGGGACAATTAGTTTAATATTACATGCGTGCAAATATTAACGAATATAGTTTACAGAAAAATGGAACGTCAAATATAATGCGAGTTAGGAGACGATCACTTTGGTTTTAGGAAGAATGTAGGGACAAGAAAAGCAATATTGACTCTGAGTCCAGTTTCAGAACATAGGATAAGAAAAAACAGGGCCAACATTCATGGCGTTTGTACATTTAGAAAAAGCCTTTGATAATGTAAACTAGATCACGCTATAAGAATTTTGAAAAGGACAGGAATAAAATGTCGACAAAGAAGAGTTATTCTTCATCTTTACAGATGGCAGTCAGCAGTAATTAGAATTAAAGAACAATAAAGGAAAGTAGAAATCAAGAAAGGTGTAAGACAAGGATACAGTCTGTCGCCCATTGTCTTTAAAAAGGAAAAGAAAAAAACCAAAAGGTTTGCTCATGATGTTGTAGTATTAGGGGACTCATAAGAAGACCTGGAAACCATATTAAATAGGATGAACGTGGTCCTGGAGTACAACATGAGGACTAATATAAGGAAACTCAGGTGATGGAGTGTAGTATGGGAAACTGGAATAACAAAGTGTGGTATATTGAGAAAGTTAAGGGATTCTGCTACTTGGGAAGCGTAAAATCTAGGAATGATAGAAGTATAGTAGACATAAAGAGTAGAATAGCACAGGCAAGGAAGGTTTTTGCAGAGAAGACTAAGAGAAGGGGTAGATTAATAGGCCACGTTATAAAACATGACGTTTTTGTAAAATTAGCATTAGAGGGAAGTGTGTGGTGTAATAACAGGAGGCAAAGGATGGAATACACTGAGTAGATTAGGGAGAACATGTTAATTATGCAGAAATGAAGAGGTTTGCGAGATACGTTGTCATAGAGTGTTACATTAATCAAATCTTAGGACCATTACAAACAACAATGTACAAAACTGTACAATCGCTAATAAACAACTATTTTTGAAATTGTATTTTAATAAACAAAATTGACAAACGCATCCACGCCAAACGGCACAGACTTGTGGATGTAAAATTGTGTTAGCCAAATATATTGATGCAGTTTAGGCGAGGCTTTATATAGTGGTTCTACTTCCAACGCATAGCTACTGTTAAACTTTATTTCACATTTACTAACTACTTACTGAGACCATTTTACTTAAATAAAATGCAAATAGAATTTAAGTATTATTTCGCGCCAAACAGAACAAACAGATGGTTCAAGTATCTTATTTTAAATGTAATGAGCGGTTTCTGCTTATAAATGTGTTTCATATAAAGGTCGCGAGAATCAGGGTTGCAACTAATCCAATAATGATGTAGCAATTTTTCTTCACTTTACGTTCTCAAAGTAAATCTCAATAATACATGCCAATAATAATCAAACATTAATAATTGTAACTACAATTACATTTCAAAACATTTTAACACAATTAATGAAGAATTAGTGCCTAATAATTTGATTGAGTTATATTTCGAGCATTAATTTAAACATGAACAACGAGATCCGTTCCGCATACGGTTCAAAATGCAGCAGTAAAATAATGGAATATGGTCAGAAACGGTCAGTATCAATTTATTAATAATTGAAAGTTACATTAAAAAGTAAGTAAGTTTCAGTTATGGTACTCATTTTACTAGTAACGTTTCGTCATCTTTTGGGACACATTAACTTGTTAAACGTATGTATATTTTTATTACATATGCCTGGAATACGAAAAACATGAAAAATTTACGTTGAATCATTTACTTTAGGCATGCTTAAACATGGTTATATTTCGTACTTTACAGTGCTTTAAATCTAGACAGCTTTGTATCTGAAGCAAAAAAGTTAATAAACCACACAAGCTGTTAGGAATTAAGTCATTAAATTGTAAATATTACATGAAGAATTCATTTAAATTCATTGGGATTTAGAATGTAATATTATTTTAATCTGAAAATATAATTGTGTATTAATTTTATTGACGTGTTTATTTCGTTCTTTGAGGAAAAATCTAAGACTAAATCTAGAGCTATAAATATTTAAAAGTCTTTATAAAATTATAATCGGAATATTTTTATCTGAATTTATATAACAAATGTGTGATTTTTCGGATTCATTTACAATTGTTGGGTAAAAAATAACGAGAAAAAAATTTAAACTACTCCAAACTGAAGGCTTAAGGCTTTTTAAGAAATAATGTAATGCAACATGTCTATAGAGAATAAATTCATTGTATTTGCTAACAGGAATATTTAAATTATGTACGATTTTATAATTTAACGTCTTTATCTTACCAAAAATTAAAATTAGTTTATAAAAATATCAGATCTATATATGGTGACAGAAACCAAAAAAGTTTTGTTCATAGCCAGACTAAGTACCGCTTGCAAATTCCTTAACATTTCATTCAGTTCACAATCTTAAGGTACAAATAGGTTCCGCAATGTTATCACTTTTTTATATTCTTAAATGTGAATTTTTAAGCTAATATCTGTTTTGGTCATAAATATATTTATAATTTATTTATTAAACTGAAGGAATGTCGTGTATTAGTTGGCTAACCGAAACAATACAATACAAGATTAGTCTCTTAAAGATCTATTGACGGAGAAATATGTCGTCATATCTGCTCTTTATTTATTTTTACCCTGTTTAGGCCCAAAACGGTTTTCATTTGGACGATCGTGTATATCTCTCCGTACCAATCTGCCCGTGTAAGCTTTACAATAAACTAGCTTGGTGCCCGGTGTTACCTGGTAATTCATTTATATTCGTCCGCTATACTAGTTAATGCAACAGTTATCTCTGTATTAATACGTGATTAAACCATTAGCGAGAGAGTCACATTTACCTTTTCACTCAGTATCTTAATCAAGTCAACAACCTTAAATAACCACATGCATACAGAAAATTCACAGAAGAAACATAATAAGTCAATTATATGTATATGTAAAACATACTTGAACCATTTCTTCGGTCTGATTGGCGTGAAATAATTTGTTTACATACATATTTATATTATATTTTGTTTTTCATTGAGGGTTGTTAAAAAGCTACATGACGTTTTTTAGGTTAACAGGCTACATTATTTTTGGTTAAAAGGCTTCATGACCCTGAAACAAGCAAATTCGCATAGGAAGGGAATTGTAATTGGGGGGGGGGGAGGATGTGGAAGGTAGAGAAAGGTAGCCAAGGGTTGACAAGGGCCCCCAAGCTGTAGTTTAAGGAACATACCCAGTGTTTTACCTAAAAAAAAGTTGAAGGGAAACCCCTAGGAAACCTGCATCAGGTAGGTCGGGCTCTTGGCTACTATTCTCACGACGGGAGACGAGTCGTAAATAAAATTTTCGTTATATTTAAGCACTATTTCACGCTTAACGGATACTGTAGAGCAGTAGAACCCCTCCATAAAATTATTCACATCTTTTTAGATTTTAAACTATCGAAATTCAGAAAGAATATTCAAACTCGGAGACAGGAAGGAATAGGTGGGAATCATAGGCTCCAGGGTGTCTCCTGGGAAACGTGTCTGCCAGCAGTTACAAGATATTAGGGTTGTTTTTCTGCAGTGATGTTCACCCTGAAAATTTTTCCAAGCACATTATTCCCTTCGTCATAGCGAAAAATTCCCACGCTGGACGGATTGGTGAAAACACGTCACGTGGAGTGGCGCTTTCCGTTGGAGAAAGGAAAAACCAAAAATGCTTGGAGTTGATAAATACGTTGAAAGGGCGATGAAGCAGAGAATCAGCCAGTCTGGTTCGTAAGTGGAAGGGAGCAGGAAACGGAGGAAGTAGGAGAGAAGAACAAATGAACAATTTAAGTCAGTGTATCTGTTTTAGAAGAAAGACAAGAATGTAAAAATGTCAACCGGACCAGGGAATCGAACCCAGGACCTTGTGACGTCCACCCGCATGCTCTACCAACTGAGCTAAGTGTATCTTTGTATTGGAAAAGAGGAGCAGTTATAGTCGTATTTTAAAAGAAGAAGGTGAGTCATTTTCGTAACTTATCAAAGAAAGTACAAGTTCATCAGAAATCTCCATATTAGCAAATTATTGGCTAAGATATAAACATTGTCAAAGAGAAAAATTGGTTTCCCTCAATCGCCGGACAGTACCAGTCCAGAGCCTTTTTCGACGACCAACGACAAATCCACAACCCGACTAAGGAAACCTGAGAGTGAGGGAGGAAAATTCTATTACATTGAAGTTCCGGAATCGCCTAAAAGATGGAAAAGGTTCGTCATGAAAGAGCGTAAATCTCTGCTACACGTTGTTACCCCAGTAATTAACCCTGACAACCCCCCTGATATTTAAATAGTAGTTTTCCTTAATATTAATAACTGTAATTGTAATAGTGCGCAGGACTATATAAGAATGGTTTTGATAAATAAATAAATTTATTATAAACTTTAAAACGCAATAATTTGTTAAATAATTTAAAATAATCCCCCCACCCTGTTTTTCCTTTACAATCATTTACTTGTTCCATTTATTATTTCCCGGTGCAACTCGTGGTATTATATTCTTTTTACCACTTCAATTACTATGCATCATCATTAAAATATACAATTTCTGGTCAAATAATATGTATTGGGTCACGTAGCCAGTCAAGCGATATGATTATACGTATGCAATATAAGTGACATTATATTTAGGTAATAATACTTTTTATTGTTTGGGAACTTCATCGGTGCCGCCGGCGCACGCAGGCAGTGGATAAACGACTGCGTTCGTGCGGCGGCGGCGTCGACGACGTACTCAAAAATAAAAAGTATTATTACTTAAATAAAATGTCAGTTATTTTTAATATATACATATATATATATATATGTGTGTGTGTGTGTAATTATATCACTTGACAGGTTACGTGAGAGCATAGCCTATCCTGTTGCAAGTTTTATGTCTTTAGGATAGGAACCTATTTTGGCCTTAAAGAGGGGAAGGATTAAACACTTCAAAAGACCGAAAAGAAAATTATGGCAATCGGTTTATTAATGCATAAGGGTTATACATTATAAGTTGCACTACAGTCGTTTGAGCCACGATACAAGTGCGCATCACTTTTCAATTCGCTTCCTATGCTATTGAAGGGGAGTTGCCTGTTTCAGGATCTGCCTCATGTAGCCTGTTACAATAAATAATAATCTGCATAACAATACATTGCAAATTAGGGTAACTGAGGAGAATTATATTCATTAAGTTAAGTCATGTATGTCATCATTTAACTCAAGTTGTACTTAAATCCATATTTATATTTTAATGATGATGCATAGTAATTGAAGTGGTAAAAATAATGTAATACCACGAGTTGCACCGGGAAATAATAAAAAGAAACAATTGCAAATTATCTGCAAATAAAGGCCGATTTGATGACTAGCTCGATCCAGGTCGATGTACATTTGTTTCGCATTCATATGGATGAACGTAATGGAGGGAGGAAATGCCAATGCAGATCCGGAATTCTTTATCGAGTTGTGTTGCTTCATTTGTGGAGAACAAAACATCACTAATCTTATATAGACTGTGGCGCCGCAGCTAACATAATTACATTTGCATTTCACATTTGTGGGGAGGGAAAAAAAAGAAACTGGATTTCATAAACATGACGCAAGCGATAAATTTCTGGACGACGGAGATTAATACGCTTCGTTATGAGCTTTTATATTTTGCCCTCTCAGGGTCACGCGACTGAAGCCCTTTGTGAGGATTCATTTCGCTTTTTAAGAGAGTGGGTGGGTGACTTTGTCATGTCTCAACTCAATCAACGCCTTGATTGCGTATTATGATTACGGTGTTTGATGTCTATGCGGTTCGTCAAACTTTTCTCTTTCACTTCGACAGATGGCATCAACCACGAAAAAAAAAGACTGTTTCGGGGAGTCCAACATGTTTTTCGTCTGGGTTATTTCGTCGACTGGAGACTAGAACATTTGACTTGTAAAAGAAACCACAAGTCTGACTTGCTCTGGAAGACGGTCATTTTTGCAATGATGAAAGGGGCTCCACTTCTTCATTGTTGCTCAATCGTTTACCACAGTAAACCTAGGTGGCAGGAAACTGCCTACGGCGACAAAACCGCCTGAGCTAGAGTGCAACAGAATGCAACCCAAGAAAATCTACTTTGTTATATGAATATAGGTAATCATACATTTTGAGACGCGCCACAGACCCCTTTTTAAGGCTTATTCAAACTTAATTGAAATAGAGTCATTTGTGTTCTATACGAAATGGGTGAATTGAACTGGTGCCGCAGAGAGGATTCAACAAGTTTTTTCCACCCACATAAAACAGAGTCATATTTAAGGTTAATTCAACTCATAGGCGTAGCGTGGGCGATCCGTCACAGGCTGCAGTATTTTTTAAAGTAACACTCTGTGCAGAAATCTAAAATAACAATTTATTTGTTATTTTACATCGTTAATTTTATTTTTGAATTTAGTAGAAACTCTTATCTCTGTTTTATCTACAATTATTTGCACTGATTGGGCTATACATTAGTAGCGAAACATGTGTTGTTGTGGTATTAGTCCTAAGACTGGTCGGATGCAACCCTCCATTTTAACCTATCTTCCGCAAGTCTTTACATTCCTTATAACTAGCACAACCCTCATCGTCCATAATCTGCCTAGCGTATTCCATCCATAGCCTCCCTCTTCTGTTCTTACCCCACGCACTTCCATTTAATGCTAATTTTACAAGACACTCGTGTCTTAAAACTTGGCCTATTAATCTATCCCTTCTCTTAGTCAACGTTCTCCATATTGTTCGCTTTTCCCCTATTCTGTTAAAAACTTCCTCTTTTATGATTCTATCCATCCAACTAATTTTCAGCATTCGCCTATAACACCACATTTCAAATGCTTCTATTCTTTTCCTTTCCCCTACTCCTATCGTACACCTTTCGCACCCATATAATGCTACGCTCCATAGGAACATTTTTAGCAACAATTTCCTATTTTTCAGAATTATAGCATCGGTAAGTAAATTTTTCCCTGCCTGTGCTATCCTACTCTTTACATCTACTATACTTCTACCATCCCTAGTTATTAGGCTTCCCAAGTAGCAGAATTCCGTCAAAATATCCCTTCCCAATCTAACACCCTTTGTTATTCCACTGTTTCCCATACTACACTTCATTACCTTAATTTCCCTTCTATTTATCCTCATATTGAATTCTTTTCAAGGACTCCGTTCATGCCACTTATTATGGTTTCCAAGTCTTCTTCTGATCCCCCTAATACTACAATATCGTCGGCTAACCGTAATGTTTTTATTTATTTTCCTTTCAGTATAATTGCTTTTCCATATTCCGTTTTAACTTTCTTTATCCCCTGTTCTATATATAAATTAAACAGTATGGGTGACAGACTGCATCCTTTACTTACTCCTTTCTTGATTACGGTTTTATTTTCTTGATCTTCTATTCTAATTACTGCTGCCTGTCTTCTGTACAGGTTATCTACATAGATAACCTGATCTCAACATGTAGCTTGATTAATTAAATTACAGTTTTTGAATGTCTGTTTACATAAATTTTAATTATTCCATCTACGTAAGGAATTCACCTAATTGTATTTAAGAGTTAAAATAAAGTTTAAACTTAGAGATAACCGTAAATGTAAATTACAGAATTTTTTAAGATTACTATTTTATACTGTAACACGCCTTTTTAATTTTTGTAGAATATTCATTGTTGAAATTCTGCGCCGCTTCAGTCTATCCTTATTAATAAATAATCATAACATTGAATTTATAAAGGTCAATCAACATTAAAAACGTTTAGACCTCAGTAATATCACTATTAGCGGTATAGTACGAATAAATCTGAAACTTATCACCCTTATCTTGTGTGACGCCTCAGCAACCTTGGCGCTGTCAATTCCAGGCAAAGTGTTTGCTTGTTCGCTATCTAAAAGCTCTACTAAACGCAAACGGCAGCATTGAAGATATCTTGGATGAGGCTCGGCCATTAAGTGTTAAACTGCGTATTCTTAGTTTTGCTTCCAGTAACGATAAATTGCTCTATGAAACGTCAGTATATACGGAGAAATAGATATTACATGCTTTTAGCTCATATTTGCTTAACGATTCATATAGGTTATTATAATATTTAAAAAATATAAATTGAAAATATATTATTTCAAAATTATCTTTAAAATAAAATAATGGTTTTGTTTGACTTATATGTAATCCCATGTAATATTAATGTGTCTGTGGATAACACTGGTTTTGTTGACATTTCCCAAGAAAACAAAAGGATCCGTTTTGATTAATTAGTTTAGCATTTTTATATATGGTAGAATGTTTACACCTTAAAAATAATTTCAGCACATCACTGTTTGTTTTTGCCTTTCAATTTAAGTGAATTATCTTTGTCTAAATTGTCTTAAATTTAAAAATAGGAAAATTTACCTTTTCTATTTATTAATAGTTTTAATGATAAAAATAAAATCGCTTTACTTTCTAAATTGCGTCCATGGATAAATCTTTAAAAATCAACTACCCACTTTTTGATGGTATAAATCCCCGTTGCAATATAATCGGGCATTCTAAAATAATACCATTAATCGAGGTGAGCAGGACTAACCGTTGAATCTATATATCTAAAATTCTGCTATAGGCGTCTTAACTTCTGGTTCGAATTTGACAAAATTTTGCCCACGATTTTAAAATTTTTTATTTATATTTAAGTTATATATATGTGAAAAAATGAAAAACTTTTACGTAAAAGATTTCATGGTCTATACTTGCATCAATATCTCACAACTTACATGTGGGCTGCTTATATTCTTGATCTATAATACTATATATATATTTTTTAAAATGGAAACATTTCGTGTCGTAATTAGCCTATCGTTGGCAAAGAGCCAACTTCCTGAGAAATAATAAACTTCTTTGGATCGTCGATACGATGTATACATAAATGTTTTATATTTCGCGTCAGGAAAATTTTAATAATTAGTAATTACTGATATGTAACACCAAATAAAATATTATGCATTTGATAGTGACATTAATCACTGGTAAAAGTATTAAAAAGCTTTAATATTGTATATATGTGAAAAAAGTGAAATTGTCAACAGACCTCCGATTTTTGAAGGTGTTTTTCCGTGGTTTTCTGCCTCTAGCAAAGTTTGTACTCAACTTGAAGAAACTAGTAAGGGCTTATTCTTTGTGTCTCACCTATCAAGGTGGACCACCCACCCCCACCCCAACCTAAAACACACCAAAAAATCTATTTTGGAAACCCTCCAACTTTAATCCCCTGTAGTTCAAAAACTGAAGATCTTAGAAAAATACTCGATTGTAAATTTGATTTTTTATAATTTGGATCATATGACCGTTTCGTCTCAGACCACTAGAAATGGGTCAAAATGACGCTTGTACCATTTTGAGGATTTTTCATTTACACAAACTAGGTTTGCAAATATGTTGGATTTGACAACTTATCTTTAACTAATTTCTTAAAACCTACAAGAAGATGGGCTTTAAAAGTGTTCCCTTTCTTTAGATGTGGTATTTAAAAACTCATTTATTCATCCGTGTTTCTAATTCATTTGATATTATGCATCTGGACCATTTATTTACAAGTTTTATTCAACATTTTATCCGATGATTGTACAGTAGTGATGTAGCAAATTGCAGGAAACAGTTTAATGAACATGGAATATGGGACATGATACAGTCAACTTATTGCCCGAAATTAGGTTTTTGCTATGATTTTATTGGTTAAAGATCAATCATGGAATCATTTAGCGTCTAATAATAATAATAATAATAATCATATTCCGTAGATCCTGTAAAGAAGCTAAGCTTCAAGGATGTGGAATGGGTCAGGGTGTACATTTATTACATTATTTTATTGTATAAAAGAAAAATATACTTATAACAAATGTTTGTATTATAAACTATTGTAAATTCCACTTCTCCGATTCTTCTATAAATTCCTTTATTGAATAGAAGGAGTGGCTAAGCAAAAATGAGCGTAATTCAGTCTTAAATTTACCTTGATTATCGGACAACTCTTTAATTCTGTGCGGCAGTCTGTTGAAGATGGATATCCCTGAATAATGCACACCGTTCTGTGCAATTGACAATGTTCCGCTTCATACATTGAAAATGGAAATATTACATCGGTTATTTCAGCTATAAATATTTTCTACATTGCAAATGTATCAGATTTTACAGCACGGCTCTTAAAAGGTGAATGATTTCTGAAAACAATCTAAGAGCTCAGATATTACTTGGACCAGTTTTTTTTCAATAAGAAAACGCGTTCAGACATTTAGGAGACATCTGGGGAATATTGTCTGTACTCTTTAATTGCTTCCTCCGATTTCTTGCCATGACAAAGTCTCAAAAGACTCTTTGTCAGAAGTCTTCTGACAGCAACAGACTTTAATACTGTTCCCTTGAAGGAAGTCAACCGAAAAAATTTTTCAATCTTTATTCGTCCTTCTCTTCCTTGAAATTAATTTCACATTCCATTGTTTCGTAAATCGTATGCCTCAAACATAATACATATTCTTAATTTAAGAGTAATGAATAGTACGAGTATCATTATTTTTTAATAAATACTAGCTGGAGACCCTGCGTTGTCCGGGTATTTATTATATTATCCCGGTACATTATTTAATTCTTGGTCAACATATGACTAAACCGGCATCTAAAACGTCACAATATGAACCTCAAATGTACTCCTAGTATCTCGACAGTCGAAAAATACTCCCGGTTAAATAACAGGACTAAAATATTTCCAGTACTCTAACAATAAAATTTCTTTCCTACTTAAGAGATGACTTTTACTTAAATCACATATTAAATGCCAAAATATGACACAGCGACCCCCGTTGCACTGGTTTCGACCCCAAAGTTGATAATTTCCTTGTTATTTTCATGACTCATTCCCCTCCCCCATCCCTCAGATGCTGCAAGGGGTTGAAATTATATACAAATATTCCTGGGGAAAACGCTATAAAAGTAATTGACAGCAAGAATTCTTTTTAGACTCAAATATGAGCCTTTGTTCCACATAAAAATTTCCCTCATTCCACCCCTCTGCCCCTAGAAGCGTCGTTCAGAAGTTATACGCCAAACGTTCGTAGGTAAGTGTTACGTTTGACCGTCTGAATTGTCGCCTCTCGTCTGAACCCGACGGTATGGGTTCTTTCGGAGCCGTGGTAGATACCGCTTGAGGAATTCGCATTCTGTTTGCCTCTAAACGCTGCCTACTCTCTTCTTCGGTCTCATTGTCTCGAAGATTATGAAGATAATTAAATTAACATTCTGGAGAAACATAAAGTGGTGTATAAAATTAGCCGATTAGAGTAATACACTATATATAGTTTAAACCAAGATAATTCGAAATCATGGAAGCAAAAACCAAAAGTCATAATTTAAGTTGGCAAAATGTTGAAGTATTTGATGAAGAACATTATTTCTTAAGACTGATTATCGAATTACTACGTATCCATTATAATCCTACTGCATTTAGTGTCAAAAATCATAAGAAAAATTTAACAAAATTTAGGGTACCATGTCATTATAATGATTTTACTTAATTTATCTTAACATTATGTTTTATGTTATGCTGCTAAAATATAACAGTCTACAAAACCGGTTTGTTAATTCACACTTCGTTCATAATCGTCACAGTTTTTTTTCTTGGACCTCTAATGTTTAATCTAGTATATGTAATTATATTCATTCAAAATGTAAGTATGCATTATTTATATTTTAATAGTTTCATTACAAATTGAGAAATTTCTATTTCAACTAAATTTTGACAATGAAAGATTGTAATTTACAGATTTTTTATCTGTAGTTAGTTGTGGACGAAACGTTGTAGAGGTACTTTATAATGAATTAGTCTTTTGACATATTAGTTGAAATGTTTATTTGTTAAAGCCCAATAATGGCCGCCATATCCATTTGACAAACAGAATATTTAATTTGATCATATCAATTGGGGTTGTACGCTCAGCGAAACCACAGAATAATTGCGGATGATTTACTCGTGAGCTTGAGCACCCTCCCTGCCCATTATTTGATGGGGAAATGATTTCAGGACGTAATTACAAGCTGTTAAGGCAGCGAGAGCAGTCTCTTTCTTCTAATCGAAAACCAATTCAATTACATTAATTGTGTAGTTATAGCTTCCCTCCTCCTTGATTTAGTAGGTGTAATTTAGCTCGTGGTGGATGCTAAAGCCGTTACTGCCCGTTAAGAAAGTATTGAAATCAGGAAAATCTTTTCTTCTACTTGGAAATTGTGAAGGGAAACAAGTGGGACGTTGTAAGCCTGAATAACAAGGATTTTACTGTAGTTAGAACTTACGTAGGATGTTCGTTTAACTTATGAAAAATATAAGAAAGCGTTGTTATACTCGGAAACGTATAGAAATTAAGGAAAAATGTCATAAATCATAGCCTATGACTCTGGAACTACTAAATAATCAATTATCTCAACAGACATATACAAGGTATTTCATATTGAATGGGACAAAATGAATACCATAGTACTAATTCTGAAACTAATTAATTTTGTAAGTTCACTTATTAAAGTTTTTCTACGAAATCACCGCTAGAGGAGCTGTTAACCAAAATGGCGACAGCAATATTCGCATTTTTTTGTAGATTACACAAAAACATCATCGCTCAATGACATTTTCGCAAGAAATTTGGTAAAGAATCTTCGCATCGTCACAACATCGAATGGTGAATGAAGCAGTTTCAGGACACGGGCTGCTTGTATAAGGATACACAGCAGAAAATTCCAAGGTTGTTAAAATAATTCATGCAGCCTTTTTACGAAGTCCCAAAAACTCTTCGCGTCGGGAAATATTAGTGATATAGGGGCTCAAACATTGAAAAAAATTGAAAAATCCCATTTTTAAAGGGGTGTTATTTGTAAAGGGAACGCCTGTTACTATCGATAATTTATATAGAGTAACTGCACTATTGTGAGTAAAAGCACGGAAATTATTCAGGTTCGTAAACTGTTTCTTCTTGGGGAAATAAGCTTACGAAAATGGAATTTTCTCCATTTTTAATCGACAATATACAGAATGCATGAAAAAATAATATTAGGTTATTAAATATGGATTTCGTTAGTAGGTCCAAATGTACTGAACACGATACAGTTTATTTGAAAAGGATATGTCAACATGGTCGGGGGTAATTTTGAAATTCGTAAGATATCTGCAAACGCGAAAAACGGCGTGCACGCTACAAAAGCGGCGGCCATTTTTGAACCAGACACAATATAAATGAAAGAAAATTAGTTTCAAACTGCCAAAATATGAGGGAATGCACAAACAAAATATTATATTTTTCTGAGATGGTGCGGCAACCAAATTTGGAGTAATGCATGGCCACCATATCGATTCTCCATCAGTCTTAGTCCCAGTCTTCGTGACCATGACATCCAAGCCCGTGCCAGGATCGAACCCGGGACCTCTGTGTTGTGAGACAGCGACGGTAGCCACTGGGCCACTGAAGGTCGGCATTTGGCAAAGCTAATTATCATAATTTATTTTAAGGCCCGTAAAATCCACGTGGTAAAAAGTCGATTAACAGGTGCATTTTCCGAGTATACTGGCTGAAAGGTTGTTCCTTAGGTGGAGGAGGAGGTTCCCTGTTTTCATTATGTAGCAAGAAAATGCTCTACCACGTTGGTATACCTGAACGACAGTCCACCCTATCTTTGGATTGGTCGGTCTGGGTCAAATGATATGACATTCTTTTTTTTTGGCCATGGAGATCCCCTTGCAGCTTCGTAACATTCTTTTAAAAGTTCACGTTCTCAAATTGAAACATTTTAAGTAATTGTGTTATGAGAAGGGCAATATAATATTTGAACGAATTTATACAATATTAAATATAAAATAATTTCCGACCGTTTTTTCCAGACAGTTTTTACTTTTTCTTCAAACAACGTTTCGGCGCATATTCGCACCTTCTTCAGGTTTGCCTTCTTACAATCAATTTATTATTAAATCTAATTATTATTATTAAAAAACCTCACTTTGGTATAAAGAAAATGGCATTTTTATGTTTTTTAATAATTGGATTTAACAATAATTTGATTGTAAGGAGGTAAACCTGAAGAAGGTGCGAATATGCGCCGAAACGTTATTTGAATAAAAAATAAAAACTGTCTGGAAAAAAAGTCGGAAATTATTTTATTTTTGATTTTTATCAGACGTTGATCGGATTAATATAAAATATAGTTTATTAGTTGTATTTATCTGCCTCCTTGAGTGGGAGTAACCAAATCTTCACTGTAGGTTGTATCTCCCACCCCAGTTCTTTCAGCTTGGTTCAACTTGACGGTGTGATGACGTGCATTGTTTTGAAGCATTATCACGTTTTTTCTTTGAGGTCTTCGTCGTTCGCCTCTCATTACTGGCTTTAATTTGGTCATCAGCATGTTATTGAGATAAAAAAAATTTACGGTGTATCATTTCTGTTTGAACCTCTTCAGGTAAAAATATAAAAGAAATAACACGTCATAATTAACTTTTACAAATCCCGGTACATAAATAAAATGTTGAGAGAACATTTCTAAAAGTGTGTGCTTCAGGCGCATATTGCAGCCGACATTTAAGAAATAAATTGTATTCTGTCTTGTTAAACCTTCATATTTGAGCCTGAAGAAGATCTGAAAAGGAACAATAAGGTGTGCCAATTTTTATACCATTAGGTTTTCATTTTCATTTTATTAATATATATTTGTACAAATGTGGGTGATTTATTATTTTAAAAACAGTTTACACTGCTTAATTACGTCCGTGTATATGAAACGTGTAAAATAAATTTGAAATGCATTTTAATTGTCTGTAAACGCCTTTTTTTCCAAATTTAAAAATAAAAATATTCTGACTTTGTTACAGCGTCTAAAGGCCTTCACTCTCTAAAAATAATAAGTAGCAAATGAATATTGCAAGAAAGAACTATAAAACTAATAAAAATTAGAATATACACGCTGAGGTTGTGCCAGGTTTCTTTTATGAAATTGATTCTAAATATTTTCAGGTAAAGTCTTGTAGTTAGACAACATTCACAACCTTACATAAAATTAATAATTTTATTTATTGTAAATAATTGTTTACTAGTTGTGAATAAATTAGTTGGCAGAGAAATAAGACACGTTTGTAATCCCTATGAATAAATATTATAATAATAAAAATTCTATTTGCATTATGACATGGATGCTGAAAGTTTAATCTTTTTTGATGTAACAACTGGCAAATAATGAAATAAATTTAATGATCAATTTGGTTTCAGATTAATTTTATTATCGTGAGAGAGATAAGATGAAGCTTTGAGTGATATATTCTTGGACATTATATGTATTTATATGAAAACAACTTCTGGCAAGCACTAGAGAACATTAAGAAACCTTTTCAAATTGTGTTCATTGTTCATATCTACACAATGAAACTAATATCATATTTCCAGGACAATAACAGATTAAACATAAACCATTTATTTGAAAACACGTATATTTATTTTCTGGTTTACAATTATATATGCATCAGTGAGAGTCAACAGATTTTGGCAGTAATAAATTTTTCAAACTAACGGACGTCAATAAATTCAAGTGCTACAACAAATAGTCATTTGAGCACAAAACGAGCGTTTTTACACGCATTAATTAATTTCATTTATGAGAGATTATAATTTAGGACTTATAGAGATTAAAATTCAACAATTTAATCTCAATTATTAACCCACTTCATTTATATCGTGTGTTTATTAAAAATATAAAAAAATGTTTAAATATAATCAATGAAAAGCTTTTATTTACAGAAAAGAGCGAAACAGTAGAATTCATATAGTGTACTCCTCGCTTTCCTATCTCAACGTGTCTGGAAGGATGAATACAACTCAGCTTACAGCGACAACATAAAGCATTCTTACTTATAAGATATGCGGACAAACAGAAGCAGAACTAAGAAAGGAGCTTCCAAGAACGTTAACCTGTGTGAATCCGACCACACTGTGGAATAAAATACTAAGTACGAGAACGTAAGACAACTTAACAATATATTCAAGTTAGATACAGATTTGTATCAGTCCATTTAATTGTAATGATCCGAGTTCCCAAGAGGGATTACTCACCATCTGTTACATCGGATGACGTGCAATTAGGCACCACGAAGATCAATACCAGAAGCAGAGCTGAACTTCTCATTGTTGACTCTCAGACGAATGAACTGTAAGCAGAAAATAATAACGTTACGCCTTTACGAAAATATACGAACATACAAACACTACAAAAGAATCACATAATTCCTGATAATATAAATACACCAGCACAATGCCGTCATAAGCTACAACACTAGCAATTATTGATAATTATAAAACCCACTAACCAACCTCCAAACAATTGAATTTATTTTAATGAAAGATTTCAACTTTTATTTTATAAATCTGCAAAATAATATAATTGCATCTTCCTCTCATAAGACTTTTAATATAGTCGCTGTAAAATGTAGTTTCATTTCAACTGAAAAGTTTTAAACAAAAGTTTTTTTGTTTATTTAAATTTTTCATTTACAATCTGCAGTACAATGCAATAAGTAAATTTTATAAACGTATGCTTTAAAACTTGAGTAGGGTAATCGTCTAATGACAGGAGGGTAGATTATTTGGGCTATTAGCCTATTTTGGCGTCCTTCCATTCGCTGAAGGTAATGTGTCGTTAGTCTTTTGATTTCCTCAGTGATCTTGAGATCGTTGTGTAATGTGTAATTGGAAACAAACCATGGTGCGTAGGTGATTGTGCGGAGTATTTCTGACTGTATCCTTTGAATTATTTCTTGATTTGATGGCTCGGTGCATCCCCACAATTATATGCCGTAAGTCCATATGGTGCATTTGTATAGTAAAATTTTACTGTCTAAAGATAATTTTGATTTTCTTCCCATTATCCAAGACATTTCCCTTAATTTTAGATTTATTTGCTGTCGTATTTTTTGGACATGTTTTTTCCAGGTCATTTTTTGGTCTAGATGGTCTAGCTTCGTTCTTTATTGGAATTTGAATGTTATTGGAGTAGACCGGAGGGCACGCTATACGTCTTGTGGTGAATGTGACTTGTGTTGATTTGCTCTCGTTTATCTTTATTTTCCATTTCTTGGTCAAGGTAAGTAATATGTCCAGGTGGTTTTGCAGGTTTTGTGTTCCAACGAAGGGGTCACCATTTACAGATAATAAGGCTGTATCATCCGAAAATGGAATTATTGTCTGTAGTTGGTACATCCGAAGTATAGACCCAACACACTACCCTGAGGCACCCCTGATTGTACGGGTTGGTAATTACAGTAGCTAGAGTTGATTTTTATTTGGAAGAGTCGTTCTGTCAAGTATATTCTCAGCAGATGGTAGTAGGAATTAGGGGTGGTTTTTTTGATATTGTATAGGAGTCTTTTGTGCCAGTTCTTATCAATATTGGGCGACATCTAGGAAGACGGCGTTACATAATTTATTTTCTTCAAGGTTTTTCTTGATGCTATTTATGATTCTATGAGGCTGTTTTATTGTCGAATGTTTTTCACGGAAGCCGAATTGGTGGTCCGGTATAATTGATGATAGTTCCAAGTCTGTTTTGATTCTTTTTATTAGTAGTCTTTCGAAGATTTTGATCAATATAGGAAGGAGTCTGGTCTATATAAGCTTGTTTCGTTTACTGGCTTTCCTGGTTTGGGTATCATGATGCTTTTGGCACGTTTTCAGCTGGTATGACACCCTTTAACATACTATTTTATATAATATTGTTATTAGTACCACTGATTTTCTTGAAAGTTCCTTGAGCATTTTTCCAGTAATTAGATCATGTCCTGGTGCTTTAAGTGGATGTATTTTTTTGATTTCTTCAGTCGTTTCCTGGGGTGAGAAAGTTTAATTGGCAGTGATAGTTGGCAAGGTGAGTTTAGGAAATCCTTGATGTCTTTACTGTTGTTCTTGTTATGGGGTCCAAGAGGTGTAAATACTTGGGCAAGGTGTTCAGCAAACGTTTCCGCCTTTTCTATGTCACCTTTGGTCCAGCTTATGTCCGGTTTTCTGATAGGGGGAACAGTGATCTCGGCCTTTCTAAGTTTTTCGTGCCTTTCCATATTGTATGCTCGTCTTTAGAGAGTGTGTTCAAATAGTATTCAAATGATGCAGCAAATGAGTAAGAAACGTAACTTAAGAGAAACATATGGAGGAAAACATCAAGATTACTGTAAAAAATGGAAATAGTACGAAACAGAAAATTATTTAAACTCTGAAACAATATAAAATATAAAGAGATATGTATATCTCGGCAATGTGGTCAAAAACATCACTGTCTAAACCACGTGAGTACAATAGTATGACGTTTTTACAAGTGGAGGAATGATATATAAAAGATGACAGAAGAGACGGACATGCTGTTCTTGAACGAATAGTACCATATCAAGAAACTGAGGGGGTCAAACGTTTACCCTTCGGTAGGCGCACCATTCAAAGCCGTGAGTGAGCGCCTTGCGGCTTTTATTTACAACGCAATTAGTATTAAATTTTTAACTTTAGGAAAAATAATCATTATACAATCGCTTAATTAATTTTAATGGAGAAAACATAAAACACAACATTGCATGACTATAAAAATAATCTTATATATATTTATTTTCTTGTATTTTTTTAATTATATCTCTCAATAGCACTGATTCCGTGAAAAGAATGTAACAAGACAAAATATTATTAAATGGAGCACTTATAAACTCTCCCACTCCTGTTTTTGATTGTGAATAAATTAGTCAACTTCCATCTGCAGCTCATTTTCACATTACACGCATTTTGTGTCTGTGACACAATGTTTTTTTGCATATTTTTATAACGGTCACTTACTGTATATAACATATTCCAGGTTTTGCTAGTTCCTTGGTCTGCTCTTCTCCATGCCTATACTTAGTCAAGAAGGCTTGAATATCCTTGGAAAGTGTTTGAAGTAACGTTCATTGATGTTGATGCCTGGATGTTCAGGGGGAAGAATGAGTACAATTGGGAGTTTTCTTTTAAGCTGACGGAAGCGTAGAGATGGAGGAGGATTGTCATGAAGTTTTTGTATCGTGGGGTTTGTGTGGTTGAGAGTGTTTTAATAAGGGAGATTATGTATTTGAACAAACTTCTGTAAGCTTGAATTACGAAAATGTAATAATTGGTGTTATCAGGTATCAACAACAAATACATGTTTGGACGTGCACCCAAATATAACGCTATCTGTGATACTAACAGAAAACTAAATCTTGTGGCTAACTGCCGGAAGCGCGCCCACCTAAGGGTTTATGTCCCACAGCTGCAATTATGGTAACAAACTGCGAGACTGGATGACCGTAGGAGCACTTTCCTGAAGTAGACAATTATCCCAAAATGTACCACAATTATGGGAAAGTTTACATAAGAGCACCCCCCTCCCTCTACCCATTTTTACTTTAATTGCGATTCTTATGAAAATTAATCAAATTAATGTTTTAAGTTGTTAAAAGACAGCGTTTTTTAAAAAAGGGATCTAAGGTGTAGTAATTGTTTTGCATTATAAAACAATGGCTTAAACTGTTCCATAGATAGAGAAAAAACATTAATTAATTTGATAGGTAAATTTCGAATCGCAATTTAAAGCACGTAGTCAATAAATAAAACTATTTACTCATTTATTACAAATTAACCGCAATAGATATGTAGTTGAACATAATTAATGAGTCTATTTCTTTGTAAAATTTCTCAAATAAAATTGTTTTAGGTTAGATGAACTTTTGGTATTAGTTCCACTTCATGTCCACTGAAGGTGGAATTTGTTGTGGGGACGAAACACTACCAATTCCTTGCTAGGAACATATTTGGCAAACTACTAGGTTTATATCTAGGCTGTGTATGCAGATAGAAAAAATAGTTTCATTTCCTCTACTCACGTCTCTTCAGACAGAGTTCATCTCTAATGATGCTCTGTTTCGAGCATAATGTCTTCGTATAAAGGATTTTTCAGAATAAAGTCTGTTGACAATAAATTATAGTTAAATAGAATACGAAATGAAGCTATAAAACTGGGTCAGTTGAAATAATAAGGAATTGAGGTACACATTCTAAATAATATTATAAGAAAGTAAACAGTATAAAATAAATCCGCACTAAAAGAGTGTACGTACTTTATAAAAAATACTCTTTATATTATTATAGTTTTAAATTACAAGGTGATGTGAGGACGACACAGTTTGCTTATGAGAACTTGTGAGACGATATTTTAGTCATTTACGAGGTATTTAAGCGATGTAAGTATACTCGTTCCAATAATTAGATTACACTTTCTTTGTTCTTGCTCCAGCAGCCGGTGTATTTCAGACTGTAACGATATGCAGACAGTGACTACCCAAAAGCGTGCCATGCGTACTGTGACTCTGACATTCCAACAAAGCGGAGTTTATTATTCGAGCATTAGCGAAGCGTTAACCTGTCAAAACGTCATCGATGAAGACTTGAACGATTATAAATACCCCTAGATCTGCTCGAGCGTTGTGTTGGCTGAGAAAGCTTCTGGTGCCAAGTATAACAAATTGGTAGCACAACCTTCACACGGGATTTGTGCTTCATTTCAATGAAAGAGTTGGATATCAGAACCAAAAAGTGAAAAGCACTTATGCATGGGGTATTTTAATTAATATTATGAAATGTGAATTTAGGCTGATAAATTATATATTATTCAAACTGATTAGAGTTATTACTTTTCGAGATAGTACAAATATTAGAAAATTGTTATTAAAATTATTTCCATTTAATTGAGAAAACTCACTGTGGTAAAATTAAATTGTAACGTACCTCTACATTCTCCTATTCACGTATAAAAATACAACTGAAATTAATGTTTCACAGCGCAAACAGTCAGTTTAAAATTTTATTTTTGTGCAAATAGAAAAATAATTTCCAAACAATATTTCATCCCGAAAAGAAAAGAAAGAGTAAAAAAATATTATTTACCATTATCCGTTCGTTCGATATACAGCAATTTGCTGCAGTAGGATGTGGAAGTAGGGTGAGGTTTTATTGTTTTACAAATTAAATAGTTTGTCTGACAATTAAATATACAATACATGAGTTAAATCAGCCTCTTTGTCAGTTTTTTAATTTAAGTGTTTAATTTAAACATTACAAGGTTTCATCTCTCATTTGATTAAATAATTTATCATGGAGTGAGTTTCCATGTACAGCTAAAGGTTTACCTGAAGAAGTCTCAAATGAGAGACGAAACGTTGTATTGTTTATTATCTATTATTAAATTGAGAAAAAAAATATTTCCCTGAAGTGCTGTATCACAAATAATTTATATACACTCCCTAAATATTTCATTACTTTATTCCTAAAATTAATATTACTTAAATAAATTTTATTGTTTATGTATGCATACAGATGTTTTAAATTTTTAAGTGTCATTTGATTATTTTCTTAGGTTTAAACCGAAGCTGTTAATAATAGTATTTTATGTTTTACCTATTTATTGTAGCGGATAAGGTACTCCTTTATCAATAATTTGCATTAAGGTTTTGTGGTGGTGGTTGGCAAAACAATAACATTAATGATTAATTATGAAAAAGAAATTGAAATTTTCAAAAAATAAAACAATTTTATTCAATTAAAATTTAACAATTATTGGTAAATATATATAAAATAAAATAAAAAATGAATTAAATCATTGTGAAATTGGACCATCTACTTGCTAAACTCAACGGAGAGCAGTCATTTTATCTAGGGATCTAGTGGGGATCGAATTTTCAACTAACACTCAAAATTGCCAGGGGTGAGAAACGTGCCCTTGTACATCACCGCTCAGTTTGCAGATCATGTTGTTCGGGATGTTGGTCCAGTTCATCTTTGGTGAGCTGCGGTCGCCGGTAATAGCTACTCGTTGTATAGAACGCTCACAAAGAGCCACGTGGATGAAGAGAATCCTCCAGATAATTGCCGAATATTCAATAATGCTGCAGACTCCATATTACACGAAATAGATTTATGTCCAAAAAGCTATGAATGCCAGAAAAAATCTCCAAATATAGCGAAACTCTGATTGTAGCGAAAATCTAAAAGTATATTTAATTAATGTCCGAAAACATCCTCAGCTCCGATTTTATTAATTTTGTTCCGCCTTCGTCTGTCTCGCGGCGGTTGAAAGGTGGGTCATTCCAGTGGAAGAGATTCTTCTTGGTGGCCTTGTCTGCCCTTACGTGGCGTCGCAGGTACGTCGTCCAGGCTGTGAAAGTGTCCCGGGATCGTTGGGCGTGGAAACGGTGGCTATTATTTTCATTTCCTCCTGTGATTTAACATTGACCCTTTTCATGTCCTGTCTCTTCCTGTTTATTGTCACAAGGGATATATTCGCGTAGTCCGCACGTACAGTTGTTATTGATTTACTTCCTTTTTACAAGTATCAAACTCAGGCCTTTGCCACATTTTTAGGCTTCCAGGGGCTGTCCTGTCATTCTCCCTACCAAAATATTTTAGCCAATGGCAGTAATGGTACGGTATTCCCGTGTCTCGTCTGGCTATATGTATCATCTCAATTGGATCTTAAAATTATCCAGTCGCGTTCATTATTTTTCTGCCATTGCTTGGTAAGCAGCCTAATCAGCCTGTTAATATTAGTACGATATATGCATATATATAAATATAATAAAATCTCAATATACATTATAATTGGGATAATTGATTTTCTTATAAATATGGGTGCAAACTTACATCACAGTTTTCTCTCAGGCTGGTGAAGGGGAGTTTGATAACGTGTGAAGAGTACGGCTATGTATAATAACAGAAACTCGTTTAATGTAAATATGTCATACCATTCACTTTTGTTAATCAAATAATGCCTTGTAGACAGACGAACAGAAATTTAGATCCTCTGATACATGAAACGTGTAGGTAATCTATAATTATTCCATGAAAGGGGATATGCAGAGAAAGGCATTATTTGATTATTATGTATTTGAGTAAGCTGTTTTTAATAACATAGTTAAACGTGTTTCTTTCTGGTAATAAAATGATATTGTGCTGCGAGACGCTTCTGTTTAGAGGACTGTGTCTTTTTTAATATAACGTAGTGCACACGTAAGAAGACTCTTTGAGACTGTAGGGTTAGAAAACAAATTCTTTTGTAAAGACGACGATCGTCAAAGAAAGTTAACTTTTGAAATTGCCTGTAGACGAAATGTGAAGTAATATCACTCCACTGTCTGCGCAGGACGAAAGACTTTGACTTACCCAGACACGTGTGGCAGGAAAATCTGAGAAATTCCGCTGCTTCTGGCTTCAGCCACGGAAAACGAGACCTTCATAAGCACCGTTAAAACTTTGATAGGTGGCGCTGCTTCCTGTACTTGCCTGGAGCGTTGTTTATTTAAGTGGAAGTTCAGCCTCTCCCTCAGCAGGTTTACAGCGTCGTCGTAGAGGCCATCTTCGCTCGTAAAGCGTAAATTGAATAAAGAGAAATGGGATTTGTGAAATGGCCTGCTCAACATGGACGTCGGAAGGTGACTTCACCAGCACGAAACATATATTCTGTATCGCGTGAAATACAGTGGATTACGTCAGTCGATAATTGAGAAAATATTTTCAAATTTACCTACACGCCAAGGATCTTAGATGTACAGATTGTAAACACATTTATGAATCAAGGTGATACGTGTGTAAGAGTTTACATAACTCATAAGACAATTCAGTTTGGTCTATTATTACTTAGATTAATACAAAATGACTAAGTAAGAGCCCGTGAGTTCACATTCTTATTCAATACGCAGAGGGAAAAGTAAAAGTGAAGAATTTATCCGGAAAATCATTCAGTTCGGACAGGGAGTGTATGATGATGCCTGGAGATCCACAGGGTTCTATTTCAGGACCACACTTAAGCTTCTGGGTGTCCAGCGCTGCCCGGTAATTCCTTTACAATAGCGCACTACGGTATTAAATTCGACTGTAGTCTCTTTGTCAACACATAAGTAAACCATCAGCAAGAACGTCATGTTAATGACAACTTACTTTTCACGCCTACTTAATGACGTCCTAACCACCGCAATTATTCGTCCCCTTGGGCCAATCCATGACAAGTGTTCCAGGAGAAAGACAAATAGTTGTCGCACATTTGAGAAAAAAATAATATTTTACTTGTGCATTTCCTCATGTTTTGGCAGTTCCAAAATAATTTTGTTTAATTTGTATTGTGTCCGGTTCAAAAATAGCGGCCGCTTTTGTTGTAGCGCGTTTTCTAAATTATCCACGACTGTGCTGACGTATCATTTTCAAATAAACTGCATCGTGTTCAGTGTATTCAAGCCTACAAACTAAACGAATATTTACTAACATAATATTATTTTTTCATGTACTCTCTGTGCCACGAAGTTGTTGATTCCAAATTAAGAAAATTCAGTATACGTAGGTTAATTTCTCCAAGAAGAAACAGTTTACGAACCTCAATAATTTCCGTGCTTTTACACATAATTATTTAGTTACTCTATGTAAGTTATCAATGGTAACTGACTTTCGCTTTACAAATGACACTCCTTTAATATGGGATTTTCCAATTTTTTTTTTCAATGTTTGAGACGCTATATGTCTGTTGGAAATGTAGATAAAAATCTGAAACTTGGTCACATAGTAAGTATCTATAATAGAAAACTACGATTTAAATTTGAACTTTGAGACTGAACTCGAAAGTAGTTTAAAAAATTGTTAAACATAGCAAGAAATGCTCGATTTTCACAAGTACGTATATCAATATAATACTTCAAATATTTAGACATGTTAATCTAAGAAAACTATTTTCGAAACAACACATAATATTATATAACAAATTGTGGTTTTGCACATTTATTACCTAATTAAAACAATAATTCATTACAAATGTTAATTAAATTTAAGTATTATTTCACGCTTGACAATATATTCTCTTAGGTCTGAGCTTGACGTACCTTGCCAAGTTTCATTGTTTATGATTAGATAGCGTAAAATAATATTTTAAACAAGTAATGATACATTTAATCGTTTTTCGTGATTGTCCGATGAGCGATGCGACTGTTAGTTATAGAAAAATCCGCATCGGGCGACAGATTCGCAATTCTGAATCATTTGCATTGCGACTTGTAACAAATTTGCATGATTATTAACTAATAAAAAGTATCAGTACGTAAACAAAATAATTGTTATACTTTACCACTAGTTCTCGATAAACAATAATAAAAGTATCTTGTTCGTTTGAAAGGAGACCATAATGCATCCTGTTGTTTTTCACAAAAAATTCTGCAGTACTTCTAGGAAGGCTTTTCACCAGGTAATAAACTAAATAAGATGACCATTTAAATACTTTAATGAATAAACTCAATTAAACATCATAATTACTCAGAATTCTGACAAAGTAAAACGATTAATTACTACAATACTCATGTGTATGAATGTTAACACTCATTGATATAATTGCGAATTATGGTCAGAGTAAATTCACAGGGAAAATCCAAAAGCCTGTTATTAAGATGATATGCTGATATACAAGGTAAATTGTGGTACTTCATTCACAGATCTACTCACCCTGTCATGTGCACTTAATTATTCATTGTAGCCAACAATTATTAAAAATTAGGACGAACTTAGATATGATATACTAATAATTTATAAACATTTATTTATTAATATTGCTAATAGGGTCCTTTCTATTTACATACAATTATTTATTCAAACGAGTCTTAAATTTACGAACATTATCGAAATTTTTAACTTAAATTGCAATCAGGTTAAATTCTCTTATTCCTTTCCATGATTACTAATTTTTACATGTAATCAACACCTACTTATTCTAAGCTGTACCTTATTTCAAACATTGAATGTATATCTCATAGTTATAACTTAAATACGTCTTACTATATGATGACAAAAACTTACCCCTTATGTAGCCTGTTAACCCCCCCCCCCCCCTCTTCTCCAAAAAAAACCCACAGCAAACTCGTCTCTCGTCATTCGGGATCGCAGCATTCCCTTCTCCGTGTCCCCGCCAGTTTTAGGAGGCAATTGGCCGACTGATCCAATGGGATCTTGCCTTATGCCCAAGGTCTTCACCCCAATACATATAACTCTCAAAATAGGTGTAGGTGTCTCGGAATGTGAGAACTTCGAAAAAAAACAGAGAGTACGAGGCATTCCCGACATAATCAGGTGAGCCTTGCACTCACTCTTATAAAACAAGTGTGTAAACATCCTTTAGAAAAAGTTGTTTCATCAAATGACTAAAATTTGTTAAAAATATTCTACGCGCTGTTATTTTAGCATTACAAATGGGCATGAACGTTACAGGGACTCCATGAAGTCTCCGATAGTAGGACAAATGCCATGTGTGCCGTGTCTGTTGTCATTATAAAACGAACAGGTGTGTGGCAGAAGAAATTGAATTAGGCCGACATAGAATGTCAATGTAGTGTATAAGCTGTATTCTTCTCCCACAATACCTCAATTCGATAAGTGGTTTGAAGAAGTACAATTTATTTTAAAATCATTATTAAGAAAATTCAAGTATTTATTTACTGAATACTGCGTATTCAAATAATTTCAGATAAGCTCTTTCAACTCTTTCTTTGAATGGAAATACCTAAACCAAACAATCCAAAATCCCACCCTGAAAACTACCGTCAAATATGTCTCCTTTCTACAGTATCCAAATTGTTCAAAAAGTACTTCTCCCCCACCTAATCAACTCTCCTTCCTGATTCCGGTCACACAATACGGTTTTGGCCCGAAACACTCCTCCACCCATCAAATATACAGTCTCTCCAAGCTCATAAACAACTATTTTGAACAACGCAAATCACCACATTTATTGACATCTAAAAAGCTTTTGATAAAACATCCATCAATCTTCCCTACTACCCACTACTGAATACTCCTAAACTACAGTTCTAACTGAACCTTCTCTGTTAAAATAAATAACCACGTGTCCCAACCAAACTTCCCAAAGTAAACTCCGTAATCAACAAATCAATAACATCCCTAATTAAAAGGGCCCTCAATCACCCAAACCCCACGATCCAGCAATTCCATGACAATGTTTCTCCATGTCTACGCTTCCATCGGGTCGAAGGAAAATTCCCAATTGACCTCATCCTTCCCCCTGGACATTCAGGCACATCCTAACCCATCTTACCATCACGCCCTCACATCCTCATATATCCTCCAATAATCAGTTCACCGCCTGTCAACCCTCACCCACCCACGTCGTATGTCTCTTAGATACACATACACAAAATCTAACCCATGTGCTAAAGTAGGCTAACAAAAGGATTAACCTACCTTCACGTTTACAGGTGAATTATATAGACTATTTTAATTTTGTAAATTCATTATTTTAATATTGTATGAACTAGAACAATTATTGTACTAAATAATAATCGTAAAAATAAAAGTTTTTATATGAATAAAATAACTCTTACGTTTAGTATCTCGGTGTTTATATATTAAATAACAACCCTTACAAAAGAAAAATTGTTTACGTTCTTTTAATCAAGCGAAATTGATTATATCCTGTATTACTTTTTATAATTCTTTTTCTTTAGTGAGAAGGAAGTGAGAACAAGGAAGGCAAGATAGAAGAAGAAGGAAAAAATGGGGCTTCCTGAATCACTGGCAGTAGTATTGGATCCAAAACGAGGAAGTTCCGGTCGCCTAGTACCTGCATCGAGCGACGAAGGAAGAAAAAACAGGTTTGTCAAGAAATAACGAAAATCTCTGCTGCACGTGGTTACCCCAATAAGTAATTAACCCTTTGATATTTAAAATTCGTTCCCTTTAATTAATGTATTTGTTTTAAGTTCCCAGGCCCCCCGAAAGTAATTGCTTTTTATAAATAAAATTATTATATTATGTTATAAAGCGCAAGTAATTTTATTAAATAACTTAAATAAAACCCCCTAATCATTCACAAATTACCCATACACAATAACCCTGCTGCCATCACTGACGTATCGAAATCCAACCACGAAACGGACTTCGCCTTCCACCCATCGGACTTCATTAATCTAAATCTATCAACAGTATAATCTCAGCTACCACGGCGGAGATCGTCACAATACTCATGGGCCCACATGACAATTTCATCGTAATTAGTCATAATAGCACCGACAAACACCATGTTTCCCCTGCAGACCACATCCTCATATATCCTCCAATAATAAGTTCACTGCCTGCCAACCCTCACCCACCCACGTCGTATGCCTCTCAGATACGCACAAAAAAAACCTAACCCGTCTGCTAAAGTAGGTTAAAAAATGGATAAACCTACCTCCATCTCTACATGTTAATTATATACACTATTTTAATTTTGTATTCATTATTTTAATATTGTATATTCTGGATCAATTATTGTACAAACAGATAATCATTATGATAAAAGTTTTTATATGAATAAAAAAGACACCATACGTAATCAGAAACAGTAACACCAATAGAACCAGTGACAACTTAACTGAACTACTCAAGAACAATTAAAGTACCTATAAAGTGCGATGTGAAATCGAAGAAAATGACTGGGTTGATACCGAAGCAAAGCAGGCGGCGCTACAATAGGCTCTTATCCACCACCGTCCCCGTGTGTAATAGCAAAGACTTAAGAAACGAATGCATACATAAGTTAGAAGATAAATGTCACATCGACCTTAAAAACAAAAACAATGGTGCCTTTCACAAGGAAATCAGCAACTACGCCGACCTGGAACATCCTCCCGACCTCACCAGTGATCCTAAGTTGAATTAGAACCCTACACACCAACCTTAACCCACTCGTACTTATTTTTTCAGATCTCCTCTACCAGCACGAACGCACTACAATACTCTAACGATTCAACGCATCCTGTTCAAGTGCAACAACCACGACAAGATCAGGACTGAAACCGTTGCCCCATACTCAAGATTAGACCTCTGCAACGACACGAAGGCAAAATCCAACTTCGTAATATTCGTAGCTGAATTCCAACCACATAATTATATTTAAAATATCCTGACTTTGTAACATCTAACCTTTGAAATATAACACTTTCCTTGTAGACACGACCTAAAATAACTAAATTTTGAAATACATAGTCTGGCTTTCATGGCTTATTTTTTTTTAAAATAAGAAATCATATTTTTCACTTGAGGAAGGTGAAAACTAAGGACGTAACGTAGGAGTTTTTGTTTATCTGCTTGTATTGAATTTAGTGACAATGTTGATGGTGGATCTTTGATATTAAATTTGATCTCCACTATTTTCCACTATATTTGTCTATTTTAGGGTGATGTCAGATAAAATATATATTGTAGTCTATACTTGGTAATATACCATTCTACGCAATAACCATAAATCGTGAGTAGTTAAAATTATGTAAATTTTTATTATGCCTTACATATTAAATTATACTTAAAATATTAAATGATTTGTGGAGTTTGGATTACCAAATTAAATAATGAATTTTACGATCCGTTATTGAAACTATTGAAAAAGGGGAGATGATAGTTATTGCTAATGATTGATGATAATAACGCGTGAAGAACTTGTGCCGTACACTGAGACTTTGCTGTCTTATAACTATTTTATCTGTTCCACGGGGTTGAGCTGCCCTCCTCCCCCACCTTCCCACACAAACAACTCGTTTTTGTCAACAGAAACATAAACAGTATGTTTCTCCTACAATTTGTGGACGTCGTCAGGGTACTGAAGCAAATAGTGAGCTAAATTTAATTCCATCATTGTCTGACTAAATGTATTTTTTGTCTGAGGAAATTTTCACTTTCGGGTTCATTTCTGCTAGCAAATTTATTTTATAACGAGACTAATAACAGGTGAACAGCACACTTAACTGATCTGTAACGAAAACGCTAAGGAGAGTGTAAATAACTCGGATCCAAAATAGAATTTCCTCTAAAGGAAGGTTTGGACATTCGGCGGAATTACGTCTAAGTAGACGTCCGCAATGAATATGCAGCAGAGATTCAGCTGAGCTGTCAGTAATGCTTATTCAGCGGATGATATTCTCCGACAGTAATTGCGTCGATTGTAAATCAGCCCAGGCCTGCGGTTCGTCACATTTCCATTAGCAAGGGCGTTTTACGGTAACAAAGGAGGCGATGTAATATGTTCACGCGTGTCTCCAGTGCACATGACTGCTCCTTCAAGGCGCTGAATTGAAATTTGTTCTTTTTTTATTGTTTTAAAAAGACTTTTATTTAGACAGACAATGTGTGTTAAACTTGTGAAAAGTACTTCTGTACAGCTCCGAGGATAAGCTTCAGTTAAAGTTGAGAACCTAAAAAGAACAAAAACGCTACGCGACACACAAGAATGGGCCGTATTGTAAACATTTTTTGGTGATAGAGGTGCACGTTTTTTGTTCACAGAACATTGCTCGTAACAATTCGATAAAACGGTTTATGTGAAGTGACAGCAGGTACTAGTTATCTCTTCATATTTAATTAGCCTCGTTGTATATAAATGAGACTACACCATCGACAAACTTAATACCATCCTTCGGCATTTCATAACATAGTAAAAATATTTCACCCGAATTGTTATATTTCTGTTAATGAAATTTTCTTTTAGTAAGAGTAATTAAAATTTGTGCAGTAAATGTAAGAAAAACTTATAGTAAATGGTGGATTTCATTTTATAAAAGATACTTTTTTAAGGAAAACATAAAATGCACATGCTTATAGCTAGATAAAATCCACGAACTGATGAAAAAACTGGCTGAGGCATGGAGGAAGAAATGCTGCATTTCTACAGTAAACCCCACTCCAGTCATCAGGAAGGCGTGGGATAAGTACCAATAACCTGGCCTACTTAATACTGGTTTTCTACGGTTAGATTTGAATCATTTTTATTTTAAACTATAGAAAGTAGACCCGAGCTAAATCTTGAAACCTTGCTTTTTTTCTCCTATCCACTATTTAGAATACCTTCTACTAAAAGAAGTACGTGACAAAAATGTCTCAATCGGCAGGATAAGGCGCTGCCGGAGTTTTCTCGCAGTCGCTTCACCCCAGAGTGACAACACTTTGAATGAACCTGAGTCTAGAATACAATATTTCAATCACAAATAAATACGGAAAAGACATATTTACTGAATAACAAAAAAGCTCCAGGAGTAGACCAAATTACTTCAAAAATGCTGAAAGAGCTCTCAAAACAGGACTTCTATTTAACACAGTAAGAAGACTTCAACACTGGCCACAAAATCTTGAATTGTCTGAAATTATTTTAATAGCTAAACCTCGAAAAAACTTAATGAATGTAGACCATTAAGCCCATTATCAATGGTGCAAAGTTATTACAACGGTTACTGCTCCATCGTATCACATCTCTTCGAGATATAATCTCAGACAATCAATTTGGCTTTAGAAATAAGCACTACTACAAGAATCTCATCGTATAGCTAACGCTATTCAAGATTGTATTGATGACAAAAAGTATTGTTCAGCAGAATTCCTTGACGTGTCAGGCATTTGACAGGGTCTGCTATATAAAATCAAACAGTTACTACCGGAGCCTTTCTATAACCTACTAAAATGATACCAGGAGAATCGCAAATTCAGAACTGGAGTAAACGGCGAAACTTCCATATTTCACCTAATCAAAGCAGGTGTTTCCCAAGGAAGTGTCCTAGGACCCATCTTGTATTTAATATATACTTACGATCTTCCCTCAACCACTAGTAGAATTACAGGGACATTTGCTGACGACACGGCTAATATGGCTACTAATGAAGATCCAGTAAGAACAAGTGCACTTTTACAAGACCATCTTAATTTACTTTTGGAATGGACAGATAAAGGGAAAGCCAAAAATAACGAGACAAAATCCTTTTAAGTTACGTCCACTTTACGGAAACAGCAATGCCCACAAGTAACTATAAACAACAAACATCTCCCTGTATCAACGCAGGTAAAATATCTGGGAATCAATCTAGACTCAAAACTAAACTGTAAAATTCATATACAAAAGGAAAGAAAACAAATGGACTTGCTTCTTCGAGAACTATACTAGCTAATTTGTAGGAGATGTAAACTCTCATTTGAGAACAAAATAACTATATACAAAGCCTTTATTAAGCCTATATAGACATTCGGAATCGAGCTGTGGGGATGTATAGTAAGTCCAAAACTGCCATAATACAGAGGGCACAATCAAAAATCCTCCATCATCAGGCCCTAGGCATACCTTTCATCCAGGATGGTATACTAGGAAGAACCAATAAACACCACAGGAAACTGGAACACCATACCAACCCTCTTATACAACCACTGTTGCAATACAGAAACCACAGAAGATTATAACGATGCTGGCCGATTGACCTCAAATTTAGGGTAGCAGGGGTCTGATCACTGGAGAGGACCCATCAGGACACTTCCAAGACATCAAAAATAGCTTTTAGAACCTATTATTCTGATTGCTATTTCAATAAATAAATTTATATAATATGATTTTTTATAATTTTTATTTATATAATATAAATGCTGTTAAAGGGGAGTTACCAACAGGTGTCTCTTCCCTCAAGAAAAGAAAAGAAACGTGACCATCCTCAAAAAATAAATTTTATTCTACCTGAAAATTCCCCCATTCCAATAGCACACATACGCATAACTAATAAATGCATATATATTTATGTACTTCAAATCAAAGAATAAACTCAGTATTATCAAACCGCATTCTTTGGCCTACAATACGGTTACAATAATGTAATGTAACAGTCAAAACAGTTTGGAAACAATGACATTTAAAAGAATACATCAAATATGGCAAACCTACAGACAGATATCAAAGCGCGAAATTGTCGATACGTCAACTTATGATACTTGCAAGGCTGTGTTTTGTTTTAATTACTGAGATTATTTGATTAATTATTTAATCATTTTTTCTTCAAAATCATTAGCATCCAAGAACAGCTAAATCTAATTTCTTCTCAGGGTAGTTTCGTTAAGAGGTATTTGCCATAAAATGCACAGATTAAAATCTTTCTGTGATTTATATTTACGTTAAAAATCTTATTTGTTACCCAGAGATTAATCGTGACTTCTGTGAGCTCTTCGTCTGATTGTCTGATTACATTCCTATATTATCAACTTTAAACTTCAATAAAACTTCTCCGTCCTACAATTTTAATACGGTCGTATGAATTACTGTAATGGATTTTTAATGAGAGCTGTTCTGGAATTCAGCGAATGAGGGGAGGTAAGTAGACAAACGTTCTCAATTCCGACAACAAACCCTTACTGCAGAGCAGCAGCGTGCATAAGAATGTAACAACGTTGCTCGAATTTTATACGACGGAACAAGGAAGATTTTCAAGGCCAAACCAGTTACCATTTGAAAAGTACTATAGAAAATTTTTCCCCTACCGCGAGTTAATGATAGGCTTGTTACAGTAATCCTCTTCTCGATTTCCTAACTTCAACAATACGGCCCTATAATTCAAGTCAATTTAAGAAAATACGTCCGTGGGGATGTGACAGTTAAGATTTTTTTTGCAGTAATCAACAATACTTCTTCTCAGCCCATATAAATGCAAATGGGTATTTATTAATACCCATGGATGATGAGTAAGTGACTTGGTAATTGTGTTTTGACCATTTTATGTTCCTATGGCGCTATTTTGAATATTATTCTTAATTCATTCCCCCGATGTCTGCGGTTGTTAACGTTGGTGACGTGCAAACCATTTTTGTTCCATACTCGGAATGATGTGCCTTAGTTCGTGTTATCCACGTGGTAGCTGCTGTCCTTTCAAAATACTGAAGTGAATAATCGCGCCAAAATTACGTATGGGTCATACCACGTCAAATGACCTAATTTTAGAATCGACCCCTCCGTTACCATTTTAAATTTTGAATAAATCTGCCATTTTTGAGCTATTTTATTGTGGTAGTTATTAGAGAATCGACTGTAAAATTCATTCTGAAAGTAAAAGTCATGCGTATAAGGCGGAAATAATAAATCCACCAATGTTATCCCTAGCAAGCATTGGCCCCCGAAGTTTTTGGAAACAATTTCCTCTAATTTCTTTTAGGATTTTCAAGGAACCCTGCTGGAATAAATAAAGTAGTTACGAAATTAATAATTTTTTCTTTGCAAATCTACATGAATGCCTAAAAGTCAGAGGATTTTGTAACGGTCAAACACATCTGCCCGGACTTTTGGTGGTGCGGACTCAAAAGAGACAGCATTTGAGCCAGGGGAAATAAAATCCAGACATCACGGCGAGCATGGGGAGTTCCCCAAGCGAACGTTAGATTTGGCGGCATCGGGTGTTTTTTTCCAAAATGTCTTGAGGGAGAGGGGTAAACTGTGACTCCCAGAGAAAAGTAACCATAAATGTTATTGGTCAATATCCATCCCTGCCACCTGGGTGATGATAACCAAAGAAATGGGGAGTAGGTTTCAAAAAGTCTTGCAGAAGTATTTTTGGAACAGATTTTGAGGGAGCTTGCTGGACAGCTGATTGGAGTTTATGCAAGGGAGATCGTGGAGACGAGCACATGATCGGTATCATAGGACAGAAAGCCCAAAGAGAGGAGGATAAACAGAAATTCTTCCTGCACCAGGAAGAATAGCGGCGGCGGCTGTGCTTTGGTTCGAGCCTCAACCCAAATAGGAGGAAGACGCTGGAAGGTCCATTATGACGACACTTTAATTACTACTAAAATCGCGAGCCGGTCGGGTGGAGAAGTGTCTCGGAGCAATCCTTGGCTAACTCCACTCGGCCGGTTTTCAACAGTCGCTTGAGCACCTTCGGTGGGGAGCCCCTCGGGGCTCTGTACACCACTTTAAGCGCATTCGCCCCGTAAAACCACTTGTGGCATACACGGGGTCAGGTGCTGGGCCCTTCCCAGTCTTCCTGTAAATCATAACTACCTGTAACTTTTGCTGATTTCCTATAGTGTCAGGTCAGAGTAGATTTTGTGTCGTAATATTCTGATCTATGAGAAGGTCCATAATATACGACCCTGAGTTTAGAGATAAGGAATTGTTAGGTTTGAGGAATTTATCTGTATCATAATATTTTATATACGTAGTGTTAATTAAGAAAGAATTGCCAGCCTAAAGTTCGAAAATAGCAACATTGTAATATTGATGTAAATTTCTTTTGGATAAAGTAAATTGTTTTCCTTTTTTATTATAAAAGAACTTATTATTAATATATAAATATCGCACTTAATATATTTAATATTCCCTCCATTCATTTCAATTTACAGCTTTGCAGACAATATGCTTGGGTGAAATTTATTAAATTCGCTAGAAGTGAACCTTTTCAGAGGTTTGAATCGTTCAGAGGCACACCAGACATCGCTTTCTATAAAATATATGTATTAAATAAGTTATGTGTAGCTTTGGTGCCTCTATGCATAAGGTATAAAATTTCAGGTCAAATTCGTTATAGTACGCTGTCGACAAATATCGTCCCATCGTGTTTTTTTATTGTGCAAAAATTCTCGAAAAATGTGTTCTTCAATGTTATTTCACTTAAATTTAAACTGAAAGTAAACTTATTTTCAAGCAATCGCCTTTGACCCTGACGTCACGAAAAGCCAAAATATTTGTTCCTAGAGACGCGCTTTTATTTTCAGTGTTATAGCATTCAATGGCCTGCTATGAGTTTCGTAACACGTTTAATAATAATTAAATACAATGCACACAGAATTTCTTCTGTCGGTCCATGGTGCCTGTACCACTGGCAAACAAAGATTGACAACCCCATGGCCAAGATCCAGGTTAGCCATGCTTATTCCAAAATCTGAGAAGCATATATGATCATCCCTTTTTTAATATAAATTTATTATAATTGAGTATTTCGGCCAAGGATTCCGAGCTGGTTAGTTGTGCCTTCATGGATCCCAAACCGTACTGAAGCAAGTTCAGAAAAATAGCAGCAATATTTTACCACAGCTTGTTTCTAATTTTCCAACTCTATTTCCCACTACTTATCTGTTTAATCAGTATATCAGTGCGATTATCTTGATACAGTCTCCCTCTTGGTTTATGCTGGCCACTTGGGAACAAAGAAATCGTCCATGTTCAGTTGTAACTCATACTTCAATGTATCCCGTAATATTATATAAATATTACAACTGTAGACTCCCTAGAGTAATATTCCTCTCAGTCGTCGTGACGCATGAAGTCAAGCAAATGTAATCTCGAAAAAGGTTTCTCCGTTCCCCTCAATATCACATACTGACATTTGAAGTTGCTTTAATATTTCTGAAAGTCTACTTATTCTCAGTAGGGGGAAATTGACGTTTGAACGATTTTAGGCGAAATTGTAGTGTGTAAAGTATGTGGAGTACAATGACATTAGATTATTGATTCAAAATATTTATTAAACTGCTGAGGCACGAAAGTTAATAATTGTTGTGTAATAATATGAGATTAGATAGATTTCATTTTGCAAGTGCTTTAAACCCATTAAATGGGAAAAATGTTACTTTCAATACCTGATCCTAAAAAAACTGTTTTAGTTTTTTCATTAAATTGTGTCGTTTTTTGCTAGTTGGGAATAATCTTTTTCAATGTTGATGACACACACATTGGGAAACTTAGTATGCTTAGAGACATGTATTAGTTGTTTGTGTGTTTCATACGTGTTCAGTTTTCACTAATTACTGTTACAATTGTGAAATTTCGAAAATTTTCAATTGTAATGATATTTTGAAACATGAATTATGAAAATTTCGAATATTTCTATTAGTTTTACGATGCAAATGTTTCCGATGTTCTTACACGTACTTTGCTCTCTCTTGGTTTATAAAACCGCCTCTGGCAACCAATCACTGCGCGGTTGCCAGTTAAGCTGGATTATTAGATTACCTGACACATTTCTCCAGGGTACGAATCCATCTGCAAAAACCGATCGAGTTCTGCGCCACTTTTATGTACATAGCCCCGATTCCGAACATTTTTATGATTTAATTTGCAAATCATAACATGTTTTCGTGATATAATCGATAATTAAACACATGAAGTGAATCTTAGTAACAATCTTGAGCCGACACTTTGTTTCTTACAATATAAAAGTATCCAGTATTAAATAATAAGTAAATACTTTACAATACGTGACTGACACTGAAAAATCATAATATATAGAACCAAGAAACCAGTAAAGAATTAATGACAAAGAATATCCATTTTATAAATGATTTAATCAGCCCCTTTGTCAGTATTTTCATAATTTAAATATTACGACTTTTCGTCTCTCATTTGAGACTTCTTCAGGTAAACATTTAGCTGTACATAATACTTCTCTCCATTACTCCTTCGGCCGAAAATGATTGCCTGATTTTATAGAAGACTGTGTATATATTATCCAATAATGAAAAACAACCGCTTAAAAACAGTCTTACAATTTTATTATTTAAACATGTTGATGGCTTTCGACGCTTGTCACATTCATTCTGTTGGGTTCAAATGGAACAACTTGTATAGTAATTACATTAAATATTCTTGTCATTAACTTAGTTTAAAAATTATGTTACACACCTTTTTTTTAAAAAAAAATAGTGGAGTGGCAAGTGGGCAGTAGTCAAATGGTAAACACACTGAATTAAAACTTATCTTGTCTTACCTAAATTGGTAATCGTTGTTTGCTGTGTAAATTCTCCCACCACCTGACCGTTAGTCTTTTCTTAAACACGGTGTACCAGTCGACACTTACAATGATCGATAATATATTATCGTCATAATATTGTGATAAAAACGCGGATTTTATGGTATTGTGGTGTTATGAGGCGCAGTTCGGCCAACAACAATGTCTAGTCGGCTGAAAGATGGTGATTACCCGCGGGAGACTCCCGCCGAGCGTGTGTAAAAAACGATGGTGAACGCCCGCGGGAGACTCCCGCCGAACGTGTGTAAAAAATGAGGGCGGGGAACCCCGAAATTTTGTGAAATGAACTGGCGGGGAACCCCGGAATTTTGTAAGGGACCTGAGGCGGGGAGCCCCGGAGTTTTATGAAATAGACCAATGGCGGGGAATTCCCGTCAAACACTATTGGGGTAAGACGCGTCGCTACTTTCTGCGGGGGAGGGGGAGGAAGTGGGAGGAGTGTTTAAATATGCAAAATGACCAATATTTACAACGAATAAATAATTTTCGTGGTCAATTTGTTTGACAGTGTCTCTCCCCATTCCTGTTTGCGTGTAATGCATATTCCTTTGGGGGGGCAGGGGGGGCAGGGGGGGCGTTGAGTTTGTAGAGGGGGGATTACGGGGATATTGAAATTGAAAAGTTCAATTATGCCATTCAGTATATAGCTTAATCTGTACTAAAGCTCTGTGTGGGGAAGAGTTAAAAATCAATCGCACAAAATATTTTCGTCACTATGAACTTACTTGAAAGTTAAATGTACCGGTTCTTAGATTTCGTTTAAGCTACTACGCTGGTTGTTATTAAATTAACATTACGTCACCTTGGATAGGGTAGGAGGTGTGAAAATGTCACGTTCTGGATGTGGGTAGACTAAGAGATTACTGCGGAGCCAGCTATTGTACCGGCCTAATATAATTAAATCAAAATATTTCAGATTATTATAAATACTGAGAACTAAAAAGCTCATTCACCGGTCAATTTAAGAATGACGTTATATACATTTAGACCTCTGTTGATAACATTACTTTGCCCGATACTTCGTCACATCTGGGCAATCACAATGCATCCTTTGAAGAAATACAGTATTGTGACCCCCATAGCTACGGAAGATGGTAAAATATTGACTTCAGCTGAATGGCAAAACACATAAAAGGGATTGTGTCACTGCATCAAGTCACGGAAACTCCAAAGATATAAACACGAAAGCTACTATTTTAGTGGGCCGTACTATTGAAAATATTACATCTGATAGCTCACGTATTATGTTTCTCACTGTAAGGTTTTAAAGTAAACTATAAATTAATTAATGCAAAAGCGTATAAAACGTGATTATTTAGACAAATAACAGAGCATGTTTAAGGTTGTTGTCAGAAATGACTTATAAAGGTCTATTTAATTTATTCTAAGAAGAAGGAATTCTATTTTAATTAAGAATTGTATTTGTAAAGAGAAGGTGGAGGTAGCTTAATGCAAACATTTCTTTTAATTAATTTTCTGGTAAAAAAACTCTTCTCAAATTGAGAATCTAAAATTTATTTTCTCTATTCAATTAACCAAATTAATTTAAGGTTGCATAAAAATGATTTTTCCTCCGTATAGACTCAAAGCCATTGTCACCTGATGTCAGATTAAATTGATTTTTGCCTTTATATATTTGAAATATAAATTTTAATCGAGACTGTTGTCCCAAAGCAGCCTCAGATTTTTTATTTATTTTTAAGGGTTTACTTAATATCTCGGTAGCCGAAATAGCTATCGTCTGTAGCCCATAATCTTCTTCCGTAATATACATTTATTGACTTTTATCAATCAATTTTCCTATTAATCATAATTTTTTTTATTCACTCATACTTCTTTGCAATACTTATTTGTGCCGTGAATGGTTTGGCATGATGTTATAAACGCTTCCTGAGCTTGGGTATGAATATTATTTGTTTGTCTAATAACAATAAATATGGAATTCTAATAGGAAATCCAACAGTATATTTCTTTCCTAAATGCCGTTAGGGACTTATTAAAATGCTAAATTTAAAGTCAAATCTTAGATTAATTATGAACGAAAAATACTATCTCAGTGCTGTTAAATAAAAAAGTGTATGATTCATAAATGAAAGTTAAAAATTTTCAAATGACGATTCAAATGTGTCGTAAAATATATTTATTATTATTAATGAGGATCGTTACAGTAAATTACTATCGTCTTCTGTCGTTATTAAGTTTTTATGGTGAAAACTATATACACTTTCAAATTTCAATTTTAAGTAGATCATTTGATTGTAATAATCGATTGTATTTAAAACACTGAATACTATTCAGAATTTAAAAAAATATAGGAACATGTAGACCAGGTTATACATACAAACATTTAATAATAACTTGTTCCTGCGTAACAGAGATATATAAATAAATTTATCCATCGGAATTCCTGAAGGAAGATTCATCTCCTTCCGATAATTTTGAATGATTGTAAATTATATAAAAAAAGTCGAAACCATTCGGGAACATACTTGTATTCCAGGTTTAGTCATGTCTGAATAACACTCGTTTTAATTAATATGGCGTTCTGTCGAAATCTCATTAGACAACCCAAATTAAGTAACCACTTTAAGGTGACAAAAGTTTTGTGAGTGGTTTAAATCTGGGGTTGAATTGTTTAAACAGGCAATGTTTATAGTGTTTTTATCCCGAGACCTATTTTCGCTCCATATATATTTGGGCATTTCAGACAAGGAAAACTAGTACTAGACACTTAATTTTCTTGTCATTGTGCTTCCGTACCGGTTCATTTAAGGAGTAAAACACTATGTATACAGTTTGGTGACAAGGAATGGACAATCATAATGGGATAACCTGAACCAACAACTTATGGCAATATTAGCATAATATCCTGACAAATTCGGTTGATTATTTTAATTTCCAAAATATTATCACCGAATAACGGCAAGTTGGATCACACCGAAGACCCAGGAAATACCGAACGGATAACGTCGTGAGAGAAAACACTTTGTGGCTGAAATGATGTTTACAAACAACCTTTCCCCCCGCTCGAGGGCAGAATCGATTTGTGAGTCGATAGGAAAAGCTCAGAAGGAAGATATATAATGCAAAACTGTTGAAGATGTTTTATTATAATGAAAAGCGGAAGTTGACGTGGCTTGGAAATAAATATAAATTTGATATAGTTTCTCAGAATATATTAAAAATTGAAATGTCAATTAACAGATTCGTGGGAAACGTATATTAACATCATCTTTGGAGACGGCGATGTATGTTACACTTTCAAAGCAGGCATGTTTAATTTATTTCTAAGTGTAAGAGCCTGTTTCAAATGTATCAGTATTACCCAGTATTTATGATTATAGATTGTTGACAATGGTGTTGAGACATTTGCCATATACTGTATTAGATAGGAAATACGTTGCGTTTATAAGTGAGGGAAAGAAGGTAATGGCACAAGGCTTCCAGCAGTTTGCATACCAAAAGTTCTTTATTTGTCCTTTAAAAATATATTGGTTCAGAATCAGAAGCGACCTGCCTGTATCAGAGCGTTACCTATGGCATCAGAGTGAACTGAGCGAACTGTTGGAAAGTTGAGTCTCTGATAGAAGAAATGTAACAGGTTTATTTCTGTCCGGCGCGGTAGGACTTAATGAACCAGATCTGAAGAATGCACAGTATATATATATATATATATATATATAATTTTCCAATTTATAATATATATATATATATATATATATATTTCTAATTTAAATAGTACCCTCTATTCAATTCCCTTCCTATGGTATTAAAGGGGAGTTACCTGTTTCAGGATCACCCTCATGTAACCTGTTAACCCCCCCAAAAAACTTTACTTTCATTTTACGTATGCTATTATCAGATATACAGTGAGTGAATTCCTATTACAGACTTCTAGGTGTTGAAGAGGTACTCCTTAGAAGATGAAGTTTTTATATTGAACTCACATCCATAAATGTACCATTTGGAGGCAAAATAAGTTTTAAGATCGAATCGATTTCAAATCTCCTCCTCCATTGGCAGGGCGCTTGACTTAAGTTATCATTCAGCCACTGAGAAAAACAGGTTGAGACATTAGAGGATACTAGAATACTCGTTTGATGATAAGATGTTGATATGGCGAAGCTGGAATTTATGGTCGATCTGCACAACGTCTGTATCGCGAACATTTTTTTTTTCGCTTCACTCCATCACCTATCAGTTTTGTCATAATACAACACAGACCGTGAAAAATAAGTATTTCTAATATTTGAAAATAATTTCAGTACTGATGAAAATAATCAGTGCACGTTCGCTTTGTGTAAGAGCTTGTAATGATTAAACACAAATACAAACGGAATTTGGCGGCACACAATCAAAGGCAGGCGGTTTGAGGGAAATAGTATAAGGTTACTGACAGGGTAATAAAACCAAGGCAAATCGGCGCGGCATGGGTTTTTCTACCGTCCCTGTGACTCGGCGATGTTGGGCCGTGAGCTGACGTGGACTGGGGGTGAATGACCTCTCCCAGAGACGACATATTATTACTTTTGATTGGAGAGGGACGGTTCGCCGCCACCGAAAGAAATCAAACTTTGGAGTTGGGATAAGGAGTTAGAAACCGAGGAAAAATTGATTTCGGTTGCACTAAGGATTTATGACACTCAGGATTAAGCAAGAAAAATTACGAGTGAACATTAAAGGTTAAGGCTGAAGGAGTGAACGCTAAGCATGTAATTTTTAATATATTGTAAAAATAATTTCAATGTTTTATATTTAATTTTATGTTCTGCCCACAATTTTCTAATAATTGGCAATTGAAAATGATTATAAAATCGAAAGTTTATTCGTAAAAAGTAGTAAAAATCTATTAAAACACTTTTACATAGTGATTAACATGAGTTTTATTAAATAAATTAATAATTTTCAGGCAACGATGTTATTGATGTAGACAGAATTCTATTTCTATTAATGGTCGAATTGCTGCTTAAATTATATTTATGCTTGTTAGGAATTAATTCATGACACGAAAAGTTATAATAATTCTGTAGTATTTTCCCTTAAATTTAATTCTAATTTTTGCATTTATTGTTAGGCCACAATTGGGCGTAAGCCCGGCCACAGATACATTATGTTATTGTTGTCTCATTATGTTGTAAACTGATCTGATGCAACTCTCCCAGCTAACCTATCTTGCGCAAGTCTTTTCATTTCCGCATAACTAGCACATCCCAAATCTTCCCTATTCTGCTTAGTGTATTCCATTATTTGCCTACCTCTTCTGTTATCATCTCACACACTTCCCTCTAAAGCTAATTTTACAAGACCCTCATGTCTTAAAACGTGGCATATTAATCTATCACTTCTCGTGGTTAATGTTCTCCATATTGTTCGCTCTTCCCCTATTCAGATTAGAACTCCCTCGTTAGTTACTCTATCCACCCATCTGATTTTCAGCATTCTCCTACAGCACCACATTTCAAAGGCTTCTATTCGTTTCGTTTCCGCAACTCCTATCGTCCATGTTTCGCACCCATATAACGCCACTCTTCATACGATCAATTGTAGTCAACGATTTCCTAATATTTACAAAATACATAATAAAATTACTTATACATAACAATCCCAATCTAAAAATAATCAGTGTCCTTTAAAATGTCTATAACCCTGAAAGAAAGAAAAGAGAAACACCTCACGAATTATATTAACTTTAAAGTTCACTTCAGTTTGGCTTTAACATTTAAATTCGACTATACATTTTTATTATTGAGAATAACCACTTATAAGTTTTATGAGATTTGTCCTAAATTTATTTTCCTGAAGAGGAATTCCCCCATAACTTCTATGAATAAATTATTCCAGTCGTTGATGATCCTATTAGGAACAAAAATAAAGTTGATATTTATTTAGTTCTTTTCTTTGTAAATAAAATCTATCATTCTACTTATGTATAACTAGCATTTATAACGAATGAGATGTGAATTATTTGCTGAAAATTGGTAATTCAGGACTTTTAATTACATAGCCGTTTAGGGTAGTTAACTTTTGCAATATATTTTAATTACACTATAGAATCCCTGAATTTAATCCAGAAATATTTGTATTAAGCACAATATTGGCAACGAAACAGTGTGACGTATGTACCTTGGGCAATCATCGTCGGATCTTTCCCGTCCACAAAATCAATGTGGGCTAATTATCGGGCATTAAGGGCAGCTTTACAGTCTAAATTGACACATGCGATATGTTTCGAGCCCATGGACCGTAAAAAGGAATGTCAGGTCCCATTTAATTTGTCAACTGCACTCTCGACTCAATATCATTACGAAGCTGGTCTCGCTGAATACGCTAATGGAACTCTTTAAAATATTGTTGTTCGCTACAAAGTGAATAGTAATGTACCTGTGATTAATTAGTCATGAGGGTTTCCATTATTTTTAATTTAAGATTTTCATTTAATTAGTTTTTATTCGAAAATAGAAAAAATCTTATCCTTGATTTCACCGTTATAAAATATTTCAAACAATTATTCTTGAAATAGAAGGCACAATTATTGAACTGTCTTTGCATGCTTTTGTCTCAACCTTTTATCGAGGTTTCTCAAAGTTGATTTTCAAATGAAACTTTCTGAAATCTATAATGACATACCAAGAGTAAAAGGGACTAAAGACATCTGCAATCTATAGTCATAGTAAAAATTTTGTTATTCAATACCATCAGAAAGTGCATCAGTTTTATTGCTCCTTCCAATATCGTTTACCATTTAAAATTTCAAAAAGGTTTCCGTTTTAACATTAGTTAAGGGTGCATGCTGTCCTTTTCTTGATCTCGATTCAAGCCGACCTATGATCTATTTTTTAGAATAATTTTATTCGTTATTCACTAACACATTAACCCTTGGTTTCATAGTAGTTTCACAATGAGACCACCTTATTTTTCTTATTCTCTCTGCATTCCTTGCGGTTTGTAAACAAAGCCACATGTTTATAGTAATTTATAAGGGACACGGGAATATTTTTAATGTGAGCTATCAACGTTGTTATTTATAGAGGGTTCTTGCTTGTTACTAGTGTAATCTCTGTCATGTCCCCAATCTTTTTATTGCAATTAGTGGTTTCATTTTATACAACACAGGCTTTTTCAATATCTGTAATGCGTTAATATTTTTATGCACAATCAACCCGTTTTATCAAACCTTTGAAAATAGTTAAACCACTATGACTATGCTTTCCAATAAAACAGGTGGAACAGGACTACGATTAAAATAATTACCTGATTCGCAATTACTGGAGTAGTAGGCGCTTTCAAGCTACAATTCCGTGCTAAATATATTAATAAATTTAAAAAACTTGTTTCACCCGAAAAACGCGATACTTCAAAAAAACTTTCTGCTTGTAGTGTAACATAGAACAAAATGACTGTGTAAAATATGCAATTTTGGGTTGATCCTATTAAAGACAAAAATTATTTTATAAGTTATTATGAAAAATACAAGAAAGTTATTTAAAGTCCAAATATTATTCAATTTACATTATTTTTAGTGGTATTTAGTCCTTAGACTGGTCTGATGCAACCCTCCATGCTAACCTATCCGGCGATCCCTTTTCATTTCTACATAACTAGCACATCCTCCCTAATCTGCTTAGAGTATTCCTTCTTTGGCCTCCCTCTTCTTTTCTCACTCCACACACTTCCCTCTAATGCTAATTTTACAAGACCCTTGTGTCTTAAAACATGGTCTATTAATCTGTCCCTTCTCTTGGTCAATGTCCTCTATATTGTTCGTTTTTCCCTTATTCTGCTTAGAACCCATTTGATTTTCAGATTTTATATTTTATTCATAATAGACGATGTTTCATGAAATAAAATGATTTTTATTTCTATTTCCCAAAATAATTTTGTGTAATGAAATCTCTGGGTTCATAGTGGTTAAAGTATGGAACCCCACCATTTTTGGTGCAATAGGTACTCCAGTTTTCTTTTAGATGGTCTCTGTTGATTTTATTACTAAAAAATTTAAATTTGAACAATTTCGTTATTTTTGATCCAAAATTTAAGAGTAAAAATTAAATTTTTATAATCAGTTTCAAAAATATACTTCCGTTTAAAAGTATTTGTCATCGTCTCTTTCGACGCAACAAAAAATTGAGAGTAAGAAAATCAAAGAGCATATGCAATCATGAGTATATTACAACGTAAAAGTAGAAAAACTAATACATAGTTTAAGGGATATTCTCAAATATTTGAATCTGCACCCTCTTAATTTCTTTATTATATGCCCCAATCTAAAGAGTGTATTCTTACTTTATAATTTATTCACTTCCTAGTAGGGGATGGTGTATCTTTTCACTTGATGTTCTCCTTGGAAGGATAATTACATGCCCCGTGCGTCTTCACGAATAAAATGGGCGAAATTTTTGTTGTTTACATTCCAGTTTCATCTTCGTTTTCCAAGTTTTGGCTAAGTATTTCAAACGCTACTGAATAATGCTTTGTTTGTACATTCGCTGGGGGTTTTATTTATCCAATGTTAATCGTTCATTAAAACTTACTGCAGTTATGGTTCAGACGAGTTTTAATCGATGCCGCTCAAAACATTTATCGCGACTCGTTAACTTAGTCGTAATTTGGCCGTCCTCCTTATCTCCTTGAAGGCTATTTCCAGATCTTCTTTGCAAGTTTATCCTGGGGAGGAGCAGAGCGAACTTCAAATATTTAACTACTCCGACGCAACTTTTCGGCAAAGAACGCCGCTACACGGAATTTGCACATCAGTTAAGGTTGCCTTTATTGTAATTTTTAATCTGAAATGCTGGACCACCGTGTAAATTTAATTCAGGAGAGCGTCCCTTAGTTGTTTGCAAAGTTGGGTTTAAACTTATAACTTTCTTGTAAACTATTAATAATGTAGTGCGGCAGACTAAAAAGGTACCATGTTTGAAAATACTTTTGAAATTATTATGAAATGAAAGATATTGAAACGAAATATTACTGGTACTGAACGTAATATAGTTACTCCACGAGGTCAGTAATGCAGACCTGTGAAGTTTGCATCGGAATGCGATCATCCTGATGTTGGCTGTACCCGGTTTCAATTAATGAAAATGTAGAGATGTAGTCCTACTGCAAGGCCTTCCCAATATCTATAAAATTCCAATGAAACCCGAAGGAAACCGACGTACAATCACAGAAAGTGACATAGAAGTTGGCAGTTTGCCATCGTAATCCTTGATTTGTCATATCGGGCAAGGAAGGCTTTCGCGCTTAAGAAGAATTTACTTACGGTTAAAATAAGTGTGAATATTAGGAAATCATTGCTAAAAGTGTTGGTATGGAGCATGGCGTTATAAGGGTGCGAAACGTGGACGATAGGAGTTGCGGAAAGGAAAAGATTAGAAGCCTTTGATATTTGGTGCTATAGGAGAATGCTGAAAATCAGATAGGTGTATTGAATCACTAACGAGGAAGTTATTAACAGAATAGGGGAAGAGCGAAGAATATGAAGGACGTTGACCGAGAGAAGGAATTAAGACAAGAGGGTCTTGCAAAATTAGAGGGAAAGGTGTGGGGGAAGAACAGAAGAGAGAGGCTAAGGTTGGAATAAGTTAATCATATTATGGAGTATGTGGGATGTGGTAGTTATGCGGAAATGAAAAGGCTTGCGAAAGATAAGTTAGCATGGAGAGTTGCATCAGACCAGTCTTAGGACTGAATACCACAACAACAAACTGTATTATAGGTCTTATTACCCAACCCTGTATCTTAACTTTCACAGATACATTTCTGGACTTACAACACATCCTGAACTGAACACAATGTATTTCTTATCACGAATGAATTCACAATTGTTTTTAAATTCCTCACCAAAGTACTGCGACAAAGTTCGTGTTCAAATTAACTCGGACATACTCCCGCGACAACAACTGACCAGCAGACTATTGAGCATGTTAGACGTCTGGCCATTTCCAGTTGTATGTGCTCTTTCTTTCATCATCTCCAGTGATTTTCCGTCTACTAGCACCTTTTGTAGTTTCTTTTTGCAGGTTTATCTCCTTAAAAACTCTACATTGAGTATTCATTACAAGTTGAGAAGTTATTGTTCAATACTATCTAATTTCATCCGTATTCTTTCTATTATTTAAGATATTTGCTGACCTCCTGTGGTGTAGTGTCTAGCGTTGCTGCCTCACGACCCAGAGGGCCCGGGTTCGAATCCTGGCATGGGCTTGGATGTTTGTGTCGTCATGGTCGCAAAGGCCGGGTCTAAGACTGTTGGAGGATCGATACGCTGATTACGTGTCACTCCAAATTCGGAATGTGTCATGCAAGATGACAGCCCGCAGTCGTCTCGGTAGGCTCAGACCCTCGATAGGGCTGTAGAGCCATGGAGGAAGGAAGAAAAGATATTTACAAGTTACAATTTTTTAAAGATTTAATTACCAAATAATCTTACAGTAAGCGATTCCTGTAATGATGTGAACCGCGACAACATTCACGCTCCCCAATAATAATGTGGAATTAACACGCAAATTATTCTCAAAATGTAACAATACTATCGAACTTTTAGAATATCTATACGTCGTTGAGTAAATTTTACTGAAACGGACGTATAAATTATTTTCTTTTGAAACTGGGAGATGGATTTACACTGTCAGATCGAATAAAATATACCAGGCTTTGTTTCAATAAGAAAGCGTATGCCGATGGATCTGTAAAGACGAATCACCAAGATCCTCTCTGAAGGATCAACTTTTACCTATAAAATGATAACACTACACATGTAGCAGAAGATGAAGAAAAACGCAAGCAACGATAACTTGGAGATGTCCGTATTTTTCTGTATGTATTGGATGGGATATAGAAAAAAAAGATTAAACTTTGTTGGTTAAAAAATATTATTGCAGATCATTATTTACTTTATAAACTTTTCCTTTTTATGTTATTCATCCTATTGCAGTGCAAACATAATGAAATCCGTGATTATATTAAGAAAACAGGAAATTTAATAATTATAACTTTAAACAACAAGCAAATTTTACTTTTGTACTATCTGGCTTTCCAGGGCAACATTTCAAATGAGATATTTGTGTTTTTAAATTAAAGTAATTAAAATTGTCAGGACGACCTTATAGCAAGGTGGCCTTTGAGGTTGAAATGTGCTCAACATTGTAAAAAATGTTACAATTTTGTATATACTGTAACATTTAAATTTTGTACTCTCTGTATGTAATTATATTAAAGAAAACTTGAAATATTGCATTTGGCGCCTTATGTTATGACTAATAAATATTTATAAATTAGTTATAATGTACTAGTATTTGAATTAAACTTTCATTAAATTTACAAATTATTTTATGATAAACAGACGGAAAAGATGCTTTATCTATCTTCTTCATTCATTAATTTATTTATGTGCGAAAAAGTTTGTGACTAAATTGCACTATTAAAGAAGGTTTTTAGTTGAAGAAATAAATATTACTGAATTCTGTGCAAAAATTTGACTTAGTACTAAATATATGGTAACAGTTCAATATTGCTCGATTGATATTTTGTTTGTTTCTTTTTTCAACTTCTCAACTACCAGCTCTTATCGAAATTATCTTTTACAATTTAAAAAATTATATTTGTGAGATAGAATTAACGTTAAACGAGCTTTATTATTTAAGTAAAGCTTTGAAAGTTTATTGAATTATTGTTTAAAACCCAGACATCTTTCCTAATTGAGACGTGCAGTAATTTATCGCACCTAACACATGTATCTGATAAGGACATTTTTCCTTCGTATAATTCATCAGACGTTAAAATTTAGGACAGTGCATTAGGGAAGCCGTTATCGGCAGTCAACAAATCATTCTTTTATGCTGGGACACGAGGTATGGCGTAGATAGTACCGTCGATAAAACTGCAATAAAATTCAGTACCACGAGAGAAAGACAGGACACCTTATCAAGTTCACGAATCGCACTTCACTAATTATAGCCAAGTGAATTTATTCTGAAAATTAATTCGTTTCTGCTGCAATACTTTGATAAAACGTATTTTACGTGATGTGTTTCAGATCGTGCGCCATATGTACGGCGATGTTTAATTATTTCTTTCGAGATATCAGCGAATGGTCTAGCAGATATTTAGTTCCTTGTAAGTCACGCGGATTGCATACTTTGAGATTCTACCTAAGAGCTACTGTAATAAATTATGGAGGATGATGAATATACAATGGAAACGAAGTTAATTAAATTGGGAACGCTCATCTTTCTGTTCACATTATTTAAAGTGCTTGAATACTGTAATTTTAATTACTATTTGAAGTCTTAACATTTTGCATCATATTCTGGTAAGAAATATTATATAGTATTGCCACAATACATTTCACATTTTATTAATGGCATTGAGAATTAATCTTATAAATAATTGACAGTATAAATGGCAACTTCATGTAATGATCGTTAGACTTATTGAATTACTATAAATAAAATGAAACGCTCATTAAATTTATAAATTATTTTATGCGAAACAGACCGAAGAGATGCTTTAACTATCTTCTTTTTAATGTATGCTTATATATTATGCTCACCAATTAAACCCGTGGAACAATTTCAACCAAGTATTGTTCATGTGTTTCTTGCCCCGGGGAAAAAAACACTGCCAAGGTACGACATGACTGCTATATCTGGGTCAGTGGTGGAGGGGACGCAAATTTTAAAATATGCAAAGAAGGTCGAATAAAAAATTTTGGAGTCAATGAAATTCTTAATGTTTTTTGAGATGTTGTTTGTGTGTTAGTTCAACACTATTCAGCTTCTAAAGGAAGTTGGGCTGAAAAAGTAATTGAGATTGTTGTCGAAACTAGTATTTTGTGAGTCGCTGAGTTTAATACTTACATGCAACATGCCAGATAAGTATCAAATCTGATCCCAAGAGGGAGATGGAAGAGAAACGTCAAAGTTCTAAGTACAAGCTTAAACGGAGGAGACATTTTTACGTTTATTCCTTACGAAAACAAACACTGAGTATAAGACGCTAGGGGCGGAGGTTAAGTTGCTGAAAATTTAAATATGCAATTAAATATGAATTATTTCTATTAGGAATGAGGTAGGAGCATCCATATCGGATGCAGGTTTTCTAAGGATTTTCTGAATCTTTTTTGGGTTAAACATTGGGTAGGATCCTTAAATTACTGCCCCTTAGCTACATTACTCTACCTTCCGTTTCCCACTTTTCAATTCCCTTCCTATACTATTAAAGGGGAGTTGCTTGTTTCAGGATCACCCTTATGTAGCCTGTTAACCAAAAAACACCATAGGGGTAAGTGTGAAGCTCCTGTGCATAAAAACAACGGGTATCAATCGAGGTTGGTGTCTTTTCCGTTGTTATGAGCATAATTCTGACATTAAACATGATACTCAAGTTGTACTTCAACCTTGGGAGGAGGGCGGAGGTTCAGATAATAAAAATAGGAACGGAATTATTTGTTTATTACGAATATTTTTTTGTGTGCATATTTTTATTTCGTCATAACGCAAGTAAACAAAACTAGAAATTTATTCATTAACGAGATAGGAAACTTAATATCACTTGCATAAAAGCTGTTTTGTTAATAAATCATCACATAAAAACTATTATAATTTATTAAATCGATTAACAAATTAAATAATTTCCGACCGATTTTTACAGACAGTTTTTATTTTATATTTAAACGACGTTTCGGCGCATATTCGCGCCTTCTTCAGGATTATGATGAAATTATTGTTAAGAATCAATTATCAAAATCTTGTGCAAACTGTTGACTAGATAAGTTCTCAGTGCTGCCTCGGACCTCACTTTGTTACAAAGAAACTTAAGATTGCAACAATTTTGTAGTTTTTGATAATTGGATTTTAACAAGAATTTGTTTATAAAACTGAAGAAGGCGCGAATATGCGCCGAAACGTCGTTTAAATAAAAAATAAAAATGTCTGTAAAAATCGGTAGGAAATTATTTAATTTAACTATTATAATTTAATAATTAGAAGCCAGTATAAGAAGTCAATAAATTCTAAGTTTTATGGCTTATCTTAAACTGACCACAGAACTTCGAATTCTCATTATTAACAGAAAGTAACTTGTTTTTAAACTCTTTCCAAACAAAAAAAAATACTATAGATATTTTAAATTCGGTGCACATATCATTCAAATAGCATACAGTACGACAAAGAATTATGGAATTTCGTGAATTAAAAAAAACAATTTTTATAACTGCTATTAATTATCACCAAACATTTAAAAATATTATACGCACCAATTGATGGATTCCATTAAATTCACGATATTATACAAGAAATATAACAATTAATCTGATATTTAATTTATGGCATCATTTACGGTGTAAATATGATAATTAGTATCTTATCTATTTAATGTTATCGGGTTGGTAAGCATACTTGGCGGAGTCAACAAACTTTTATCTTTGATGAAATTTTCTGCGAATGTCGTGTTTTGCAAAAACTTTAGGACTTTCCTCCGCTCCCTCTTTCTGAAACTGTCCATTACCCACTTTTCCTAAATAAAAAGTCTCCCTTCTGCACAAATCGTCAACCTTCACATTTCATCCTGGATTTTTAGGGGATTTTCTGAGTTGTAGATTTTCCACGTCACAATAGGAAGTAATATATGCAGCTTGCGCCATTTAATGAAAAAACAAGAAGATGCATGTGGGAGTTTTCTCTCGCAGACATTTCTCCCCAGTGACTGCGGGGCTCACCTGATTATGCCGTACTCTCTTTGCTTTATTCAAAGTTATCACATGCTGAGACAAGTTCACAACTTCACCTATATTAGGAAGTATATGTACTGGGGTCGAAGATCTTGTACATAAGGCAAGAGTCCGCTAATCGATTGCATCAGTCGGCCAGCTGCCTCCTAAAACTGGTGAAGAGACGGAGAAGGCGAATGCAGCGACCCCACAGCAAACTCGTCTCCTGTCATTCGGCAGGGCGTGAGAATAGTACCCAATGCCCGATTTCTAGGGGTTTCCTTGTATCTCTTTTGGTGAAAAACCGGGTAGGATCCTTAAACTATAGCCCGGGGGTCCTAGTAAACCCTTGGCAAACCTTGCTCTACCTTCCGCATCTCCCCTTTTCAATTCCCTTCCTATGAAATTAAAGGGGTGTTAGCTGTTTCAGGATCACCCTCATGCAGCCTGTTACGCCCTCCCCCCAAAAAAAGAAATTGAGAAGAAATACGCTTTGATACTGGAATATTAGGGGAGTCAGAAGAATACCTCGAAAACATAATAAATAGCATGAACGTGGTCCTGGAGAAAGAGTTCAATATGAGGATTAATAGAGGGAAATATAGTGTAGTATGGGAAACAGTGGAAGAACAAATGGTTTTAGATATTTTGACGGAAGTTAAGGAAATCTGCTACGGGCAGCATAATGACTATGGATTGTAAAAATGTCAGTATTAGGAAATCGTTGCTAAAGATGTTCGTATGGAGTGTGGCGTTATATGGGTGCGATACGTGGACGATAGGAGTTGCAGAAATGAAAAGAATAGAAACCTTTGAAATATGGTGCTATAGCAAAATGTTGAAAATCATATGGGTGGATAGAATCACAAACGAGAAACAGAATTAGGGAAGAGCGAACTATATGGAGGACATTGACCAAGAGAAGGGGTAGATTAATAGGCCAGGTTTTAAGACATGACGGTCATGAAAAATTAGCATTAGAGGGAAGTGTGTGGGGTAAGAATAGATGAGGGAGGCCAAGGATGGAATACGATAAGCTGGTTAGGCGGAAACGAAGTGGTTAACCTTCAGAGACCATATTGAAATATGGCAGTAATAAAGGACGCCGCTTAAGTTGATATGCCTATACATGCGACTTTTGTGAAGTTATAATAGTTTTATCAGTTTATCGAATTGTATAGACATAACAAAAAATACATTGAACCATTATTTATAATATAACGAAAAATTTCAATATAAAATATTTTGTATTCAAGTTACAACATTACTTATTATTATTATTATTAGTTATTTCATTTTGCATCAATCCAAGGGTTATTAGCGAACCAACAATACATTATTTACATCGTAATTTACATAATTTCTTAAAAACCTTTGACATTTGCCAGAGTTCAACTGTTACTTCTTTTTAAATTACAATTAAAATTCCGATTAATACATACATATTTAAATATACAAAACTGATATCCTCTGAAACATTGTTTTTTAATCATAATAAAGAACTACGTATTTAAATAACTCTACAAATAAAAATGATGAAGTATCAGCATTGTTAAATAAATTTATTATATTATAAAGAAAAGCTATAGATAATTTATAGTGTTAAGTTGGAAGTAGTATCATATTAGTAGAAGTATTTTTAAATAAATTTATACATTACAAATATGTAAAATATAAAATAATATTGACTTGTACAACAAAAATATTGTAAATAATTTTAGGTCCGATAGAAATTTTAGTTAGTGGGAAATTTTAATTTCTTTCTTTTTTGAAAGTAATTGAATATTCTGATCAAACTTCTTAACGCGCAGCCTTAATTAATCCTCTAAATAAGCATCTGTAATTTGAGTTTTTACACTATTATTATTATTATTCATGAGAGAAAATTTTGACCCGCAGCAACAAGTCCCAATTTGTTGATCCGTAGGATGGGACGTTCTACAATTTCAAAATATATTTTCCATTTAAACTTCAGTTTTAGTTCAATTCGGTTATCCTCTGTTTCAGATTTCTTCGCTTCGGTTTTCGTTGAATTTTATTATTAAACTTTGTTTATTTTACAGGAAGTGTGTTTTTATTGTTTAGTATCGGGAATGAATTTATTGGACTTATATTGATTCAAATGAAAATAATTCAGTTGGTCTCGCATTACGTCAGTCGCGTTCGAACGGATTGTCGGACGAAAATCGAGGTTTCATATGGGCCAGGGTGGGAGTGGGGGTGGAGGCTCACGTTCCCCGCCTGTGCTATATAAGAACATTAATATGTAATACAAAAAAAATTCTAAAATATTCATAAATAATGAAGCAACCTTTTAATCAATAAATAAATCGGCCACAAACCAGTAAACTTTTAAAAAAAGTATCTGACAAAAGTACAACTCCTTTGTTGAGGTTTACAATGGCAATTCTATTAATTTCTTGGTAAAATCTGTATACCTCTATACAACCTTTTGTAGCCCTAAACTTAATGACTATGAATGCATTTGAACTTCTGCACATAACATATGTTAATTTAGGGTTTTTGAGTTAGGACGGGTCTATATTGAAATAGAATAAAACAAGCTATGCGTGAGGTATTAACAAAATTTCTCCTTTCAAATAATTCAAAATTCTTTTTTATTTGAAAGGGCAAATAAGAAGAAAAATTTTGTTAATACCTCACACATAGCTTGTTTTATTAGATTTCATAATCGCCCCTCCCTTTTTGAAATGTTCTATATTAACAAAAGAATTGGGCAATTGACAAAAATCCTTTGTCCATCTGAATTAATGACTGAACTTTGTGCCTTTGGATTTCTGTAACTTAAGTTATTAATTCTTTTCAGACTTTTAGTACATGCATTTTTTTATTATAAAATTGAAATATGTCTGATTATAATAATAAAACATTTGAAAGATCAACTAATTAATACTTTTATTTTATTAATGACTGATGAAAATTTCTGTAAATGCTTTATTATACTCTATAAATGATATCACATGAAATAACCTTGCACAATAGTAATAAAATTCATTAATTTATTCATAGCAACGACATTTAGAAAACTTTCTAAATGTAAATCATACATAATTAGTTTAACTTCAGTTTATGTTCATAATATATTCTTGAGAATTATAAGGATTGTAAATTCCAAGGGGAAATTTATATACAGATAAAGTGAAGCATTAAGCTCACTTACAATAAAATACTACGCTGGTGTGAATTTGTGCATTCGGTTTCTCGGTAGTGTACGCTCTAGTTTGTAGCTCAGTCTTGAACGTTTGTTTATAATAAGTATCTACTTTTTAGACTCGAAATTTCTCTTGTATAATGAGATAATGTTAATACAGTAGTTTTAGAGTTACGAATCAGATGGTATAAGATGAAACACTTACTGGACCCGCGAATTTAAATTTAAAAATTAACTTAAAGTCTTCAATGACCGTTTACACTTCGTTAAACGTTCTCAAGGTATAATAATTACGCTCATATCATAATTTTGCAATTAGTATGAAGTTTTGATAAATCAGACCAATTTATGTTTTGTAAGTACAAAATCATTTCAATATGTTGCAGTAAATATTAATAAAATAAGCTATAATTCTTAATATAATACAATCGTGGAGTAAGGTTTATTGGCATACGTGCATTTGAATCTCCATTGCGTATACTCTTGATCTGTTTGATTTAAATTACGGGATTCTAAGCCTATAACAGACGCCACCATATATTTGATAATATATTGTATATATATCATAATAGGTAACTAATATATTTATTCTTTCTTATTTCATGGTTATAAATTAATTTCCTTTAGTACGTAGCACTATTTGTTTCGTCCAACCATTATTCACTGCTTACATGTCTTTGACCATTCTCTATTTACAGTAAAATCCTCTCTAATTACTTCCTGTCATCTAATTATATCGTATTTTATTGATAGAAGAGCTGTTCATATTTTCATCCACACTTCTTACACCTTGTAATTAATAACGACAATAAATGTATATTAATTAATTTATATTAAATTTGATGAAGAAAATATTATTTTTTCTACTTTAAATTATAACATAATCCCACTGAGGATAAAATTTATTTCCAATTATAATAATTATTAATGCCCGCACGTTTAATATAAGTTTATATAAGACCAAAAAACAGACAAAAATTAGTGAAACATAAAATGTAATTTAAAAGCAACTACATGTTTCGGTCCTGATATGGACAATCTTCAGGTTGAACTGAATTACAAAGACCAAGACAGTAACAAAAATTCTTATTAGTTTCATAAATGTGTCACATAAAACACACCATTAATACTCAGAATGTAAAAACTGACACTGATTTGCTCAGTAGTATATATAACATTTATGAATTGTAATGTATTAAATGTATAATTATTATCTTTGTTTTTTAAATTTTCTTTTGATTATTTATTTATTGTATTCTTTGTTTTTACTGCAATATCTTTGGAATGTTATAATTTCGTGCTTTGTAATTCAGTTCAACCTGAAGAGGGTCCTTATTAGGACTGAAACATGTAGTTGCTTTTAAATAATATTTTATGTTCACTAATTTTCGTCTGTTTTTGGCCTTTCAAACTTTTATTTCCAATTTCAAATATAAATAATCTTAAAACATGAAGCTCTTGTTTAATGACCAAACGCGCTTAGTACCGAAATACGCATGCTGTTGCATATTAACAACTTAGTGAAAATATTCATTTAGTATTACAAAAGGTTTTTCAGGATTCTTTAAAACATTTTTAACGTAATGTAATTACAAAATTAAATCTAAAAAATTTGTTTCGACAAATATAAAAATTATACACTACAGGGTACACGGAAGTGAAGTTATGGTGCAGAAGAGATTTTAATAGAATAGGAAAGCGACTCAGTGACGCGCTTATGTACACAAATCTACCCACTATAAAGTATATTCATGGATATTCAAGTTTTTTTAATCCAGACACTTAAAAACTTTACTGACTGCTATTTGAACGAGTTTGGTTCTGTTTTTGACAACGAGTCATTGTTACTAGTTTCAAACACAATTGAATGAAAGGTTCCTTTGTCGGTTCCTAAAATCTTGTATTTATATGTTCTCCCTCCTTCATACCGTGTACGTATAATGAAGTCGATGCGGAATGCAGATGGAGCTCTTGTGTGGGAGGGAACCTTTGTGTTACAAGATACGCGACTCAAGCGCCACAGGACCTCACAATCAAGTGAGAGGATGATTAAAACGGAAAATATTTATGAAACACATAAAGTCGACAATGCGACGTTTTCCTTCTAAAAAATGCTTTTCGAAATAACAACGAATTACTGATACCACTTTTATTGAAAACTAGGTATGCACACGACTTCGTTGCCCTAAAAACGAAACAACAGGTACAGAATTTTGATAAAATTGAATTAAATGAATATACCAAATTACGGTAACATTTATTTATAATCACTTCAGAGAAAACCTTATAACTCGCAATTGGTTCCCAACACGTTTCACATGTTTTGGAGCCAATTCGTTACAAACTTATAGACAAACTGAAATTTTAATTATATTTATTAGGATAAATCATATTTATTTGAGTTTAAAATTAAGCAATTACTAATCATTAAAATTTTCCTGACGCGACACACAAAACCAATTCACGTATACATCGTATCGACGATCCCAAGAAGTTTATTATTTCTCAGGGAGTTATCTCTCTGCCAATAACAGGTTAATTACGGCACAAATCCTGCTGCATCAATATATATGCAGTGAGAATACTCGCCCTCCCTGTCTCCCACTCTCATTCTGCCAAAATTACGATTATAATAACATAGTAAATCTGATGAATAGTATAGGGACTCATAACTCGCAGTTGCTTTTCACGCCGACTTTCGCGAGGTAGTTCAGTGCATCTATAAATATTTATATTAATATCTTTTGAACTCAGCAAAATATCTAAATGAAACTTACACGAAAATTTAAGATGTAATTCCTTTTTCGATCCCTGAAATTTTCATTGAAATCCGTTAAGCCGTTTTGGAGCATAGAACTAGAGTATAGGCAACCCGCATGAAATTTTGGATACTTGAATGCAGTTTTGCCAAGAAAATTTTTCCGTAGAATATTTTACATTAATATTAATATTATGTTAATATTTTATTCACTTCTGAACTGTGCAAGATTTCGAAATGGAAAATGTACGAATATTTAATTGAATCTCCTGTTTTTAAACCCTTAAATTTTCAATAGCTCTCAACATTTACAGATCCGTTCAGAAGTCTAATTGTTCCCACACAAATCTGTTCTGTTTTTGATATTTTAACATTGCATTTTAATATTTATGTATTCGGACGTCATTCCAACAGATCCCCTCGTCACTCAAATGGGAAGAAGAACGCTCTGCCCTACAGCAGGTTTACGAGATCCAGTTTTCCATGCATCAGCGAAAGCCGGATTCTTCCCCGTATTCCGTTTTCTATCCTCTACCTAGTAAAATGAAATGTTCAACAGAGCCCGAGAACAGCAAACTTCACTACGGCCGGAGCACGAACTACGTAAAATAATATTAGTACAAACCGTTTTAACCAAGAAATGTATTAGATTTTTGTTTACAAAGTTTATTCTATTTTCTCATGCTGAACCATAAAACGGCTCGTTGACTGAATTCCGCCAACAGTAATTTACCCTAACATCGTATAGATTAATGTTTGGTATATTAGTAGGTACATAAATATATGCTGAAAACTTTTTAATCTATTGCAGAGAATTTTAGCAACTAGCGGTACATACATGACATCGCAGAGGTCCCGGGTTCGCTCTCTGACAAGTGCCTGGGTGTTGGTATGTTTTTTCAAGTACCCTGGCTGAGAAAATAAAAATTAGTTAACTACCTAGTATGTCGCTAATGACCTCGTAGTTGGTGCGACTATAAAAACAGACTTATAAATATTAATTACTAATTCTTCGCTTATTAAAATTCATGAAGTCTTTGTAAGTATATTAAATAACATAAATATGCATGTTTTTGATCCTTTGATCCAGAGACTGATTTGAGACGAGTAACTACGGGCATGTAACTGTCAAATTATAAGACCTCTCGAATTTAAGGTGATAAGTGGCGATTACATTCACAATTTTTATTCATTGGTAAGTCAGCGTGGACGAGTTTAGGAACCCGAATCCTTCAACAATTAACATGGCGGTACATCTTTGGGACCTTATCTGTATCTAAAATAATAGACAAGAACAACACATTGTTTCAGTCAATAAAATCTTTAAAGCTATAAAAGTTAGTTGAAAACATATAGATTGGTCGAGAAATCGAACCCAAAACAATCTCTTGGTAGGGACTTGCTCTAACAAATGAGGTATCTCTATCGACTGGTGATTGTCTCCTCTATCCTGATCAAAAACTGATCTTCACGGCCTACTTTTAGGACTTCTTTGAATAATGGACATATATATATATATATATATGAAATCTAAAAACATCTTTAATTGTATTAACCATTACTGCAAAATAACATATATAATTAAATAGTTTTTCTGACAACTAAATCTATACCAATAAATAACACTGAAGTGTTTGTCTGACTGAAGGATTTTGTCCCGAATAGGCTCCAAAACAGGTCAACGGATTACAATGAGAATTTGAGACTTTAAAAACAGGACATTTAAATTAAATATTCGTGCATATTTTATTTTAATATATTGCAGAAGATATTAATATAATATAAATATTAATTCTACGACAGTTTTTTGTACAAACATAAGCTCGTTTTTTATATTAGCACTTTGCCGTTCTTAATGCGGCCGCAAGTTGTTTTTTTCTGAACTTTTGGTATATGTGTAACAGATTAGTCTCTCATTCCTTATCTTAGATGTATGTTTTTTTGGGTTAACAGGCTACATGAGGGTGATCCTGAAACAGGCAACTCCCCTTTAATAGCATAGGAAGGGAATTGAAAAGGGGGGATGCGGGAGATGGAGAAAGGTAGCCAAGGGTTGACTAGGGCCCCCGATCAATGGGGTTTAAGGGTCCTAACAGGTGTTTCACTTAAAGAGATGCAGGGAAAACCCTAGAAACCCTGCGTCAGGTAGGTCGGGCATTGGGTACTATTCTCATGCCCTTCCGAATGACGGGAGATCAGTTTGCTGTGGGGTCGCAGCATTCCCTTCTCCGTGTCTCCACCAGTTTTAGGAGGCAGTTGGCCGACTGATCCCATGGGTTCAGCCCAAGGTCTTCGACCCCAGTGCATGTACCTCCTAAAATAGGTGGAGGTGTGTGAACTTCGATAAAAAAAAGAGAGGCATTCGCGACATAATCAGGTGAGTCCCGCAGTCACTCTGGTGTGAAGCGCCTGCGAGAAAACTCCTGCAGCGCGTACCATTCCCTTAGACGTATGCTTCGGGTTTCAATCCTTATATACTAAACCTGTTCTGACATACTGCGAGTCTTAATATTTTCCAATTGCCGTGAACTTAAGTATTTAGTGCTGATCACCCCAAGAAGGTTTCTGTCGATCTTTTAAAGATATTGGTTTCTTTCTTCCCTCTTTCAGGCCAGAAAAGATCCCACGCATATCATATCATGTTTGTCCCTTATGATTTCCATTACCAGTCATCCGATTGCCATGAAATTTTGGTGTATTGTAGACAAGTTTGTCTTTTTTCAATATTTAGGCTGAAAAATGTCCTACCCTAAAGACATATAGAACTTGCATATGGATACGGAGCCTGTCAGACGAGATAACTAAATTCCTGTTTTGCGTAAAATAATACTAAATTTTAGCTAAAATTATTTAAGTAATGATACTTTTAAATTAGTTAATAACAGTGCAAAGTATTTTGTGAATAGCATTGCAAATAATACGATTCTGGCGCTCGAAACGGATTTTTCTGTAACTATTAGTCTAGTCGCTTACCCGATGTGACAATCACGAAAAACAATTAAAAAGTATTATTACTTAGATAAAATATTATTTTACGCATTGTAATCATAAGTAATTAAACTTTGTAAGTTTATAAATATGAAAAATATTTTATACAATACTGTGCAGATTGATTATATAAAGACCCGGGCTGCACACACAAGGCTATTTCGTAGATATGTATAAGTACCTATCCAAGTTATTTCATCTAATCAAATCGAATAGAAGGTGCAAATATCTTCTGCTTATAAATATAATTGACTGTTTCAGTGTATTTTCTCTTTGCATGTATCGCACACAAATATAATGGCGTGGAGCTTTTTCAACTGAATTTTGTATACTATGACCCAGGAGCCAGCTAGGACCTACCCTTGGGGGTGCGGGTGGAGAGTACGGAATATAAAAGTTACAAAATGGCAGATATTTATATTGGAATAAATATTTTTCCCGGTTAGTGGTAGATTTTTCTAACGACTTTATGGGTTTTGATTATTTAAGGTACCAGAATCATCGCTGTGGTTATGATGAAATTCAGTAGAATGAATACATAAATTAAATAATTTTTCTATTCAGCCTCTTTTTCGGTGTTTTTATATTTGAATATTATGCCATTTCGTCTCTAATTTGAGAATTATTGATGTAAAAATTTAGCTGTACATGGAACTTCACTAAATGACTCCTTCGGCCGAAACACAAGCCATGCATTACCTTATGAAGTCTCAAATCAGAGATGAAACGTTGTAATATTTAAGTTATAAAAATACTAACAAAGAGGCTGAATAGATATTATTTTAAAATAAATGTGACGGTCTCGAAGATGATTTAATCACGTGTTGACAAACAGATTACTGCATCGCCGGGCACCCATATGGTAATTAATAGATCTTATTTTACCTTTTCCTTTAATATATTTATTAATTTATGTCTGTCTGTAACAAAGATTTCGTTCAATTTATGCTAAATAATTACCAAAGGAATAAAAACCAAAATGAAATGCAAAGAATGCTAAATCATTGTTCATAATTTTAAGTAGTTTACCTGTTAGGACGTCATGGATGAAGATCAATGTTAAAAAATTATACGTTCCGAAATGTCACAAACGAAAATCTGGATACATTACTGTTAAAGCACAGTTTTGAAATTTATAATAAAATTCTTTCTCATGCTCAGGTTACCTCTGTGCTCGGTTTCTATGTAATAAATAAGTGAAATTGTAATTCCATGCACAAAGTTTCTTATAAGCCCTTTAACGTTTTTATATTTTCAGTATTCTTCATATTTTTATTTTTCGGAATAAAGGAAGTTAAAGCTTCAGCTTAGACATTTTTTTTGTAAATTGATATTTCCTAAACGCACCACAACTCATGAAATATTGACGCGCGTCTTCCTCTTTACCCCAATCACACCCGGGTCCATACACCGAGTTGTTTCAAAGTCAGCTCAACTTGTTTCTAGTTTAGGGATAAACGTGAAGTCTTTGTCTGCAAGAACGGATGCTGCACTGCATCTTGGCTTAATATTCTCAACTTTATATTTTACGTGACCTTCCATCTTAGAGGGAAACGCGAGAGCCCAACTTATAGAACATTTAATAATTCGCAAGGTAGGTGAACTATTCTTGGCATAAAAATTGCAATATTCATGAAAACGCGTGTTTCACATCCGCTTCTGACGTCTTTAATTCAAAGTTGTTTTGAAATTAAATGCTAATATGGATACAAATGGAGTATTTTCTTAACTGCGAAATTCTTCTTTATTTTGAAATGTATGTTTCTGTTACATACCACAAACTGATTACTTTATATCATTTCATTTAACGTAAGATGTAATTCAGTCTAGCTTTGAAGTTTTTTCGTGACGGCATGGAACGAAATTATAATTAATTTTTCTGGATTATTATAAGGTTGTTTTTGTGGTAATTAGTCCTAATATTCGTCTGATGCGTCGATCCATTCTAACCTATTTTCAGTAAACCTTTTCATTTCCGCTTAACTGCCACAATTTACATCCTCCCTAATCTGCTTAGCGTATTCCACCCTTGATTCCCTCTTCCGTTCTCACCCCACACACTTCCTTCTAATGCTAATTTTACAAGACCCTCATGTCTCAAAACTTGACCTACTAATCTATCCTTCTCTTGGTCAATATCCTCCAAATTGTTTGCTATTTCCCTTTTCTGCTTCGAACTTCTTCGTTAGTGAGTCTATTTACCAATATGATTTTCAGCATTCGCATACAGCAACCCCGATCGTCCACGTTTCGTATCCATATAACGCCACGCACCATACGAACATTTTTAGCAACGATTTTCTAATATTCACTCTTATATTATCCGTGAGTAAATCCCTCTTTTTCGCGAAAACTTCCATGCCTGTGCTATCCTACTCTTTATGTCTACTATACTTGTATAATCCCTAGTTATTACGCTTCCTAAGTAGCAGAATTCCTTAACTTACGTCAATATATCCATTCTCAATCTGACACCCTTTGTTATTCTACTGTTTCTCAAACTACACTCCGACAGCTAGGCTTTTCCTCTATTAATCCTCATATTTAACTATTTCTCCAGGACCCCGTTCATGCCATTCATTATGGTTTCCAAATCTTCTTCTGACTCCCCTTATACTACAATACCATCGGCAAAGCGTATGGTTTTGTTCTTCTCCTTACATATGATTCATTTTCCATATTCTGTTTTGTCTTCCTCCATCGCCTAATCAATATATATTAAGCAACAGCATGGGCGACAGACTGCATCCTTGCCGTACTTCTTTCTTAATTACCGCTTTCTTTTCTTGATCTTCTATTCTAATTACTGCTGCCCGTCTTCTGCAGAGGTTATTTATAAGCCTCCTTTCTCGATATTTTATTACAGTGCTCTTCGAAATCCTTAATTGTGTGTTCCAGTTCACATTATCAAACACGTTTTATGAATCTACAAATGCCATGAACGTAGGCCGCATTTTTTATCCTGTCTTCTAAAATTATTCGAAAAGTTAATATTTCTTCTCTTGTGCCTACATTCTTCCTTAATCAAATTTGATCTTCACTTAACTCGCATTCCATTTGTCGTTCCATTCTCCTATCTACTATTTTTGTTAATATTTTGCATTCATGGGATACAAAACTAATTGTCCTGCGCTGTTCGCATCTATCAGCCCCAGTCTTCCATTTTAAGGCGATAATATCATATTTTATTAAAAGTAAGATATGTTTCTTAGTATCGGATGTTTGGAAAAATGCTATCATTATACCAATTTATAAATCTGGCAAAAGAACTGATGTTAGAAACTATAGACCCATCAGTCTTACTTCAGTATTGTGTGAGATTATGGAGCACGCCTTAGCAGCATACGTCACATTTGAACTTGGTAGAAAATTATGTTTTTTTTAATGGTCAGAATGGTTTACGGGAAGGGTTCTCCAGCGAAAGCAAAATGATGAATTGGCAATGGGGGTAGAATAAATGGGGTTATCATAGACTTCGCCAAAGTCTTTGATGTAGTGCCTCATGATATCCTATTGTATAAATTAAATAAAACAGGTATAAATAAATGGTTAGAAAATTTTTTAAGCAACATTCACAAAAAGTCAAAATTGGAGAACAACTTTTGGATTCACATATTGAAACGTCGGTAGTTCCTCAAGGATCTTTAATCGGACCAGTATTGTTTTCAATATTTATTAATGACGTACCAAACTATTTAAAGTCAGGGCTCAGTCCTGTCGCGTTGACTGTAACTTCTACAGAAAGATAGCGAACGATAGCATTACAATAAGGTCTAGATAAAGTCAATTGCTGGGCTCAGGACAATAAAATAAAAATTAATGGAAAGAAAAGCAGCTCAATCTCGTTTACAAAACGCACCCTAATAATGACACAATATAGGATAGGTGGGGAACTAATTCCAATGGCAACGAGCTGCTAATATCTGGGGCTATATTTCAACAACAGACTAGGGTGGGAGGTACAGGTGGATTTCACGACCCGGAAAGCGTGGAATTCCTTACATTTCATAATGAGGAACTTAAAAAAGGGAAGTTCAAAATCAAAGGAGATGGCATATTTATCCTTAGTTAGACCAATTTTGGAATACGGGGTGGCTTATTGGGATCCCTATAGAAAAATGAAATAGAATCATTAAAGAAAGTTCGGAAAGATTTGCGAGTAGGGCCTGGTCATAACGAAAAAGTAGAACAACTAGGTTGGGAGATATTGTCACAAAGGAGCGAGAAAACAAGGCTGTTATACGGGGCAAAAACCATGGATTGGATTGGAATTAGCTCCAAAATGCAAAAGCCCAGTTATATAGGCAGAAGGAATCATCAATTAAAAGTAAAATGTAGAAAGCCAAAAACAGATGTTGGTAAATTCTCATTCCTAAATAGGACCTTCAACTGAAATAATTTAGCCACGGGAGTGTCTTTACGAAAATAAATTTAGGACAAATCTCAAAAAACTTGTAAATGGTTATTCTCAATAATATAAATGTATAGTTGAATTTAAATGTTAAAGCCAAAGTGAAGTTAATATAATTCTTGTAGTGTTTCTATTTTCTTCCTTTCAGGGGTACAGATATTTTAAAGGACAATAATTATTTTTAGATTAGGAGTATTGCGTATAATCAGCCACCGGGCTTACGCCAAATTGTAGACCACTAATAAATAACAATATTATTCATAAAAAAATAAACGTGTGAGTAAATTGCAACACATATTAATGGGCCACAATGGTGACAGTCTCGATGCCAGTTAAGTAAACTGTTGACCGAGAAATAAAGGGTCGAACTATTTCCTATACATTGTTAATGTAAATATATATAAAGCGAAAAACGCCAGGAACTCAGCTTGTGATAAATGAAACGTGAAATAGAAGCTGACAAACGTTTTGAAAAATATTAATGTGTTCGCGTACAAGATCCGAGTGATAACTTTAATAATGACAGGGACTGGCATAAATAAATAAATGTATTCCAAGAGTCTCATTTGAGAGTGAAAGTTTGATACCAGATATACGTTTTGTCTGCTACGATCTAGAGAGGAAGCGACCAGGCGATTAAAAAAAATTAGCCTCTATAAATTCTTAAAATACTCATTCCTTTAACGGGTACAGTAAAACATTGTGTGACAAAATTATATACTTATGTGTTAAAGTACTGATATCGTCTATCAATTATACTTTAAACATTTAATTTCTACGTACATTGAGAGTCTGAATAAATACCGTGAAATATAATAATAGGAATGACTTGCTATATAAGTTAGCATAATAGCTTACAGTTTTATAAAATGTATTTTAAATTAGCCTATTTACATTTAAGTCGCAGTCTTCCGTTTATTTAAAACCGTCTTCAGTAATATAATATTAAATTGGCTATGTTTCATTGTTCACAAAGTCGTATTAATCGCATTCGTGACCAAAGATGTGCCACAATAAAATATTCAAGATAATTTGCGTTCTAATAAGTAATTCTACTGGTATACTGGTCTTCGTCGATATGTGTTACAAATATTCCGCATCTCGTAAGGAGATAACTTTCCTGTTTCCGTTTTTTAGTGTTTTATAACTTCGTGATCAGCGGTCCGTCTGCGCCCTTCCCGTTTATCTCCAACCGCTACGAGGTGTCAAGGACAAACCACTCTGGCGGTAAGTTAGTGAGGCGGGGATTTATGTGGGAAGGAACAGCAGAGAACGCCGAGCAAGGAAAGACAGGATCTTTTCCCTGACTGGAGACAGACAACGAATGAAGACGGTTTTTCATTATCTGGAACCAAAGGGCGAGTCAAAGATGAGTGCTATTTCACAACGATTGTGGATCTGCGACAAAGTGGTTGGGACGTGTCCCTGCCGAATGGTTCTACTGTCTCACATTTGGAGAATCAGTTAATAGTGCCCTAAGAAAACTGTTAAAAAATCGTGTAGTTTCTATTTTTTGGAGTTTCAATTTTTTCGGAAGCTCCGTACTATTTATCAAGTCGTCGCATGAACACACGGAAGAAACATCCTAGCCAGTTCCATGAAAACACAAACACACGTATTGCGACGAAACTTATTTCCTTTGTCCTCGTAAAACAGATGGTTCAAGTTGAGCTCTCGGGTTGCCACGTGGTAGGCCGAGATAAACGGAAACCACGGAACAAAAATTAACAAAGCTTTAGTAAAAAAGAACAGGAAAGTAATACATTTAAAAGTATAACTAAAGAAAATCAAAACACTTCTCGGTCGACAGTTTGTATCAGAGAGGAGCCCTGCAAGCAGGGTTTGCTAGACGACCTTTCACCTCCGGTGACCAAGACGAGAAGATCAGGTTGCAGGCCAAGCGCACCTCATCCCCTCCACCATCTCTCCAATGTCACTAACATCTCTGCCTTCTACCGTCAAAAGAACGGCTAACGTAGGTCGAAGATTCGTAGGGCTGGAACATCATGGCGTAAAAGTGAGGCATGTTATATATATAAAGTACAGTCTTTATCTGAATGATTTGGCATCCAATTTTTAAAAGAAAATTCTCTGTCTGCGTATCTTTATTTTATATTCCAATTTAAAAATCCCTGTAACTAATTAAATATTTACTGTCTCGTATTAGTGACTTCCACAACCACGGGTTGACCCAAATATCTGTATTGCCATTGTTAGGAGCCTGAACCCCTCACTCTTAAGGGAGCTCCTTTGCCGCAAATAATTTGTTGAAATTATATAAAAACAGCGTCTGGAATTATCAATCTCATTGAGGAAGAAAATTATTTATTCAGCGTAAATATCGGCCGTTTACGCATGCTATAAAATATACACCGGCGCCCATACGGGTTTTTGCCTTTTTTTGGGTTAACAGGCTTCATGAAACAGGCAACTTCCCTTTAATAGCATAGGAAGGAAATTGAAAATGGGGGGATGCGGAAGGTAGAGCAAGGTAGCCCAGGGTTGCCTTCGGCCCCCGGGATCCTACGCGGTGTTTCACCTAAAGAGATGCAGGGAAAACCCTAGGAAACCAGCATAAGATAGATCGGGCATTGAGTACTATTCTCACGCTCTTCCGAATGACGGGAGACGAGTTTGCTATGGGGTCGCAGGGTTCCCTACTCCATGTCTGCACGAGTTTTAAGAGGCAGCTGGCTGACTGATCCAATGAGATCAGCGGAAAACTCTTGCCTTATGTCCAAGGTCTTCGACCCCAGTACATAAACCTCCCAAAATAGGTGACTCAGCCCCTTAGTGTTTATACAAAATTAGGTTGATATTTCTCCACGCGTTTAGATTTGCTTGCGAAAAATACACACATACAAACATTTAATATTATGTATTACAAGATTAAATTTCCCCTCAATTTTTATACCATTTTCAGGACATAAATATGTTAAATTTATTGGAATAATTTATTTTTACGAATTTATGGTTAAATACAATATAACGCGTTAATATAATTACTGTGATACATTTTAATAAAAAATTAAGTGTCCACCTTTATGTACAAAGCATAACCCTCTGCGCCAATTACTCATTGTGCATCAAACTAAAATATTCCGAAAAGCGATCCCCATCGACCGTCGAAATAATGAATGTTTAACAATAACATCAACTGATTTAGGGCCGCGGAACGTTGCGTGTTTTAGGGCTGAAAGTCAGGTATGATTAAATAGTACAATATTCATAATGCTGCGGTAAACATCGATAAAGTAGAAATATATTAATATATATTATAATTCTAATCCTATAAATCATTTCTTTCATAGAAATGATATGTTTCGCAAAGTTGACAGAGATCACTGTCAGACTGCCAACCGAGTAAACATTTTTGATTTTAATTAAATCAAATCTCCTGTTACAAATATTCAGTTACAACGTTGCTATTTGTAGCAAATATAGAAATACGCAACTCGGGTTACGTACTCAGGACCTCTCAGTTGCGCAAACGGCGCTCAGTAACCTACCCAAATTGGATTTTATCAGTACTGAGATTATTTGCAAGGAATTCAATCGACGTGAAAATGCGTAAAATGTAATTAGTAATTAATCATTTCTGCTCGCACAAAATATCCTGAGGTGACGAGTTGAGGATTAATGTGCGAGAGGAAATTCGCTTTCAAGATGGGCGAAGAACAGAATATTATCTCACTATTTCAAACGGAAAAAATGGCGGTCATATGGGTCCAAAGATTAATGGTGCCAATATCAGCGAGTCTGTTATACATTGGAGTGAAATTTGTAGACTGGAACCATGCAGCTATAAAAGTAGACGAGAGATAGAGCTGCTAGTGGGAACATACGAAGCAGACTCACTGTCAAGATACTGAATTTATTACCACTATCCATCTTCAATACGAGTAAAGTTGTGTTATATGCCAGGACGTAAAGCATACATTTAGATTGACATATTTCTATTTTCAGGCAACAATGAATCGCGTTTATGCAATACAAATAACCCTGGCATACACTAACGAAGTCGCAAATACAGGGAAATATGGATCGTGAAATTAATTAGTCATTCTCCGAATGGAACGCTGCTCTCCATCACACGAATTATTTTAAAAAATTGTAACGTAGAAAACAGAAAGGATTAAGCAACATTCACTATAACTGAAACCGATTTTTATTTAAAGCTCTACCTTGAAGGTTAGGGATATAATTTTTAAAAAATCCGCCTCAACTTTATATTAATTATAAATTGAGTTTGGACAACTCTGTTCACCGTCAATTATTCTCTTAATAATGGGTTCATTAACACGCCGGTAATTGAGGTATTCTCATTTAATTTACTTGAATGTCTTAAATGCAAAACAGTTTCCCACAGACATATTTTCGCCGTGAAAAGTGTAACGGTGTACCTTAAATAAAAACGCACTTTCTGCAATCGAGGAAAATCTATGGGTTCGAAACGGCTCAACGGATGTCAATGAACATTTGAGGATTTAAAAGCAGGCGATTTAACTTAAGTATTCGTATATATTGCATTTCGATATACTTCGTAAATATGAATATAAGTATTAATTCTACTGGAAGGTTTCTTTGAATACTCGCGTCGAAGTCTCCAAAATTGAATGCGGCTTGCCTACATTCTTGATCTATGCTTCGAAACGGCTTAAGGGATGACAATGAAAATTTCCGGTATTGAAACAAGAATATTAATTTAAGTTTTCGTATATGCTTCATTTCGATATCTTGCAGAGTTCACAAGATATTAATGTAAATATTTATAAATCTATTGATTTGCTGCGTTATTCAATAGGCGTTCCTGTGCCAGTCACCCCACTTACTGTGTTATTTATAATCTCAATTTTGGCAGCATGAGAGAGAGAGAGGGGAGGCCGAGCATTCTCACTCCAGTATTGCAGCAGGTTTCACGCCGTAATTAAACTATTGTTGGCAGAGAGCCAACTCCCTGAGAAATAATAAACTTCTTTGGATCATCGATAATATGTATCCTTTAGTTGGTTTTAGTTGTCGCGTCAGGTAAATTTTAATATTTACTATTTACTAATTTTTCAAAGAAAAGAAAATAAATCTAATTTGTCCCAATGAATATAATTAAAGTTTCTCTCTGTCTGGAAGTTTGTATCGAATTCGCTCCGAAATTAGTGGAATCGGAACTTGTTCAAAACCAACTGCGAGTTATAAGGTTCGTCCTGACGCGATTATAAGTAAATGATACCGTACTTTTTAAATTTTCAATGAATTCAATTTATCAAATTTCTGTACCTGTTCTTTCGTTTTTAGGGCAAAATAAAAAGAGCTATTTCCGCGCAAACGAAGTCGTGGGCATATCTAATCTTGAAATATGCTAATAATTATAATTAATCTTGAAACATTTGCTCAAAGTGAACTTCAAAATTTAAATTAAATGGTTTGAACACCTCTGCGCGAGGCTTGTTGTGAAGCTTCTGCCGCTATGTCAACGCACAAAAAGCTGTCTTGGAATAATTTGCGATAAAATTTTAAAATATAAATTATTCATACGTCAAATTATAATGTGCATATATTTGGACAGGATCTTTCGGAAAATTCTCAGTCTGGTGCAAAGATAACGCATTGAGAAATTAACCGGGAAACGTAGATCAAGTCTGTTGGGTGGAACTCTATAAATTTTCAACTACCTTTCTTTAATGCTCTATAGTTGTAACCCACAAGGGCTGCAAGTGCAAATCTTGCGTGAAAATGGGATGAAATCGATATTTTAGCACATAAAATATTTCATATCGTTAGTTGTAAAAGAGAAGTAAAATTTGTCATTAAACGGAATAATAACCATCGGTTAAAGAAGTCATCAGCCGAATTCAAAAACGACCGATTTCTTATTTTGGATTGTGAGTGTTGTTTACGCCCAGCAGCCGCTTTAATCCCCCAATGAAATATTTCAATTGAAGATAAAGTTCTTCTCTGTGACCCAAAGGTGTCAGTAGTTCGTATACACAACATTTTACGTTAATATTTGAACATATGACAACAGTTACTAAACAAAACTCGAAACGCGCTAGAATAAATATTTTTAACCAGTGTTTGGATCATTTTAAATGCAAAATGGAAGAATTTTGCGAAGTTTCGTTACTGTTGATCGGACAAATGGAAAAAAAAGAATGATGCAATTGAAAATATCGTCTAAGCTAATAATATGGACATTATATGTGAAGAGTCAAGATATAAGAAGGCGGATAGGAAAATTGATTATGTAAGTGATCAAAGATATATTATTAGAACTAATTTAAAAAGAATTTTAGTATACAAATATAAAATATAATTAAACGTAATGAGTTTCTCTATGAATCCGTTATATTCAATAATAAATCAAAAATTAGCATTTAACCATTTCCCTACGCCCCTTTGCTTTACAAATCTGTGGTAATAAACCGGAATTTTCTAGCAAAACAGCAAATTAATGTAACTAAATTATGTTAAAATATATGTTTTATTTTTCATATGAATACTTCTCAGGTATTTAGCTTATAAATTAAACTATTTCAAAGAAAACATTAAATTAATTAATGAAGTTTCACTGTTTGAATATAAATATAAATAATGTTAATAAATGAGGATAATTTATTTTTAACATTGTATATAACATTTATAAGAATAGTATCTAAATTTATATTAATGGTAGATGTGCAATATGTGTCTATCAGTATTTATGTATAATTTGATAATGGACCAATAAAATAATCCTTACATATATCTGTTAATAATTATATTTTACAGAATTTGAAATTTAATACTTATTGACTGAAAAAAATTAGCAACCAGATAGGGATAAGGTTTGTATTTAGTTGAATCGCAGTTTTGTCATTATATTTCTGAGTTTCTCAGGTAATGATAAACTTTGAAATTTTGATGAAAGAAAGATACCAAAACTTTATTTCATTTAACTAGTAAAAAAAGAACAGAAGTTAATTGACTTAATATTTCCAGCAAAATATTTTGTAATTCTAGTACTAATGGATCTTTTAGTTGCTCCTTTGTAAAACATGGAACAGTCTAATTTTAATGACTCATTATGTATGTCACTGTTAACACTGTTATCTAAAATGGAAATTCATTAATTCAGTGTTCTGTAAACAGTACTATTATTTGAGCGTTGTATAGCATATATAGTTGAGACATGGTATTATAAATGCTTTTGTTGTAATAAGGGAGAGCCGAGTATACTATTATTATATAATTATAACTAAAATTTTATTTATAAGTCCACGTTTTCTATTATCTTTTTTTTGGTTAACAGGCTACATGAGGGTGATCCTGAAACCGGCAACTCTTCATTAATAGCATAGGAAAGGAATTGAAATGGGGGATGTGGAATTATGCTCTACCATTTATATATTTACTTGTAACTTTGTGAGAGTAGGGAGAGATTTTTTATTAAATTCATCTTATAATATTGATTACGGATGTGGAAGAAGGATTATATTAGCAACTTCTTTGTAATGTTATGCAAATTTTGATTTTAAAGGGAAGTTCTGAAAGGAAATTAATTACCAAACTAAGTTCGAAATGTGCATTCAATACAATTACTGTTTACTGGCCTTACAAGACTCAAATTACAACTTTATTAGAAAAAATGGACAAAGAACTCAACTTATTTCATTATACTGAAGGTTACTTTTGAAACGACAAAAAGTCAGACTGGAGTAAATGGAAAAAAGTTTTCCAATATTTCGATGAAATATGGTTCATTCTTTGTGGACGTGCGAACGAAAGGATAACCACGAAAATCAAATATCTTGTCACGACGTTGTTAAGTTGAGGTTAATTATTTCTTACAACAATACGAGTACACGAGTATTTTTTGAAGTCTATCATTCAGTATTGATTCGATGTAGATTGTTTACAAGGGTTAAATATTGTTAGAGAAAATTGTTTGAAAGTTACGTAATATTTAACGCGCCACAGAAAAATATTCTCAGAAGGTACAATTTAGGCACAAAAGCATTCATTTAACACTGAACTTGATTCTACCGCCAATCTTCCATAGTTAAATATTTAATTATAGACACATATCATTTGGAAACATCAATAAACTATCATATATTGATCAATATATTACTTTTTTTAGCAACATTCAACGTTCTATCATTTGTAATAAGCAACAATGGCGTCACATTTATAGATGACGGTAACATTGCAAAGTCGCTTTGTATTTCAAAGATGGGCTTGCATAAATTCTGTTGAAACTAGATTTAGAACATCCTCGTGACCATATCATGGGCTGAGGATTGCCTCCCTCCTGTGTGTTGCCTTTGTAAAGCAGTAACAGTGAGGTCAGTCAGAGGAATAGAAATTCAGTTGTTGTTTTGGCTTCTAGCAGTACAGGCTCTGGACTCTCTTCAGGTTAGTAATCTATTTTGTCTTCATTGAACTATATCTTCAAAACCAGAATCAGGAAACCTTGCGTACTGAATCTTTCCCATTCTCTATCCTGAATTCTCCTTACTCCGATCGCTGAAAATGAGACAAAACGGAATTGTCCTGATTCCAACTCCCAAACAGATTGATGATTTCCTTTCCTCAGCTAAAACTTTGAAGTTGAACGTCCTTCTTATATTGCCTTTATAAACTCCTAGCCAGAAGCAACATTTCATTGTAGCAGCGTTGGGATCATTGAACATTTCAAAACAATTCCTAATAGTAACATTTACTTGTCTATTGTTACTAAAATTAAGTTAAAATAAACATGATAGAGATTCACAAGAAATTTTCTGACATCTATAGAGTTAATTAATTGCTGTTAGCGCGATGTAAATTAATTTTATTACGAATTTTATAAAATAAATTGGATTGCTTTCTTCATATATTTCTGGTCGGAATCATTTATATGTTTATGTCATTATATGTTTATGAGCGTGACATATAGATAAACACTAATATTAATTATAATACAGGGAATCTATACTAGATAATTTTGATTAAAAGAAATTTTCCCAATTTTTGTTATAAGAGTTTGAGAAAAAATGCATTCGGACAAATAGAAAACTGCTGTGTTATTGGCATAGAAAATTTAAGACTGATTCTATGTTTCAGTCACACCATTGTAATAGTGAACACAAAGCCATTGTGAGGAGATGTGATCTAGTTTAAACATCAAACAAGAATAATAATTTGGTCAAAATTAAATACTTCTAAACCTCAATCCTAATTGAATTAAAATGTATCACAACGCTTTGGGTTGTTATTGCCGAACACTTTTAAATGCAGAATATCTATAGTTGAGAAAGTGAAATTGTTTTAAATGATGGGTGAATTTTTCGAGCCTTCTGTATATCCGATCATTCATTTTTACAGATATTATGTAAATACAAATTTAAAGTCTACCAAGTCATCGTGCAAATATTTTTAGCTACGTCTTTATTTCATTGTATGCTATGTAATTTATATTTTACAAACAACCACTTAATACTGTACAGAAAAACGTTTCAGATGAAACAGCAGCTATTTTGGTTCGAATTTTCTTTGTTGTCAAACGCCTAGAGATGTGATTCATTAACAGCGCTAGTGAGATTATTAATTAACGTGTACCAAAAGAATTTGAGATGTAAAGAAAATGACTGGTTCTCTATTTATTTTAAACTGAAAACTTTATAGAATATTGACTGTCATGCGCAGGAATACTACTATTGATGTGATTTCTTCATTAAGGTAATTTATTAAAACACCGCACTGTCGTCTGCGTAAATAATTTTCCGGAAATAAACAACTTATTATCAATAAAACGGAGGAGGAAATTACTTTCCTGTTAACAAACGATAAATGATGCGTCTATTGATAAGATTCATCATTGCATTATACTCAATTTCAACTAGACATCCAATTAAAAATACGTAAATGTTTTTTTAATGTTCTGTAAAATGGTTTAACTTTTAAATGATCCATAATTTGTCCACCAGAATTAATTAATAATAAGTTTTAGTGTTTCATAAAAATATACATGAAGAAAAGTAACATAATTAAGGGGGGTATATAATGAAAATATTTCTATCAATGATTTTCGTTACTCACATTATACCCATTTTTTTAAACCCTGAGTCATGTAGAAGGTACAATTGAACCAATACAAATAGAGAAACAGTTAAAGATATTTATAAATTAATCATATCGTTTCGTTGATATCTCAAATGTAGCTTATTAAAAATAATAGTAATGACAATAAAAATTCATTCCATCATAATTTCATTAAATTAATTAAAAACTATTTAATTTAATTCTACGAAATTGAGGTGACTGAAGTAACAGTTGCAAAAGTTCAATTATTTTATTAAATTCTTGCATTAAGAATTTTATTTGTAATTTTATAATTATTTTTAATAATGTAATAATATATTTGTTTTCATTATAGTTACGAAAATAAAGAATAAGAATATAGAATATAATCATCGAATATCTTTTCGATGTTTATATTAAGATACGTCAAAGGTTAATAATTTTATTAGTAAATACATTTAAATGTATATGAATTAGTTCTTCAACATTAGTACTATTCTCTCTCCATAAAAAGGGTTTAAGTAATTACTTCACTTGCATCTTGCTGGGGGGACATATTTATCCTTATAATAAAGAAAATTTATTCATTCTAAAAAGGTCCTATTCTCAAGATTGTGTATTAAAAATTCCTGTTTTAAAAACTAAAACGTACTTCATTTCAATCCACTGCAGTAACAATGCTTTGTTTGAGGTTTGAACATAATGTTATGTGCGTAAATTTAAAAAAATATATATCCTAGGTGACTTAAATAAAACTTTTTGTGTTGAACAAAGATGTATTTTTTAATAAAATATTTAATGCTTTTAAGAAAGTAATTGTTAATAGTATATAAAACAGTTCTCCAAATAGATGAAACAGAACCTTGATTATAAATCTGCTTGAAGATTTGCACATATATTTCAGGAACTTTTTTATTGCAATTAAGAATGCATTTCGAATAATGTAAATTGTTCATTTAAATGAATTAAAATTTAAATGAACTTTATTTCGATAAGTGCCCATAAATCCTTAATTTTATTTTGAATTACGAAAATATTATAATTAGTCAATGAACAAACAAAATATAAATTAAATGTTAATTAATGTTTCTACTATTCAAGGGCGAAAAATCGTAAAAATTGTTCCTTTGATTTCAATCAGCTTGCGCGGCGAGTCGTTCTTACAGCTCTTACCACTTTTTTTAAACCTGTGGATTGCAGATACTTAGAGTTGTATTTAATTTATCTCTTAATTTGCCTATTGCTCACATTTTGTCAAATTTCAACTAATTCGGACGCTTTTATAATGTTTTATTTAATATAAAAGTTAAAGAAATTATTGTAATCATAGGGCTGTAATAAGAACAAATGGATCAGTTACAGTTTTATTTATGTGAAATGTGTAGCAGAATAGGGAGACATTTGTTTTGGCTTACTGTGAGTGTCTGTTACGAGAGGACGCTGCGCAGACCGCCGATAGGACTGCGTCTGCGATGCGACGCCGCGGAATCCACGGCTCAACTAAGCTGCGAACGTCGGCGTCTATGGCAGGATTCTGCGCATGTCTCTCTTTCTCTCTCTCTCTCTACCTCTCTGTTCTTCTCACCTCTCTCTACTTACCATGTTTACAGTGCGTCGCTTGCCGAAAGTGGGACAACTCAAGAAACGCGACAATATTATTACGACCCAATTATAACCGGTGTAAACATAAATATATTTTGGAAAAAAGGTTCTAATTTTGTGAATAATATTCATGGAAGATACTAAATTTATAAAAAAAAATCAAGTAAGGTTACATCCAGTTGTGGTAATTCTGATATGCGCGGAATTATCTGATTATACCTAATTTTTTTTCGTGTCATGAAACTGGAATAGTAGATTTTATTATCAAGGATGGTTTTGACGTGGACAACTACAGTTTTCTTTGATTTGGAGTCAGTTAAATACAAAGTATAGATACGCCTTTCATCTGGTGTCTGTCTCATTACAAGACGCATTCTAGGGTTGAAACGGGGATATTCCGGAAATTTTGTTAAAGTAAGTTGGCAGTGTAAACACTATTTTGAAATAACCCGGAAATATTTTGTGTTCAGTTGTGAATATTTTGTACGTCAAAATACGCATCCGTAAATAATAAGTGCAGAGTGTTTTAAAATTTTCTTGCCGCTCTCTGTTTAACCCAATCACAAGAATGTGTTTAAAAATTTCCTTCCTATCCTATTAAAGGGGGGGGTGGTTGCCTGTTTCAGGATCACCTTCATGTAGCCTGTTACCAAAAAAAAGGCATAGAGTAAGAGTTGTCCTCTAATACCATTGGATCTGTTAGCCAGCTGCCTCCTAAACTGTTGAAGACACGAAAAAGGGAATGCTGCGTCCCTACAGGAAACACCTCTGTCGTCATTCGGAAGGGTGTGAGCCACGACGTACCTGTTGCAGATTTTTTTTTAGGTGAATCACCGAGCAAGCTATTGGCTGGGACCTCAGTCAACTGTTCTACAGTCCACATCCCTCCTTTCCTATTCCCTTCTTATGATATTAAAGGGGACTTGCCTGTTTCATGATCATCCTCACGTACCCCCCCCCCCTCCAAAAAAATACTTAACACTTGTAGGTGTCTCTTCACAGAGAGAAGACGGGCTTCGAGGATACATTTTTCTCTCTGTTTTTTAAAGTACTCATAGGCTGAGGTCAATTTTTGAAGTAGTAACTCCTAGAGTCGTAAACTTTCGGCATACGGTAATGCTTGTTCGCTGATCCTATTGGATCATATGGCCAGCTGCCTCCAAAAACTGGTGGAGGCACGGAAAAGGGACACCTCGATCCCACAGGAAACCTCTATCTCGTCATTCTCTTTCAGGTATATACCGTGTAAGACCCTTAAAGTATAGCCCGGGGGCCCTAGTTAACCCTTGGCTCCCTTGCTCTACCTTCAACATTTCACCTTTCATATTTCATTCCTATACTATTAAAACAAAGTTGCTAGTTTCTGGATCACTCTCATGTAGCCTCTTAAAGAAAGGGTAGTGTCTCTCCTTTCCTCTCTCCGAAGATATCACTACCTTATCCTGTCTCTTAATGTGCAAATAATACGAATGAACGAAAACAGTCAGCAAGCAATTCGATTACTAGATTTAATCCAAATTTTGATTCCGATAACGCGACAGTATTAGACAGTGAACGTTATTACTGTAATGGAACAATTTAAGAAATGTTTAAGAATATAGATGTTAATTAGTGAATAATATGAACGTGGAGTTCTCGGCTTTCTAGGGTGGTTAAATCTCGTGCGAAACACGGCGGGTCGATAGCTAGCTCCACCTCTTCAAAGTTTGTGTATCACACTAGATATAACCAGCCTAGAAACCGTTCATATACTGTCAAACCATGTACTATGGAACTTGATACTGAAATTCTTAAAAAACTATTCTCAGCAAATCAATAATATGGTAACCACTCCAAGTAAACCTAATGAAGTGTAAAAAATGGACGAAACGCCTTAAATACATGTTAAATAAATAGTAATTTTAATTATTTGTAGACGAATTAGCTGTATCTTTTATTTATTTACACATAAACCTTTATTATTAAATTAAATTCAAACAACTTTAACAATGATAATTAAATAAAAAACCACTTTACGTTGTCAATTCGATATTTTTAATTTCAGAAACTTTCGGACCTGGCCATTTTCAACTGTATATTTTAATTATCCAACGTACGTATTTTACCAAACATAGTACCAGAGTGGTACACGTCTATATATAATCAGTGTCCAATTCAAACTATTGACTGATTATATATGTATACTAAATTTAGTAAAATCTGTACGTGGGATAATTAAAATATACAGTTGAAAATGGCCATGGCCGAAAGCTTCTAAAATTAAAAATACAGAATTGACAACTTAAAGTGGTTTTCTTTTTATTTAATACACCTTTATTTTAAGTTATTTTTTCTGTATTTATCAGTGGATTTAGATGTTTGCTTTTCTCTACATCCTATGTTTCAGCGCTGTAAGAGAAGGACCCAAAGTAGTGTCGAAACTTTCAGTTTTATTCTTTTAAGTGTAATTTTAATATTAAAATGTATTAGAAAACTAAAAAAACAATGTAATTTTAAAGAATATTAATAGAAAATATAAAACAGAATAAAAAAGAAATTGAAAAGTCAAATTTATACTAATATCGTTCATTGTTGTTCAAAGGGAAATTCTTCGCCTCAACTGTCTGTTGTCGGAATTTTGTGCAACTTACGATACTACTGCTTTACTCAGTAGAATGTTAGTTGACTCCTTCGTCCGAAAATGGAATGAGGTTCCATGAACAGCTAAATTTTTTGAGAGACAAAACGTAGTAGTTCAATATTTGATCAAATAAAAACTGACTAAAAAGCTGTTTTAATTCATTTGAAATCAGTGTTACTTTCACTAACTCACTCTGGCTAATCATCTCTACCACTGATATTTCAACGCCAACTTCCATAATCTCAAACAACTGTCAGGAACTCTCCTATTACAGATCCTTTTTGTCAACATAGACCTTCTAATCGACTCCCATTTTGTACACTAAATCCCTTTCTATGGGTGTTGTTCACATTTCCTTCCCATTTCTCGAAGGTTATATCCGATAATTACTCACGGACCCTTGAGAGGAAAGGACTGCGCCATCGTCAAAAACATTTCTCAAGTCAATTACGCTGAATCGCACACTGCTGCAAAAATGTCATGAGATGTTCACTTGCTAGATAAATTTCGTGTACCAGTTCTCTCCCTATTACGTCGTGATTTGATAAAAATAGACATCAATCCAACATTTTTGAAAGCAGATGTAATCAATATTACCTTAAAGTGTAGATCTTGCTGAATTTTTTTGTTGTCTTGAACTCCTTATATTATAAAAAACTGAATTATTTGCCTTAATATTAGTCACGTGGGTCATACTCATAAAAAAGTGAATAACACGATGGAAGCTGTCATGTTTGCCACTGGCCTTTTTATCCTACTGAGTGGGACTCATGGTTAAATAAATTGCCTGCCATTGACTTGGTTGTGTTGGTCTGAGAGACTCTAAGTCAGATTGTAAGTATGTATGATCTGCCAGCCTAACCACTCAAGGCCACGTATTAAGTGGTAAAGAGGGTATAAAATATTGCTGGACAATCATATTTATTCTTTTATAATCTTTAATTGTAATATATTACAGAAGACAAGAAGTTAGTGAAGGATACGTCATTATAATCCAGAGATGGGGAACCTTTTTACCATTAGAGGTCATATGTAAATAAAGGAGGTCGAACAAGTTGATATACCTATAAACGCGATGTGGAATTATTTTAGATTTTTCATTGCATAGATGCACTAAAATGTTTCTATACAGAATATTTTTGTATTCACATACCTTAATTATTTCTTTAATAAACAACTATACATTTAAACAAAACATCAAGGAAAAAATGCAGCTAAATAATTTTTAAATTAATTAATTAAATTATAAAGAAATAGAATAGAAAATAATATTAAGTTAGAAGTAGTAATCAAATTAGTAGAAGTATTTTTAAATAAATTATTACGTTATAAATAAATAAAAATAATAATATTAAATATCGTAAAATACGTAAAATAATATAAATCTGGTAGTAAGTTTAAGTGGAATATTTGCATTTGTTTCTTGCTTGAAAGTAATTGAAAATTTGGATGAAATTTCATAACGCGAAGTCTTGAACTGTCGTTTAAATTAGCATATGCAATTTTCGTACTTAAAATACGAATGTTTTCCTGGGAGAAAAGGTTGCTTGCAGTAGTAAGCATTTCCAAAGCACGTAGCCTAAACGTGCATGTTTTCGTAAATCGATTTCATTTTTCCATGTTTCTATAGGCTCCATTTCAGCAATACAAAAAGATTTGAATATATTATCGTCTTCGAAGTAAATAACTTCAGTTAAAAATACATTATATCATAAAATAACACAGTATTCTTCAAAACAATTTCATCTGATTGATCATAGTTTTCCTCGTTTTTAATTTTGGTTTATAGTCGCATCAGCTGCAAGGTCATTTGTGACTGTGCACGGTTAGGGAACTTATATTAATGTAGGAATATCATAGTATGGTTTCTCAAAAACACAAATATCCATTTCAAACTTTTAACAAAACCTGTCCTGGTGGTAGACATAGAACCTGGTAGTGGTACAATAGATAAACATGTTACTCGTCTAAAGTTAATAAAACTTTATTGTTTAAGTTTGTATATTCTCTATAAAATATGTTTTTGTTATTGAATACCAAGAATGAATTCCATTAACGTTGCTTCATATGAAAATAATTTCCTCAGTTTGCCGATTGTGTTCGGACGTATTATCGACGAAAACCGAGGTTTTATGAAGGCCACATAATAAACTCGCGGTGACCACATGTTCCCCACCTATAATATCCTATACAGTATATAGATACGATAAATATGCAAACATATCTTTAATTAGTCTATATGATTTACCGTTAAATTTATTTATAACGGGATAAAGGATTTAGAAAGAATAATTGGACCACATAGTTTGTTACTATTGGAGGAAGGAAGTGTTGGTCCCACGAAACAGCTGTTAAGACGCTGATAGAATTATCCAGTTAACATTCCAGGAAAAGTCAACCTAGTAAAGCAAATACAATCCTAGTTAATTAAAAAAATCTAAATATAAACTGAGACAACAATTCTCTATGAAACTTTGTTACCTGAATTTTAAAAGCCTGATTTAAATTTTTTAAATGGTACTTTATAACAATTATTTATTATTTTCTGTATTTAAAAAGTGTAATTCAATCGTGATTAATCAATTTTTGCTAACTACAACCCAAATATAATTCAGGACAATAAAAACATAAACTCATTACCCCGTTATTATTCATTACGAAAGTATGAGGGAGAAAGAACGTGTGTATACTTAAAAGCTAAATAATAACAAGAAAACGACTCGTATTTATTTCCTCTCATCAAGATATTTGAAACTGAAGAAATTAACTTTCAATAATGTTAAAGAAATTATATTCTGTAGGAAGCAAAGCAGAAAAATAGATAAAGTATCAGATAAAGCTTGTTCACAGAACATGGAGATGAAGTTAAAGTGTGACAAGAAAGAATAACGAGGGTTAAAAACAATGAGGTTTACAATTTAACCGATATACTTGATAAATAAAAATTACATGGCGTTGTTGTAATACTTCAAAACACTTTTATTTTTCATATATTTTTCTAGATAATGCAGAAAGTGAAATAGCTGTAAGATAATAAACTTTTTGAGGGGTGCAAGTAATAACTTCAGTGGTTTAAAAATGTCTGAATAAACGTAAGCATTTCACGGCACAAATTTACTTACACTACAGTAGGCTACAGAGATACAAGTGAAATTATGTAAAAGGCCCAGAACATGGTGGATATCATGTTTCTTTCTAGAATAATTTGCATATAATAGGTACGCGCTAACATCATGCAATTTGGGCTCAGTGGAATTGGTTGAAAGCATGAGGCGCTGATGAACTCCGACGGTGCGTAGTTTATGCTGCTGATACCAGAAGACCCCTTCCTTCTTTACGACTATAGAGCAATCTTCCCTCCAAGAGGTTCGCCGCTAATGTTGATTATAGATAGGCATGGGGTGAGACGACGGCTTTCCCTATCTTAGAACTCATCTTACCAAAATTTGTGAAAAAAAACCTTTGCTGAAAGTTAATAAGAATTCTATTATACATATTGCATATTACTTCAAATAATTAAGAATTTTATATTTATTTTGAAGAATTAACCCTAATTAGGAATTGATTTTAAATAATTGATTTAAAATTAATTGAAATGCATAACAAAATAAGGAAAGGAAACTATCATTCAAACAATTAGTTATAATATCTATTTGGAAATATAAATACTTATCCAATCTATACGGCAGAAAAAAATTAATATAAACTTTATTAACTTCAGTTAGTACTCGTCGTTTCGTTCTTAATTTGGAACTTCATTTGGTAGTATTTTAAATATAAAATACATTATAAATATTTACAATACAATTATGTAATCAAATAAAATATTACTTACGGAGTCAAGAAATTTGGAAGAACGAAAATTTGGACGTGCATGTCGCACACAAGCGAAGAGGCAATTCTTCAAACTTATATTACCCGTAAGTTAATGTTTCTTCTTTGCGAAAGCCTTCCTTGTCTGTGCTATCCTACTCTTTATGTCTACTATACTTCTACCATCCCCAGTTATTACGCTTCCCAAGTAGCAGAATTCCTTAACCTCCTTCAAAATATCCCTTCCCAATCTAACACCCTTTGTTATTCCACTGGTTCTCATAATACACTCCATTAACTTGGTTTTCCCTGTATTAATCCTCATATTGAACTACGTTCATGTCATTTATTATGATTTCCAAGTCTTCGTCTGACTCCCCTAATACTACTATATCATCAGAAGACCGCAGAATTTTATTTCCTTTCCTTGCAGTATGATGCTTATTCTATAATCCGTTTTACCATACTTCATAGCCTGTTCTTTGTACACGTTAAACAGAGCAACAGACTGCACCCTTGTCTTACTTGTTTCTTCATTTCTTACTGTAATGTTTTGAATTATTTACGGGACCCAGCTTGTAATATTATGTGTGATAATTTTCCGAAACTTCTTTGGGAAGGCAGTCTTATAGACTGGATCAAAGAAAGTTCAAATAAACAGTGATTTCTCGCATAGTTTCGTCCTAAATTTCATACTGTGTTCTTATTTCACCGTATCCATACGAACCCACTTCTTTAATTTTTTATTAGACTCTTTCATCACTCCAACTATTTATTTATTACGATCTAACTGAACTAGCAATTAGTAACACTCTTTGTACTACACATCAGATATTACTCTCAACGAACTCTGTTCCATATGCATGAAAGTTTTGTACCCCAACGTACTCTATTAAAAAATCCAATCCAAAATATTTTAAAGACTAAAATCCTGTATTGACCTTGGCATCTGCTAACAGTTTCTTTTTCCAACTAAGTGCCCTAGTTCCGACCCTTATTTTATACACTAGTTGTTCACAATAAAGTATTGGGATCACGTTGCATTGAGAAAAATTGAATTCTACTACTAAAACAAATCAACCGACAGTTTCTTGTTTTCTGAACTGTGTTCCGTTTTCACTTCATGGCTTCGAGTCCGTAAATACAGAGATGGAAGCTACGATTGAAATGGCAAATTACCTATCATCCCCTAATCTCTGTTTACTGTTATTTGAGCTCTGGATACTATGTCATCATTCTACCAATTAATATACTCCGTAATCAACATCTGTGCCTATGTAAACTTCCTGATCATCTCTACGTTACTCAAATGTGAATTCTATTAAACTATAAACAGGTCATAGAGAGTCACGGAATAACTACAACGAATTATAGGCGTGAGAAATATGAGAATCGTTAATAACAGCGGATCGATGTCAACGAAATCATATCAAAATTGTTATCGGTATACATATTGTTCTCCTGAGTGTCGTCATATCATGAAATTGTTAGTAATTATTATATTTACAAAATAAATGATTCATTAAGTCCTCAATCCTATACAAAACAAAATTAACTTAAATTTTTTTTGTGCGTTAAATTCATTATTTTGAGTAGCTTTTTTACGTAGAATTTATGTTTATAATTTCTAAGTAAGTTAAAAGTATAACTTTATATTTCTAAGTTTTCTAACAATAATGGGATGTTTTGCTTGAGGAAATTTGATTTACATCTGTATCTAATAATTTTATACGCACTGCATTTACCCGAATTATTAACCTTTAGCCTTTCAGATCATGTTTCAGTTCACTCAATTTAGAATTTTCAATTAAATAATATTTATCAATAGTAAATTTGAAATAATTTATTGTGATTAACAAGCCATGATGAATATGCAAATGTATTAATCTGGGTTTTTTTTCTTTCGTCATCTGCATTTCATTTTAACCTTGTTCGTTCACTTTGTTAAAATAAACTCCATAACAGGAATTTAGAAATGAAGATTTTAATTTGAAAAATTATCATAAATTTTACAGATGAGCCATCATTTTAGTCTCACGTACGGAACAATAAATTTACAAATATCCCAAGCTTATAACTTATAATTTAAATGATGCAACGACGTAAATGAGAAAAATATATACAGTGAAAAATAAATGCTGTTGATAATGAAAGATTTAATAATTTATTGATACAATTTCACTAATTTGTATTCAATATATTTATTTGAAAGTCCTATAAATAGAATTAAATACATTTTACATTCAAAATGAATGTGTTGATCTCACAAAGCCTTTATGTACTCGTTTCTCAGTTCTGCCATAGTCTCGTTTTCATAATTCTCATCCATAAATATTTCCCTTAATTTTTAATTTCATTAAATAATTTAAAGCGCAAGCATCTCAGGATCTCTCTAATCAAACGATACATTCGCAAATGCATGCTCCAGGATCATCGGAATTTTCAACAATTATATAATGCTCTCAACTGACTTAAAGTTCATATTAAAGGAATTACATAAAATATAATTATAAAGATTGTTGTAAAAATTGTAACCTTTATAAGTTGTGAAATTTCTTTATTTGCACAATTATTAATGGTCATGATTCATGCAACTATTAATGACAATGTAACATAGAATACTGTTATATCTGCTTGTTTTTCAATTAAATCTATGCAGAACGACTTGATAACTAGACATAGATTTGTTCTTATAGAAAAGAAAGCTTCGTAGGATAGAATTATGGGCCTGAGTTATAAAGTACGTTTTATTAATTTAAATTATTTATATAGTCAAATATGGAAAAAAACGAGACATGTCGTTACTTAATTCGCCTTATGTATACTGTTTCTCGCTTCGAAGTATGACCGCGTTGCGTCAACACAATTTTTACCCCAAGCAGTGAAAAAATTCTGTATTCCGCTTTTCGTCTGGCTGCACAGCCCCGACGGCGTTTTTTTCTTGTACCTCTTCCACTCCTGAAAAATTGAGTCACTTTTTTCTCCGCCTAGATTTAGGAGAATTGGAAGGAATCGCACGGTGCTAAATCACGGGAATAGAGAGGATGTTTTTAGTGTAGAAAAATTCTTTACAGATAATCGCATTGCCTACCGGAATTTATGGCGTATGTTATTGCACGTTCTAGCAACTTTTACAAAGGTTGTTTGTAATATAGTTGGATGAAGGTTTAACTATTTGATCTCTGCGTAGCCACTCAGCCATAAATATTTCCTGACTACTGAATAAAATTTAAAGTATTGCCCTGAACATGAAACGACTCATGCACTAGGGGAGGATGGAACTTTCCAATACATAAGCTGCCGTTTGGTTTCATACTGTACGTAAATATCCACGCTACATCAGATGAAATAACAGTCTTAAAGTTTGAAGAGAATAACGTAAAAAAATATACGATTATATTCATTAGCTTTCCCACTGAGGCTGTGTGAATTAATCAAGATCTAGTGTGTCACTGCGAAATAATATAGCGGGTTAAAATCATTAACAAAACAAAAACACGGAAAATAGTTCCTACGTTGTATAATTACCTTTAGAAGATAAGAATGGAAAAACCAACTAAGTTCGGCTCACCTATAATTTACATTTTTCACGACCTTAGCATCCTTCACTGATATGTAACACAAGAGTGGCGGAATGTGGCTTCGGATCTAACAGTCGACCTTGGCTAGCTCAGTTGGTTCGAGCAGTCGCCCAGTAAGCGGGAGGCCCCGGGTCCGGTCTACATTTTCCATTCTTGTTTTCGTTGTGAAATTCAGTCCTAAGAATGTTCTGATGCATTCCTCCACTCTAAACTATCATGCGCAAGCCTTTATATATCCGCAACACTACCACAACTCACATCTTCCCTTATCTGCTTAGCGTATTCGATCCTTCTCCTCCCTCTTCTGTTCTTACCGCACACACTTCCCTCCAATGCTAATTTTAAAAGGCCCTCATGTTTTAAAACGCGACCTATTAATCTATCCCTTCAACGTCCTCCATATTTTCTCTCTTTCCATATTCTGTTTACAACTTCCTCGTTAGTGATTCCTTCCGCCTATCTGATTTTCATAATTATTCTATAGCACCACATTTCAAAGTCATCTATTCTTTTCCGTTCTGCAACTTCTATCATCCACGTTTCTCACTCATAACGCCACGCTCCATACGAACATTTTTAGCAACGATTTCCTAATATTCGTAATTATATTATCCGTAAGTTAATTCCACTTTTTAGTGAATGCCTTCCTTGCCTCTGCTATCCTACTATTTATGTCTACTATACTTCTACCATCCCTAGTTATTACGTTTCCTAAGTAGCAAAATTCCTTGACGTCCGTCAAAATATCCCTTACCAATCCAACACCCTTTGTTATTCCACAGTTTCCCATACTACACTCAATTACTTGGTTTTTCCCTCTATTAATCCTCATATTGAAATCTTTCTCCAGGACAACGTTCATGTCGTTTATTATGTTTTCCAAGTCTTCTTCTGAGTCCCCTAATACTACAAGCGTAGGGTTTATATTTATTCTCCTTGCAGTACGTTTCGTTTTCCATATTCCCTTTTAACTTTCTTCATCGCCTGTGCTGTATACAAGTTGAAGAGCATGGGCAACAGATTCCTTCCTGTTCTTACTCCTTTCTTGATTTCTCCCTCAATGATACAAAAACCATCTCTCATTTTTCTCATTTAATAATTTCAGCATTAAGAATTTTAAATACGAACCCCGTAATAGAATGTCACATATTCGCTGAGTGCACTAATTATAGCTTCTTAATTAGAAAAATTTGGATACATATAAAGTGTAACAGAATTAAATAATTAAATAAGTGAAAATTTTTATCAATCTATCTAATCCTGATATTGTATTCTTTCTCCAGGACCACATTCATGACATTTATTATTGTTTACAAGTCTTTTTCTGACTCCCGTAATACTACAATATCGTCGACAAAGCGTAGAGTTTTTATTTCTTCTCTTTGCAGTATGATTCCTTTTTCATGTTCCATTTTAACTTTCTGTCGCCTCAAACAGCACGGGCGACAGACTGCATACTTACCTTACTCCTTTCTTGATTTCTGCTTTCTTTTCTTGATCTTCAATTCTAATTACTGCTGAATGCCTTCTGTAGTGGTTATGTATAATCCTTATTTCGGGATATTTTATTCCCTTGCTCTTTCCACTCTTATCTTCTAAATTTAGTTTCATGACTTTTGGCTTATCTTCCAGTGAAGCAATTTTTCTATCTTTTAATACTTACCTTTTTTTAAGAACAATCTTTTACGTGTATATAATTCACATAATTCTTTATTATTCCTAATAAATTTTAAAACCTATGTGCAAATAAGACTATTTTATTAAAACAAAATTATTTGTGCATTCGGTTCTTCGCCTATCATCTGCAAATGTACAAAAAGAAATCAAAAAGCCTTGTGCTCTCTTCTAATTAGCTTATATTGGCTGTTAAACTGACACAAGGTTATCACGAGGTGAGTTTTATTAATCCTTAATGGGACGTGCATAATGCAAGACCCACCAATATAAAAACTGTTAACAAAGGCCGTATGTTGTAACTATTTGAATTGTATAAAATGGAAGGGAACAAGCAACAGGTAGGTACATGGCAATATGTGTGGAATGGTGTTATTAGGTTCGAGCAAATATTAAATTGTTTTGTACATTTGTAAAAGATGGCTGTAGAACTGAAAATTTAAAACATTTTGTTTTAATGAATGGTGCTATTTCCGAAATGTATGAGCATTATTAGACTAAATACTTAACTGCTTATTTTTAAACAAAATATATTTAACGGACCTTTAACAGTCATATTTTATATTTCAAAAACTTATTAACCATAATATTTTATTTAACAGTGCTACGTGTCAGAACGTTATGCTGTGATCTGACTAAAAAGTAAACAGGGTAAATAAAAGTTATGTTACGTATAAAAAACTAAGATAATTTTTTTTGCTGATAAAGAGTGTCTATCAATAAGCCGTTAAATATACCTTATTAGTTCTTTTAAGTTTGTCAGTAAGTGTCTTTTCAATAAAAATGTTGCTGATCGGTGTCTGCTTTTTTTGCATTTCAGTCTGCTATTTCTTGGTTTTAAGTACCACACAGAGAAAGTGTAGATTGTTTTAATACCTTTCGTGTAAAATATGACAACCAAAAGAATGTTAATAGTTATGATAATCTGTATATAGGCAATGTTTTGTGTTACAACTTTGATATGTGATTTCGAGAGTTTGTGTCTGTGTTCACTAATTTGCATTTCCTACTACGATCAAGAAGCTGAGCGAACTGTTGTATAAATTGAGCGATCCCTGCAACAACTACGCTGCCTGATTTTTGTGTTTGGTTTGGGAATAATTTAGCGTGCTGTTTCTCAGACGAGCGGTTCGAAAATGATTAATGTCTGAAAGTAGTACGAGCTTGTTTCGTCCTCTGACGGCACAGGAAAATGTCGTTATTTCGTGGAAGGGCGCCTAATATATTGCCTCCGTGTAGAAGGGTCGATGTCCAACGCACGAGCAGCGGTAGAGGAAGGTTTATGACGGGGTCGCCCTGTGTAAATATAAGGCGAATATCTAGAGAGGCCGCTGTCGAAGTGAGGATTTGATGAGCAGACGCGATAAACTTTGTAGTGGTCGATACTACTGCTACAATACAACCACTGTGCAGTATCCGTTTTAATAGAAGTGACCGGAAATAAAATTAAAACTATCAATTACATTGATATAGTATAAATGTTTATTTTTTATTTTTACTCAGTCAACGTCTAAATTGAAGCTTACTAAAGGAGCACCGTGCACGTTCAAGACATGTATTCAAAAATGATCAAAAAATATTGATTGATAGAAATTTTCACTTAGTTAATTGTTTAATGCTGTTACACTTTATATGTATCCAACTTTTTCTAATTAAGAAGCTATAATTAGTGCACTCAGCGAATATGTGGCATTCTATTACGGGGCTCGTATTTAAAATTCTGAATGCTGAATTTAGTAAATGAGAAAAATGAGAGATGGTTTTTGTATCACTGAGGGAGAAATCAAGAAAGGAGTAAGACCAGGAAGGAGACTGTTGCCCATGCTCTTCAACTTGTATATAGCACAGGTGATTAAGAAACATACTGAAATGAAAATAAATATAAACCCTACGCTTGTAGTATTAAGGGAGTCAGAAGAAGACTTGGAAAACATAATAAACGACATGAACGTTGTCGCGGAGAAAGAGTTTAATATGAGGATTAATAGAGGGAAAAATAAAGTAATGAAGTGTATTATGGGAAACTGTGAAATAACAAAGGGCGTTATATTGGGAAGGGATATTTTGACGGACGTCAAGGAACTTTGCTCCTTGGGAAGCGTAATAACTAGGGTTGGTAGACATAAAGAGTAGGATATCGCAGGCAAGGAAAGCTTTCGCATTACATGGGAAATTACTTACGGATAATATAAGTATGAATATTAGGAAGTCATTATTAAAATTTTCATAACGATTGTAGCGTTATATGGGTGCGAAACGTGGACAATAGGAGTTCCAGAAACGAATAGAAGCTTGGGAAATGTGGTGCTATAGAAGAATGCTGAATATCAGGTAACTAACAGGCTTTCGCAATGAAGAAAAATTTACTTACGGGTACTCTAAATGTGAATATTAGGAAATCATTGCTAAAATTATTCGTATGGAGTGTGGCGTTATATGGGTGCGAAACGTGGATGTAGGAGTTGCAGAAAGTAAAAGAATACAGTCTTTTGAAATGTGGTGCAATAAAAGAATCCTGAAAATGAGATGGGGTGCATAGAGTATTTAACGATGAAGTTCTAAGGAGAATAAGAGAAGAGAGAACAATATTGAAAACTTTGACCAAGAGAAAGGATAGATTAATAGGCCACGTTTAAGATATGAGGGTCTATTAAAGTTAGCATTAGAGGGAAGTGTAAAGGAGGAGGGGGTACAGAACACAAGAAGGAGGCCGAGGATGGAATACGCTGACGCAGAATAGGTTAGCATGGAGGGTTACGTCAGACCAGTCTAAGGGCTGAATACTGCAATAACATAGTTTGCGATAAATATAAGAAAAAATGTATAAGATTCAAATAAGATAAGACTGATGCCGAAAGACGGGACAGCCTATAGAACTGGACAGAAATAAGTGATCATTCTTTAATATTACGTTAGTTACTCCACTAACATAGAGTACATAATAATTGAAATTTTAGCTTCATATTTCCAAAATACTATATTTTTACATATTTACTATTGACTGACCTTTCTGTCAACTTAAGTATAAAGTCAATTGACATATTGAAAGATTTTAAGGGTTAATTATTTTCTTGTAAATTATTTAAAATTTGCAATGATTCTCGATCAATTTTCGACATGGACGTATCACAAATGAAGCATCATTTGAGCTCTCTACAAATTAAATATGATAGAGTTCAGCAACTGAGGCAGATAAATTTTATATTTTCAGAAAATCGACTTCAGATAGAATGTCAATTTAATGTATTATTTCAAAACTAGTTTAAGATTTAACAGAACCATTCTATACGTTTTGCGTCAGAGAACAGTTTCAATTCACAGTATTGAATCATTCATTTATAACACTCACCGAGTTCATGAACCTCTAACCGGAATTCTGATTTATCAATGAGGGTTGTTTTTAAAACACATTGACCAACCGACAGTCTGGTTTCATTAAATTAGTGGATAATCAAGTGATAGAATTTTTAGTAATACAAAATAATTTTAGTGGCCATTACGATATTTTATCATTTTGTTTATTTAGGTTACAACAACTCTATGTAATTTAACAATAACAATCCTCACAGCTATGTTTTATTTCCAACTCTCCGCTAAACGTACGTAATTTACGTTAGATCCTGAACCTACTTTGCCAAACAAAAGCAGAATATTTCATTTTTGTTTCAAAATTCATATAATATATAAATAAAAGCATTTTCTGGCTTCTCATAACTAATGCATTGTGTTTGATTAATAAGTCGAATAAATACGAGTCTATTTGTAATACAAAACTAAAGCTTCACTTATACGAGCAATTATTGAATTTAAATATCCTTATAATTAATAAGAAATTCGTAGAAATTATGTAACGAGTTAATCGTCGGCTTAATTTTTTTATAAAAAATGAGAGGATATTAACTAAATTAAGGTGTAATAGTGGACTAATGAATAAAAAATATGGTTTGGGACTTTCACATCTGCTTCAGATATGTTTGAAAATATGATACAGCCAAATAGGTCTTCTTTTACATTCAATCATATTCGATTCCTGATTCCCCGGCAGCACGATTCCGTTTCGAGTGGCTTTCGGATTTCTATCATCAATTAATGCTCTTGATTTATTTAGTGCGACAGCAGGGCTAAATTTGGAGCTGAATTGGTGGTGGCCTAGATGATGCTCATCGTCGACGAACAGAAAAATACCTCACTGAAAATATGATCCGAGTGTCAAACAATTTTACATTGGTATGTGTACTGAAAATTTGCTTAAGAGTTAAGTATTTATTGTGAATCATTAAGTTCTTTCCTTACATTATTATGGATTTTTACGCTTTATTCATAATCAAAGCAACAAAGACGAACAAATATGTCAAGATTGAATAAGTAATGAATAGGCTGAAATGAATACGTGAGGTTTAATTAGTTTACATTAGGAATGTTATATATACAAATTGAAATGAATAAACTTTTCATTTATTAATTGATAGCATACAATAATTTATTTTCCATATTATTATTATGGAGCCAGCTTCCTGATGCCATGATTTATAATTTTTACAACATTTTACAAAATTCAATTACTTAAAACTAATATTTAGAAAATGATATCTATTTCTACAATCGTAATTAAGGATCTTCTTATAGAAGAAGTTTAGAAACAAAATTCCTTACTCGGAATTATCATTACGAGGAAATCGAAAGAAAGGATACAAACAGAGCAATTAAGGGTTTCTGATTTGTCTGGACTTGGCCGCTGGTCCTCATATCTCACGCCGATCTCCACCGATTCCTCTCGACTTACCTGTTTCTCATTTAATCCTCTTAAACGCCACCACACCAAGAGTATTTTTCCCTGTATCAGACAAAACAAAAACTCTCAACAGTACTAAGCAGTCTCTCAATCCTGCTCTTACCCCTCTCTCTCTGCTTCCCTCTCTATCCCCCCTCTCAACACTCTAAGCCTCCGTCCATCCATCATTCTAATCAGTCATAGTCCTTTTTTAATAACTCTTCCCCTTTCCAGTGCAGTAGTGGAGACAAAATCCTCTCCAATCAAAGTATTTACCTCGACAATCTGGGAGAAGCCCTTTAATCCAACCTACCACCGATATTTGGGGAAAATACAAAGCCTGGTCAACAGCTAAGATCTAACGTAGTCTTACCGTTTTATAAATCCCGGACCGACGCCAAACTGTCTACGTTCTATTACCCTGTCTGTAATCTTCAATTTAACTCAAACCGACTTCCTTTGACTTTATACCGCCAAATTCTGCATTAAGTTGTGCTTCTCTATTACCAGGCGTTACGTTATAAGCAGAAGAAAACAATTACTTTTATAGTTGACATAAGTTACGTATGTTCACTAATATTTACGAATAATATAAAATGGCCTTAATCTTAACTAACAACTTTCAGTACCTATCTGACAATCCGCATACTAAGACAATGCTAAAAAAAGTAATTTTTAATTTTATTTAAAAAATAGGGATTTCATTTCAAATGATATGATAAATCAATGTAGTTTCGTAAATATAAACTAGTTGGCTTGGAGAGAAGGATAAATACGGTGGACGAAGCTTTTCCGAGCTAAATGAAATGGATCAGAGCTAAGAGTTTTATGTAAAGTAATGAAGGTTTTGTTTACCTAGCAGGTACTGGTGGCCTTTGGTGATCTGTAATGCTATATATTATATTGGTTTTGTTGACTTTGTATTTTTCTTGCAAATTAATATGCTATAAAGTGGCAAAATCTTCTGTAATAAATAACTTTTTGCTTTTTTTAAAAATAAATAAAACTGAGGACAAGGGTCATTTTTTTAAAACTTGTATTCGTTAATGTGTAGTTTTTATTAAAATATTTTAATTATAATTTAATGATTTTTAATATTGTGTAAATTTTAGGATCCAAGTAATTTTCACATGATGTGGGAATATTCAATGATGTTAGGAGCTTAACTGCATATTTGCCTACATACTGGATGTCAGAATTAAACTCGCCGACTCCTGCAACTTGAGTTTTGATACCATTTTCGATTCTTTTGTTTCTTTCAACCCTTCCACACCACCCCTACATGTATTCACCCCTCAATCTGAATGAAGTTAATATTCTCATGTTTCTATAGGACCGTGAGATACAGTTACACACACTGCTAGAAGTTATGGGTGTTAATTTAACACGGAAGTGCTATACAAAGGCTCGTACTGCGAAAGACTGAAACTGCTTCGGGGTCCAGTACAATTTATACATTTATGGAAAATTTCAGCAATATAACATTCTCAAAACAGAAAATACTATAAATGAAAGGTAAACAAAGTAAATTAGGTAAACAAATATAAAAAGGTTGTGTCGTGTGGGACTCAAACCAGAGTCCACTTTTCAGCAGTCCAGCTCTCTACTCCCTGACTGTGCGATGTGGCAATATTATGCACAAATAACATCGGTGTAAACTGTACAAAGGAATTGACCCCTCAAAATAATTAATTAAAACATTTATATTACTTAGAATTTCCATCCTCTCCACCCCCATACCTGAGGGTGGTATTTCTGTCATACTCCGGCAGTGTTTGTTTGTGGATTGGAAGTAACAGGCGTACAAAATGTAGTCGAAATTGCTCCACACGTTTAAATTTCTGTAAATAATTACAAACATCATTAATTTTTTTAGAATATAAATAAAAATTCCAGCCAATTTGTCATTATACAATACTGATATTTATTTAATACAATTACAATGCTTTTTTCCATATTTGTATATTGCATCAGGTAAATTTTAAATGGATAAACATACATAAATATGCGGATAATTTTGCACCGTGGACTACGAAATGATACTTAAAAATGAGTAATCCATTTAAAATTGGTTATTATGAAGTTCACAAATATAGACGAACATTATAATTGCATTAAATAAATATCAATATTGGCTTGAATTTTTATTTATAATTGAAGATGTCAGATCATTAATTTATTAAACATCCAATTTTATTGTAAAATTCATTTCCAGTACTTTCTGTTTCGAGAAAAATGTACTCGGGGTCTTCATTAGTTCCGAATAAATGATAGAATCTATGCTGCTGTGCTAATATCTTTCCATACAAATATTGTCTCATGGTTGCCATGGAAATGAGAAATGCAACGCGACGACGTCGGAGATGCAGAAATTGTCGGCAGCTATGGCAATATCTTCGTAATCATAGATATAATTTTCTAAAACTAAAACGTACTTTAGTGGCTCTCCACTATAAGTTGCTTGCGCTTCCATACACAGGTTCAATAATTTGATTTCAACCTTATTTGTAAACGTAAATAAAAATAAAACAATGTTAATGATTGCAATACAATTATTTCAAGTTTCTTCTTTTTTTTCGACTCTTCGAACAATTATCAGTCATGACGCTGCTTATAAGAGAAAGAAAAGCATCAGTATGAAGATCTTGAGTTTTGGAAATAGGTGAATCTGGAACACGTATATTTATTTCAAAAAATATATTAGCATCATTTGATCCCAATAGTAGAGGAAAACATTTTCATAAAATTCAACTGAAAACTGAAATATTATCAATGAGATTTATCATTTATAGATTAGCATTTGGAACTTCGGTCCTCCATTGTCTTTCCCGACGGTGTTCCTTAAAAAGGTTCCACTCGCGTTAACCAGCAAACCGCTGGGGACGCTTTATAAGGGCGATACTGCTTCCATTTAAAAACGGACGTGAGGACTCGACCAAATACTTCCCTAGTTGGTCATTTGGCCGAAGAAACAGTTGCTGAATCGCAATCGGTTTAAAAGTCTCCCTCATTAGTTCTGAGCTGCTCTAGGTGTTGTGTTTCCAGCATTCCCGCAGTGTAACGAGCAACTTTAAAACAAGGAATAATTTTTTCCTCTAAATCAATGGGAATGTTTTATTCTGTTTCTCCACAAGATTCGCCTTAGAGCAATGAAAGCATTTTAAAGTAAAAACCAGAGGAGAGACGTATTTCATTATTGAGTATATAATCCAGAAAATCAGATCAATCAGCAACAGAAGAAGAAGAGGAGGTGGATGATGAAGAATTAGGGAGGGGGGTATACTTTTAAGGTCCGTGTTTGATAGGGCGCTGAAAGATCTGAGGAATTGTAAAGCACCAGGAACTGATAACATTCTAGAGGAGTTGATTAGATCATTGGGCGAAGAAACAATATCATTTCTGATCAGGATAGTTTGCGAAATCTACGAAACAGAAGTAATATCAGAAGATTTTAGTAAAAACATAATTAGATTAGTATCTCATGCATGCAGAATATTAACGAAAGTACTATATACGGAAGGATGGAACGACAAATATAATGCGAGCTAGAAGAAGATAAGTTTGGTTTTAGGAATAATGTAGGGACAAGAGAATAAATTTTGACTTAGCGTCTAAATTTAGAAGACAGGATATGAAAAAACGGCCAAAATTCATGAGATTTGTAGATTTAGAAAAAGTCTTTGATAATGTGAACTGTAACACAGTATTAAGTATTTTGAAGAGGATAGGAATAAAATATGGGGAAAGAAGGCTTATACATAATCCATACAGAAGACAGTCAGCAGTATTTAGAATTGAAGATCAAGAAAATGAAGCAGAAATCAAGAAAGGAGTAAGGAAAGGATGCAGTCTGTTGCCCATGCTCCTTAACGTATATATAGAACGGGCGATGAAGAAAGTTAGAACGGAATATAGTAAACGAATCATAATGGAAGGAGAAGAAATAAAAGCCATACGCTTTTCTGATGATATTGTAGTATTAGGGGAGTCAGAAGACTTGGAAACCATAATAAATGGCATGAACGTGGTCCAGGAGAAGGAGTTCAATATGACGGAAAACCAAGGTAATGCAGTGTAGTATGGGAAACAGTGGAATTACAAATGGTGTTACATTGCGAAAGGATATTTTGAAGGGCAGCGTAATAACTAGGGATGGTAGAAGTATAGTAGACATAAAGATTAGGATAGCACAGGCAAGAAAGGCTTTCGTAAAAAAAAGAGGAATTTACGTACGGGTAATATAAATGAGAATATTAGCTGAAGCTGTTGGACTGTAGCGTGGCGTTATATGGATGCGAAACGTGGACGGTAGGAATTGCAGAAACGAAAAGAATAGAAGCCTTTGAAATGTGGTGCTATTAGGAGAATACTGAAAAACCAGATGGTTGAATAAATCACTAAAGAGGAAGTTATAAAGAGAATAGGGGAAGAGCGTACAATATGCAAGGACGTTGACTAAGGGAAGGGATATAATAATAGGCTGCGTTTTAATACTTGAGGATCTAGAAAAATTAGCATTATATGGAAGTGTGTGGGGTAAGAAAAGAAGAGGGAGGCTAAGGATGGGTTACGCTAAGCAGATTAGGGAGGATGTTGGATGAGATACTTTTGTGGAAACGTAAAGGCTTGCGCCTGATAGGTTAGCATGGAAGGTGCATCAGACCAGAGGACTAAATAGCACAACAACAACATTGAGTGCATCTATAATAAGACTTCCCTGAACTTATATTTTAGCATAAATTTAAACGTGTAGTAACGGACAGCCGAGTGGTTAACTTCCTCGTTCGCTGAACTGAGCTCTCGAATCCCATTGTTGAAGTCTCCGTGTCACTTTACCTGCTACAATAGGGCTTACAAATGTCCTGCTAGTAAACACAGAGAACTCATTTATTTCCACAGTGTCCAGTTAACAATTACTTCTGCGGTTGCTGCACAAATTAAACGCAATGAATCGCCCTTAACACGAACCAAATTCAAGTGCAGGGCGTTATTACAAGTTTTATCTTATATAACGGCGGACATTATTTAGGTGTGTGTACTTCGGTAGTTTCATTTAGCTTATGCCGGCAACATTCATTATCGTCGCTTATAAGCCAGCATGTGCTCCCTCTAAGTTTAATCTACATGCCTCTAATTTTCCCCAGAAGGCGACCGAGCGGGACACTTTAGCTGTTAGATGGCCAACTTCTGAAGTCATATGAAGCAAAATATTGGAGGAAAGAAAAACTTCGATTTTCCTAATAACGCAGTTATAAAATAAAAAAGACTTAAATAGGTAGAAACAGACCCAAATAGAATGAAAAGTATTTAAATTCTAAATGCATTTTCATTCTTTACTCATGTATTTTTATCAGACAAATAAAAATGATTTAGCAACTATGCGATATCATTTACGCCTGAACTTAACACTTAAGATCTAAATGCAGTATAGCATAATACAGTGCAAAAATTCAGAAATTTGTTGGTCATGCGGATTCAGGGACATGATTTGCGATGTGTTCGTTGAACAACAACTATACGCATTTCACTTACATGTTTTATAAATTTACATAAATTATAGGTTATTTACATACTAAACATATACTTACGTAACACTTCTAAAGCATATAATTTTTTTTCAGTTAGATTATTTCATTTTTATTGGGTATCGTTCATTTAATAATCTCTTTTTAAATGTCCTTGTAATAATATATAACTATCATAAAGTCCGTTTGATAAGTTGGTGATTCTATGATTTCGTTCAATTTCCTTTCTCCCAGTACATCTTTTCTCTGCTTTTCCACCGTCTTTGGTAATGTGGTTGGTTGATGGTTGCCCTTATATAATTCACGTCTTAATGAGAGAGATATTCACGATATGGATATGTGTTAAATCGTGGGCTCTGTGTCTGTTTATTGTTAAGGAGTAAAACTAATACATACTATAATAAGTCATATATAACAAAATTTATTCCACAATTTAGGCCAATGAAAAATATGTAAAAGTATATTCTATAAGAAATTTTCTTTATTGAATATGGGACTTAGGATATAGTTTTTTTTAAAAAAGGAGATTTAATATAAATATTCGTTCATATTTAATTTTGGTATATTGCAGTAGATTTTAATACAATATGAATATAAATAAAAATAATAATTCTACGGGAAAATTTCTTCGAATTGCCGCGGTGTGTAAACCAACTGCGAGTTATAAGTCCTATCACGCATTCCTATATCATTCTTCCATTTACTATCTATTGTTGCAGCAGGCAGAGGAAAAATTAACTTCTTTGTATCGTCGATACAACGTATAGATAAATTGATTTTATTTCTCGCGTCAGTGTAATTTTAAATTTAGTTATTGCTAATACGAAAATAAAAAGGAAACTATCCAGTTTGGTGTTGTTGAATCCGGTGTAATGCGAGTTGCATTATTCAATATTCGATTTAAGTAAAAATTTAACCATTAAGTTGGTGAAAAATTTTATTCTGTTAAAAGCTGAAAATATGTTTATTCCTGCTATTGTAACGGGGGTAGTTTTTACTCTTACGAGATACTGGGACTGTGTTTGAGGATCACATTATGACGTTTTCAATGTCGGTTTAGTCATGTGTTGGCGAAGTATTAACCGATGTACCGGGACAATATAAAGAAATACCCGGGCAACGCCGGGTCCCCAACTAGTAAATATTATATTTATAAACTTAAAATTTTGGATAACTGACAAGCCAGCGGAAGTATTACGGACTTGGGATTGCGCATCCGCAACAGATGAGAAATTTTACTTGAGTGAGAATATCTTCAGAGAAGTGGGGCTAAGTGTTTCGACATTTTCTGTGGTACATCATGAATGTCCATCGGGTATTTTTCCCGAGAGATTAATGAACTGTTTTTCACGTTAGTAGAGTGACGTCAGAGTTAACGCCACCCAACGTAATAACGAATTTTAGTTAATTATTTTAATTTTCTTTACAGATCAACTTTGTCACTTTTTTCAATATGGTAATAATTGATTTTTAATAAATAAACAATGCCTATAACAAAGAGTTTAAATTATCAGCCATTATAGCATTACACCATTCCTATGTATTTTTCCTGCTTTTAATTTTTCCATCTTTTATTTCACTGTTTCCGAATTTCCTTACTGATTTTAATCCATCCAATGTGAGGTGCTGCCAGTAGGCGTATTACAGCGTCGAATATGAACTTAAATTGAGGCAACTGCCTTTTCGATGCCTGGCTAACTTTAATAGTTTCTTTGGAGTTCAAGTAGTATTCTGGGAAGATCTAACCTTGTTTATGTGTACGTGGAGCACAAAGCCTAATATCTGTTTCGAGAACTTTCGTTTTACTCGGGGCAAAGTATTATTAACAAGATAAAGAGCATTTATCTGGCATTTGGAGAGACCGCGAACAGTTCTATTTCTATTATGGGTCCGTGAAAATGGATAGCCATAAGAAATAAATATAAAGAAGACAAGCGCTTCTGTCGGTTGCAGATGTGAGTTACGTCGCGGTAGATCGCGGAACATGTAGGGGCGTAACGGGAAGACAGCTCCACATCGCAGAACCAGACATATGGCTGTCATACAATTGTAATATGTTGTACATACCTGATATAAATTTTTGCTATTAAACTTGTGAACAAAGCTATTAAATAATATATAAATGGTATTAACGTTAATAACCCAGTATAATTAAATAAATTGAGTATAATTTTTAGTAATGAGCGTTTTGTTTTATCGACCGTCTGTACGTTAAGTATAGCTGCTGCAGTCTAACAGTCTGACGTTAAGGAAAATATAGGCAAACAGTTCAGCCTTCGTGACGAAACAAGTACGATTCGGAAATGTCTGAGTTTTACATAAAAGTAGGAATATTAACTGACGACTTTGTTCAGGTATCGCTGAAGGACGTCTTCGTCCTTGAGAAGTGTCTCCAAGGAAGGAACAAAGGCTTCTGGAGTCAGGAGACACCCCGTCCCTCTCCTCCCCTTCCCATCTACAATGTAACAGCTCCGTGGAGCGTGCAAATCCTCGTTACACAACATTCTGCCGCTAAAAGTCTTTGCACTGAGCCGCCTTCATTGTGTCGCTTTGAAGTTTCTTCCAGGAGTGGCGTCGCCAAAGGAATACTTCTCTTTGACTTCGAGGATAATACAAAACTATCCACGAGACTTAAATAATATTTCATGAGCCACTAGCTGTCCTTTCTTCCTTCTCGCTGTAATTCAAGAGGAGGAGAAGCAGCTGGAAGAGTTTCGGAATTCCATTGCAAAGGCATTACGAGATTCTTTAGCCCCTATAAGCAAAATCTAAACACTCTAATCATTCATGAGAAAGAATGTGGAAGCACGTTAATTTCGACGAATAGTAAAGAATGAAAAAGTTAACATTGAAATACTGTGGAACATATATTTTATTCTACAACCGCTTTACTTGTCAAACAGTTTGCTCCTCTCATATTTCTTTTTAAACATAATTACGCAGCAGGGCATAGTATCATTGTCATTTCCTCACAACTTCGTTTTCATTATTTCAATTCAAATCGTTTCCTTGTACGTAATTCGTAATTTTGTTTTGCCATTATCGTTCGTCCATAGCACTTTCTCTTTACCATCTTTCAATTGCTGGATGTTACTGCATAATTTTAGTAACACCAAACCTTTTATATCAGACATTATACTGGTCGTTGCTCTATAATTTATTTTTACTTAACTATATATATATATAATCTAAACATAAATAAATAAATTGATTGATAACAAGACAACCTTTCGTACTTAATTAAAATTTTTATCAGATATAAATATAAAAGTAAAAATGGAGCAAATTATAAATTTCATTTCATACAAATCATACTACAAACACTGTCAACATATAATCAAATATATCTTCAAATAAACAGCTAATAAGTGAGACCATTTTTTACATTATTAAGCTCATTACATACAATATTTCGTGCACCATTTTCGGACTCTCCTTTTTGTCGTCGTAATTTAGCTCAGACCTCTCGGGTTGGCACATGACAGGCAAGGATAAGCGAGAACCGAAACCACAATATTAATATTAACCTTCACGTGAACAAAATAAAGAAAATTGTCTTTTAAAAGTTCATAGGAACTAATACAAACCTAGCACACCATTTCAGAACTCGCACCGCTCTTTCTTCGAAGGGCAGCCGTGGTCCTAAAGCTGCTCACGACTGTCCAGGCCGACGTCCAAAACCAGAAGGCTCCGTTCGTGGTCGTCCTAACGCCACACGCTCGTTTCTCTCCACCTTTCCTCCTACATCACGAGGTGCCTCGTCTTTCGGCTACCAGAGCGTTACCCTCGTGTAATATCGTGACGACGAACTAGAGGATCCCAGGTTCGTAGGAAGAAATAAAAGTCTGACGCGTGACACGAGTGTATTGTCACAGTATATTATCAAATTTATGCCGAATTAAAATTGTTAATGGATGCAAATTCACATGAAATAAACATCAGAGGTCCAAAAATACAATATATGCTTTATTAATAAACACTTATTTTAAGAGATAATATTTTAGAAAGTGTAATCATTATAAAATTATATTGGTAGACGAATTTTAAAGAACACAAGGTGGACAATGAAAACAGATCTAAACTAAATCCATCGGGGTTATAATGGACTAGGACGGTCTTTTTATGGTCAAGCCTGATACATTATAAAAATTGGATGGATGAACTGAATAAAAGTTTTCACATGTAGTAATAATTACTGGCACTCAAGTTAATATTTGTTATATAATATAATAATAATATAATATATATAATACAATAATAATGATAAAAATTATACTTACAAGGACAGGTGAAAAGTTTGAATGCTATAATGCTCTTATGATACTTTCGTATAATATTACTGGGTGAAAATACGTTTCCACTGTAATATGCATTATATTTGTTGAGCTTACTTCCACTGTGGAAATCTTCTGTAACTACTCTTGAATATCTTAAAGTTTCAATTTAAACAAAGGGAAATATTAAGTTGAGTATTAGTCGGTTTCTATCTACATACAAGAAAATTTTAAGCAATATTGATAATATTCATTGGACTTCTGGTAACATACATTTCTGAATAGAAACGATTTTGAGTGGACGGACGAAGAAAACAGGTAGCCAATTTTCCTGGGGCCATTGTTTGTGCGAGTCTTATTTAGGACACTGAGTTATTGCCTCGTTAAAAGGGTCACAGGGAGTTGTTAATGCCACACCATTCCAGGATACTCGTACGTGCTTACGACTGTCTCACCTGTTTCACCAGAATTTTGTCAATTGAAGACCCTTCACTGCATCGTAATTGCCGTATGAGACGCTATTATCAGTATTAAATTTTGTTTCTAATTTTTTATGAGGAGATACGACTTCACGGTCTTTTTAAAAACATCCATGTTACCAATTATTTATTTACAAAACACAGTGATATTATACAACGTCAGTCATATTACTGTTGCAATAATTATTGTTAACATATTTTTTAAATAATGTATACAAAACGCAATATATATTTATTAGAGAAATGTTAATAAATTTTTAATATCAATTACTTGTCATTTAGTCTCAGTAATTCAAAGAAACATTTCACCAGTAATAATCATGTGTTCAAGAGCGGAGACATTTTATGAGTCTTCTTATATTATACGGTATTCGCTTTCCTTCTCCAACATGTACACAAATTTGATTCCCACTCGTTCAAACAAAAGCTTCATTCTGCTGCGATGTTGCTTTCATTTCCATATTTAAAAGTTTCTGTTATGAAATATTAAACCTGATGCGCCTCGTGTATACCAACAGACCAAAAAAGTATGGAACTTTTGATGTTTGTTTGTGTCTGTTTCTTTTGTAAGCTGGGTCGCTCAGATGTCTTAGCGCGGAATACACTCCCGCATTACAAACCCTTCTGAAGAGATGAGGGTTGTTCGACGGTAACAGCGTGTCCTCAGGCGCTTAAGTACGAAAAGATTTTTCATAACTGCAGTTTATAGTGATGTTACACGAATGAGTTTAGCACGAACTTATTTTAATATTCACAATGCTTTTGCGCGTGTGTTTGCACATGCTTAAGTACAACACTACTTTTTTACTCTAGTGAAAGTGATACAGTGAAATAGTATCGTGTTAAATTCAAAACACTGTTCACCAGATGAGGCTGAAAAAGGACTAATATAAAAAGTATTCCCTTAGAAAAATATTCTGGCATGATGCACCAATTAGACTTCACTTAAATGTGCAGCTATGATCAATTATCTGTGCGACAGATAAGACTCTATTATTGAATGTAATACCAGAACTATAATACCATCGAATTCCTGGGTTATTGGTGTACTAGACCTATATTCATTACGTAAGCATCGAGAATTACCATTTTTCCTTCTAACAACTGATAGATTGGCCGATCTCTGTGGTCTAGTGGCTAGTGTCACTGACTCGTACCACTGAGGTGACAAATCGAGAGTAACCCTAGCAATGAAGATAATATCCCCCAAAAATGCCTAATAACCTTAGCTGTTGATGCGACTTAAAAAAAACTGATAGATTCTCAATATGATGCAATTTAAGTAATATTTCAAACTGTGGAATGATCACATTTAATGTCAGTAATATACTTTTGGGTGGAAAATTTATAGAATCGTTGAATATACAAATTGGAATTACATTTTTAAGATTGATCACTTATTTTAAGAAACAATTCTGTTAGCAAGAGACAATAAACGTTTCCTTCTCATGCTTAACATCATCAAAAGCGTTAAAAGGTTTGCCTTTCGTTTCCAAAGTCATTTATATTGACCCATTTTCTCTTTTAGTGATTGTTTTTCGTTTCTCCACTGTAAATTTTAATATCTATATTTATCTGTAATCGATGAATATTAAACAAACTTCTGAGTCTGCTTATCCTAAAATTGAATGAATGCTTGTTTTGTGGGTACATATATAACTAAATTCTCAATATTTTATTTAACTGTTCCCCATGTATTCAATCTTCAAAATGTTCCAACCAAAGACTTACAGATATATTCCAATTAAGAAAAGCTTTATCCTATCAACTGCGAAGCTTTCTCGAATCTATTCGGAAATTAATAGCATGATTGCTGATAAAGTGGAACAATTATATAACGTTATTTCTTTTAATTAATAAATTCTGTATGTAGTAAAATTAGAGTTGTAAGTCTACCTGAAATAATAAAAGTATAATTTGAAAATTATTTAATTATATAACTTATACTTAATATACCAATAGCAGCATAATTTACTTAGAATCGGCACAAATCAATACGAAGACGATAAATATTATATATATATATAATATTTATCGTCTATATATATATATATATATATAAAATCAAAGTGAATGTGGTATCTTAGCATTGCAAAGTAGCTAAAGAAACTTAAGCCAATAAAATATAATGAAGAATAATGATAGACTAAGTTTAATAGACAACGGAAACAAGTATTAGTGTAATGTACAAAAAATTAGGAGAATTTCCACTGACAATTTTTAAATATCCTAAACGCAAAGGATGCGTGAAATTTATTATATTTCATTTCTTCGTGTTAAAAATTTTATGTCTAAAATCTAACTAACAATGGTGCACATTGTAAAAGATAAAAATATTTAGTTTCGGAAGAATATTAGTTAAAAAATTTAATTTTTTGCTATAGTTATAACTGGAAACGTATGGCAAACTTAGACTAAGTTGTAAAAAATTTAACCTGGATACTTAATTGTAGAATTTTAAGAATTTTGTAGTACTAATTTGGAAAGAAAAAGTAATTTCAAAATAACAAATCACTGCCTGTAAATTCATAGTTTCTCTAAATTTTTCATTTAACAGCAATAATTACGGACACTAGATCATCTTAAAATATTCAGTTTTTAATTTTTTGTCTTATAATATAGATTGTTGTAAAGTATTCAACATGGAATATCTCACATAAACAGCCGCAAGTATATGTTAAAATATCCGCTTTATTTAATTGTAAAATATTGCAAGAGAATTCAGATTCTGCTGCCATATGTTAATATGGTTTGAAAAATACATTGAAATATAAAGGTAACAATATACGCAAAAATATAATTTTATAATATTTTCAACCGCATAGAATATTATTGTGCTTAGGAGGTTCCTTTATCGAAAAATAAGATCAATTATTAACACTTCAATATTTGCACAGAGCCTGGCTTCTAGACCAAAGTTAGTAAGAAGGATTAAGCAGTCAGATGTCTACGAAGATGATTTATTCAGTTTACTTTGCCTCAGGGGAAGCTGATATTTACAAGACAGAGCTTATCTGTATAGCAGCAGCGTGTTTACTTGTGGTTATTATATTTGTAAGTAGAAAATATATATACCTACCTCTCCAGTACTGAATTGAGATCGTCAGATATGATGGTATACATAATATACGAAAATAGTAAATATTAGGATAGTTACCGATGTTTGTTATCGTGGCTTACTATGTGACGTTATGAATACTCACCAAACAAATTGGTATCTGAACGAAATAAAGGTTCATCTCGCACGAAAACAATAAAGGATAAGCCGCGACGAAATGCTATATTCCGGAAGATCATAGTATATTTAATGGTGAAGTAAAATGTTAGAACGAACATAGGAATCCATTTATTTAATGTTAATGTTATTTACTGTTTTTAATGTTATTAAATGTGTCTAATGTTTTGATTAAGAAAAATTCTAAATTATGAGAAAATTATCTGCAGTGCGTGTATTATAGATTACCCGGTATGCTGAAAAATTCTGAAAATCTTCGTTAAGACAATTGAATGTAGTGTGATGAATGAGACACGCTTTGAAAATGTTTTACGAAATATAATAAACTGATACTGTAAGATTAATCAAAGATTAAATTATTACTATGCGCCGTGTTGAACCAGCTATACTGCTTGACCCTCGTGTCATGCGGTATGTAATCAACTGTATATTTATGGGGGCTTACGAAGCAAAATTCAGCGTTAAATATATGTATATATAGTAATAAAATATCGTGTGAGATGTTAAGTAAATGACAAAATAGTTTTAATAATATAACAATATAACAAATAGTTTTATTATATCTTCAAATTTTACAAAATACTCTGATTTTAATAGTATTGGTAATACAACATGTAAGTAAAAGAAAATCAAATAATACAATGAAAATTCATAACGTAAAATTAGACAAATTAGAGCACAAGAGCGTGAGATTTAATCACAGGGAATCTACTGGGTCCAATCGAGAATGAAATGCAGCACATGACTGTAACCAGTTGGCTTTATGCCCAAAAGAATTGACTAAGCAAGTTTTACATAAATTAGATAAATTCTCCAACGATACCAAGACGTCTGCTATTTATGCTGCCAGTAAAACTGCTGTGTGGTGGGCTCAAAATCTTGTAGCTGAAATTGTTACAGAAGCGTTAGTACACAGTCTAAGAAAATTTTCCCTTTTTGTATACAATTCAGTGTTAAGCAAATTACGGCACCCAAACTGAGCTCTTTACTGTATGATTTTATCAAGTTTATTGGTTATAAAGAATCGAAAATGGTTGCTCCTTGAACATACGTATAGCACATGACTTAAGAATGATGATAATTTTTCCCTTATTTATATCAGTCACTTCATAAAAACCAAATATTTTTTAATTTTGATTTCCAAACTTTATTCTGAAGGAGCTTTCGGCAATTGCTATATTCATCTACAAAATAAATTACAATATTTGAAACATTACTATTTTTAAAAAATATATATGTACATAAATATGAAACCTTGTTTAAAATTACAGTTATATGATATAACGATTAAAAATATTATACATACCTTCATGTATTTCGAAATCAATTAAAATTTCTAATATTCGTCATGGATTAGTATGTGATTCCAGACTGTGTTGGTTTACACAGACACTTTGACAATTAAATTTGACGTGGCTAAATTTTAAGACTCATTGAAATAATTTTTCAATGTAAAATTTTCGACGATTCATGGATGTTTGTTGCCGTTTCTGCTTGGTGAACACATGAGCATGAACTTCTGGAACTCCGAAGTTCAAAAAATGCTCACTGTAAGCCAGCACAGTCTGGAATCACATACTAATTCATGAAGAAAATTAGAAATTTATTAGCTTTCGAAATACATGAAGGTATGTATTAATATTTTCAAACATTATATCATATAACTGTAATTTTAAACAAGGTTCCATATTTATGTACATATATTTTTACAAAAAATTGTAATGTTTCAAATATTGTAATTTATTTTGTAGATGAATATGACAGTTGCCGAAAGCTCCTTCAGAATAAAGTTTGGAAATAAGAATTTAAAAATATTTGGTTTTTATGAAATGACTGATATAAATGAGGGAAAGATTATCATCATAATAAATTAATTATCAGTCTTTAAACAAAAAATTTAATAAATTCCTTGAAGAAAGGGCTTAACAATTTCACACATTCAGTTCTGTTACTCCCTCAGCTTATATGTCGGGCACTCGCCCTCGCGTGTTTCTGTGCCTGTGGTCATTCCTTGTCCACTCCTCCAGCACCAGAAATAACTCCTGACGCTTCTTCAACTTCGAAAATTGAGCAATTTGTCTTTATCGAAATTTTCTCTGACTTCGTCCTCCGTTTGCTCACACCAAGACGGGACGACATACTTCTGAGTCAAATTTTGAGAGGTTCATCCTTGTCCACGTCCTAGCATACTGTACACGTGGTAGTGAAAGGTGTAGCAATCCTTCTGTATTAACCACCAGCCGCGTTCTGATCTCAGGAGTTTACTTCACCTCCGTCGTTTTTGCGGACACTGAAAACTCCACCAATCAGAACATACTTAATTCACTGCTATCTCTGAGTCCGTCCCTTGCACTTATATGTTCTCGAAGGTTCTGAAACAATTTCACGTGTTCCCCACGCAGCGGTCACGTGAACTGCGACCCCGTTCACGTCTCTGTTCCCTGCGTTGTTGCTGACAAAGCCAGTTCCGTCGCTGGCTATTGAGTTTACTACGCCTGCTAAAATTAATTACGTAGCAAACGTTTCATATTAACACACTGAAAACTATTCTGAGGGCTCTTTTCACTCATTACGTTAGATTGAAGTATTTAAATAGCACAATTAATGTTCATATAGAGCACGGTCATTACAGGCAGCCTGTTTTTAATTAATCAAACTGTTTAATTTTATTATAAAAACCCGATACCCGATTAAAATGTGTTAATTAAGCTGTCCATTAAGAGCAGTGTTCAGAATAATTCATAATTGTGGCTAGCTGTGCTCCCAATTAATAATGTTGAATTGTAAATAGTGTACCTTATTTCTTTATTTTTAAATAAGAAGTCAAAAGATACACTCAGTGTCATTAGTTTTTGCGTATATGAAGTAATTCAACACTTCACTGATTCAAAGAACTGCTCACTTTATTTTCCTTAGCCTACCACTAAACTGATTCACGCTACCCGGAAAAGTCGTCAGTATTTCTGCAGGCAAGGAAATCCAAACGTGTTTTGACATATTTACAAATTAAAAATTTCCTACGTCTGTGCGTTGCTCATTTTCTTTAATTTTGAAAGTGTTATCATTTTTAGAGATGTAAGACGTGTTATTTCTTTCCAGGCCGGTTCACTCGTATAAGCTTTATATATTGCGCACAACCTCCCATGTTTCCTCATATTACCAAGAGCTTCCAAATTATAATAAGGATTGTCCGCGAATCTTTTCAGCCCGTTTTTATATTTTTTCCAACTCTAAAGTGTGTTCATTTCTATACTGATCACAGTATGCTACCCATACTCTAAAACTGGTCTGACCAGCGTTTTGTAAGCAGAAACCTTGGTTTTTCTCGTACATTTCCTCAAGGTCCTGTTTACAAAGTGAAGCAGCAGCGCCCTCCATCCTTTACCTGCGACCTCGCTCACTTGATTACCCCAATTTGAATCTTTTAATGAAGAATTTGCTGAGACCGAGAAGGAGTGAGCGAGCTCCTAGCTGGGGAAAGTAAAGTAAAGTATTAATTCCACTCAAGTGTTATGTAGCAGTAGTGATGTAAGAACATTGGAAAGGACAATGTGTTGGTTGGCAAATTTATTCGTATTATTAATAATGCTCAATTCCACTATTTTTGGCACGAGCGACTAATCTTACATTTCCAAGATCATCTGGCGAGTTACACAGATCAAGAAGGTGAACTACTCAATGCACGTGGTAATCAATGAAGACGCAGCCTGAACAACCTGCTGATGCTAGTAATAGACCCGTAGACAACTTCTCAGCTAATGCACCTTTCCTCGGCCTTCGGATTGAAGATAAATTAAAGTGTAATGACCATATAGATCTGCTTGCCGGAAAACTAAGTTCAGCTTGTTATTCTCTGAGAACACTAATGCAACACGTTGACAAAAAGTACGTCAAAATGGTTTACTTCGCGTATTTTCATTCAATTATGAGCTATGGCATCTCTAATTGGGGAAACTGCTCCAGGAGTAATGAAATATTTAAGTTACAAAAGCGTTAAATTAGAATACTTTCTAGCACGAATTATAGATCGAGTTTCAAACCTTTCTTCAAAATTTGCAAATACTTACTTTACCAAGCGTATATATTTATGAAATATTAAAGTTTGTAAAGCGGAACACTAATTTGTTTCAAACAAATGGCGAGTTTCATGAATACGCAACCAGAAATCGTTCAGCTCTAAGGTCGGACAAGCATAGCCTTGCTCTACACCAGAAAAGTATTCACAATACCGGGATAATTTTATACAACAGCCTTCCGCCAGGGGTTAAAAATAATACCTACAAAAGCTTCGTGAAGCAGAGTAAAACTATTCTTTTAAATGGCGCGTTTTACTCGGTACAGGATTTTCTTAATCGTCCTTCTAGTAGTTAAATCAAGGTTCCTGCAAAAAGTGTTGAATGATCTGCCTTGTAAAATAGCACATCACATATCTTTCTATTCAGTTTTTTCTGCTCTTTTGTTTGTTTGTTTCATGTATTACCTGGAGCTACTACAGAGGGAAGGACAGTTTCCTGGTCGCAGAGCTCCAAGTAGTTAAAACTCCATTGCGTGTTTCTCAGTGTGGGCTTGTTTGTGTTTCCCAGTGTGTGTGTGACATCGTATGTCCGTGTTGTGTTGTGTTTATATTGACTTTTGTCTATGTACATTTTTTTTATTAATTTATTTTAAGATTATTTGTCTTTAATTATTTACTTTATTTTGTTCATTTTTAATGTATGGCGTATCCTATTTCCTCAATCGAGGACTAATGGAAACAACAATAAATCTAAATCTATCGTTATCGGAAATCTAAATATTGTAAAACTTGCTCTTCTAAATTTTGAAAATTTTGTCAAAGTAAATTTAACTTTAAATTTTGAGAGTTTCTCATTCTCGAGAGTGCCCAGTTGTCCCCTGAAAATAAGATCCATGTCAAAAATATTTTCAAATGTTTAATTTTTGATGTTCCAAAATATTTAAGTGTATAATTTCCTCCTCATCGTCATTCCTTCTCAAGTAATGAATACTAAAGTATCAATCTTGTAACAGATATTTTATTACTGTGTATAAATTCTTAACAATGATATAATTGGGGTCTATACAAATCTAACCCCGTTGGTAGTTTCGTCAGACGAGTCGTCACTTCCAAAACTGAGAATTATAAATATAAAAGCTCGCCTCCAGCCCCCAACGTAGGAGTACGCTGACATACTGTTTGACAACGGATTACTTCGGGAAATGAATATGACAATGGAAGTCATTTTGTGCTATTTCTCCAATAAATCCAAATCTATGGGTATTATTTAGAATAATTCCCGAAGTAAATTAATGTATTTTACTTATGGCAGCGGGGAAGAGTGAAGTACGCTTTTAAAATTAATTTTATCCGTTTCTTCAAATTGCGCTGTACCGTATCATCACAAAATGCCAAGAGAAAAAACTCGTGTATTGACGTATTTTATCACGTACCCCTCCCCATTTACGTTCCTGCACTGACTTCTAAAAAGACATGAAAATAATAAAAGAGTACATCTTAATTTACTTTTCAAATTTATAGAACCAAATATTGATCTTTTAATTTAATATTTCATTTACCCATGCTTAAGACTGCATTATTAATAAATTATTCACTTAGTTCGCTTCAATATTACATTTAATAGAGACACGGAGTCGCTTGTTGATAGGAGTAAAAACCTAGGTATAGGAGGAAAAGGTAATACAAGTAAAGACGTGTCGGCTCGTAAACAATGTCTCCGTCAGTGAGTATGTAGCAAGAACTCAGAGCATGCCACGTAACTTAGTATCCTTGTCGATTAAACCCAGCTTCTTACTCACTGAAGACGAACACTGCTGTTTATTGTTCGAATATTACTTAGTTTGAATCCCCGATCAAGATTTACCTAAATCTATATTCTAACTGTATCATTTTTACTCCTCAAAAAACACTTACAAATCCATGTATTAAAGGTTTAATGAAGAAATTAATATTTTGTAATACCATGGTGTATCCATGGTGACAGCATTATATAATTACCATTAAGGTAACTATTGTGCTCCGATACTAATTACCGTAAATTTGATTTCCGCCGCGTTGAGCGAGATATCGACCATTGAGAACTGGCCGGAAGCAAGCTACTGTAAAATAAGGGGATTTCACGCTCGTGTTCAAAGTTAATGATGTATATATACGATTCACACATTGTGGCATGTCATTAGAGCGCCCGCTCTTTCTTCCCTTCCATATTCCGCCAGCTGTGATCTCACAGCACTCTCCCTTCAATCCTCCTACTCCCATTCACCCTATACCCTTCTGTCTTTAGTTTTAGTTTATTAGTTTTATTATTGTTAAAAAAATAAATATTTATAAAATAAAATAGAATAAATCTGTAACACAAATATTGTAAGAAATGAAAATAAGGCCTGTTATAGATATTCAAGAAAACAGGCTATTAGTGTATTTAGTGTAATAAATAAAAAAAATGTCATTTGGAGTCAGATTAATTTATTTGATATTTATTAGTTTCAAGTTGGTGTCACTCCGTTTTTGTTTTGTGTCTGATGAACCTCTTTAAGAATAGTAAAGTGAAAGTCGCTGGTTGCAAAAGAAGACTTTTCATTTTGGATTTTTCATTCGATATAATGGAGTGTAATTTACGTTGCGAAATAAAGGTCTGGTAATTTAATATCAAATTTGTTTATATAACTCACGAAGATAACCCTGCAATTGTAGTCGCTTGCATAAGATATGCTAATGATTTTTAAGCCAAGACAATTCTTTGAAATTTTGATTAAGATAAAAAGTATATATGATATGAAAAAACGCAGATTTTGGTTATATCGTGGCATTGTGAGGCGCAGTTCGGCCTACAACGAAAGAAGTTTTGTGCGCGACAAGCGAGGCCAACAACAATGTCGAATTGGCTGAAAGCGGGTGAACCCCCGATGGGGAAACTCCCTCGGGGCGTGTGTAAAAAAATGGTGGTGTGTGAAAAAAATCGATGGCGGGGAACCCCGGAATTTTGTGAAATAAACCGCTGGCGGGGGACCCCGGAATTGTGTGAGAAAACCGATGGCGGGGAACTCCCGGGCCGAGAACTTAAAAGGGAGCCGTTGGGAGGCTCGAAAAAGCAGATTAGTTGGGGAGAGGATGGACGACGGATCTGTCAGATGAGTTTCAGATAATAGCAGATGAGTGGCGGAGAGGACGGATCAGTCAGTGAAGCGAGCAGTTGCGGAGAGACAGGAGAGAGCAAATGATGAGTTGGACCTGGTTCATACTACCTTCATCAGTGTAAAAAACCTGCAAGACGCCAGAGAGACGCGGAAACATTCGTGAAGTTGAATGTTTGTAGGCCCAGTAATTGTGGGTAAGTTCTTAAAAGCTGTGAAACTTGCTCATTGTGCTGATTGAATAAATTTAAATGATTTCTTTTCTATTTTCAGTAACTGCATACTCCACTTCTCGAGAGACCCAAAATCCCCTGAGATATTGTTTCATGTAATCACTGTAAATTGATAAATATAAAATTTTCAAATTGATTAAAATTTGTTCAATTAATAAATTAATGTCTTATCCCCTGAAAAGGATATTACAATATATTTTCATGCGTAACGACGCAACGTAGCCTATCAGATTTGTGACTATTTGTCATATATATATCAAACGTATCTAATTGTCTAGTATTTATTTCACCGTCAAACTGTGGTTTTCACTTTAATCGTTTTTTTGTAGACAATATTTATCAGATATAATGTAATTAATGTATTAGTCTTTCAGATAATACACACGATTACCATTAAATATGATTTCATATTAAAAGGGAAGCATGAAATTGCTTTTAAAATCCAACTGTAGTACAATAGTACTATAGTCTCACAAGTTGTATCTGTCAAAGCTTATACAATTAGACCAAACCAGCAGAATGTGTTTATTAGCAAAAGGAGAAAATTAAATTATTTTATAATATTACCGCCCCAGTTTGCATTATTTTTTGAATAATTATCATGTTTCTCAACCATCATTATTACGTTTCGATACCAGAAAAAGAAACAGTTTTGCGCCTTATTGAGCTAGCGGTGCCGCTTTACTCTTCAGTCTTGCGGAAAGCCGAAAACTGTATTCAAGGGGTTTTCTGTTTAATTTTAACTGTAGGATTTATACAAAATGTGTCTTGACAGAAACATTAAGATTTTCCTATCGGTAATAGAAGAGAGAAATTTTCGTATCATAACACATAATGCTCTGTTTATATGTAAAGCTAAAATAAAAATATATTTTATATTAATTTCGTTTTTATTTATTGGTCTGTCGATATGCTTCACGAAAATTTCTTTCAAATGTTTCTTGACATGTTTAAAAGGAGAATTAGAAAAGGAGAAAGATCTCAGTTTTTTGTCCGTTTACTGACGAGTACGCTTAGGTTTTTTAAGAGCGACAAATCAGCTTGTTACACGAATTAAAAATTAATTGACATATGAGGTTTGTTAATAACGGAAATATTCTTATATGGAAATAATTTTTTTATTGATTCCCTTTAAAATTGTCCTTATTAGATAATAATCACTTGTGCAAGCGCTTCTTTCGACCCCGAAACACTTCGGGGAAACTAATTTTGAAATAGCTCTTTCAATGTCATCTATGCTTGTAAAACGATGGCTCTTTAAATATCTCTTTGATTTTGGGAATGGAGAACAGGCACACTGGGTGAATATGGTCTCTGGGCATCATTTATAATGTTGTTTTTGCCAAAACGTTACGAGCACGTGCTATCGTGTTACAGAAAATATTAATGATATCGACATACATCCGGGCGTTCTTTCGGATTTATTGACACAAACTGCGTTGAACTCGTAGGTAGTAATTCTCACTGACCGTTTGACCTCGTGACAGCACATGATACTATGCCATTATAAACGAAGTTCAAAGCTGAGCATAATCTTCACACACAAAGACTTTTTTTCGGTCACGATTGTCCATAATGGAACGATTGAGACTTAGTTTCGACGTCGTATCATTAAACCTATGTTTCATCACCTTGAGATTTTTTTCTTCAGATTATATAATCGAAAAGAGGAATAAATTGACAGCTCCATATAAAATTTAATTTTTAGATTACACTGAATATCATTTTAAGAAAGCAATGCAGACGAATACTAATTTTATTTTATTTTTCACAATTAATGATGGGCGAAACACTTAAAAAAAATTTACTGGACAGAATCATTGTACTTGGCTTCAACTCCCTGTTTTCTAGTTATATATGTATTTCAGTACTCTTAACACAATAATTTGAGTTAATTAGTGTTTTTACAAAATTTCTGAATCACGATAATGGATAGAAAATTTGTACTGATTAAACTTTGAGTATGTATCAGAACTTGCTGAGGATAGAGAAGTTTAATTTGAAATTGTTACGTGAGACGAGAATTTCCTCCATCATTTCTGATTGGGAGATTCCGTGCGAAAACTCAGGAAGAAATATACTCAATAAAATTCACTTGGAACAAGGAACGTGCGAGGAAGAAAAGTAAAAATTAATTGAACTTTTAATAGCGGAGCAATATTTCATAATAGTTTCATCTAAGCAATAATAAATGTAGTACGGTACTAGAGAGGTTGGCTCATCTACAACTTTAGAGTTATGAAATATTTTATTTAATGTCTCACTCCAAGTTTCATTCTTGCAATTTAAAAGCTTTGTACTATATTACTAATTCATATCTCTCTTCCTTCAACTCTATAAATATCACCAAATGAATTAAAAACTGACATTGTCAAAAACCAATAAACCCAAAGTTGGCAATTATAGTTTTTCGATAGTCCACCTATTATACAATAGTTTGCATTATATTCTGTTTTTAGCTCAGTATAGATATAATATACAAATCCCGTAAAGCGATGTCTTGCAATTTTAAAAATTGTTTATACATTCTACAATCAAAATATGTCCACTCCGTTCTTTAGAGTATTCTTTTTTTGCAATGTAAGTTTATCTATAATGGGTAGACAAAAAAGCATTGAAAACTAAGATTAAGCTTAAACATTCAGTATACAAACAATACATAATTACTAATAGTATAGTATTTAATTGGCATAATTTCTAATAGAGCAATACAAAAGTACCTGAAGTACAGGACAGATATCAAGATAGAATTATTTCTGGATTGGTAAATATTAATTTAAACAATAATTTCATTAATATTCGTGTTGATACCAGAAATATCTATGAAATTTTTTGATTTCTTTTTGTAGCTTTACGTACATTTGGGAGGGACTTAATGTAATGATAGAAGCCAGCATATATTATCAGAGCCTGGTGAGATCTGCAATCGAGAAGGAGATGTCGGACTTCTAATAAAATTATAAATGTATGCCAAAATTTATTAAATACAAGCGTTTATCATAAATTCATATTATTTATAAGGATAAAAATCTTAAAAATAAAATAGCGCGCAGAGCTTCTAAAATGGAAACGAAGTGGATGAAATAGTACATGTACAATGTGGTCAAATAAACTCATCATCACATCGGTTCCACCAGTCACACAATGGAAGACGTCGACGATTTATATGATACTAATAAAGAAGTTCTGAGCACTCACAAATCCAGAATCCTACAGAACTCAGGGAAGTTCGCTCCAAATACGAGCTCAATCAGAAACACGTCGAATTTTCAGCATATGAATTGAGAAACATTTGTCACAATTTCCATCCATCGAAGCAATGCCAATTAATAGAAATATTTCAAGATGCTGTGGATGTAGGTTTACTATTATTTTGTCAGACTTGTCACAACATGAAAATTCCTCCATAAATCCATAAATGAAAGTGTCTCCGTAATGATCTTCGTTCTTGCACGCTCCAAGATTAAAATTTTTCATAAATCAATATTTCTCTCTGCCGGGGTATAAAAAAATCTGTCAATGAAAACGTCCGTCTCTGGCAGAGACCTTCACGACCCATTATGTCTTTCAATAATCACAAACAATATTGCTAACAGCTGTTTTTTTTATTAACGCCCAACATCATAAAATTTATCGCTTTTGATAAATGAATCCAACAATACTCAGTTTCTTTTTTTAAAACTTTACTTAATCATAAAATATATTTATATATATAATATATAAGCAGTTATTGAAATTTGTCATTCGTGTTCATTAGAATATTATTCTAAGGAATTGGGTGCTTTCAAGTCTTGAATTTTCTTCTCAATTTTATTATTTTATTTTTATTTCTCTAACTTCTCATTTCATCCATTACTCGCTCTATCATTTTCCTTTACAGAATATTCTATTATTTAAAACAATCTAAAAATTTGAGTACAATATAGAGAAAATGTCTTATTTAAACTTCAAATGCAAGTAAAAACTTCAGGAGAGCATTTGGGAGCACGTTTCATGTATTCCAACTGAGATGTAAATGTAGCTTGTAATTAAAATGGTGCCATTCGTCATACGAGTGCACGGGACTCTGTGCCAGCTCACTGGATGAATTGCCTGCCTGAAAGTGGTCAAATAAACACATCATCACGCCAGTGCCAGCAGTCGCACAATGGAAGAAGTCGACGACAGCGGCAACTAATTGCTCGGGGTTAGAGGCGCTTGCAATTCACACGCGCACAAATATTACATTCACGGCTTGTCCGCCAGAAATTAACGGACCTTTAAATATACAGAACACGCTTCACGGCTGTTTTGACTGATATATGATACATTATTGTTCAAAGGTCCTCTAGCCTTGTTGGAATTTTTTTTCTATTATTTTCATATCGTTTCCAGTTGTTGTTTTTAAATTTATCACATTTAATAATATGAAACTTTAAGTAACAAATATTCACTCTTTTATGTGACAAATTGTTCCCGATGTTCCCTTATTTACAGAATATCCATCTTTAGTTCTAACAAATTAAATTAGTAGTGGTGCTGTAAGTGTACAAAGAAGAGATGGAAACAGAGTGACCTCGGATGCTCGGAGTGTTTCTGAAGTGATATTGCTGGTTGATCAAGAAAGCTACTGGTTCCTGTGGATGAAGGGCTCATATTCCCCTGAGGTCACACTAGTGCTAACAAACTCTCCAACCTTAAGTGGCCCGCAATGGGCTCCACGGTCTTCCTCTCCGCCATTAATGGCTACTTCCGGCGCAGAGAGCGTCTCACTTTCCCCCTAATCGCATTCAGGACGATGTGCCTCCTATCTTAAGGTTCTTATTAGTGTCCAACACCACATATTCCTCCATAAACACCTTGAATTTCACCTCTTTCAAATTTTATGGGAACAATATTCTTGTCTTAAACAAAACTTGGTGTCCGAAACATCCACTCCACAGAATATTTCAACAAACAATTGGCTAATTATACTAAAATTTTGTCAATGATAGTTTAAAAAATATATATTAAACCAAGCTCAGAATTATCCCCCCAAAAAAACATAACAAAATCGCCACATAATATACAGAATACTAAACTTGTCCAAATTTCACACGTTAGCAACATTGCTGAATGCGCAAACCAAAAAAATGACGATGCAATATTTGTCCCTGTTTCAGCTAACGGAAAGTGTCGATGGAAGGAACAAATTAAGGCGAGGCCAAGTTCCGTCTGTTACTCTCTTCGATTTTTATTCAACAAGGATATAGTTAAATTGAAAAAACTGTATATGTACATACATATGAACCTATCATTCTAGCATGTGCTATGGAGAATTTTTTCTCGCTGTGCGGTAATTTTTTTAATTCCAGAAACGTGCGATACGAATATTATTTAAACCATTTCGCCGTATTTGAACGCACTTTAGCTAACTTTTTTTGTATCCTTAGCATTTTAATGTTATTGCTAAGGTTTACTGACGTTTAATGTAAGAAAGTTAACTTCACTAATTTCAGTAGTCTGTTGTCCTTGTTAATTATTTTATTAACTTTACGTATCCAAACGTCTGTAAATTTCCATGTCTGGAAAGAACGTCATAATAAACAATAAAGGCGTCTTGTTTCCTGATGGCACTTGTAGAATTAAGGTCGCGTTCAGTTACAAAGATACACTGGCTATCGGGTTTAACTAGTAGAGTAGGGCCCCTTAGACCCACAGATGACTAAACTATAGAGTCTTCCACTTTATTCTTTATTACACTGACAAAACGGAGCGTGGGGGGAGGGTAAGTAGCTACCGAAGCTTTTCAAAGCTCTAAAGAAGTAAGTCTATGTTTGGGCATCCTTTATGGAAGTATGGCTAGGCTTCTGGGTTCTCTTCAGCTCAGTATTCTGTTTCTAATTTATTAAACTTAATCTTCAAAACCATTCTAGTGTCTTTGATTCAGTTCAGGTTTGGAGGGCTTAGTAAAAGAATCTCACGTACCGAATCTTTCCTATTATCTACCCTGAATTCTATTTACTTCGATCGCTGAAGTAGAGAAGACATTGGATATATTCCTAAGTCTCACTCCCTTTCGGTCTGAGCCTGACTAATAACTTAAATTTCAACATCGTCTTATTTTCGTTATTCAAGTTTTAGTCAGCAACAACATTCCATTTTGTACGGCCCGTCTTTAATTTTGATTTTTTAAACTAAACATTCTACATGTTCTCCCATCTGGGTTGAAATGAACTGTTAAACTCACAAAATAGATATTAGACATTTATTCCACCGGAAGCTATAAGAAGGGAGAAAGAGATGTGGTGCTGACACAATGGACTCTTGAACGCGAACAACCTATTGTTGTATTGGAGTGTCGGTAGGGTTGCCTATAAATAAATACAAAAAAATAAGAATTGCAATTACAATTTGAATTATTTACATTCGCAAAGACTATTCTTAGTTTTCATATTTTTACACGCTATTTAATATAGACGTGGAAACGAATCGAATGAGTTATAATGGAACTTGTAATAACCCATATGAAAATTTGCGATATTACAAGTGCAAATATTCTGAATCTTTAAAGAAAACGGATAAGAGTAGAAACAGATATAGTGTTAGTATTTCTTAGGGAGGGTGTATAGGATGTTTCATGAAATCAAGAACATTTTTTAGATATAAGTGTAAAAGCTTGTACCGAAGTATGTTAAAGGATAACTTTATGTAAGTAGCAAGTATGCTCACAGCTTACACCAGTGCTGATTTCAGTTCTAATATTTTAAGTCTTCGTCATTAACTAATATTTTAACTTCATTTACAACAAAAACCTGTTATTGTTCATTTCCCCCTTATTCATAGCTGAAATTACCCTAGCTGTATCAAGGTTCACATTCCAATGATTTAAATTACACTTTGAAAATCTCTTATCACATTGCACATTTACAACTGCAGGGCTGCCAAGATATGCCAAACAACACTTCTCAGAATATAAAGTTTGGTGTGCAAATTCTTACCAACCTTTATATTCTCAAAATATAATGAAAGAAAAAAACATACAGCTAAGTTGTAAGGAATGTGTCACTTCAAAAGTTGAGTAATCACCACAGTAGTTCTCATTAACATCTCACAGAGTAAATGAAATCTGTTTATGGGGAACTGTATCACACTGCAAGGCTCAAAACATCCCACCAGTTTGTTCTTGGGAAACTTCAATTACATCATCATTTTCCATCTCAAGTTGCTTTGGTGTTTTCGTTTAAATATATATGTGCTCCTCTTGGGACTGTCATTTCTACTATTGGAAGGGTTTAAGTTTAAGCAATAAATGTCAATATTTACGAGCATAACAAATGAACATTGCACATTGATAAAATTTTAACGTCCCTCGAAATTCATAAAAGAGAGCAAAACAATAGATATCAACTATTAGATTTCGTATCCCACGAAGTTTGAGGACTCTGTGAAACATATGAAGAGCTCGAGACGTCATAGTAACATAACACAATTGATTCAATAAACAACCGCTGGCAACTATTGAGTCAACGTGATAACGTTGTCATTTGAATTGAAAGTGTGGAAAGATTATTTAGGGATTTAGTAGCGAGGATAAATTAGAGTAAGCTAGACTGATAGGAGTATTACAGCCTGATAGATTCATAAAACAACACGGATTTGAAAAATCAATTTCAGAATATGCACATCCAAAGTTTTATCACAATTACATTATTTTTGGAAAATTCCACGATTATCCATGTATATAATGCAATTTATGAAGGTTTTTATAACACTGATATTTTGGTACAATTATTTTTTTTTCTGTCAAAATAATTAAAAGCAACAGCCGATCAAGGTTAAACGACGTGATTTGGAAACCTGAATGTGAGTTACTGTGACGTGTATATCTGCAAATATAGACCGATTGATTGTAAATACGCAATGCAAAACTTCTCATCAAAATGTTTTTAGTTTTCTTTCACATAGTAATTATTTGCTTTTTGTATAGTAATTCCATAACTATTTATTTTTCTTAAAGAGTTTCCGATTTTTTCATTTTATTTTTAAAGGAATAAATGTTTCCTATTACCCAATTCTGTTGTTATTTTAATATGTTTCTCATAAGCGGCCCACAAAATATTTTTAAATTTTTATTTGACCCCGTTCTAAGAAAATTTCCTCATCCTTACAATAGAGCATTATTATAAACTGATGAATGATGAAACACCGACCTTGAAATTATAAATTCATTTGAGTGATAAACAATCGCTTTCATACCCAAACGGAAACCTTAAGTTGCTTCTTAAAAGACGTCTTCCTCTGTATTTTTGCAAAATATATTTAATTTGCAAAATAAAAAGGAACTATGTATTAGTTACTAAAATATTTTCATTAATTGGTCTTTATAATTGATTCTGGGCATGATAGAAGCAAACGTCATTGTTTTTATTACGATTAATTAAATATTTAATTAGTCCAAGCCTGCAAAACGCTCAGATAGCAAATTCGCCTAATTTTCTGAACTACTCAAAATATTAATGGTCAAAGCAGAGATTGGTTATAAGAACATGTTTTCCGAAAATTAGTTTTAGGTCTGGCCCAAAGAGTCGGGGAAAATATATCTCATTTTACTGGCTTGTAATAAAATTGCCTTCTAGCAGGAATATTCTTGGCCGGGCACACAAAGTAGTCACCATGGGAAATCAGTGTATTCCTAATGAAAGGAGCAGGGTGCGAAACCCATCTGATGATCAAGACTTAAGATAAAAAAGCTCGTGAGAACATGCGTACTCAATCTGGTTTAAGTTGTTAATATTAAATAACTGACTACTATAATATTCTTAACGCAATTTTAATAATGATCAATTATTCTAGATAGTGACATATAAAAAATTTTAATTGCTATTTTCAAAAAAAATTAATGGAAGCGTTGATAATATAATATTAAACAATTTGTCAAAACCACAACACAGTTCTCAGGAAATATCTTTATTAACTATATATTATTGCACGGGAACTTTCATCACTTAGCCATATTCATCTATTTATACATACAACATGATTATTTATTTCATATTTTTAATATTATATTTTTTTCTTTTTTCTGCCTTTTTTATATCACTTCAAGAAACAATTTGGATGTCCAAACTTTATTCGGAAGCATCTTTCGACAATTGCCATATTCATCTACAAAATAAATTACAATATTTGAAACATTACAATTTTTTAAATTATATATGTACATAAATATGGAAATTTGTTTAAAACTATGGTTATATGATATAATGTTTAAAAATATTTTACATACCTTCATGTATTTCGAAAGCAAATAAAAGTTCTAATTTTCGTCAATGGATTAGTATGTGATTACAGACTGTGCTGGCTTACACAGAGCATTTTTCGAACTTTGGAGTTCCAGAAGTTCATGCTCATGTGCTCACCAAGAACAAACGGCAACATACATCCATGAATCGTCGAAAAATTCAGTGAAAAATTCTTTCAATGAGTTCTAAAATTTAGCCACGTCAAATTTAAATATTAAAAATAAGGGAGAAAAAATTAATATTATAATAAATTAATTATCAGTCTTTAAACAAAAATTTAATAAATTCCTTGAAGAAATTATTTTTAATATTTTGATGTAGATGTGGGGACATACTAACGATAAAGCACATTTTGCATACTTGTCACCCTGACTTGATTACTGCATCCCTAGGTGTTCGAATAAATGAAAACTGTTGTTTTAATTACAAAACTTTTGGTAGTTTTCATTAGTAAAATAACCTGGCGCCCAAGAAATTTACGAAATTCAGAGTCGACGGAAGAATACAGTCGTGGATAACAAAGTAATCGTTACAATATAAACAGTTATACATGTTCAACATATTTATATAAACACTTATACAAGTGTAATGTTATCAGCTGGTATCATACATTCAGATTTCCATGCAGCATTATCAGAAAGATTTCGTTGCTGTATAACAATTTTATATTATGTTTTGAATATTAAATTTTTGTTTTTGCGTGTCTGCATTTAAGCAATGTCACATCTTCACCTCACCTCAATTTAAATGAAATTACGTAACATAATAATTAATAATAGGTGAAATTTCGTGTAGGCCACATATGTATGTTTATCATAAATAATTTGCTCCTTTATCTTTTTTATTAATCATTTAGAGTCTCACCAACCCTAGTATCATTGGTGACCATACCCAGTTACTAAATTGTAACCAGAAAATAAATAAACACAATTGTTTTACATAAAAATATTCGTCCACTAGACTGGCAACAAAAACAACAGTAAAGGTGAACACAAACATAGAGACAAAATAACTAAAATTATTTTTACATTTCTTCTATCAGTAAAGTTTTTTTTCCATAAATAGTAAAATACCCTTTATCGCTTCAGTTGACTTGTAGAAATCTTTTTCCTCGAAAGCCTGAATTGTCTCCCTCCTCTCGTTTGTATGGACTGAACATTAGAATAAGATGTGCTGTAAAGTATATGATACATTGCATGTACCGCACTTTGGTTGAGTAGATCTGTAAAAAAGATATATATTAGACAACCGCGTGTGTCTTAATAGGGCCACTAATGGAGTCAATAAATTCAGAAAGGGATACTGCGAAAATATTGAAAGTAAATTTTGATTGAATGTAAAGATGAAATAATGAAGTATTTTTTGGTTATATGGTTATAACTTGACTACAATACTAAATTTTGTTTAAGATAATTTGACTAAAATATTAAATTTCGTTTAATCCAATTTACATCAAGCAAATGATTTGGTATTTGAACTATTACATATGTATAACAGAAACTACAGTGATTCTTTTAGACTCTTTAAACTTATTTGGTGTATTACAATAAATTTTTCAGAAAGTATAATTGATTGTCTGACGTTAAACAAGTTAACAGAAACCAAGAATCAATAGCAAGGTTCCTTCAAATGTTGACTGGAAAAGTCAAACATATCCATTATAACTGTCAGTGAGACTGTGAGTGCTTATGAAGTGCTCATGATGAATTGATTTAGCCATTTTATTTATAGAAACGATATTATTTTACATCCATCCCGTGTCTGACAACGAACTTAACTGTCGTTATTATGCTATGTTTGATTAATTACAAAGTAAATTAATTTGTCAGTCTTTTAGAAAAAATTTATTTAATTAGCGACTTATTATTTTCTAGAGTACCACGTTCCAGACCTTATTTTGGGCCATTTTCATGTGATGCGGATTAAAGATAGAAAAAGCTCTTATGATGTTAATGTTATGAAAAAATTTCTTATTTGCTGTGAATTTAGGATTCTAACATTGTAAAGATATTTCAACAATTGTTAGATCATTAAAGCGTATATAACTGCAATTGTAGAATTATATATATATGATTATAAAGACATTAAAAATGTAAAAGTTTAAGTTCTGAACATTATGTTGAATATAAAACAGTTTAAGAAGTTATTGAATTTTTAACCTGTATCTCCAGATAAAGTCCCAAAATAAGGAACGAAACTTTTCTTTTGTTTTCAAGAAAGCAAATATGAATAAGTAGCTCATTGAATAATATTTTTCTAACTTATTTCTTTATTTCATAAAAATTAATTCATTTTTTGCTTACAGATATTTTTACTAAGTTTATTTGTTGAAAAATTCGCTATTTTGATCTGATCTGATTAGTGATCAGAAGATATTATGAGTATTGAAATTATAGAAACCTATAAGCCAAATGTTTTCAGAAATTTCATCTCAATATTATTGTTCTGCAATAATTTATTAAAACAAGCGTTATTTCAAGTTATTTAAATGTAAGTCGACCCTATAAAATCATTTCTAATGATAATGTATATATGAAATCAATTATAGTTCTTTATTTCATTATGTTTATTTTACACGTCGAACATTTAAAATGTTTGCATTATTTAATTTGAACTCTTTCTTTTTCGATAAAGTCTCATCTCTTCAATCACAAAGTATATTACACAGGGTCTGCAGCCAGCTTAATTTCGTACAAATTACTACTCATAAAGGAAACATCGTCTCCTTTGTCTACGATCCAGCTGTACGCATTGCACCACAAAATTACACGTTGGCCGACCACAATGGCGAAAGCGGCAAAGTGGTAGGAAGCCTCTCTGAGGATGCTTAATATTCAGCAAATTATACAGTCTCGTCAAAAAAAATTTCGTGCGAGTTACCTTTGTTGTATGAGATATGGTCGGAAAGTCTATTAACTGTGGAACCTACAGAGCAGTAACTAATATCTTTCCATCGATATTGTATGCATTGATGATTTAGATTCACATAACTGCTGAATGTATCCAGGGTTTGTTAAAAATAATATCTTAATTAATTAATTTTATGGATTAAATATTATTCATGCTTCAGGATTGAATATACGAATTGTGAAAAATGGAACCAGTCTTCATTTCACCATTTACCTAATTAGTGAATTGTTAATATATAATATGGGTTATTTTCATGTTCTAAGTAATAAATATATAAAAACAGCATATTAATATTAACGCCTTCCATGTACAAATTAATTGAATTAAATATTTTGATGTCAAATTTATTTCACGAATTTAATGTGGAGTTCTAATGGCTAAATAGAATTTATTTGCTTAATAAAATATCTTTGTATCTATCTTTCTTAACAAGGTCCGAGAAAATTTTTTCCCAATTTTATAATTTGAAAAATATTCTTAAAAAATTGTTAAACACGCATGAGTTATTTATTCACATTTTAGTCAATGGTAAGAAAAGTAATTTGCTGCCGAAGTAGTATCACGTTGTGACGTTGTGTATTAGCTCATTACCATTTTTGATACACACATGTATATATATATACAGTGTTACGACCTTTTGGATAAAAAAATAACCTAGTCACAATCGAAGATAATGAAACAATATGATTTATATAATAGTAAAATATGAAATTTTTACAGCTAAATTAAAATTTAAATGGTTTTGAGAAGACTAAATTATTTTGTATTAAGTGGGGAATCTTGACGTGGCAAAAGAATTATTCAGATCCGATTGGTATTGTTACGGTTCTTGGGAGAGATTTTGTAGAGTTCGCCAGAGGAAGAGGAGGAAGAGTTGCAGCAAAAGAAAGTTTATTCCTTTGGAAAGCATCGGCCCATCTAAAGATTTCAAGAAGTTTGCGAGTAATGTGTGGTGACAGTCTTTAATTTAAAATAAGGAGATTATTGACGTTACGTTCACAGCGTCTTATGTTAATTAACATTAAAGCGAAATAAAGAGAGATAATTTCAATACAATTAATTATATCAGTTCGTTAATAATAGTTACTTTCTCTACGTTCAATCACCAAACTTCTCCAATTTGAATGATATAAATTGTAGTATAAAAAAAGACGATGGTGAACCCCCGCGGGAGAAATGAGGGCGGGGAACCCCGAAATGTTAAGAAATAGGGGAAGTCCCGCCAGAAGCTTTATAAGGGAAGCCGATGGTGTTCGGACTCGACTGATAAACGAGGGATGGATCTGAGGTCAGATAAGAGGAGCTGATCCGAGTAAGGGAAGAGCGAGTGCATCAGATCGTGGTAGAGACCTCAGAGAGGGGCAGACGAGAGCAGACCAGACGAGAGCAGACCCGAGAAGGGAGGCGACCAGACCAGATCAGACCCGAGAGGACGTGGCTCGACCCCAGAAGGCAGGCGAGTGATCAGACCGCAGAAGGGAGGCGAGTGGAGCAGAGAGCAGATATCCAGAGACGCACAAACATTCGAGAGGTGGATGTTTGTTGGGCCAGTAATTGTGGGTAAGCGATCTAAAATTTGTGAAACTTGCTCATTGCTCTGAATAAAATTAACATTCAATTATTTTCTTTCTATTTTCAGCTGATGCATACTCACATCTCTTGAGAGAACCCACAAATCCCCTGTGGATTAAGCCCGTGTGCTTCACTTAAATTAATAATCAAAATTGTTAAAATTGATCATATTTGTAATATAAATTAATAAATGTTTTATATACAAAAAAAGTATATTACAATATATGTATAATTAAATAAATAAAAAATATAAAATCCCAATAAATTTGTTAAATACTTTTCATAGTTAAATTCCCTGTACTACAATATATATCTTAGAGATTAACTGCCACAAAATGCACGGTTTTTCCATTAAATATTTTTGTATATTATACATAAGATTTGCCCTGTAATTAAGAGTGACGTCATCGCCCGAAGTGGTTTGTAAATTGCCCCAAACGAAAAGAATTTGCTGGCGCTCATTAATCTTAATTATAATTGTAACGGATGCTTGTCACGTAAATAGCGTTTAAATCCAACGACCTTAGAGTCTCTTCACGTATCTTCTGCTCCTAACGAAAACTAATCAAATGAGTGAGGAACAAAAATATTACAATGCTTTGTTCTCTCCTGAGTTTAAAATCGAGATTCTCATTGAGCCAAAGAGGATCATAGATCCGAAATGTATACGAGGAAGATTCTGAATAGAAAAAACACAAAAACTTAAACAAAACTACTTTAAACGAGGCATTTGAATAAGGCTGAAATCCTGTATTAGAGACACGAAATCTGCGGCTGTTGTTTTCACTTCACCTACAAAAAGTGTGATGTCTTGAAATTTATTTCTGCGTATATTGGATTGTTATTACTTTCCGGGCAACACGCAGAGTCGATTCCCTTATGTCCTACGTGACTACGTTCAAGAGAAAATTTATTAACTGCACGGAGTTCTTCATGATATACGACCTACCATAACTTCGTGACGTGCCCAGGAACGTCAATCACTTACTTTCTCCGTGCATTTGAAACCTCTTTATTTTACATAGTTGCATATTAAACATGAGATTTTTGATTCTCCCACTGTTAATATTGTGCAAATTACATGATGATAACAAATTCATATGTGTAATAGTGCAACCGACGCAACTGAGTCAGTTTTCCCAAAATTAATGTCTGTTATCCCAGAAATTTGGTATAAGTAATGACACTAGTAACTTAACACATTCTTAATATAACAAATATATTAAAAAATTATCAATCAGCATCCTTTGGAAGTGAAATATGAAATCTTTGAGTTTTTAATATTGAATTAATACTACAGTGGAAAGCCGAAAGCGTCCTTATATCACATACTTTTTATATTTTTTGACTGTGTAGTGTGTTACCTATGTATTTCAACAAGTACGAAGCATACTATTTTAGAATGTACTAATAAAATTATATCCTTTCATAATATGACTGGCTGACGAGTATTTAGCCTGAAATTGTGATCTATTTTGACTATTAAAACTTTTTTCCAGAAATTAATGCACCTTTCCCCTAAATAGCTTTAAAAACATTGATATTTAATGTAATGTATTTTAATTACCTATAAAGGCACCAGGTAAGATGGTAGGGCGGTCACCTATCAAGCAGGAGTTCAGGGATTGATTCCTGACCAGGTAATATTATTCAACTGAGATCATTTGATTCATTTTCATAGTTTTCAATGTTGAGCTGTACTTGAAACAATTGATTCTATTCTTGAATTAATTAAATTATATAAGTACAAAAATATGTAACACAAGTAACCGCAGTCTACCTGACGGCGTTGGCAGATCACGCAATCAAGCTCTTTCTTTTACTAGTTTGTTTTAACGTCCCATTAACAATTATAGTCATCAAGCATTAAGGACTTTCACTCAGGAACATTTATGACGAGTTGCTAACCAAGCAAATGTGACCTATTTACAACTTTTCTAATAGCTGTTATGAGTCAGAAACGTGAAAAAGTATTTAAATGCTCTTTCCGAGTAAGCGAGTTCCCCCTCTCTGATCTGGTGAGAACCAGGGGGTGCATTATTCGAGTCAGGGTGACAGGTATACATTATGTGCTTTATCGTTAGTATATCCCCATATCTACTACAAATAGGTCGAGCTTCCCTCTTAAATAAGTGCTCATGAATAAGCATGGTGTTATCGATGTTCTAAAGAAATGGAAGACATTATATCCGATTAGACTGGGGTATTTCTCATCCTTGTAGTTTGTTTCCTGTAGGATCATACAATCCAAAAGGTGCTTCAAGATTCCCTTCTTCCCTGTCACACCATAGTATTTCCATTGCAATATACTCAGCTCCTTCATTAATATAGCAGTGAGTAACATACTTATTAGACACCAAGCTGCTTTACCACTGAGTTTCTCAGCTTCGTAACTTTGCCCTTGATGCCCTTCTCGTCCAAGGTTTTACATAACCTAGTCGGGTCCGGGAAAATTAGCTTAATAGTAGTAGCCCAATGGATGTTAATAGAAAGAGTTTCAGCAAATAATTTAATAATTTCGTCCTAATTAGTCTCAGGGATGATATTAGATTAATCGAATATTGCTCTGGATTTTCTCATTATTATGCTAAGGTCTGTCGAATTTCCAATGCCTGCTTTGCTCTTTTATCTGTCGGCTTTGGAGAAGGTGAGTTTAAAGGTGGAAATCCTTGCCCATTAACAAGGTGAGCACTGAACTGTGATGGCGTCGAAGAGGAACGCTTTTTAGTAGGATTAGGAACCTGCTTAGCGCTAACTGACGTGGATAAATACTGATTCACTATGTCCTCCTCGCTGCAGCTCTGGTTCTGGACGTGCTCGGTGGTTATTCGATAACCGTCCAGATCCTCAGTAACCATGGATTCCACCACCTATGAGAGTGTAGGTTTCTTATTCTTTCCCGTTTTTATTTCATATATTAAGTTGTCCGAATCACACCTTGAGTATTGTGTATAGATAGTTTAAGAATTCCTTTTTCAATTTGATTCTGTTTTTGACTGGTGAACATTTTTATTCATTAAAAACTGGATGTTATTGTGGTTCTTTTTAGTTATTAACACATTATATGCGAGTATATACAGCCTGTTATTTAGATTTTTTATGATTTGACAAATTTTTCTGTCAGAAGAAATCTAAATAACTTTAGAAAAGTGGTTATCACACCACAGCTTGTTCAACTAACAGCTAGATTAATTAATCAATAATCTGACATCTTAAAATCTGAATAAAATTCCAGACATTATGCCAGCAAACAAGATTAATATTTATAAAATGCATTTAAAATGTCCATAGTTGTGGACTTAATAGTAACTAGATAAAAATTTAAAAAACGATTATATGTTTGTATACAGATATATTAGTCAACTGTTAGCAAACAGCGAGCCAACGATAGTATTTTGATAATTTGTGCTGTCCGTTTTAGGTGTGTCTTACAATTATTTGAATAATAATTGTTATTGAACTATTATTTAATATCAGACATGTTTTGTGAACCGCAGTCAGCGTTCTAATTTCGGAGGACATTTTATTTAATCTTTTCTCCCTCCGACATACTCTCAAACAAGTACATGAGTTCATTCGTGTGAAAGGATTATAGATACATTACATGTATTCGCAAATGTGAGACAGGTTCGTCTAATCAGAATGCAAGTCATATTCAGACATCTCAGGCAAATTGTGTCCAATTTACGGCGTTGATGAGCCGGTGAGTACCCCGATGCAAAGTGAAGAGCAATGAAGACTACGAGAAAAAAGGGGGGGAAATGGATTCTTCAGTCGAAGTAATAGAAGTCTTTCCTGCATTATTCATGTGGATGAAGCCCTCTCGGGAACTCTGGTTCAAAGTGCTACAAGTGGATTCTATAAGCAGACAATCAGTCATGGAGAATTGAACTCTTTTGTCGCAAATAGATTCAATTAAAATAATTTGACGGCCAATCTAAAAAAAGTGATCAGAGCCGATGGAGATTCTTCGAACTGCTGGATGAAATTCAACGCAAGTTCTAACTCAGAAACACCACCATTTTTTAGGTTAAAACAAATTTTGAATCCGTAAAGAATAACATTACAATAATAATCATAATTGCAAAGAAACACTTACTTCACAGATGTGTGTATCTAATCATTAACAATATCGTTGTGATAAATTCGATTGTCCTGGGAGGGTTCATGATATCCTCTGTTTGGTGAAACGTAATCCTACTTCATTATGCGTGCCGCTTGGTCGTTGTTGATGACGTTAGTGTACTTCAATTAGGGTGTTTGTCAGGATCCAATACGACAATCTCAATGCCGTATGCCTTCAGCCCATCAATCGTCTATAAATTATCTGCTGTTAAAGACCTCTAATTTGAGTCCAAACGTACCGTAGATTAACACTCGCAAATGCGGATTAGAGTTAAATCATGAGAGGAAAATGTGTGCAGTTGGAGAGCTCTCAGTAACAAATCTCTATATTTTTATTACAGCTGACGGTCGATGGTAAAGTGGCAACAAATTTAGGTATCAGCAGATTGTTTCATGTATCGTTTCCGCTAGTCAACTATTAGTATCTTATCAATTAATTACAGAAAGTAAATAATACACAAGACTGAGACAACAACTTTATTACAAATATGTTAAGTATATTATTTATCGATATGAAAAATCACAAATTTGAAATGTCTGTATGAATACATAAATATAACAAAATAAATTTAACGAGAGAATGGTAAGATTATTGAGACCATCTGACGTTTTAGACAAATTATCTTTGATAATGCCCTGAAGTCGTTAGAAGACCAGACAGATATATAATGAAACCAGATTGAATATCACTACAGTAAAAGTCGTGATTAGCGTATTGAGATGAATAGGAGGGATACTAATTATTTTCATGTAATATTAATAATGAGCTTTTATAATAAAAAAGGAAAATAATTTACTTGATCCTAAACAAATTTACATCAATATTACAATGTTGATAGTTTCAAACTTTAAGCCGGCAATTCTTTCTTAATTAACACTACATATATATTTACATAAAAAGTGATACAAATAAATTTCTTAAAATTAACAATTCCTATCTATAAACTCAGGGTCGTATGTTATGGGCCTTCTCATCGATCAAAATATTTTGTACAAAATCTACTCCGACCTGGCACTATAGGAAATCAACAAACAGTTACAGGAGTAATTACCGTGTTGTCATAATGGACCTTCCATTGTCTTCCTCGTTGCAGATTCCACCTAATGAAATGAATGAAATGCAGATCCCAGCTAAATTGGTAAGACTGGTAAAAGCTACACTAAGAAAAGTTAAAAGTAAAATCATAGTTGGAAATCAACTTACGGAAGAGCTGAATAATGGGAAAGGACTAAGAGAAGGTGATGCGTTAGCATGCATACTCTTTAATATTTCCCTAGAATGGACTATAAGAAGATCCAATATAGATACCAGAGGCAACATTTTTAATAAATGTATACTAATAATGGCTTATTTATTATTATTATCATAGGTAGAAATACCAGAGAACTAATAAAGGCATTCCAAAATTTGGAAGCGACTGCCAAAGAAATTGGATTAACTGTTACTGAGGAAAAAACCAAATACATGGAAGTAACGGACCGACCAACGAAGGACAGGTAGTTGGAAATTAACAGATTTGAAAGGGTAACTAAATTTAAATACCTGGGAAGCCTGATAACACAAAATAATGATATATCAGCAGAAATTAGTAGTCGATTACAATGCCAAATAAGTGTTATCACGGGCTGAAGTTGCAACTGAAATCCCAGATCCTAAGCATTAAGACCAAAATGAAGCTTTACAAAACTGTAATCAAACCCGTTCTGTTATATGGAGCCGATAGCTGGACATTATCTAAGGCAACGGAAAACAAACTACAGATTTTTGGAAGGTCCTAAAAATATATATATCGACCAACTCAGGATGGAGTAATTTTGAGAGTTAAATATAACTCAGAATTGCATTATCAGTATAAAGAACCTAAGATAATAAAAATAATTAAATCTGAAGGGATGAGATGGCTGCACTACATATACAGAATAGTGGGGGGAAATATATATATATATATATATATATAAACGAATAACTGTCGACAAGATGATTGGTAGTGGGATGGATAGATGGTGTACACAAGGACCTTCAAGGGATGGGTGTACAAACTGGAAGATGGTAGCTATGGATAATTCCATATGGAAGAGAGTAGTGAAGACGGTCTTGCCAGAGAAGAAGAAGGGCCAATAAGTCACCATATAAATTTATCACTTTTTATTCAAAAGCGATGTTTCGTGTCCTTTTTGAGACTTCCTTGGGCCTACTATAAACATAATATTACATATCCTATGTTACAATTTATTCACAACTATTTATTGTAAATTTTAAAGTCAAAAAACGATTTTGTAATTCTTTCTAGTGGTTCACATTTCCGAACCGAAAACACCAGCCGAACTCACATCCCAGTCCGAGCTAAAGTAATGGTTTTCTTCGTTGTTCAACAACCAGAGCGCGATTCACTTGTCATCTCAGCGAGAAGCACGTCTGGGTGAGAACCTTAATGATGGGAGGCTTAAGGACTACACATGAAAAGAGGAAAAAAATCCCAGCTCCCGAATTTCCACCAGAATCTGGCAATGACGGAAACTTGTTAAGAAGAGAAGGGAAATTTGTCCGGACTTCTACATAACAGAAGCCATGACAAACAGATCTTGGACCAACACAAATCAAGAACTCCGACACCTGACGAACTCAATAGATTGTCCCAAATAGGCTCCGAAACAACTCAACGTATTTCAGTGTAAATTTGAGGGTTAACTTCAATTTCGTGCATGTTTCATTCAGATATCTTTTAGACTTCAGAAGATATGAATATAAAAAAGTAAAAAACATTCTACTAAAAGGGTTTCGTGGCCCATACGCGTACCGAATTCTACAAAATGTATATGTAGGTTGCCTATACGCTTGATCTATAATACTTCATATTTTTAAATTTTAAACATCGATCTATCGTTGCTGAAAGCAAACTCCCTGGGAATAAACTTCTTTGGATAATCAACGCGATGTATAAGTAAATTGGTTTTATTTTTCGCGGCAGGTAATATTTAGTGATTGCTCATTTTTAAAATCAAATTAAATATAATTTATCCTTATAAATATAATTGAAGTTTATTTATGTCCGAAACGTGAAAAGCGGGACTTTTTCAAAACCAACTGAAGGTTATAAGCTTTGTCCTGAAGCGATCCTATACCTTAAGTATAAATTAAAAAATTGTTAAAATGTCTTTGTATAACAAATATAAATGTATATTTATTTTCTTAGATACCAAAAATAAAATAAGTGATACTGTATTTTTTATATATTCAATGAATTCAGCTTTATCAAAATTCTGTACTTTTTGGGGAAAAATAAAAAGAGTCGTTTATCCAAGTTCCGGGCGAACGAAGTCGCCGTCATCGATTTTTTAGAATAATAAGAGTATTAGAATTTCTATGATTTGTAATATCGAATCTATTTAATTCCGTTAATTATGGCCGAGATTGAAGCAAACATTTTCCTCTACCATTTTCTAAACTTCACAAAGGCACATGGAATACATTTTAATGGATACAAAGAACAGATTTTGCTTAGAGAGTTTTTGTTACTATGTACATTAGAAGTAAAGTTATTTAAAATTATATGGACCGTATATTAGATAAATATTACTTATGTAATCCAGTATTTTTATGTTGATGCAGTGAAACGAATTTTTTCAGAAGTCTGTGTCTAGCGATAGCAAAATTCTTTTTAATGCGACCAATTTCAATATTACAACACAAAATAGTATTCAATCCTACTATTTAAAATACTAAATCTGAATATTTGAAGTACATGTTACCGTTCAATAACTTTAACGTCAATCAGCACGTTGGATTTTTTTCTGCATAAAATTTTCCGACGCACCATTGCCTCGTTATTCGGAAAGAAATCCCGAGGAGGATAAAGTTGTCGAGACGTCGCTGACCAATCGATACAAGCCGAAAGGGGCGTTTATTGTAACGTATGGTGTGATGTAATAACAAGGATCTTCCCCCCGCGTTTCCTGAACAAAACTCTGCCAGACAGATGAGATCTATTGGCAGACGGGGAAAATATTGCTTGAAAAGGTGTTCAAAAGAACAAGTGTCACTATGTAAATACAAATTAATTATTGAAACAAAATTTATTTACATTTATATAAGTATATTTATATAAACTTTGACAACAATCACGGAATATTATTACTGATCGATGTTTTTGACGTCAACGCAAACATAAAATTAAAGTTTAAATAAGGTCAAAAACAGACATAAAATTAGAGAAACATAACAAACTATAAATTAAAACAACTACATGTCCTGATCTGGACCCTATTCAGGTTGAACTAAATAACAATGCACAAAAATTATAGCACTCCACAGTAGAGCCAAAGAATATAGTAATTAAAGAACCAAAAGACAAAAATTTTAAATAAGCAAAGATAATAATTCTTTATTTGGTATTACATTTCATGAATTAAGATATTATTTATACTAGTGAGCAAATCCGTGTCAGTTTTTACATTCAGAGTAATAATGTTGTGTTTAATGTGAAACATTTCTGAAACTAATCGGGATTTGTAATTACTGTTTTTGTCTAAAGTTTGGAAATTATCCCAATCAATAGTGTGATTAAAATCTAAAATATGTTTTGAAATAACGTATAATTTTTCTTGTATACATACTACTCAATTAAATATTTAATGTCAGATAAACGAAATATTTATATAAAATATTATTTAGTTGAAAAGAACTTTCATCTATGATTCTTAATTATTTTGTTTTCTTTGTTTATTTTCTCATGTGATAACAGCAATAGTCAACATGAAGATTTACGGTGCCAAAATGTACACAAAATTAAAATTATTATTTAGATTTATAAGAATTAACATTAGTTTGTTTTAGAATATTTAATTTCTTGAATAAATTAAATATTTTAAGTTATTTTTTATGGATCTGCGCATATTTTTCCATCATACAAATTCTGTCCTTTTACAATGTTAAATAAATGCTATAAGGTACTTATTTAACTTTAATGTGAATTATTTCTGTTATGCGTGTTATTAGCGAGTAGAATTTTGCTGCTATAGGTATTTTAATTGCACGGAAAATAGGAAAAAAATATATATTTAAAAGTGTAAAAAACTTTGTGTTAACTTTTAGGAGAAATAATAATTGAATATAACATTATACGAATAATACTGGAAATTTATAGGTCCTCCGGAAACACCGGAGCTCCATCTGCGTTCCGCTGATAGAGAAAAAGAGCTTTAAAGCTTTCACGGGCTAATACTTCCATGCGAGTGACGTGGTCGTTGAACCTTCAAAGAGTTTGGCCTCGTTGGTACCATTGCAGATAAGGCGAAACAAATTAAAAGACTTGGGCAGCTGGGCGCATTATACGAATCTATTGTTTGGTTAGCGATTAAATAAAAAAATACAGAGGTACATTATTGAAAATATCGTATAAGAATTCAGATTTTTACATACATAAAACCTTACTGTAAAAATTACAATATGTACGTAAACATGTAGAATTAACAATAGACGGACAGAAGCTTTATTCTGAAAAATATTAATTATATATACATGATATTAAATTATTTGTGAGGTAAAAACTAGAATTACATATAAAAAGTAGGAAAAACTGTAAAATGCGACATTGGTGGAAAATTTTAGAAAAACACTCCTTCTAGCTTACCTAAGCAAACCTTGACAAACAGCATAGTCAAATTTTGTCAATACGGTTTTATGTTGTTTGTCAAGGTTTGCTTAAGTCAGCTGGAGGAAGGGAGAATATTCCATAAGTTTTCGGCCAATGTCGCATTTTACAGTTTTTTCGCTACTTTTCAATTTGTAATTCTAGTATTTACCACACAAATAATTCAGTATCCTGTATATATAACTCATATTTTTCAGAATAAAGCTTCTGTTTATTTCAATCATTTACAAAATTATCTTTCCCACTTTTCTGTTTCTATCAGCTATTGTATCGTGCGTGCCTTTTCACAGTTTTGTTGGTCCAATATCAATTTTACTTTTTTTTACATAATTTATGCCTTCAGCTTATATAGTGGGTATCTTCTATGCAGCAAAATAGTTTCTCCCATACGTTGCGATCTTAAAAATTAGTACTTAAATGTTTTATTCAGTTAAAAGAATGAAGTATTTTTAGATTGGAAGGCCCAATAATTGAATTTTTTCAAGATTATTTTTCACAAAAAATTTCATTTCTAAAACATAAATATTATATAAGAACGTCTTATCAGAAGTTTCTCAGCGATTGCGTTTTAGATTCATTACAGTGTAATGTATTTATTAATGACATTACACATAACATCGGAAATGCTAAAGTTATTTTATTATTAGTAGACGATTCGAAAAAAAATTAAAGCATTGCAGTACTGCTTCGAAGAACATTTTGTGCTGGTAGACTGAGGAGGTTGAAGGCTGAAAAGGTCGGGAATTATTCGAGAGGAACGGAGACGTATTTATACCACGAAAAATTGACGGGGCAACTGGTTGTCTGAGACGCATTTCAAACACTTACTGGGAAAGACTTCGCGGGGCAAAATGCTATTTTATTTTGTTTTTATGCTGAACCTCACACAACTTTAAAATGCGAGTAGCCAAGGAGATTATAAACGCTTGATTCTACTATTTTATATTTTTCAAAACGATTTTGATGTTATAATTTTCATTTTACTATATAAGAATCAATATATTTAAAAGTTTAGGAAAAGGTGATTTATAGATGTTTCGGTTATTGATTTCAGATGGAATTAGATTTGTCTATTTATTAAGATCTGGATTAAGGCTGACGGGGAATTGATACGCTGACCATGTATCACCCGAAATTCGGAATGTGTCACGCCAGATGACAGTCCGCAGCCGCCTCGGTAGGCCTAGGCCTCAAGAGGGCTGTTGAGCCATTGGGAGAAGAAGAAGAAGATTTATTAAGATCAGGTTTACCGTATTTAGGCGAGTATAGCACGCTAGCGTGTATAAGCCGCACCTCGTTTTTGAGACATTTGTGAAGCATATTTTGTCCCAACTCTGGATGTAAACTCGAAGCAGCTTCACACTACGAAATGTTCTACATTCCTAATGAAGCCTTTAAACAGGTCTTTAAAAGTTAGAGAATTTATTGAAAATATTTTTTCTGTCTTTCTGTGTATCATCTGCCAGCATAAAACGTCATTAGATCTGAATGGCACTTAAACTATTTAAATGACTTTCTAATTCTATAGGATGTAAGGTATGTAGATACTGATGTTTTTATACTAGTAAAATGATCTAACTGTAGGGTTTTGTTGTATTTAATTTATAAATACCGACTACAAGCAGCAAACCATTTTTCCTTACATATTTGAAGGAACTAATTGCGACCTGGAAACGCTTGAATGCAGTATATCTTTTTAATTCGTGTATTGCGATAAAAATTATTTTTGTTTGAAAGTTGCCATCTCATAAGTGAGAATTTTTTTAAATCAAGGAGTATTCCAACTGCCATAATTAAATGATACTCATTTCTTTCTAGCCATTTGGACAATCGGAGTGAGCTTGATTTAGAGTCTAATTTTCTGTGGTTTTTAGATTCTTTTATTTGACAGCCAAATCAAAATTTACAAGTATCTATTTTCTTGAAATCAATAGTATATTAGCTAAGTGTACCCCTTGAAGGTTTGCCTCGTCGGTTTCACATGGGCTAAAGCAGTTAGGGAGTTCCAGAACTTAACATCTGTGCCGTGCTGTTAATTGCGTTTCCTCAAGCTCTAAAATTATCCGTGAGGCAAACTCCGTACATCATACAAGAGAACCGTCAATAGTGCAATAGTAATCCTTTAAATAGAATTTTAATAAATGCATAATATAAATTACGGACTTTCATTCTTTTTCATGGGTTTTTCATTACCCTGGCTGATATAGTGTGGGAGGTTCGTTATGATCATGGCAAATTTTGAGTGTCAGATTAATTTATTTTACCTTTTTACATTCTTAAATATAATCTGTAAGTTAACAGGATTTTTGGGAATCAAATATTACAAAGAAACATATTTAATGATCAGTTAAATTTCCTTTTGAAATTCTACAAAAAAAGATCCCTAAGCAGAAAGTCATAGCCAGTCCCAACAAATGTTATCTTGACATCAAGACAGTTTTGTCTGTCAGTCTACAGTCTCAAAAGAATACCAAAAAGTAAAAATAAAATTTTATGATTCATAAAAAATTTAAACTTTAAAAATGGCTGTTAATGTGTCGTTTAATAAATTATTATATTTAAAAACAAACGTTAGAAAAGGCTATTATTTAAAAATTATAATTTTAAATGTTTTCTATTTCTTCATCTGTATTCAAGGAATTATTGTTATTATTATTATTATTATTAATCTTTCCTCAAAGCAAGTAAATCCTATACAGCCTATTAATTTTTTAAATAAACGAAATGCGGGAAAATATTAAAAACTTATTAGTTGTCATCATGAAAATAAATTAGCACATCCAATTACAGAAAAATATGTACCTAAAGTTGTATAAAAATGCTGTATGTACTTGAAGGAAAAGTTCTATCCACGGAAGCGCGCGCAGGATACAGATAAAATCAACCAGAAGCCTTTCCGCGATGCAAATGAGAAGCTCTTGGACGCTGCGGGAGAGTAAAGCCTTGAATGTGAAGTTATTTTCACGATATTTATGCTTAACTTTTCTCGTTCTGCAGAAAAAAAATCTCATTGGTAAGTCGTGAATTGAGTCGTAACGGTTTTAGAGTTTCGTGAGCATTTCAACTGGCAAACGTACGTTTTGGTATAAAGCACGGAATGAAGTTACGTTTTTAAGTTTCACGGCTGACATTTCGTTACGCAATTTTTTGCTAAATGAGCTTCTGTTAGTGGAAAACGTATCGCTTGAGCTACTTACCTTAATGTTAAAGAAAGTGATTGTATTACTTTGAATTAAAACTTTTTAAGGACGTACATCAGTGAGTACTTACATATAAATAGTAAAACAGCCGTCAATTAAAACAATCATGAAATTATAAATAAAGTAATTAAATTATCTGACTTAATAACATAAATGAAGTACAAATAATGGTCAAAAGTCAGAATTGGAATAATTAAATTTGAAAACTTCTCAGTCCGTTGATTAAAGTATTAAAAAATTTCATGTTGCTGTAGCAACGTCCGAGTCCGAAAAATATATGAAATTTTTACCCAATGAAAAAACCATTAAATTATAACACTGACGTTTTGTTCCTGATTTGATGAAAACGAAAAATATAAAACAAATATTTACAATATAATATGTATGTGTAAAACCATTTTTTTCTGAAATGAAAAATTACTTGCACAAACAAGAAATTACCTTTGTGAATGTCGCACAAGCGATGACTCCGTAAATAATGACGATGGAAAAAATCAACAATGAGAGAAACAGTAAGATTATGATAAATTTTGTTTAAACTACATGTATAATTTTTAACATTGATAGCCGAAATATTAGACAGGATGTGCAGCATCTCACTCATGTCTGGAATAAATATTATATTCAACATAGTATTTTACGAATCAATTTTATAGTTGTTTAAATATATATATGCTTTTACAAGACTGAATAATTTCGTTCATTAAATTTAAATTATTTTTAAGTTCATTAATGCGGGTTATTAATGAGCGTTTAGTTTGACCAATATAATAGTAATTACAATAAAACGGTTAATTACCAAATTAAGCATTATGTTTATCAAAATTATTAATTTTATCTTTAATATTTAAAAAATAATAATTGATTGCAATATATAAAAATAAGACGGTTTCCATAATATTTTTTGATTTTTTTAAAAAAGTCAGTCTGATTATTTTCTTTCAATATTTATTTCTCATCATAAAATTCTTGAAACTTGATACAATTAGTCCATCGTTTGACCAACTTTTCCATATAGTTCAAATTCGTTTTAATATTAATAGACCTCTGAAAACTTCAAAATTTATAACTGAAACTCGACTTCGGTCAATCGTGCATCATTGGCCTTATGTAAGTGTACATTCTTCTTGAAAAATGGTCTCCAATTATCGCGTGTCTTTTTCCTAAAGAGTTACATGTGGATAAATCTATGTGAATACAAAACAAACTGTGCCCAGTTCCCCGCTGATTTTATCGTCTTTACCTTCTTTGGAGCCAGTCCATGCGAAGAGTTGTGTCGTTCCTAGTTCCATGCTTCATCAACAGACATATAACGACTGGTTTGGATTCTTCTCCATTGGCTCTGCAGCCCGTTGAGGGCCTTGGCCTGCCGGCTCGACTGCGGACTATCATCTTACATGACACATTCCGAATTTGGACTGATACGTGGTAGCGTATCGATTCTCCAGTGCCTTAATCCCAGTCTCCGTGACCATGACGACAAAAGCATCCAAGCCCATGCCACGATTCGAACCAAGGACCGCTGGGTTGTGAAGCAGCGACGCTAGACCACATGAGGTCGGCCGACTCTTCAGGATTTTGAATGAGACATTAAATTAACAAGCCCATGTTTTTATTCTTCACTGCACGAAACGCGGCACCACTTTGCCGATAATTTTGTTATATAAGTTATTGGCATATATATTGAAACCATCGATCATCGATCACTTGGCTGCTTTCCCTTCCATAGTCCCTCTTTAAAATTCCGTTTCTATGGTATTCAAAGAGAGTTACTATTTATTAAATCACCTGAACTATAAGATATTCCTCTGTTCTCAACTCAGTGTCTTTTAATTACAGGTTTAGTCACGTCTTGAACAATGCTTATAACCTTCATTTACCCAATTATGAGCTGTTTTAAGCGCCTGAAGCAAATGTGATATAGACTATCCGTTTTCATTTATTTAATCGTTTCGCCTCTTTAATGGATGTATTTAATCACTGCCCGATATCCAGTTCCTCTTAATTGATCGAAAAACCAGCTAATTAAATAATTCATTTAATATTTTTTAATACACCTGACCCATATCTTGGATTTTGTAACTTCTGATTGATCTTAATTGAAGTTAATTATAAGCTATATAATATATCTTATAATATATTTCTATAATTCGTTTTAATTCTGCATGGATAAGAGGATAAGTGTCAAAATTGTACATAGAATACATAGATTGTAAAACTATTGTAGAATATTAATTAATAAAGAATGCAGATGTAACTAAACAATGTAAAGATCATTAGCAATTCTAAGAAAATTATTTTTCTGAATAATATATGTTATGAAAAGAAAATATTAGTTTCAATTACTGAAGCAGATATAATTACTGATTTTTTCTAGTTTATTCATTTTAGATGCCAGAATTATTTATTAAATTACTTGTAAAAATATTTACTTTATTTTTCGTTCATTTATTCTCTTAATTAAATAATAGATATTTAAGTCTGAAACAGGTAAAAAACATAACACCGCCACCGAAAACAATGAGAGTAATTATGTTTTTTTTTGTTTCCCATTACTTCAAGAGGAACCAGAAGAAATTTAAGCCACTAGCGTATGCTGTCTCCGCTTGTGCGTTTGTGGAAAGCTACTTCAACTAAAAATTAAATTAAAACTTCACATGCGCGCAAACGTAGCTGTATATTTATCTTTCTGTGTTTCATTTCCTTACTCTCACTGAGTAGCTTTCCAGTAACGCGCGTGAAGCTATTTAGCTTCATCTTATAACGATATAATTTCTAAAACGTTTTTATGAAACATTTGTATTCAGTTAATACATTTCAAGTTTAAAAGCCCTCGTCAATACAGTCCTAAAACCATTGAAAAATTTTATTTAATATTGTACACCAACTAAAATTTTAATATGAATTATTACTTACCTATTTTATTTAAATTGATATTAATCCAATAGAAACTCAGGTTAAATCAGTCGCAAATTAAACACGTTCATATTCTTTTAAGTACTTATTTAATTTTTATGTTGTCGAAATGGCATTATATCTTGTTATATCATTTCGAGAAGTCAAACTAATCTCATAAGTACTACAAGGGCGGGTGAAAAATCCCTTTACACTGAATTAGAAACTGTACAGGCATGAACAGCGTACCTCCTATGGGTCCAAAACGTCTGTGTAGGTTCCTCCATGTTCGTGGCATCATTTAACGCGTTTCCATGCCCGAAAGTTCATCTGAAACAGCGTATAAGGGTGATGTTTTTAAACGCTGCAAACACTGCGTTTTTCAGCTACTCATCGTTTAGATATCGGCGTTTTCTCACATCTTCTTTCACAATACCCCTCAGTGCATTATCAGGTGTGATGAGGTCCGGAATTCTTGCAGCCAGCGTAATGGTGCCAGAGACTGTTTTGACCCACGTCCAGTCCAGCAATTTGGAAACATTTCGTCCAGACATTGGCGGACGCAGACAGCTAAATGTGCTGGTGCCCTGTCCTGTTGAAAGAAGACAGTGTCGACAATTCCTCGTCTCTTCAATTCTGGAAGTAACACTCACCTATCATTTCCAAATAAGCGTGTTGATTTAATGAGCCATCGAAGAAATAGAAACCCAGCAGGAGTTCCGCTGTCATCCCAGCCCAAACCATAACATGAGACGGATTATTCTGAATTTCTTCAGAAAGGGTAGGATCGTCTTTCGCCCAGTAAAAGACATAACGTTTACAAAAGCTGCAATAAATTACACACATTTCAGAAAACAATGGAATTTGTTTGTCCTTTACGCTCGGAAAGCGTTCAAGCAGTAATTGTCATCCATGGTCAGCATCTGACATCTCATTTACACTGGTTGAACAAAAAAAATTTCAATTTTAAATAATTCTTTATTTGGTCTCGCACTCTCCATGTCGAATTGTTAAACTCCGCAGAACGTTTGCGTAATGATTTCAATTGGGAGCGTTGAATTGATGCTTCCACAACAGAACAAGTTTCAACTCGAGTACTCGGTCACCGACTACGTTCCGAGTCATGAAAACTTCCCCTAGCAAAAGTCTTTTTCTACCACTGAAATTACTTTGGACGAGGCGGTGATGCTTTTCCTAAACGCATCATGAAATATAATAAAAGAAATTAAATACATTATTTAAATGGGCTTGTTTTTCAATCAATTAAGAAGAATCGGATTTCGGACAGTGATTCAATACATCTATTAAAGAGGCGAAACGATTAAACATTTTCCTCAGGCGTTTAAAACAGCTCATAATTGGGTAAATATTAACTATAAACATTGTTCAAGACGTGACTAAACCTGTAATTATCCAAGAAAATTAATTGCACTGAGTTGAGAAAACTGGAATATAGTATAGTTCAGATTATTCAATAAATAGTAACTCTCTTTGAATGCCATAGAAACGGAATTTGAAAGAGGTACAGTGGAAGGTAGAGGAAAGCTGCCCGGGGATCGATGGATTAAATATCCCATAAAAAATGGTTTTGTTAAAAAATATCGGCAAATTGGTGCCGCGTTTCGAACAGTGATGAATAAATAAAATGGGCTTGTTAATACCTTCAATTGTTTTTTCGGTGTGTCGACATTCGTGGACCCACACAGAAGCCACCAAACGCTCTTCTACGTTGAAAAGACCCGTATCGGCCAAATCATTACAACGCATTTTGCGTGGCTATTGTCAAAACCAACTGTCTTATGGATAATCGTGTTCGTATTACATATTTCGTTCGTTCTTTGCTTCATAGATTAAGGCAGTGTAAAGGGACTTTCCGTCCACTCTGTAGTCCTGTTCGAAATAGCTGTGCATTCGAACGAGAGGTGGAGATCATTTAACAGTGACTTGTTTGGTATTACAAAAGCAAGACTAGTGTTAATGGTGGGCATAATGATACTATTATATCAAGAATGATCGAAATCGCGGTGCCAAATAACTCCAGGGGGCGCTTCATTTGTTCAGTTGATTTTAATTTCCCGAGGCACTGATCATTGAAGGAATCTAAATAGTGATAATTCGTCCTTTACTTATCATAAACAAGCGGAGTAATTGTAAAACTGAAATAACATTCTAGTTACCAAAATAATTTGATAGCTCTTCCCTATTATATGAACCAATTTCTATTTCAACCATTTTTCTGTTCAGAAAGTAAATTAAAAATTTATATCGAACAGGATGCAATCTAGGAAAACATCTATTTCCATTTAATCAACGCAAGATTTCTTGTTGTTATTGATGGGCGACCAATGATATGCTATAGAAAGCCGGTGACGTATAAATATAAATCACATGTGTTCACAGATTATCCTGGGAAAAAATCGCTTTCATTTTACCTCAAAATATTTTCTAAAGATAGCGAGGAGCGGAGCACTACCAAAATATTAGCGTGTAATTAAAGCTCGCAGTTCTATTCTTCTTCATTAAACCGTGGAAGCCGCGCTTGGTTGATAGTAATAGTTATGCTGCTACTCTATAATTCACTGCTCTGGTGGCTGGAAACAAGGCTAATTTCCCGTATAAGCTTATAACAGGCACGTATGTATCATTTGTTGCATTTTCTTTCGAACTCCCAATGATATATTAACGTTTGTGCCAAGTGTTTGTGCACTGAAAGCAAAATCTGTGAACGCCGTAACATTGATAAAAATTACTGTAAACGTGTATGGCTACAGGTAAGTTGAATTTTGAATATGACTCTTCGGTTGGAGCACGACATCTTTGACGATTTTGTCTTTGATAGATGAAGAATAAAATATTAAAAATTTAACATCTCAAAAATAGAACTACAATTTTTCAAAATTAATTAATTGTAAAATACTTATAAAATATGGACAAAATACAGCGCATTATATTTTACGCCAAAAGTAATTTGTCAGGTAATTTGTATAAAATCGTACAGACCATTATTATAGCTTGAAAAAATAACAGTAATGAGACAAAAAAAACGCGTATAACGCAACTAATAAAATGCTACGATTTTTAGTGTATAATTTTAATTTTTGGTAAGCCAAAGCAGATACTTATAAATTATAATTTAATCTTCAGAAATCATTAAATTAATTATGGCTTGTATGTTGTTGTTGTGATGGTGGTATTTAGTCCTAAGACTGGTCTGATACAACCCTACATGCTAACCTATCTTGCGCAAGCCTTTCATTTCCTTATAACCAGCAAAAAACTTTGAATATGTCTCAATTTTACATATTCAGTAATACATAATATTTATTAAAGGAGCTGTTTGCATAATGGTCATATTCGTCTAAATGCAGAAACGAAATTATATTAAAACATTTTCAAAACAAATATCTCATATTAATTTGTCAAGACATTACTATAAATATTTTTTTTAAAAAAAACACGAACAATAATTTCCTTTTAAAAAGTAAAAAAACTACCAACTACATTAGACGAACCTCCACTTTTGTCTCTTAAGTTTTACTAAAAAGGTTCTACGCAGTGTCTAGATTCTCCTTCACTACAGCGGTTCCTACAGGAAACTTGTCAATTGTGCGGAAATCCAGTAGGATTAAACGACAACGTCCGATATACTTATAGAGAATCCGCTCTCACCTTCATCAAATTTAGATAGCCGTGGTGGCGTTCAGTACTATTTCAGATGACACGTCTTAAAAAAATTTAAATTGCTACAAGTTGAATTCGACGCTTCTCTCATTATTATAAAATATAGACTTCCTAATTTCATTATGTATTGAGATTTATGTCTACAATGTTATTTAACCACAATGATCGAATTTTTTGTCAAAATGTTTGTAAACTTCATCACTTTCTTCCATGGAACACATACTGTATTTATTCTTGAATATATATATATATATATATATATATATATATATGTGTGTGTGTGTGTGTGTGTGTGTATGTGTTTGTTTGTTTTATTCTTTTATTTCTGATTAATTAATTTTCTAAAATTGTTATAAATTATTGCATTCTTGTTTTGTAAATAATGTAGCAACATTGATTACATTATTGGTTTTTTTATCCCAGGGCTAACAATTGTGCCCACGTATACTATACATAGTTTTTTTCAGTATCTATTTTATAAATAACATTAGTTTCTTTATTTAGTGGGGTTTTGTCCTAACGTTTTGTTTAATAATATTTTACCTTTTATTTTCTTGCTAATTATATTAATTCCATTGTTTTTGGAAATTTTTTAATACTTTAGGTGTTAGTTTATCAATGAAGACTGAGGAATAGATTTTATGTTATTGTCATTTAAATCACATATAACTTGTTTCATTGAATTATTTATTTCTATTGTGTTATTATTGAAGTTTGAAGATAATTCTTTAGCATTCCGGTTTTAAATTATTTTTGTGTTGCCTTTGTTACTTTCATTTTTAGTCTGTAAGTTTAGTTCATTTCTTTGGCACTCCTTTTTTTATTGTTTAATTTTCTGTTGTTATTCGTTTTAGTTAAATTATAATACCACCATTTTTTATTAATTAGAAATTATTTGTTATTATTTTGTATCAATTTATTTTAATTTCAGTTAGGAATTTTTATCTATTTAAGTTAAACCCCTATTTATTACATTGCTACATTTCCTTTATAGTGAAGAAGAATATTATAAAAATAATTTAGTAAATATCAAGTTATTGTTTGTATTAAAAATATATAATGTCTTGACAAATTAATGCAAGATGTATGTTTTGAAAATTTATTATATTATTTACTTTCTATAAAAAGATTAAATACTCATTATGCCGAATGCTACTTTGACAAAAAATTACTGTAACAATAAATATTAGTTATTAATAAATTTGTAATATTGAGACTGGTTGTAATACACAAGGGTATCCTATTACATTATATAATCATTGAATTAAATTGACGGCAATTTTCAGTCGGAATATAATTTATCCGCTATCATACAAAATTTGAATGTCCAGATTCATAAAAACAAAATTCTAAACGGAGAGTATCAATTAAAATGCAGTGATTGTATATCCATATCAAAAGGGCCGTTTTTGTCTGAATTAAGGATCATAGTCAAGCTGTCTGGTGAAGATGGTAGTAATGACAGCTGCCGAATTGTCATGGAATTACTGTGTTCTTACGCTGTTGGAAGCCCGAGAAAACCTTGCGAACAATTATAATATGATTTCCAACCTGTTATACTATTTATCTTTGTTAGGTCATCTCCTTTCTGTAGCTTATGAATTCAGGCTTACATCTTAGTATAATCATATTTATAATTTTTATATATTTTTTATTAACCTGACCAGGGTCCATATTCGGACTGAGAAATGTTGTTAAATTAATTAAATTATTAATAATGATTGTATGTTGTAGCCTTTCCCACATTATTTCATTTAATAATTATATTTATATATGTATATATGAAACTATCGAATAAATTCATACTGTATTAACGTAGATGCATATTTAATGTCAATACAACAAAAATCTTATACTGTATGTGCCTTATTACAAACATAAGTATCACAACAAATAATCATTGAGGACTAAAATATTACATATTAATGAAATTAAAATCAAAATTCTGAATTTGTGCCTTTCTCCAGTTTATTAGGGTGTAATTTAGTTGATTTATTACCATAAGTGTAACCATAATGCGGCGAGAACTAAGACTACTTAGTCGTTTCTTATTTTGTTGCTGGAAGTATTTATTAATTTTTTTTTATATTCTTTTACCCGAGTCTGCTTAATTTTTGTTTTGTATGCTAACACTTGTCTCCTAATTCAAACTTTGTTTCACGAGTTGAGGTTTCGTTGGTATTCATACCAGATGGTTGGGAAGTTTCTTGGAATCAAAGCAATCCATAATAATAAGCAATGAAACCCATCACGTTCAGACAGAACTACTACTGTTAATATTCAGAGACTCGGTTTAGACAGTTTTCTGATACATCATGCAGTAGTGCCACGACACCGACTTTTAATAGAGGTCTCTAATGCCTTTCTTTCACAAAACCGTCTGTTAAAATATTATCCTAACTAAAATAATTTTCCTCGAAACAGTATCTCATTGGTAGTAAATTTTAAATACCAGATATCAGAAAAAAAATTATGGTAAATAATGTAAAATTTGCAAATGAATAAAGACACAAATCATTATGTAATGCAACGGCTTGAAATAACAGATACTCAGAAACAACCGTGGATAAAGATATATTTAGACTTTGTAGGACCTTTTCCGGAAACTGAAAATGGGAATCGATATATTCTAACGCGTCAGGATAAATAAACGACGAATAAGGTAGCAGAAACCTCCGTAAATAATATTATTTTAATTTTTGGTATTCCTAATTATGTAGTAACGCATCAGGGAACAAACTTTGTCAGATTTTTTCGCAATAGTTTATAAATTGCTTCATTCAACACCTTACCATCCAGAAAGTATAGTCGCACTAGAAAGATCGCACAGTACGCCAGTTACATATTTAAGATGTTTTTGTAATCCTCAAACTTTAGATTCGGATAAATGAGTTAATTTCGCATCATTTTTAATATAACACCACAGTTCACCCAGTTACTAAATATTCACCATATGAAGTATTATTTGGATAAAAGTGTAATTTGCCAGGTGTTCTTCAATCCAGTGTACAACAATGTTATAATTGTGTTTATATAGTTCAAGCAACGCGGTATCGAATGCAGTACAGTCAGAGTTTAGCGAGAGAAAGGTTAAATGAGTTCAAAGAGAAACAAAAAGAGAAAACGAAAGCCAACCCTGGTGGAATTTAAACAGGAATATTTAGTGTTATTACGTGTTGAAAAAAGAAATAAGTTGGACGATTATTGGAAAGGCCCTTACGAGCTTGTTACAGTGAAACATCGCACTTTAGTGTTGCAGGAACTTGGGAAAATAAAACATGTTACAGTTCACTCAAAAAGAGTTAAACCCTCCTCAAAGCCTAGCAACCAAGCAGCTGTAAATAAGCAAGGAAGCTGATGTCTCATGGTCGAGATGGACAACATACCAGCTGAACAATGTAAACAAACATATAGCTCTTTAATGACATGCCACATCATACAACACTATTCCTTTCAGGTGCTCAAAATGAAGATGACCCAATAGATCGTGATTTGGACAATGATTCTGTTGAAGTGTTCAACAGCTCAATTAATCGAAGATTTGAGATCTCATTGTGGAATTTACTTCGATGAATTGAACTATTCAGTTTTATCCTATGCAGTGGAAGATTATATTAGTTTAACTACAACGTGTAAATTATGGAGTTAAACGTTAGAAATTTCTCAAAAGATTTTGTAAATTTGTGATACAACAATATTCAGTTTCTAAAATCCAGTATATTAATAATTTAAAAGAAATAATTGACCAATATTTATTAGGTTTCTCAGATATATACATTTATCGAGCAGGAAAAACAAGAAATAGAGTATTACAGTTCCATGAGACCGATGGGGTTGAGTTTGGACATTACTTACAGGAAAAATACGCTGAGTGGGCTGTTTATGGGGAAACTGTTGACGACTGTTCGGAAACATTTAAAACAATGCGATCTTTATTTAAAACAATAATTAGCGAAGGAATAGGGTATTACGTCCCAGTTAAGCATCTAAGGGAAAACGCTGACCCGGAGTACTACTATCCTGAAATTAGGAAACACAAAGTAAAAGTAGAAAAAGTGTAAAATAAAAGGAAAGTAATTGACTATCACAGGAACAGATTGCTTCACCTTAACAAAAAGTTCATTGAAGCCAAGAAAATGGCCAAAGAATTTTATTTAATAAACCTGATTTAGGGGAAAATTCTGTAAGTATATTTGAAGGCTCAAAAATAATAAGAGCGTTGCTCCGCCACTAAAAGGAGTAGAAAGTACACTAGAACTAGACGAAGCAATTATAGCCAACAGGTTCGCTAACTAATTTGCCACGGTATTCGGCGAAAAGGTGGATTTACCCACTTGGGAAAACTGCAGATCTACGTCTATTTTCAAAATCATTGCTAGCAACTTACGAAAAAATATTTCTAAAATTAGGAGGCGAAGTCGTGATTACGTCTATTGAAATAACTATTAACAATTTTGATGTTCCAGACGATTGAAGAAAGGCGATTGTTTGTTCCATATTTAAATCACGATATTGTACCTGGAGTTTTTTTGACACTCTTCAGATACTGGAATTATATTTTAGGTTCATGTTGTGACCAAAAATTAAATAATGTTCCAGGATAATGTAATATATATTATATTTTTCTTGTGGTATATCAAAATATACGAATATTTCTTGTGCTGAGAGCCAAGACAGAAAGTATGGTGAAGCTTCCTCTTACTCAGTTCTTTTTCTTAGCTGTAAACACGTGTACGAAAGTTGGACCTAAGCTTCCCTGACCCAACATTTCCTGACTTGCATTTTTCCATTTAAGGACAATTATAAATAATAATTTCTCCCTCCAGTACGAAGCTAAAACTGCGCCTTACTGCATGTGTAGCCTAGACCCGTTCCCTACCAGCGTTGAATAATAAATTAATGTAAGTGGTCATCCCTTCCCCTTACTATCCAGCGTTCTGAAAGCTTATTGGTAAAACCTCATATAAACGACCCAATTTTTTTTAAATTAGTTAAGTTTCTATGTAACCTTCTGACGCCGTGTCTTTGCCACTCTGAGCTCTGATTTTCTTCATGTTTTTATCTTAAGATTATGCTTCAATTTTTAAGAATAAGTCCCTTTTTTAATTCTTCTTGAACTAACGCCTTATAATTTCATCCACCACAATTATTGACGCTATTCTAGAGTGCAACCTAGCGTGCTATCCGAACCGTTCCGAACTTTATATGTTTATATTTCACGTTCGAAATATTACAACTTAGAAATATTTCTGCTGGCAGCGAAAATTAAACTTATGATATTCCAATTATATTTCAATAATATAAATAAATACATGTGCAATGCGGGTTCAAGTTATTTTACTATAAAAGACGCATAACAATTAATTATCATTTATAAAAAATATAAGTTTTATTACTTTATATTTGGTTTTACAAATTAACAAATATAGTCTTTGGTGTCAAACAAAACAAAAATTAATCTAATAAAACCTTCGTAGTTAATGATTTACAATTATTCTATCAATCTTTTTAATAATCTAACATTTAATGGCCATGTAGACTGCAGCAGTCAGAGGAATTATAGACATTAGCGGGGAGAAGTGCTGTGGAGCTGAGTTACAGGCGTCCTTTTTGCATCTGAACAGTGTCCCGGCAAGAATAGGAATAGGTGCTTTCTTAGGGATACAGTCGCGATTAACAGTATATGATTCTTTATCTGAAACAAAAAAGGCAAACAATTAATTGACTTGAGTTTATAAATAAAGTACGATTCAGGAATATTTTTCAGGCCTTCAGGAGTGTTTCATGTCCCTCACTAATTAATTACAGTAACTTCTACTAATAAATACTAGTACTCGTCCACAGACTACAGTACGTAGTTATTTTTTTATTAATTGACTAAAAGTATACTGTTATTGCTATTGTAAAAGCTACGAACTGACTTTTACATTTAAAAAATCAGAAACTTACATTATTATTCTAATATATTGTAATTAACCATTATATTATCTCTTTTAAATAATATACAAAATATAAATATGTTTTATTAGCGTTATTCGCTACCTTCTCCAACACTAAACGACTGGTATTATGGTCACGTTGGCAGAACAGTAGATTTTTGCTATCTGCCATGGAATTCAATTGCTGAACGGGTCAATGGCAATATTACAAGCATTCAAATGTGAATATGATAAATAATTACTGTCTAGAAAATACCACTTTCCCTAAATTATTCGTTGTTATTTCCTTGAATTGAGAATTAAAACATCAGTATTGTTTATAATCTGAAAAGTTGTTATAGTAAAGCGTGAAATACCAAAAGACACTAATATGTAAGTATTCTTCCTGAGCACACACCTCTACGAGGCAGAGCCAAAAAGTAATATCCCCTTCTGTTGGCAATGCGAGATGGATATGGCCGCACTCTTACCGACTTGCACCAGAGAAAAAGCAACGAGCGGTTATATGTCTTTTGTATAATGTGAACGTAAACCAACAACAATTTATAGGAGGATTAACATGCAGGATTTGGTTTCCTGTGTGATGCATCAGCAGGCTTATGAGTGCACAAAAAGATTCTAAGTGTAGTGTCAACTCAATGTGATCTGGTAGTCCGCAGGCTGCAACTAAAGCAAACACTGTCGCTGCAGTGGACCGAATGGTTCGTGGGAATCGACGGATGACAATCGTCGAAGTGTCTGCAGAATTGAAAATCAGAAATGGCTTTACAGCTCCTTATTATTCCCCAAAGCTATTTACCTGTATGCTGGAAGACATATTCAGAAAATTAAAATGGAATAAGAAACATGGAATAGGCCTTAATGGCAAGAGACTAACAAACTTGAGGTTTGCAGACGACATAGTTCTATTCGCCAAAACTCCAAGAAAGTTACAATGCTTCAAGAGTTAAACTCACACAGCAAGTTGGCAGGACTATCAATGAATAAATCTAAAACACAAGTGATGACAAACGGAGTACAAACCCCAATATATCTTGAAGGAACAGAGCTGCTGTATACATCACAATATATATAGGACAAATAATTTCCTGTAGCGACAAAATGGAAGAAGAAATAAAGAGAAGAGTTTCATCAGCTTGGAAACCTTTCTGGTCCCTAAAATTTATATTGTTGGACAGAAACCTAAATAGGAGGCTCAAAATGGAGACACTAGAAAACTGCGTTTTTCCTGTATTGTTGTATGGGTGTCCAAACATGGGCTCTCAGAGTAAAAGAGAGACACTACAAGTAAGCCAGAGGAAAATGCAGAGGAAGATCCTTGGCATTTATCTGAAAGATAGAGTATCAAACATCTTGATACATAGGATGTCAGCAACAATAGACGTTGCTCAACAGGCTACAAAGACCAAATGGAAATGGGGAGGACACGTTGTGAGGCTACAAGACGAAAGAAGGACGTTACAAGCTGCACATAGGCAAGAGACTCCCAGGAAGACCAAGACGCAAGTGGACGGACCTATTCAAAAAACAAGCAGGAGGACAATGGATCAGAATAGCCAGAGACAGAAATAAGTGGAAAGAACTAGAATTACAACTAAGTGCCAGTGTAGTGTAGTGAATTAATAAGACATCTTACGCGAATTAGCTCACCGCGTGAGACTACTAAAAGCTACCCCTACTTGTAGGAGGCCTTTGCCCTGAATGGGACAACATAAGGCTATTTTCATTCATTCATATTATCAAAACAACAAATTTTCTTCTTCTAGATGAGTTACAAAACTCGTAGAGCAACGTATGGATGACTGTGAGACACTCATGCGATGTTATGAAGCTGAAAGAGGTTGATTCTCAAAATCAGTAGTGATTAATATTGGGTTTATTACTTAAAACTGCAGACCAGCGACCAGTGAGTGAATGCATTCATCAACGCTGAGACAGAAGAAGCTCCATTAAACTGTTTCTACGGGTAAGGTGATACTGGAGCTCTTATGGGGCTGTGAAGGTCAATTCCAGGAAAATTATTTGCCAATGGAACACTATATGAATATTACATCATACTGATATCTCCTTGAGAATTATTAGAAGCCTGCAATCCGGTCAAAATGCCGCGGTTTTCTCAGCAACAGAGTACTCTAGAAGCACGAGGCCACAGGCCGTTCATGCAACAGTAGAAAAAAATACGCATTTCCGTTTCGAGTGTCTGCACATCCTGCATATTCACCCAATCTAGCACCGAGAGACTATCAAGTGTTTGGACACCTCAAGTAGTCACTAGGTGGCAAGAAATTCCGCACAGATTATGAGGTGAAAGACGCGATGCACGAGTACTCTGGCACAACTGCATTGAACGTAAAGGGAACTATATTGTATAAGTAATGAAGTGCCTTCAATTCTATTGTACAAATTTTCTTCATAAAAATATATTAAGGTTACTTGGTGACTCTGTCTCCTATCTTATTTGCTGCTGACATTTGAAAATTACAGATTCCCACTGATCCAAACCATTTGTTTCTTCCAACATTTATCAGACGGCAAAACAGACTGACGAATAATGATAAATATAATTTATGAAGCTCAATACGGTTGCAAAGTTAAGAAACACTCCAGAAAAATGTGGGTAACTGAAAGTTGTCTGGCGGAATAAAAAAGAGAATACTTAGAAGTCATATGGAAAATAGATGTATATTGAGAACAGTTCTTTGTAGTTCCTGAGATGAGCTGCTTGCTGCATAACGTTTCTAAAGGACAATTAAAACTAGAAGAAAGACTCCACAATCTCGACACTTTGTAGAAAAGTAAATTATATTTCGTTCTAAACGATTGGATTTGACGGAGAGAAATATGGCAAGGTTTTCTCGGCCCTCCAACCGAGTGAAAACAGGGTAATTACACGACGTTTCGACAATGGTCAGTGTTATCATCTTCCGAAGATGATAGCACTGGCACCTGTCGAAACGCCATGTAATTACCGTGTTTTCACCCGTATGGAAGCCCGAGAAAACCTTGTCAACTATATACACCGGGAAAGCCTTCATTCGGAGAGAAAAAAGTTTCAGAAAAAAATAATTAGGCTGGTCACATAATTTATATTATAACTATATCACAAAGTTTTAACGAAAAATTGATCTTGGCCACATTATATTAATTTGATGCCCATGATTGCTCAACTTTTAAAATGTTCGGCTAATTCATTGAATTATTTGGCAGGAAAAGTTCAAATATTAAACTTAAGTATGTATAAGTTATTTTTCAATGAACAACAGAAAAGTGCACAGGAAGTTGAAAACAGAAAACGTTTGCTCAATATGTTCTTTTATGTAAAATTATAAACAGCATAACATCTAATCCAATTATTTATCTTTATTTTCCACAGTTACACAGAAATGATGCTGTCTTATATAAATTATTTCTGAAAACATTTAATAATTTCTAAATAATAGAGGCTTTAAATTTTCTAAAGTTATTGTAATATAACACGGAAAATGAAGATCTTTTTGGAAAGTAGGAATAAAATATTCTGAAAATTTTAGCCGAGTTTTGGGAAATCTATGGAGATTATATGAACCCATTAACAAGTTATTGATATTTATATAATGAGCTGAAATACAAATTAATGTGTTATCGAAATTTGAATGTGGTTTTATAAAATCTATATCAAGTACACACTTAATGAGAAATATATAAATATATTCACTTAACTGTCAAACAATATTATCAAAAAGTGCTTCATTATAAAAAAATATAAATATTTTCGTTTATGTTTAAATGTTAATGGAATTTTATGAACAATAAGAGACAAAAATAATTGAAATATATTTGGCTCATTACGAATACTCTCATTAGTTGTACTGGTAATATCAAATTATATACCAAATAAATTTCAAAAACGAAGACAGTAAACTAATAAAAATAAATGAAATAATTAGTTGTATAATGTGATATGTGCGCGGACTATAAAATTATTGGGACTTTCTTTAAATTTATACTAAATACTATATTATATCTGCACAACAGAAAAACAAAATTTCCTGTGACGTAGTGTGTAGAAGCAGGGAGGAAAATTGGTCCGAGTGTTACAGTTGCCAATATTCAACAGAAACGCATTCTAAACCATGTCTCTGCTACGTGGTATTACAATCCCGCCCTAATTCATATCCTATTTTTTTCTCTACCGACAGATTAATTTCATTGCTTTTTATATGTTGCTTTGAATATAAATGTTAATTATAAGTTAATAAATATAAATCATGTTATTTAAAATCATAACGAAATAATAATAAAACCCAGGTGTCACACAACCTGTTGATAAAATAAATATGATTGCTGTTATTTAGAAATAACTTCACATACTAAATAGTAATAAAATCCTAGGAGTCACAATAATTATCAAAGAACTTGGTTTAAATTGGTAAAAAATATAATAAAAACAAAAATTATAATTCAATTTTTATTTTTACTAAATTTTGTAACCGATTTAAACCAATGCTTTTCATCATTATACATAAATTTTAAAGTCACTAATTTAATACAATAAAAAATCGTTGAAAAAAATAATTGTTAAGGGCGGTGCGGAAGGGAGAGAAAGGTATCCACGAGTTAATTTGCCCCCTCGGGTACGACGGGCCCTTTATACTTGTCCCACGCCTTTTTATGACTGGACTCAAGTTCCCTGTGATGACTCAGCATTCTAGTCTCCATGCCTCTACCAGTTTACGAGGGCGCTGGCCAACTATTCCAATGAGAGCGGCGGACAAATCCTTCCGTATTGCTGAGGCCTGCTAATTCTGACTGAGCTGTATCGGCTTTTGCAAACCTTTATTCAGAGAGAGAATAATGCATCTCCGAAGTTAAAGTTAGTTCTCCTGTGAAAGCAGGGAGAGCTAGTCCCTTAGAGAAGAGATCCCACGGCCTATTTAGAGCAAGTAAATTCAAAGAACATATATTTCACGTAATAAACTTCATGTAAGTTAAATGTAAAACGATTAGAAAGTTTATTAAGCCTCTTACACAGTTATGTATACTCTATTCAGTTTAATAATGAGCTATAAACATTGACAACTATTAGGATAAACGTTATCCTTACCAAAGACTAAATGCTTCCCGCAGACTAGTTCTTCAGAGACGCACTTCCTTAATGGAGTCGTATCATCTGGCTCAAATGGATCACTGCATTTCGGATTATTAGCTTCACATTGATAACAATGGAGTGCATTGCCTGAAATTAAAATACAATTACTATAATAACAATTAAAATAAAATATTAACCTTAAAGTTTAATAATAAACATCGATTGGATGTGAAAGATAATTTCACCTGAAAAATATTGACTTTACTACAGGAAATTTGACAATATTTTATTAAAAAAATGAATTGCTAGTATTGTAAGACGCAGCATTGACCTTCTATTAACAAACAAAATAATCAAGGGTCTGAAATATTTTCCAAAGATAGTTAATTCTGTAAAAATATCTCTCTCTAATATTAAGAGAATATGCACATTACAGTTTTATCCTCGATTTTTCTGTAAGAATAATCAACTCGTATAAATGAAAATAGAGATAAACTGCATCAACAAAGAAACAAATATATTTTGAATTACATGTTTATTTAAGTTATATATATTTAATTGCAGAAATATTTTCATCAATAAATCGTCCCATTCTGACAGCTGTAGGTCAACATTTCAACTGGTAATATCACTCGATAGGCGTCACGGATATTTTTAGCTTGCGGCCACAGCAACATGTCCCGTCATTTTATGTGCGATTATATTTCAACGCGCGGCCAATATGCAACTACTGAAACCTGCTTCTTTGTCAACATATTTGCAGAAAATTATGGCTACGTCTCTACCCTCGGAATACTTTCTTGTCGGCGATTCATCTTTTACTTTCCATTAATGACTCAAGTTTTTAATAATGAATTTTTGTCAGGACAGAAAAATGGAATTTTCTCAAAAACAATTTAAAGGCAACCCAATCTATATATGCGACCAGAAATCGGATGGAACAGTTAATTGCAATCTTAAACAAAGATTAGGAAGATCACGATCATTTACGATGGAACAATTTGACATACTCACTTAAATCAATATGTACCCATCCCAATTCAGTTTAGTTTATCTGAGATATAACATTTTAAACTGGGGTTTAAATTCATGAAATTAGCAGAAATTTAATTTTGTGACTGATGCGTGAGTATATAAATTCAATCCATAATTCTTCAATTAATTGTCATAATTCCAGACTGGTTGAAAAACAACGTTACTATTATGTCATATTTCTCCTTTACCATGTGTCGCGATTAAACAAACGACAATACTAGACAAAAATTGCCTGCTCTTTAATTCTCCGTTCTTACATTCTATATTTTTAAGTAGTTTATATTATAATATTTACGCGTTAACAACCCGTTACAGATATTAAAGTTTTTATTTTCACCCGACCTTAAATGATTGCCATTATAATCAGCACGACCAATAAATGTGCCTGAATCAATTAAAAGTCAATTAAGGGGAAATACTTCTCTTTTTATCAAACTTTATCAAATTTTATCAAAATTTAACATTTGAAGAAATTACTTATTAAGTCTCAAACATAGTGACGAAATTTCGGATAAATTAAATAAAAACTATATTATCAGTAGTAGGTCGTTAATTTATGGGATTCATGTATATTCTCTAATATCAAGAATACATGTAAAGTCTTCGCTGTTCGCTAACTTACTCTTGGCGCATAAAGATTTATTTTTTAAGAGATAGTGAAGCCATTTTTAGCAGTCTGTATGTGTTACTGTGAATATTTGTCTGACCACTATTGTTAGTTACCTGCTGCGAAGAGGCTGATGAAGGCAGTCAAGAGAAGGATCGCAGGTGCCGACGCCATTTCGTACTGAGAGAGATGAACACAATGACTAGCGGTTCCCTGTTTATACTCGTCTCTTGCAGAGAGCAATTGCGAAAGTTTCCGAAGGAACAGACATCACTTCCTTCGGGCAAGGCTCGCCTCCCATTGCTTAGGAAAGGCGGATACCGGAAGGCTGCGTTGCCTCATGACGCTAAGTCATCTTGTTAATTCTCAGAATGCTACACAGAGTTATAAATTAATTATAAATTTGTAGAGTTATTATTGACACTGAGAAAGAGCTAAGAACGACCTTAGATAACTCATCTGTCCGAGGTTTGGAGGAAATCGACAGATGGCAATCACGACTTGAATTGTTTACTTTTCTGTAGTGATTGAGTAGAATTTCAAAATCAAAAGGAAATTCTCCCAAAAAGCGAACATCTTCGCCTAAGCAATTCTCCCCCAACAGCTGCTTCTGCAACAATCACAACGAGACCATAGCAGCAAAACTCCAACAATCCCTACAATTATCACCCCTCCCAAAACTCTACCCCTCCCCAAATATCAACCGCAATAGAAAACCTAAAAAACAAAGACTTTCCAGGTCACGACCTCATCACAAACCACCACCTAAAACAACTTCCCCTTCCTATTATCCAACTAAATCGAAACACGCCACCATAATAATATACAGTCTCACAAACAACTCCTTTGAACAACGCTAATCCCTCACCACCACCTTTACTGACATCGAAAAATCTTTTGATACAATCCACCACCCTTCACTACTATCCAAAATTCCTAAATGACACCCACTATAGAATACTTCTAAACTACCTTTCTAACCGAACCTTCTCGGTCAAAATAAATAACCACCTCCCAACCAACTCAATCGGGGTGGGAGTACCCCAAGGAAGTGTTATTGCTCCCTTCCTATACAACATCTTCTTCCGCGATATCCCACAACATCCCAACACTAGCACAATCTTTTTCGCAGACGACAGCCATCTCCTATGAAACCTCCTCTCTCATCTCCAATTTCCAAAACACTCCTATCAGCGCTCAACAACCTAGAGCAACTCCATGAAAATCCTCCTCCACCTCCACGCTTCTGTAGGCTCAAAAGAAAACTCCCAATCGACCTCATACTTCCACCTGATCATTCAGGCACAGCCTAACCCACCTTACCATCATACGCGCAGACAACACCCACATATATCCTCCAATAATCAGTTCACTTCCTGTTAACCCACGTCGTATGCCTCTCAGGTACACACAAAAAAAACCTAACCCATCATAGGTTAATTAAATGTCTCCATGTTAAATATATACACTATTTTAATTTTGTATTCATTATATTAATATTGTATATACTGGATCATTTATTGTACAAAGTGATAATCTTTATGATAAAAGATTTTTTAAATGAATAAAAAAAGGAAACGATTTAATTGAGTTGCGATGTTTCAAGTTTATCAACTCTGTTGTTTTCAAACCTTGAAGAATGTACTCCATCATAAAACCAACGATATACGGTTGAGTTATAGCGAAGAGAATTCGTTACAAGCTCCGTATTTCGCTTTACGTACATATTTTATTTATACGGTCAATCCGAAAAATAAATAAATACATAAAAACAGTAATTGGTTGCTTCACCGTTTCAGAAAAAAAAACTCATATTTTTTGAGTATTTCCTTATGTTTTGTTCGTTCAAAAAATTTATTTTTATATTTTCATTGTGTCCGATTAAAATATTGTAGTCATTTTCTCAATTATCTTATCACTTTCAAGTCAACTGCATTGTATTCAGTACATTTTGAGCTACAAATCAAATTTGTATTTGGTTACCTTTTATATGAACTTTTAGTTCAATCTCAAAATTTTTTAATTTTTATCTCAAACACAATTATTAAAACAAAAACTTTGAATAATTTCAAAAACTCTTTTTAAAACCATTGTTAGTTTACATTAAGTTACTATAAACTGTGCCTTCTTTGAAGAATTAGAATACAAAAATTGAATATTCTTCATTTTCAATCGACAACAACGCGTTACACGGAAAACATGGAAAAATAATATTAGTTAAGTAAATAGAGATTTTTCGTAGACGTCAGAATGTACTGAACACGATACAGTTGATTGGGAAATTTTAGTACAACCCAGTATTCAATATTGAAGAAAATCGTAGATACCCGCTAACCCAAAAAACAGCAAGATGTTTCCAACACAACAGTCCTATGCCACTCGGTACGGATTGACCCAAATAATATAAATTTAAATATCAATATGTCACACATTAAAATACAAAAGAAAATATTTTATTTACCAATTATTATTAATATGTGTTGACTGCTAACTCTTAATTTTAATGAAGTCACCACGTTAATTTTGAGTTAGGGTTAACTTAATGAAAGTATTAAATTTGTAACTTTTCATAATAATTATATTCAACAAAATTTAAATACACAAGCTATTTACAAACATTCTGTCACTTAACATCTTAGCCATTAAAATATGTCAAGAAAGATCATTTATCTACCCCAGAATTTAAAAGTATCTCATAACTCCCATAATTATAGCGTCAACGTCAGAACATTGGGCGTATAGATTGATTCGTCTCCTACTGTGAGATGACTTGGCTGCTTCGTCTCGGATGCTCGTACGATGGTGATGGAAGACCATGAAGCCAGGACCTCGGTGTTGTCGTCCTCTGGTGGCCTCTACTCTACCAGACTGCTGGAGTCGGCAACTAATTGCCCATGGGCTGGCTCCATGACACGTGGTAGAGATGAACTGTCGTATTCCATCTCGAAGCTCCTGTCAGAAAAATACTACTGCCCAGGAGGGTGTTTAAAGACTCTGGACGCAGATTGTCAAAACTCCACAGGTTCTGTCTCCTCTGATTGTCAACAACGACTGTTCTCTTCTCTCCTTTCCATCACCACGCCATTTCTTGGTCCCACCTGGAGCGCAAATCACAGTTTTTTTTTATTTTGGAAGGAACTCGCCTCCAATTGCACGCGAATTTAATAAATCCTCGCCATTTTGTCCCTTGGCCGGGAGAAGTATATGTTTGTGGGGGCACGTCCTTCCAGGTCTACGAAAATCTTCGCACCTCTTTGCCATCGTAGATTTCACACTTATAACGTTAAAAGCCCAAATCTCACTCAGGCCAAAAATTATTCCAAAGTTCCCACGTTTTCTTGCCCTTCCCCGCGAAAATGCAACAAAAGGCGTATCTTTCTATGCGACCAGCCGGATACTTACAGGAATATAACTATGCTTGAAGTATAAACGTAATCTACATTAATATCTACTTAATATCTAATATATTTATATCTAGCATTTTTGCACTCTTATCGAATTGAAGTGACTATCTTCAGATTGACTATGCTTTGTTTGTACATTACATTCATTTCTACATGTTGAAATAACAAGTCACCAACGTCACTTCAACCTGATGAGAGAATAAAAGTGTATGGGAGCGTTTTTGGTAATAAATTATTTATAAAATACGTTGGAGTTTAATATTTTCTGTGATGGTTATTAAATCTATTTAATGTATTCCATATAATTAAAAGCTAAAAATATAAAACGTCTGTATTAAAATTATATAAATCAGACAAAGAAGTAGCCAAATTGCTGACAAAGTAAAAACGATGCAACGTTTCTGCAATCATTGATGTTTTAAGTTTCTCAAGTTCATTAGTTAACGATCTATTGAATGAATGTCTTGAATTCCAAAATTTAAATCAGATAACTTTAATAATTTAGTTTTGTTCTTCGATTCGGCTGAAAGTTTTGAATTAAAGAATGGAAAACTGTGGAACGTATTCTTATCTTTAAATGAGCAAGTAATACATCACGAGGAAGGGAAAATTCCTGCACTTCCGCGAAATGACTTGTGCCGTCATTTCTACTTTTTTCCTTCTTAGTGTTCGTGTGTTAACCTTTTTGTGTTTCATCGTCCTGTGTTGGTTATTTATTTGCCTAAATAATTATTTTACCTAGAGCGTGTTTATTATTTTTGCATTGTGTAAATATTATATTATAACTTTAGTAACACAACACAACAGACATTTTAGGACTGAATTGTACGTTTTATACGAACTGCCGAATTATGTACATTATATTTATTTCCTTTCTGCGGTTAACTATGAATTACGGAGAAGTTATTCATTGGTTTTCTTTTAATATATATCTAGAAGTTCCAAATATTTATTCGGTTTTTTTCTTCTGAATAGCTGCGTTACACCTAATATATTGCCAAGCATCGGGACGAAAGCACGGAAATGTATCAATGTCAATATAACTCATTAAACTAAAAATGAAGCAGCCGCTAATGACCACAAGTTTCATGAGACTTAAAATAAATAATATTAATAAATATTGAATGGAATTTCTATTACCATAGAAAGAATTTTCTGACGAAATTTTCATTAATGTATATCATATAGTCCTAAATACCATTATATGTTCAGTTTCTGTGTAACAGCACCAACATTCCATAAACCTTCTGTTTACTTTTCCTATATGTATTTTGAAGCCTTCTCCATAGCCTACTCTGGTATTATCAATGGAATATAGGTCTCCATTATTCATATTCTTTCAGTGCTTGCTTAGCAAAGCTTCTCTGTATTTTACGTGCGTCACGTCTAACTGACGTCACCAGAAATTCCGTTTCCGTCTCTATTTTTATAATTCCCTGTTATCCATTGTCTCTCGCAAAGTTAAAAAGTATTTTAATGATGATGTGAAACTGGAAGTGAATATGATTCTGAAAAAATATCAGAATATGATTCTCAAAATTTATAAAGTTATACGCAATATGAATTTATGACACCAGTGATAGATGTTGATGAAGAAGAAAATAGAGTAAATAATGAAATGACAGTAATGTATGATCTTCGAATACGAGTTTCATTTGGAATTCACAGCTTAGTATGATGAGTCGAGTTCCAAACAACATGACGTTGATCCTTACGCCCAAAGTACAATGAAATACGTACCCAGAAAACGTGGTATCGATTTGAACTTTCAATTAATATTATCAAGAAATAAAATTTAAAATTGATCAAGGACTCAGTATCTAATGTGAAGTATTACAAAATGGAACACACTGGCGTATTTTTACGAACTAAGACAAGTTCGTCGGAATGCGATTTATTATTACTTTCACATGTTTGCAGATTGAACGAACGCACGTATGATGTAGGAACACAATCCCTTTCTTGAAATGCGCGTTTCTCTCATGAAACCGCAAGGTCAACAGTCCCTTGATTCATTGGTCGGAAAAGTCATTAGTCGAACCAAATAACATCATTATAACGATAAAATATTAACAGAACAAATATTAAAATTTCAGTTGAGATCCAAATTTTTCAAACTTAAGAGTATGAAGTTTATTCAAACAGTAGTGATAGAAAGTAGAATTACGCTAGTTGACAAATTCCTTTTTGCTGCCAGTCAGACCAGGCAGATGCCGATGAGGCGGCGATAACATGCCCAAACCGTGCCGAATCCTAAGCATAGGGAATAAGCGGACGCAAATTGCCCCGAGCATCAACCCCTTGGAAATTTCGAAGGACATTACTCCTTCCCACAAACTCAGATGACCGCAACGGGACAACCATGAAATTTTATTAGATCGGGGAATCATATGATCTTGCCTTTACCCTCATGGTAGAAATATGAGAAGAGCTGAACTCAGAAGAGACGTGAGTGAAGACAGATCACTCGGGAATGGATTTTTGAAGAAGGTTGATGACAGGAGACGAAGTGGTGAAAAGAAGTTGAGAATGGAATTTTGAAGAAGTACGGTGACAGAAGACGTGGTAGAGAGGAGGCAGTGCAAAGTGAACCATAGGAGAGTCTGGCCATAACATGAGAGAGAGGGGGGATAGAGGGAGAGAGAGAGAGAGAGAGAGAGAGGCGAGAATAATTGATCGACAGTGAGAGAAGTTTTTATATAATTTCTTGAGAGAAACTGAGAGAAGGAAAGAAGATAAAGCAGCAGCAAATGGCATTCCCCAAATTTTAATTGTAAACAATGATTGTGATACATACAATGTATGATGTTTTTGATTGTTTTCATAAGTAGATAGTTTAAAATTAATACTTTGTATTATTCAGAGTTCTCTTCGATCGGACGAAAATATAACAAATTCGGTCAATTAATATTATAATCGAAGAGAATGTGAATTAAAGAGGGTAATTTTAATTTTAAACTCTCTATCTTTAAACACAATCCGATCACATTGAATATGATATAGTAAAAATAATGAATTCAGTGGTTTTACGCGATTAACAGTTATAATATATAATCACCACTAAATTTGGTAAATGACAATTTAAACTGAAGGTTCGTAATTAATTAGTTTCCGAAGAGAACGAAACCTCGTAAAACTCTAATAATTCTTTATAAAGAATTTGTACATCAACGTTTATATTACATTTTTCAAGAATGTCAGATCATTTTTAATTCCAATTTTAAAACTTCAATCATTTCCTGATATAATAAGATTAATGTTAATAGAGACCAGAACAAAATTTATCGAACTGACACATTAATAGTATAACACTGCTTTTATTGTTGTTGTTGTATTCAGTCCTTAGACTGATCTGAGGCAACCGTCCATACTAACCTACCCTTTTCACTTCTACATAACTGCCACATCCCACACTCTCCCTTATCTACTTATTATATGCCATCCTTTGCCTCGCTCTTCTGTTCTTAACCCACACATTTCCTCTAATGTTAATTTTACAATACCCTAATGTCTAGAAACGTGACCTATTAATCTATCCCTTCTCTTGGTCAAACTCGTCCATATTGTTCTCTTTTCTCTTATTCCACTTAAAACTTCCTAGTTAGTTACCCCTTCCGCAGTCTCCCTTTCAAATCCTTTCCTATGCCATACAGTTACCACCACGTGAATATCATCATGTAGCCTGTCACCGTCAAATCAAGTGAATACCAACAACGACAAAGCTGTCGAAAGTATCTTTAAATTCAGGAATCAGAGTGTACTTTCCTTTACCCGTTTTATAAACCGAATTTGTTTTATTTTATTTCCAACGTGAAAGAGTGAATGTTATTCACTATTTCGTCTTTGGCACCTAACACGACTTATAAACTCCCTATTCTGTAACCGTTTATACCCACTGAAATTCATTTCTGTATATTCCGAGCCACAGAAGCCAAGCCGTGTAATGCAGAAGCTTGCCTCAGGACGTTTCAAAACCATTTAGCTCTCCATGCTGGCTAACCAGGAGGGAAAGCAATTAAGGTTTGATAAACAATGGTAAGTCGATGCTTGACGGAGTTTATAAAGAGTAGAAAATATTCTTAAATTTTATCTGAAATACAAATTATTAGTTTTTCTTGCAGAAGATTAGCCTATAATTATAATTGACTCTAGTCTGAAAAAAATTATTGAGGTTTCCAGATAGTCAGATTGCAGGTCGTTCAGGAGTTAGTCATAAATCTGAATTCAGCTTCCCTATCCAAACTTATTCTATTTAATAAATTTAGCTTTTCATTACTTCTTTCACTTCTAGAAGATGGAGACCGACTATCCGTAATGATATTTTTCCTTATTACTTATAATTAGGAAATCGTTGCTAATAATGTTCGTATGAAACGTGGACGGTAGGAGTTGCATAAAGGAAAATAATAGAAGCCTTTGAAATGCTGTGCTATAGGAGAATGCTAGGGATGGTAGAAGTATAGTCGACATAAAGAGTAGGATAGCACAAGCAAGGAAGGCTTTCTCTAAAAAGAGGAATTTACTTACGGGTAATATAAGTATGAATATTAGGAAATCATTACTAAAAATGTTTGTATGAAGTGTAGCGTTATATGGGTGTAAAACGTGGACGATAGGACTTGCAGAAAGGAAACGAATAGAAACCTCTGAAATGTTGTGCTATAGGTGAATGCTAAAAATCAGATGGGTGGATAGAATCACTAACGAGGTAGTTCTGAACAGAATCGGGGAAAAGCGAACTATATGGAGGACGTTGACCAAGAGAAGGGATAGATTAATAGGCCACATTCTAAGACACGAGAATAATGTAAAATTAGCATTAGAGGGAAGTGTGTGTGGTAAGAAGAGGGAGGTAGAGGGTGGAATACGTTAAGCAGATTAGGGATGTACTAGTTATGTGGAAATAATAGGCTTTTGCAAGATAGGTTAGCATTGAGGGTTGCATCGGACCAATCTTAGGATTGAATACCACAACATGTGAAAACTCCAAATTGGAAAGGCAAAAATGTAGTCCAATGCGTTGCATTTGATTTGAAAACATGTGGGATGAAACCAAGAAAAGCGCTATAGAATGTATAAAATATCAAGAATTGAATGACGAACGAATCTCTTTAGATAGTTGAAGTAATTATTCGTAAAATAACATGAAAGAGTGCCGCTTGGAATTGTTTTCAAATCACATATAGATCTGTATTGTAAAAAATATTCTTATAAAATTAAACGCATAGACACATTGCTACAAAACTTGCTACATATGTTCTTAAAAACCCCGGAAAGTCATTAATGTGGAAGTAATTTTAGTTTTAAAAATTTTCATATGTATGCGTTTGTAGGTGTGTGACGTCACTTTGAACATTTACTGAATTTATTTAGTGACGCCCAATATGTTACATTCTGATAGACTTTACTCTTTACTTTACTAACTAACAAATTAATCGACCAGGCACCTAGCTAGTGATATAATCAGTTTATCTTGTGTATTTCTGTTCCGAAGAAATGTTTCTTTTCAAATATCAAGTTTTTTGCACTTTAATGTTGGTCTATGCAATGGGATTAGATTGATAGTTACAAAATTGTTATGATAACAAACAGAATTAATTCGAATATATTTCGGCAATAGGGTCACAGTTTTAGTTAGTTCCTGGTTTTTGGTTCGCAGTTTGTGCACTCCTTGCAGGAAACGGTATTTCCTCCGTTTGCTTGCTGTTCCTGTTTTTAAGCTAAACTGCCGTCAACTTGTTGTCACCAGATATTTCACATAGCCGTTGATTTCGATTTGCTTTATGACATTAAAATTTTTCAGCCAGTATCCAACTTGTTTAGTAATTTCAAAGTTTTTGGAGTGTTTTATTCTTGCAGGGTCATTATTAAACGTTGTTGTTGTGGTGGTTTTCAGTCCTAAGACTGGGCTGACGCAACCCTCCTATTTTGCGCGCAAGGCTTTTCATTTTCTTATAACTAGAACAACTCACATCCTCCCCAAACTTCTTAGAGTAACCCATCCTTAGTCTCCCTCGTCTTTTCTTACCCCACACACTTCCATCTAATGCTAATTTTTCTAGACCCTCATGTCTTAAAACGTAGCCTATTATTCTATCCCTTCCCTTAATCAACGTCCTGCATATTGTACGCTCTTCCCCTATTCTCTTTAGGACTTCCTCGTTAGTGATTTATTCAGCCATCTGGTTTGCAGCATTCTCCTAATAGCACCACATTTCAAAGGCTTCTATTCTTTTCGTTTCTGCAATTCCTAGCGTCCACGTTTCGCATCCATATAAGGCCACGCTACAGTTCAACAGCTTTAGCAATGATTTCCTAATATTCTCACTTCTATTACACGTAAGTAAATTCCTCTTTTTATTTGCGAAAGCCTTTCTTGCCTGTGATATCCTATTCTTTATGGCTACTATACTTCTACCATCCCTAGTTATTAACTTCAAAATATCTCTTCGCAATGTAACACCTTTTATTGTTCCACTTTTTCCCATACTACACTCTATTACCTTGGTTTTCCCTCTATTAATCCTCATATTGAAATCTTTCTCCAAGACTCCGTTCATGCCATTTACTATTGTTTCCAAGTCTTCTTCTGACTCTCCTAATACTACAATATCGTCGGCAAAGCGTAAGGTTTTTATTTCTTCTCCTTGCAGTATGATTCCTTTTCCATATTCCATTTTAACCTTCTTCATCGCTTGTTCTATACATATAAGTTAAACAGCATGGGCGACAGACTGCATCCTTGATTATTAAACTTAAAGGCGACATATCTGGAGGGCGAGGTTCACAACGCACACAGGAATTGCTTAAGCGTGGAAGTATTTTCCAAAAGAGTGTTTCTGTTCTCTTATGGACACGCTTTATACCATTACATGTACATTTTATTTCGTAATAAAACATATTTTATTTAAGGTTTTCATCCAAAATAACTGTAAAACTATTCATTCATCGTTAAACTGGTGATGTAGAAAAATAGAAGAGCCCAATTCTTTTTTTCTAACGACGGATTACTTGAGCTTAATGCACGTGGCGGCAAATACCCATTTTTGATCGGTCTAGGACGTTTCGGTGCCAGTTATTTCGGCGCGGTACTCTTTCGCATGAGAAACTGCAATTTTTAGGGCACTTGTTTAATATGTTATGTCGTCGACCATTTGCACGCGATGTGTGTAATTAAATTATTATGAGCATTTAATTATGCACAAATTATTGTATGACTATATTATTGTATAATTTCCTAACGCACTAAATGGCATGAACTGACCCTGGAAAAAAGAGTACATCATGAGGATTAATAGAGGGTAAACCAAAGTGGAGCCTCGCATGGGAAATAGTGAAATAACAAAATGTTTTGTATTGTGAAGGGATATATTAAAGAATATATATTAAGGAATTCTGCTTCTTGGGTAGAATAATAACTGTGTATGGTATAAGTATATCATACATAAAGATCATAGGCAAGACTGGCTTTCGCAAAAGAGAGAAATTTACTTATGGGTAATTTATAAGTGTGAACATTAGTAAATCATTATTAAAAATATTCGTATGGAATGTGACATTATATGGGTGCGAAACGTGGACGATATGAGTTGCATAAAGAAAATTGTGGTGCTACAAGGGAATGCTAATAATCAGATGGGTGGATGGTAACTAACCAGGCAGTTCTAATCAGAATAGGGGAAGTGAGAACAATATGGAAGGCGTTGAAGAGAAGAGGTTGACATGAGTGGGAAGTGTGTGGGATAAGAACAGAAGAGAGATGTCAAGGATGTAATACGCTAAGCAGATTAGGTAGGATGTGGTAGGCATGTAGAAATGAGGGCTTGCGCAGGATAGATAAGCATGGATGGTTGCATCAGACCTGTTTTAGGATTAATTTCCAGAACAATAACACATTAAAATCTCTTACTCATAAATTATTATTATCAAAAGCTTTGAAATGTTGAAACGTAAACATTAATTCTGTAGGTGAATCAAATTACTGCATAAGGTAACATTAGTAACATCAAAAATCATTTTTAGTCTAATAAAAGTGGAGGAGCATTATCTGTAAGAAGTTCTAAATCTAATCGCTTCAATGCGCAAGCCAGAAATATAATTCTTTATTTCCGATGGAAATTGTATAGAAATTGTATAGAAAAACACGTGTAAACGTGTCATGTCAATTAATAAATTGCTCGTATCGAATGGAAATAGAAATTAAAATAAAGAATTAGTAGCCAGTTGAGCATTGAATATACGATTAATGGTATCAGACGTTTGTGTAAATCATACGTAGCATGTCAACAAACTGTATCACAGCTGTTATGATGTTTCAATGGCTTTACATCGGTGCGCATTAGGTGGTTAATTATTCGTGTTTCAATGCTGGCTTCCACATTGTGAGCTACAGGTTGACAGATAATCGACATTAACTGCGTACCACGCTTTTCTTTTATGATCAACAGATTATGGAAATAACGTTTGACATGAAAATGGAATATATCGATCAAAAAACCTGTATTAGTATATATTAAATTGCAAATACCACTTTACGTTTTACACGAATTAACGCTGCAAGGTTAAATTGCAAAAGGCCGTCTTAAAAATTAATTATTGCTCATTCAAATATACAATTAAGCAATAAATTACGTAAATGAAGATACTATATAAATGGAGTCAAAATCGATTATAACGAGCGTCAAGGTTTTGCTTTTAATGACCGGAGTTGTTATATCAGGATTTTGCTTTTATATTCAGAGAGCGTCTTTATAATTATTATAGAGCATCTGAATTACATTGCATAATTAAACTAGACAGAAATTTAAATTTTCATACAAAGAAACAATCTGATGTACCCGACGTTGCTCCGGTTCACGTAAATAATAAGCCAGGAATGTTATTAAAGATAGGCTTACTACATTACTTGACGGTACACTACATTCAAAGTTTTACTCCAGAGGAATCACTTTTAGCTACAGGGGCATGTAAACACTCGTTTTATGTTTCCAACAGCCTAAATTAATTTAAGTAGAGGCGTCATTTTGACCCATTTCCGGTGGTCTGAGAAGGAAACGGTCGCATGACTAAAATTGTAGAGAATAGAATTTACAACTTACCAGTGGGGGTTGCCTATATTTTTGATCTGTAATACTATTTATTTTTTTAATTATAAACATTTCGCGTCGTTGGCAGAGAGAAATAACGTAGTTTTAATTTTTGTTTCAGGTAAAATTTAATATTTAGTAATTGCTCATTTGTAAAAGAAAAATTAAATATTACAAACTAAGTTAGTGGGAATGCTCGATTTAAGCCCAATAAAGCATATAGCTATTTTTTTAGAAGAAAGATAAGAATGGAACAATGTCAACCAGACCAGGGAATCGAACCCAGGAACTTGAGATATCCAGCCGCATGCTCTACCGACTGAGCTAATCCGAGTCGACGTCCCAGGACCGACTTAACACCTACCCATTTCGTAATATTTAGTAATTGCTCATTTGTAAAAGAGAAATTTAATATTATGCATTTGATACTGACGTTCATCGCGAGTAAAAGGGCTAAATTAAATAAACTTTAATAATAAAAATACGTAAAAAAGTGAAAAAGTCATTAAACCACCGTTTTTTTGCTTTTTGAATGTTTTTTTCTAGCAAAATTAGTATTCACCGAGACAGTCGATATCTTAATTCCACCCCAATCGATAAGCTATAACATAATTAAAATGTCACTTTTTGAACCCCTCCAACATTAGACCCCTGTATTCCGAAAACTGAGGTTTTTAGAAAAATTCTGACCAAGTTTATAGATTTCGATGCGCGCATGGACACGAAACCTTTACTTAAAATGTTTTTTCACTTTTTTCAGATATATTACTTCAGTATATTTTTTAAAAATATCAGGGGTAGCTCCGGGCCCTGGGGAACACGTGTGCTAAATTTGGTAAAATTCATTCCAGTAGCTTGGACGCCTATAGCTGGGATATACATATTGACAACTGGCAAAGGTTTTGAAAATTGTTGCTTGCACTCTCAAGATAGGACCATCAAAAGAACCTGCGTTGAATTTTTGACCATTGAATTAACGTTTTGTCTAAATCGTTCGATTCACAACTTGTTCTTTCTGCTGAGCAGATTTTACTTAAGTTATATTGAGACTATTGAAACTGATAAAACAAATTTTTTGGACGCTTTATCATTTAAGGCCACGGTCAATTTCTCTCGTGATTTAAACTTTAACACTGATGGTCACTTGCGCTTTCTTAGCTGCAAGATACATGGAATATTGACAGCGAAAAATAGCATTTTCTTTCTTATAAAGGGCTGGGTGAAACATGACTGGGTAAAATTTTCCAATATAAAAAGTTTTCCGAACGCACAGAAATGTGAAATGTTTCCGTTCCCATTTGTTATTCAGCAGTTAAGAATTTAGAAATTACGGTCTGGAAGTGTCAGAAGTAAATCTGTCACGATACATAGGTTAAGGTGATGGAGTGGTAGTACTTCCATATTGCCGTATTAATTCCAAGAAATTCTCTGAATATCAGGAGGTTTGATTGTTTTAACAAGGTTTGTTTTCGTTATAACCGGATCAGAAGGGGCACAACAGAGGAGGGAGAGGGAGTGAGAGAATGTGCTGAGGATGGGACAGGGAAGAGAGAAATGGACGAGTAGAACAAAGCGTAGCTGAAGGAAAATCGTAGATGAGAATCTGGAAACTGAGGGGCACAGAAGGTTGAGAAATAAGTTGTTTTTATTTTAAATTGACGTTATGGATTGTTTTTATTAGGTTGGACATGTTCTACCGTGATGTTAGATAAGATCACTTAACCGCAGGTGCGTAGTGAGTTTATGTTACAGGATTTCCGTTCGATAAACCCGTTTCCTACTAGAGAAAATTAATCCTTTCCACTTGGAGAACTAAGAAATTTATTGCCAAATTGAAGGATTGTAAAATTAAATAACATTCGTTGATTCGATATATATTATTTGATATATATTATTCTTTTGTAAATGCCTTTAGAAATTGTAATATATAGATGAATGGCCTAAAGTTCCTGGTTTCAAAATTAAATTTGAAAAAATATATAAAAGGAAGTTTTGAATCATTTTTATTAATATAAATAAATATTTGATTTTGGGTCAGAAAAGGATTTATACTATCTATTACAAAAATATCCAAATCACATGAAGTTGGGTCAAATTTTAACTGAAACAAAAAAGTATTCACGCCAAAATTATTAACAGAAGGAAGGATTGTGTGCCTGGAGAGACCCCAGAAGAGGAAGAAACGTCGTTGTGAATGAGATATTATTGTAATAAATAGGATATATAGTTTTCTGACCCCAAGTCATTTAGTATTTATAGTACTATATAAATGTCAGATGTTTAACATCATTTCATTATTTTAATTAGGACCTAAAATGTAAATATTTTGCTATAATAAATTAAATTAACAGTACTATATATTTTACATTTATATATTTTTCCTTTTAAATACAAAATCTAATTCCATTAATCGTGACGGATTTCATCAACTGAGATTCCTGGACTTGTAAATTTAAGAACATAAATGCATTAACAATTTTCATATCGGAATCAAGTTATGTCCCCCCCCCCCGTACATCATTCAATGCCAAATTCTCTTGTGTTGAAGCACGTTATTTTGCACATTTTCAATAAAACTCTAATTGAATTTACGTAAGCAATCTACAAGCGATTATCTTCGCTGATGTGTTAGAAGCGTTATTACGTGCACACGCGCAGAATTAACAGTATAAAAGGCCCTAAGTGGCAATTTATCCGGAAAACGTTCTAAAGAATATGGATGAACTTCATAACGAACGTTATTAGTTCAAAATAACATTATAAAATGAATTAAAGATAAATAAATACTGAAAAGTTTGTTAAAATATGTTGTTATTTTGTAAAAGAAATGATTGCAGAAAATAGGTAACTCGTTTTACACCACATCTTCCGAATAAATTAAAATTCATATCTGAGTTGCACCGGTCTCCACTGTATTACTTTGAATTCTAATAAAGGTATCCACTGTCTTTAATATAATTATAGCGGATTCCGTAAGAATTTTATAAAATAGTTTTAGTCTGATTAGGTAATACCTCCGTTGCTCTAAATTTGTTTCTGGACTATATATGTATGATATTATAGAGGAACCCATATTCTATTGATATTATTTTATATTTGAGATTGACTGATTGAATTGACATTAAGTTTCTGACAAAAGTGCACCTAAGAAAATTGACAATCGCTTGAAGCAAGTTTACGGAGACTGTGTAACGGGCATAAAAAATTTGCGGCCTTTGGTGAAGACGTTTACTAACGAAGAAGTGGGCATTGCAGTTAAACCGCTTAGCGAACCGGCCGACATCTATCACAGATACCAATCGAGGACGTGCTGATGAAGTGATTCGAGGAGAGAGACGCATCAGGGTTCACAATGTTGCTGCTGCATTGAACGCCTCAAATGGCTCTGCCCAAGAAATAATTGCAGTCTTGGGGCATCATAAAGTGTCTCAAAAAACCTGCCAGTCGATAATAGCAGTAGGCGAATGGAAGTGTGTGAAGAACTTCTGGACGCATTAGAAGCATGTCAACAGTACTTATTCAAAATTTTGGTCACTGGAGAGGAGACTGCGTATCTGTAAGACCAGAGATTAAGGAATGGAGAGAAAGTATTCTCCAAGCAGAAAAAAGAAAGCAAAACCATGAATATTTTCAAACTGGTTTTGATGGTAGGGTTCAACGATGTACAAATGAATGGTGACAATGGTAAAAAATAATTGGAATGGGGTTTATTTACTGATTAATTAATTAATTTCCCCCCATGATTGGAGTCAATTGTAAAAAGAATAAAGGGAAGGGGAATTTATTAATTATTTAATATAGCCCCACGTTGGTGGAAGCCAATTTTAATAAAATATGTAGGTGGGATGTATTTTAGATATTATTATCAATTAATTAAGCACCACTGTTGGACGACAATAGCGTTTAACTTATTGGTCAAAAGGGATAAAATTATGAAGGGTTCGAAAGAGAAAATAAAAGTCTTAATTTATGGTTTTGAGTTTAATAGCAATAAAATTAAGATTCGATACGCAAACAATAGAATTGAATAAAATGATTTACATTGAAGACGGTAGAGCATTGATAATTTACAATGATGTAACTTCTTAAATCAGGTCACCTGTTGGGTGAAACAAAAAAGCAAAGATTCTCTGGCAAATAGGTCTGGAAATGTGAACTCATTAAATTGAATATCAACGATACCCTAGAAGACTGCAGCTGCATTCTCTGGTGGGGGGTTGCTTCGGTCTACTTAGAGTTGTCGATTTAGAGACGAATGAAGTCGACTTTCGTTGACTGCATCGGATGATCTGGCTGCATTGTTGACGCCTTGGGCCAAAATAGTGGAAACTTATACCAAAATCTACATTTGCAGACGTCTGAAGAGCTCCACCCAGCTCTCGCCAGCGGCCCACAGTTTAATTATCTTTCTGCACCACACCTCTCAATTTCGCCTCGATAGGCTTTGAGTTTTCTTCTCCCTTTTCCAATAGGCAATCGCCCGCAAATTTCAAGTAGTGCCCATTGGTGTTTGCACATTTGCAGCCAATAGGAAAATTTTTAGCTGCCGGTTGTAAACAGGTGTCCTAACATGTGTTTTGCGTTATTTACGTGAAGTAGCCGTTTCTAATTATCCACGCCTAGCTTCCAACTTGACTGGAGCAGGTTTTTCCTTTAATAGTTACGGATGCCATTTATTTAAGAGATTCACTCCTATTATCAGCAAATATCCTCTTTCATATATCTGATAAGGATCGTTTCCATTGAGGAAAGATGTAAGAGCTGATCACGCTCACAAAATCATACGTCGCAGACCTTCAGATCTTTTCTCTTGTATTTTAAATGTATTACACTATGTTGAACGTTAGTGTTGTGTAGAAGACATTTCATGTGTTTATCTGAACTAATTTCGTTGTTATATGTTCGTTATTAACTTTTTATGTCATATGATGCATTACTTTTTTATCCAACCTGGTATATTAATTTTCCTCGTCTAATTACCGACAAGGTTTTGATACGTTTTATATATTTGCCTATATTTGAGCTCAAATCGTGAATAAACAATCATATTGTGTATCAACAAAAATATAGAATTATTATTCCTTGCACGTAAAATTGTATCACAAAATATAGTTAAACGTCGCATTTCACTAAAACATGGGATCTCCATTGTGTATTATGCCATCACAATCACAAAGGAGAACCAAAGTCTTTTAAACTCAATTCAACATTATATGGACTAACAAAGCTACTCCTGTGCTTCCTACAATTGGTAAACTGTTATGATGTCATAACGTGTAAATTATGATTGAACCAGTGTTCGATTCATTTAATTGTAAAAATAACCTTGCTGTTATCCGAATATCGATAAAACAATACGAGAATCTACCGACATAAAAGTAGAAAAAGCGGATGGAAGTATAAAATAATTAGAAATTTTAATTATACCAAGAATATAATTTAATAAATAAGTACAATTGTTATTATTTTAGCGTTGACATTTTCCCGGGTTGCGGTGGGTATTGAGGAACTGCTAAGTATAATACTGAAATGAGAATTGAAGGAAATGACAAAAAGTAGTGGCAAATAGTGAAATTCGTGCAGCTTATTAATGGACATTGGTGAAGGTTTCGGCGATGTCGGCTGAAGTTCTAGGGATGTTCTGCAGGAAGTGTTGCTGGCTGATACTGCATCCCTATCTCACTAGATTAACACTCTCTACATTTGTTGTTGTGCATCTCTCCAGTTGCGCAGACTGAGAACTAGGCTTACGATTAAAAACAGCAATAAATTGCCACTCTCTAAGACGCGCAAACTAGCCACACCCTTAGTGCCGTACGCACGTGTACACAAATAATATTTGATCAAGTCCGGAATCAACTGCTGTGAAAACCATCAATCTTTGCGGGCAGGCAGCCTAATACCTCCGCCTACAGCTAAATTGTGCGAGGTTTCTCTTAAAATACTGTTATTTGGTTAAAGTACTTTTTCAATAAAATATAAGAATTGTACGTCGACATAATTCGATATCAATATCTTAAAGAACGTATTAGTTTTTGTGTTTTAACTTCACCGACGAAAAGTACAAGGCAGATTATAAATTATATTTAAAGTACCAATCTTCGTAGTTCCTCCAGATATTTCAAAACAATGGTTTGCTTTTGTAACAAAGGTGCCTATCCGCCGGAAACCCAGAGTTTGGGATTTCTATAAAAGCTTATCAAAACGACTTTACCATCTACACAACGTGTATAAAGAGGATTGTTTATCCTAGGTGACAAGACTACAGGGGTTGGACAAAATAATATGAAAACCTACATTTACACAATATTTATTGATTAATATAGAGTTGGACCGCCATTTGCTTTGAGAACAGCTGCAATTCGTCGCGGTATAGATTCTTAGAGTGTCTGAATAATTTCAAACGGAATTTCCTCCCACTCTTGTAGCAAAACATCCGCCAATTGCCGCAACGATATTGCAGGTGGAAATCTGCTCCTCACTTTCTGCTCTAAAATTCCCCATAACAGTTCAATGATGTTGAGGTCATTGTGCTGGCCACGGAAGATGTTTGACGACATTCTGATGCTCTACAAACCATGCCTGTACCTTTTTGGCTGTGCATATAGGAGAATTATCATCTTGGAATATGACCGTATCTGGGAGTAATATGCTAGTCATAGTAATCACTTCATTGTTGAGGATATCGAGGTATTCATTCGAAGTAATATGGCCAGTAAGGGAAATGGCCACAATATACACGCCCAAATCATATTGGAACCTCGTCCGTGCTTGACAGTAGGAAGCAGGCAGGCCGGATCGTAGGCTTCTTTTGGTGCTCTCCATACATAAACCCGGCCACTTGTAGGAAACAATGTAATCATCGGATCATACCACATTATTCCAATCATCCAGTGTCCAGGTGTTTTGATCGTGGCACCACTTCTTTCGCAGCTTTGCGTTGGCTTCCGTTATGAAGAGTTTAGAAATTGACGCCCTTCCATGAATGTTAGCTTTCTGAAGCACTGTTTTTGTTGAAATAGTATTGCTCAAGTGAGTGTTGAGCCGTGGAAGTCTGGTCACAATCCTTTTCAATGTTCGTCTGTCTCTGTCAGTTAACTTCAGCTTTCGACCGGTATTCCTCTTCGCTGATGGTGTTTTACAATGTTTTGTGAATGCTGTCATTACTGTGGATACTTTCGCTCGTGAAACGTTAAACAGTTAAGCCCTTTTCGTCACAGATGCTCCCGCTAACCGCGCACAAACGATTTGTCCTCTTTTAAAGTCTAACAGATCACGAATTTCACTGATCACTGGTGTTAACCGTCGCAGAACAAAGCATAAAATATACTGCAAAACGTGGCACATCAACTGGGCACTGCAGCCGCGTCGCAGAATTTACACGTGCACAGTGGTGCCAACCTGCAACAAGCCGTACCCTATTGCATGGTGTTCATATTATTTTGTCCAATCCCTGTATATATTAGAAGCGATGTAAAATATTCATGAGTTTACTTCATCTGAGACATGTTTAGATGTTAGCATTAATTTCGCAGACGGGAACAAGTTGATTTCTAATTAGCTGTAACATTTCTGTTACATTTCTTATGAGATATAATTCAATTAATGTTTGTCTTTCTTGCGGCTCTTGAAGTGTTCGATCAACTGACGAATGCATAAAGGATTACAGGATCATTGTACTCATTTTATCACTTATTTTTGTCAATAACTGGCTACTCATTTTCATACTACTATATTTATATTTTAATGTTGTTTAGTTGATAGAAGTCCACGAATTTTCTTACAAACCATGAGATAGAGTTATTTTAAAATACAAACAGTGCTTCGCACTTTTTGTAAATGAAGAAAAGTGCTTTAAGTAATTTTTTTAGTAAATTTGGAGTTGTAGTTTAAGAACAAATTTTTAATAACTTAAATTCATTATTAAAATTTTAATAATAACAAAATGCTATTATATTAAATATATTTACTATAGAATTAAACTTCTCTTATATTTTATATTCATATTGTAGGGAAGGAAGGTAACTCGTATTTTCAATACCTTTATATTAAACGTAGTCATGAATATTGTCTCGGCAATATACGTCTATGGGAACGATGTTATAATTTATCCAGGAGCTGTTTTTCTCGTTTCATTTTATCCCCTGTCGTCGACTTATAAAGTGCTTCCCAGAAATAATCTTTTCTCATTTCTCTGCATGAAATCTTGGTGTTTTCGGCCAAATGAAACAGTTGAGAGTGATGGAACGAATAAATGCTGTTTAGTCTTACTGCTTAACAAAGACATACGAATATAAAAAACGTGCTTCTTTTATTTTTATAATTTTTTGATATATATATATATATATATATATATTAATGCATATTAGAATTTTGCATTTTATACATTTAAAAGAATTTCAATTGTCCTCCTTCAAAGATAGTTGATCTTTGATGATAAAAATAATATTTTATATATACATTATTGAGAGACATTAGTTGGACACTCATTTTGTTTTGTTTTATTATTGTAAAAACCAAACATATTTACTTTAGAATTCCAGCTATAAATATTATACAAATTTTGGGGCTGCAAACCGAATTTCGGATTTTCTTATCTGTCATAATGATCCGAAATCTGTTTGGGTACTCCTCCTATTTCCTAGGGTGAAATTCACCGCGATTGGCGGAGAGATATTTTTTGGTGAGAGAATGGAGCAAAATTTTAAAAAGACCTTGCGTCCAGAAGTATTTATAGGAGTTATTTTTTAACATCAGTAACGATGTCCTCGCTAAAAAGAGGAATTTACTTACGGGTAATTCTTCTTCTTCTTCTTCCAATGGCTCAACAGCCCTCTTGAGGGCCTAGGCCTACCGAGGCGGCTGCGGACTGTCATCTGGCGTGACACATGACCTACGGGTAATATAAATGTGAATATTAGGAAATCGTTGCTAAAAATGTTCATATGGAGCGTGGTGTTATATAGGTGCGAAACGTGGACAATAGGAGTTGGGGAAAGGAAAAGAATAGAAACTTTTGAAATGTGGTGTTATAGGCGAATGCTGAAAATCAGATGGGTGGATAGAATCACAAACGAGGAAGTTCTTAACAGAATAGGGGAAAAGCGAACAATATGGAGGACGTTGACCAAGAGAAGGAATAGATTAATAGGCCACGTTTTAAGGCACGAGGGTCTTGTAAAATTAGCATTAGAGGGAAGTGTGTGGGTGGAACAGAAGAGGGAGGCCAAGGATAGAGTACGCTAAGCAGATTAGGGAGGATGTGGGTTGTGCTAGATATGAGTAAATGAAACGGCTTGCGCAAGATAGGTTAGCATGGAGGGTTGCATCAGACCAGTCTTGGGACTGAATACCACAACGACAACAACATAAAAAATAATGTTTTAAAACTGTTCTTGTCAAATCTGAACCACGAAGGAGGATATGCATTGAAAAACCATGGAAAAAACAACACGCCGGCAGAAAGTTCTCAAAAAACAGAAATCACGCCAAATATCGTCTGGAAGTGACACTAAGGGGGCGTTCACACGATAGTCAAGCGGTAGTCTAGTCTAGTCAAGTCTGGTGAGGGGCAACGAAAACCAATGTTCACATCCTATAATGTCAACTTGAACGTTCAATCTGCTCAAAATTAGACTCGAAATTCCCAATCGAAAAGTAATTTCTTCAACTTCACCCACAAGGAGTTGAATTGTAAATGTTATTCATAATTATTATTATTATTATTATTATTGTGTTTAATAAATTATTAAAAAATCTTGTTTTACGTTGTTATGTTGTGGTATTCAGTCCTTGGACTGCTCGGACATAACCCTCCATGCTAACCTATTTTCCTCAAGCCTTTTCATTTATGCTTAGCTACCATCCCAGATCCCTCCTAATTTCCTTAGCGTATTCCATCCTTTGTCTCCCTCTTCTGTCCTACTTCACACACTTCCATATAATGCTACTTTTACAAAACCCTTATGTCTCAAAACGTGGCATATTAATCTATCCCTTCTCTTGGATAAGTTCGTCGTATTGTCCGCTTTTCACCTACGCTGATTAGTTACTGTATCTATCCAGTTTGACGTTAAAAATCAGTAAACACAGAATTAACACTACTACAAATTCTAACTTTATAGACTTGGAATTATTCCAATTGAGAAGACTGGAGGAAAATAATTATATCTACGTATCTATATAATTATTTATCTACACATATAGATACCTACAGCGAGTATATTATTTATAGATAAATTATTTGTTTGTAGATAAATCTGTTAAAAATGTAATAAAAAAAGAATTATTTTTAGAAAGCTTACTTTATTTCTCAACATAGTCTCCTTCCTTGGCAATACCCTTGACTCAGCGAGATTCCAATTATTTCAACTCATATCAAAACTATGCATTGCGAAACACTGAAAAATACTGCGTCACGGGCTCGATCATTTCCTCGTTCGATTTCATGCCTTTTTCGTTGAACTTTCACCAGCCTTGTCCATTTTTTTGATAGTTTTTGGTAGGCGGAGTATAGTGAAGGATCCAAGTTTCATCGCAGGTTACGGATCTGCGCATAAAGATTTATGTGTTACGACTGAACACGGTGTTGAAATGTTTTTCCGAATCAGGCCATGTCCCAGTGTCAACAGTCGCGGCAGCCATGACCCACAAAGCATTATCATAGCCAGTTTGTCATAGATAATGAAATGCACTGGTTCAGTTGAGAAGCCTGTGACATCAGCTTCCTCACGAACTTATAGTCTGCGATCTTCCGTTACGTTATTGTAAACAATTTCGATGTTTTCCCGATTGATGATCCCATTTCGGTGGCTGGAGCGTGTTTCATATTCTGTGCTTCTGCGACATTATTTAAACTCATTAATCCAGAAGTAAATGGTAGAGTCCGCATTCAATTCAGTTTTGAATTTTGCCGCTGTCCAAGTCTTCAGTGCGTTTTTTCCCATTGTCTTCGCCTGACTACACACCTAACACTATAGAAGGCTGCCAACAATAAACTAGGACCGACAATCGTTTAAAAGTTTTTGGAATATATTTTAATGGATCACGTTTACCACTAATGGCGCGAAAGAGAAAAATTTCCCGCTACTTCATAAAAATTTACCAGACTCATCGAACAATCCTCGCATGTATGTAATGCAATTTGCGATACACTGAGTTTACTTGAGGTAAGTACCTACATATATCACTTTAATTAACAAGATGTGAGAAAGAAAATATTTACTCTGCAAAGCCAACATCCTGTTGCGTTCGTGGAACTTGAGATTTAATTAAGACCCTGTTACGGCTTCCACGAATTTTGATAACAGGAGGGTTTTGTTGTCAAAGCGGCTGTGAAAATCAATCCCAATATTTCTTGAAATAAAATTAATTTTTTTATCAAGGACATTTCCGTATATGAAGTTGTAGTAGATTTTGAAAATTTCAGATTTCTTACCCGATATGTGTTGAACGAGCGCGTTCAAGAACAGACAAGACAATCTTAATTCTTTTGTTGAAAGAAACTAATAACAATTAATTCTGCTTCGGAGACTACAACAATGATTTTAGAATGTTTTGACCTTCTCAACTATTGCCCTACATCTTCCTGTTCTAGGTCTTAAATTTTCATTATTTGAAACTGTATTTCGGCTTTCCTTTCTTTTGTGTATCCATTAATAATACTTTAGTGTGATTATATAGTGATTGTCCTTAGTAAGCAATGGGTAAGTGTCAAATTACTTTGCACATTTTAAATTTTGACAGGGACCTTTGTTGGGATACCCTCAAAATCTCTCTGTATTTCTGGTTTGCACATTCCACAATCATGAGCATGATTATGGAGAGACTTTCTCTCAATTTTCAAAAAGCCGATACTTTGCCTACAGCATCAATTCACAGTAAACAGCCTATTTCTTTGTATTATGTGCACCATAACAATCATAGGTTAACTGAGTAATTCACAAATATATTATCAAGATTCCTTATTGGATTCTGATTGAAGAGATGAGCACCTCCATTCTACAATCCTGATTGAACAGATGTACTTATAATTAAATAATTATTCTGACAATAAATATATTAAAAATGATTTGTCAGTATTTCTATAATTTAAATACGAAATATTACGATGTTTTGCCTCTAATTTGAGACTTCTTCAGGTAAAATTTAGCTGTAAATGGAACATCACTCCATGACTCCTTTGAGACATAGTTATTCGTTATGCTGTAATGATAAATTATTAATATAGCATTGGATACATAAACTTACATATTAATAAAATATCATTCGGAATATCATACTTGATGTCTATTGTGCATCATTACTCTCACACAACCATTATAGACTACTGAAGGCTGTTAACATATGGAAGGAAACAAGTATATTCTGCACGGTTCTTAACAACGGTCAGTTTTTGGCACAAGGATTTGTTCATGGTATATCCGATTAACAGTGTTGATCCAAATCCTACCTTTTTTATTCATCACATTCTTATAACAAATTTTTCCACTGTAAAGTATTTTTATTTAATACTATTTGTTACTTATGTGCATGATTATTGTATTTTTTCACATAAAAGATTTTGTTTGCTATTTTTAAAAATAAAAGAAAATTGGGAAGACGGAATTCACGGTAGAAAATTATTTTTAAAATAAAAACCATTCAAGGCGCTGCATTTTGATTACAAATATTCTGGGTTTAAGAATTGTAAATAAATATATATTTATTAAATAAGTCAAAATATTTTATGCTTGACCTATAAGTTGTCAAATATTTATCACCTTTCCTAGTTATTTAATGATTTGATAGAAATTGAAGTTACCAGTAATACAGACATTACGAAACCCTGCTTTACTCATGTATTGAAATATTTTCATTTACTCCACTTGGCTATAAGCTTATAGATATGCAGTATCCATGTGAAAATATTGTATTTAGGAATATTCCTCACAATTCCCCAATTTGGGGTAGATAAAAACTAATGTAAAACAGCTATCACCAACTTTGTATTATATATCATACCAAGTACCTCTTGAACAAATCTTCAGATGTTCATATTAACAGTGAAACCACTTTTTTACAACAATATAAGTAAATGTATAGAAATGTTTCCTAAAATATTATCCACTGTTTAATTAGAAAACAGTATTAATAAAATTTTTAAAGTGGAAATTTTGTGTGTGTTTATTATACAAAGCAAAGAGGATTTTTTAAGAAAATGAATAGATATCAAGTACATATTTAATATAAAGTTTATTGTAAAATTAAACTAATGGTGATTTAAAAAACATGATTAATGTAAATACAAGAGAAAATGATAAATGGCATCATAGACATTTTGACTTTAAGCTTCACTTTCTATCTACAGACTTTTTTGTATGGCTCAGATTAACAGTTTCTATTTAATCAGTCTTATCTGGTTCTATTATTTGGACACAAAATCTTGGAAACCACCCAGATGGACCACCTGTTTCCTTGGTACCAAATAACCATTCTGGAAAAAATAGAATAGAATATGTATGGTAAAACTGCCATGTGGTTACATGTGCATTAAATTGAAAATTTGTATTTAATGATAATGATGATATCAGGGTCAAAGTCATAGCCATATATATGATCATGATTATTTAAAATTATTTGAGTTATTTATAATATATGTAATTATAATTACCATTATTTTTATCATCAGTTACATTAATGATATCATTTTCACCAATTGTCAATTCCCCTGGACAATGCCTATTGAAAGCTCTGGTAACTTTTGCATTAAATAAATGGTTAGGAACTTTGTCATCTTCATGGCTGCTTGCCTCAGTGCGTAGTCTTGGGATATCAAAATTTTGAATCCATTTTTGACGCTCCGTCTCTGTTGAAATCTTCAGTATCTAGGATAAAATTAAATGATTTTTGCATTTTATAGTTATCAAAAGAAGCAAAAAAATTATGGTTCTAGCATATCCTAAGTCACACACTTACCATTATGCATAATTGCTCAAGATGATTTTTCTCTAGGATCAACTTAAGCATATAGCTCCCTTCAATCGCTTTCTCTGGCATACACATTTCCTCATCTTCCTTTGAGATTCGTATGAAGTCATACAAGCAATAGTCAACTACATTGTAAACTGAATCACTAGAAAAATATACAACATTGATAATCAATGTTACATAAAATAAGCAGTTCTTGGTGAAAATTTGACAGCTATTCTAAGAAAAGAAACTATAGTCTATTAATTATTAAATAAGGTTCAAACTCTACCACAATTAAAGTACAAACAATGTCTCTAGATACATTTAAATGCACAGTACAGTGAAATAACTTAAATACAAAATCAAAGAATGGTGTTCAAATCTTTCTGGGTCTACTTATGTCTTCTTGACAGAGCAAAATATAGTCAATAAATATTCAATGATATAAAAAAATTTCAACATAAGATTTGTGTCAATATTGTAAATGTTTTTAAAAATTTCTAACATTACAGATTATTATGGATATTAGGATAGTAAATGAGGGAGAAAGATAGGAAATAAGCTTTGAATCATATGTTTGGCACATAATTATGCTCAGAGAAAGACATATGTCAAGCATAGAGAAGAATAGAAGAAGAAAGAAAGACTGAAAATATTCGGAACCACCAAGTCTTGAAGCCAAATCGTCACAAAGCCTCCACTGTAGCTGCAGATCACCTTGACCATTAGGCTATGTTGCCAGTGCATCGAAGATAGTCAGTCTTGTGGGTTATATATGATTTATTTAGTTGGGATGGATAGATAGAAATGGTATAGAAGAGTTATCAAGAGCATCCTTTTTTAGGATAAATTACAAATTAATGAAATGTTTGTAATGTGACGAACCCATTATCTCCTTTTTTGCAGAAATGATAATGAGAAATATTAGTAATAGTTTCCAAAATCATCAGTATTGCCTTTGTTGAATACAAGTGTCACTGTTCTGTGAGTTAATTTATCATGGAAGATTCCACTATGTAGTGATTTAATAGTGATACATGACTGATTATATTTAATTATTTTTCAGTACAATACTTGAGGTGCAATCATTACCCAAAAATCATTTAGTCTTTAATAATTTTCTCAGTTCAAAAAGGAGAAATCAATGAATAATTAAATTGACTTAATTTCAGACAACAGTTTGCTTTAGAAAGTTTATTGATCTGTAATTGATTAACTGTTGGACTACATTGCCTTTTCTGACACACAAAAAGTGACTGTTGAATTTATTTATCTCTACTAAAGTATTATAACTTCACAGTTTGAAGATGTAAAGACTTTTCAGTGTCCATTTTAATATTTTTCCAAATGGTTTTAACTTTTTTGTTTAATCATCAATTAAAAATAATCACAATACTAACCTCATCTTTTTTGAAATTACTAATAAATCATTAAACAAAGTCATGTGCAAGTCTACACTCTTCAAGGTAAAGTGTTTGTTGTTGCTACCATTTTCCCACATCAGACGGGTCACTTGACCACTATTTACAATATACCGAGATGTTTGGAATATTGGAATGTATTTGGTGTCCTTGAATTGAAGTTTCTGACTCCATTCAAGTAGGCCTTCTAAATCTTGGATTCGACGAGCTTCATCATTGCACTTTTTAACAAGCTAAAAAGTAAATGATAATTGTAGAGTTAATTAAAGGTTTTCCCAGTGTAGATGGGTGTAGTCTTCTCAGGAACTGGGTCAGTAACTATTGAGAGAATGAGATCCTGAAATCAACAGAAATTACAGAATAAGGACACCAGTTAAGCAGAGGTAACACATGTGAGTGATCCAGAAGTGGAGATTCCAACAAGGGAATAGTTAGCCCTCCAACAGACACCCAGATGGATATACACAAGGGACCACTAAAGGTTACTTAACACTTCTCACCTGAAGATGAAACATTGAAACAATTTGTGACTTCAGTGAGTTTTCCTGATTGTATACCTGAGAAGACTACATCCAAATGATGATTGGTTCTACTAATAATGTACTTTAATTGATAATAATAGTTTGTCTTCGTATCTAATTAAAAGAGGAAGAACCACATGTAATAATGAATAAATTTTAATTTTTAAGAAAATATAACTGACTATCAATATGCATGAAGAAATACAATTCATTTAACAAAAAGTTTTTCAAGACCTCATTTGCACCTTCCAATGCTGCTGCACAACTGCTATATTCTTCTGTCCCCTCTTTTGCAAAAGAAAGACCAGTACTTAAGAGCAGAGGAAACCTCATTATTCTTTGTGTTGGCAGAGTCAGGTAAGACTGGAAAGGTAAATTGTTGCAGCATTTATTCATTTGTAATTGCTGCATTAGTTCCATAAATTTCACATTGGTCTTCCTGCAGTTATTAAAATAATCAATTACATACTTTTAAAAACTAATAATATACATATAATTTCAATTGGATAGTAAGGGAAGACAGAAAACAGCAGTTGACTTACTTTACAATGATAGTATATATAAATTAATGATTGAAACGTGGTTTCGTCACACAATTTGAAGAATATATATACAATTTCCAAATTTTAGACCAAGACAGTGACTACAAATCCTGATTAGTTTCAGAAATGCTGCACATAAAACACAACTTTAATACTCTTAATGTAAAAACTGACACTGATTTGCTCAGTGGTATATATAATATCTTAATTTATGAAATGTAATTTGCTAATGTATAATTATTATCTTTGTTATTAAAAAAAATTGTCTTTCGTTTATTTATTTACTGTATTCTTTGTCTCTATTGCTATATGTTTAGAATATTATAATTTATAGCTTGGTAATTTAGTTCAACCTGAATAGGACCGAAACATGTAGTTGTTTTTCAATTATATTTTATGTTTCACATTTTTTTTGTCTGTTTTGGCCTTATTTTAACTTCTGTTAAACATACAGACATTAATAACTATTTTATAATTTGTTATTATCAAATTATTTAACTCATTTTGACTAGAAAGAGGTTCAGATATCACCTGACTTTACATAAATCAAAAGTTGGTGACACTAATATGAGAAGCAAAAACATGTAAAATTTTGACTTATCAACAGATGAAAGAATGCCAATAGTTCAAATACTTGAAAAACTTCCTCCTGCCCTCAATAGAGATGCTAAGCTTAAACTTCAGTCACAGCCATGGCTGGCCATCACTCAGAGTGCTTGCCCTTCTCTTCTGAAGAAGGGTGGTGTGTGTGTCCAAAAATTTGAAGAAAATCCTTTACCCATTATGGTGTCTGTAGCTTTATTCCTTGGGTACTCCACCACCTTTCTTCCTCTCTTTCTTGTCCTTACTAATTGTGTTGATTATTTTGACAATGTCCTACCCTTACTTATATTTATATTTGGAGTGCTGTTACTTAATTCCATAAATATGAAAGTAGTGTATAGACTTACATGAGATTTTCCAAAGTTTTTAACATAAGAGACTGGTGAGAACAGTAAGAAATATATGCTTCAAATTCTTCACAAACATATCTCTTTATTACATCAAATATTTCTGTTGTCACAATCTCTCCAATCAAGCAGTCTTGTAAAGCCATAAGAAACTTTGCAGAAAGTTGTATGACTGTAAAATAATTATTATGAACTTATTTTTACAAGTATTTAATTATTAATTCAGTTTAAAGGCCATTTTGATAATCCTCTATTGTAATCAGTATCATAACATATACTGTAACTTTATTAGGTCAAAAAGTAATAAATTCAGATTTTAGCAAAAACGTAAATCATTTCATAAGGAATACTGAATATATTAAAGTAGAGATGAAATAATTTGTATTATTTTATTATGAGATTTTACACACAAGTACAGTATTGGTATTTATAGTTTTTTGGCATTGACTCATATGCTGAAATTAATAAGTTTATTATGGCAAAATGTTAGTAGAAAAAAGCAGTTTAAACTAAATGAATTGAAATTACTCACCAGAGCTTATATTTGCAAACAAAATTTTCTTCTCATATTCTGAGATTATACCATCATCAGATGAGGAAAGTCCAGGTTTGAAATGTCTTTCTATTACACCTAATGAGGATAAATATGCTGACTCTGATGTTATAATTTCTTTCTTCAAATCATTTAATCTCTTTTCTTTTATATCTACAAATAGAAACTTTTTCAGTTACATTTATAATTTTGACAGAATATATTTATATACCAAAATATCTGTCCAGGACAGTACCATTAAAAGGTCCCAGATCTTCTTCTGATTGCTGACTTTGTCTACTTTCTGTAGCCTTAGAATCTTGTAGCAATTCAGATCTATTGCCAAGAGATGCAGGCACCTGGAGATATATTTTAATAATACATTACAAAATATACCAAAATCATACATGCATATTAGTATAGTATGTGATTAAAATTGGCTGATGTTTTCTGTACAGGAAGGAAAATTTAATTTTCAATCAGAATGTTTAAAATAAATGGTGTGGCATGCATCACTCCTGGATAATCACAGTGTATTCTATTGTTTTCTATGAGCTTTATATAAAATACATTCCTGACCATGTGCACATTACATCAGCACCTTCCTCCAAACAGAGCCCTCTAATTTTAATCCTACTATAATTGTTTTCCTGATATTTCATACTTGTTATTTATTTGTTACATATATCCAAAGCCTCAGATTTCTTGTTAACAGTCCATATGTCATTCTGTGGTGCTATGTATTAAGCAATTAAATATAGTGTGACATTGTCGTATTAATTAACACCTTTTCTTCAGAAAATAAGGAAGTGTATTCCAAGTGATGGCTAGCCATTGACTGAGTAATTAAAATTGCCATGCTATTTCCATGCGAACGAAATCGCGTGCAAAGCAAGTAATAATATAATAGGAAGATGAATTTATTTGTTTTGTTGAAATACAACAAATGCTTATCAAAATGCTTACTGTTGTAAGGTTCTTACACAAATGAAGAAACATTTGTTGAATTACAACAAAATTAATAAATCCATATTGGCAGAATGTCTGACAATAGAACAAAAACATTTATTATACAATACATATTGAGAAAAATTTCATTTTAATTTTATATTGGTTTGGATATAATATTTTAACCAAGTTTGTTAAGGAAAACCAATATATAAATAATATGTACATGACAAATGATTTACATAAACCTTAAAGTTGTAAGGGATAATTAAAACAAATGTGAGAAATATTACACTATTATAAGTAAAGTATGTGAAATCAATTTATGATGCTTGCATAATGTATGAATAAAAATTAATTAATTGTCACCATTTCTGTCACTCCAACTCTTATTAATCTTATCAACATTCAGTTAATGTTAATATTCATACCTGTGCCATATTAAGAGCAGTTAAATCATCTTTATCTTGCTTCTCATTGGAAATCAGTGATAACGAATGAACATGTCCTACAATTAAAATAAATTTATTGCATCTCAGAAAATTATATTTAATCTTTTTTAATTTTTAATATAGTGTAAAATATAAAAACTTTACATGTTGCAGACAACAATTAAGTGATGATTAGTATCTAATAAGGTAGTATTTTGTTTTCTGGAATTGAAATTATATATAATAATAATAATTTGGAGCAACAGTGTTCACAATTATATAAAATTGTTTGGGATGCTTTTAACATACTTTATTATAAAGAAATAGGAATGAATAAAAATTCACATGCAAAAGGCATTTATCGCCTGGACTCTAGCAAGCAAATTGTTTTACACCATATAGACTGTTTGAGAATTGTTTCAAATTTGGTCATTTGGGGTAAGGAAAGGAAAATTATAGAGGAACCACAGGTAATAGATGTCCACAGCCTGAAAATAAAGGTGTAGGAATAGAATCATAAACATGTAGAGTTTTTGTATTTATCTATATTGTCATGGCTGCAAACTCAAAAGAGAGGATTGAGTAAATGTGGTAGGAGAGAGATGATTATGTAATTTTTGTGATAGTTCTGTAAGATCAATTGCCAGTGCATAATTGGTTAATCTGATATCCACATTCCCTATAACAGAGCTTTAACAGTTAAATTTTGCTGTAGTTTTGTGATGAAGAATTTCTTTTATAATTTATATAATTCTCATTTTATTATATTATTACTTAAGACTAAACATTCCAAACCCATCCAGAAATTATGATATATTGTTCAATATTTTAAATACTATATACAGTTAAATACATACCTGTTAACAGTGACTTTAACCACCTATTACGAACCACCTTATCTGTGAAGGAATATACCTGCAAAAACATCAAAAAAATTTCAAAAATGTATTTTTATAACAGTATGTAGAGGATTATTTTCTATTATGCCTATTGCATACAATAATAAGAGACATTTATTCAATTCTTTCATTTAGTAATTAGTAAAATTTGATTATTAATTTTTAGAGAATTTGAAATATTTTTCCCAAATGACAATGACACAGTAACATAAAATTTAGATGATATCCTGAAGTGATGTGCCTGAGGGGCGATGACCATGACTCAAATAATATTTACAATGTAGGAGTATTTAAATATATCAATTGTGAACAAATATGAGAGGAATATAATACTGAAGTGCTATGATATGAAAACGGTGAATATCTGGTTATTTATATCACATTAACATAAAGAAAGCAATAACCAGAACTGTAAAAGTATATCTAGTATTATTAAATATCAAATTTTTACAGTCCACAGAAATTAAACAATGTCTATACCATTTTAACTGGTTTTTCCCTATTTATGTGCAATATTATTCTCAAAAGGCATTTTCCCTGTACATATTTTGCTGGAATTTGTGATGATGAATCTGCATCTTCTGCTTTTAAATTACTTCTTTCACAATAGTCTATCACTGTGTAGCTGCCATCACTGCAATTGAATAACATTTTCTGTGCTTCATTAATTACCTCTTTACACAATCAAAAATAATTTATATTATATCATCTACTAACTTTGACTTGTTTGTAACAATTAATATATCACTAAATAAAAATAAGTGACGTGTGTAGGTCTTCACAGGTTTCAATGAGAGAGTCCTTTCTTCCTCATCTCGTTTGTGAACTATTTGAAGTAATTCCCCTGTATATATCAGCCACCTATTACTTGCATTTATCTTAAATGGCTTTAAATCTTTGTTAAAGTATATCAGTTTATCCAAACTAGCCATTTCATCTCTTTGTTCAACAAGTATAGTTTCCTTGTTGCAATTTTCTATAACCTGTAAAAAAAATTCAGATGATGCTGATTTTAAAAATAGAATAACAGCAAAACAGTTTTCCTTGCCAAAATTTGGTATCAGTGTACCTAATTATGCAATATACTAACACATTTTCACATTTCTTTTATTAACAATATATAGTATTCATTCAAATTAATAATAATATTTTTCTTTTGACTATTTACTAACCTCTTGAACAGTTTTAAGTGATGTTAAACACGCCTCATATTCATTATGGTCTTTATCCATTTGATGCAAAATTTTTGTAAGCTGTGATTTGATAAACCTTAATTTCTTCCTAGGTAAAAGCAAAAAGTAATATAAGGGTCTCTTTTGGCATTTCTCAGCTGACTGCAACTGTTGTACAACCTTATAAAACTGTCCATGGTCCTCCCTGGAAAAAGAAAGTAAACATTCTTTAGAATAGTTTACATTCAAAATTTATTTTGTAACAGACTATTTTTCATGTTAATTTCCTATATTTCTGAAAGATTTAATAATAATACCTACAAATTTTAAAGACACTAGCAATCTCACTGAATACATAACATGAGTTGAGAAAATTGTATAACAGAAGAAGCTATTACTAAAATAAACTCTTCCAAATGCGTGTTATTTATAGATTTAACACTTTTAGTCTGAGACTAAAGCATCAATACAGATTCATTGCTAGTAAAATCTGTTTCTTTGTTTATTTCACTAGTCTACTAAATATGTGAACTTAATTGTTAATTTAATCATAATTCAATGGTTAATCCATTAGTTAAAGTGAAAGTTTGAGTGAACTGTTCTAAAATAATTCTATTTATAGCAGCATACATTGACTTTAAAGTGAAAGTAATGATAGGAAATAATTAAATATTTTATAGGGCATGAATAAGTAACACCATGTAAATTAATATTCCTTGAGAAGTTGTAATATAAATTTGTAACTGATTTCAAAATAAAGAATACAAGCTTACTGTAGGTAATTTATTTTTTATGTTTTGAGAAAATAAATTACAAATACTTTACATACAACTTAAAAGCAATGGAATGAATATTTAGCTAACAAAAGTTTCTAAGTATTTCTTAAATGAATACTTACATGAGTTTTATGAAGGTGCGGTCAAGATACATCTGATTTTTACAATGTGTTACATATACATGACTGTTCTTAGAGAAATGTTGAGTTATTATGTTAAAAATCCCATGTAAAAAGATTTCATTCAACTTGCATTTTTCTAATTCAGCATAGTATTCAGTGGATACTTGCAAAACTAAAACAAATAGACCATTAATACTTTGTAATTACCAGAACTTCTATGAAAAGAAGGGAACATTATAGAATAAATTTGGTGAAGTTATTGATATTATTACAAATAATTAAAGAATATACTTTAAATAGATGAAAACAGCATTAACTCCATAAACTTGCCCAAGAATTTTAAGATATCCACCCAATATTCACAACATCCTCTCACTCTTCTTCTGAGATGTTAACTTTGAAGTATCCTATCTATCATTATTCGCCAACAAGTTAGAAAATAACATAAGCCTTCACCATTTATAAGATAAATTGCAGTCCCAGACTGAATTGTACAGTGGTCAAACTAAATGGGCGTCTTCAAGAAGATTCATTCAGTGCGCAAACAATACTCTACATTTAATCCACAACTTATAATTAATGTGTAGAAAGCTTCAATAAATGGTGTATATGAGTCTGAACCTACAACATGCATGACAAATATACACCTTCAAACCAATGGCATCATATAAATGTTGTTGTGGTATTCAGTCCTAAGACTGTCTGACACAACCCTCATGGTAACCTACCCTACACAAGAATTTTCATTAATACATAGATACCACATCCTAATCTTCTTAGTTTATTACATTCTTGTCCTCCCTATTCTGTTCCTCTTCTGTTCTTACATCACACACTTCCCCTAATGATAATTTTACATGACACTCATGTCTCAGAACATGGCATATTAATCTATCCCTTCTCTTAGTCAACATCCTCTATATTGTTTGCTCTTCCCCTATTCGGCTTAGAACTTCCTTCTTCGTGATTCTATCCACTCACCTGATTTTCAGCATTCTCCTATAGCACCACATTTCAAAAGCTTCTATTCTTTTGCAGTCTGAAATTCCTATCATCCACGTTTTGCACTCATATAACACCACACTCAATAAAACCCTTTTAGTAATGATGATTAGTAAATATTCATACTTTTATTAGCCATAAGTAAATTCCTCTTTTTTGTGAAAGCCTTCCTTGCCTGTGCTATCCTACTCTTAATGTCTAATATATTTCTACCATCCCTTGTTATTATGCTTCCTAAGTAGTAGAATTCTTCAAGTTTATTGATAATATCTCTTCCCAATCTAACATCATTTCTTATTCCACTGTTTCCCATACTTCACTCCATCATCTTAGTTTTCCCTCTATTAACCCAATCAACTCTGATTTAAATTCCTCATATATAAATACATTTTGCTCTCAACTAAATATGAATGTATTTTCACTATTAAATGTTAGTAAAAAAGTAAACTAATGAAGAAAAGTCACTCTCCCAAAGTCACAAGAAATCATGAAAGCTAACACAAGTGTTTTTCTTTTCACGTCAATGGATTTAAAAGCCCAGTTCTGAATAACATGAACGTCACGTCACGTTAATCCTCATGTTGTAATCCTCCAGGGTCATGTTCATGCCATTTATTATAGTTTCTTGTTCAGACTACCCTAATACCACAATATCATCATCAAAGTTTAGAGTTTGTAATTCTTTTCCTTACATTTTGATTCCCTTTTCATCTTCATTATTAACTTTCTTCACTGCCTGTTATTCCATAAGCTAAAGAGCACTGATGACACACTGCATCCTTGTCTTACTCCTATCTTGATTTCTGCATTCTTTTCTTGCCCATCAATTCTAATTACTGCTGGTTACCATCTGTAGAGATTATGGACGGATAATTCTTCTTTCTCAATATTTTATTCCTGTCATCTTCAAAATCCTTAATATATGTCGTGTGTGTAATTATTTGAGTTGGATAATGGTTTTCACCAATGGAAGTCTAATGAGACAAGGTGACCAGTTTCGTTTGTGATAAGAAAATAACCAAAAGATACTAAATCAATTTTAACTCAGACAACATAACAAATGTGAAATATTGCAAATATGTAACTGCAAACAGAGGTAATTAAGAAAGCAATAAAACACACAACAAAAAGTATAAAATAAAGAAAATACTTCAGACCAGAGATACATTAAAATAAACTTATGCTGAAATATATAAAGTACATAATTTCAATAAAATAAAATTCTGTTTGGTGTTTTTCAAAGGTAAATAGATAGATAATCTATGAATATTATGAAACGCTTATTTATGGTAGTAATATATACATTCAGAAATAAAGATAATTATATTAAATTTTATGTGTCATTTATTATATGATTAGATATTAAGAAATCTTTTCGTGTAAATTGTATCTAGTATGAAACACTTACCACTTTTCACATCACCAAATAACAAATTCCAATTTTCTTTAGATAAAATATTTGCATCATTTAACTCAGGACTTGCTATAAAATGTGATAAAAGAACTTCACATGAATTTAAAAATTCACGCTCTGAAGTAATTATTTTGTGTATAGCATCAAATAACTTTAGCTCATTATCTGTTAATCTACCTAAAAATACAGAACAATTTAGTTTTGGATATTTTCCATAGTACTGTAAATCAGTAAATTTCTTAAAAGCTCACATAAAAATTTGCTCTCTGCAACTGCAGGTGTACTCCACCAAGCAACATCTGGCCCTGTGGTGGGACTATCCAATGATATATTGACATCTTCATACTGCTGTAAAAATATTATATTTGAGTTCTGTGTATAGTTAAATACTTTTATAATTGATTTATTAAATGGATTATTACCATATCATCTGAATCATAGTCGTATGATTTATAGTATTTATTATTATAAACATGCTCATAGCATTGAGTTGAGTCTGCAAAAAATAAAACAAACTGTTTATTACTCAAAAACACATGCACATGTATTTTGTAATATTATATGTAAAAATTACTTATACTTAAAATAATATAAATAATTTAAATTTGAAATACATCAACATCCTAAAGAAACAGTTTTGGTTTTCTTTTTATTATAGATTTAAACATTAATAATATCAAGAATAATGAGCATAAAACATATGTTAACATATATTTTCTTAACTAGAAGATAGCAACACTGCAAGTATGCAAATACTAAAAAGTTAATATGATAATGGCAAGTGAGTGCCAACCTCCTGTGGTCTAGTGATCAGCATAGCTGCGTCACAACCCAGGGATCCTGGGTTAAAATCCTGGCATGGGCTTAGATGTTTGTGTCATCATGGTCATGAAGACCGGGGTTAAAACTGCTTGAGAATTGAACAGCTGACCACATGTCACTCCAAATTCAGAATGTGTCACGCAAGATGACAGTCCACAGTTGAACTGATAGGCCCAGGCCCTCAATGGGCTGTAGAGCCAAAGAAGATGAAGAAGAATGGCAAGAGAGTGTAACACAGTGACATTGAAAACAACCTTCAGAAGATTTGGAGATTCATTAAATATATTACAGAAAAAATAAACAAATCTGAGAAAAAATTGATACATGAAATTGGAACAATTGTCTTTCTGAAAAAAAATGTGACAGTGAGGAAATACAAACTGAATTAAAACATGAGGAGCGCTGTAAAGCAGTAGTCAGCACCCAGTGACCAGCAAGACAATACTGAATTAGATATATGAAGTGACTTCCCATACTACACTCCATCACCTTAGTTTTCCCTCAATTAATCCTCATGTTGTACTCTTACTCCAGGATCATGTTCATGCCATTTATAATGGTTTCCAAGTCTTGTTCTGACTCTCCTAATACACAATGTCATCAGCAAACCATAGGGTTTTTATTTCTTCGTCTTTCAGTTCGATTCCCTTTCTGTATTCATTTAACTGTCTTCATTGTCTGTTCAAGAGCATGGGTGACAGACTGCAACCTTGTCTTATTCCTTTCTTGATTTCTGCTTTCTTTTCTTGCCCTTCAATTCTAATTACTGCTGACTGCCATCTGTATAGGTTATGGATAATTCTTCTTACTTGATATTTTATTTCTGTCATCTTCAAAATCCTTAATTGATTCCAATTGAAGCTGAACCAAAAGGCCATTAAAATGAATTTAGAAGAGAATGGAAAAATCTTGACCAGACAGTTATTCAAATGTGGAACCTCCTGCTCTCTGTGTTGGTTCTGTTCCATCTGAGCTAGTCTGAATCAGCACCCTGACTGTTGCAAGATCTCTCAATCTCTTATATACCTCAATCTCAGGTTCACCTATATATACTCAATGAATGGGGACAAATAAAGACTGGGGTTCCACAGGGTTCCATTCTAGGTCCATTGCTCTTCTTAATATATATAAATGACTTACCTAGATCCATAAATTCTTCTTCTAAAACTATACTTTTTGCTGATGATACTAGTATTTTGGTTACAAATAAACAAAATAGTCTGGAAAATGCTGCCAGTGTTACATTAAGTCAGATGCTTCACTGGTTTTCAACCAATGGCTTGTCAGTCAATTGTGATAAAACTCACTTCATGCAGTTTCAGACAAAGAATGCCAATTTGAACTCAATAAAAGTAGCAACAAATAATTGTGAAATAACTGAAGTTAAGTGTACAAAATTTTTAGGTATATCCATGGACAATAAATTAAACTGGAAGGATCATATTAATATTCTCCTACGAAAATTAGGCTTGGCAACCTTTGCTCTAAGAATTATGTCAAGTTGTAGTGATCCTAACATAAGAAAATTAGTTTATTTTGCATATTTCCACTCTATAATGACATATGGTATAATATTCTGGGGCAATGCATCAGGGAAAGATAAAATATTTACACTTCAAAAAAAGGCTGTTAGAATATTATGTCAGGTCTCACCAAAAACATCTTGTAGGGGACTTTTCAAGAAAACTGAAATACTGACACTCACTTCCCAGCATATTCAATCACTCATGTTATTTGTTATAAATAACAGTAACCTCTTCACACTAAACTCAGATATACATGACTTTGATACCAGAAGTAAAAACAATTTACACAAGGAAGGGAAATCTCTAACCATAATACAAAAGAGTGTACATTACAATGCTATTAGCATATTTAATAAACTTCCCACCTCCATTAAACAATTAAAAATAAATCCAGACAAGTTCAAATATGAACTAACTAAGTTCTTACTAAGCCACTCCTTCTACTCTGTTGAAGAATTTATGGAGCTGAATGTATCATAGGGTAGATATTTATAATTATGTAAGAACATTATTAGAACACTAATTTTTTAGTATAGGATGTAAAAATATTTATCAATTTTATATATAAGGTACAAATTGTATGTCTTCTGTATAGAACTTAAGAAAATCTTATTATAACTTAAAAGTAATCAATAGTTACAGTATATTCCAATATTAATAAAGCAACCTATGTAAAATCTCTGACTCGTTCCACATCCTTGAAGCTTGTGCTTCTCTATAGGATTTATGGAATATGATTTTATACTTATACTTATCACATATTTCACAGCACCTCTGATCAATTTACACAGTGTCCATTCTTCACTGATGTCCTATAGACCATAAAGATTGTGATTCTCTGTGGTCAACTGAAATTTGCTCATATAACACAATTGGAAAGCAGAAAGTCCTGGGTTCATGCCACAATCCAACTGAGATTTTTCCATTCTGATCTTCAAAAACTTTTTTGAGTATGTGTTTTTTTTACCAACAATAAAGTGGGAGTTGCATTTCATACATTTATTAGAACATACATCTTTGGCACTGTAGCCTTAAAATCATTTAAAGCACATATAATATGAGTTTTAATATACAATAGAGCAATATGTTCAAATCTAAGAAAAAGAATGGGTCATTCAAATCTTATTTTAAACATTGAATCAGAGTGAGAAGGTAATAACTGTTGATGGAAGAAACAATAAGTATTAATGAAAAATAGAAGTCGTTGTTATGAAAACATATTTTGGTTTCACTGAATGTCACTCTTTAATTATTTACAATATATTGTAGTAATAAGAAAAACAAAACTATCAGTAAGTACTAAAACAATAGTTAAATTAAGGCAAAAAGTTTTTTTTACCTTGTTTCTCATTCTGTTTTCCTAAACTTTCTTCAATAACATATTTGGTAGTATAGGTGTTGGAATCCCCTGGCAGGTCAACATAAGAATATTTTTCATAAATGTCATTGGTTACCTCTTCATTTGAAATATCCACACTAGTTTCTTCAGTTTCACCGTGTATTTCACTGAAAACACTGTAATAACTGTCTGTACTTGCACTGCTGCTTCTCTTTCTATGTGTTTGAAATGATTCTGTTTCATTAAACCAAGATAAATCATCATCATTTGATTCTGAGTCTACTGTTCTTGATGATTCTGTATAACTATCATCAAGAAGTTGTGAAATGAAGTTTCTTCTGCTAGTATTACTGCTAACAGAGTCACGTGAGTAATATTCTTGTAAGTTTAAACTCTGACGGGGATAAAATTGAGAACTTAAATTCTGTGGGGTATGCTGTTTGGAAGATAATATTTTATTATCTCCTTTTTCGAAATCACCATTAAATTTGGAATTGATGGTGCCAATATACAATTTTGTACTAACTTCATTTTGAGCAAATTTTGCCCTTTCATCATGCTCTAATTCTTTATCAAAATATCTTTCTCTTTCAATACTTCCATCTCGTTTGGTGTCAATGAAATTTAAGCTATTATAATTATTAAGTATTTCACTTGATTGGTTTAAAATTGCAGCATAATTATGAATATTTATTCTATTTTCAACTACAGTTTCTGATTGAATAGTTATGGATTCATCTTCAGACTCATCTGATGTAATGTAATATAATTCTGCCCCCAAAGCTCCTTTTATTTCTCCATTTGACTGAATAACTGTTTCACCAGTGTGGAGCACAGTTGATTCATTACTATTATTATTAGAATTTTTTAGGACTAATACTTTCTTTGTATTTTTACTAATTTCTTTAGGACTATTCTTCCTTGTGACAGATGATTTAATATTAGCAAAAGCTGAACGTTTCTCAAATACTTTTTTAGATTTTCTAGTAACGGAGTGGCAATTAGAAGACTCAGCTTGTGTGTTGTTTACTGTAACAGCATTACTCTGAAGCCCATAATTTCTGTTTTTGGGTTCTTTTTCAAATAAACTAATTAACCTCTTGACTGGAACTGGTTTTACTGGACTTTCTGGATCAGTTTTATTAACTTCATGCTTTTTCATCTCACTTATTAGCTGATGATTATTCAAATTATAAATTCTGAAATAAAAGGTAAAAGAATTAATACAAATATTAAACAAGACATTAAAACTATGAAACATCGGAAACGTGCAAGTTAAAATAAAAATTTGAATATTTTGAATAATACGACACAAAATGGGTCCTCTATAACACGCTCTGGCTACAATAATTTGAATTACAAATATAAAATATTTTTATTTCAGCCCTGGATGTTTCAGTAGTAACACGTATTCTAATAATTTTTTTATAAGTAGCTACATCATAAAGAGGTTTTTATTTTTTGTATTCAACTATGTACATGTAATTATATTAATTTTTTTGTAGAATTAACTGAAAAGGTCCCGAAAGTTGAGAACGAAACGTCTCAATTTAAATTAATATTCATCTATTTCCTACTTTTGGTTATTCATTGTATTTTATTTACAATATTTTAATTTATGTATAGTTTCATTTGCTGTTGTTGAAATTTAACGGCGCACAATACTTATTGTTAAATATTATTTCGGCTGGTCCGAGACCACGGCACAAAATTATCGGCAACTATGCTATCCATTTAAAATGTAAGTTGTTTTATTAAATTAATTGAAAATTATGCTTTTTTTACTTTAATGAAATATTTTGTATTCAATATTATAATTTATGTCTAGTTTCCTGATGAGGTCCGCAAATATGGACGATATATTAAATAAATAGTAATTTTGTTTTTATGACAAATTGGCTTTATTTTTATTAACTTCTTGTACTTGCCAAGAAAACAATATCCATTAATATCTGCAGAGAATAGATACGTCAATTTTTGTTCATATTTAAATTAATAAATAATATTCAATGATCTACAAAACCAATGGATTGTTAAATCACACTTCGACCGTAACCGTTACTGGACGCAGACCAAGGGAGCAAACAAAATGTTCATATTTTTGGACCTCTAATGTTTAATCCATATATAATTATTCAAAATGTATGACTGCATTATTGATATTTTAATAGTTTCATTCAAAACTGAAAATTTATATTAACGAAATATTTTCAATTTAAATGGGTAGATTTCGGATCAAGTACCTAGTCGCCAAAAACTTTATAAATTATTTCTCAAATATGTGGTACCCGTATAAATAAATTGCAAAAAAAAATAATCTGCTGAATACTTTTTGCCTGAATAAATTTGTCTGCGTAGTGTCTCTATACCTCAAGAAGTCCGTAAATTGAGGACGAAACGTGGTAATGATTTGCTGAATAATATAAAATATTCTAGCTGCTTGCTGTTTATTTACGTATTTTTATCAATTGCTTTGTCAATTATTAATTTTTGACTTATGATCAGTTTATTTATTAACTAAGAAAACTGTTCACTTCATTTGAGTACCCTCAAGCTCATCAACAGAACGTAATTATCACTAATAGAAAAACAAATAGTACGATATCTCATTTACCCTGAAGCATTAATAACGTTAGATAAACATATTCAAGGTTTATTCACTCGTATTTTAACACATTATCAAATTCAAGGAACCAGCGTTTTTTAAACACACTGCGAGTAATAAGGCTCGCTATTACGCGTTTCTATACCATAATACAATATTGCCGCGAAAATTTTGGTTTTTAGCGGTGATCATCCCAAAGAAGGTTTCTGTCAATCTTTTGTAGATTTACGTTACTTTCTTTCCCACTTAATATTTTATTATTTGATTTGGTGCCTATTTCTTGAGATATCCCCATTTTTCAACGTATTTTTACCCATTCCGAGTTTTGTCGATTACAACACCATCTGTGACCGAAATGACTCGAAGGCCAAATTGGAGTATTTTTTCTGGAGAATCCATACCTGCAATAAAAAATGGGGGTTCCCATTTAAGTGACGCGTTTCGAATCATTAGATGCCCCCCATTTTTAATTCACACTTGTTTCGATCTGATGTGTGGTTTCTTGAGATATTTCAATGTCTTCAGATAAACTGAACACGCTGCATATGCATTGCATATTGTACATCGAAAATACAGTAATACAAAGAAATATGAGGCAGTAGAAATTCACTGTAATTTATAGAGTTCATATATGTCTGATTAATGCTACTTTAGTTATATATACTCTTACGGCTTTACGATAACGCTGTGTGGAAAGAAACTGATGTTTCCTATAGCCCGATACTGGAGAGAAACTAATTTTCATTTTATAAACAGCGTAAATGACATTCGAGCAAAATATGTATACATAATTTGCTGAGAATTGAATAGATCCCAGTGGTATTTGATTTGGATTGTGTGACAGATTACACAAATGCAACATGACTTTAGAGACTAATAGAAATTTTAGTTGGAACAAAGTTTTATGTTTTGTTACGTTTACTTGCACGATCTTACTATTAGTTTATGTAAACGAATTTGTTACTTTACTACTTCACTGAATTCAAATAGATATGAATTGAAGTAATTCTTAATCGATCTTCATTGGGTTCATTAAACCACTTTTCTTTAAATAAATTCTCTGTAGAATGATCTTTTTGTTACTAAAAATATTTACATTAAGGAAATATTTTGGTTAGTTGTATTCTGCGTCAACACTCAGTTTTGGAATGTCAAATTTTGCCGCTTAATCTACCATTCGCGTTGTTTAATTACGTGTTACAATATTGGCGAATGAGCACAAATTATTCCAGTTTTCAATCATTTCCTATCCTATTAAAAGGGAGTTGCCATTTTTGGGATAACCTTCGTGTAACAAATTAATGAAGAACAAGAGGAAACCCGTGGAAGCTGGTCTCTTCTCAAGCTTGAACACGGTTCCTCGTAAGGTTTAAGAGATGTGGTAGTAGGTTATAATGAAAGGAAATACTGGACGGGACCAGCATCTGACCCCGTGTATGTCGTGAGGCTTTACGGGGTGAATGCGCATATATAGCGTACAGAGTCCCGGAGGGTTCCTCGCCGAAGGTGCTCATTCATCTGTTGAAATCCGGCCGAGTGGAGTTAACCAGGGATTGCACTGAGGCGTATCTCCACCCGAACGGCACGCGAGTTGCGGATTATGTTGCTAAAGTTGCGTATGGCTCCCACACCCGAGCTTTTGACCAATTGGAAATGCACTCCGCCCGAGTGACGCTGCCTTACCCAAGGGCTGGTGGCTTCAACTGCCGGGCCTGGTCCGCCCCCTACTATTAAGTTTCACATACCCAGGAATGACAGGCGGGACCCGACACCAAGGCACATGAGAGATACGCGCTGCTCCCCATATACGCCGTGGCCGATTAGATTACACAGGGGAACCGCGGGTAGATTCGGCCTCCGACTGGAGGACGAGAGGCTGTACTCACATCATCCCCCTTCCGCACCCGTTTAAGAGATGTATAGGAATCACTAGATTATAATTGTTATTGATGTGCATATGTATTTATTATGACAAAAATTTTTTTAAAAGTTGTTGTTCGCACCGCCTCTGAACACACTAGCTAAAACACACCATCAGAGACATCGTTTATGTGCATAAAGAATGTGACAAAGATTCCTTACCAACACACAAATCACCCATCTTGCTGCCTGTCATTCTCAATAATAATAATAGACGGATTTATGTTTTGCTGTAAGTGCTGAGACGAATTATAATCTAGTCATGTAGCTCAAAATTTTCTTCCTCTGCGCGTAACATATTTTCAAAATGTCAAGCCGAGGGGATTCCAAATCGTAATGGGTTTTCCTTAACCGTCTTTGGTCAATGAACTTGCTGTATTTGGTGGGGGAGGGGGGGAAGCTGAACATTTTATGCAGTGATCAACCTAATCCGGGTTCCACAACTCGTTCAGTCAAATACCGAGGTCGATAAGGAGAACGAGAGTCAGCAAGTTTCATATTAACTAATGTATGCACGATTATATCATGAAAGAAACTTAAATCGCACAACTTCAAATGTAAGCTAACGTTACCTAATGACAAGAATTTTGTTTTCAATAAATGATAATGTAATAAAGTATGGCGTAGATTACGATTTTATTCAATCATTGGTGATACTCAGCAGAATCTTTCTGGTTGTGAAATTCGTTTTGGCGCCAGTTAGACGACGACAACATTCGTTTAGACGCCGGTGAGGCGGTGAAGAGCAATCTTAAGCACAGGAGATTAGCGGACATTTACCTGCCCTGGGATTAACCCCTCGAGTTTACGAAAGAACCTCTCAGATTGTAAAATGATCTGAGAATCAAGCTCAATTCTTTAACACAAAGTAGCCATTTAAGACTAACGTTATAATTTCATCAGCTATGAATATTAATTTATGTCGAACATTCAGGTGGGAATAAACTACAATTTTACGTATTTTGTGAACTTCGGAAGTTCAATTTTTTTATAAAATGTTTTTTTGTTTTTATTTAGCTATACAATACATGTAGTTATAAAATCAAATATACCATTATTTTAACTCTAAAAGAAGACTACCAATAGTTCATAGTAATTATTTTCAATAAATCTACAAGATTTCATGTTCATTAATAATTACAATTATCATGGAAAAACTAATTTACAGAGTAGGAATGCTGACAATATACCGCAATGTTATAAGACAGCGTTCTCTGATGTAATATTTAATCAATTTCGTTCATCTAACTACTATCGGTGTTTTCATTTAAACACGAGAGCTAGAAACTAGGTTAGTCTCATTTGAAATGAGTTGTACTACACCTCTTGCGTTGTTTGAGTTCTTCCTGCTCTTTCCGTCTTGTCAGGCCTATAACGAACTAAGCATTGTCAGCAGAGAAGCAATTAATCCCCAGCGATAAGATTGAATGTCGATTAGATAAAGTAAAATCCAACAACTTAGAGCAATAACCTACGTGCAGCCGATTTGATCCTTTGAAAGTGCACTGGTGATAAGAATAAATAATGGCAACATCGCTCTATTTAGATCGCGTGCACGTAGTCAAATACCACACGGTATACTATTCAAAAACGTTTCTCGTGTACTTGCTCACGTACTTATAAGTGAATCAGAAATATTTGAGCACATTTCGAGTTATTTTGGACACATTCCCAATTTAAATCGTACCTACAAAATATAATGCAGCAGGTGGTGTTAAAGGAGCTCTTCTCAGGTAAACTGATTCGGATCAGATTGGGGAATTGTTAAGACTGGAGTCCCACAGAGTTCAGTATTAGGACTTGCATTGTTCCTCATATATATATGAATGAATTTCCAAAAAAAAAAATTGTGCACTTTATCAAGAAATAAAGACATATTAGAATAGGCGAGGTACTGTATTGTACATCATCTATTAAACTGCTTTTCTGTAAATGGCTTAACAATTAACTGCAGCAAAACAAATTTTATGCAATTTCGCACACACAACATACTTTTATTAAGAGAGAATGACAATAATGTAAATGAAACTTCGCACACTTAATTCCTAATAACAGAAATTCAATTGATTATATCAATCAACTATTTGGGTACTTATTTTGTATCTGTATTTATTGTTGGTCTACAATTATTTATCAAAGTTCTCACATGTCGAGACACCTTCACCTATTTTAGGAGGTATATGTACTGGGGTCAAAGACCTTAGGCATATGGCAAGAGTTGTCCGCTGATCCCATTGGATCAGTCGGCCAACTGCCTCCTGAAACTGGTGGATACACGGAGAAGGGAATGCTGCGACCCCACAGCAAACTCGTCTCCCGTCATTCGGAAGGGCGTGAGAATAGTAGCCTACCTGATGGAGGTTTTCTAGGGTTTTCCTGCATCTCTTTAGATGAAACACCGGGTACGATCCTTAAACAATAGCCCAGGGGCCCTAGTTAACCCTTAGCTACCTTCCGCATCCCCCCTTTTCAATTCTCTTCCTATGCTATTAAAGGGGAGTTGCCTTTTAGGATCACCCTCATGTTGCCCGTTAACCTCCCCAAAAAATTAAAATCATAATGAATAAAAATCTTACTCATTGTTTACTACCCTTTGTTATTAGCTAAAGATCTTGTTGCAGGATATAATTGGGGGGAAAAGTGGAGCATAGTCATCTGCCGGGGTTCCGTGAAATATGACATTTTAAAAGACGCATCTAAGTAAAACGGAGATATGAAGCCTTAGTTTTAAAAAAATATATTGTTGTTTATCGCCCTTCCATGTGTTCCTGATGTTCGTTTTGCATGATTTAAGTAATAAAATGTGTTAATAGCAGAGTGTAAACAAATGCGACCATATTTTGCGCTATGAAATATGGCTAATTTCTCTGTATATTGTCTCTATGCATATTCACATATTTTTTGTAACTATATTTCCTTCCATGTTTATGTTTCTCACCCCCACCCCTTTCCACTAATGTGTTTTTTCTATTAAAAATAAAAAATACAGTCATAGAAATGAACATAATTTTTATTGTGTAGATAATTAGATCTGCCACATGTGGAGTAAAAATTGTATCACTTCAAAACAAGAAAACTAGTTTACTTAACTTTTAGATCTCCTATTGACTAACATTTAAATTAGACTGATTAAATGTACCAATTACTAAAGAAACTCAGATCAATCAGTTATGTTCCACTTAAAAAACAACAAGAAAACTAGTTTAATTAGCATATTTTCATACGGTTTCGACATTCGGAATTATATTCTGTGGCAATTTCACGGAATAGGGCCAGGTTTCTGGAGCTAAGAAACGTGTTTTTCGAACAATATGTCAGGTCACTTCACAAACCTGGACTTGTAGTCGCTTCCAAAGCTTCCGTATTTCCATTCTGACGTCACGATACATTTACACGTTAATGTTATTTGTCATTACATATAGACACTCTAATAATCATGACTTCAGCACAAGAAGCAATCATAATATGCAAAAAGTAAAACATTGCACAGCATGGTGTCCATTTTTAACTTTAACAAGTTCGCTCAAGGAATTAAACAGTTGCCTTAACAACCAAAAACAGTTTGATGCTGACTAATTTAATTAATTCTTAACCAACCCTTCTAATCAGTATAAAAAAGATTTGGAAGAAAGACAAGAATGGAAAAATGTCGACTGGACTAGGGACTCGAACCCCGGACCTCCCCTTTTTCCGGGCGGGCACACTACCAATAAGCTAATCCGAGTCGACGTCCAATCACCGATTGAACACCTTCCATTCCTAACTAAGCCAGGCTCACCTGCAATTTTACTAATTATATTCATCACAACCTAATTTCCGGGATTTTTGTGAAGGTGTATGGTCCGGTCGACATATTTCTATTTTTGTCTTTCTTCCAAATTATATATACGCTCCTTCTTGAGCTTCAGTTGAAGCATTTTACTTCCTTTGACTTTAATTCCATGCACTTTTGACAATCTTCATTCTTCACAAAATTTCTAGAAATTATGTTGTGATGAATGTGATTAGTAAATTGTAGGTGAGCCTGGATTAATTTTACAGGAATAGAGGGATGTTGAATCGATCCGTCGACGTCGATTTGAATTAACTCAGTGGTAGAATGTCCGTCCGGAAATCGTGGAGTCCGGGGTTCGAGTCCCTGGTCCGGACCATTTTTCCATTCTTATCTTTCTTCCAAATTATCTATACGCTGCTACCTGAGCTTCAATTGAAGAATTTATCTTTAAAAAATCTTAATTACGAATCTCAGTTGTATACATAAGTAATTATGTAAAAACAATAAATTATGAATACACACAATTGTTAATCATTATTCAATTATATAGAGGTACGTTGTACCGTATTATTAATTCAAAAACAAGTATTTTTAAATAGTTAGCATGTAGTATTAATAATTGTATAAGATAATTTTATAATACGGATTAGATGTAAATATTTCGTTTGTAATTTTAGAGTTTAAATCACACCAGATGAGGTCCCAAATTTAGGAACGAACTACTTTTAATAAAGTTTTATTAATATTTTCTGACTTATGGGTTGTTTTATTATTTATTGGTTTACTATTAATATTGTTCATGTTCATTGTAGAAATTGAGTGAAATCATTTATACATTTAACAAAATAAAATGAGTACACCCTGACACATTCCACATCCTTCAAGACTGGCTTCTATACAATATCTACAGAATATAACATTATCATCTTTATTAGTACTTCAAGTAATGGACAGTATCAGGTTTTATATGAACCTAATTTCAGTCCGCTAACCTCCAGGAGTGAGAATATGAAACTGATTCACCAGTCGATCCATGTGAAAATCATTAAACTGATGATAAATCTAAATTCCTAGATAGAAATAATACTATTATTTATAACTAATACATCAAGAATTTCTATAAAATAGAACTTTTTTACTGTCTCAAAATGTTTGTGGATAAAATAGCGCTGGAAAATGAGGTATATACCAGAAAGTTTACCACATCCACGCCATTGAAAGATGAAATCAGAGAGAAGATTTTGGAACATGGAACTCCACAAATATTTAAACTGAAATTACCAAATCCCAGCGTTCAGTGTCAGAAATGTGTGAAGATATTTTAAAATGTATAAATTAAGTTATTTAATAAGCCTAAATAAAATCAAGAATTACTCATAGAGGTATCTGAAACTAATTCACATTCTGTGTTATATTTGACTTTTACGTGCGTCAGTAAATTTAACACTGCCCGAGTTAATTACCGATGATTCATGGAAGCTGACTCAATCCTACATATTTCGTACGAATAGAAGCTTAGCAAAACTGTAGGCATTTTTTTACTATAATAGTTAGCACGATATATATCCGATAGCATAAATATTTGGTTTTAATTAGTTCCTTATAAGGAAGTTGAAATTTTTAGACACAAAGCAGAACTCTTATTATCCTGAAGCATCTGTTTATGGAGATCAATGTCTGAAAATCGCTTATGTAATGGCCTACATTAGGCTTTGGGATCTTCATAAGTGGAATAATCGGTCACACATACCAATATGAAAAGCAAAAAAATTAAAACTACCGAAACCAGGATCATAAAATTGGAAATGCTTTAAGTAGATTCTGATCTATTAATTTATTAACTGATAACATTAAAATTTCACATCGTTTATCGTCGTGATTATATCAGTGTTTTTACTAATCTTATCAATTTACTTTACGCTTACTTAGTTTACAAGGTTATTCTTGATTTCAGAATTATGTGGATTCATTAAGTCGGATCATTCAAGACGCTTTTGAATTACTGATTCTATAATATTTATACAATTCCAAAAGTCGTGTGATTGCAACAGCTCTCCAAAATATATTCATATTTGTTACATCCATTCAACAGAATATCACGCCCTTTCAATTATATTGTGCCTTTTATCGCCATATTGGATGACAATTATAAACGTTCCTGTGACTGTTGCTATGCTCAAATCAGAGATATTATGTGCTGCTCTGAGCCTTGACCGCAAGTGCTTTTTGATAATTTTGAATTTGTGCATCTACGTGTATCTCTTTATAAAATATTGCAAATGGAATATGTTGGTTTGATAATTCATAGGTGTAACGTACGTAATTTGACTAATTAATATCTATTGTCTCCTCGCACGTTCGTGTCACGTGTCTCTGACGCCAACTTTTCTTCCTCGGTTCATGATTAGAGATTCCAAAGTCTCGCCTTATTCCCACTAGCTTTTCTAGTCAAATTATTTATTAATTTGGCAGAGTACTTATTTGCGCTACTATATAAGATTACGGGATTACGGTACTCTTTGTCTACCTCCTTTTTTCTCATTACAGAATTATGGTCTTATATATATCGATTGTCATCGAAATTAAAAGCCATGACAGTTATATGGTAAGAATGAAAGTAAAAATAAAAACTGACGGTTTTAATAAGGAAGTGATGAGAGGAAGAAAAACTGAAGCATAAAAGCAGAAAAACGAAAGAAAATAATAGGAAAAAGTAGGAAGAATACCGTAAGAATAGACTGAAACAATTTAAAATTTAAAAATATTTCTACCAAATATGTCATAGTTCTGGCCAACTTGTTGCGTGTAATTGAGTAGTATCAAGTAGGATTATTGCAGATATTAATCAGAATATATTCCATTTAAACTTTGTGTATTCAGTTTGAAATAGTAACAAAACGAAGCTTACAAAGCAAGGGGATAATAAATTATTTAACATATTTATTTGAAGAAATAAGCTAATTAACTGATACTGAGAATTAGTCTGTTAAATCTATGGAATGTGTATTTAATTCGCAGCCTTGGCACTCGAAGATAAAACACTTCTATAACTACAACTTAGTTTATCGTTCTGATAAAGAGGCAAAGTAAAATGACAAAGTCATTGACAAATGAACGGTATATTACGTTTCCGCATGAAATTTCCGTAATTTTAATTATAAAACAAAAAAAGGTAATCATTGTTGTTAAAACTTAGTTGCCAGCGAGTATACAGTCTGGTTTATTCGTGACTTGTATATTTCTGTCTATTGTAGGTCAAGTTCGCGGTAATTTCCCACGATACGTTTCTCTCTCGGAAAAGATCCCAAGGTTGACCTGATAAACCAGTCTCCAACTGGGTTTCTTATTCAATATGATTTCTGCTATAGAGTTGACAATATTGAAATATTTTCTTTACCAAGTTTAACTTTACTTCGAACGTAGCAAAGGCGTTTCGCGACGTTTTGCATGTAAACACTTTAACTTGTCATTCACGAATTTTGTTGAAATGATAATGGCGTGAAAACGCGCAAATTTGTCCACTACAATTAAACTAAAAGTGAGTTCTTATTGTCCTGAAGCCAAGCCTCAGAAAACTGATTTTCAGACCGCAGACCACCCCATTCCATAGATATTGTACAATATCTTCATTTTGCTTGATGGACACGTCCCGAAATTATTAAACATTTGTATTTCTTATTTAGAATTTGGATCTCGGTTTTTACTTAACAACGAGGATTTTTAGATCCACTTCTTGCCTTAAATTTATAGTCTTTTCCCGTTATTAGTTTCTTTTTAATTAATGCCATATTTTCTTTCTATTCCACTGGCTAACGATGATTCTGTTTTTATGCATATTTGTGTCAAAATAGAGTTCAATCAACTTTACTTTTATACACTTCCTTATTAAAACCGTCTCTTTTTATTTACTATAAGATTACTTTTTAATATTTCCCGCCGTAATAACTTGTTGATGTTCATGAGATACGGCATAACATTAAATTCAAGATAACATTTTTACGTAGATTGGCTTTATCTGAATTGAGTAATTTGGTCGGAACTCAATAAATACCGACACTTGTAAAACCAAATATTGTGAAATAATGGAAATTAACATATTTTAATATCAAAAAACTTAGAATTTGAAATTGCGTGTGATTCAAAAATCTACATCAAGAAGTACATTAAAAATGTTTTACTCACTAATTAGCTTATTTAAACTTATTTAAGGCTAATAAGTTAGTTTCATACTTAAGAAACATCCGCTATTAAGTTTTTTGATACCCACTTCACTGGCCTCTGAAATCGCGACGCTATGACACGTGGAATTTCTAAATCCATCGAAATTGGTGTTTCCGAGGATATTACAAAACTAATAATATAGAGTTTGACATTAATATTTACACAATTTACATGTGAAACAATTACACAGAAATGAAAATAAAAATTCTGGACCTTGCGATGCGCGTTTGCGTCTTTATCTTACAGACTATAAGCATAGTGTTTGGAAGATAAAGACGCAAATCCACAACGAAACGTACAGAATATTTTATTTTTTACTGGCTAATTGCTTATGAATTAAATAGTCTGCATACTAACGTCGTACCTAGTATTTTATCAGACGTTAACTTTTTTATTTCCCAAAGTTTTTAGGAACGCAGTTATAATTCTGAACAACAGATTTTTTTGTCCTCCTTCCTTTCAGGAACAGACTTTAAAGACCAATTGTTCCAGTGGAATTTCGTTCGCTTTCGTCGAAGAATCATAAACAAGTTACATATTTCTTACACAGAACAGGGAACAAATGTAGAATAAGCCCTTTCGATGATTTGTGTAGCTTAATACGAGAGTTTCGAATGATTTATGGGTTTGTGAGTCAAACCTTATGAATAGTTTGGATAAGTAACGATGAGTTCATCGTGGCTTCGACTCCATCTGAAAGGTCAAGGACAACTAAACTGCAGGTCCGCATTATATCATCTCTATCTATTCATCAAATTAATAACTGCTGTAAATATTTTCTCCTTTCAGGTATAAGAATAAGTCACTTGACTGCCCTTATGCGTTGGTATTACCTACATTAAATACCTAAGAATAGGCATCTTTAAACATAAAATTAAAAACGCCGCCTTTCTGTCCGTAAAAACGTCTGTAGTACAATAAATGCGACATGAAATCCAGTACATAACTTTAGTAGCACGTAACCATAAAATATTCGCAACGTAATTTATTATTTTTAAGCACTATCAACTGGGACAATTTAAATGTTTTCGATATAGATGGAATTGTCTGTCACCCTTTCTCCATTTCTGATGTGTTATACCAGAGATGGCTAATCCGTGACGAAGACGCCAAACGTGGTGCTTTTGACGATTAAAAGTGGCGCACTGCATATTTGAGCCTGTTTGTATTTCGGGTGAGAAGCACCTTTACAATGTTAAAAAAGCATTTAGACGTGTATTGTAAATGATATAAATGAATACAATGAATTGCCAGAAGGGAGAAATTGAGGAATTTAATAGCAGTTCTCCTGGCAAACAGAGAGAACAGACAATTCCAAGCTGATCTCGCTCTCAGTGCAAACAACTGCAGTCCAGAGTTTTCACCAAACTACAGTCTCTGTCAGCTATATCAGCATCAGCCTCTCGTACAGGAACGTCATTCTTAACATTTGTAGAATGGTTCTTCATTAAACTGGCGTAAATTAATTGATTTAACTGTGTTAAAGTTATTATTGTTACACTTATCCCGTAAGCGAAGCAGATTCTATCCTCATATCTATTCACCAACCCCAAACCATGAAAGTAAGACGATAAGATATAAAATGTGGTCGGCCGACGTCCTGTGGTGTAATGGTTAGCGTTCCTGCCTCCCATAACAGAGATCCTGGGTTTGAATCCTGGTATGGGCATGGATGCTGTGTGAATCCAGAGAAAGACGAGTTCCCCTACCGCAGTCGCTAATAACCATAGAAGTCGATGCGACTCTAAATAAAGATAAAAAATGTGGCGCATCTGAACTCGTCTGTCAAAAAAAATGGCGCTTGGTATCTAAAAGGTTGACCACCCCTGTGCTATACATTCACTTAATACTAAAACCAATACATTCTTTAAGAAAAATGTACAGTCGTAAAATCTACGTATTTTTGACATTTAATTCGGGTCAATTTAAATTATTACAATAAATGATAGTTTGTATCTTATATCTATAAGTTAATGGTCTAATCTTTAATTGGCTGATTTGGGCCACAACAGGACCAAAAAATGTATTTTTTAAATTACAGTTTATTTAAATGTCTGGTATTTGACCGTCCATTTCTCTAACTAATTTCCAAATGATTTCGACTATTACGAAATATTTGCTCGTTCTACAGTCAATTCTGTAATAGATTGATTAAACATCATATAATTTACATAATTATATATTATTGAAGTCGCTCCAGTCTACTTGTTCAGGAAGGAGGGGTTGGGGCGGCCGCAAGTTTTTGGTTGCTCTGAAAACAACATTACACAGTACGTTAATCACATGGTAATTCATCCCATACACGGAAATATTACCTTCCCCATCAATTACTCAGTCACGAAGGTCTCGATAGACGACAAACAGAAATAAGCTGAACTAATAGAATTTATTAAGGGACGTTCGGTCTCTTGTGCCCAGCTCCGACTCTTAACCCATTTACCCTAACGACGCATATATTTTATAGTGTTTTGAAAGAAGGATTATTTATATCTTCCTTCCTCCACCCTCTCACAATTTTTTTGCTATAGACAATGGAACGCCCGATAATTTATTCACTAAATACTCTAACATCAATGCCATAAAATTTTAAACCAGAATGAGCTTATGGTTCCACAACTATTGCATCCCTCAGCAAGAAAGCAAGTTAACTATTTATTAAGGAAGTGGGGGAATAGTTGTTAAATACTACTAAGGTAAAGAATAAAACAATAACTTTTATGTGCATTACAAATTGTATGTTTCTATTTACCGTATGCTCAAGGTCTGCGACCCCAGTACATACACCTCCCAAAAGAGATGAATGTGGCTCAATACGCGATAACGTTAAAACCGGAGAGAGAACACGGCATTCCCAAAGGTAATCCCCATCAGCGCTCTGTGGAGAGAAAGCTCCCATTGGTAGCTCCATGGCCATATCAGGGTCACCCGTTTTATATGTTACATAGGTGGCATTAGAACTTAGGTGGGGGCACGGTAATGAAAAGGTTGGGAAACACTGCTCTAGCAGGAACTGTAAATTCTAAACAATTTTAAAGAGACTGACTGCAGCTGTTCCATGGGAAAGGTATTGAAGTAGACGGCGGCGTCACATGTTGACTTTGTTAGCATACAGGCAGGCGCTAAGATATCGGCGAGTGAGCCGTGGTGCCCTTGATAAAACCACTATTAGCACATTCCATGTGGCTGACAATTGAGCGGTGCCAACTTTCTAGTAGCCCGCGGTATGCAGGGAGTGTGGAAGGCCAATTATAGATAGACAATTTTACTCCAACGGGAACAAGTAATTGAGTTTTAACCGTTGCACGCGTCGGAATGGGCGTGCCTTCAGGCCTCATTACAGCGACTCGATTGGAGGAAGAGTAATAAAAACAGCAACTGTTCTAGGAGCGGAATATCTGACACGCACTTAATTCTAAGTGACAATATTGTGAAACATTTCCGTTACGAATGACTTTGGTGCAACTCGCGCCATCCATTTTACTAATCGCAACAGCACTCTCTTCAGACTGTGAATAACTCCTTCATTAACCTAAGTTACCGACAGTAATGCGTACCTACAGATTTGCACGTGTCTTCAATTTAGGTGATAACAGAAAAACAAATGCATAACTAATGCTTAGTTTGGAGGTTATGAGGAAATATTGTTGGCAATGCTTTGTTGTAGGAACCATACCTGCGCCAATGGAAAATTTCTGAAGTACTAAAGTAACTCATGAGCAATTTCGTAAGGAAATCTAAATTAGTAAATAAATATTACGTTTACAATTTAACATTGAATTTTTAACACAAACAAATCACACAATGCTTCGTCCAATATCCGGGGACTCGTCAAGTGCAGCATATCAAGAAGCGAAAATGAGAACTAAATACTGTTGTACGCTGTGAAATATGCAGATATTGTGTTAACAGATGCAAATGCCCTTCCAACATTCGTAGCTGACCAAGATAAGTAAGTTTATATATAGGCTAATATAAGCTACTTAAAACACATAATTTGGCGTCTGAGTTAATTATACGACCTTATTTTCCAAATAAATTTTAATATAGGACAGGGAATCTGATTTCTGTGAAAGAATAATTTCGTAAAAACTTAATATCATCCAAACACTGTCAATATTATACTTGACAGCGAAAATGTCAACAACGCCTTATTTTAAGTTCTTTGATTCTTCTGCATTCATTCAACTGTGGCTTAAGGCCGTCGCTATAGTTATGTTGTGAGAGAAAAACCTGTTATATTTTTAAAGAATGAGTTTTTGTTTCTGGAAAATAATATCGTATTATGAATTAATAATGTTCTTCTCACGAACGTACTATGAAGAAAATTGCGTTTACTTATATGTGGTTGACATTTGCTTACGAGTATTTGTTACAACTGACGAGGAAAAAGCTCTGTAAGGACAGCAAGATTTTTGATTTAATTTAAATGTATTGTATTTAGTGTTTCTTTTCATTTAAAAGTCAAATGTAATGAAGACAATTAATTAGTGGTTAACGAACAAAAAAATGGGCGTTACCAGTATCTTATTTTGGAAATTCATAATTGTAAATCATTACCACTGTGGACCCTAATGACCAGACAGTCACTGCGACCTTTATAAATAAAAATGAAAAGAAATGTCGGAACGAAGCGTTATGTTTTGTTTTTACAAAAAAAAAATAATGTGAATGTAACTCATAAATATCAAAGTAATTTTTATTAAATAACTCAGATTTTTATGTTTAAATATGTGAACTATCACCAAAAAAATTTAATTTGAGCTTTCTGAACTGTCAAATTATCATGATAATCGAGCTGCATTAAGATTAGTCTAGTTAATTTAAACTATTTACATTGGGATCCCCTCTACAGTCATATCTTTCCGTCACGCTAGATAGCTACGCAGTATCTGGATGTTGAATAACGTACCTGTAAATTGAAAATTCCGAACAAAGTTACCAAGAGTCCGTAGGAGTAAGGAAATCCACCGAGTTCGTCAAAAAACACCATGTAGAAGGCTGCATAGAATCATTGTCGCATTTGGACGCGGCGTCCGCGGTGTTTAGCAGCACGACACTGGCCCAAGGTAGCGTTCAGCTTGCCAGGTTTCACGTCACGCGCAGCCTTTCTTTTTTGTCGGTGATCCATTAGAGCTAGGTGAAGCTGCAGTCGGTTGCGATATCGTTAAATAACCTCGTAAACGTAACTTTTTACGCTTACAGTTAGTACTTACACATTGCAGAGCACAGCTATCCGACGAAAACTTCTGTTCACTAATGGGGTTGCTGAACCCCTTGGACATCAACACGCATGAGACCAGAATTAACAGACGAGCCAACCCCTCTCTCAAATATGATCAATACATCTGAAGTCAAACATACGGTCAGATAGACAGATGAGCACTTCAATTTTGTTTATTGGTATAGATTATTTTCCGGTCACGGTCCGAGTTTAAATTTCCAATTCATATATTATAAAAAGTTGTAAATGACATAATCGATACGTTGACCACGTGTCACTCCAAATTGGGAATGTGTCATGCAAGATGACAGTCCGCAGTCGACTCGGTAGGCCCAGGCCCTCAATAGGCTGTAGAGCCGTGGAGAAAGAAAGAAAGAAAATGACATAAGCTATCATATCCGTCAGTTTTTCGTTGGCTCGAATTATCAAGATTGTCAAAGTCGAGAAAGTACGTGTATAAAATATATACGTGTCCTACAGACCTTTGACTACCTTGCTTTACCTTCCACATCCCCCCCTTTTCAAGTCCCTTCCCATCTTATTAAAGGAGAATTGCCTGTTTCAGGATCACCCTCATGTAGCCTGTGCCTCCTCCCCCTATTCCCTAAGAAAAGAACAATTTATTGCAAATACAGGAAGGGCTGATTTGCATATGAGGAATCTTGGATTGATGGAGGAATTCGCACTCGCAATTGTTTTAAGTTGTCACAAACCTCTTCACAACTGTATCTCTCTCAACATGTCAACGCTTTATGATAAGGCTGACAGTAAACTGAGTTTCCTACTTCATATCTACAAGTTTATTTGTATTTTGTAGATTTATATGACCTCAAAGGAACTGTTTTTCCGAAAGATCCATACGAGTTTTATTGGATTCTTGACATCAAAACTGTGATTTGTGGCTCCTAATGAAATGCTCTGAGAATTAAATTGCCTTCACACCACACTTACGCACATTGCTTTTATTTATCGCGTGTCTGTTATATTGCAAATAGTCACTAAAAACAGTAACTTGGTAAATTATGTTATTTAGTTTACAAAATGTGATTATTTTCTTTTTATAGCCAGCTATACTTTTATGCTATTCTAACAAAATTTATAGGAAGACTAGGTCCACTGTGCATTTGTTTTCTTTGACTATTTCACAAAAAACATTGCACTCTGGTATTTTAAGAATCCTTCTTCAATGTCATTAGGCTCCTAGCTTCAGTAACCTACTACCGGATTTGATGCCATTGAACCAGCGCTTGTTTAATATATTCTGATAATCATAGAATGGAATATAATACTAGAAATGTTCATATTTTAGTTGTAAAGAAATAATAAGTTCATATAAAATACACTTTCACAGTAACACGGGATAACTTTAGGTGACTTAAATGGTTCAAATCATACACATAGAAAGTATTTGATTTCGTCTTCAGTTACGTGAAAAAAAAATCTGTCATGCTGGTGTGCTATTGGAAATAAAAAGCATTATATAGGATTCGAAGTTCTATTAGGCTGATTCGTCTAATTTGGCTTCAGTAATAATGATTTGAAATTCATCTGACCAATATTATAAAATATATGTCTCATATTCCTTGACGGGAGAATACATTACTCAAAAGTTGATCTTAATTTACATTTCTTATCAACTGTCATATAATCTCTTTTTCAAGGGCTTGGCTTGAAAGTTTGGTTATAGATAAGATAATTCCACACAATGATTCTTAGTTTATAATCACACTTGTACTTTATTCTGACAAAAAAAAATTGGAACGGAATGATGAAAATAAATTTCTTCATAGTAACTTTGAGCTTTAAAGATTAAAAGTCGTGTATTATTTTATTTCGAGAATTATACTTATGCAAGTCTTCTTCAGAAAACGGCCTTCAATGATTTTTAATTGTTAGACATTTATCATTCGTATGATACAATTTCAGCGTTACATTGTCTTACTGTAGTCTCACTGCAGGTGACGACAAAAGCAAACAGTGTTCCGAACAATTTCCTGTACGGATGTAGTATCCGGTAAGGATTATTCAACATCCCATCATCAAGTACAATAAACATTTGCCACTCAGTTTCCTTCTACCCAGTTCAAACAGATATTAAAATAGGATGTTTTGTGCTCCGACAAATTTTAACGCGACACAAACCATAGTATTTAACGTTATATTTTTACGAATTTACGGCTCTTTAAACGTTCACATTAAAATAAATCTTAGATGGGTGCAAAACGTGGACGGTAGGAAAAGAATAGAAGCCTTTGAAACGTGGTATTATAGGAGAATGCTGAAAATAAGATGGGTTAATAGAATCACTAACGAGGAAGTTCTAAGCAGAATAGGGGAAGAGCGAACAATATGAAGGACGTTGACCAAGAGAAGGGATATATTAAAAGAGCACGATTTGGTGACATGTAAAATTAGCATTTCAGGGACGTGTATGGGTCAAGAACAGAAGAGGGAAACCAAGGATGGAACAAGCTAAGCAGGTAAGGGAGGATGTGGTAGTGTTACGGAAATGAAAAGGCTTGTGCAAGATAGGTTAGCTCGGAGGGTTGCATCAGACAAGTCTTAAGACTGAATATCACAACAACAATACTTGAAGGTGTTCAATAGTATATTTTTCGGCGGAATTGTAACACTAGTGTATAATTTAATATGTATAGAACTGAAAGAATTATATAAAATATCTAACGACTGAAATCGAAATTTTGCTGTTTCCTCTTGGACATTCGTTGAAATGAAACAGATACCAGCATAGAAGAGTACTGTAAGAATATTTTTTCAGATTGAGAACTTGACGAAAGCTCATATTTTAATTAAATACGCTTTATATGCTTTTTTTGGGGAGGGGGGTTAAGAGGCTACATGAGGGTAATTCTGAAGCAGGCAACTCCCCTTTAATAGCAAAAGATGGGAATTGAAAAGGGAAATGCAATAGGCAGAGGAAGGTAGCCAAGGGTTGACTAGGGCCTCCGGGCTTGTTCAGATACATTTATACCTTCTTTGGAAATATTAAGAAATAAATTGCGAACCATTCATACTACAAGCTGTATGAAATTATCCTGCGTGCGGAATATTGGAGACAAATGAGTTGATTTCAGATAACTATATTATGTATACTTAATAAAAGCAAATAATATATTTGTTACAGAAATGCAATGTACAGCATATTGAGAAATTTCTTTAAAATGTTTCTACCGTTGGAACGTGTACATTTCATATTTCTACGTTGTCGTTTACACCCAAGCATTAAATCAATACGACTTTTAGCCAGTATGCTATGTAGCAATTCTGTATATTCTACAAGCTAGAAAATTCTGCGCGAAACCTAACAAACGATATTCGACCTATCGAATGTTATTTCGATGCATTAAATATCAGTTGATAGTTTTTATTTATTAGTCGAGAAGAAATTGCAAATCGATGATAGAAATTATTAATGAAAATTATTATTATTTATCCTTTGTTTTAGGACCTGTTACTGAAGAAAAATAACTGTATCAATCTAATTAGTTATTTATAATATTAAGTGATATTAATTGAATTACTTTGTTTATAATATTTTTATGTTCTTTAAATTTGTAATGAATACTAAAATAATGTAAACTTAGTTTTGTTTACGTTCCTGTTTTTCTGTCTTCCGTGTCGTACGATTGGTATTACTGACAACAAGTATGACATTTGAATCTTTGAACGCTTGATTTGCTACTCTGGAGAGTTCGAATTCAATGTTTACGTTTACAATTACAACTAAAGTAGGCTTCTGTCTATAATTGTTTCAGAATGAATTTATAGCAAATATATATATTTAAAATGAATAAAAACTATATTAGCTGAACATAAATAAAAATGGCTGGAAACTTTTGGCAAAGTTCACACCAGTAAGTTCGTGTATTCCGCCTCAGTAATTTAGTATTTATAATAAGAGTGAAAATACATAAATAGAATTTTGGAGTTACATAAACTTCCATTTCATTTTTTAAAAATAGTGTCAATTTTATTTGTATCCACATTGCGATTAGCAAATGTAAATATTTGACTTAATATCTCGTACTTTTGTCTGCTATTTGACAGCCAACATGCTATTTTACTCAAAATCTCTTTGTGTGTCAAAGTTTTAGAGTCAATTTTTCAATTTCCCTTCATGAAACCGACGAAGCAAACAAATACCTAGCTATTGTATTTTTTGACATTATTTTTGTGCTTATAAATACCTTAATTTTTATTAAAAGGTATAAACAATAAATGTATACATAAGTAATTTTAATAAATAGGTGTTTTCTGTTGAGAAGTTTCGGAAATTGGATGTTGTTGTAGCATTTACTAATTCAGTTTTAGTTGTATGACTCTAGTTTTGAAATTTATGTTTATGATTAACAGATATTTATGGTTGGAAATGACAAGTAATTTAATTTTAAAGAGCAGAATGTTGCCATTAATTTTATGTAATATAATAATTTAAGAACTTTTATTTTATAAATCAGAATAATAAAATTTTTATGTAGGGTTTTTCAATAAGGGTGGGTCAACGTTGAAATGTCCTTTCAAGAAAATATTTTTTAATATCTCACACACAGCTTGTTTTATTCTATTTCAACATCAACCCACCCTTATGCAAAACCCTATATTATTGCTGCAAAATGAAATGCCATGTGGTGTAGCCTATTTTATATTTATGTCTATTTTTGATTTTATTACTAGTGCTAATCCCTTGGATTCCTATCTGAAAGTGTTAATCCCTTTCAGTAACTGAAAGTAACTCTGCCTTGGGAACCTATTTCATTAAAATACTCTGGTTTGTTGCATGTAATTTAAAATGACTGATGATATAAAATCCAGAAATTATGTATATGAGTAAATTAATTCTCTGCTACAGAATGCAATAAGTATAGTATAGTATAGGAGAAAACTCTTGAAGAGTTGTTGCCAATTATAAGAAAGAACTGTCAATATCAACCATTAATATTCTATTTACTTCTACATATTTTAAATTGAGAATTGATGTCATCATGTCATAGTAAGGAGTGTGTTAAAAGTAAAGAGAGAAAGTGAGTGGCTTTCCTGAAATTGAGGCCTAGTGTCGGCATGGACAGGAAGAGTTCTTCAAATTTTAGTCTCCTCCTCCAGCAGGCTGATGCTGTGTCACACATTATGACTAGCTTGCATACAAGTTTTGACTTCTTCCTTCTAAAGGAGGTGGATAACATTTCTGAAAATTTGTAGAACTTTTTCCTGTCCTGAATGGTGATGCCAAACTTCAATTTCAGGTAAGCCACATCTTTCTCTTTTTTTACTTTTTATGTTTTATATTGAATGAAAAATTAAAGAAAACATGTAAGGATTATTGTCATAGTTTTTTATTAATTAAATGTACTGTATTACCTAATACTTGAATTTCAAAATCAAATGTTTATAGGCAACAGTGGCTCCTTGACAGACAAGATCTAATCCGAGAAAGGCAACATGACTTGGGAATATTGACTGAAGAGGAATATCAGAAAATTTTTATATTTTTTTCTAATTGTAAGTATATCTGAAAAGAATTGTTTTCTCTTATGTGAATCTATTATTCCCATTTATTCCAGATTCTCCTATATTCCTGCTCTACTAAACAATTTACATAACTTAAAATTGTATGCTATGAAATGAAATTTATTAACATTCCATTCAGCACTTCAAAAGTATATCTCATATATAAATTATACATTTTAATAAAATTTCAGAGAATGAGCTTTCTCTGCTTTACATTTAATTTTGTAAGTTTAGTAATAGTACCCTAAATCTTGCTCTTTAAATAATTATTTTTGTGACTACTCTAATTTGAATTCACAATTTCTTACTCTTCTTTCTGTTTTTCTTTCCATGCGAATTATTTTGACAGTGTTGTTTCCTGACTCATTTAAGTAATAATTAAGTCATTTGGTCCATTAGATTGTTGTTTCATTAATTAATTCATTTGGTTAGGAAAGAGAGATATAAAGCAGCTGATTTACTGTAATTAACAGTTGACATCACCATGTCGGGAAGAAATAAAATGCCAAATTATGGCTTTGAGGGTCATTGTTTAGGTTTTGTAGAAAATGTGTCATTTCAGATTTTCTGAGAAACCCAAACACCAAGCTGCCCAACTTCACCTGGAATTATTACCCTCTTTAACATCGCCTTCCTTGATGTTGATATACACTTCAATTCTGACTTGATATCATCAGTCCACATTAAATCCACCAACATCTTTCAGTACCTTCAGTTCACCACACTTCCCTACTTAAGTTGGATTCCCAGCCTTGTATTGGAAACAGGAGCCATGCCTGCGCTATCTTTCAACATATTACAATCTTCCTAAATCCCTCATAAATAGCTACCTACAAAATCAAAGAAAACATTATCACTCTCTTCCACATTATTTAATTGCAGTCTCTGCATAGTTTTTTTATAGTGGCCAAACAAAACTAATAATCCTTCATAATGCATTCCTAACCGCCACAGCCTTGCCAAACAAACTAAACCCCAATTCTCAATAGCTAGTTGTCCTGGACACTATTCTCTAACAACAGTCTTTCCTTAATCATTCTCACTTTTACCTTCCTCCTCTAGTTTGCGTATTTGTACAAAGGACATTCAATAATTAAAGAGGAAAATTGATGTAAAAAATAGCTTTAAGTGACATGTTTGGCACTTTCATGACTTTAGTTGGCATCACCAGGATGAACTAGGAACACCTGATGCTTAAAATTGTTTTGATTATAACCTTTAAATTGCATTTAGCAATAGTGTCCTCATGAAGTTTGAACAACATACAGTGATCTTGTTTTTATTTTTGAAAGTGAAAAACTGGCTAAAATCTTTCCTTGAATGATTTTACACTATGGTGACATTTTTTGCAACTGAGCAGTTTGAAAGTGGTCAAACCTTGGTGACTGACACACAAAATCCATGTCAGCCTGTTGAAGTTTCAACCCCTTTGCTTGAAACCTGAATTTACATTATTCCTGTAGTCTACATATTACTGTTGAATGTACAGCAAAAGAAGTTGACACAGTTCATAACATTATCAGTAACAAGCCAAAGTACAGCAAAACAAATGCAAGATTGGTCTTGAAAGTAGATCCAAGAACAATGGAAAAAATGGCTTGGGAGAAACTATCCTCCATATAGTTTATATTTCACTCACTCCAATATTCTCAAGGAGGAATTATATGGAAAACCATTCAGCAAAAAAGAGGTCAAAGAATTTGTGGGAAACTGGTTCAAACCAGTTGTAGACTTCTGGTATCAGGTATAAAATAATTACTTCATCATTGGAATTATTTTAAGAATTAGTAAAAGTCTCATAGTAAACATTCAGATTTTTTGAAAGTTGCTGTTATTCCACATAGAAAGGACTATTTCAATTATTCAATAGCCAGGGGCCTCTTACTCAGACAGAACAAGACTGCTCCTTGAGATGAGTGAACTAAAAGTTATAAAAACTGTGATCAGCTCATAGACTTTTAGTTTATAAAATAACTAAATAATGGATATAAAAGTCTTTTAATGCACTAAATAAACAATTGTTGTTTTATATCATGCACTAAATAATATTATTTGTTCTAGTGATTCAAATTCTAGGAGAACAACTTAAGCTTCGGCAGCAAGTTATAGCTACAGCAACAGTCTTCTTCAAGCGTTTTTATGCAAGAAATTCTCTCAAGTGTATTGATCCTCTTTTGCTGGCACCAACATGTGTGTTTTTGGCTTCTAAAGTTGAAGAATTTGGTGTTATTTCCAACAGCAGATTAATAACAACATGCCAAACTGTTGGTAAGGGATTATTAATAAAATCATGTTTCAAAGATTTGCACTAGGAAAATGTTTTGAATAAATGTAATTGGAATATGAAATTATATATTTGATAGGAAATTACTTGTTCATTGCAAGTACCTGGTTTATAATTTAATAATTAAATATTGAGTACTGTCAATATGTGTGAATATTCCTATGCATCTTTTTTTGTTGAAAATAGAATTTCTGTAATTTTGGAAAATTATGAATTGAACAGTTGATCACTGCCTAGTAGCATACTTCTGGTCTTATGCTATACAACTTTTCATTGAATTTATAAATAGAATTTATTTTCTTATTTATTCAATTTCTCTTAAAAGTGTAGGGTGTAAAATATTGAAAAATATGAGTATAGAGATATCTTGACATACCGTAAAATAATTTTTTTACTCAAACCCAACAATAATTTAAGGTAAGTCCTTGATTTATATTGTAACCAAGTTAATAGTTTTTACCAATTTAGAATTCATGTTTTGGTGGTTTTTAAAATATATATTGATAAAAGTGGCAGAAGGATTATAGTATAAAATATTTTCGACAGTTAATACTGTTTGCTTATGAATGTAATACATACCTTAAATAATACCAGTGAGATAATTATTTTCAAATTGCATTTGTTTGGCAATACATATTTTTAAATGTCAAAAATATGTCTTTCTTTCACAAAGGTATCAACAGGTTGATGAACATTTCCATCACTAACTCTAGAGCCATAATCTGAGCACAAGCTGTTTCAAATATAACCTAATGCACTTTTACATCAAATTACTGAAAGGCCTTATAGCTCTTATCAGACTTATGTTTGTACTTGCAGCAACCAAATTGGTTCCTGGTTTTTGTACCTCCCTCAAGTTAACCATCAGTTTGTGGAAATGTAGCTGAAAACTTTCAAAAAGACTGCTTTTTGTTGTTAATTAAGTAAGTTTTCTTTAGTCTTCATCTTCACTCCTATTCTGAGATACATTTTCTTTCTTTCTTCACATATTTCTACATATGCTTCTTCAGCAGATTGCAGTGTAACTGAGAGTGATGGATGCAAACTAACAAATACAATGTGCCATCTACATTCCATTAAACAGTTTCCTGAGGTTTAATGCAGGTGTTGTGCTATAATAGAACAGGATGTGCTTTTGAGACAATAGTGTGTGCCATCCAAAGTTGGTTTATTTCCTTATCTAAATTTACTACACAATTCTGTCTCCTGAATTAGTAATGAATATTGATATGAATTTAGTAAACAACACGAGACAGTTTTGAACATTGATAACATTGTTTCATGCGGTCTTTGCATAATTATTACTATTGGTTGGATTAACTGTAAACTTAAATATATTATTCATTTAGTGACAAATTAATTTAATTTAATTGCATAAATCAATATGAATTGTGTTGTAATTTTTCATTTCTATGATACTGGGAATTACAGTGGATGCAAGCATTCTAACGAATCACTTTATTTAATCTTAGAAACAGAAATGGAAACCTCACATGTACCTACTTTAACGACAAGAAATAATATCTTGTATAATTTTAGCTGTAACTTGTTAGGTTATTTTTTCAAATTTAAGCAGCATTTTCCCGAGTTAAAGTCACAAAGGGTGTAAGATTGGGAAGGGATATTTTGATGGAAGTTAAGGAATTCTGCTACTTGGGAAGCATAATAACTAGTGATGGTAGAAGTATAGTAGACATAAAGAGTAGGATAGCACAGGCAAGGAAGGCTTTCGCGAAAAGAGGGATTTACTTACAGGTAATATAAGTGTGAATATTAGGAAATTGTTGCTAAAAATGTTTGTATTGTGCGAGGCGTTATATGGGTGCAAAACGTGGATGGTAGGAGTTGGGAAAGGAAAAGAATAGAAGCCTTTGAAATGTGGTGCTATAGGCGAAGTCTGAAAATCAGATGGGTAAATAGAATCACAAACGAGGAAGTTCTAAACAGAATAGGGGATAAGTGAACAATATGGAGGACATTGACAAAGAGAAGGGATAGATTAATAGGCCACGTTTTAAGACACGAGGGTATTGTAAAATTAGCATTAGAAGGAAGTGCGTAGGGTAAGAACAGAATAGAGAGGCCAAGGATGGAATATGCTAAGTAGATTAGAGAGAGTGCTGTGTGTGCTAGTTATAAAGGAAATGAAAAGGCTTACACAAGATAGGTTAGTGTGGAGGGTTGCATAAAACCAGTCTTAGGACTGAATACCACAACTACACAGTCAGTGTAATAAATAACATTTTGTAGATCTGTATCACAGCAATTCAATGATCAATCAACAACTGTTTTAGCCTAGTTTATATAGGAAGATTTTCTTCAGCTTTTACAAAAAGCATAATAATAATAATAATGCTGTATTAATACTAATTTGTGTCATATTGATGCTTTATTAATTACAGTTTGCAAATTTATTAATATCAGTTTTTCTGGTTCTTTACAGTATATACTTAACAGTATAATGCAAGTGTCTTCAATGATTCCTGATTATGATTATGTCTATAACTGCCAAATGAATTTTATTATGTAAAGTGTCAATTAAATTAATTATAATTTTTAATTTTGGACCTAATGAATAATTTAATTTAAACTGTGTGTACAAAGTGTACACAAATTTTATTTTACTGTTTGAATTAAATTTACATTCATATTTGATTAAGTATGTTTTTGTTTTGTTTTAGTGAAAAACAAATTCAGCTATGCATACACCCAAGAGTTTCCATATCGTACCAATCACATTTTAGAATGTGAGTTTTACTTGCTTGAGAACTTGGACTGTTGTCTTATTGTGTACCAGCCATATCGCCCTCTTATGCAATTAGTTCAAGATATAGGGCATGAGGAACAACTTTTGGGCCTAGCTTGGCGAGTGGTGAATGACAGTTTGCGGACTGATGTATCTTTGCTGTATCCTCCATATCAGATTGCTTTAGGTAAGACCTGATATAACATCATTTTTTGCTTATGCCTACACAGGAATTAATATCAACAGTAATGGGATGAAACATTGTAATATGTGAATTTATATTGACAATTCAATTAAAAATAAGAAATAAACCTTATTTCCAATTAACTACTAATGGATATACAATTGGAAAGAAATTTAGAAGGGCCAGTTGTTTCATGGTGAATGACTGTATATAGATTTATGTATAATCTTTTTTCTTCAGAAGTACTATATACAAGTTCACAGCCCTGTCCTCTTCAAATGATGGAAACATAAGTCTTATGTGATTTAAAATTTAAAACTTATTTTTACCTGTGCTAAATTGTAACTGAGCTCAAATATTCCATAAGAAAGATGTGCCTTTTTTGTTTGTCACTACTAGGCAGTCCTTTACATGATCTGTCAACCTTCCTACTCAAAATAATTTGTTAAGGCTTACATAAATATTCTTAATTTTTGGGTCAAGAATTCCTTAGATTTTATTTCTCCCTGATAAACACATTCTCTTATCTATTGTTATTTCCATACAATTTATTAATTAACAATTTAAAATCCAGATTGACAACTTGTGAAAATCTTAAACCTATTGGTTGGACTGAAATGATTCTGCCATCAACCTTGTAATTTGTTTTACTATTAACAACAAATATTACCTCCAGATTCTTGAGCTATCTATGGGTTCATCCGTATCTTCAGTTCTTACAGAGTTTGTAATTAAATGGTTTGATCTGTTAGATTTTTTAATTGTTCTTCAAATTTCAATTTTTTTTTAAAGAACTGGAACCAATAATGTTGTGTAGTAATTACAAAACATTGAGCACAGTGTTGGCGGTCTATTGGGTTGGTGTTGAAGTCCTTACTGTTTCATTCATTTTTCTCTATTTGACTCGTTACTGACTTAGTCCTGGTAATGGCTAATACGAATTGTTAACAACATCGAAATTAAAATAGAACACAGCGGTGTCAGTTCAGTGAAAAATGACATGGACTTATGCACCAAACCAGTTTAAAAATAATTTGCATATAACATTTTCCATTTTCAGTTTAAAGATTTGATCAATGTTTTATTTAGCCCATCCTAAAAATCCAGATTTGTCTGAATGTATCAGATGGCTTCTTGCATTTTACTTGATTGGACATAATTAAGGAATAACTTTTCTAATATTGACTAGTTATAGTATTTCTTAATGTGATCTACATAAATGTATGTTTCAGGTTGCCTTCAAATAGCATGTGTAATACTCCATAAGGATTTAAAAACTTGGTTTGCCGAGTTGAATGTGGACATTGAGAAGATACAAGAAATTGCTAGATATGTTATAAACCTGTTCGAATTGTGGAAGTCATATGACGAGAAGAAAGATATTCAAGCTCTTCTAGCTAAAATGCCTAAACCAAAGACTCAACCTACCAGATAGAATATTGACTGAATTTAATACCTAACATTTATTGACACAAGTAGATAAAGTACATAATCTATATCAAATGTCTCATGAATCTTAAATTTAATTTATAGTGTGAGGATTCTTGGGTGTATTGACAAAGAATATATTTCTGCATTATCTTTGTATTCCTTGGTATATAAACATATTACAAGACATGAAATTTGAACATTTCAATCTTTTTTTCGCTATATGTTTGTTGTTACACTTTAGTGTTCATGAAGAAATGATCTGAAATAATTCCTGGCCCAGTGATACTTTTTTCCTTGGCTGGACTGCTCATTCAGGGTTTTGGCATACCAGGTCGACTGTGATACATTCAGAATTTGGAGTGATATGTGGTCAGCGTATCATTTCTTCATCAATTTTATTCCTAGTCTCGGTGACCATGATGGCACAAACATCCAAGACCATGCCAAGATTCGAACCCAGGACCTCTGTGTTTTGAGGCAACAACATTATGCATTAGACCGCAGGAAGTCGGTAGAGATATTGTTTTATAAATTAAAGCAGGATTAATTTAACAAGCTATATATCCATGTCAACTCCACACAGTATGAAAATAAATCAATTTGTTAAGACAACTTTGGAGGTTTACTGGTTGTTGTGAATGAAACAATAAATAAACTGCCTTGTGAAATGTGAACTGCAACAACTTAATTTTCCATTTTTTATAGTATTATTCTACAAAACTAAGGTGAAGAAATGGATTGAAAGTATTTCTTTAATGTATCAGTTGTGTATTTGAAAGAAACTTCATTCTTGTTAATAGGTATCTGAATTAAAGCATAATTTAGTCAATTCACACAATTATTTGTATGTTTTCACTTTATTAAGTTAAAGCTTTGATAGATTTAAAGACTAATGTTTTAAACAAATTTATCAATCCAATACAGTTTTCCTAAAACACAATATCTGAAATCCATCATAAATTTGTTTGATTTGTGGTCAAAATTGGCAGTAGGTTTGTAGTTTTTATTGAATTATTATGAACATGAATATCTGTTTACAGTATCTTTATTTAATTTAAATTAGTTTCTGTGCTGTAGAAAGATAACTCATTTCATATTTTGAGTTTGTCTGTGTTCTGAAAGACTTTTCTTTTTTTTTTTATTAATTTTCAAGTATGTTCAAGTATGTGTTTATAATGTTGATTCTATGATGGATAAACTTCAATCACACCTTTCATTTTGATCTCCAACTATTTCCTTTCCAAAGAATCATAGTCTCTTACTTTGAAGTTCAATCAGCTTTATGATATGTTTGAAGTAATATTTTCCATCCATTTGTGGGACCCATTATTCATTATAATTACTTTAGTAGTGAACTGTCTTATATTGTCACTGAAAAATCCTTTACCCACAGTCTTCCTTCATAATTTGCTTTGCAGTGTGGTTCACCTTATAAACCTAAATTTCTGTAGATTTGATTGGACTAAACAAAGTAAAAAGTCAAAGGAAGCAAGGGAAATTTTTTTCTGATGAGAATTTCATAATGGAAATACTGAAAACAAAAATCTATTGAGTGAATTGAAGGCAACATAAATAAAGTAGCATATGATGGTGAGGATGTAAGAAGGAAAGATGAAAGAGGACACTGAGAAACAAGGCAAAGAGATGTGTAAGTAAAAATTTATATAATTCAATTGAATTATTTACTCATTTGTAATCAGTTGAAATTGTATTCTTGGAAATTTACTTCAAGATATTCTACTAATATGGAAAATTCACTTGTTATGCCAGACATCTGAATGTATTAGAAAAAAAAGTCTACGTAACAGCTACCTAAATATTCCAAATGAGTGCCATCATGTATATTAAGTACAGAGAATTTTAAAAATAACCTGATATGCTTGAAGTCAGAGTTATTAAAAGTAGACTATATTTAAAAATAATTATTAATGCAGAAAACAAACAAGAATAAAAAATATGTTGCAGTACTCAATATCAAATTTATTCTTGTCGAAAAGTTATTAAGAATTTTTGTAAAAATTCTGAACCTAATTAAGGAGGCAGCGGGTGGATGAAACCTACATTGTGGGATAATGTAACAAAAGTCTACAAGACAACTAGATATTGCTCGTCTGAAGATATTAGTTGCTCTTTTCGGGGAAACATTTCATCGTGTTTAATGAATAAGCGATATATACCGGCCCTTAGGAAAGTTATTGTATCTTTATACAATATGTTATAAATTACATCCATAAGCGGCTATACAAGTATGAACACAATTTTCTTGTAAAAAATTTTCTGCAATATGATTGTGATATGCTTCTCATGTATGCAGTTATTTCAGTTTTTAAGTCGCAATGCGTGCATGGGTGATTGCAATACATTACAGATTTCGCTGATCCCCAATGAAAAAAGTCTGGTGGAGTAAGCGAGAGGGCATAGGATATTTTTCGATGACATGTTCACACGTTTTCCAGAACATGCATAGTGTTTTCAGCTGTATGAGCCAAAGAGCATTATAATATAAATGGAGGGTAATGTCAGAACTTGCCTACAGATGAATGTTTCCTCCACTCCTTGGTTAACATTCTCGGCGCTTCCTTCGTAAGCGGCAATATAAAACCAGCGCTGTTTGAATCCCTTAAAATGTATCTCAAAGCGACAAAAGAGAAACTAAAGTGGATAATTTGTTTACACAACAACGATGTATTTTCAAATATGAAATGTAGAAGTATAAATTTTAAACGGCAGATTAACAAAAGTGGCGTTTTAAAATCAATTTTGTTAGGTACGAAGCTGTGTCAACATAATTACTAAAGAGAAGCTAAAAAGGTTACATAGAAAACAGTGGTATTTGCTCTGTTGTCTCAGTTTTTACGGAACTTGTCGGTGGACCCATCTAAACTTCCGCTTAGAACAATAAAGAGCACTTTGGAGATCCGGACTGGATCACGCCTTCCTTGTTTAAATTTCCACGGCCAGGACAATCTCAAATTTATAAAAATCTCAAAATTCAATCTTCATCTCCAAACATAATCTGCTTAACGTCTCTCAATCATAAACTCGACGTCCGTAATGTAAATCTTAATCACCACCACGTCCTTAATGTCTCAAAATCCATTTTCTTGCGTTTTCAATAATTTTTCCCTACTTTATTATTTCATATTCCGGCGTTTTTGGGTTCGATATTGTCCAATAAAAATGATTACCTCAGTCTCTGGGATGAATTATTTGCCCCACTCTATCGACGTTTTTGGGAAAAACACCATCCTCCTCAACAGCGGTTATCGGCAAATCTCACGAGACTTGAAAAAAAAACCAGTCGTGCCATCGTGTATGTGTTTTTGATTTCTGTCTGTAACCTACGACTTCCCTCACGCCGCTTGCCTTTGATTCCGCAAGTAGTTGTGTCTTACCATTCCATAGGTTTTTGGTTATGAGACGTTAATCAACATGGAGTTAGGTTATACATGTATTTTTCAATAAAATGTATTTTGTTAATTAATTTGTTTTCTATTCCAACCTTTTTCTTAAAAAAATTTAAACAGGGAAGAAATGCTTCAATTGCATGCTCGAACATCCCTATCAGATTGTCGGTAAGGTCTGGTTACATCTTGTGTGTATCAGCATAAAGTTGTCTGAAAGCACTTTTTTTGGTGGTATATGGGAGGAGGAGTTGTTACACGCTATACGAACTCCCCTTTAATAGCATACGGAGGAAGGTATGCTTTTCTCGGTACCGAACATAAAAAACACCAAATCCACATCCAGTATGATTTGTTTAACATATTCCAGTCTTGGTCTTCTATTCCCTCTCCACTCACTTCTCTCTAACACTAATTTAACGAGTCCTTCGTGTCCCGAAATGTTTCCTATTAGTCTATCCCTTCGTTTAATAAGTGTCCTGCCTGTTTTCTCCTCACCAATTCTATTCAAGATTTCCTGTTTTACAACCTGTCTTGTATTTTTCTGTAACACCACAATAGAGTACAGACAGCAATGAGTTCGCCGGGATGGGACTATTCGGCGCGGCCGATTGGGCGCAGCCAGTTCGGCGCGAAACTCCCATAACATTACTAGACGTAAAGCGGCCGTTTCGACGCGAACCTCACTCCACATTACTAGACATACAACTTAATATTTATATAAATTATTAAATGTATTCCTTAATATTTTTAAAGTAAGAGAATAAAACAGACTAAGAAAAATTGATTATTTTTAGTGTTTGCATAACATTACGAGACATAAAGCAGCCGTTTCGGCGCGAAACGCACTTAACGTTACAAAACAATTTAATGTTTATCAAAATTTTAAAATATATTCGTAAACACTTATATAATCATTTACAATAACCGAGAGTTTGTAAATCATTAATAGTAAAACAAGAAAAAATTTAAGATAATATTTAATAACAGTAGTTTGTACAAGACGTTTCGTTCCTAAATTTAGAACTTTACCCTAAAGTGAATAAAACTAAAAATACAAAACAATTATTTACAATTTATTATGTATAATACAATTTTCTTATAAAATGAAAATTTACTCACGGAATCAAGGAATTAAAACGGATGAAAATGCGTGTCGCAAAAGCGAAGAGGCAGAAATAACAGACACAAGTCTAGCCAATTCGTCAGCACAAAGTTAATGTGTATTAAATACATTTACGACCATCAGGTTGTAAGCGTCGCTGGACGGAGAACACGACACAAAATCATCTGCGTTTAAAGAAATGTATTCCAATTATAATTTACATGATGAATTCCACAAATAGTGACGAAGCGTCGTAAGTGTATTTCAATAAATATTAGGCTATGTTTTTAAGACAAATTATCTGGACTTTTTATTAATATTTGAAGATGCCAAATTCTTTATTCATTGTACAATTAGTAACAATAACGCATGAGAGTGTTGCTGTGTTCAGAATAACAATCGAAATATTTATCCCTGAGTGAAACAGAAATTTTATAAAAGTAGTGATTTAAATTTTGTTTAAATTATTTGTCTCTTTTAAAAAAATAATAATAGCCGAATTGTTCGGATGTGATGTACCTCACTCATCAGTCTAAAATAAATATATTTTACATCTGAAATTATAATATTTTTCTAATAAATTTTATGGTTGTTTCAATATATATATATATATGCTTCCACAAAACTGCATAATTTTCTACATTTAATTTTTCCAAGTTTCATTAATGCGGATATTTAATGTGCGTATAGTTTGACCAATATAACTTTAATTACAATCTAAACAGTTAATTTGGTATATAACCTATTGTTTACCTAAATTATTAATCTAATTTTTAATATTTTAACATAGTTTAAATTATTGCAAGATTTTAGGGTAATTCGGATATCATAATTCATTAAGTCATCAAGTTTGTATTATTTTTTTAAATGGAGAGAGCTATATATATATATATATATATATGTGTGTGTGTGTTTGTATGTATGTATATAAATTTCTTACTGCATAATTTATTAACTTCATATTAATCTTGGTCAACCTAATTTTAATGCATTTGTAAATGAAATGCAAAGGATAAGTATTAAGAAGAACACTATTTATATTTTGCACAGATTGAATTTATGATAGTGCTGACGATATAATTTGACGTCCCCATTTACTGAACTATAAACCATAGTTTCTTATGGAATAATGGCAGATTTGACATGTAATTAAGAACTTTTCCTGAGTAAGTCTTTTGATAGCAATTGGTAATGATCTTATTGATAGAAACAATAACCAAAACGTCAAGAAAATTGACAGAGCGATATTTTTCAATTTCGATTGTAAAGTTTCTTTCAGGGTTGTAATTATTAAAAGTATTGAGCAAATGGTTTATGTGGAATCTGAGGATGATACAAAAAAAGGCATCTACTTGAAATATCTCAACAAAATTTTTATCATTTTTAATTTATTGTTTTCACGAAAAAAATTTATTTTAGAACGTAACTGGATTATACATATTATATTGTAAATATTTATTTTCGTTTTTATTATAATCATACTAGATGAGATGGAGTCCTAAAATTTAGGAATGAAACGTCGTGTAAAGTTTATATCACTTTTCTTCTGAAATATAGGACGTTTTACAATTTATCTTTATTAATATCATATGTTTATCTGTATAAAATAACTTGTTTGAAACTAGTGTCCACATTATTGTCGTTGATCGCCACGTAATGTTCCCGCGCCGAACTGGTCTGCGCCGAAACGGCTGCGCCCAATTGTCCTTGCGTCGAACCGTCCTAGACCCTGAGTTCGCCGCCTCCATACCGGCGATAGACAAGGAGAAACCACCTCTGACAGTAATTTCCTTAATTTTCCAATGAAAACTATCATCGAACCACCCTTAGGAATGATGACTACAAGGAAGACCATGCAATGCTCCACAGATTATATTTTAACAATGATTTATTAGTCTCCAATTTTTAATTATAGTGGTAAGAAATCATAATTTTGCGAAAGCATTCCTTGATTATACTATACCATCCGTTGTTATGCTACTGCCCAAAGTCATCCTCTGTCAAGGTACGATTTCATGATCTGTTATTCATAGCATATCCACTCTTTTTTTGACTACACTCCATTAGTTTAGTTTTACTTCCATTGTGTAACATATAGTATAATTGTATAATGTTATATATGTTTATAAGGTAATTAAATTTCTAATTATTTTCTCAAACCCAATCAATATAAGAATATTAACTTATTATACTGTTGATATTTATAGGTACTATGGTATATCTTGATTTTGACAAATTTTGTTACTTGATCATTTTGCTGAAGATGTAAAATACGGAGTAACTACTATTTTTCGTCTGCTTTGTTGTGATTTTTATGTTTTGTTGAAGACGCAGAAAGCACAAACATTTACTACGGGCAGAGTTTTGTAATTCTCGTGTAGAAGAACGCAGATAAAACGAAACGAGTGACTTTATCACTTGTCAGGCTGCGAAGTGCGGGGGAGTTGAGGTAAAAATGATGTCTGTCGACGTGCTCCAGAGGTGTTGTTTTGTGCTGCCCCAGTATTGTTGCTCCCAAGCGGAGGCATTGCTATTAATTGGATGTAACTGCTACATCTCATTTGTCGATAGAACGCAAATTACAGGTTTTGTGACGCGAACGCCATTGTACGCGAGGCACAACAAACAGCGCTGTGGGAATTTTCTGCGAAATAATTACCACGACGTGTCAGTAATTATTTATTTTTCGTGTACACGCCGTTGTGTCCGCTCTGTGAGCCGGCGCTCCTAGACCGAACAATCGCTGTAAATGAAACAAGGCCAATTATCCGGCGCTGTGATTATTCGCAACTTAATTGCCGTTAAATTGAATCGGAAAACCAGGTGCTTAATTAAAGTGGGGGTGGGAGGGAGTTTTGGGACGGGAGAGTTGGCACGTGTGTGTGTTAGTTTCGGAGAGATTAGCTGCGACATGCGGGTGAGTTTCCCCACGCTGTTGCGCCTATGGTAATCGAATCAAGGAAAGGAAGGGGGTGAGGGGAAGTCCCGGGGCTCGTTAGCCCTGTAGTCACTCAACGATGCTCATTAACGCGATATTTCCTTGCCAGTAACACACGATGTCACCCTTGTAGCACTTTTGGTTCGGAAGAGAGGCTTTTTATAAAGTTACATTTTGGAGACGGAGGATGCAGTATGTAATTATCAATTATTATAAAACTTTTGAGTATTGTGTACATTAATTTTAGAGGCCACAGTTTTCACCGGTGTCAGGACTCCGTCAACACATTCGTACCCCTGGAGAATGAAAGAATTACTCATTTGAACCTTAAATGTTGTCAGAAGTGGACGTGATTCGACGTTCTTTTCTTTAATTGTCCCCCGCGCTTGTTCAACCACTTTGTGGTGCTGAAATTTTACCATGAAATTCAGTTACTGGTAAACTTTTAGAGAGAAAAGAGAAAAACTGATTATGTAACGCAATCCTGTCGTGAAAACGAACGTCAGAATTTTTTCTTTGCTTACCACGCTGGACCACTGTTAATTAGAAAGATTGTGTAGAAGCGCCCTTAAGAAAAAAGGAGCAGTTTCCCTCTGCTGTTTTCATATAAAAATGCTAAATATCCAAGGACTATGAGGTTACTCAACAAGTATGAACCATCGTTCTAATCTTTGCAAAAATGTTATAGAATTTTTTTACATCTGATTTTGTAATAATAAGTAAAATTTCTGACCACTTTCAGACTTAGTGATTATGTCGATAAATATTGTTGTATTTAAGATTTGACAATTGATGTATTGATTTGGCACCTCTTTTGTTTAGTTATACACTACTACTACAAAAGTGTAAAATGTTTGCGTTTTCATGTTAAAACCGTGGTTTATCAATGTTTCTCCACAGGATAATAACACGAAGAAGATATAAATTAGTACCGAAACGTTTTTTTCCTCTTTGGAAATTGATAAAAATAATAATAATGTCTGAAAGTGGTCGGTAGTTTTACTTATTGCTATAGAAATTGTATTTTTAAGAGTGTGTGTATCAGAAGAAGCCGTAGTAAATTAGGGAACCAAATCGAAAGATAGGCTCTAAAATACGAGTCTGAATCTTAAACAAAATAAATTCACTGTGAGCGGCCCAACACATAACAACACAGTAAGTCCGATAAATGCTATAGGAACGTCTAATAAGACATAACTCGCAGTTGGTTTTCACACTGGATTTCGCGCAGCAACTCAATGGATTTATAAATATTTATATTAATATCTTCTTAACCTTGTAAGATATCGAAATGAATCCTACACTAAATTTTAAGTTAAAATTCATGTTTCAATCCCTGAAGTTTTCATTGAAATCCGTAAGCCATTTCGCAGCATAAATAATCAAGAGTATAGGTAACCCGCATTCACTTTTTGGAGATTTGTATGCGCGTAGTCACAAAATCTTTCCCGTAGAATGTTTTGTATTAATATTCATGATATATTAGTAGACAGACAGACACTTCAATTTTATATTGGTATAGATAAAGTGCAATGGGGTAGCTTTGTACCGATCACCATATTTTCATTCTTGCGGCATAAGCTATAATGCAATATCGTTATAAGTATTTCATAGCCTGTGTAAAGAAACGAGAAAAGGGAGAGTTTATATACGAGAATTGTTAAAATAGTAATGGGAATTCAGTAAATTCGTGGATTGAATTAGTCCAATTTTATCAACTTATAAACAATTATGAAAAATATTAGCAATATTTTTTAAAAAAAGTATCCGTTCATTTTCAGTTACATCAAAATATTTAGTCTGCTGTACATGTTTTAGTAACATCGGTGATTATTTACCTATTTAAAAATTGGTTAGCAGAGTTTGAATAAATTTTGATATCGGAATGAAATGAAGTGCAGCATTATTTTACAAATGTTAAATATTAAATAGTTTATCTGACAATTAAATATATAATAAATTAATTAAATCAACATTTTTATCAGTTTTTAAATTTAAATATTTAAGATTACAACGTTTCGTCTTTCATTTGAGACTTCTTCAGGTAAAAATTTAGCTGTACATGGAACTTCGCTCTGTGACTCCTTCGAGTGAGGTTTCATGCACAGATACATTTTTACATGAATAAATCTCAAATGAGAGACGAAACGTTGTAATGATTAATATTTAAAATTAAAAATCTGACAGAGAGGCTGATTTAATTCATTTCATGCTAAATATTGTTTTCGGTGAGTCTGCTATGAATCAGAAAAGGGTTTATGACAAGACATTGAGTCCTGGACGCCCCAATACATCAAAAATCAATGGAAAAGTGGAAAACATGAGAGAAATGATTATGAACGATCGCCGAATAACAAGCAGGGAAGTCGCTAATAATGTTGACATATCTATGGAATATCAGGGCATGAAATTTTTTCGCACGTTGTGCGTATGAAACGTGCGAGAGGAAAATTTATTCCGAAATTGTTGCATTTCGTGCAACAACAGTTCAGGAGGCGCTAAATAAAGTCAAAAACGAAGGAGGACTACTGAAACGAGTCACAACAAGTGATGGAACATGGGTTTACGGACATGACGTCGATACTAAGACTCAATCGTTCCAAAGGATCCATTGTGGATTGCCAAAATAGCTCGACAAGTGCGATAGAGTGTTCTTCGATTTCAACAAAATTCTCAAAATGGTTACTCAATTAGTTGCTCATATGTCAGGAATGGTCTGGTTTGCCTATTATTGTCGTTCTCAGACCTGTTTAAGTTTTTAGGCTTGAAATGGAAAAGAAATTTCGTGGTGAGATAACATACAATAACAAAAGTCGAGGGATTCACGTTTCCCTGTAGCGTGAACGGATTTCGAACCACGGACCACCACAGCCAGGGCTCATTAAGCGAGGCTCGCTGCTGTCAGCGGATTTCACACTGATTGCCCACGCTAATTAGCAGATAAACCCTCCGCTTCTTGCAGCAGCGAGGCGACTAACGGGCCACCTCGTTAGGGCCCACCGAAACCTTTGGCGCCCATTCACCCTTTAATTAATAACGAATAAATGAAGGGGGACTCACGTTGTTGTGCGTTATTTTTTGCCAGCCCTCCAGTGGCGGTTTATCCAATCACGGGACAATTATTTCTGCACTTGCTCACCAGACCGGCGAAATATTATGGTCCCTCTCGTTATCCTTAATACGCTTATATAAGACCCCCCAAAAAATAAGACTGCTATGAAATAATAATGACGTCCGGCGAATCAGGTATACAAATAAAAATTCTCGCCTATGTTATTCATATTTGGCGAACGATTGTTCTAAATGCCAGGTAAGTTGTGAATCTAGCTCCTGGAATCACCCCCGCCTCTCAAAATTTGTTTTTCCTCTCTCTTACGTCGCGAAAATAAAAGTCGATCAGTTGTGCTGCGCTGTTTGCGCGCAATTTTTTAACGAGACATTCGGAATCGAACAGGTGCGAGTAATTTAGATGAAAAGCTTCGCTTATTTCCAGAACTGAGCTATTGGTTCGCATATGACTGCTTTAATGCGGAAGTAATTTCCGGACAATGGGCAAATTGATCGACGTCTAGACCGCGTGCATTTTTTAAAACGGGGCAGTGGATCACCATGGAAGATGAAAGGAAAATAGACGAATAAAATTGAACTGGTGAACGTTTCTCGAATCAGTATTATGAGGAATTGAATAGGACTGTTAAAAAGAAACTGTGAGTTGGACCGAATCAACTCGAACGCAGTTTAGCCATATCTGTTTCAACGGAGAAATTTGCATTATTCAAATACAGTTTATGTATATTTCATATTATACACATTTCATGTTATTAATTTTTGTGGTTATTCTATAGGGAAACAAATACACATTTTAATAAAAACTCCAAGAAACATTTTGGGTAAGAATTTTGCTGTGAACAATTACTATAAATTTGTTATAGGCTCTGAAACAATATGGGTGTCAATTTGAAATATTTATCAGATATGCATAAAGGAGTGAAATATGCAGGAGGAAAATGACCGACGTTGAGGAAAGCTAATCTCACAAATGTCTGATTACGGACTCGTTTCAGCTTTGTTACACACCAACTGGGGACCCGGGTATTTATTTATATTAACCCGATATATTATTTAATTCTTGGACGACTCATAACTAAAACCGACATCGAAAACATCACAATATAATACTAAAATATACTACTATTATTTCGAGAAAGTCAAAAATACACCCGGTTCAATAGATGGAATAATATATTTTCAGTATTCTTGAAATAAAAATTTTCTCACACTCAAGGGATGAATTTTAACTTAAATCGCATATTAAAGGTCAGCGGTTCGCATTACACCGGTTTTGACAGCAAATTCGATATTTTATTTTTTATTTTCATATTAGCAATTACGAAGTTTTAAAATTTACCTGACGCGAGAAATTAAACCAATTTATCAATTTATGTATACATCGTATCGACGATCCAAAGAAGTACATTTTTTCTCAGCCTACTGCAACAATAGATAGTAAGTGAGATGAATGATATATTTACGCGTAATAAATCTTATAACTCGCAGTTGGTTTACACGCCGACTTTCGCGCGGCAATTACAAGAAATATTCCCCTAGAATAAATATTTTTATTTATATTCATATTATATTATTATCTTCTGCAATGTAGTGAAATTAAATATGCACGAATATTTAAATTCAATCTTCTTTTTTAAAACCCTCAAATTTTCATTGAAATCCGTTGAGCCGTTTCGGAGCCTATTGCAGACAAACATACGTACTCACAGACAGACAGATAGACAGACACTTAAATTTTATTTATTGGTATAGATTTTAATTCTACCTTAATTAAAATTGGCATAAGTTTATGCTTCCATTACTTAAAACATAATAATATACAGTTAAGGTAATTAGTAGGTCTTGCTAACAAGATGCTTAATTTTACTTATCCATTCGTCTACGGAATACAAGTGTGATCCACATTATTACTAGAGATGTAATTATTTGTTAAGAACCTACGTGACACATACTACATTCTTGAAGCCATGCTTCACATAGGGATCAATGGAAGAAAAAAATCTATTTATAAGTTTGATTGGCCACATTAAAATTTGAGGGCTTATTATTGTTCTGAAATTTAATATTAATATATATTAAGCAATATCAAAATTGAGCAACGTTCTAGGAACAATAAACGTCTGTGAATAATAAAAAAATAAATGGACCGTATAACAGACTTACAAAACAAAATGTTGGTATTTTTTATTCTAAAGTAGACGTCTCGACCATCCATTGTGGTCCTAGTCAATAAACTAAATTGCCTTGTTTAATTTTATCTTTTGGCTATGCTCTTTGTGTTTATATATTTAGTTGATTAAGTTTATTGGTAAGGACCACAGTGGATGATCAAAACGTCTACTTTGTTAAAAAATTATCAAAAATTTTTGTACAAGATTTGTGTACGGGTCGTTAATTTTTCGTATGTTTTTGAGCAACGTTCATATAAATTTAATAATCTTTTATACTTTGACCATTCAGCAAATATTTTTTGCCTGAATTATCGGTTTATGTGGCGCATTTTAATAATATGTATACGAAGTAATTCTCTAATTGACAACAGAATTTTAAGTTGTATTAAAAAGCCGAGGTATAGAAGTGAGTTGCAGCCTGGATGTGGAAGGGGACTGAGAGGGAAGTGTTTTATTCTGTTCGCCCTCACAACGCCTCCGCAGCTCGCTGTGTAATTGGCCCGGGATTCGCCGAGTATGCAAATCGTCAATCGGCTTTGTGAATTAGCAAGACACGTCAGACGCATCAATCCCGGACAATCTGGAGCCGTCTGGCTGAAGAAGGTCGCGTCTGTGAGGCACGTCACGATTTAACTTCGGAAATTATTCATCTATGAAACGGTTTTAGTTATTGGCGCATCAAAATAGACATTTAGCCATCCCTCTTATGGTAAGTGACAAAAACATGAGAAAATGGAGAAGGTTTCTTTACATTAAGAGATTATCAGATTATCACTTAAAAAGTTAAACAGTTTATCTGAAGACATTGAAATATCTCGAGAACCACATATCGGATCAAAAAAAGTGTGAATAAAAATGTTTGTCTCAAAGGGGGACAGCTAATGATACGAAACTCGACCCCCACCCCCTGGAGGCGGAGGGAAGAGTTAAAAAACTTGAATGGGAATCCCCATTTTTTTTGCAGATTCGGATTCTCCAGAAAAAAGTACTCCAATTTGACCTACAATTCGAGTAATTTCGGCTACAGATGACGATGTAATCGATAGAAACCCAAATAGGCGAAAAATCATTGAAAATAGGCACCAGAACGGCAAAATAAAATTAAATGTGTTTGATATTCTTACACATTCTACTTAATTACACCATAACTGTCCACCCACCTCCACTCCCCAAGGGTTGAGAAGCAAATTATGTCAAATTTTACAATGAGAAACCATTTTTTTAAAATAGGAAACCTTAGTTTTCCAATGTCAAATATCATTGATTTGAATTCATTATTCATGGAAATTATTTCGTAGATTGCGCTGCCATCGAAAGAGAAATTCATTTATTCGTTTACTGATGAGTAACTTTGTTTGGCGTTACCCAGGAACAACGACGTGGACGTAGTAGTTTTCTGTTCCCGTTGGGTGTTTGTTTTATGTAATTCTCCTTGCCGCTCACAATTAATGTTACTGATTTTAGGTGCGTTACCTTGCGTTTCACTTAAATAATCCGTTTACAGAAAACGGAAATATACATACATATATTAAACATTTTCGCATTAATTTTTATGATTCTTCCATGTGTTCCTGGTATTTGCATTGCAGAACATAAAATGTTACAGAAGTATTATGTAACAAATAATGACGCCATATTGGGCGCAGTTAAATGAAGGATTTAAGTAATGTTCGAAGGAATTTTAGTTATTTATTAAATTAATCACAGTAGACAAGTTCAAATAGTGAAATCTGACTTTAATAAGGATTGTTTCTGTAGTGTGGTAGGTGAGGTGATTATAATTTAAGAATTACGAATAAAATATACCAGAGGAAAGGCCGTTATAATAAATTACGTTAATATTTTTTATGTTTATATTAAAACAACCCATATCTTACTTTATTAGTTAAATATCACTTAAAATTAAAATATGAATAACGTCAGTATCTAATAGTTATTAAAATTATATGATTAATAAATTTCTATGACTAGAATAATTTATTTCGCATGGGTGTGTAACTTTCTTTAAATAGACAAATATTGATCAAACAATTTCGTCTTATGTTGTAATGACATTAGATTTAAATATCATTGACTTTCTTACATTGATGCTCTATTGTATCTCGATTCTGCCTATGATGTGTTATATTAAGCACTCGTTTTATTAGTTGCCTTATTGTGTTATTTCGGATCTTGAAACATTCTTAATATATGCGATTTATTATTTATTATAATAATTATTATTTATTATAACCGCATTGAATACTTTGCGCTTACAATTACGTCTTGAAAGCAGCGGAAAATCCTGGTAAGCAATGCGGATGGCGAAAAATATTAATTTCCATATCCAGAAATAAACTTGTTCCCTTGTTCCTGGAAAAGTCATAGAAAAGGGTGAGATATAGTTGAGAGCATTGCTGTTATTCTGGTATTGAGTCCTAAGACTGGTCTGATGCAACCCTCCATGCTAACCTATCTTACGAAAGCATAAGTACTACATCCCACATCCTCCCTAATCTACTTAGCGTATTCCACCCTCTCCTCCCTCTTCTTTTCTTACCCCACACACTTGTCTCTAACGCCAATTTTACAAGACCCTCATGTCTTAAAATGTGGCCTATTAATCTATCCCTTCTCTTGGTCAACGTCCTCCATTTTCTTCACTCTTCCCCTAATCTGCTTAAAAATTCCTTGTTAGTTATTCTATCCACCCTTATGATTTTCAGCATTCTCCTACAGCACCACATTTCAAAGGCTTCTATTCATTTACTTTCTGTATCTATTCCGTCAACGTTTCGCTGTAAGTAAATTCCTCTTTTTGGAGAAAGTCTCCCTTTCCTGTGCTATCCTGCTCTTAATGTGTACTATACTTCTACTATCCCTAGTTATTATGCTTTGCAAGTAGCAGAATTCCTTAACTTCTTTCAAAATATCCCTCCCCAGTCTAACACCCTTTGTTATTCCACTGTTTCCCATACTACACTCCATTACCTTGGTTTTCTCTCTGTTAATCCTCATATAGAACTCTTTCTCCAGGACCCCGTTCGCGACATTTATTATGGTTCCAAAGTCTTCTTCTGGTTCCTCTAATACTACAATATCATCGACAAACGTATGATTTTTATTTCTTCTCCTTGCAATATGATTCCTTTGAGAGCATTGAGTTACAGATATGGCAAGGGTTGACTGCCGCCAGAACATTGTTTGGAAAGCTTGTAACAGGATTTGGATTAACTCAAGCCTTTAATAGTTATGGACTGTAACCGTGGAACCTAAATAATAGGACAATTAGGGTGACGGGGAATACCGGAGTAAAAAAAACCAGACATATTAGGCGATAGAAGGATTAATTACAAAAGTATCAGACGTTACACTCAGTGGGAGAAAATAAAGTATTTGAAATATTTATGATTAAACCCAGAGAGTAGTTGGACAAAGAAAGGCTATATAAACAAACCTAAGAGACGACTCTTGTACGATACATCAGTAGAAATATGATGAGTTGAAGGCTCGTGACTATTTGAAGTTATGTGATGCACGATCACATGTAACAAAGTTTACAAGGGGAAATATATAAATTATTATTAACTCTACAACAACGATAGTGATACCAACCCGACAACATGACATGTAATTGCAACTAATTGAAAAAAGCGATTAATTTAAAATCAAGTTTGCATAATAATACGAAAATATTTTTCCCTCGTATATATTTTTTATAAAAAAAATAATTTTTTAAACAACGTATACATGATGGTTGTTTTCTCAATGAGATGAATGTCTTGGAAGTGCCGTCCCTTAAATGTTTTTCTCTTTTGAAGAACCTTTTGTTAATTAAAGAAACTTCAAGTCCACAAAATGTAATCCTTTTATTAATTCATAAAAAATAATAACATTAACCAAATGCGACCTCTTTGAGTCATGGCATACCTCGGCCCTGTATGTATGTGCTACCCGTCCATAGCATCTGCAGGAGGCAGTTTGATGAGCTTTACTGGTGGTGCAACGAACGTGAAACGGAATACTGCGCATTTTTCATTGCGGTCAAAAAACATGCTCTTCAGTCTTTGGTAGCAAAGAGATGGTCATCCTGACAACACTCGCATTTTAAAAACGCAACAAATAATTCTCTCTAAATTAATTTTTGTGTAGCAGCATGTATGCTCCAGTTGTCTCCGTGTTTTATGATTATTAACGGGATGAAATAAAAATGAGGGATGCTAATGGAAAGTGCAGTCTGGTTCAATAACAGCAGTCTCTGTTCAAAATTGTTTTTTAAAATCGTCCAAGCTAATTTAATCGTCAGGGAAACATGATTAGTTTCTTTTAGCGTCATGATTTACAAAACTGAGATTGCATGTTACTACTCAGGTTGCATATTGCGGTCTTATTGATTCCAAGGTTTTTTTTCGCAAACGCTTTTGTATTGTAGGAAGTTGGAAGAACACAATAGTTCTGAACTGTAACCGTAGGATTGAAATAACCGGACGAGCAGTGATACAGAAATGAAAAACAAGATCAGGAGAGTGCATTGAATAGATAGAAGGATAAATGAAATAATAACGTATACATTCCCCGGCATACAGTAACGACCCACACAATAAATTCTAAACAGAGCTAATGAACCATTCAATTTTTTCTTCAATATTTTTGATCGATGCGTAAAACGCAGTTGCGACCTGCGAGAAGTTTGAATGTTGCAACATTGAATAGCAGTTGCGACCTGTGAAAGCGAAGTGAACGTAATATACTGCCGCTGTGTATGCGTTGCCATATTGTAGATGTGGGCGGTTGGTTTTCTTGAATTTCCTCCGAGGCAATATTCGAGTAGAATGTTGGATGCGAGCTCATAATAAAACAGGCGGCAGTTGCCAAACTCAACAACGAACGAGATTGCATTGTCAAGGCACGTTCCGCAACGATGGAAAACACATCTGCCTTTGTGAATCACACAATGCCTGTTTTATATTATTCGTTATGCAGACTACGGGGCACAAAGCGCCTTTTTTGACTCACACGATTCCGTTCTTTTGTTGCCAGTTTCAGAGCGTTAGAATAATTAACACCTGTTTCATAAAATACATTTTTGTATTTCATAACAACATCGCCTTCTTAAGTACGTTGCAGTTGACGGAATACTGTACATTTATTTTAATGTGATAAAAGGATTAAAATGTACTCCGACATGCAATTCAAATGAATTGTCATACAGCCGAACGCGGTTATAACGAGAAAAATCAAAGCTTGAAATCATTGTATTTGTATATAAACTTTCAGGGATACAATGAGTGAAAATACGTTTATAACTAACAAATCTTTCGATATTTCGGGGAAACATTCTTGGGACGGCTGCGGCAAGACCGAAGTATCAACAAGACGTCAACTCTACTAATATTTGAGCATTGTGACTCATTTATTGCCGGAAATTTGGGGTCAACCATTAAACATTCATTTAAATGAAATAATTTTCGACCTGTTTGTTCAGGACAATTTTATTTTTTAATCAAACAACGTTTCGGCGCGTTTCCCATCTTATTCAGGTTTTGTAAAAACCAAAACGTTGATTAATTAAAAATAAAAAATAAAATTGTCTCAAAAAAAACGGCTGAAAATTATTTCCTTTAAATATTTTAATGTCAGACGTTAATTGATTTAATATTTAACATACATTTTGTACACCCGGAAATAATTTAGGAAGGGAAACTATACTGAATCACATTTCGCACTGTCCTTTATAAGAATGGGAAAGCAAAAATGTCCTAAGTTAAAATTCTCTGAACTTATTAAAAGGATTCTACAGAGATATTTTTTAAACTCATTTACTATGGAACCGGAAAACCACCAATCAATTAGCTTCCTTGATATGACAATTACGAATAACAATCGTAAACTATATACGGCTTGTTATTCTAAACTTATTGCTATGAATTCCACTTTAAATTAATATTAAAATAATCCGCGACATATGATTTTAAATGTAGAAAATAATATTATAATTAAAGCAATTGATATTATAGATAAGAAATATTTGAAAAACATTAAAATTAAGATAATTACCATATTAGAAAGTAGTTTTTTGATAGAAATGAATAGGGGGTTATTATTTAGTAATCATGGAATATTATTATATTAAGAATGACCTTCCATTACAAGAACAAAATAATACTTTATACTTCATAATTTTACATAAATATAACAATGTGCCCATTTTAACATTATCAGCCAGCAATTATTTATAATAAAACACGATATATATTACATCAAAGTGAAACAAATAAATTTAGTATGACTAAAATTCTAGATCTCTATGCTCAGGGTCGTATGTTATGGGCCTTCTCATAGAGTGGAAATGTTTCACATAAAATCTACTGGGACCTGGCAGTATAGTAAATCAGCAAAAAGGTTACAGGGATAATTACCGTGTCAGCGTCTTTTTTCTCACTGTTATTTCCTACTATTTTGGGTCATTCTCAATCACGCCTCGCAACCGCTCCACTTTTCCCTGGTTCAGTAACATTGCCTCGTCTCTTCAGACTATCTGTCTCGAAATGTGATCAACTGCGATGAAATCTCACAATCTGCCACTAATATCATCTGATCAATCGCTCTGCCCCATTCGTCAATTCGCGAAATTCTTGGTTTACGTCGCCAACTGGCTTTCGCGAGAGTGTGAAGGACGAAAAATATTAATGTCATTCAGTAGTAATCCAATTTCGTCCCCCAGATTTCTGAGACTCCATATACATAATAGGAGCAAGGCTGTCTACCGTAAATTTATTTTTCTGTTTATTGTTCATAGATTATCAGTAAGAGTAACAAACGTGGATTTAAAATATATCTTATTTGAATAATGTATTTGGCTTCGTAATAATGGAATTATAATACTATCGCCACAAGAGTATTAATGAGCAAGAATGTTCTTAGATGTGGTCACTCAACAACGGCCCGTAACAACCATCCTGTGGCAGTTGTAGGATGGTCTATGCCTACGGAAATTATTATAAATGTAGCGTCGTGACGCATCGCCAGTCACTAACTCGATTTATACGAGTTAACCGTTCAATAGAACATATTGGTGAACTGGAACAAAAAAAGTAATTCTGTCACGATCATCTGTATATTATGAAATTAAAGGTTGTTTTACCTGAGATAAATATATTGTTGTATATTACAGACTGCAAAACATTTCGGTCAGTGCTCATGAACTACAGCAGATTGATTAATTTAGGAAGACATTTTTGATTCGTAGTTTTAAGAACCTTCATAATAATAGTATTATATGAGTGTGAATTTCTGGTTCAGTTTCTGCCTTCTCTCTCGTCCCAAGCAGTGTACTCTGCTGTCTGTGCTATCCTACATTGTAGCTCAAGATTATCATCTAAAATGAGAAATGCGCATGCGCAGAATATTATTTCACACCGCTGCCCGCCAACAAACTAAGAATTATATGAGCTACAAAGATCACATCCCGGTTAGAGTGAGCACCGGCATCATCAGGCTACAGTTATGAATGCTTTTGATGAATTAGTAAAAATATTATTATTTATGGACTTGTGGTTTATCAAGTTAATCAAAGATTATTTAAAAGAAGTAACGTACAGTATTGTCATATTATGTGGTTATTTATGGACTTGTTGTGATTTACTTAAGTTAATCAAAGGTTATTTAAAAGAATTAACGTACAGTATTGCCATATTATGTGGTTTCTTCCTAACATATTCATTATTCAAAATATGTACGGAGTAAAATCACTTTCGTGCTAGGAATTTGCGCCAATATAATTTTATATTTTTAATGTTCTAAGAATTCGTCCCTAATAAACGTTATGTAGGCTGAATAAGAAATGTTACATATTACGGTTCGTGGAGTGTTATAAACAACGTAGCTGTTGTAGTATTATTAATATTGTATGTAATCCTCGTAAAAATTGTTCCTTGGATGATGTAGCACATAACTTTACAAAGTCACGAGCCGCCACTGATTTCGACACTTAAAATTGGTTTATGATTCAACCTGTCTGCAGATCACGTCAACGACTAGTTCAAAATAAACTGAAAGATATTAATCGAACTCCATCATTTTATAATTTAGCAATCAGATGTTAAATACATAACAATGCAGTTTTGATACGTCAATTTGAGTGACACACGCTTCGTAGGCATGCAGGTTATGTACTATGAGAAATAAATAATTGAAGGGAAATCTACCAAAAGTATCTATTTTACAGTTCAGATTTAAATAATAACAATGTTAGGGATGTCGGACGTTCGCTCAGATAATTTTCTTGAGGAAAGAAATGCAATCGAGAAGGAGAAGTACTGATTCACGCGTCACAAGGCAAAGTTCGGCACCATTTTTATCGACAACAAGGGCAGGTGGAGGTGAGTCAGCAGATTTCAAACAAATGATAATCACAACCAGATGCGTGTCACCAACGGAAGACTGGGTCTTCGGGTGACAATACGACACCTCAGAGCGCCCGTCAAACACAGAGACGCTCCGACAAGATTTGCAAGGGATATTTCAGTAGAGGGAGGGTAAAAGGTAGGTGTCTGTGTGCGGATGGAAATGGAAGGATTCTGCGTAAAACACAGGATAACTGAAATCAATGTTAGTTTCGTCACTACATGTTTCATATCGGATTACAGAAACTTTGCGTTGTAAATGAGCTAATAGAATCAGATTTCTTGTATTTGCGTGAATAAAAAACAATTATAACGTGGGATTAATAATTACTTCATAAGTCAAAGTCTGTATTATGTATACATGTGTCAATAAATTTACATATGACTGAACTATCAACACAACGAAGAAGCAATTATAAGACACATATCTTCCAAAGTTTACATATTGCGGTTATCACAACGTTCGGCAATTACATTCCATATACATAATTGAAAACTTTATTGATATTAAAAACTTTTCAAAGGAAAGGGATGGTTCGAAAAGTACCCACAAAAATTTTAATGTTAACCGACCTGAAAATACAGATATTAATGTTTTCTTTTGTAATTATTATATTCCATATCATTACTCAGAATGATCTACTAAATAGTTATAATTTCTCTTTAAATGGACACTGCTTCTGAGCAGAATATCTGAAATCAGTCAACGGCTTCATTACGGGAAATACGTGAAATTGGAACGTACTAAACTAGCAATTTTTCTACTACAATGAATATATAGTGGGTGTTCTAAATTAATAATTAAATAAAGATAAAGATTTAGTAATAGTAACAATAAACAATTTACTATAACAAAACAGAACATATTTACAATAATAATTACAATTTTCATAATATTTCAATATTTACGCCGGCATTTATTTTCAATAATAACTACACATATATTTACAAAATGATTTATAATAATTACTTAAACACTAACAATTTTAAAACTCATCTCAGGGTCGCACTTCAAGGGTCATCTCATAGAACAGATATTTTGTTACACTAAACCCCTCGGATCTGGCAGCAAATAGAAAATTACAAAGAGTTACAGATGCAGTAGTTTACCTAATTGTCTTAGTGCAGGTTCCAGTTCCTTCCTCGTCATTTCTCCAGATCGTCACTGCTCTCCGGCAATGTCCTCCAAAATCTGTCTCAAAATTCCATCTCACCGCTCTCGACCACCAATCTCTCTAATTCACTTTCTACCAATCTGTCTCTCCATCAATATGCTCAATCTCAACATCACTCAAATTCTCTCTCTACCACCAATCTGACACCAAAAGTCTCCGTCTGCCTCTTTAAAACCCAGTCCCCACTTCTGCGGCATCTATCAATAATATCCTACAATAATATCCATGGTTGCACTTGGGGAAAACATGCCGCCCGGTCGCCGATTCTCACACTCCCGAGCCGAGACGCCGAATCTATGTTTTATAGCCCAAGTGTCAACCGCTGTCTCCTTTGTTTTGAGTCTGTCACCAATGCCCGAGCAGCTGTATTTGTTCGTTAGACTACAATGAGTAAAAATTGTATTTGGGTGCATGATGACGTGTTTTTGAGCTCCCTAATAAAGTATATTGAATGTATTATTTATAATTTGCAATAAAAAACGTAGTTTAGGCCAGGTAATTTTAGTAATGTTAATTTGTACGTGAAGGCCATAGGAGTCTGAAACCACGTGAAAAGGAATACGACAAGAAAATTTAACATGATCGAATATGTAAATCGATGCGATTTTACATTAGAGTGCTGTCAGTCTGATGTATTTCCAAGGAATTTTTTTTTTACGTGGTGGTGAATATGGACTGATAATGGAAGTATAGTATTTCGGAAACAACATGAATAGTTTTTGTATCGTATCTCTCAGAACAGACATACATGAGAGACAGTGTTATCCTGGTAGGACACGGTACCGCATTGTCCCAACAAAAGCGTGGTAATGGATCGGCTTTTTGTCCTGCAGCAGCGCGCGACTCGAACAAAAACGAGATAAGGCATTAGGAAATGAGATCACGTTGGCATTGTCAATCCACTGTGTGACATTCCTATGACATGTTCATTCATATAAGTTGCGTATTTAAAGCTTTGCTGACGAAATGTCAGTTATTATGGTGGACTGTTTCAGCTTTTAAACGTTCATCGATTGTACTGAACTTATTATTTCGTTTTATACTTATGCCTTTTGGTGACTTGAAATGACATGAGAATGAGTTAGAGTTGAAAGTACATGAGAGTGTTAGGTTAAGTTCGGCTTTCAGGCGCAGAGAGAGGGGGAGGGGATTAGAGGAGTCGTTGTGAGGTTGCCTAAACGACCGGGCAGTCAGAATTGTAAAAATTAAAAAGTGTATTATTTAAGTAATATAAATGGCAGATTTATCAAAATTGAGATTATTCCATTGAAGGAAGTCTATGAATCGAATGCATAAGTCTATGTGATTGTAATACTATTGAATACTAAATCGAAGTTGGATAGTCCTCATATTAGGGCAATCAAATATAAACGAACCTTTTACTTCAGAGGACTTAGAAACAGTGTTGGAGGTAGGTGAAGCATCAGGAAGAGGAAGGGGGATCCTCTCTAGATGACTTAAGGCAAATCCGACCATCGACCGGTTTCGTTAGTTGTCCTCACTATGAGCGAAAGAGTGATTCATCCGTCGGTTGTGCGACGCTTCATAATAAAGGTTTTAACGGATGAAATGCACAGTTCAGGAAGAAGGGCGTGAAAAAGTGGAAAATTCGAGTCACTGAAGACGCTTGGCAAATGTTGCAGCAGTTCGCTAGCTCATTGAAAGAAATCTTCGCTTCACTGTAACAGAAATCAGTAAGAAAAAGGGAATCAGAGTTGGAAGTGTACACACCATCATCCGAGACCACCTTGCATTCGGAAAAATCTCGGCGATATGGTTTTCACGTCTGCTTACCCAAGAAACTATTTTTATTATTAATTAAAATTAAATTGAAATTTATTTTACGATGACAATTTCATAAATTAAATATAACATAGCTCTAATTTCCTTTTCTTTCCTTTTAAAATTTATTTAATAATGTTTCATAATTACTACTTATTTCAACGTTATATTTAATGTATAAAAAGGTAAAGTGTAGTTTGAGAAACACTGGAATAACAAAGAGTGTTATATTGGGAAGGGATATTTTGACGGAAGTTAAGGAATGGTACAAGTATAGTAGACATAAAGAGTAGGATAGAACAGGCAAGGAAGGCTTTCGCGAGAAAGAGAAATTTACTTATGGGTAATAAAAGTGTAACATATCTGAAATAGGTTAATGGTTTAAAATCTAAAGGTACGTAGAAAGGAGATAAAGGAATTATTATGGGGAAATCACACATTTAGTCATGGTAGGAGAAATAAGTGGAATTCAAAATGAAATTGCTTTAAGTTAATTGAAGAGGTTACAATTAAATGAACTAACGTCGTGTTATTCTCATTAATATGTTAGAAATTTTTCTTATTAAATTTTATTTCCTACTTTTTTGGCTCTGGTGGTCATTTATGTTACAGGTATAATTTATAACCACTTGGCTAAGGCACTTCGGTCACACGCGCTACGGCTAGTTTTCATTACCCTCATCGTCACTGAACAGTTCATTAAGCTGTACCGTAGATTCAGACAATCTGCTAAAACAGTATCTGCTCACAATCGTCAAAGTTGTATGAGACATATTCATTTCATGTGACAGAGACCATTATCGGAGCAGTCACTGGAGTTAGATCGTTGTGGCCTGGAGAACAGCAATTGAGACATGAGTAGGTGGGTCTATAGTTAAACCTTGGAACCGCTCCACTGAGCGACGGAAATCAGATTGTTGTAAGACTTCTCCGGGGCCCCCGTCGAATAATGGCAAGTCCTCGGTTTAAAATCGATCACGCATAGTAGAATGGCGTTTCAATATCCGGATCGAGCCAAGTGTAGACGGCAGGCAGTTTGGGGGAACGAGACGGTAGTTGTACTTTATTTTATTTTTTTACATGGAAGAGGGTGAGGCACGAAGCCTTGTACTCGTGGGCAGCAAACAAAGGCAGCAAAGACGGTGCCATATTGGCCACTCACCATACAAAGCGCATTGAGATAATTAGAGAGAAACCCGTGGCTACGCGACTTCCATCCAAAGTTCGGGCGCGTGCCCAAAGTCTGAATTCAGTAGGGCTTCTCAAAGACCGAAAACCGAACACGGTAAAGCGACAACGCATAAGGAACACCTATTTTTTCAAACTACAGCACTTGGCTCCATAACAACACTACGTAGCTTTGTGAAGACAGTTTGTTTTTGCAAACAGCTGAAGTCATTTACCATTCCAAAATTTACTATATATTTTGCATCGTCCCTAAATGTCATTTAAATAATTTACTCGATATTTTCAACAGACTTGGTGACCGACGACGACCGGGAATTAATTTATATTATCCCGCTAAAGTATTTAATTCCACAGTAACCCCTTTGCCAAGAGGCGATTAAACCATGAGCGAGAGCGTCACATTTTTGAAAATTTACATTATTAAGTCCCTTTTTTAATTACACCTGAATTTCATCATAACTACCGCCAGGACTCGGTATCTTAATCGAGTCAAGAAACCGATTGATACCTTAAATCAGCACATACACAAAGAAAAATAAACCGAAACAGTCAAATATATTTATAAGGAGAATATACTTGAACCATCTCTTCGGTGAAATGATGTGTGTAGCTATATACAAGCATTTACAAAAAATAAAATTGAGTATGCGGCCCTGGTTGTGACATATAAAACATTCTGCATATTTATTATATAATTATAAGTATCATTACCTAAATAAAAGTTTAGTTAAATTTAAGTATTATAACGCGCTTGACGGATATATTCTCTTCGATATGATTAGCATTAAGTAATGTGTTTAACCTAATGTAACATGTAAGACGTAAAATAACTAACATTTTATTTAAGGTATGCTGCTACCTTTTAATTGTTTTTCGTGAATTTGTCGCCGCCACCTCCTCACTCATGTAGCGGATAAGCATCTCGCTTTGCAGGAAAAGTGTGGTCCGTAACCTATCCATTAGCAAGTATTATATGTTTTTAGTTGAGGGACTACTTTGGCCTGAAAGGGGGATGGAAGGAACTCAAAACTTATGTATATATACATATTAATATCATCGAAAAGTAATATTGAGTTTAATTTTCTTCGTTCCTGGCTCTGCAGCCCGTTCCGAACCCTGGCCTACTGATTTGAATGCGGACTGTCATCTTAAATGACACATTCCGAATTTGGAGTGCTACGTGGTCAGAATATCGATTCTTTAGCAGTCAATCCTAGTCTCCGTGACCATGACGACACAACACAAACATCCGAATCAATGGCAAGATTCGAACCCGGGACCTCTGTGTTGTAAGGTAGTGACGCTAGCCACTAGACTAGAGGAGGAGGGCAAAAAGTTTCATTACTTATGATTGTATACCTATTAAGCATAAAATATCATTTTATTTAAATAATGATACTATTTAATTTTTTTAATATCGTATCGGGTATCTTTTAGTCCTGGCCAGAGTCTCTATTCTGAATTATTTTCATTGTAATTTATACAACATTTTGCATTGTATTATGTAAAGCTGAACAGCAATTTAATTATCTCGTTTGACAGTCTACGTTAGGGCAACAGGCTACGCGAGAGCATAGCATATCCATATGCAACTTCTATGTCCTCACTGTAGGACCTTTCTTGATCTGAAAGTAGGGAAGAAGGGAATCTAAATCATCAAATGGTCGCCAGAAACCTTGTCTCGGCAGAACACTACCCTACAACAAAATTTCATGAAATAGGATGAATAACCACCCATTCTCTCTAATCTGACAGGTAAGGCAGCCCAGTTATGAAATATTGATCAAATTTTTATTTTTCTAAATTTTTTTCTTATATATTCTTCTATTAAATTTTATTTACAAATATTTTCAAATTAGACTGATTTAATTTTTATATAAAATTAATAATTAACCTTGAGAAAAAACGCAGTAATAATTTTTATAGTACTACCCTTTTTGAAAACATACGGTATAAACTTATTGACTTGATCAATAATTAGGGCGTCCGTGTTATTTTTAATTTTTTTTATTAATTTAACTTTAGTCAAAAATATTAAAGATAAAGTCAATATTTCAAACGTAAGTATTGTAAAATTAAAATAATTGTTTCGATTGTTGCATCGGTCAAATAAAATGCCCTTTAAAAACTCGTAATAAGGAACATTGCTTGCAGTAATATAACACATAACGAAAAAAAACCACGAGCCATCATTAGCAACTTTTGTTTAAATATCTGTTGTAGCTTAAGATAAAGGTGAAGAAGACATGATGAAATGCAAATATGGAAAAACCTACACGTCAGTTATCAATTTTATTTTGACTGAGTTTAATTCAATGACCATTATAATTTTCTCATTCATATTTATTCCCTTAAACATAAAGAATTTAGTTTAAGTAATTGTGAGTTTTAATTGAAATTAATTTGAAATACTTATATGGTATGTTATTTTTTTGCGATTAACTAACATTATTATATGTTTTAACGCCACTTATATCACTTTTGAAGATGAAACGTGTAGAAAGAGCTATTTTGTTATTTATACTTAATTAAAAATAAATTAATTAGGTATATTATATCACTGTTTTTGAACTATTTATTGACATCAGTTGATTACACGACGTTTCGTTGACTTCTAGGACTTTCTATATAAAATATAATATTAATAATAACACATCTGGTCTTCAATTTAAAGTCACAAAAATGACAACCAACAATCTCGTATTTATATAAAACGCCGTTTTAGCTTTTAATGGTTATATTTGTCCTTAAATTTTAAATCCTTAGTAAAAATAATTAACTTTATTTAATTTTTTTCATGATGGACGGAAATTGAAAATTAAGTGGAAAAATAAAAGTAATCAACAACTTAAAGAAATTTCAACCGTTTCTTAAAACGATACAAAGTACTTGCATTTCTAAACGAGAATGTGTACGGATGAATATTTTATAATATAAAGCACTTTATATGGTAAAACACAACTACACGCGGAATTTGGCTGTAAAAAATCATAGGCAGGCGGCTTGAAAGAAGTTGAAGAAGGTTACAGGCAGGGTAAGAAAACCTAGACAAGTTGGCGTCGGCCTGGGTTTTCTAACTCGTTGAGATTCCGGGAAACCTGAAATCTTAGGAGACATGGCGTTTTCCCCAAAACATAGGTGGAGTGGGGTTGATGGCTCCTCACAAAGACGGTAGATGCACTTTTGATTGGACAGGATCGAATTCCTGCTCATAAAGGAAATGAAATAATGAACCAGGGGAAAGGTGTTAAAAACCGAGGAAAATTTGATTTCAGAAGAATAAGGATTAAGGAATGAATACTAAACATTGATTGAGTTGACTCTGAATGTGGACAGTGAGCAGTGGACATTAAATAGTGATAAGTTGGAAAGTAAGAGATCGGAGTTTGCAATTGGCCGTGAACATTTGGATAAAGAGCGGAATGTTTGCTCCTGTCCGTGACGGAAAAGAAGAATGAGCAATGGGCTCATTGCTCAACAAGGATTTGGTTTGGATCGGTGGAAAATCTATGGCCGAGCGGAGGTTTCATGCAGCGTTTTCCTGGCTAACCTGAAAAACGGTTAATTACTCTGGGTGTAAGCTTTTGTCGATTTCCTAGTACTGCTAATGGCACGTAAGTTTTGCGTATGTATTTCTGCTTGTATGAGAAGGCCCGCTAAGCTGACCAATAATCGTTCTCCTGTTTCTAGTTTATAAGATATTTCATGTTTGTAAATAATGTGCAAAGTATTTAGAATTAATCATAAAAAATGGCCTACTTTGTAAATTAATATGGATTCAATTATTGTTGTGTTGTAAATTAATTAATATTAAGTAAATGGCCTTTTCATTTTTATATAATAATTCTTTATTTTAAACAAATATCCATTTTAGACTTATGTCATTTGCATCTTGACTTGAATAAGAAGTAAGAATTGAAATCGCCTGCATTCCATAGTAGATGTTTTGTAGAGGAGAAGAAGAAACAGTTTATATCAATGGTTACAATATGGCTGTTTTGAAAATAAATACAAAAGTCAATCAGTCTATTTGTTACAATAATAGCGGTGGAAAAATTGAACAATCGCAACATATGTCTATGAATGGACTGATTGACTTATAATTATAATTTGTTTATTTTGACAATGTAATTAAGGTGTATCATAAAGTTGTTACGGTTTTACGCTTGCTAGTTGGGGTGTTATTACTACACTCTCATATGTTAGCAAAAGGAAAGCCACCAGCTAGCTGCACAAAGAAACTACACTCAACAGAAAACAAATACGGTAGACGGGTTCCATTCTGGAACCGTAGAGAGAATTCGTAAGCAATTTTGTAATCTGAAGGGTTGTAGCACGTGACAGTCATTATTAAATTCTTTATGAAACTCTTGCCAAAGAAAAAAATTGCATGTGTTAAAATAAATTTAGCACAAAGAGTCCAGATCAAAGGCAAACGACTAACTTCCCTTTGCTCCGTGCCCAGGAATAAGTAAATTCGGCGAAATAATGAGATCCTATTCTGCGGACGTGTTCATGTCCCTGCTAATTTAGACATTTGTTGAAGTAAAAAAAATGGCGGAATTGAAAAGAGACGGCTTTCTCTGTTTTCCCCCACGATGACGACGACAACGACAACGACGACGTGGAGTTCCCTTCGTCGTCGTGGCGTGCGAAATCCTGTTCAAAGGCGTGGCGCCCGTTTCAGAGACCGCATTAATTAAGGACAAGGGCTGTTTTGCGGGCGCGACAACGCGTCGTCAAGTCTTTCTGCCGACTCTCTTTGGCGCGGGGAATGTTATTGTCGTCGAAACCAGGACAAACACAGCGCTCCGCCAAGAAAAGGAATTCTCGCCACTCTCCCACCCCGCTTTCATTTATTATTTTCCCCTTTTATTTTCCATGTCTTTGTTGCTTTTCATATTCTTAGGCATCTTTTCTCATCTTTTATGCTTTGCACATTCTATTCATTGTGACACACAACAACAACGACAAAAAAAGAAGGGAACCCATCTCAAACGGAGAAAAGAGTCATCCGCAGAATTGGAAAGGAACGACAGCGGCCCAGCGCCGGGAAGAGAGAGAGAGAGAGGAGAGAGGAGAGGGTGCCATTTTGTACGTTGTTATTGAGTATTCAAGAGAGGCGGGCTGCGCGACGAGATTCGGCCATTATTCAGTGTCGCCAACCCAAACACATAACTGTCGTTTCGTGAAAAGGGAAGCGAAGAATGCGTTTGGTGCTGCTCGAGGTAGGACGGCGCTAGGATTGCTCACAGTTTCATTCAGAGATAACAGAGGAAGAGAATCCGGAAATTTCTTGCGAAGCATCTTTGCGCTTAAATACAACATAGCTATAGTAGAACTTGTTAAGGAATGCTCTAGATGAAGAATGAGATTTTCTTGTCTTCTGCTCGGTTAACAATAAGGCCGGATTCGTTATTGAAATACAAGTTCAAAAATATTTTGTTAGAAATTATCTATAGCACTTCAGACAATGAAACACCGCATAGTTTCTTCATTTAAAACAACACTCCTGTCAATTTCTTCATATGGGATGCTACTTTGAGGATCTGCTAATATATGAAACATCGACATTATAAAAGGATTTCACTCAAGGGTATTACGATCCTATGTTATTGCACGGAACGAAGTTCTTCATCAAGATTTAGGACTGTGTGTTGAATAAACGCATAAAAGCTACCATGACAGACTACGAACTCATCGAAAAAAACTAGCGAGATATCTCTTAATGCCGGATAAAAAAGACTCTACCGCCAAAATAGTTTCTATTTAAGAAAAAAATTCAAGTGAAGTAAATGCTGTCAAATGTAAAACTTTTAATATTAAAACATGTATGGAATGTTTTTCACAGTGTCTTGTGATTTGATATGTCAAACCAATTACATGATGTCACTCTTTATGACAAATTGAAATAAATAAATATCTCGACACGAAACTTCAAAACCAGTACTAGTTATAGAAAGATTAGTCTGCCCGCATGCCAGAACTTTGTAGAGCAATACGACCCCTCCCTAATTTGATTCACATTTTTAGATTTTAAACGATCGAAACTCAGTAGAAAACAGACTGGCCTGCCATGGAAATTCCTAGGAACCAAGGTGTCGGGTGGAAAACGTGTCTGCCTGCAGCTACAAGAGATTAGGCTTGTTTTGCTACATGGATGTTCCGCGTTTGACGGACGACGAATAAAGATTGGTGAACACACGTCATTGAGGTGGCGCTTTCCCTTGGAGAAAGGGAAAATAAGAGTTTAACTGAGGGTGAGAAGACGAAAACTAGTCAGAGTTGATCAAGACGTTTTAAGCGCGAGGAGGCAGAGAAAGTTGAAAGGAAGTGAAAGTAACTGTGTGTTGGAGTGAAGAAGGGGGATAGCTGGACTTTCATCAATCGCCGGGCAGTACGAGGTTCAGAGCCTTTTTCCGTCGACAGAGGGCAAATCTACAAACCGACCTGGAAGACGAAGGAAGTGTGGGAGTGGAAGAAGGAAAATCTACTACGCAGACGTTCAGGAATTGCTGAGAAGATGAAACAGGTTCGTTACGAACGTATAATCTCTGCTTCACGTGTAACCCCAGTTATTAACCCCGAGAACCAATTGATATTTCACTAATAATTCTCCTTTATATGTATAATTGTAATAGTGCGCAGGACCAACTAAAGAAATTGTTTCTTTTATTATAAATACAATTATTTTTTAAAACGTAACTTTCGTTCTTCCCCTCTTCCGGCGAAATAGCAGCGACTTTATGAAATAGTAATTCATATTACATTTTTGAGTTCCCAAATTATTATTATTTTTTAAAACCGCAAAAAATTGTTGAATAATTTAACCCCTCCCCCTCTTTTATCATTAAAACCTCGATCCATGCCGCGATGTAACTATTCTACTCCAAAAGATGGAGTTGAATTGAAATTTATTATTACCTTTTGTTCACATGTCTTGATTAAAAGACGTGAGATCTCTGAAACCAGAAACCTAAGCGTATCCATCCGGACGCAATTAATGACATTTCTGGTTAGCGGCTCATAATCAGATAATCCCTTTAATTATTGTTTGTTCGGCCCTTTTCGCATTTTGACCGCCACGAGTTCAGCAGGTCAAAAACTTAGTTTTACAAGTTTATTTAATTATAATATGATAAAGTAATCCCTTTAATAATTTAGTAAACATGAGCACACTACAAAATATTATTAGTTTGTTTGAATAATTTTTATATAATCCCACTGATTTATTTTCATACCTGTCGTGATAATTAATTAATATATTAGAATATAATATTGGAATAGGTACACCCATTAAATAATAGACTATTGTAATTTTAAATTCAGCTACATGTTTATATAAATATCATTCTTGTTTGATAAATTAGTATTGTTTAGTTTAATAATATTGCACTTTTGCTTATCAATAAGTATTAATGACTTGAGAAAAAGGAGTGAGTTGTAAGGTTCTCAGTATCACAAGTTAGTGGCACAGTGGTATGTTAATGTCATTGTTTCTGTAAACGTGTATTTTGTGCAATTAGGCTTGCTAAATAAAACAGTAATAGACTTGTGGGTCGGCTCCTCGATGTTAAATCAAACAATCCAAGTATTCATAATAAAATACTTCGATGAGAAACGCTAATGCACTGACTTTGAATATAACAAAATGGCCGTGACGTTGACTCCACTTTTTTCTTTGAATTTTTTTTTCAGTACACTGATTTATTTGAAAAAGCAGATTTTTTACTGGTAGCTGTTAGTTTAAATATAATTTCATTCTTATTTACGGCGCAGTATGTTTTATTTGTTTATTGCTGTAGAATCGTTCCCTTTGTGTGATAGCGGAGCTAAATGAAATGAACTGGGAAATTGGGAGTGTATCGAGTGTGGCAGTTACAAGGACAGAGGGACACGAGAACGTGAGTACGCACCCCAGAGAAGTAAATGCAGCAGCGTCTACTCACGCCTGCAGTAGTAGTCTCTGGACGGCCGTTGTGCGCGCACACACGGCGGGGAATTCCCTGGAGACCCATGCTGGCCGGCGCGCACACACCTCGTAAACAGCGTCCGCTCCGCAACAATTTGCATGGAACCCGGGAAAGCTTTCACCGCTTATTACTAGCTCTCCTTGTTTTATTTCGGCCGGGTCCGGGCCGTAAAGGCGACGGTCTGCACAATGGGAGCGTGCCGGATTTATGCGTGTGGCTCCATTACCACGATTGGAGGGAGCAAGAGGCCCCCAGGGGACGAGCAAGCCATATCTCCCCGTCTGCGAGCTTCGGAAAAATACGTATAAATATTTATTGTTACCGTCTGTTGCGTCTTAAGTGTAATTCGCTATTTGCCATATGCAAAAATTTTTATGGCGATTAACAAACGGGAAAGTTGCTTTAATTCCACGAATTGGTTCCAAGGAGTGGCTTGTCGAAGGGGAGGGCGAAGGGGAGAGGGACATGCGCATTACCGGCCACCATTAAATTGGGCCGATAAACTATCCAACAGAAAAGGGGAATCTGCGTTTATGACCGGGAGATGGGAGGGGCACAGAAAGTCCGGCCGCACATGAAATTTTAAGCTGACTGCATTACGCCTCTTCGCAGTGAATAGTTGCCGACTATAAAATGTGGACGTTCTCCACCTGTGATTGCTTTCCGAGACAGATTTACGAGCTCGCTAAAGGCAAAATGACGGACAAGACATTTCAGTTTGCTCTCACCAAGTGTATGTTTCACTGACAATGTGAATAGAGTGGGCAACTTTTTAATCCAATCAGTCAAATTGATACTATCTGACGATTAACACTTAATTCGTGGAATCTTTTAGCAGTCATAATTAATTTCTATTGAAATTATAATCAATCTTTGCATTAATTGCCTAATGAAGCTGTTAATAGTTTTTTCTAAGATACTCTCTGGAATTTTGAAAAACTGTTTATCTTTTCAGTAGGAATTTATTCAGGACTGTAGATTACGAATAATTAATATATTATATGAAACTGAAATTCTACAATTTTACAGAACGTATTTTAATATACTCTCGTTGTCATCATCATAGAAGTTTTCGGCTATTTGCCATAGTCATCTACATAAAAACATTGCACATCAATTTATCTAGCAAAAAAGCACATCAACAGTACATGAAATTCACAAATATATATATGCTCCTCTTATGTCCATGCCTTTAAACTGACTGTTTTGTTCAACAGTTTGGTACACCAAATAGCTGAAAGCTTCTATGATTATGACAACGAGAGAATATTAAAATACTTTCTGTAAAATTGTTGAACTTAAGACTTATATATATTAATTCTTTATCTTTTATTAGTTCGTTCAAAACCCCTCTTTTGAAATCAGTCACAAATATTCCTCAAACGTATACTTTAGTAGTCAAAATATTTTTCTGCTATTCTCCAAAATCATCTTCTTATGTCCAAATATAAAATTGATCAGTTGAATTTTAAATTTTGATTATACCATGTATACACTCCTCATTATAAAAAATAACAATTAATTATACTTATTTCAGTATTACAATTACAATATTCAATCCGAAATGAAAATAAAAAATTTCCGTAATCGTCGCTGAACGCAGACTATGACGCAAAATTATTGGCATGTGAGTATAGATTTATCCATTAGAAATTTACCTGATGAAGTTCACATATATGCATGTAACGATGTAAAGTAAACAAATATCAACATTGTTTGCTGACAAATTGGCTGGATTTATAATTTATAATTGAAGACAATGTCAGGTTATTGATTTAAAAAAATGAATAAACCCAAGCCACATCTATAATTGGATACGTACTGTAAAAGTTTTTAAGTAGGGGCCATTTTAAAATATTCATTTTCAATCGTTCTATGAGCCTATATTTATTTGCTGAAGAGTCATTTAATTTATGTATCACGGGATATTAAATTTAACTAACTATTAAAACTGTATGAAATTCAATGCTCAGCCGTGATACTAAATTAAGGAATTAAGATATAAAAAAAGCTCGACTGGACTGGGAATCAAACCCAGGATTTCCGAATAGTTTACGCAGCTCTGGCCAATATAATAAGAAGTAGCCAATAAAAACGTAAAGTTAATTGTAACCCATCGTTACTGCAATTTTTGCTGCTTTCGTCAGATTGTGATGAAGGACTCATTACACTAACCATAAACATGATTGAGTTTCATAGTATAAGTCTGTACAGTAATTTTAGATTTGATACGAATCATTTAGGATATAATAGTACACCTGGTGGATACATCTAATAACATTTTGCCGATCTTAGAAATTGTTTTTATTCCAAACGTTAGCTAGGTATACCATTGCTTTTGGTTCTATTCATTATATATATAAACAAGATTTACCAAAAGCTTTAATTCAAAACAAAACAGCGTTTAATCGAGCTAAGAGTTATAAGTCGTTCCAAGGGCGTGGTCATTTTACAGTAAATTCAACCTTTCAACCACTACGGCAAATGCGCCGGAAACTCAATAACTTGCCGTAATATAATCAAAACCATGTTAATCAAACTCTAACTCCGTGTCGGCTACTTCCGTGGCTTGTTCGAACCCCTCCACTACAAGCGGTCGCGAAACGTTCACGGACCCGCCAACACAACTTCAGACCATAACGTCTCGTCGGCGACTCTCTTTTAACTCAACATTTCAATTCTTCGCAATATTACAAATACAAGGTCTGTTGACCTTGACAGCCAATCAATTGTACAACTTTTCCCGCAGTGAGCGAACGTACAACCCTTACCTTTCGCAGTTGGTTCGCCCAACACAATAACATGATGTGACCCGCTTTGCACGCGGCACTGGAGGGGTGCCTGTGGGAGTTTTCTCTCGAAGGCACATCTCTCCAGAGTGACTGCGGGGCTCACTTGACTATGTCGCGAATGTCTCGTACTCTCTCTGGTTTTTTTCGAAGTCTCACATACCGAGACATCTTCACCTATTTTTGGAGGTATATGTACTGTGGTCGAAGACCTTGGGAATACGGCAGAAATTGTCCTCTGATCCCATTCAATCAGTCGGTCAACTGCCTCCTAAAACTTGTGGAGACACGGAGAAGGGAATGCTGCGACTCCACAGCAAGCTCGTCTCCCGTGAGAGTAGTACCCAATGCCCACCCTACCTGATGCAGGTTTTATAGGTTTTTTCTGTATATTTTTAGGTGAAACACCGGATAGGATCCTTAAAATATATCCCGGGGACCCCAGTCAACCCTTGGCTACCTTGCTCTACCTTCAGCACCCCCCTTTTTCAATTCCTTCCTATGTTATTAAAGGGGAGTTGCCTGTTTCAGGATCGCCCTGCTGTAGCCTTTTAACCCCCTCCCCCCACCCAAAAGCACGCGGCACGCGAGACAATATTCTCGGCGCTTCAAAGGTCTTTAGGAACGGGCTGTAACTTTCTTGTTACAATATATATATATATTTATAAAAAGTCTATAATATTACTCCAAACTAATGTAAGTAATAATTCATATGAAAATAATAAAAATGTATAATAGCGCTAAATTTACATGGCGACAATTACTATTTCAACAACCATTTAGCATTACGGATTTGAAAAACATGTCCGATTATAACTACAAATAATTTTTTTAATTATTAAGAATTGAAATAATGTATTGTACTGTAGAGCCGAGGAACACTGCCTATTTAATTCGTCAGTTAATATACAATATTTCGTCAATTAGACGAAAATATATTTAGAAGGAATTTCCATCAATTGACCATTGTTACCTAGGTTCGTGCCTACAAACAAAGTTTGAGTACTAAAGTTGGTCATCATAGGACGATGACCTGTAGAAACTTCCACTTGGTCACCCCTTCTTAACGTGCTCGTGGAGATCGCGATCTTGTAAGATTCAACAGGATTGACGTTGACACGTGGCGTTTTACCCTATAGGTCAGGGGTGCTCAAACTTGAACTGCTGGCGATCTACCTCAATATTGTTAGACTCCGAACGATCGACGGTCTGCAAGTATACGTGATGCAGGATTGTCGTCTAGGTAGGAAGGGTATAAGTATATTATATATAGGGACGTTGCAGAATTTCATGGCCATGAATTCACGTAGAATTAGTAAGAACGACAGAAATTAGTTTTCCGCCAATTTACTGAAATCATAAAAACGTCTTTCGAATTCGCCCAAAATATTTAAAAATTTTCCCTCATCAATATCAAAATTCAGCTGTGGAATCCTTCTTTTCAAAGACTGAAAATGTTTCAGATCCTTTCTTTTCAGTTGATCTATCATAAGTTGCAATTTACTTTTAAATGCGTTTATTTCGCTAATCGTCTCAATAATGGATTTTACTTTACCTTGAAGCTCCGAGTTAATGATGTTTAAATGCTTGTGATGTCTGCCAAAAATTCTAAATCAGTCAGCAATTTTCAGTTTTTTAGCATCTGAGTGTCATCACCTCTTTGCTCCAGAAAAGTTGTTCGGAAACACTGGATGAATAGCGTGACATGTGTTGAGCAGATTTTGAAACTGTCTTGAGAGTTGAAAGGGGACGAAAGGAAGGAATCTAAATCGTCGAAATATCGACAGAACTCTTCTCTGAGGTGAGCACAACTCATCAAATTTTCCTAGCAATCAAGTGAATAGTATAGGGACGTATAAGGCACAAAGTCTACCAACTGACTATTTAATTGTTTATGCCGGACTGCAATCCGTAGGAAAATCTGATTTTAATCACTTTTTTTGTAGATCAATTCAATTTCTTTACATTTGTTTTTCAGATGCGTCTCTTACTTCGTCCAGCTGTCTGCATTTTTCGGAAACAGATTAAATCACATTACTTGGCTTTTCTGTCTACATGCTCCCGTGTTGCTAGAATTGAATACGTTTGTAACAGGACTTAAACCTCATATTTAAGTAAAAAAAATAGTCCTTGAAATTATGCAATACAACATAAATATTAAACTGATTACAGGAGACATGTAGATGATAACGAAAACTAGTGGAGAATGGTTAACGGTATTACTATATAACCACGTGCTGACCTGATTACCTGAGTGCCATGGATTTGACTTATTGTGTCTAAGTGTTAGAATAATTTCATCAGTGACATAATCGTAGTTAGGCTATGCCATATTTGGTCTGCTGATTTTAAATTTAAGTTTAGTTGAAAATGAATCTTAATTATCCGTGCTTGAACACCCATCTTACGGTCGTTGTTTGAGGGGACAATGGCCGCCTCCACGTACTTTTAATCCCGCGCTAATCAGGCGTCGCATTGTGGAGCAAACACAGGCGCCCCTCGTAGGGACCTGTTGTCCGCACTTGAGCCCCCAGCTGACTCCCACAATTCCGTATGACATTTAATTCCACATATATCGCGGGGCAACTCTTGATTAAAATCACCGATCTCCCCTGGACCCCGCACCCCGTTCCTCCTAACGGGGGACAAAGGGCGCAATTGACCCTGGCTTCTAATCACCCCTCCTCCGGCAGGGCTGCGAGGAGCACAATAGGGGGCGCTCGCTAGCGACGTTCGTCTTCCATCCAAACGGGCCTTGTAATAAAGAAACTTATGTGTGCTTCCATGATGAAGAGATTGTCCATTTTTATTGGTTTATGTGAGAGAAGCAAAGACGGTGGGTGGGACGGGGGTTGTATTCTTAGACCCAATATTGACATGGAAACTTTTCTTATTCTCCTGCTGATAGGAGGGACGGAGGAGGAGAAGAGGGAGATAGAGAAAGAGAGTCCAAGCAAGAAGATTAAGATTACAACTCCGTGTATCAATATCGGCCTGAGGAAGAGATAAAAGTGTGACAGATTAGTTTCCGAGCTGAGGGGGTTGGGGCGGTTGGGTACGGAACGAGAAAGCTGTGAGGGTAAGAAAAATAAAGACAGCGTGGAAAGAAACTCGGAAAAACGAATGAGTGGCTAAGACTACTTATCCACGGTCGTTTTTATGAATAATCATTGACCTTCTCTTAATATAAGGGTTTACAAATCTGTAACGATAGCGTCTTGAATTATTTCACATTTTTTATAATTTTTTTCCTGTAAGTGAATATACTTTCATAAAATGTGTTAGCTCATTATTGTAGAAATAAGAGTTTTGGAAGAAATATAAGCGGTTTATATGTGCCGTTGTGGTCGTCTTTTCTCAGTTCTAAAAGTACCGGTTTTATCTCACTCCTTGCATTGTATTAATCGCAATAATTACGAAGAAAATCGGCAACAATAGTTCCGTTGAAAGTTATGGCATAGCCACAATCTCGCCCAAAATAATTTGAAATGAAACAAGGAATATTTAGAATCTTAAATACACTAATAAAATACAGGAGCCTGAACATCTGGGGAGAAAAATTAAAAAAGCCACAATTGACTTTACGGGACCCCAGTTGGTTAATGAATTATTTTCCCAAGCCCATACTTTACTGTATGTCTCAAAAATACAACTGCGCATACACCCGGTCCCGCCTAATAAAAACGTTTGTATAATAACTAAAATATAGAAGAGTTAAGAAAATATTTCTAAAATCACTTGAAGCCCTTGAACTTTTCTGTTTTTTGATAATCATGTCCAAAATTGGGAAATTAAGCTCTGTTAAATACTTTAATATTATTGACATTACTTTTAGCCTTGCTATGGCATGGTATCGAGAGAATTTTAGACTGCCGCGAAATACTGGGACTATATTTGAGGTTCGTACTGTGACGCTTTTGATGCCAGTTTAATTATGTCTTGACCAAGAATATTATGCATATATTATAAATAAATACCCCTGCAACGCCGGGTCCCCAGATATTAATTGAATAAAGAACACTTACTTAAAAAATTATCACGAGATATTACAAAATTTTATTTGTTATTATTGAAGTAATTTCTGAGTTAGTTTAACGTACTATAAGAACTTATTATATACCTTACTTTCAATAAAGAATATATAGCATTCCGATTAATGGATTATTACCTCTAAATTTGATTATAAGGCAATATATAGTACAGATTTACCGAATTTATTAAGAAAACTATAATTAATCAAATGTATCGTCTATAATTAATAGATTAAAATTTCTAAATTTGATTAGAACACTGTAAGCAATCTAATAGATAAATGGGAAACTATTTACTTGGATTATTTTATGGGCACCACGTGGTATTAGTACCACGAAAAGAAAAGAACAAATTAAATCAAAATGAAAATTCTACATTTATTCAAAGAAATAAATAAAAAGAAAATATATACAAAAGAGAATGAGAAGTTAAAAAAATATTACCAACTGCTCCAGCATGAGATTCTGCCCTCAGGTTACCGTTGGAAACTCGAAAGGAATTTTGAGTCAAAATTAATAAAATTAGCGTCGCAAGAGCTCCAGGAAAGAAACTTCCAACGCCTTACCAGAACACAGTTTCTGTTACAGGGCTGGAAGCAAAGTCCGGTTCATTAAGCAACGTGGATATCCATCTGTTCCTCTCTCTGTCTTCCAAAGCTTAGGCTTTCCCCGGTGTAGTTGATGCAGGAATAGTTCTCGGGTTTCCATTCGGGTGCAGGTGCGATGAAAACGCGACGTTTTGACGACCAAGTGCTCTGTCGTCATCTTCAGGCTGAGTGTATCACCCAAAAGTGTTTCTCTGCCTCATCTACCAATTTTAGCCCCTCTATTCTTCCCTCCCCCTTTTATTACAGTTCACGTAATTGGTGGAAACTGATCTTAGAACCACCATTTAAACCTTTTACCAATTACCGGGTTGGTTCCCCCTCTGGCTGTTTCTGGGAAATTGTGCGCTATTCTTGGCAGAAAGCTAATTCCGGGAATTCCTTACCTGTCCTTTGGGACGCTTTTACCAGACGTACCTTTGATACGGTAATTTACATTAAATGTATATTTAAAATAATAATTTAATAAACTGGGTAATGCGCTATACTCAATTAAATACAGAAAGTCGGGCTGTAGTTTATGTCCCTTAATTAATTATATGGCGCGTTTGGTTGTAATAGTGTGAGACGAGATACTTATAAGGAAAAGAAGTTATACTCAGGAAATAAAAAATAATAGATTTTATATAATAATTTGGTAAGAAAAAATTAACGACAATTATTACATCAAGAAATTAATAATTTATTGTATACCACAACTATTTCGTTCATTATAGTACTCTTATCAGATTGAAGTGACTTTTTAAACTAAATTTAATGTTGGTTAAAGAAATATGTTTAAAGTAAAATATTAATCTATGTATTCTCAGATTAATGAGTACAGACTAGATAATACTCGAAACGCGAATAAAAATTTATCTCATAATGCACACGACACAGAGAATCATAATGGATTATCTCCACAGATTGAGACGGGAGTCAGATGGAAGAAGATTGGGCGTAGAGTTGATGAGCGATTACTCAACAGTGTTGGTCTCAATCCACTCAACGTACTTGGAGACGCGGGTGAAAGTTGACGGTCTGTAGTTGTTGCAGTCGTAGGAAGACAAGATTCCGGCTAATACATTGCCTCGAGACTTCACGACGACGAGTGGGGCTGCAGCATCGCCCTGATATCAAAGGAAATCAAAATATTTCACTTCCGGTAAAACATTAATATCTATAAAAACACTAAAACGTTACAACGTTTTTTAGTTAAGTGTCTTAATGGTGAGTAATCCGTATTTATACACATGGAATTTTACACCAAGCGTCACCTCTTTCTCATAAATAAATTTTTAGAAAATCGACTCACTCACTTGTATAACTTTTATATTTATTATTCATATGACATATAATATATTAAGGATGAGATGTTATTATGATTTAGTTGGTGTATTATATTTCTATGAAACATAACTAACTGCCGCATTGTTCTAGATCCTGCAATCGGCATCATGGTACTACATTGGAAAACAGTGCTATCGAGACTATTTTGCATAAAATAATTTCTTAAAAAACATTTTTTTATTTTTAGAATTACATGTTTGGAGTTCTCTTTCTTGTAATTTTCTGGGCAAATCCTAAAATTTTACTTTATACTCTAATTATTAATTAAATGAACATAAGAAGGCTAAAACGATAAAGGAGGAGCCAATAAACAGACAAAATTAGCTGATAAAATGCAGATGTGTGGAATATAAGTGTCAAACGTTCTGTTAAATAGAAAATTCTTAAATTTATCAGCCTTTAAGTGAAAATGGTACCTGATTAAGCTAAAGGATTGGTCTTATAGAGAATGTAGATTTTCCCGACGAATATGCTGAATAAAGAGTTCTCGGGATTGGTGTTGTTATAATTCATTCACGGAAAACAAGCTGTTTATAAATAGACGCTTAAGTTTTTTAACAGTTATTAACGCCAGTAACGTTCAATCAATGTTTAATTGAGGCAGAAAACCGACAAAGTAATATAAGAAAATCTAAAGAATTTAATACAACTACATGTTTTGGTCCTTATCAGGATGCTCTTCAGGTTTCATAAAATTCTTTATGGTTTTGTTTTATAAATTTTTGTCTCTTTTCGACCTTAATTAAACGTGTAAATGAATGTCTCGAATTTAAAGAATTAAAGTATACAACGGTAAAATTTTAATTTCTTTGCGAATTTAGATAAAAGTATAGCATAAAGAATAAAACAGTTATTATTGAAATATTCTTAATGAGTCGGGAATTAAGTAAAGATAATAAATTAATCGGTCTTAGTTTTCAGACATTATAATAAGAGGAATAATTCCACAGAATGTTTTTAATATACCTAGATTTTTCTGTGTAATTGTTTCTCATATTAAAATTTGTCTGAAACCAATGGCCCTATAATCTATTATTTATCTATAAGACGTAAAATTTATGTGCATTAATGAAGTGTAAACTCAGATTGATCATCCGAATAAGCTTTGAAACTTGAACGAGTATGAAAGCCGAAATTGAACAAGCACAGACCGGGGTCAATTGTTGAAAATATGGAAACGTCTTTATTAAATGCAGATTAATAGTTATATTAATCTTGTTTAATAAAATTATAAATAAATAAACACAAATGTGTTTTAATAAAATAAAAAATTAATAATTAACAATTGACGCCATGTATCGTTCCTTGGTTGAACCGCGTCAGGTGAAAACATTAAAATTGTATTCTGACTTGTGGAAAGTTTCATATTTGCCCATGAAGGATTTCCAACAAGGTGCGATACATTATGATAATTTTTATAATATGCTTTAATTTCTGAAAAAAATAGCTGTTTATATATTTAAATGAAGACCTATTAGATAAATAAGAATCTAATTAATATCAAGAGTTCATATCAATACTGACAACTGGAATCTTATTTCTATGGTCTATGAATACATTCAAGGTCTCCCACCTTTCTAAAAACTTTGGTCCAGATTTTATTTTATTTAAGTATTTTAGATATCAGTTCTATTACAGAACATTTTTATTTTATCCTCTTACTGCAAGCATTTATTCCTATGATCAACCTTCTGTGTGATATTTACTCTTTGTGAAAAAATTATTAGCATAGATAATAGATATTATCTGTGAAGTCATTGAACGGATAGTGTGTTTTAAATTAGGATTGTTGGTTGAGATAATTTTATTAATACCGATACTTACGTAGCAAGGTCCATTGTTGCCATCCAAACCAATGGAGCACAACAAGGAGTCGTCGTTATTCGTCCAGCAATCTGAGGTAGGAATGATGTTCTGGTTAATAAAACGCAGATCCTCACTCTCATGCGGTGTTCCTAAAAGCAAGAAAGTTGTCTGCTTTTCAACTGTATTATGCTTTTGTTGTAATTTGTTTTAAAATCCTTAATCTACTGCACGTATCTTGAATTTTTTTAAATCCAAAATAAGATACATCTCAGGTATTGTCTATAGAAAAAATCAAAAGTTAATGGACTATACGTTGGATTATGCTGCCAAAAGGGGTCCGTAAACACGGGGTTGTTTATATACATTTATTATCATTACTACTTAGCTGCTATTGAGTATTTGCCCGGTGGCAGCTACATACGAAGTAAGCACATATGATACAATTACAATAAATTCCTAATACAATTTACACTCGGGAACAGTTTTGTACTATCTTAGATTTTGACCTGAAAAAGAAAAGAGAAGTCAGGAGCCGCTCAGAAATCACTTCACTGCACTTCACTATTTTAATGCTTTGTTTAGGAAACAATTTAGCACTTCACAGATTCTAAGAACTGTTTACTTTAGTTTCCTTAGACTACTCCTAAACTGATTAGCGCTACCCGGAGAAGCCGTCAGTATTTCTGCAGGCAAGGATTAATTATCGAAAATTGATCTATTTGCAAAAGAAAATTTTCCTACGTCTGTGCGTTGCCGTTATATTTAATTTTGAACGTGTGATCATTTTTAGAGATATAAATCGATGATTTGTTATTCCAGGCCGTTTCACCCGTATAAGTTTTATATATTGCGCACAACCTTGCATTGTGGTATGCTTCTGGATATACCACGTGGTCAGGAATTTGGGCGCCACCTGCGATGGTTCTTTACGCAGGAATAAATTACATAAAATAAATTACGTAAAGTAAAATGAGTTAATTACACTTGAAATTTTTATTGGTCTGATCTACAAATTTACCAATTCCGAAGGGCTAACAAATGAGAAACTTTTTCCCAAGGATAACCGTGGTGGTTTTTAGTTACAAACACGTGGTCGCGTGATCATGCATGGCCAACACTTACCACATTCAGGAACTCTGGACGCTGCTTGTTCTGTGGCGCTAACAGGACCATATCTCTCGCCGTCTTTACCACAAGTGTCTGTCCTAGAAAATCTCTGAGACGACCGTAATCTTTCCTCCCTTCCTCTCTACCTTTTTCAATACTCTTATTGGTCAACCTATGCCTAAACCCATCATCCCCTCCTTAGCCTGTTCCGAGAAGGAGCCAAAAATAAATCTATTTGTACCCTTTCGGGATTTTTCAGCGTCGACCTTTGTTCCAAAAGTTCCTACTCTTGGCTTTATGTTGGTCTACGTCTTGCTACAAATGAAATATTTATAAAATACAATATAATGCACCATAGCATGTTTCCTTCTATTACTAAGAGCTTCCAAATTCTCTTGGGGATTATTCGCGAATCGACCTCCAAACATCTTTTCAGTCCGTGTTTTGTATTTTTTTTCAACGGTAGAGTGCATTAATTCTTATATGGGTTCCAGCATGTTACCTCATATTCCAAAATTGGTCTGACCAGCGTTTTGTAAGCAGAACCTACGACCTCGCTCACTTGATTACCCCAATTTAAATCTTTACTAATCGTGATCCCAAGATATTTACAGTTGTTTGACTCCGTTACTACTTCGTTCCCCATTTTATATCGTACTAGAGGAACATTTATCTTTTTTGTAAAAAGGTTGCATTAATTTGCATTTTACTTCTGACAATTGGTAAAATTTTGTCTAAGGCAGCCTGCAGAATCTGTTCATCCTCAACGTTTACAATTTCCCTATAAACCATACAATCGTCAGAAAAAGTTTAATCTGTAATTTTGTACCGGTTGTTGTCATCTATATATCACACTTCCTTGCTTGATCCCTGGCGTGATTTTGACCGGGTTGGTCAATTTTTTTTTGATTTTATAAACTTTATGAATTCCGATGTGTTTTGTGTAAGCCGACACATTCTGGAGTCATGTGATTTTTACGTGGAAAATTAGAAATTTATTTACTAATAATATATAAACATATGTATAAAATTTTAGAACACAAAATGAAGATATGTGCAAAAGATTAAGGAAGGATTTTAAAACAAATTGTACTCAAAATTGCTTTTTATAATGTGTAATTCTAATATAATTTTTGAACTAGTTTTGTCTTTCGACTATAGCATGGGCTGAAAGCTTCTATATAAATTTACAATTAAAGCTAATTAAATATAATTTGACTTTATTAAAACTGTAACTGATTTAAATGCAAGGGTTTTCATCATCGTACATCTAAATTTGTTATTAAATACACAAAAAAAATACTTGAGAATTTTGATAATCAAATATATGCAAGTAAACCTGGCACTTAATTTTCTCAACAAGTGAAGATTATTGTAGTTTTCTTAAACTAACGGTAAACACCAATTTAACCTTCCTGTAACTTATTTTATTTGCTTACAAATATGAAATAATTGCTTTTTATAATAAATTTATTATTAGAGCTGGAATACTACTACCACTGTAGTTGATATTCTTATAATACTTCTTATACGTTAATGGGAAACCTTCGAAAGCACGGAGTTCGTTTTCCTAAGGGATTTTACTACGCTCCACAGTTTAATCACATTAGGAGAAATATCGACTTAACTATTTATCTGTGCAATTAAGGAAACGATGGCATGAATTTACTAGTCCTTTCAGAGTTGTTTGAAGCTACTTCACGCAACACGAGTTCTATCTAAGTTTGTAAAAGCCGATACAAGCGTGAATTTACTTACTTGAGAGAACTGGCGCAAGTTTCTGGCTGCTGTGTAAGAAGTAACGAGTTTGGAGTAATAATTTTTAAAACATTTTTCTGGCATAAAGTTAAATAAATAAAAATCCGGCCAAAAAGGTCAACAAATAAATTTCCCAAATTGCAATGTAATTAGTTCATATTTTTATTAATTAAATGCTAATTAAATTTATTTGCTGACTTATTTTCCGTATTTTTATTTATTTATTAATATTTTTTCTCATATCTTTCAGTACAATTGGTCAAGCGTCGTCTGATTTTTACGAGTAAATTGCTTTTCAAGATCTACAAACCTTGCATTCTTGTGTTTGCAAAGAACTCAAAACTTTTTTACTCACCATCTAAAATCGCACCCCAGCCGCTAAGTATCCCGATATCACCTTCAAACTCTTCGTCAGCCTGTGGAAGAGTAACACTTGCTCCACCTGGAAATAAAATGTTCACGTAATCCCTGCGTCTATCTGGATCTCAGAAAACACCAATTCCTCGATTATACTTTTTTTTAACAGTCGAGAATTTTATAAAAACAAATTAAGATTTAAAATATTTTGATTTGTTCATTCTTAACACGAATCAGCAAGAGAAGCTAAATTATACTTTATATATTATATTATAAATTTTAAATCGTCGCTGTTCTTGTGTTATATTATAATTAAACAAATTCTTGATTAAATTACAATTACAGATTTGTGAGTTAATGAGCGTCAGAAATTTCCCTTAGATGAATGAGGGTTTTAGAAAAGTAAGTAGGTCTGACTTAAAAATGTACCTTAAGGTAAAAGTAGACCTGGGGTCTAAAGGGCTATTAAAAATCCGACAATTAAGAGTGTAATTTCTAATTTAGACCATATTTACAGCTGAATAAGTTAACAAAACATAAAAGATTCCCAATACTCTATTTACATTTGCAATTATATAATACTGTAGAGAAACCCAGCAGCTCTCTAATGGCGACCTGGGATGAGCAGGAATCGACAATTTAGATGCCAACTTTGTGAACGAACTTTCATCTCAAAGAAAATACAATCTAAGGTGATATAGCAACTTTATTTACAAATTTTGTATTGCTTACTGATGTCTAGCATAGGATGTAAATAAAAAAAATTCTTAGACAGACCTGTGTGTATCAAGAGTGTGCCAAGTTAATTGCCGCTATAATTTGTTTTCGTTTCTATTACCTGTGAACTTAAATCAACCAAAGCAACTGATAAATTCTGGAACTAAGTTAATGAAAGTCGTTTAAAATTTGAATTCATGATAATATTGGTCTTTTAAGAAGTGGAAATTTTAAGCACGAATAGTATAAGTTCTACTTTTCTTAGAAAACCTACCTCAGATCATCAAGAGATGATAAATATGTTCATTTTCATAAATTTAAAACCGTTTTCAAATAAAACGAGCTTAAATTAACTTATTCCAGAGCTGATGATATTTACCGAGAGCTATAGGATCCACGGGCAGACGCAATAATCCGATGTTGTTTGAGTAAGGCATCGTGCTAGTGTCGTAATTTTCATGGACGACGTAATCAGTGACGGGGAATCCATCAGCAAATCCTCCGAGTTGAGTCTTGCCCACAAGCACGGTGAAGTTGTAATGGCCGTACAATCTGGAAAAAATAAATTTTCTTATAAAAGAATACAAGACATACAAAACTGGAAGAAAGAATGCAATAACGTGTGCTAAAATAAATATTTAATTACATAGCAAAACGAATTTTGTATGTTATACATTGCATATTACGTGTTGTTCGTTGATAAGATTATAATTTCAATAAGGTCCAATGAAGTTTTTTTGAGAATGAAAGGATTTAACAGATTATTCCATTTTACTGAGGGTTGATGTTTTAATTTTAAACGAATAAAATTTTAGATGATTATGAATTTTAGAAGAGGGACACAGATCACGAACAAGTGTTAGAGAATTTTTTCATGTGTTACATTTATCTTGAAAAAATTATTGCTGATTATTTCAATTTCCTTCTTGTAAAGTCTCTGAAGTCTTTTATGATTATTGTTGAGGGTGATTAGAGGTTGTATGGGGGCGGAATTAAACAAAATCTCAAACTTGCAGACACGGCCACGGCCAGTTGGATCGTTTTGACAACAGAAGTGTTTCCTAAATATTTATTATTTGTATGAATTATAATGGCCATGCCATCAGACGTACAGTGTTAAACTCGAGTTTGGAATTAAACAAAAAATCATAAAATAAAATGTCACAAGGCTGTGATTATAGCCATGGATGTTGATCGCTTTGGCAATAGAAGTAATTTCTTATTTTTAGAGCTACTTTCTTATTTGTAGGAATTATAATGCACTAAACCATAAAACGTGCAGTGTTTACAGTTAAGTGTTGTAAACCATAGCCTATAAATTTCATACTGTTAATTTAAGTTTATTATTCTTAGAGAGAGGTATGGAGAAAAGGAATAGTCAAAACGGAAGTACTGAAAAATTCATAATTTACGCAGTTGAAGGGAATATTCTGTAAGGGGCTGAATAAAATCTCGTATCAGTCTACGAGAAGGAATATGTATTTATATATTCTGCTATGGGAAATAATTGAAAAGTCATAAAATATTAAACAGTGGGATATTAGCTGAAGGACAATAGATTGTCACAAATAATTAGAACTAAGTAAAATTGTAATGAACATTACTATCCCTTGCTTTCGTCATTACCAGTTTCCTACAAAAAAATCGATTTTTTTGTGGAAATAATTTATAGAGAAATATATTGCATAAAATAGTGTATTTCAATATCACGATTAATAGAGGGAAACCCAAGGTAATGGAGTTTAGTATGGGAAATTGCAATAACAAAGAGTGTTAAATTGGGGAGATTTTGACGGAAGTTACGGAATTCTGCTACTTCGGAAGCGTATTAACTAGGGACAGTAGAAGTATAGTAGACTGCACAGGAAAAGAAGACTCGTGAAAAATATGAATTAACTCATGGGTAGCATAAGTGTTAATATTAGGAAATCGTTGCTAAAATGTTCGTATGGAGTGTGGACGGTATGAGTTGCAGAAAGGAAAAGAATAGAAGCCTTCGCAAGGTGGTGCTATAGGAGAATCCTGAAAATCAGATGGGTGGATAGAATCACTAACTAGGAAGTTCTAAACTGAATAGGGGAAGAGCGAACAATATAAAGGACGTTGACAGAGAGAAGAGATAGATTAATAGGCCACGTTTTAAGACATGAGGGTCTTGTAATATTAGTATTAGAGGGAAGTGTGTGGGGTAAGAACAGAATAGGGAGGCGAATGATAAAATACGCAAAGCAGATTAGGGAGGATGTGGGATGTGCTAGTTATGCGGAAATAAAAAAACTTGCATCAGACGAGTTTTAGAACTGAATACCACAAAAACTTCAACAAAGAGTGCATATTTTATTTACAATGTATTCAAATGATTAAGCGAAACTATACCAGGTAATAAAGCTCAATGATATGAGTTTAAACCTGTAGGTGAAATTAATCATTTACCCTTTCAGACAAGATCCTGAGGTCAGGACGTATTTATCCTTGACGAGCGCTCCTGTGCAGAGAACCAAGTTGTCAACGAGTATGGCCACTGTCCATGGAAGCTGTCCAGCAAGAGCTATCTGACCTTCTAAAATTCGCGGAGCTTTGTCTGAAACACGTTTACAAACGATTTTTAACAATTAATTATGACGACAGTGGAAGTTCTTCGCAGTTTCAAATCGTTACTCAAGATTTGCGCTCACCAGTCTGTCGTGGATGAGGTCTGACCAACGAACGACTTCTCAGATCAGCGCTCTGTGAAGAAAACATTTTCATTCATATTTATTTATTGCGATTTGGAGGAAACAGTAAATATTTGATCATTTAACTATTAATACATGAATCTTTACAGAACAATTCTCATGTAACAGAAATTATATAGTTAACTTTACACACAATAGATTTTTTACAAGTTACATAGAACAGTTTCAACCAATACGTCAAAAGATTAAGCTTTGTGATGTATTCATTTTTAAATTCTTTTTCCATTATAGTGGCGATATCCAAGCGTTTAGTTCTCCTTCATACAAACTCCCATTCCAATACCTTCTTATTTTCTTACTCACGAAAGTTACATTTGCGTTATCTTGTCACAGTTTTCACAATGAGATGCGTAGTAGGAGAAGGGGTTGTTGTCAGGTGTAGCTCGCTCTTGGTGGGAAGCTGTTTTAAGGCTATTAACTTTCTAAAAACATTCATTACGGGATATGCAGACAACAAGAACAATGATTTCCGAATAGTTTTTACCCCTATCAAGGTGCCGTAATAAAGGTTCAAGTTAAAGTAAGTTCTGGTCTATTCCCATTACAATACCAGGTTCGTGAACGATTTCGCATCGTAGTTTGGGACTTAGCTTAAGTTCCTTACGTAACATGTTCCGTTTGCATAAATTTATACTCCAAAATAGGTGTTTTGTTTTTTACTAGAAGAATAGTAAATTCTCTTCAATTATTTTAGATATCTGCGTAGACACTTTAAAACAACTCCATTGATTTTGTTTCCAAAATCATATGAATTTACTGAATTATCTTGACGTCTTAAAGTGGTATGTGGCTCATTACTTTTATCGGCACAATTCATTATTGTAATTAAAAAGTGTGTCTAGTATCTAATAAATTTCAAACTTCTTCCTGAAATTCTCTGACAAGATTGTTTAAATATATTTCAATATATTATTTTCAAGCAAGATTTCATGATGTCCTTACTTTAAGCATGTCATAAACATGTATAATTTTATATTATATATATGTATCAGATTTTAACTAGAATCTAAAATAATATAATCTATACCAATAAATAAAATTTAAGTGTCTGTCTGTGTGCTTGTTTCGGATAGGTTCCGAAACGGCTCAACGGATATCAGTGAAAATTTGAGGGTTTAAAAACAGGAAGATTAACTTTAATATTCGTGCATATTTCATTTCTATAATGAAATTAATATAATATAAATATTAATATTAATTATACGTGAAAGTTTCTTGGAAAACAAGTGATTTCTTGATCTGTTTATGCTCTGAAACGGCTTAACGAATTTCAACGAAATTTTCAGGAATTGAAACAGGAATTTTAACTAAAATTCTCGTGTACTTTCCATTTCCATATCTTGCAAAGTTTAGAAGATATTAATGTAAATATTTATAAATCAATTGAATTTCCGCGCGAAAGGCGGTGTGAATACCAAACTCCGAGTTATAAATCCTATTAGGTGTTCCTATACCATTCAACAGATTTACTGTATGTATTATAAGCGTTATTTTGGCAGCATGAGAGAGAGAGATAGAGCGAGCATTATCACCCGATCTATTGTTGCAGTGGGATTTCTCCATAATTGACCATAATGTTGGAAAAGACTTACTCCTTCAGAAATAATAAACTTCTTTGGATCGTTGATACGTAAATTGGTTTTATTTGTTGCGTCAGGTAAAATTTAATATTTAGTAATTGCTAATTTTATTGGTTCCGAAACGTGTGAAAGCGGAACCTGTTCATAACCAAGTGCGAGTTATAAGATTTACCCTGAGCGATCTTAAAAAAATAATACTGTACTTTTTATATATTCAATGAATTCAACTATATCAAAATTCTGTTCCTATTGTTCGTTTTTAGGGCAAAATAAACAGAACTATTTCGTGGACATAGCTAGTGTCTAATAAACAGCATTTCAGTTGCATATTGCGTGGTACTATTTCGGTGAGTGGTTTATATTTTCTTCTTCTTTAATTTTAATGAAATTCACTTGGTCGACTTAAAATTGAACGGAGCGATATTTCTGATAATTATCTGTACCTTTTCCCCTCTAAAATTAGCACAGAAACTTATTGTTTATTATTATCTATATTATTTTAAGTGACGAGGGTGTTTTAAATGAAATCCAAAAACATATACGTACCGATACAACGACAAACGTAAGACAAAACCCCAATAGGATCTTCATTTTCACTTGGTGGCGTCGTTGGTCTTGTAGTTTCATGTATTCTTACAATTTTCTTACTGCTCCTTAAATATAAAATACTATCTGTTGATAATCGATTATCTTTCATGAATGGAAATGTTTGTATTATCAAGAGTTATTCATTTCCTGCCATTCATTTTGTCTCCTGAATGATTTCAAAGACACGAGATAACCTGATCGCTGATAGAAGTATAATACTCAAAATCATTTCCGGAGAGTTACAAATTGTAATTTTCTTTCATGGTAATTATATATTTAAAGGTTTAATGATTTTAGGATAACACAAAAAATCTTTAAGGAAAAAGCAGTTTAATAATTGAAAAATTATGTACAATTTAATGTTAGAAAACGATAAATTCCTTTAATGCCACCTCTAACAAACATTTTGTTTAATTCTCTAGCTCAATCTTGCATGGTTCGAACTGTAGTAGTTACGTGGTAATTTATACCGTTCACAGTCACTTTTTCCTAAAGAATTAAGAACTGTATTTTATCACTTTTAGTATTATCAAACCATTAAACAACCATTTTATTTTAGGTATAACGATTCATTATTAACATATTCCATCTCTTTCTTTAAAAAAATTCTATAAAAGTGTCTATGTAAATATTTGTGTATTACTCGTAATAATTATATTTGCCTAATTATAATATATCTTTATAAATAAAATTCCGGTTTGCATGTGTTCGTAATTCTTCTCCTCCTAAACGTTTTGACCGATTTTAAAGAATTATTTTTTGTATATATGGAGTCATCTGGATGGTTGTTAGCTCCTAGCTTGGTGGCATCCATGTCCGGGAACTTATCTGTATTAACCGGCTACAGTATTTGATTACTTAAGCGGTATAGAGCGGGTTGTCAGCTCTCTTTATCTCCTGAATTATTTTAGAAAGTCTCATTAACAAAGAGGGACGCGTGAAATTGAAATATGTGAATCACTTCTTATTTCCCATTTGTAGATTCTCAACATGATTCCAAACCCCGAATTTTTTAAAAAAATTTCTACTTGTAATTATGGCGTCACCACTCAATCCGTTACAATCTCAAGCTGTTTACATGATGCACACACAAATCAAAATATAATCTGTGACCTCAAAATTGTGTTTTGAACAAAACCAAGGTACAGAGAGTACAATTGAGTTCAAAGTAGTTAGTGTTACTTATAGTTTTATAAATAATATACTTCTATAAATTAACCTATTTTATGAACTGAAACTTAAAATCTGCATCGAAGTAAATATAAAATTTTGTCTTCATTAAACTATGCAGTGTTAATTCAATAGATTATTTACCTATAAAATCAAATATAAAATACGTTAAAATATATTTCTACGATTAATGGAAGCAAAACTGTATACTTGAAATTTATTTAGAAGATGTTTTTAAATATGAGTTCATAAAATAGGTTCATTTATATAATTATATATCATTTCTAGAACTACTTAGAACTCAAGCGTACTCTCTGAACCGTGGTTCCATTGACGAAGCTAAAGCCGAGCGGACGCAATGTGTGCCGAGCGTTTCACGAAGAGCGTTCTCAGAGCTATGATATATATATATATATACTGCAAAATATTAATGAAAATAGTATATAGGAGAATGGAACGTTAAATGGAATGCGAGTTAGGAGGAGATCAATTTGATTTTAGGAAGAATATAGGATTGACTTTGCGGATAAATTTAGAAGAGGATAAGAAAATACCAGCACATAGATTTAGAAAAAGCGTTTGATAATGTGAACTGGAACACATTATTAAGGCTTTTGAAGAGCACTGGAATAAAATATCGAGAAAGGAGGCTTATACACAACCTTTGCAGAAAACAGGCATGGAGTATGTCGCCCATGATAACTTATATATAGAACAGGCGATGAAGAAAGTTAAAACTGAATATGGAAAAGGAATCATACTACAAATAAATAAAAACCTTACGCTTTGCCAATGATATTATTATTAGGGAAATCAGAAGAAGATTTGGAAACGATATAAATGGCATGAATGGGGTCAATATGGGGATTAATAGAGGGAAAACCAAGATAATGGAGTGTAGTATGGGAAACAGTGGAATAACAAAGGGTTTCAGTTTGGAAGGGATATTTTGACGGAAGTTTAGGAATTCTGCTACTTGGGAAGCATAATAACTAGGGATGGTAGAAGTATGGTACACATAAAGAGTAGGTTAGCACAGTGGAGGGTAATATAAGTGTGAATATTAGGAAATCGTAAAATTAGAAGAGTGTGGGGTAAGAACAGAAGAGGAAGGCCGATGATGTAACATGCTAAGCAGATTAGGGAGGATGTGAGATGTGTTACTTACACATAAATGAAAAGGCTGGCGCAAGGTTCGCGTGGATAGTTGCATCAGACCAGTCTTAGGACTGAATACCATAACAACAACAACATAGGGATAGTTGGAACTGACCGGTGGCATTGTTGTGGAGATACAATTTTTTTAAATTTTCTAATTAGTATTTCTTCCTACATAAAATTGTATATAATCACAAATTTTCAGGGTGGCCATCGAATAATCTTTAAGTTAAGCATCAATACATGCACAAGTTCATTCCGTCGTCGCTTGGCGTTGATTGGACATTTCGATTTCGGATTGCTGAGTTCTGAAATAATGAAATAATTTTGTAATTAGGTGCATACTGAGTGAATTATTTATTGATTAATTCGACATTGTACAAATGAAGCGTGCAAATGTGAAACGTGTATTGTTTGAAATTGTTTAATCTAATAAAAATAAATTATTTTCATTGTCGAGTTGTGAGATTTCGGTGATAGGGTGCTAGATAAGATAAATTGTTAATAAAGAGACGATCTATCAGGTGGTTTAATCACGTGTTGAAAAATAAATTAAATACTACAGCGGGCTAATATAAATGAATTACAGGCTAACGGTAGGACCCAGATAGTAAGCCAATAGAATACTCAATAGATGAATCATGTTTTCTTCCAGGACTTTATACAATAGATAGATGACTGAAAATATTCACTTTTCGTGTCATATCATATTGTGGGGTAGGATACATTTTCCATAAATACTATTTTATCATTTCAGATGTAAAAGTCATATGCATTATATGCAGTGTCGGAACTAACCTGAAATATTTTGTTACAATTGACCAAGTAATTCATAATCTGATAAGTCTATAATTGCTCCTTGATAATTGATTTATTATTTCAGTAATTTACGAATCTTATAATCATCTTTTGGAGTCTTCCACTCATCCGTAGATGTACACAACCGGAACATTTCCGCCATAACATTTTATAAATTCAACTTCCAATATATAATCTACTTATTATGTTAAGTTAGCTTTTACTCACAAACTTTTACATACATATTTGCATAATTATTACGTCATTTAACAGTATTTCTATGCGAATTTGTTTATGTCAAGTGTGAATCTTTCCCTGTAAACTATTTATTCATATCTGGTTAATTTTAACAATGCCCTGATTATTGTCTGTGGCTATGTCCAGCATTCAAATAATGTGAATAAAGGTAAAATGAGATAGTACAACGAAAATTAAATGTTAGTGCGGTTAAGTTCAGGTAATAGGCGCTACTAAATTATTTTAATTATGAATTGATTTTAAGTGAGCTGCGTAGTTGATGCAGAAATAGTTCTCGGGTCTCCACTCGGGTTTTCATCGCACCTGCACCCGAGTGGAAACCTGAGAACTATTTCTGCATGAATTGATTTTATTCAGTATCTTATCCATTGTCTCTGAAGTCCATTGAGGACCTGGGCCTACCGGGTCGACTGCGGACTGTCATCTTACATGACATATTCCAAATTTGAAGTAGTACGTGGTCAGCGTATCGATCCTCCAGCAGTCTTAATCCCAGTCTCCGTGGCCATGACGACACAAACATCCAAGCCCATGCCAGGAATCAAACCCGGGAACTCTGTGTTGTGAGGCAGGGACGCTAGCCACTAGACCACAGATGGTCGGCGAATTATATTCAGTAGGAGTTCAAAAGACAATACTTATTAGTGCGTAGTTTCTTTTATACGTACTAATATACGTTCATCTTCTGATTCTCTCTCTCAATTGTGATCGTGAAGCCACGATTTCAATATCTCGATTTGAAATCTTTTAAATTATATTACATAAGATTACTGCTTTTACAATTAGGTTTCTTTTTAGGTATTGGCTACTTCAGAGTGGCATTGCGACCCATCAGAACGGATCGAGACGAGGGTTCCGATAACGTTTGTATTAGAAACATTATTTTTGAAGAAAAATTCGTGCAGACAGAAAATAAAAAGAAAGTTGTCTCTAATATTTTATTAAATATATAAATATTTGATTAAAAGTATTCAGCCGCCTTTTAAGGGTTAAATATTTTTCTTAATGTTTCATAAATTAAACCCTCGATAATTAACAACCTTTCCCTAGGAACACTGCATGATGATGATAAAAATCTGAGTACTATTGTTGATAACAGTTTCAAATCTTACCTATGAACAATCCACAATTTAAGTGCATTTTATATTGACCCTCTTTTTTATTGCGGTAAGATAGCTTCAGTGCTATCAGTTTATGGTGTTCCTTGATTCTTATGTGTACTTGACGAATCCATCATCATGGCAAGATCCTTATATAAGCACGGATGGTTGGTCCGTATTTTTATCTCCGATGAATCTCTCATTCTCATAGTTTCTTCAGAATTACGAGAACCTGAAACGAACGCCAACCTCAGTGTTTCTCCTCTTAAAAATATCTTCTTTAATCTTTTTTTCCGGTCGCTGGTGTAAATGGCTTGTGCTTATAGCGATGGCACATAAATTGCTATCTTCCAACAAAGTATAAAACGTTTCTGTCTGGTCGTAGCCTGCGCTACATCTCCTTCCACAAAAACTTCCGCATTTATTATTGCAAATGCTGATGTATATGGCTTGAAATCGACGTTGAAGTTCTGCAAATGCGGATACGGATCAGAATGTTCGTAAACATCGCTGGTTTGAAATTGTGATTAAAACTTAATTGGTCAAAAGTTGAGTACATCTCGTGTCTCTTATTGTCTGCAACTAATCTGGATATTTCTACAAAAAATGTTCTACAAAACATTTCTACAATGTTCTACAAAAAATGAATATAAACGACTGGAATATTGTTAAATAATTAACATTCGTTGTTCTTGGGAAAACATGTTTATGAGGCTAAAAATTCGCGTTACGTCATACGTCATGTGATCAATAAACATATCAATGACCCCTACATTCTTGTCGTCAATGCTAGTGGAACTATCTTGGGGCAATCGAATACCTATTTTATTAAACTTCACATTTATTTATATTGGCGCGATTTTAGATTCATCTGTATGATAAGTTACATATTAAGCATTTTAAGTGCATCAAAATGTTAATAAAATAGAAGGATAAAACGTCAATAGAATGCGAGGTAGGAGATAGTTATGGTTGTAGGAAGAATGCAGGGACAACAGAAGCAATATTGACTGTGCGTCTAATTTTAGAAGAAACGATAAGAAAAACCGGCCTACATTCATGGCATTTGTAGATTTACAAAAAGCTTTGGAAATGTGTACTGGAAAACACTATTAAGGATTTTGAAGAACACAGGAATAAAATATCATTACCTCTACAGAAGACAGTCAGCCGTAATTAGAACTGAAGATCTAGAAAAGAAAGCAGAAACCGAAGAAATGAGTAAGATGCAGTCTGTTGCCCATTCTGTTTAACTTATATATAGAAGAGACGATGAAGAACGTAAAAACGGAATATAGAAAAGGAAACATACTACAAGGAGGAGGAATAAAACCCTACGCTTTTCCGACAATATTATAGTATTAGGGGAGTCAGAAGAAGACTTGGAAACCATAATAAATGGCATGAACGTGGTACTGGAGAGAAAGAGTTCAATATGAGGATTAATAGAGGGCAGACCAAGGTAATGGAGTGTAGTAATGGGAAACAGTGGAATAACAAAGGATGTTACACTGGGAAAGGATATTTGGCGGAAGTTAAGGAATTCTGCTACTTAGGAATCGTAATAACTAAGGACGGTAGAGTAGGATAACACAGGCAAGGAAGGCTTTCGTGGAAAAGAGGAATTTACTTACGGGTATTTTAAATGTGAATATTATGAAATCATCGCTATGGCGTTATATGGGTGCGTAACATGGACGGCAGGAGTTGCAGAAAAGAAAAGAACAGAAGCATTTGAAATGTAGTGCTATAGGTGAATGCTGAAAATCAGATGGCTGGATAGAGTCACAAACGAGGAAGTTCTAAACAGAATAGGGGAAAAGCGAACATGGAGGACGTTGACGTAGAGAAGGGATAGATTAATAGCCACGTTTTAAGACACGAGGGTCTTGTAAAATTAGCAATAGAGGGAAGCGTGTGGGATTAGTACAGTATAGGGAGGTCAAGGATGGAATGCGCTAAGCAGATTAGGAAGGATGTGTTTTGTGATAATTATAAGGAAATGAAGAGGCTTTCGCAAGAGTCATTAGCATGGAGGTTTGCATCAGACCAGTCTTAGGACTGAATACCATAAAAACAAGTGCATCAAATGATAAAATAAAATTCTTACAGTATAAAATCAGTATATTGGTTATTATTTTTCCTGTAAAATATTACTATAAATAAAATCCACAAATAGTTTATGCTACTTTATCCTAATCTGTTAATTAATTTTTGGGTTGTTGAAGCTGAAATTTATTAAAAACCATTCTTCTGTTCTTGACATGTTCCAAAATAATGAGTAAATACGATTATTTGCCAGAAGAAATAATTTAGAGAGCAGGATTTGCTGAATATAATTTTTTCGACATTAAAAAACTACTTAATGAAAACGCTGTAAATTTCAGTTGCGTCAGCAGTTCATTTTCGAAGTGTAAGCTCTTAGAGATATCTCCTTACAGACCGCACGTCCCGCTCATTATGAAGCAACACCAGACACTTTAAGTTAAGTGGCACTATGAATATCGTCTAATGTCACATACGAAAGAATGGAAATCATAAATTCCCTCTTACTTTCGACTAGTCATCGAGGCAAAGTTCAAAATCTTAAGATTATACTTTTATGCTTATCTGCTTGATAGGTGACGGGAAAACCAGCGTCGAGAAGCATCGAATTTTCTGATTTCATAACTAGAAGTCTGTCATTATTGTGGAATAGTATAAGTTTTCAACTTTATCGTAAGGAATTTAGTGTTTGGTGGCAATACTTGAGTACTTTTCACAACCGATTGCGGAAATAGGAGGTTAGTGAAGTGGCTAAAGTGACCGACGCCCATTGTCTGAAGTATGTTAAAGAATTACATATTTAACTTTGGTGGTTATTAAAAAATTAAATTTGATTTCCCTCTTCCTTCCGCCCAATTCTGTTTATATTGTTATATCATTTTTTCTGTTTAATTATTTCAACTTATCAGGAATGTCTCTTCTTCTATCCTCGTGAGAGTACAAAAACGTCGGTTACATTTTGTATATTATTGTATCTTACAATGTTGAAAAGGTACTCTTTTATAAGAAACCTTTTATAGATAGAGCACTGAAATTTTCACCGATTATTTTAACCTTATGACGTGTACGTTTAATTGCAAACTATGGATAAGAAACTCAACTTTTTCATAAAAACAGATCTTCATAAATAAATGACTAATTATAATTATAGTTAGAATAAATCACTTATTCTGCTGACGAAGAATAATATTAAAAATATGATTTAAAAATTTCAGTCCTGTATCTATAACGGTTTTCTTAAAGTCACTATTTTATCATTGGCAAGATAGAACTTTCCGACTCCTCTTAAATATTAAACACAACAGTTTTTCTGAAAGGAGAAAATTTAGTCGTTTTTCACTTTTGGTCATTAATTATACGTATATTATCGGCAGAAGTAAAACAAATAATAAAAAGTTTAATATTACAGTCATAGCAAGCCTTTGAAATTTTACCGAAAATGTATTTATTTTGTGAAGAAGACGTTTGGCAGCTTAGCTGTCGCAGGTATTTCTTCCCAGAATATGGACCTTATCTTTGGAGACTCCTCGTTCTCTTTCTGGTACCTAAGATCTCTTTTAGGAGGTGTATGTTTCTTGGGCAGACGATAAGAGTTGTCCGCTGATCCTATTGGACCAGTTGGCCAGCTGCACCTAAGCTTGATGAGGAACGGAGAGGGGAATGGCGTGACCTCACAGAAAATTCCTCTCAAGTATTTGGGAAGGAGGTGAGACAAGTACCAACTAGCCCAACCAACTAAATAAAGTTTTCTAGGGTTTGCCTTGCATCTATTTCAGGTTAATAAATGGTTTACTACCTTATTCTCCTTTCCGTATCTCCCCGTTTCAATTCCCTTCCAGTACTTTCAACGGTGAGTTGGCAGTTTCTGGGTCACCCTCAAAAATAAAATATATTTTGTATATCATCATTTTAGGCTGATATTAATAGAAGTACAATTACACCTTAAGCAGCCAACGTTTTGTAGTTCTACTTATGCCAGTTACTTTATCAAATTTTTGTTGTTTTATGGCCGAATTATTTATTTGTTATAATATTAAATATGTATTTATGTATATTAAAATATTAAGAATCTGTTGTTATTTAAATCTTTTAAATATTAAAAATTTTCACAGCGTTAATAAGAACCAGACTGTCAGAAAACACTTAAAATTTTTTGTAAATTTCACACTAGTTTTTAAATTTTAAACTTTTACAAGTGGGAATAAAATTCTTCAGCGATTCCTCCAGGCAGTGACACATCTTCCATTTTGAATGATAGTTCTGCATACGTTATTTGGTACAATAGGTGGGGATTAAACCGGATTATCTTTCAAGTCAATAAGAAGAGCTTAAAAGCTTTGATTTAATAAAGTTTAGTCGTTTTCGTTTTTGTACGCTAGATTTACAAAGCAAAACTTATGTAAAAGATCTAAGGTATTTGGATATTGGCGTTGGCGGAGATCCAGTCGAGGAAGCTGGTGACGCGGGTGAAGACAGCTGGGTATCCCAGAGTACAACCTTCGTCTGAGCCGAAAGATACGATTCCGACCTGAGTGTACAGGCTGTCGGCTTCCTGGATGGCCAAGGCACCACCGCTGTCGCCCTGTGAAGAAAACAAGTGTGCTCAGTGAGACCGTTCCTCTTCACTGGTCATCGTTCGACAGGTCCAACATTCCTCGACTTACATTGCATGGGCTGCCCTCGGGGTTACCCAGGGTACAGATCTTGCTATCGTTGATGTCGTTGCCGAATGTCTGGGCGCACTCGGTGTTCGAAATCACCTTCAGATCCACGAAGCGGAGTTGGTAGCTAATGCTACCAGCTGAAAAGGAGAAGTGAAAGGCGTGGTCATAAAGTGCTCGTACAAAGATAAATGTGATCCAGAAATATGCGGAAAAGAAAAATTTATGATAATACTCTTATACACTAGTGTAATTATCATCCATAAATATAAAAATCAGGTAAATTTATTATGGAAAAATAATTAGTGCTGAAGTTTCCATGGTCGGAAATTAGTGATCAGAATGTGTTTTCAGTTGATTTGAGATCATATCAACACTCGTTAACACCGATGATCAAGGGCGATAGTATTATAATTTTTTTCCTCAATACACCCTAAATGAACGTGGAATAGTTTTTGTATTTTTTACAGACACTTTGTGAAATGTAGGAACGATGAAGAAAATGAGAAATTATGGATGATAAAATATTACTTTTAGGTGTTATGGAAATCAAAGGTTTATATAATTTGAGTCTCAAGGAAATCAAATACCAAACCGGTTTAAATACATTGATTGAATATAATTAACTAAGAAAAATACGTTCATGAGGAATGTAAATAAAATTAATCAGTAATAGCTTCTGGTTAACTTAAATTTTGTTGTCAGTCTTGCTTGCATAGCGAGATTTCAGAACATTGTACTGTTATGAAAAAATGGTAATATGGAAATAAAGGATTAAAAATATTAAAACCCTATAAGGTAAGGGAGGGTAAGAGTACGCAGTGAATTTTTCTAGTGTTAGCAGCACTTTACAAAAACTTTTCGGTACTATTTTAGTGCGCCTATAAGTGCAGGAGAACACGCCGTAATGGCATCAATTTTCTGCTATTTTTTGGATTTAATGAAGTAAAATATACTTTTGTTACTTCTGTATGTAATAATTAAAGTTTAAAACCCAAGAATTTCGATGCACATAACAATGGTTTACAATTTTGTGTCACATATCATTTCAAAGAACTATTATTTAGCTACAATTTTAGGTCAGTTAGGGTTTCGTGTCTGCACGGTGCACGCGTCAAGTTACGAATTTGTAAAAAATTACGTGGGAGGCCAAGAGTACGCAGACAGCACTGCGTATACCTAATCTTCACCTCAGAAACAATCTATTCTTGGATTTCCTTTTTTCATTTTATTCCACGGTTCTTTTGTTAATGCTTATTTTAACTTTACAAATAATGAAATTATTTCCCTTTTCGTATTTTTACAGCAGTTTTACCACTTATAGTTTTACAAACACAAAATAAGGTTCCTGCTAAAAGTGGAAAGATTAAATTCCAAGAAACCTGTTGCAGGAACTCATTCCATTTTACCACTTCCTAAACTCAAGTAAAAGGGAGACCAAAAGAAATGACTTTCAAAGAAGTCAGAAATAATCTCTTCACCGTTTAAGAATGGATTAGAAGATAAAGAAGAAATGGAAAATAGAAAAGCGAAGCAAAGACTGAAAGAATAGCAAATAAAGCTATTAACCGATAACAAAATAAGGTGGCAGGAGAAATAATAAATAAAAGGATAATCCGACGGTCAGAAAGGGTCTAAAATTTGTCCCACAACACAGCACAAGTACCTCTGAATTAACTACTGATGATGTGATTGTCCAGGATGTGGACAATAGTTTTCCGATAGCTGGATTATGAGAGGTATTTGCTAGGACTGTCATGAGCATTTGTTAGTGAGCATTGTTAGTGCGTACTCTTAACAGCCTCTGTGCGTAATCTTACCCTCATAGGAGGCCAAGAGTACGCAAATGACATTTTTTCTTAAAATATTTTAATGGCACGCTGTTGTAATCTTATCAAACGTTTGGTGATTAATTACTAAATATTAACATTGTGATCAATTATGGTGTTGATATCTTTAATACCTCCATAGATATATCAAATCAACCACTAAGTGCGTACTCTTACCTTCCCTTACCTTATCAATTTACACATTATGTGATTTAGTAAATTGAAAGTGAACCTAGACCCAGTTGTTGTTATGGTATTCAGTCCTACGACTGGTCTGATGCAACCCTCCACGCTAACCTATCTTGCGCAAGCCTTTCCAAATCCTTATAGCTTGCACATCCCACATCCTCTCTAATCTGCTTAGCGCACCCCACCCTTGACCACCCTATTCTGTTCTTACCCCACACACTTCCTTCTATTGCTAATTTTATACGATCTTCATATCTTAAAACGTGGCTTATTAATCTATCCCTTCTCTCGGTCAACGTCCTTCATATTGTTCGCTCTTCCCCTACTCTGTTTAGAACTTCCTCGTTAGTGATTCTACCTATCTATCTATCTGATTTTCAGCATTCTCCTATAGAACTACATTTGAAATGCTTTTGTTCTTTTCCTTTCTGAAACTCCTACCGTCCATGTTTCGCACCCATATAACGCCACATTCCAAACGAGCATTTTTAGCGATGATTTCATAATATTCACATTTAAAATACCCGTAAGTAAATTTCTCTTTTCCGCGAAAGCCTTCCTTGCCTATGTTATCCTACTCTACCGTCCTTAGTTATTACGATTCCTAAGTAGCCAAATATCCTTTCCCAATGTAACATCCTTTGTTATTCCACTGTTTCCCATTACTACACTCCATTACCTTGGTCTGCCCTCTATTAATCCTCATATTGAACTCTATCTCTCCAGGACCACGTTCACGCCATTTATTATGTTTTCCTAGTCTTCTTCTGACTCCCCTAATACTAAAATATCGGTGATACAGAGCGCCCCGTACCACGTGGAGGTCTCGGGTTCGATTCCTGGTCTATATACTTTATAATCAAGTTGTCAAATAGTTTCAGTTTTATACACGACTGGTTATACTGGCGGTAATGGACTACGAGTAAAACTTTAAAACAGAAAAGCAAAACAGAAAGCACTGAAAACTTTATTAATGGTTGTTAACTCACTGTCTGCAGTCTTGCCCCAGCCGCTGACTCTGACAATCTCGTTTTCGAAAGTGTTGCCTGCCTGAGAACGAGACGGGAGGCGGATAACGTTGATAGTGTCTGTAAAATAAAAGCAAATGCTTTATATATAAAAATAATAATAATAAGAAACATGTTGACGCACTGCCTGTTAATCATTAATGAACATTTGGCTTTGTTTCTAGAGTATGGTACACATTCATTGTTAATTTTAGTACTAACTATGAAATACGAAAGATTCAAAACGTAAATTTCACGTACTCGTATTTTGGAATGTAATCTTCATGTATTTATTTCTTGGTAATCTAAAAGCATTGTAAAACTATTAAATAATATATAAAAACTTATAAACTATAAATTTTTAAACAACGGTTTTAGTCATGTACATTAACAGGCAATATTTGATTAGAAAATACAATGAATGTCAGCCTTAATTTGATATCTTTCTCTTTAACTTACGCGACATCGTTGTGTATTCTTTATCTGTCTGAATAATATTTTTGAATCAAGTGTTTAATTGAATCAATTTATGGCTGTTTGAATATATGAATACATGTATCAACGAACACGCGACCTATTGATATGGAAATATACAAAATGCTTTTATCAGATTACCAGTTTCTGTGAAACCATATTATACTCCTGACATTTTGAAATGAAGAATATATATATGCTAAAAATTAATTTTTAATTATTGAAACACGTAAGACTCAAAAAAGCCCAATTTTGATGCTTAGAATTGCTATATTGTTATACTTTGTTTAGGTACAATATGTTATTTATCAGAGACGTCGGCAATAATATGCTTGCATTATGAAAACAACTGTGTGTGTGAATTTTACACAACTATTAGTTAATATGGTGTAAAAGGGATAATTTCGAGTCTGATTAACAGATAGAATAAGTTTTCAATATGGTTCGATGATTTCTACAATATGTTTAATTCATCTGCAGTTGAAAATGAGTTTCGATTTGATAGTCGATCACTGACGTCGAAGTGGTTCGTGACTGGATGAATCCTTTGTTGCCCAACCCTGCCCATTTCCGTCTCATAAAAATAGGTTGTTCATTTCGCAATGTCAAAACTCACTTGTTATCAGAAATGACTACAGAACTTATTGAGTATTGGAGAGCATATATACTTACCGGAGAGGGTTACTGCGCTGGGAAGAACGACAATAGCGATGTCGTTGTCGACGTTGACGCCATCGAAGCCGCTGTGTGGAATGCCGTTACGGGAAGACACTGTGATGGAACCAGGATCGCCTCCGTCGTTGAACAGAGAACCAAGGGTGATATCGAATGTGCTGATGCTGAACAGAAATCGAGAATACTCGTAAATCGTACGTCGGTGTTCCTTACACGAAATCAGCGTAAAGAGTCGAAAGAAATGGACTTACTCCAGGACGCAGTGTCCGGCTGTAAGGACTACCGTGGTGGAGATCAGCTCTCCTCCGCAGAAGTACGAGAAGTCCATGAGAACGGCTGCTTGCCAGGGGAACTGTCCCTCTGAAGCTAAGCTGCCAGAGATGATGCGACCTCCCTTGGCGTACGACTTTCCAGCGGAGGCTGAAAGAACACGTGATTCCAAAATTCAACGATTAATTTACTCAAGACCCCAAAAAGAATTTCCTATCCAGGGAGAAACTATACGGATTCAGGAAGGAAGATCGACCGTAAATGCAATCAATAGAGGGTTTCGTAGAGTAAATACCAAATATCCATACTAATTGACTCCACAAACGCTTTTAATTGCTTCCTCTGGCAAAAATGGAAACATATACCACAGAAAACGGAGTGCTCCCACATATAAAATATGGTAAGAAGCTGTGCCCGCGAAAGAATAGCCCATATTACCACAAAGAAGGACGGTGGTAAAGGAAACCAAAAGTGGAGCACCCCAAAGCTCGGTTCTGGGTCCATTACTTTGGAATACATACATAGATGATCTCATTGAAATCCAAGGATGAATGAAAGAAATTGACGATTGTATTGCATACGCGGACGAACTAATAATAGTGTTGGAAGGTGGGAGGGGGCAGCAAAGGGAACGAAATCGAACGTAATTAAGCAGGTAATCCATTTCTGGGTGAATGAATGATGCGGGACTTCAAATCTCCTCTTGTATAAGTCACATATTAGTTTTCTTTTTTGCAAAATTCCACGAATATTACGAATTGAAAGAAGTGCTTCAGATCATTTACCTCAAGACTCCATTGGACATATAAATCAGAAGACAGGCGGCGATGAATTAAGTGAGGAGGACACAGAGAAAATTGACAAGAAGATGAAATGGCTGTATGACTATTCAATATAGAATAGGTCAGAAGTGAAGAAAATGGATGCTGGCAAGGAGTAGACTGCTAACACGTGATTACCCCGACAACCACAATCTGTACAATTTTAGGAGAACATGTCATCCACCATGAGATGGAGACTTAAATGCATATAACTGTATATCACGGGGCATTTTTGTAATAGGACACTTAGGAAAGGTGAAACATGGTAGGATGTTGTGGAAGACGTGGAAAAATTTAAGAATACGGAAGAAGTAGGGAAAATATTTGAATAAATGAGAACAGGAACAGGAATAACAAGTGGAAGGCAAAATGTAAAAGTGGCAGGTTTTGTAGCGTAGTTCCACGATTACCATTTAAATATATTTTAAAGGTACTCGGTATTTAGAGCTGACAGATTGCAAAGTCAAGAAGGGCGATGTGAAGGAAGAGATAACTCTATAACCTTCCTAGAAATGCCAGCAGCCATAAGAGTTTCTTATTAAGCCAGGCCGGACGGCCAAAACATGTTTATCCGTACTCTTTTTCTTCAACAGAAAGAATGAATATATAGAGCCCACTCATAAAAGAACCAATATGGTATATGCTGGGGTACAGCGATTATTCGGAAACTCTTTTACATCCCATAGCTGTCCGCTCAGTGTACACTTTTAATAGGAATAAGTAACAATATCGTTATAATTTTTGACATTAACTTATGAAGTTTTATTACAAGCATATGACCAACATTTGATCATAAAATGTAATCAAAACTACAGGTAACGAATAGGAAAACAAAATTAATAATCAAAGTGGCAATAAATTCTATAATGAAACTTAATCTTAAAAATAATGTTCTACCAATTTTCTTCATAAGATTTGTAAAGGATTTAGTCAGCTTCTAACAATTCTTTCACCTGGTAGATTCCCCTCAGATTGCACTTTAAGTGCAAATTTGTATTCAGTGCATACCTGGTTGGGGTTCGGTTCCTGGGTAGACAGCTCCAACTTTGGGCTTGACCACCTGGTTAGCCATGATGCGCTTCCATTCTTCCCAGGTGTGGCGTCTGTTTACAGGCCGGGTGATGTGCTTCGGAGTCAAACTCTCTACCTATTATAAATATAATCCGAATAGAAACAACTAATGGTTCGTGTAAATTTCAGTGAAAATACACACATGTAGAGAACTTTATACGCTATAAAATTTATAGGTAATTTTTACAAGGGGGATTCAATAATAAACGAGCCTTTTATTTCTGAGAACGTAGAAAGCGTCAGTAAGAGTAATGGGAATCCTCTCTAGATGATGCAAGACAAAGCTGACTGCTCGATCGAATTTCTTAGTTGTCCTCACAATGAGCGAAAGAATAATTCATCCGTCAGTTGCCCAACGCATAATAATAATGTTTTTAACGAATGTAGGCGTTAAACTAATCGAAATTAGTAACCGAGTGCGTAAAAAGTTCTGGGAGTATGCAATTTCATAGCAACGAGTGAAATCCTGGTGTGCCGAGTTCAAAGAAGGGCGTGAAAAAGTGATAAATGTGAGTCACTGAAGACGCTCCTGCTCCAGCATTACGCTTGGAAAAGTTGCAGTTGTTCGCGATCTCATTGAAAGAAATCCTCGCTTCACAGTAATTAGTTAGGAAACATGAATTAGAGTCGGTAATTCAAGACCACTTTGCATTCGGAAAAATCTCGGCGAGATTGGTTCAACGTTTGCTTACCCAAAAAAACAAAATTGTGATAGCTGAAGTTTGTTAAACAGAGCTTTCTCGTTTCCAAAATTAAGGACAGTCTTTTTTGCAACGCATTGTGATGTGCAATGAAACGTGAGTTCATCACTACACTCCCGAATAAAAACGAGCCAGTATGTAATGAAGAGAAAGGGGGAGACAGGATCATCAAGAGCCTTGACTCGCTTGTCAGCTGGGAAGGCGATGCCAACTATTTTTTTCGGACTCTGGAGTTTTACTCGTTGATTTTCTTCATGATAGTCGTACAGTAAACACATACTACTGTGACCTTCTTGACCAGGTACGAGTAGCATATCGGTCAAAAATAGCCGTCAGCCCGTTAGAGATCTCTTGCTCCATTATGAAAATGACAGACCCCACACTGCAGCCCTGGCAACCCAAAAAGAAGCTGAAATGCACTGGACTACACATAATTACCCTTCATACAGCCCTTGCCCTTCAAATTACATTTTAAAAATATTTGGGCCTCTCAAAGTGGCACTTGGAAGAGAACTTTTTCGAACAATCAACAGGTTGAACAATTTGTGTGCAATTGGTCGGATACCCGCCCGAAGTCATTCTTCAAAAACGGCATAAAAATTACCTGTTAGATGGGAAAATGTATTACTAAGGAGGGGAAGTATGTAGAGAAATAATAATAATGTGTGTTTTCTTCTTAATTGTAAAATAAATTTTCTTTAGTAATACGCTATTTTATATTTGAATGAATATATTTAATTTTATTTTAACTTACATTAATTTTTGTGGTCATTAGTGAATTATTTTTTACAAATGATCAATAAAGTTTGCAATTCATTATAAAATTAAGTAATATTTATCTAGGTATTACTAAGAATTAAAATAAAGTCTTTAAAATTTTTGTGTGCGAATTTTCACTTCATCCAGTAAGAGATAGAAAAGTTCACGAATGATTTGAATTGTATATATGCTGTAAAATTTTCTTTCTCCTTTGTTTATTACTCACAAGAGAGGCCGAAGCGACCAGGGCTACGATGAGAAGCAGCTTCATTTTCCCTACTCGCAACAATGCTTGGAAATTGTCGCAAAAGTATATTTATACATATTTATGATGTAATCCTGTATTTTCCATTGAATCAGACAATGCTTTATTCTTGTCGGTGCGATAAAGATCGTGTTGAAATGTGGGGAAAACGTGATGAGTTTTATGCGATGAGTGGCAGATTAATCTTTGAGACGATCTAATCTGAATACGTAGGCACCATTGAAATGATCCGCACATTGTTCTTCTTCAAATATATTTTAAAACCATTTAGCTCTTTTGTATTAATCACGATTGTTTAGGTCATCTCTGGTTGACTTTTACTTCTAAATACTTACGTATACCACTAAAATATTGTTTTAATGTGATCGAAATCATAAAAGTTAACCTCCGGCCAAATTTGTAGTATGACCTGAAAATGCTAGGGAAAACATTAAAAATTACTTAGCAGGATTACAAATTTATGGTAATTGCTTGTATGCCTTTCTTGAGCTTAGATTATGATTGTTTAATTCACCAAAGGCCAAGTTCACACATAAACAATTTAAAGTTTCCTAAACGCTCCATTTATGTGTGCGGTGTGTGTTTGCACTCACATCTATCAGACAGACAATTATTATATTATTATAATGTATACTATACGGGTTACGCTGCTTACCAAGCCAATGGAAGAACAATAATGAACGTGATTGGTTACTTTTAACATCTAATATACCTAGGTGGGAGACGGGAATCCTGTACCATTACTGCCATTGGCTAAAATATTTTGGAAAGGATGACTGACAGGGCGGTCCCTGGAGGCCTATAAATTGAGACAAAGACCTGAGTTTGTAACTTGTAAACAGGAGGTAAATCAAATGCAACTACACATGCCGACTCCGTGAATATAAAAAGGTATCCTTTGAAACAATAACGCGCCGAAAGATCCCGGGATAATTTCGCAGCCTGGACGACTGACCTGCGACGCCACGTAAGGGTATGACAGACAAGATCACCAAGAGAAAAGCAATAATGATTTCTTCCACTTTGCTGGAATGACCCATCTTTCAACCCCCGCCAGACAGACGAAGTCGGAGTAAAATTAATAAAATACGGAACTGAGGAGATTTTCGGACATTAATTAGATATTTTTGGAAATTTTCACTACAATCAGAGTTTTGCTATATTTAGAGATTTTTTGTGACATTCATCCTTTGTTTGGACATAAATTTATTTCGTGGAGTATCGAGTCCGCAGCATTGCTGAGTATTCGACAATTATCTGGAGGACCCTCTTCATCTGCATGGCTGATAATGGGCATTAGAGACAACAACTATCTGTTTCGGCGACCGCAGCTGACCAAGGACGAACTAGACTAAAATCCTGAACTTCCTGATCTGCAAGCTGAGCGGCGATATACAAATTCACGTTTCTCGTTCATGGTTGTTTTGAGTGATAGATAAAAATTCTAAGCCAATTTTTGTTTTTACCCCACTGCGTCCCAAGATAAACTTATTGCTCACCGATGAGCTTAGCGAGTAGCCGTCCCAATTGCACAATGAATGAATTAATTTTATTTGTAATATACAATATGATTATTGATGAAAAATAATATTTGATATTTGAAATATCTTCAATGCTCATTCAGTCAAATTGAATATTGGAACAATCTATCACCTACCATATATTGAACAATCAAATTATATTAATGACAGGTTTTATTAAATAAAAACACCAAACTTAATTAAAAGAATTAATTTTAATTTAATCAAACATTTATAATAATATAACACACTGAAACTCGTTTTTGGGGTCGTTTATTGGGCCTCTTAACAAGTGTGAAATTTGAATGCAATTATTTAAATAAAGTTTAGTAGTAAAATTAATTATTCCAGGAGAATTATTCTTTAACATTTTGATTAATATTAATATTATTATTAAATTGGGATCTATATAAGTATTTAAATGCAATTCTATTCTGTAAAATCTAAACGATAGAATACAATCAACTGAACTAATTTTACAATTTGAGAGCTTAATGCTATCGTAATTATTATCCTTGAAATTTGATGGCACAAGAATATATGACAGTTTACATAATAATCTTTAACATACCTTTATTTTTCTTTATTGTACCCAATTATCGAAACTGTTATCGCACAATTGGCTCCCAAATTCACTTTCACTGAAATTCACCACACACATTGACCGTAGCAAAAGGATCACCAGGAGCACTACAGTTTAGATAAAAATGCGTCGTCTTTATCACCGGCTTCGCCCGTGTGCACCATCCAACGACTGCTACCAATGTAAGGTACGACGTCGTGATATTTTCACCAACTATTATTGAATATGTGGATGACTTATCCACGTCTGTCTTTAAAATTCTTGGAGATATCTGGACCAGACCAGTTCTCCTTACGGACTGCCCACTGATCATTAACCGACGACTGTAATCGGCCCCTTACTGTTTTTAATATTCATTAATGACTTACCGAATTACTTGAAGTCAGGGGTAAGGCTTTTCGCTGACGACTGTATCATATACAGAAAGATAACAAACGAGGAAGACACTTTATTATTACAAGAAGATCTAGATAAAATTAATAGCTGGGCTCTGGAAAATAAAATGAAAATTAATGGAAAGAAAAGCAGCTCAATCTCGTTTACTAAACGCACGTTGTTAAATGAGACAGAATATAGAATAGGTGGGGAACTAATTCCAAGGGTAACGAGCTGCAAATATCTGGGGATATATTTCAACAACAGACTTGGGTGGGAGGAACATGTGAATTTCACGGCCCGAAAAGCGTGGAATTCCTTACATTTCATTATGAGGAACTTAAAAAAGGGAAGTTCAAAAACAAAGGAGGTGGCATACTTATCTCTAGTTAGACCAATTTTGGAATATGGGGCGGCTTGTTGGGATCCTTATAGAATTAATCAAATAGAATCATTAGAGAAAGTTCAGAAAAGGGCTGCTAATTTTGTGCAAGTAGGGCCAGGTCATAGGAAGGAAAAAGTAAAACAGCTAGGTTGGGAGGTCTTGTCAGAAAGGAGGGAGAAAGCAAGACTGCATTTGCTATTCAAAGCTTATACGGGGCAAAAACCATGGATTGGAATTAGCTACAAAATGCAAAAGCCCAGTTATATAGGTAGATGGGATCACCAATTCAAAGTGAAATATAGAAAACAAAAAACAGATGTTGGAAAATTCTCATTCCTAAATAGGACTATCAACGACTGGAATAATTTACCTGTGGGGGTGTTTGGAGGAAATCCTCTTCAAGAAAATAAATTTAGGTCAAATCTGAAAAAACGTGTGAAGTGAAGTGGATATTTTTTAATATAAATGTGTTTCCGAATATAAAAAAGTTAAGTGAAGTGTTTCTCTTTTCTCTTTCAGGGCATCCACAGAACATATTTATCTTTCTTTAGTTTATAATTATGTATATTTAATTATGCATCTGCCACCGGGCTTGCGCCCAATTGTAGATTATTAGCAAATACTATTTCTCGTCTACTAGTAATTGCAACGACGAAAACCAGAGCTCAGGCCAGCGTGAGGAAACCGTTCGATCGTTATTCAATTATCCAATTTTTGGTTTTCTGTTTCACACCGCTGTCGCGCATTACCTGTTTTCGTCGCGCTTTAGTTTAATTACGTCGGTTAACTTTAACAATTTCTGTCCCTGAGAAACAACAAAACGAACCTTCTTACGTCCGTTTCCCTTGCATAATAATAATGTAATGTATATATATATATATAAAACCAACAATTGTTAAAGTTAAATTGAATAAAATTGTTTTTCTGTTCTTTAAAAAATTTCGATTCCCTTTATTATAATTAATTAATAATATTAATAATCCAACCCACCACAGTGGTGTTTTTCATGTTTTAAATCAATACAAGTTCTTCAGTTTTTGGTGACATTTGGTAATACTATTGAGAATTTCATTAGCGTTTTCATATTTTTCCATTAGCAAATACAAGTTATGTTAGCACATAATGTGAGTTAAAGCACTTCATTATTCACCGCAAAGATATTTTAAGTTATAAAATTACTAGTAATATTAAATCTGTTTTTCATATTATTTTTTAAACTCTTATTCAAGAATTTTAAATTTAGACTATGTTTTGGATTAAATCCCCATTGTTTTTATGTTATCACTAACAATATAATTTCCTAAAATATTTTATTTTAAAATTATATGCTTTTGGCAGTATTTCTATAATTAGTACAAAATTATGCAACTTATATAACATTTAACTATTTAAAAACATTCTCTTGAAGCTCAGTAAAATGTCATGAAATTAAATGTAGAAGATGGAACCGGAAAACTGTCGATTCCCAGGTCAGGTCTACATCTATTCTCATCTTCTGCATCAATAAGTTCAAATCCCATTATAAAAATAACTTGTGTAAGTATATAACGTTGACGAAATATAGAGATAATTTCAACATTATATATTTAAAAAAATTGTGGATGAGTTATTATTTATTTTATAACACTTAAAATTTTTTATAAAGTTTTAAGTAACATAACGTAGCAATATTCTAGTACTTGAATATTTTGAAATATGCTTTTAAATTTCTATATTTTTTTCTTTCTAATGTACAGCTATTTTTCTGCTGATGATAGGTATTAATGGGAAAAATATAGAATTGAGTAATGTTTTGAATTTACACAATTATTTTCTTAATTTTATGTTATTACGTCAAATTTTAACAATTTTAATTAACTGATACTGTAATAAATTACCGATATTACGGTCCACTTGAGAAGAAAATTGAACTTTATGAATTAATTGGGCACGTGCCTAGTGATAAGAAAAAACATCTGAAAATTCTTATCTTCTGCACCTGGTTTCGTGTTTTTGTCTCAAACGAAGTATAAGTGCTATAAGAACTTAAAGAATCAGTTTCAATGAGTTGTTAATAAATTTTAAAAACAGCAAGATTTTGATTTACGCATTTTCTTCATTCGATAGCTATAATTTTCGTTATTAATTTTTTGGTGTTATACCCACGTCATTGTAATTTGTGATAGAGTGTGTGTGCTATATAAACCTCAAATCATAATTTAATGTTTAAATGAGACCATAAAAAGACAAAAAATAATAAAACAAGACCAATAATAATTTAATAAAGCAACGGATCCGACACAGCAGAATTATCTTCTCTTGATCTTGACAATTTAGGACAAAAATTTACCATAATTTATTACTCCACAAAGAGAAAATATAAAAATACTGATTTAAAATTGCAACACAGGTTAATACTATAACTAAAAAATTTATTAAAGAAAACAACGACATTTTCTACACAACAGCTGATAAAGGTTCTATCATTCCAGCTATTAATCGATATGACTTCCTTTCCAAAATAAATTACATTTTAAAGGATACCACCACATATTAACTACGTCAGACGGGTGAAATCAACACAGCCATTGATAAATTGAAAACTTTGGAAAAAGAAACATATTTCGAATTGAGCTTTCCATAATCTTATCATTACTTATATCAATACTTCCAGAACTTATGCGCTACCATAGAAAATATTCCATATAGACTAATTGTTGCTTCAACTGGTAGTCCTTTGCATTCCATTTCCTCTTACTTTAAACAAATTTTTTCACCTTTTCTACATGATGAACTACACAATACTTTCAGTTTTCTACAAGACATTGCAGAAGTCAACATTTTGGATTATCATTAATCGTATCTTTAGATGCGGTCTCTTTATTCACTTTCATCACAAATTATCTCATTATTAAAAGTATCAACTACATTAAACGTTAATCTAATTTCCTTCATCATCAATTTAATTCTAAATTCTACTTGTTTTTCTTTCAACAATTCCTTTTACAAACAAATTTCTAGTTGCCCTGTGGGAGGTTCTCTCAGTCCCTCCTTTGCTGAAATTGGTTTACGAGATTAAGAATCTGATTATCTTTCCAAACTCAACTTTAATCCTGTTAATTATTGTCGTTATGTTGATGATGTTTTCTGCATCATTCCTAATAACAAAATTGATTCTACCGTACAGCCTTTTAACAATTATCAACCTTCTATTAATTAACACTCTCTTAACTTTGAAGATGTTTCCGTTTCTTATGCTAATGAGCCTTAATCAAAAAGCCATATTGCTGTCTCGTCATACGTCTCACCGTAATAACACTCAAATAGCTAACTCTTACCCACAAATTTTCATAAATAAATTTATTTAAAGATTACCTAAACACAAAAGCCAAATACCCAACACCTATCCCGCAAAACCCTTAACATATTACATTTCTTTGAAAAATTTATTCCACCACTATAACATCCAGCTCATAACTAAATTATCCTTTATTATTTATTTATGAATTATTGTAAATCATTTGAAACAGTAGTACATAAAATGTCTTAGTCCATTAAATATAATGCTTCTATTGTATTCTGAATGTCTTTGTTTCTTTAAATTTTAATGGTCTTTAATTATTGTATTCTTTACCTGTTCTTTTATATCGTTGTAATAATTTTGTGTAGTGTTAACTTTAGTTGAACCTGAGGAGGGTCTGGATCAGGACCGAAACATTTAATTATATTAAATTTTTGTTGTTTTTTTTATTAATTTTGACTGATTTTGACCTCCATTAAACATTAATTTAAACTTGCAAACGTCGATAACTATTGTAAACCACAAATTTTATTTTCGTTTGCTTTTAAATGTTCGTACTTATAACAATAGACGTAATATATATATATATATATATATATATATATATGTGTGTGTGTGTGTGTGTGTCATTAATATAATATGAAAGGTTTTCAAGTAAAGCGTAACTTGATAAGGGAGACAGTAGTGACATATTTTCGATGAACACTAGCTGACTGAACTTTGATATGTTTATAAAATAAATTGTTTATAATATCGCAATAACTTAAAAATCCTCGAATAAGAATTTAAAGAGTTTATTTACTAAACAATGCATTACCATTGCATTCAATGCTTTGTCTGAACTACTTATATGTATATTTTGATTTAAATTTATCAAACTTGTCAATGTCAGTGGCACAAAAATGTTTCAATTAACTAAATAATTTTTTATTTCCGAAATAAGACAAAAATCATCACGTGTTTAATAAACTAATAGTTGGTTTGTACTTTTTGTATTCTTTGTTCATATGGCACAAATTGTGTATTAGTTAGTCAATTCTTTAAACATGTATTGGTCCATGTTTTTCAAAATATTTACTTTAAATAAGTGAATTGACGTATTAAGTCTAGTATTAAAACATACATTGTTCCTTATTCAAGGTTTCAAAATGCATGGAAAATCAATTTGTTCGTATTACTTTAAATTAAATAGCAAATCATCAAACAGCGTCAATTCTAATCATGTGTGCTGTTGATTGTAAAATTTACATAGATTTCACGCAGCTTTTTAAGCTTTCTATCTCAATTTTTAATAGTGTTCACAAAGCAGCACTCTCGCTGTAAAATCATTTATGCCAGTTAAACGATAATAAAATGTGAAATTGTATCTACTTCTTTACTGTATTTTACTTAGGGACCTGAATTTATTAGTATTCTTTAACAGTTATAGCCTAAAATGTTATCAAAAATCAAGAAAAAGGAACTATAGAGAAAACATTTTCATTTATAATTCCTAATTGTATAAGTCCTAAAAGTTGAAAATATTTCTGTCATATACTTATAAAACGGTATACCTTATATCCCAAATTTAACAGCCAAGGTGAAATAAGACACCTTAAGGTATAATGATTATTTTTAACTCATTTAATTGAAAAGGACTGTTTTGTTTACTGATCTGTGTGTATTTTGGGCCGAGAGAATTAAGCTCAATTAGATTACTGCATCGCTTAATTGGTGTTTTTTAATATTCTGGGAGTTTTCTTGATTGGGTTAATTTGTAGATAACCCCCAAACGTATAAGTCGGTTTGTGTCCGTTAAGGATTTATGACAATTAAATCATACGCTTACCAATAGATTATTGCCCAATTAATTAATTTTTAGGATTGTTATAAATACTTTGGCTACGCCTGACACTCTGATAATTTAAAAAAATTATGTTGTGATTATTAATTGAAAATTATTATTGAAATATTTAATTGATTTTTCGAATACATTTTACGTATACCTGGCACTTACGCTTGTATTATATTTAATATTTACCGTGTATTTGTTTCTTCAGCGTTTTCTAAACAAGTGTCATACATATGGCGGCACTGTCGTAACGTCAAAGTGAAACTTTTTTTGTGTGTTTTTAGTCGCATCAATTTCTAGGAGTAAAACTTTCAAATTGCACATTTGGCGTTACAATAATCTTGGTGATAACTACGGTATTAATCGGTGATTGAATATGTGGGAAAAAGTTGAATTAGAATTTATTTTTCCATCAGATGTTAACATGTTCATTTATCCAGCTTACGAAGCTTGTGACTCGCGCAAACATGAACGCTGTTCCTGGAACGCAGTTTCCAGTTGTGGCAATGCCCACCAGAGTGAATTGTCTATCTGCATCCAGAATAGCAAGACCACCGCCACCATCACCCTGGAGAAAAAGAGCAGAATATTATTGGACGATGTAGTGATGTTGACAAAATGTTCAATCACATTTACAATTTTATATAATATGAAAGTTGTATACATCCTAATATTTATTTATAATTTAAAGCTAATTAACCCTTATGGGGAAAAATAACTATATGTAAATATTTGGAAACATGTCTTCACTCTTTATAATATCCAAACTTGTCAAAATACTCTCGAAGATTTCCTTAAAATAATTGTCTGCAGATATGAAACTTCAATACTTTCGGAAAAACTTGGAGAATATAGATTTATTATAACTATTTTTGAATAACAATAGTTTTTGATGACGTAATCACTCATTTACTGACCAAACGTCACCATGGTAATTAGAACACGACGTTTCTTCGACGATTGTGAATCTCTCCAGGTGGAAGAAACATCGCTCTTTTAACTATTATTATTAAGTTTTGTCTGTAAATTTGTTGAAACTTCCAAAAATTTATTTTCATGTGTGAAGAAAATAACGTTCAATAAAATAATCATGATCATTTCCATTTCAGACGCAAAGAACAAACGTTCTTAAAATTTCCAATAATATTAGACATTTATTAAAATTATTATCACCTAGTATTAAAATTCATCCTTGAATCAACAAACACTCACGACAATGTACCAGCAACTTTTAGATTGATTTTGGGACGATCAAACGACAGAGATTAAAATAAAAAATGAAGTCTGATTTCAGATACTTTTGCAAACGAGTTAACAGATTAAGATAGAAAAATTCAGACCGGAACGTGAATCGAACCCGGGACTAACCGCTTTGTTCACGGCCGCTTTGACGAATAAGCTATAATTGACAGCTCAAACCTTTGGAGTTGATCTTCATTAAAACCATTTCTACTGTTCTTTAACAGTTTTTCTTGTTACTGCTAAGACCTTTCATAGAATTTAGTCTATATTACCCAAAAATTATCATGTCAGTTAACCTATTTTTTGATAATTTATTAAGTAAATGGTTTTCGTGCTTTTTATTCTACTATCTCGACTTCGTCTATAATTGTATTGTTATTTGGAAACGAATATCGTGTATTTTTTTACGTTTAATTGCTCTTTTCAGACACGTTCCTTTTATACAAGGAGTTCGCTTACGGGATTTTTTAACCACCTTTACTAAAGCAAGACTTGTTGATGTTGTGATATTCAGTCCTAAGACTGGTCTAATGCAACCCTCCATGTTACCCTGTCTTGCGCAACACTTCTCATTTATTGATAACTATCACAACCCACATCCTCTCTAATCTGCTTAGCGTATTCTATCCTTGACCTCCCTCTTCTGTTCTTACCCCACACACTTCCCTCTAATGCTAATTTTACAAGACCCTCGTGCCTTAAAACGTGGCCTGTTAATCTATCCCTTCTCTTGGTCAACCTCATCCAAGTTGTTCGCTTTCCCCCTATTCTGTTTAGAACTTCCTCGTTAGTTACTCTATCCACCCATCTGATTTTCAGCATTCTCCTATAGCACCACATTTCAAATGCTTCTATTATTTTCCTTTCCGGAACTCCTATCGTCCACGTTTTGCAGACTAATATTTTAAAAGAAAGTCATCATAGGTATTTGCCCATACATTGCATAGAGTCCCCGTCGGGTTTCCAACGCTACAAATGTTGCTGGCGTGGACGTAGCCGCCATAATCGTCCTCGCATTTCAGGTTCGAGATAATGGTTTGGTTAGTGTACAGCAGAATGTAAGAATTTGCTTCACCAGCTGGAAAAATAAAAATAAGTACGATATTTAAAAATTATTTTAACATGTATAATTTATGTTTTAAGGATCCCCTAGTGTGTTCCATATGAAGAAAAATTTATTAGATTTTGGAGATTCTAAGGAATTGTGCTGTATTATTCATGGCAAAATCAATATCCGTACTCACATATATCAGTCCAACCCCATCCGCTAACTGTTGCTGAATATTCTTCAAAGGTGTTTTCCAATTGGTCCGCAGTAGGCAGGCGTATTGGAATGATTGTTTCTAAAAATGAATGAATTTGTGATCATATGTTAAAGGAAAATAAATATTAAAATACCAAATAAGTGATAACAGAGATAATGAAGAAATAAGTAAAAGTACCTAATTCGATTTTGGGCATAATTAACAAAATGCATCGCAATATTAGCATCAAAAGTAGCAAAAAAGTAATTTAGTCAAACTAACAGCGGTGATTTTAAAGATATTTTGATGAAAAAGTGACACAAATAGATGAGATTTTTATTTAAGGAGTAGAGTAACCAGTGACGATATATAGGACACTTTTGTTGCTATTAATTTTTCCTTAGGTTAAAAATGCTTTAATCAGTTGGAAGAATATATATATATATATATATATAGAAATATATGATAAAGTGAGGTTCATTGTCATAAAAGGGGTAAAACCACAGTCTCGATTAATTTAAAAGAAAAATTTTCATACAACTATAATTTCGGAGATTAGGAAATCATGTATTAAAAGTTTTTTTGTAGAGCGTGGCGTTGTGTGGGAGCGAAACTGGGACATTTGGCAGCGCGAAACGGAAGAGAATAGAAGAATTTGAAATATGGTGCTAAAGAACAGAGACGGAAGTCCGATTCATGAATAGGATCACAAGTTAGGAAATGTTGAGTAGAATGCGTTATGAAAGAGCATTATGATGGAGGATACTGAAGGGATAGATTAACTGGCCAGAATTTAAGGGACAAAATACTCGTGAAATTATTACTAGAGGATAGTGTGTGGGGTAGGAATAGAATAAGAAGACGGAGGCTAGAGCATATTAGGCAAGTCAAGATGGATGCAAGCTGTAATAGTTAAGCAGAGTTGAAAATATGAGTGCAGGAAAGATTATTCTGGATGGATGCAACGAACCAGTCTACGGACAGACTATGACAACATCAATATCACATTTTAAACAAAAAGCGTATTTTCAAGATTAGTACGGAAAAACTTAAACAGGATCGGGAATTGACCCAAGTCCCCTACCAACTGAACTAGTCCGAGTCGATCTCCGGGCCTCTTCGAGATGTCTCCATCCCTCGTGGCTCATGCTCATCTGAAATTTATTATCATATGCTTCATAGCCTAAGCCCAGAACATCATTGAACAATGGAAACTGTGTAAAGTGATCAAAATGCAAGTTCCTCATTCAGAGAGAAAATAATTACTTCGGAAGGTCAGTCAAAACCCATAAAACTGAATTTTGATGATCAAGATGGAAAAATCTCGGTTGTACTAGTAATCGAAGTGGTACATGACCTGCCCCGAAATCGGGTGTCCAAGGATCGATTGCCGGATTTTCAAAATGGAGTTCCGTGGCATTTGGGATCGATCAATTCTTCTATAATTGAAAAAAAGTGCCTGTTAAAAATCTATATGTTTGGCTGAGCTTCAATTGGGATCAATTCTTCAATGATTGAAAAAAGTACCTGTTAAAAAATAATACGCTGTTGAAAATATGATATATTTTCAAATGAATTATTTCACTGGATCTGGTCCTAACGTGGAGGCTCCACACCACGATCACTGTTAGAAAAGCAAACATGAGAGTGAAACAGCTTAACAGAACAAGCACAGTCAACACATTCACTACTCGCGCTTTATACTCACACGTCCAATTTTAACGTACGCAGCTAAGACCCACCTCCGTAGCCTCCAGGTTTGTGAAAAACAAGGTCCTTAAAATCATCGCAAAGGGACCTTGGAGGGCACGCACTAAATACATCCATCGCAAATTGAATATCCTGCCACTAATGGAGAACAAGCTGTATGATTGTACTTCAAGACGCAATTGTCACATAACACTTTCATAAAGCGACTGGGAAACTATGATCACACCCCCGACACTAAATAAAACGCTTCAAGCATCTCCTCCTCCAACCAAACATTCCCATTATTATCTAAATATGGTTTGCTAACCACGGTTGTTAGTGGACTTTTATGGGACATGTTTGGTGATCCGGACGGTGAAGAAGAGGTTCGACGTGTATGGTACCCAAGCCCACTACAAACTATATCCAACCAACACGATCCAATTACATGTTCCTTCCACGCAAGAGCAGTATCCTAGCTTATTGTGTTTAAGCTCCGGTCTTTATTTCCGCTAAGGAAACCCTTCAAGTCGAATTATCGGCACTTTTTTCCTTCAGCTTTACGTTCTTTATTCAGTCTCTCTAACAATCTATCTCCATGAATGACCATATGAAAGGGTATTATACTCTCAGATACGGATCAATCACAAGTTGCTATTGTGTTTCAATTAGATTGCTAACAGCGCGTTCAGAGGGAGTGTAGAAAGAAAATGGTAGACCCATGCTGGCAGAGCGTGCTTTCTCAGGGGAACAAAAGTGGGACCTTTCACCTATGTTTAGACAAATCACAAATTTTTGACGGGATGGACTCTTCGATAATGAATACTTTACTTTCAAACTGTAAGAGTTTCCTTTACGAATTTTTTCAATACCTCTTTGGTTCCTAATGGAGTTTCCTTATGTACAAAACGCTTTAATCAATTGAAAAATTCGGAATAAAAAATGAAATAAATAATCTGTATTCCTTATACAAAGTAGATGAACAGAATCGAGTTAATTGTTTATTATTAAACACTGGCTATGACTGACAAAATACTTTATTTTACAACGGTTTCTCGGAAATGGAAAATTCAGAAAAAACTTGCTATTCGAAATTTCTTAATTTTCAAGTTTATATCATCAATGCTCAGTCCATCTAAATGGGAAGACATGAATTGAAAAATCGTCTCGCTATTTTATATCTCAGTTGAGTACACAAGCTCTTCGGGCAAAATTGAATAATTTTTTCTTTAATTCCATAAATTTAACTGAGATGATATCTGTTACTTGAATAATTTACACTAAAATTATATCCAGATGAACCAGTCAGGCCTGTAATACAAAATCCAAACACTGTAGGTTACATTACGTAAAGTAAGTTTATCAGAAGTAGAAATACTGTACAAGTACGTTGACTTTAGCCTATGGAAATCATTTTCTTAAAATTATGTCAGAATAACAGTAGTTATGCCAGCCAAGGTTGAAGAAACTATCTTACCGCTTACTGTGAACGGCGAATTTAATAATGCAAGACCAACATCATCAAAACGCAGCATTGGATCAAAACGTTCATGAATGATTAAGTTACGCGAGATTTGCGTCTGTGATCCTGTGTCACCTCCAACGTAGAAAAGCGTCCCCACTGTAATTGCGAGACTTTCTTTCCTGAAAGTAAAATTTGGATGAATTAGAAACATGCTCATGTTATTATTTGAATAACGTTATATCATGTGTGGATTCTGTTAAATATGCAGGATGCTCATGAAGTAAAGCCAATTAAAAAATAACCAGATGCATATTCAAATGAAAATAATTTTAATATTATATATTATTATAATTATCATCATAATCTTTCATAGAGTTATGTGCGTTATTGGGTTGTAATCGAATAAGAAATCAACATAAATTATGTAACCATTAATACTGGAAAGGATTCTTCACTTAGAAGTAAACTACGTTGATTCAATAATAGATTTCAAATTTAACTTTATTTTACTGACTTAAGTGTCCAGTAATATTGACATTATAGACGAATTTATTTTTTAAGGATTCTAATATCTCTATATAAATTCATTTATAGGTTTCCGAAAAATAGTGTCGCTATTAGAGATTAAATTTTCTGTTCTCTGAGAAAGAAGATGAATTAGTTCAACGTAATTAAAACTAGAAATAGAAGATCCGTATTTATAATTTTTACATTTACAATAAAATATAATTGGTTTTGGATTAATATACATTTTTATGGAATTAAATTAATACTAATTCGCAGATAAGCAACGTTTTTATTTAATTCATACAACGTTACTTCCTCACGTTTTGAGACTTCTTCAGATAAATTTCTTCAGAATATTCCTAAAAATCGTTTGTACGAAAATTTGGGAAATACAATATTTCGTCTTCTTAAAATTTTTATATTTGGATTTTTTGTTTGCTAAAATTAATAGGTAACTACATACTTTAAAATTGTATTATTATTTATTTTTATAAAATTAATTGAGAAACTAGAAATTATAATTACATTAGATATAATGTTTTCTATATTTTATGTAAAAATTTTAAGGCATTTTCCTGATGAAGGGAGGACAAAACGTTGTATGAATTACATTATTTTATGTTTGAGAATTGGTTGTTCATTTAATTCTACGTAATTATTTTTATAAATAAATGTTAGGTGCTATATTATTTAATATATTTTGTTAATCGTTAACATTAACTCACAACCAACTTATAAAGAGCATTGTGTAACAAACATTTCTTCTGTCTTTAGAATATCTACACGAAATAATTATTACATATTTATTTAAAATAATGAAAATGTATTAATTTTTAAATAATTTTAAGTAAAACTCGTTAACTTTTTAAATATTCACGCTTGTATGAATTGTATGAATGTATTTTGTTTTATATTTGTGGATCCGAAAAAGGTTACAAAGAATACTAACTATACGTATTAGTAAATTTTATTAAAATATTTCTGACAAATTGACTGGTTTATACACTTATGAGTGAATATTTATTATTGTTGTAGTATTCCAATTATGTTTCATATTTTCTTCAAAATACAAACAATTTTAACTGTTAAATAAATTGAGGCATTGTTTCATTTAAGTTATTTTGTGCTCTTTGGTTTAGATCATGGGTGGCTAAACATGGCACTTTGGACGATTAAAAGTGGCGCATTGCATGCTTGAACCTGTTTATATTTCGGACGAGAAGTCCCTTTACATATTTAGAAGGCATTGTACAGTTAGACGTGTAATTTAAATAAATATAATGAATGTCCAAAAGTCAGAAATAGAATAATTTAATAACAGTTACTCTGGAAAACAGAGATAACAGACAATTCGAAGTTCAAAGCCGATCTCGTAAAGGTATAGTCACCAAACGAGCATCATGATAATATCACCATTTCGTACAGGAACATCTATTTTGAGTTTTGTAAATTGGTGCTTCATTAAAATTGGCGTAAATTAATTAATTTAACTGCGAAAACGATATTTATTTTGACCCGTAGGCGAAGCAGATTATATCCTCATATCTATTTACCAACTCCTAACCATGAAAGTTTGACGCTATAAAATTTTCTCGTGTCATATGGGGTATCTGAATTCGTCTGTTAAGAAATTGGCGCCAGGAATGCAAAAGGTTGGCCACCCCTGGTTTAGATACACCAATTTAGATAAACACTATTCGTCACTAAATTTTGGTAGACGATTGTTCAAACCGCTTTTTCTAACTCACATAATTAATTTGGTCTTATACATTTTCATTTAACCCAACATAAATATGATTTTTTAATTTATTTCTCTAAAGGTAAATGTATTTTAGTTTTAAGAAATTTATGTGTATTTTGAATTTTTTTCCTGATTTAAAATATGATTGATTGTCACATACCCCTCAACACAGTAGGCAGTTGTGAGAACCGCTTGTAGAGAAATAAGACTTCCAGCACACACGAAAAAGTTTCCATTGCTCACAGCCACTTGCCACGGAAACTGACCTGCTGTCGCAGGGTTGCCATCTACTATCCGTCCTCGTTCACCTGTAAACAAAATATTAATCATTATTGGGGTACATTTTTCCAAAACATTTAGCGTCTTTTATTAGACGCCCACAATAATCTGCAAGAAAAGATTTTACTTATTTATTATTATTATTATTCCCTGAAATATTTTGTGAAAACAATTAATTTAAATTGTACACATCACTCGTATTTAATTACTTACTTTAAAATTTATATACAAATAATAATGGGTATTCTTTTTAATAAATTATAAAAATTCCCAAAAAATAAACTGTTTTCCATTACATGCCCTCAATACCCTACAAGAAGTGAGTCAACAACTACTATTGTGGTGTGTGTTTTCACCCCTCTATATGCGAAACACAACTATCCATTCGTAACTGTTTATCGAGTTTTAATTTTTTTATTTCTGTATATATACTGTACTAAATGTAAGGACCGGGCTAGGCTGCTTACCAAACTGGCAGAGTAATAATGAACGTGATTCGTTAACTATAAAATCCAATTGAGATGATACTTATACCAACACGAGACAAGGAGGTTACAGTAAAATCGTCGGAAAAAATGAAAATAATCGCCACCCTTTTCACGCTTGAAGATTCCGGGACATTTTCACAACCTGAACATTTGCCCTGTACCCCTCATAACGCCTTGACAGAACAAGAAACAGCGAAAATTTTATTACACTTTTTAACCCCTCCAGACAGACGAAGGCGGAGCAAAATTAATAAGAGACGAACTGAGGAGTTTTTTTGTACATTATTTACTTTTTATTAACTGGAGAAGTTTTGAGATTTTCGCTATTTTCATAGTATCGAGTCTACAGCGTTGGGGTGTTTTCTGCAAATCATTGGGAGGATTCTCTTAATCCACATGGCTGGTTGTGGGCGTACGAGTCAACAAGTAGCCAAAGCTAGTTACCGCAGCTGACGAGGACCACAAGATGCACCGGTATTCAGAGCCATCTGATTTACAAGAGATTTACAAATTCAAGTTTCTCGCCCCTGGCTATTTTGAGTGTAATTAAAAATATCGATGACAAGTTTTGTTTTTACCCCACTAGATCCTTAGTTAAAATTATTGCGCTCCGTTGAGCTTCAATGTATTTAAGTGTATTGATTTTTTAATTTAACTACTTATTTTTTATTTAATTTTTAATCCACAATTTTAATTTTTTTAATTGAATAATATTTCTTTTTTATTAAAATTTCAATTCCATTTATTAATAATATTGATGATTATAAACCCCACAACACACTATTATGTGAAAGCAATTAATTAAAATTATTCTCCTTTTTTCCAAAAAAGCTGGGTGGCCGGTGTTGGTCAAGTATTTACTTATATTTTCCCTACTCATAATTGATTATCTTGGTCAAAGAAGCGTTTAACCAGTATTGCCATTAATCTCTTTGACCATAGAACACACATTATTAAACCGGCATCCAGACTAAAATTTTGAACTCCTACCTACTCAATTCCCTTTATCTATATAAGCTGACGGAGTGTTAATTTCATTATAATCGGCGTGGTGACTGGATTAAGCACAGTAGACAATATTTATTCAGTTCAGACGAAGAGATTAGGACAGTGCTATTCGAACGGTTTGCAGTCTTACTTCACGTTGTTCGTCTGTTTATGAATCTCAAGATGCCCGTTTCTTTCTTAAGTCAGATGTAGCTCAACCTATCACTTATATTAATGGAATAATTGATTTTACAGCGACAGTACCACTTCAACTGAAATGTCGATGTTTGTAATTGATTTATGTCAAGCGTGCGTACTCATGCACCGAAATATTATAAAGTACGTTCACTGTATAGGAGCATAAAATTTTAAGTATTTGGCATTTCCTAACACCGTCGTTGCTCAAGTAGTGGAAGGTAATTGAATCTCGCGACATCTGTTGAGGACTATTCACAAACGATTCCAATGGAGCCTGTAATGGCCTTGAAATGGGGAAAGAAAGGGACAAAAATCTTCATTATATCCCCAGGAACCTTCTGTGAGGTGAGGACTATATCTCAACAAAATTGGGTAAATGGCCTACGAACGCATACCAGACAAACGAAGATACATTTATTCAATCATTGTATTTAATTACCTCTTTTAGTATTTATTTTTTGTATGAGATTTCTATTCTTTGTAATAAATTCTAAACATGAAAAATAATGTAAAAAAATTTACAATGTAATAAATATACAAAATTTAAAAATGGCCAAGAAATGACATAATAATTTATTTCAAAGAATTTAAGTATATTTTCATGCAAAAAAATCCGTTACCAATATAATTTCAATGAAGAAAAGTAAATTTAGTCTGTTTTTTCCTAAGGCTTTGGTTGTAATTCATATGTATATTCGAAATGATATTTCGTCTATGGAAGTTATTGTAAGTCTAAATTATATTTTATACAAATTTGAAACATAAGAAGAGGTCCCAATAAAGGGAAGAAATGCTCTTTAACGTTTTTAATTTTTATTGACAACTAAAACTTTTAAAGGAACTAATAATTAATTCATTGAATATAATTACAATGAATTTTCTTCGCCATATTTATTTATTGTGTAAATAAACTATTTAACTTGATTTTGTTTATTACCGATTCAATTGAATTTTAGAAACCCAAAACTTACATTAATTCCCCAACCTGGACGTGGTATTTAAATATAGTTTTAAGCTGAACTCGTAGCGTAAGTAATAATAGATTAGAGATTCTTGAACATAGCTCCTTACAGTTTCAATGTAATGAATTATTTTTAGTACCTGTGACTTTTAGAATATTCTCCCTTCGACTGAGTGCACCCAGTACTCTCGATCTCGGCTTCGCCAACTGCAAATGAAATCACGAGAAAATTTTATTATTATTCAATGCAGAAAACTACTCTCAACACAAAAATCATACGGTGTTTAAAATTTGGATTGGTTTACATTTACAATCTTGCGACTTAGAAACGATAAAATAGTAGCATAAAAATACTGATACGTAATTCAAGGTGATTCCCGGGTAATGGTCTACAAGTACTGCATACAAATATGATATTGTGGCAATATCTATGGTAGTTTTAAGATCTATTGGTTATTGATTTTAGTTACGGAAATATTAATTTGTCTTGGGCATAGTTATGTTATAAATCAGTTATAGTGGATTTGACGCAATCTTAACCCGTTATAATTCGAAAATATTGCTACACGGAAAAATATAAACTCGTAAAAATGTATCCAGTTCAAAACTACAGTTATGGATGGTATCGATAACGAAGTAGTTTTTCCACTTTAACTCGCTTGGCTAATTTATTCCCGCACTATATGCAATTTTCAAGTATTTTAAATGTTTTCATGACCTCTACATTTGTATTGTACAACATTTAACTACAGAAAATGTAAAGACAAGTTTACAACTGAAAGTTCACAAAAAATTTTCAATTTTTTCTGAGGTTTCTGTTCTCAGAAATTTTAACACATAAAAGTGGTTCTAGAATGATTATTATATTTGTAATGTTTGCAATAGTGCAAGTGTATATTTACTAAAATGGCTCTCAAAAATTAATTGTCTATTACGTCTAATTTAACTTAGGTGGGCTTTAGATGTTAGTAAAAATATTTAAGGGGAAATTATGAAGAATTAGTTATGAAAATAATATTTATATGAGTGTGTAATGTTATTATTAAAAAAATTATAATGTTTAAGTGTAATGATTCACCCACCGCCGATGCCGCGATGCACAACCCAATGGCGAGCACAAGATTCAGCTTCATGTTTATATGCTTGAATGATACTGTTTACAGAGAATTGCACTTTTATACGGCGTGGGATGAAGTACTTTGTTCCGGACTGATTTTTATAGCTTTCCCATTTTATAGCGATAAAGAAACAATTTTTATCTTTCTACTTACGATTTCTACCTTTCATTTATATTGGGGACTTTAATATCAGACTTCTGGCGTGACGTGATATGATTAGTCGGAAGTGTCTTGAGAAGGAAACTCATATCTGCCATTAGCAACAGATAAACAGAATTGTTTTGTTATCACATCCTGTAAAATATGAAAACTCCCTGAGATGGACGTATCGGAAAGTTTGATTTCTTAAAAATATTCTGCATATAAAAACTTTGTACATTACTGCAGTTTTTTGCAGATAACACACAAGAACTTTCGGATGACATTATTTTTATCTTTGAAGAGCTACTTATACTTACCAACTTACTCAGGGGATCCGATAATTTTCCTGGCTTACAGATGACGGTTTGACGAACAGGTCAATATACCGACGGCTCATTTACCGAAATGTGTGTTTTTACGAAATAAAACATATTGATAATAATGATTGAACGCTTAATATTACTTATCGTACATGATTATCATTGTACGAAAGACATTCAGTAATTTAAGAGAAAAATTAATGTTTAAAAAATTTGTTTTGCAGGGGATGTTTCGTACTTTTACGGCTTTCGTTTATCATCACTGGGATGAACATTGAATACCTGACAGATTCAGATACTTGTTTATAACCTTGAAATTGCGTTTAACCGTGGTATGTCCGCTTGAAGTTTGCATGTTAGTTGAACAACGCTCAGAGATGCGATTTTTGCTTTCTGAAGGTTGTTACGGTACGGTGAAATTTTCATATGTTGGTATGTCAGGTCTAAAAGGGTAGAACCTTTCTGACAAGCGTTTCGTATTATGACCAATATTTTCCGTTTTCTTACGTATCCAAACTTTTGTAAATTACCATTAAATAGATAACAGGATGTGTCTGGATGGAAATAACGCCATAAAAAGCAACAAAGGCGTCTTGTTTCAGGAAGCAGGGGATGTATTAGCCACCGAAGCATTTCAAAGCTTTAAAGAAGTCAGTCTATGTTCGGACTTCCTTTCTAGAAACATTCTAGGCTCCTGGACTCTCTTCAGTTCAGTACTTTGTTTCTAATTTATTACACTTAATGTTTAAAACTATTCTAGGACCTTTTATTACGTTAGGTTTGGGCGGTTAGTAAAAGAACCTCAAGTTCTATTATCTATCCTGAATTCTCCTTATTTCGATCGCATATAAAGAGACAACGATTTATTTTTTCCTAAGTCCTTCTGTCTTTCAGTCTGATTAATTCCTGTCTTTGGCTAATAACTCAAATCCCATGTAAGTTTTAGCGCTTATTCCAAAATTTACCTTTATTTTTTTTCCAACGCGTACGGAGTTTTAGAAAAATCTCAAATTAAATTTTTTTTAAAAGGTAGAAAAAAGTGATATGAGACCCCAAAGGGACCTTAAAAATCGTATCTTATATCATTCTATATTCGGAATATGTCATGTAAGATGACAGTCCGCAGTTGGTAGACTGAAGCCCTCAATGGGCTGTAGAGCGAAGGAAGAAAAGAAGTAATATAATTTATATGTTATCACAGTTTTTAAAATCGATGGGATTTATAAAAGGTTTTTAAGGAATATTATTTGTCACGCACGTAAAATATTTAATAGAAATACTATATACTCATATCAATTACGGCATTTTATTAATGTTTCACTCTTTATAACATAGTCTCAATTTCTACCACCTTAGTAATTGAACGACTAGATTATAATGAAGCAACTTTTAATTGATATCACAATTGTGATAAGGAGCAGTTTTAATCTATAAAGGATGTAGTGGATTAATTACTTCCTGTCGAAAACTAATAAATATTCGATAAGATAGTACTGACATTACAACATCTACAATATCGTGAATTGTTTCTAGGATTACTTAATCTTTATTTGTAGTGTATCAGTTGACATTAAAAATTAATTAATAATATTTATTATTAAATATTTTGACCAATTTAACTAATTTTAATAACTTACTTTCTATTGTTTTGAAATTATTGTTAATTTTAGTATTTTAATGAAGATATGCAAATGAGGAAGAGAAATATAAGGAAGAAGGAATATGTCGATGTATTACCTTATAAATATTAATGTAAAGTACAAACTTCATATAAAAATTTTATGCCCATTTATAAATGTAACACGTGAAATATTTGCTTCAGAGGGTTTATTCCTCTCTTATTGTCTCTTTCCATTACAAGCTGCGTAATAAGTAATGAATATTTTGCTTATTTTTTAATTCAAATATATTTACTTAGCTTCCCTGGTTTTATTTAATGACTAGCTGTGCACACGACTTCTTTAGCTTAGAAATAACTCTTTTTATATTTCCCTAAAAACGAACAACCGGTACATAATTTTGATACAGTTTAACTCATTGAATATATTAAAAGTACTGTTTCATTAATTTGGGATCACTTCAGAGAATCCGAATCTATAATAAAAAATGGAGGTTCCATTTAAGTTTTTTAACTCTTCCCTGGAGGTTATGGTAGAATTTCCTATCATTAGATGTCCTCCTTCTAGACAAACATTTTTAATTCACACTTTTTTTTTGGCTCTGATGTGTCAACGCCTACGTTGTCCTGTCAGTATTCTTACAGACGTCGTAGATGTTGAGTATCACAATTTTAGCTGATTGAAAATGACATCTGGTAAGATTACAGGTAAAAAAATTTATTACGATGACTGGTTTGGTTGTTGTATCACCTAGTTATAAAACTCAAGGAAGTTATCGTTATATCCCACTTTTTCAACCTGTGGTGAAATACTATTAGCACCCTTATTTTTTCTCCGATTACCAAAGCTTCTTAGTAAATTAAATTTAAAGTGAACTACTGTTATTAGAAAGAAGGGATTCTTCTAAAAGCATGAATCAACGTCAAGAAAATTATATTTTAAAAACAAATAATCTGTTAGTATAGACCAATACATATTCTATCTAGCGTAGTGACTAAATTTATGATATCCTCTTGATGAAGATTCAAAATTAGCAGCAGCCACGTGAATACTTTTTGTACAATATTACTTAAATGAAATTTATTAGTCAATATGTAAGCAAATAAGTGATATAATTTGTAAATACAGAAATAATGTTAGTGACATAGAATTCTACGTTTGCCGTAAATAATGTAAATGGAAAAGCGTTTGTGATAAATTAATCTATTAATGTATGTGCTTATAAATGAAAGCGATATTGCACTATTACCTATCGAAAACACTATAATAATCAACAAAGAATTCTCGGGATTCTAACCGAGTGCGCTTCACTTAAGATAATAGCAGTGACCACCTGTGAAACATCGTGTTTCTACAATTTTTTCATCTGGTTAGAATTCCAAGAATTCTTTGTTAGTCACAAACACCAGGAAAGCCTTCGGTTGATAATTATATTAATAATTTTATTTCATAAGAACAGTACTTAGGGGGAAAACCTCATTCATATCTATCAGCGGGGACACAGCTCTATTCATAAATGGAAACAAGATGTGCTTCTTCTGATAAGAGTCTCGATTCAGCATAATTTCTGACGTGATATATTTAAAGTATGGTATTTCCCGAGAGGGAATTTCCAATCAAGACAATATATTAATAGTTTCAGTAGGTACAATTTTTCCATTCGCAGCCGTCAACATGAAGCTTCCTCTGGCCAGCGCTTTTCTTTTCCTGATATTTCAGGTGGGATTATAGTGTAATTATTAAAATTTTGTAACGTTCAGAAAAAGGTTTCTTCAGATGCAATTGTATTTCAAAATTCTACGTTCAATATGTAACATAATTTGTGTTTGAGATAGTGAAGGGATTCTTATATTCCAGTATATTTTCAGTAGCTCTGAGAAAAATAAAAATTATTAGCTTCTGTGGTAGTAGTTATATCATATCTATTGACGTGCAGAAATATTCCACTTTGAATGAAAAAAGAGAAACGCACGTTTGACAAAAAAATTAATTTAAACTACGATGATGATGAGATTTCTTACAACAGGTAACGAACAATAATGCTTCTCAATTGGGAGCCGATTTTACTTCGAAGCTCTACCCTGTTCCATGCAATCCAAATCTTGCCACGTTGTCACATATTACGGGAGTAAGGTATTTGTAATTTGTTTTAACGCCCCATTAACAATTAAAGTCATTATGGACCTTACGCTCAGGGACATTTATGACGAGTTACTAACAGACTGTAGTTGTAGGTCCAAGAGAATGTGAACAGTGTATGTATTTTCTAATAGCTTGTTATGAGCCAGGAACGTGAACAGATATTTTATGTCTCTTTTCGAGTGGCCGAGTTTCCCCTCGCTGATCTGCTGAGCTCCTGGGGAGTAAGGTGTTGCTGGAGGTGAAGTGAGACAACATGACAACGTTTGCCTATTTCTCTGCTCTCATTCCATGATCGTCAAATGGCTCCCATTTAAAAAGGAATGCAATATAAATAATGATAAAAGACCAGTCAACTGCCACCTTCCAGATGTGATAATGAAAATAGGAATTTCATGCTATGTGCGAGAATCGAAGTGGTAGAAAGTGTGTGAATATTGGGATATTTTACTGAAAGTAACTAGCAATTAAAGGGTGAATTTGATTTAAAATAATAATATTGTAATGGGAGTGTCGCAAACTTGGACTAAGAATTATGAGGCAAATCTATTCCTGTCTTCTTGCATCTTTTAGACATCGAATTCAAAGAAATTGACGATTTTAATTTTTGTAGCTATTAAATCCTAACCAAAGGTAGTTGAGTCCACAATTCCCCTTTAAAATAGAGTAACAAATTATCTTGCAGGAGAATTAATAAAACTAATAGTGTATTTTTGTGAAAGTATAGTTTTATCTTTGAGTTAATAAAATCACATTAAAGCAAACGTTCAAAAGCTTATTGAAATCCTATACTTTACTTGTTACAAAAGTACATAATTTCTTTTTAATATTAGATCCTTATTATAATATATCAATGTTGTTTATCATCGTAGATTGGTACTTGTAAACATATCGGCCACAAGAAACTGGTCACAAGAAGACTACGAACGATAGAACAAATTGAAGGTAAAACTATTGTACATATATTTATTTAATAATTTTAAACTAGCTTATTTTTAATAATTTTTATGAGATTGAATTTTCCGATTCAACGAATAACTCTTGTTGCGTAATCAGGTGAACAGCTAAAAACATGAAAAAAAACACTATAATGCAAAATACATAGGTATATAAAGAACTCGTCTTGCCTCTACAAAAACCATAATATAACTATTTGTACAACGTTGCAAATCTCAACTCACGTACCAACATTACCAAGCTAAAATAAGATACATTACACAAAATTTTATGATATACTAAAAATTATATTCCTTGTAAATAAATTTATTCAGTTACATTTCCTATGTAACAGTATGCTGTTTTCTAAATGTATTTAAGGTCTCATAAACTGCATGGTCATTAGGAACCAAATCGTTTAAGGGTTACAGATGTGAAAATTGAGCTGGTTATAATGCATCGTAGCGATTAATTGTTTTAAAGATTTTGATCAACTTTTTTGGTAGTCCGGTGAATCTGATTTGGGCTTTCTTCTCCAAGGATACGGCGTCTAGCTGGGAGAAATTGACTGCAGGAGTTGATCATGTGCTCCATGGTCATAGTTTGCAGAGAGTGAAAATTGGAGAAGAACTATTCGTATATATGTTGAAGTGCGTTAATTTAGAGTGACCGGATTATAACTCTTGAAAAGACCACTTGATATCATCTGGATACCTTTTCTGAGAGGTGAAAGGCGAAGAATTTGCTAATTGATTTGTGGGTTGTGCTTGATTTTGGGCTAGATTTGGAAGGGTGTGATTCCATACATCAGAGAATGTTTTGACGTTATTAGGAAGATGAGTTCCTAGTTGATCGACGGAAATGTTCCCTTTTATTCCCTGGAGCACCAGGATCCAGGCCAATACGATCGTATTTCGTGGAGCTTTTATGGAGCTTGTGTAGAACTTCAGTGATGATGGAGATAGTTTTTGGGAGTTCTCTTCAGTGGCGATGGTTTCAAAGGCGGAGAATGTCTGAGAGGATTAAATGGTTTATTTTGGAGGTGGAAAAGCAGTGGTCAGTATCCAGGTTGATGGCGTAGGTTTTGAAGTGAGGATGGAGGAATGGGACTTAAGGGTCATTGATCGGTTCGTATAAAAGGAGATGATGGCACTGCTTACTCTATTTTTGTTCTCTGTTGAAATTGAGGCATAAATCTGTGATTTTTTTGTTCCGTTTTTCTTGGGATAAGTTGTACTTGTTATACTCTGAGAGCTAGATCGATGTGAGTAACAGTATTTTTCTCTGACTTTTTTTAAGGATTTCAAGCCATTAGCTTTTCAGTAAATTGTAACTAATAGCTGTAGAAACACATTTTATTATTATTATATTTTTTATGTTTATTGTTGCACTAAGCCATTTCTTTTTTAGGGACATTTGATGAGTCTCAGATTTAAATTGTTTAATGTTGCAAATAGTGTTTAGAGTCCTACAGAAAGATCAGCTTTGATTGCTGTAATTTCTAGTTGACTCTAGATGGCTGCTGGAAATTAGTCTTGTTTATTTTGAAAATATTACATTATAAATTTTAATTTTATATATTTTCTCTCTTAGTTTTGTCTGAAAATAATTATTTCTATTCTTTATAATATTAAAAATACCATTTCTGTACGCATCGCGTTTAATCTACGTCAGTGGTTTGCTACTAACAACTTATTTTTGCTAGTTATAGTCGAAAATCATTTCTATAATAAGAGTATGTTTCCTGCAACTAGGTTTTCAAAAAATTGTTTTGCAAAATTGGCTCTGGCACTTAGCATCTTTGTTGTTTATCTCTGTTCTTAATTTACACTTGCGTTGTTATCAGTAGGATACATAATCCTTATTTTGCATATGTTCTATATTCCGCGACATTTCCAAGAACTCTGTGTTGATAAACGTTTTTGCTCTATGCTAATATGCTACATTTAATTTTAAACGCTCCAATAAAAAAATTCTCCAGTATTGTTTCACTTTGACGAGCTGTTCTATTTATTTTAAACAGATGGAAGAGGAGCACACGGGCGCATCGTGGGTGGATCAGAAGCTGATCTGGGAGACATTCCATTTCAGGCTCTCATAGTCATGGACAACTACTTCCTAAGCGGAGGAACACTCATCTCCGAAAACGTTGTCCTCACAGCTGGGCACTGTGTGTATAAGTAAGCTGACATTATCATAATGAATTCTAGGTTTCTGAATGAGAAGAGAATATACAGAACTCAACGTTATACACGTATAACGGCATATTACACGTTTCTCACAGTAAAATATATTAACTATATGATTTAAAAGTGAAACAAGTAATGCAATATGTAATTTGATAATTGAAGAATATGTAGTGTCTTGATTAAGAGACTCTAATGAGGAGGGGGGGTTTGATTTCACATCCGGGTCTGATTCAGTCGGATTATACTTGATTTCATCTCATCATTCATTAATATTTAATTAAATATCCACATTAATTATTAGTGTGTGAAGAACGTTACTGAAGAAAGGAGTCAATCCATAAGATATTAATCTCTCAGAAATATTTAAATTCGTATCAGACACTATGCTTTACTTCATTTTACTAGGAGAATTCTGTTTGACGTCAGAATCATTTGATTTGTGTCTAATATCTAAGGTAGTTCAAAGGGAAACGAGACCCAGAAAAGTCACTAATAACAAAACTTTTATATAATCACGTGGTATCGACAAAATTTCATTATATTTTACTGTAATCGTTAATCTACTGAAAATATAGCTCGATTAAAATTAGAAGGTGTGTATGAGATGGTTTATCTAGGTTTACTAAAAATAATATATTTCATTGAAAGCAATAGGATAAAGTGCGATTTTTCGTCAAATGCTGCTTGTCCCGCCCTTCATTTTAGGCTTTCGGATCGGTCGTTTTTAGAACAAAACTCTCTGGAACGTTCACGCTCCATTTACTTCTAACGGCACTATAACAATACGAACATTTAAGGCCTCATAAAATACCTTCCTTTCATAACTCTTATTTCCATTTTATAGCTTCCCTGAAAGCGAACATAAATTTGAAGTCAATTAACTATCGAAGCTTAATCTAATAATTTCTATATGATAACAAATATATTAAATCAATAATGCTTTAATAAATAATTGTTATTACATTTTTTTAAATGGTCTGTCTTTTTAATATACGGTTGAGACCTTGGTCGTGAATTTTGTGGTTCAGACATTATCCTACAATTACACAATGATTTATGTACAGTTTCTCTTTGTAACGTGTCTACTTAGGCGTAAGAGTAGCCGGTATCCCGATAAAAAATATTAACTATATGACTAGTTAGACTGCACTTATAAAGCTGACAAGTATTTTCTGTACACTACTTCATTTGGTATAGTAGATCATCATTTTTAATTTCGTAATGATGTAATAAATTTTATTTGGAATACCCCAACTCATACGTTTAGTGAAGTAAATTATTTACGCGTGTGGAAGTAATTGTAATATTGAAAATTTCTGTATATTGTCAATTTTACTAAAAACAAAGAGACTGCGAAATTAAAGGAGAGAATAATCTTGATTGGACCGGGAATATTACCCAGAACCTCCGCTTTCCAGGAGGATACTCAACCAACCTAGACAAGGCCTCTGTTTCCTATAGATCTGATCTCAGACCCAAGTACACTTTAACAATCCCATTTTCAAACAAAAAGTTTCCTCTACAATTTTTATATCATATCAGTTGTAATAAAAAGATCTAACGTAATTAATAAAGTCTGCAAAATTTCGGAGCTTAAATAAATTTAGGTTTATACCCATTTTCAGCATTACAATTAAACATATATACCTTTAATATCATAAAGCTAACATGTTTCAAGTTTAACCGAATGAAAACAGTTAAGAGCACAACGATTCTGTTGAACAGTCTGGAAACCTTCACTGTAACTCTGGGCACTCGATACTCCAGAGGTGGCGACGAAGGATCGCAAACACTGGAAACCCGTGATGCTGCCCTGTATGAGGCTTATGACCCCGTCACCGCCAACAACGACATCGCACTCGTCAGATTCAGTCAGAGCTTTAACTTCACTGGTAAGTTAAGCCCCAAAGGGGAAACACTTTTCTATTTCTTTCTTTTACAAAATAATCATCTACAGTCAGAATAAATGTTATTGAATTATCTATTTCCAATGTTAAATTTTAGGTAATTGTAGTTGATCTTAAAATATATAAATCTAAGTAACCTAACGCCAACCTTGTGTATCGGTCAGCGCCACCGCCGGATTCGAATCCCGGTATGGTAACGAAAACTGGGGTAAAGACTGAAGGTGAATCGGTGCGCCGAATATGTACCACTCCTAACTCGGAATATGTCATGGAAGATAACACTCCGTAGAATTATATGAAAATGTATCACAATAAAAGCAACTACATTATCAATAGCTAAGAACGATTGTCATTTTTTGATCGTTGAGCTTTTGAAAGAGTTAATGCCAATAAAGACTTGGGGATAATGTTTGATTAAGAAAGAAATTTGAAGCACATGTTAATTAATCTATTAATATAGCTATGCAAATTTTAAGTTTTGCTAGAGGATTACGTAAATTATTATATTACTAAATAACAATTAAAATGACATATGTATCGTTAGTGAAACCTATATTAATGTTTGAATCTATAGTTGATCATCCTTCCAAGAAAATTAGCTATACGCTCTTTACTTGAGTTTCAATTGAAGAACTACTAATTCCTTTGACTTCAAAATTGAAACTGTTAAACACAATTTCGTTTTAGAATACATGATTTATGTAATGAATTTACCATACCCGTTTACAATCAGTTACAAAAGTATTGCTACAGAATTGCAAATCCCATCTCTGTATTCTGATAATAGCTCTAAAAATTAAATTTTATTTGAAAATTATTTAATACCGACATTGATTGCTTTGGTTTAATTGACAAATTCAAATTATAGTTCCTTGTGGTCCCTCCAGGTTCAAACATATATATGCAATAAAGCAATGTAGATCAAATTATACTTTAAACAATCATACAATGAGAATATCAAATTTTGTTAATGTTCTGTTTACTAATTTTTTTGATTTAATATATTCTTAATTAGTAACGATGCTTAAATATAAGATTTTAATACACGTATAATGATATAAAAGTATGTAATAATATATTATAATTGTTTCAATATACACAATAATGAGTGTATATTTCATTATTACAAAATGGTAAATAGTTAACTACAAAATACGATGGGAATAACCGTACTTAATTGTTGATCGCAAAAGTTATATCCGTATGCATCCAGATTTCGGAAATGGTTAGTTGTGGTATACGAGGGTAGTTACAAAATCAACGACAATGTACTGGTAGTATATTTCGGAGTAGTACTATCTCATATTACGCCAGAAATAATAAAAAAAATTCACAATAAGGCGATAAAAAGACTCATTAACTTCAGTTAAGTGTTATATCTGTATGGTGATGTCGATTCAGGACGTAGTTTGGCTGTTTTCCGTCGCTATCCTGACGAGTTTTTAAGTCAATAAATAAACAACCCATGTAATATAAATCCACCATCACATTTAAGTGACAAAACATCAATCGGTAAATGAAAATTCCGCGGGTTAACCGCCTCAGGACAATCCGAATACAGTGAAATCGGCTGTTATGACAATGATTGTTTGGGATACAAGCCGGATTTTTCACATGGAATATTTCTTATGAAAATATAAATAATTGGAGACTATTGAAGCGCATACGACAAGAAGGAAAGAAAAGACCATTACTTAAGACAAACAGAAGGAATGTGCACAATTACGAAAATTTTGACATTAACGTTTAGAACTTGACAATTCCATAAACAAACTTGTATTTTATGGACCAATCGTCTTGACAAAGGGTGAGAAACATTCGGAAAAGTGTATCGAACTTATAATGGAAAACTGGAGTTTTTCAATTTAAATTAGGACAGATTATTAAGTTAAAATTTAAAATAATTATATATTAAAATAATTACAACTATTAACATTTAGAGTCGTTAAAATGAAGGCCTACCTTAGATTCAAAATTTAGCAAGGACTCAATCTATTACAAGTTCATGAATATGTGGGGGTTGTTGTGCATCAGGAATTTGTATATGCATTTTGATGCAATAGTACTGACACACCTGACTGCTATTTTTGTAGGGAGCTGCATTCTTTGTCACCCAGGTAGTCTCTTGGGGCCATCTTTCCTAGAAGTAGGGTCTTCTTCCTTGTCTCTGGCAATAATTACGTAGACTGGGGATGCCACCTGCTGCTGCCTTATCTTTTTTCCTTCTCTCAGGTTCTCTCAAGGAATTAAATATAAACTTCTCTCTCTGACGACCAATTATTATCGCCTCTCTCTCTCTCTCTCTCTCTCTCTTTTCTCTTTTGAAAACATTTTTCTTTTTTCCGATTTACTTTCTCTCTATCTTGTCTCCTCTCCTACTTCCATTTTAAAAGATCCATCCCTGATTTCTGTTCACTTCCTCTCCTCCCCAGACCATGAGGCTGAAGGCCATATCATATGACCTTCTGCTCCAATCAAATTTAAAGGTTGTCCCGCGGAGGAAGAAACGTCCTTCGAAATGTACGAGGGATGGTGTGCGAAGCAGGAAAACGGCTAATCCCCTGTATGATTCGTCTGACTGGTGAAAAACCGTAATTTCTCAACCAGACTAATTTTTCTGAGTCTCAGCAATCAATGAATAAACGCCTTACTTCATTACAAACTGAAAGATTGTTTTGAAAAATAATAATGAGTCAAACCAAAATAACGTGTTTTTATATTATCTTTAAGTACTATTTTCCATTCCCTTACCAATATCTGTGAAACAGTGTTACAAGGGTGTAGGTGAAATATTTCTGTACTTAATCATCGAAAAATAATTTATACTCTAGGAATTATTTTTAAAAACGTGATTGTATGGCATATATAAATAATCTGGAATTGATAACTAAAAACGAACATCTCTCGGGACTTTCTCAGATAAATAGGAGTCTTAAACAAAATTTTCTCAATGTTATAATTACGAATATAAGGAATTTAATAAATAAAAATTAGTGGTTCAAAAATAAAATTGTGCATCATGAGTTCTGTTCCAACAATGTGGAAAAATATCGTAATGTATTAGTGTAATTGTGTTGAATAATATAACTTTTCTTGACTAATTGGCCTGTTTGGTGTTTATTTGATAATTGTGTGACGAATTTTTGTTTCAAATAATTTGATATTTTTGAACATCAAATTTCAATAAAACTTGTTATAAACATTGGTTATTTATAAATAATGAAAAGAATTTGACTTACTTGCCAAATATACCAGTAAACGTTGAATAAAATTGAGGACAATTTTTAAAGCTTTAAATAAAATAGTAATAAATAAATTTATGTAATTAGAATTTCGTTTTTTTAATGAAACGTTTCTTTCTTTTTTTAGCCTTTATTCAGCCAATCAAATTGCCTAAATTGTCCGATATTGATCAGATCTACGACAACGCTACGGTGTTCTCTTCTGGATGGGGAAAGACGGCAGATAGTAAGTATTTTTCGGTATATAATAATATAAAAACTTCAATTCAGAATTAAAATATCACTTTAATTTCTCTGCCTTTTTAAAGTTTAATACATTTTACAAAATAAAAGCAGTGAGCAGTAAGTCAGAAAACATTTTTATAATCATTTCTTTATTCTTTTATTTCATTCTTGAAAAACAAATCACGACTTAAGTGTCAGTATGGAAAAATCTAGACTAAAGCGGGAATCAACAAAAGTAACATCCCGTCGGCACGAGTTTTTTTTACCAATTTAGCTACCGCAGTCAACTCCCCGTCTGGTTTCAGATTGCTCCATCCAATGTGTAGGCCTAAATACAGTCTCACCTAATTACTGAATCACATTCTTACACGACTTGAATTTAGGACTTCAGAGAAAAATGCATATTATGTGTAAATTTTGAGAAAATATTTAATGATTTCAATCCAGGGGTCGATTCTGTTGGTTCAGTTGGTAAACAGTACCCTGAACATTGGGGTGAGGTCCCTGGTTCGACTACATGTCAGAGTGAGATCTTTCCATCTTGATTGTTAAACTCAATTTCTTAGCCCATTTAGTTTATCTTTTCTGGAGGCACTTCTTCTGTTCTTGAATAACAGTCACATTTAACATTTTTGCAGATAACGTAGATTGAAACTTTAACAGAAATAATTTTCTTCTTTGACGCACAGTGTTAAGTTTTAAAACTGCAAAATTGTGAAAGCTCTTAAACATAACAATTAAGGATATCTTCAATCAGTGCTACCTGAAGCAGTTCGCAAATAAAAGATGAAACGTTGTTATTTATTTTAAAATCTGTAAACAAGTAGCTGATAAAATAAAAGTTTTTTCACTTAACAGAAATTAAATTTATTTGGTATTATATAATAATTTTAAATTCCAACAATTAACTATAATTCAAATATTTCCTCCGCGTGCTAATGAACGTACTTTTGTTTCCGAGTAGGACACAAACTTTTTGGATTACGTCCTAATTTATTGATCAAAGTCAATACATTTAAATACACTTTTTTATTATGAGAAAATTCGTTTTCGTACCAGACTTTTAGATTGTTACGTACGACCTAAGGTAATTTGTCATATAAAAATTCTATGAATCCATACTTTTATATCCAAAGATGAACATAATGAAATCATTTCTCTCTCTGTATCTACTTCTAGTTTCACCGTTTCTTGCTTTAAAAATTGCGTATAATCATTAGTTTACTACTATTTCTGTTCTCTAGATTCCAGTGTCAGCTTCAGACTGAAGTACGCTTATCTCGACATCCTTCCTCAGAATGACTGCATCGATTACTTTGGAGACTTTATTGACGACGCCAAAATATGCACTGTCGGTACCATCGAAGGAAGCCCTTGTAACGTAAGTACACTACTTAAAATTCACTCGCTTTTCCTGTGATATTGACGATGAAATGACCATAAGACCTGTTGTAGGGTGACAGTGGTGGACCCTTGGTCCTGGAGGCTGCAGATGGCTCTCGCACACAGATCGGTATCGTGTCTACCGGAGGACCAAGTTGTGAAACAGATCCCAGTGTCTTCGTCAAAGTTGCCAGCTTCCTCGACTGGATCTCCACTAGAGGAAACATTGTGATCGAACCTTGAGCCACAGAATTGGGAAAAACTCTTCCAATTATACATAGGAAGCATTGGCGTGTCAAACGCATTCAATTTCCTTTGAGTGCCCGAGAACAACAGTATGAGCGTATTGCTTGTAATTCATATAAAATAAATATTTTTACCGTAAAATATGCTAACGATTATTAACATTTTCAGTTCAGTTACAATTACTTTCAAACTAGTTTCATTGCTGATTCGTCTATGATACTTAAAGTTATTATTGACTTCCTTACATTCTTTTCCAGGTTTTATGTACTACGATTACTTTAAAAATCACATATGTTTCAAAAATGATTCTAATTATTCTAAACTCAGTAGGAATATACAAGTGAGTATAAAAAATAAAAGTCCTTAGTTGTGTTCCACATAAGTTTTTGAATGACTGAAATAATTGATTACGTAATTTTGAACATTCAACGAAAAGAAACAAGACCTTTTTAATGAATTTTTTTATAAATTTTGCGGGTCGTTTAGTCGTGAAACTTTTTACATGGTGGTTTGGTAAATATATATATATAAATTTCGGAACATATTCATATCTGATGTTTAGCCTGTTGTTAGATGTTTAAAGGTTTCATCTGTTTTGGTGCCATCGGCACTTATATATTTGTTTAAAAGAATCGGAGAATTTGCATTAAATTAATATATAAGAACAGAATAAAGTGAATCAGTGTTTTAAAAATGTTTTAAATAACTCTTTTGGTGAGTCTTCTATGAAGTAAAAAATTGTTTACTTGTAGTAATATCGCTTTCAAAGACCTGATGACGTTGAAGATGACGAACTTTTTGGTCGCCGTAGCACATCAACAATCGCTAAAAATGTGGAAATGTTGAAAGAAACAATTACGAACGATCGACAAATCACAATCAGAAAAGTCTCTGACGATATTGGCATATCAACTGGTTCATAGAGAGAAATTGTTTCGTTCGTTTTGAGTATAAAACCTGTGACACTAAAACACGTTCAAACAAAACAGAGTTCAGGTGTCGCTAAATTAAGTCATCAACTACGTATAACTATTGAAACGTTTCATAACGGTTGATGAAAAATGGGTGTAAGGTTATGACGTCGAAACTGAGGCTGAATCGTTCCTATTGAGACATTCTGGATCTCCTAGTGCCAAGTGTGGTTGAATGTAAAGATTATGATCACTTTATTCCTTGATTTTAACGGCATTGTGCATCAAGAGATCTTTCACAAGGTCAAAATATTACCTACACTGTGTTCACGAAACATTTTATGACTTTTTCAGTACGATAATGCACCTGCTCACACATCAGTTCTTGTTTGTATCCGTTGGGCCAAACACTGTAATGATGCCCCAATCACCATATTCCACTGTTCCCAAAAATAAAGAGAACATTAAAAGGCCGTCGATTTACAAGCATGTTGTAGTACCACCAGTCAGTGGTAAGGAAGATGGTTTCCAGGAAAGAAGATAGGAAAATAGTAGTAAGGCTTCGGATACGACTGGTCGAATCTTAGTCCAGTGGGAAGAAGGTCGTTGTATCTCGATCAAATAAGAAGAAGATTTGAAGATAGAAAGAAGATTCATTGTAGAAGTTTGGAAAATGAAACTGGAGAATAACTCCAGAAGCCACAACCCGAAGTGGTGGTAGGTACATGACTGAATTTTTCGTGGCCCGGGTGGCGTATATAAATATATGAGTCTTAATTCTAGAAATAATGTTTTCCGGTGTCTTATAGTAAATAATCACGAATGAGATCAATTGTATTCGGAACATGTTTCCTCACGAAACAATTGTAAACAGGATCACAAGTTTTTATCAAGCATTAACATTTATAAAAGTCCCGGACCCATGTTGTACTACACTTTCGTTCTTCTGTCAATATGAGGAATCCATTACAGAAATTCGGACTACTGATACATAAGCTACTGATTCTGACCAAGTAAATCACTGCAGCTACCACTACCATGAGAGAAACTAGGAGAAAGGACTTATGTTTGTGCAAAAATGTGGGCTGAAAAAATTTCAAATATTGGAAACCAATATTTCCCCACAATTGAGAAAACATTGAGGTAACTGATATCTTTTCAATTTCTTCTTTGTTTACTGCTTGTCATATCATATCACACTTCTATCGGCCAAATAATTATATCTTTGCAGTCATTACCAAACCACTAACACGAACTGAACCTAAACCATCAGAAATTGAGTTGTCTATTGGTAAAATAAACGCTTGTTACTTTTATGACTCATCATTATCGTACGATAACGGTTTTTACATATTTTTATTTTTTGTTCTAGCATCTTTCGGTCATTTCACATTTATGTTATCGAAAAATATTGCCTACAAATCAACGGTGAGAACATTGAACAACTCCTGTGAACGCTGATCAACTTACACACATGTTCCTTTACTTTTTGTGTTTTTTAGCGCAAACTTTACCTTCACGTTTTGAATCTGGGTCACGCTAAAATATACTCATACAATTATTCAATTTGACCACAGAACTCGTTTTTGTGATATTTTTGAGTAAAATTAGTGGAAATGAAATGAGTGATGAGGTATCTGAAAAACAGCTCAACAAGACGAAATAGTTCCATTGGGGTGGAAAATACGGCTGCCATTTAAGAAAAATAACTTTGGGCTTGCAGCTTCCAAGCATGATCTTAAAAGATCAAAGTAATGCATGCATAAAATGTTCCACGTGAAACCCTACTACTTGTGTATTGAACCTTTTTTCCCCTTCAGACAAATTTGGCCGTACTGTTTCTGATAAGAGACCCTGTATATGTTAATATTTTTTTCGTTTTATAATAAATATTAGTCTGACGGTTTTGATGTGAATATTTATCTATTTCAATTTTTGTTCTTGAATATTCCCGTTATTTTACATAGACGTAGACCTGCTGCAGAAATGCTTCGAGAGTAAATTCGATGTATATGGTAAAATTATGATGTTTCGTTTTTACAGTTTCATGGTTTCTATAAGTGCAATTAGTTCTGTTTCGTGAACCAAGATCTAGCTTTTTCTAATTGGTTTCTCACAATATGTAATTTTACTGACTTCATGGTTCTCACATATTTCTTATAATTTACTTTTTAGTTTCAAAGATTTCTCTTGAGTAACAAGTTACAAGAAGACGATATAAGATATACTAGATCCCCTTCAATAAAATAGGGATAAAATTGAAAAGGGGATGGGGAAGGGAGAGGAAGGTATCCTAGATGTAACTAGGGTACCCGGGCTATCTAAAATAGATGCAGGGCAAATCCTAGAGATGCTGCATCAGTAAGGTTTAGGCTGCCGAGTCCTATTATCACCACATTCTTAATGACGAGAGAGGAGTGTGCTGGAGGTCGTAGCATTCCTTTCTCAAATCCTAGACCACTTTAAGAGGAAACCGGCCTACTGTTCCAAAAAGGTCAGCGGAAAACTATTACCAAGGTATGCAACCTCAAAACCGTGTTACTTCGGCATGTGGGAAACTTTAAAACCAAAGACAATGAAGGTTTAGCCCCATTATCACTCTAAGGAGAAACACCTACGAGAGCAAAGATTAGCTCCCACAGCGTATGTCATGTTATTAATAGCCTTTCCTTAATAGCTAATTTGCAACCTCAGATCATTTTAGTCATCGACAGCCCTTCCTGTACGTAATAGTATATATAGTTTTAATAAATTCGTTCGCCCTTGTCTGCTAATTAGTTGTATACATTTTGTTCTGGAAGTATATTTTGACTTATGTAGTAATATCTATCTTATCACAAACTATAAAGAAGGTAGGCAGCTATAATTAGAATACAAGTAAGGAGTAAGACAAGGATTAAATCTGTTGATACGCTGTTAAACGTATATATAGAGCAGGTGGTGAAGAAACTTAAAACGGAATATGGAAAAGAAATCATACTGTGGTTTGTGAATAATATTGTAGTATTACGGAAGTTAAAAGAAGACTTTTAAACCATAATAAATGGCATGAACGTGGTCCAGGCGAAAAACTAGAGGAAAAACCAAGGTAGTGAAACAGTGGAAATAACAAAAGGTGTTACATTGGGTAGGAATATTTTGAAGAAAGTTATGGAATTCTGCTACTTGGCCAGCATAATAACTAGGTATCGTAGAAATAATGTATAAATAAAGAATATGACAGAACGTGTAAATAAATCTTTCGAAAAAATTTACTTACGGTTATTGTAAGTGTAAATATTAGGAAATCAATAGTAAAATTGTTCGTAATGGAGTGTGGCGTTATATGGATGCTAAAAGAGGATGATAGGAAACGCAGAAAGGAAAAGATTAGAAGCATTTTAAATATGGTGCTATAGGCGAATTCTGAAAATCAAATGGGTGCATATAATCACTAACGACGAAGTTCTAAGTAGAATAGGGGAAGAGCGAACAATATGAAGGACTTTGATTAAGACAAGAAATAGATTAATAGGCTACGTTTTCAAACATGACGGTCGTGTAAAATTAGAATTGGAGGGAAGTGTGTGGGTTAAGAACAGAAGAGAGAGGCCAAGGATAAAATACGCAAAGCAGATTAGGGAGAATGTGGGGTGTGGTAGCTATGTAGAAATGAAAAGACTTGCGCAAGATAGTTTATCATGGAGGATTGCATCAGACCAGTCTAAGGACTGCATATCACTCAGACAAAAACATCTATCTTAATAAGTTCTATCTAATGTTGCATTAATCGGTAAATGTTTCTTTAACAACGAAACCTGTAACCATGTTTTCATTAGTCATTAATTAACCATTGTTCAGTTAGTCTTAAATCTTACCAAACAAAATAATTTTACCACCTACTCTTTTATGCAAACTAATTTTGGCTTTTGCTAAGTTACTAGAGATCTGATTAAAAGAACTAACTCTCTCTGCGGAGGAAGTGATGATTGAATCGGGAGAAAAGAGCGGTAGCTCCTTTGATTCACTCCGCTCCTGTGAACCGGAAACTATCACCTGTAGTTTCAATTACTCACTCATGAATCTAATCGCGCATCCGGAGATCCGAGTGCTCGCTGCTGTATGAACCAGTGCTTTAGTGAGTCAGAATCTTTGTATTCATTATCGTGGGACGATTGTTTTTTTTACATTACTAAACAAAAGTGAATAAATTGACATTTACTCCTCTTTGTGAATTTGAAGTTCAAACTAGAAAATTAAATTTAAAACCTTGAGTTATTGGTATTATACTTTACTTCTAAGGGTCAATCCCTAGTATATCTATAAGGGTACGTTGTTGGTCAGTTTCCTTTTCGTTCGACATACAGACTATGCCATTCTGATTTGCCATGAGGTATGTTGAAAAAATCTATTCATTCATGCCTGAAATTTTATGATCAATAATAAAAAAAGAATGGGTCCCCCATTTTAAAACGTCTGATATTATATGGCTCCTGTCCACTTATTGTTACTGAATTTAACTTGTTACTTTAAGAACAAAACAGGCTACGACGTGGGAGTAAGATACTTTCGTACCTCGGGTCAGTTTAAAAAGTTTTCATGTTTCTCATGTCTGTTAAACAGTGTAAGGATGAAAAGGGTTATATGAAATAGTTAAAAAAGTAATTATTAAAAGATTTTTATTATTGCTAGTTCAGTCTGCAATATTTAAGTTCATTTAACCTCTCATTTGGAGTTGCTGCTGATCCAGTCGAGGTAGCTGGTGACGCGGGTGAAGGCAGCGGGGTAGCCGAGTTCACAGCCAGCAGCGGCGCCGAAGGACACAATACCGATCTGAACTCCATTGAGGATCAGAGGACCGCCACTGTCACCCTGAAACACAACATACAAAGACGTCAGTCTTTACGTTCCATACCATTTCTTTGAAAGCTTGAATGATATAGTGACTCTTACATTGCAGGTGCTTCCACTGGGGTTTCCAGTGGTGCACAGCTTGGTGTTGGTGATGACATCGCCGTAGGTCTGTGCGCACTCAGAATTAGAGATCACGAGCAGGTCGACGAACATAAGATTGGAGCTGATGCTGCTAGAGGCTGAAACGAGAATGGTCAAGATTAGGCTAGTTCAACCAGAATGCAATAGCATTACGGGAAGAAGAGAGACTCACAGTCAGAGGTCCTGCCCCAGCCGCTGACGGTGGCGACTTCTCCTTCATAAGAGTTGGAGCCACTGGCCAGATTGATGGTGTTGATGGTGGCTGGAATGAAAGATGAGGTTACAACGATTGAAGAAGCGATTGCTTAGCTCGAGAACTTGAAAACTTACAGGAGAGGGAGACGGGAGAGATACGGATGAGACCGATGTCGTTGTTGATGCTGTTGGAGTCGTACTGCTGGTGGAGGACACTGTCGCGGGAGCTGGTGCTCACGGATCCGGAGCCACCGCCGTTGGGGGACAGAGTGCCGAGGTTGATATCGAAAGATGAGATACTGAAACAATGAAACAAAATCCAGTCATACATAATAGACTATAAATTCGGCAATATAGGGGATGCTTATGTTTTTTCTATTAATGAGTTTATTGATGATTGTTTAGACTGATACGCTAGATGTTCGTGTACATATCTTTCAGACTTCAATTTCTACTGTTTTCTGATGAAAGTTGATGTTGGTATTTTGACTGCATACGATGCTTACCCATCGACGCAGTGACCAGCGGTGAGGATGACACCGGCTGAGATGAGGGAACCTCCACAGAAGTAAGAGGAATCCATGATGACGGCAGCCTGGTGGGGGAACTGGCCGCTCGAGGCGCGGCTTCCGTCAATGATACGGCCGCCCTTAGGCTTGGGGGCCAACACTTTGACTGGTCTCGTCATGCGACGCGCCTTAAGCGCGTCAGCAGACTGTAACACAAAAATATATATTATTTGAAATCTTCAAATGACGTATCTTCACAGCATAAATTGTAGGAACTATTATCGTGGGGGTTACCAATCATGCGCATTCACTCCATCCGAATGCAAAGGTGGCAACCTATCCAATATTTTCCATCTTATTCTAATGTTTATCATTAAAGGAATGTGTGAGTTTGCGGGGATGAATGCAAAAGTTTTAGTAATCCACTAATAATAATGCTTCTTAATCTGCATAGTATTTCATTGAGTTTTCAGGGTAAATACCAAGTCTTGTTAATAATGGCGACACATGACGTAATAAATGGCATAGTATGTAGATGAAAAGCCTTAGAGCCGAGTCACAGAAAGTTTTTTTTTACAGAAAACCGGAGATACGTATGCCACTGACCGTGGTTGCTGATTATTCCACAATTGAATATATGAATGTGAAATATTTTAAGAAATTATTAGGAGTGATCATAAGAACGACTGCGGGGATGCGTTGTTGCAAGCCAGTGCGCTTCTGAGGAAGATGTGGAAAGTAAACGCCAACCCTCAAGTAATCCCACAAATAAATATCACAAGGCGTTTGGGACTCGTTTTATCCACTGTAGTAGTTAGTGCCAGGTCAATACACAATTGTGAAAATTTTGGGGTTTCAAGTTGTTTCCTGAGCGAAATTTGCAGAATTTGCCGCCTTATTCCTTGTTTTCCAAAGTAATTTTAAGACTTCGTAACCAAATAATTTGAGTGGTTACCTTGTATCAATTGTTAGGAATTAGTTTAGTCTTTTAACTCTACCGAATCATTTAAGCATTGAATCGAATTTATAATGGCCCATTACAATCTAAGTAGACTATTTTCTCGTGAATGTCTAATAAATACTGTAATTGGACCTGGTTGTTGGTGTATACTGTCTTCAAACAGTGCCTGAATTTTGTAATTAATTTTGGAATATTAGCAAACATTTTTAGTGTGGTAAGATTAATTAGCAGAAATGTTGATTATCTAAATTTCCTCCATTATTCGACGTGAAATCTACAAGTCATCAAAAGTAGGTATAATTTCTTAAGCGTCAGAAATTGTTAATTACAGCTAGATGAGATTGAGAATAATTAGGAGTAATGCTAATGAGAAAGTAAATATCTAACATAACTATGATTCTATCTTTCAATGGCTCAACAGCCCTCTTGAGGGCCTAGGCCTACCGAGGCGGCTGCGGACTGTCATCTGGCGTGACACATTCCGAATTTGGGGTTGATACGTGGTTAGTGTATAACGTTGATTCTATGGATTTTTTAAAAAATTATCTGTTACCACATTAAAAAAATATTAGTTAAGGAATAATAAATAGCAGTAATAATTAATGGTGAGTGAAATTAAGGCCCCTTTTGGAATACCAAAATTTAGTTATATAGACCTATCAAATATGCCTATAACTGAAGTCTAACAAATTCTTAAAAGCAACGCGGTTAGAGTAGCGATATTCTATTCTTACGTTAGAGTCTACTAAGGCTAGTGAAGAAACTTACCGCAGCCACTGCTACCAGGAGAGCAACTAAGAGGAAGAACTTCATGGTTGTGTAGAAATACGGACTTCTGGAGTCTTTATATACCAACATGCCGGTCAAATTCCAACCAATCTGAACTAAATTTGCCACATTAAGATTACCGTTATCTTGTCACTCGTGATATCTCATCACATTATCAATGTATCTCTCAAATAATTATTCCTTTTTAGTTATTATAGAGACTTCGTGGCTATCACGTCCAGAATGTAAATGCTCTGAAATCGATATATTTATTGGATGAATGGGCCTAAATATGTGCATATTTTTGTACGTTCCTGATCAAAATTTGTCTAACGGTTTGATGTGAATATTTATGTAATTTTATTTTATAACTTGGATTTTCATGTTATTTTACTTAGACGTAGGCATACTGCACAAATTATTCCAGAAAAAAATTCGATTACGGTAAAGTTATAACGTTTCGTTTTACAGTTTCATGACTTGTATTTATAATTAGTTATGTTTCGTTAATCAAGATCTGACTTTTTTATAATTTGTTTGTCAAAATGGTTTTTATTTCTTTCTTATAATTTACTTTATTGCCTCACAGTTTTCTCTTTTCGTGCGTTTGTCTTTTTTGGGTAACAATTTCAATGAAAGATGATACAAAATCTAACAATACTCTCTTTAATGGAATAGGAAAGGAATTGAAAAGGAGGATAGGGAATGGAGAGGAAGGCAGCCAAGGTTTTAGCTAGGGCCCACGGGTTATAATTTAATGATCCTACCTGGTAATTTATCTAAAAGAAATGCAGGACAAACATTAGAAAATCTGCATCAGTAGGTTTGGGCTATTGGGTAATATTCTCTCCCACATTTGAATGACGGGAGAGGAGCTTGCAGTGGAGTCGCAGCATTCCCTTATTAAAACGTCGACCACGTTACGGCGAAGCCGGCCTGGCCTACTGATCCAAAAAGAGTGAGCGGACAACTATTAGCGTATAAAACTGGAAACCGTGATACCTCGGAATGTGGGAAACTTTAAGATCAGAGAGAGAACGAGGCAATCCGTAAAGTAAGTCTCATTATCACCTTGTGGACGAACACCTGTGGGAGCTAGTATTAGGTCATACTGATATGGGCCTTAAAGTTTATCGTGTTTCACAACTTTCTTAGTGGCCTTTCCTTAATACCTAATATGTAACCAGAGATTATTTTAGTAAACGACAGATATTTCTGTATTAAATACCGTATATTATTTTCATAAATTCGTTGGTCATTATATGATAATTTATTTTATACATTTTTTTGCTTTTTATTACGATAACTTATATCTGAGGATATTACAGTTGTTTTTGCATGGTTTATAGTATTTATTCGTCTAATAAATAATTAACATGGCTACATGATTAATTGAATGCCCATTGACAAACAATTTTATAGCGAAAGAAATGACTGAGCTGTGAATATAATTTTGTTAATGCGGTTATTAATATTTGTTCAGCTTATTATTGCCGGTGAATATCAGAATTTATCATATTTAGAGTAGTAGGGGTACCAGATAACAGAGAATTAGAGGAAGAGTTCTTTTTCTTTTTTTTGAGAGTCGGAGAATTAGGCGCCAGCAAACTAGGGGAGAAATTAATGTTAAGTTATACCTAAATGAGACAGTGGAAGGATGTAGTCGATTGCTAGTTTAAGTACATTTTGATTTATGTAATATTATCTATCTTAATCATTTCTATCAGAAGTTGCAAAAATCGAAAAATATTTATTTAATAACTAAATCTGCAACTACGTTTCTTATTAAGCATTAATGAACTGCAAGCTCAGTTAGTATTAAACGTTATCAAATAAAATAATTACAGCTACTCATTTTTTCGAATTGACTAATTTTAGCTTATGTTAAGATACTAGAGATGGACGATCTGATCAAGATCTTATTCCCTCTGCGAAGTGAGTGATGATCAAATCGGAAGTGAAGAGCAGTAGCTCTTTTGGTTCACTCCGCTCTGCGAATCAGAAACCTGTCGTTTCAATCACTCACTCATGAATCAGATCGTGAATCCGGTGATTACAGTGCTTGATGCTGTATGAATCAGTGCTTGAGTAAGTCAGAATCACTGGATAAATTATCGTAAGCAATTGTTTTGGTAAAATTAAATTACGTTGCATGTGCAGAAAATATTGTAATCGAAGGTTATTGCGATTTTCTGTTATCTGAACCACGAGAATAATAGCATAAATCCCTTCGGCATTTTATTCATTTAAGTTTTATTATATTGTTGTGTTAAATAAAATTGTACTTTTATTTGAATGTGTTTTATTTCACAATATTCCAGCTTGATAATTTCAATAATTGTATGCTTCTTATATCATTTTAAAAAATGAAAATATGGAGTGTTGCGTCGATGGTAGGAGTTGCAGAAAGGAAAAGAATGGAAGCATTTCAAAAGTGGTGCTATAGAAGACTTCAGAAAATAAGATGGATGGATAGAATCACTAAATAGGAAGTAGAATAGGTGAAGAGCGAACAATATTGTGGACGTTGACCAAGAGAAGGGATAGATTAATAAGCCACGTTTTAAGACATGAGGGTCTTGTAAAGTTTGCATTAGAGTGAAGTGTGTGGGGTAGAACAGAAGAGAGAGGCCAAGGATTATATACGCTAAGCATAATAGAGAAGGTGTGAGATGTGTTAACAATGAAGAAATGAAAATGCTTGAGCAGAATAGGTTAGCATGGAGGGTTGAATCAGACCAGTATTGGGACTGTATTCCACAACAACATATTCAGGTAATAAGAGTAACCAAAGATTTTATTTTGAACAAATCAATCTCAAAATTTTATATGAGATAATGAACTGAGAATTTATCTGGCTTTTAAAGTGGAAAAATACTTTTGTTTTATTTTCCTGGCTGCTATAGAAAAATATAATATTTTTTATTCATTGACATAACAATACAAGCTGAAGTTTGTTTCTTGCCAATATTAGTGTTCCTTGGAGTATGTAGTTCTTCCCGGCGAATTCGTCGGGATTCCATCAGGGTAACTTCCGTTTGCTTACCACACGTTTCGATGATTGGCACCGCTATCTTCTTTTCCTTTCCTGACGGGAAAGGAGTTTACCGTGAAGGTCATAGCCATTCCTTTCGCCATGACTCGACCACGGTACGAAGCAGCTGGCCAACTGATTCAATAACATAAGCTAATTCGTATGATTTTTTTTTGGTTAACAGGTTACATGAGGGTGATCCTGAAACAGGCAACTCCCTTTAATAGCATAGGAAGGGAATTGAAAAGGGGGGATGCGGAAGGTAGAGCAAGGTAGCCAAGGGTTAAATAGGCCCCCAGGCTATGGTTTAAGGATCCTACCCGGTGTTTCACCTAAAGAGATGCAGGGAAAACCCTAGAAAACCTGCATCAGGTAGGTCGGGCATTGGGTACTATTCTCATGCCCTTCCGAATGACGGGAGACGAGTCTGCTGTGGGGACGCTGCATTCCCTTCTCCGTGTCTCCACCAGTTTCAGGAGGCAGTTGGCCGACTGTTCCAATGGGATCAGCGGACAGCTATTGCCATATGCCCAAGGTCTTTGACCCCGGTACATGTACCTCCTAAAATAGGTGAAGGTGTCTCGGCATATGAGAACTTTGATAAAAAGTACCCAGAGAGAGTGCGAGGCATTCCCGACATGATCAGGTGAGCCCCACAGTCACTCTGGGCTGAAGCGCCTGCGAAAAAACTCCCGCAGCGCCCCTTTAATTCGTATGAAAGTCGAACACAATTAATTATAATGTAAATTTCACATATGACTGAGAGTTACGAGAAGAAGGCCACATGAGAAAGGAAGAAACGGAAATTGGAATAATTATTTCTGACAACTTTTTCTCACGCTGTTCAATAGATTCATTAACCGCTCTTTAAAGTGACAACCATCGACACTTCAAAACAGCCATCAACTGCAGACAACTTTTTTTATAGTTAGCAAATCTTTAATGTTAGAAAAAATTTTCAAGTGTAGAAGGAGGACGTATATCGAGATAGCTAAATTTGGCAAATAGGGTAAGAGACACGCTTTTAATTCTTCGAATTTTGACTTCGCGACAATGCGACAATGCGAACCTGTGCATTGTCGTGGTGAGACATCATCAAAAGACGGCGATTCTTCTTGAAAGAATAAGTTTGCAAAATACTCACCGGTTATTTTCTTCTTTTTTGGAGATATTTATTGGGGATTTTTCCAAGAACATTGTGAAAAACGGACACCATGATCTTGCCTGCAGATGTAGCTGCATTCGCTTTCTTTGGAACCTATTCTCCCTTTCAGCTCACTGAAGTGAGTGAATTTTTGCCTGAGTTGTGTGAAGTAATGGCCACGTATTTGTTAATCGACGATAAACTTGGGTTCAGTGCTGTGGAACATCGCCGAAGACTTAATTGACACCGTCAAATGTTCCACTGTAAGGAAACGCAGCAGCCCTCATGCGAATCAGTTTTTTCATGAACAAGTGTTCGGTTCTCTTGCCTGTTACTTTGCGCACTTTTAATCGACAGTCGTTCCATAACGTTTTGTGTATTATGTCATCATTTCTGATGTGGTCACTTCATTCGGTTGAACGCTGTGTTGTTCGTCTTAGAAGCATGTACAGCTTCGATTAACCTCTGAACCTAATATTTTATTGTTTAACAGTGGTAGGATGAAAAGGGTTATAGGAAATTGTTAAAACAGTTATTATTAAAAGATATTAAATTTTTATTATTGTTAGTTCAGTTTGCAATATATAGCATCAGTTAACCTCTCATTTGGAGTTGCTGCTGATCCAGTCGAGGTAGCTGGTGACACGAGTGAAGGCAGCGGGGTAGCCGAGTTCACAGCCAGCAGCGGCGCCGAAGGACACAATACCGATCTGAACTCCATTGAGGATCAGAGGACCGCCACTGTCACCCTGAAACACAACATACAAAGACGTCAGTCTTTACGTTCCATACCATTTCGCCGAAAGCTTGAATGATATAGTGACTTACATTGCAGGTGCTTCCACTGGGGTTTCCAGTGGTGCACAGCTTGGTGTTGGTGATGACATCGCCGTAGGTCTGTGCGCACTCAGAATTAGAGATCACGAGCAGGTCAACGAACATAAGATTGGAGCTGATGCTGCTAGAGGCTGAAACGAGAATGGTCAAGATTAGGCTAGTTCAACAGAATGCAATAGCATTACGGGAAGAAGAGAGACTCACAGTCAGAGGTCCTGCCCCAGCCGCTGACGGTGGCGACTTCTCCTTCATAAGAGTTGGAGCCACTGGCCAGATTGATGGTGTTGATGGTGGCTGGAATGAAAGATGAGGTTACAACGATTGAAGAGGCGATTGCTTAGCGCGAAAAATTGAAAACTTACAGGAGAGGGAGACGGGAGAGATACGGATGAGACCGATGTCGTTGTTGATGCTGTTGGAGTCGTACTGCTGGTGGAGGACACTGTCGCGGGAGCTGGTGCTCACGGATCCGGAGCCACCGCCGTTGGGGGACAGAGTGCCGAGGTTGATATCGAAAGATGAGATGCTGAAACAATGAAACAAAATCCGTCATACTTAATAGACTGAATTCGGCAATATAAGAGATGCTCATGTTTTTTCTATTAATGAGTTTATTGATGATTGTTTTGACTGATACGCTAGATGTTCGTGTACATATCTGTCAGATTTCAATTTCTACTGTTTTCTTATGAAAGTTGATGTTTGTATTTTGACTGCATACGATGCTTACCCATCGACGCAGTGACCAGCGGTGAGGATGACACCGGCTGAGATGAGGGAACCTCCACAGAAGTAAGAGGAATCCATGATGACGGCAGCCTGGTGGGGGAACTGGCCGCTCGAGGCGCGGCTTCCGTCAATGATACGGCCGCCCTTAGGCTTGGGGGCCAACACTTTGACTGGTCTCGTCATGCGACGCGCCTTAAGCGCGTCAGCAGACTGTAACACAAAAAAATATATTATTTGGAATCTGTGAATGAAGTATCTTCACAGCATAAATCTCATAAGTACAGGAAACAGCTGATATTCACGTGGATTATTGTAGGAACTATTATCGTGGGGGTTACCAATCATGCGCATTCACTCCATCCGAATGCAAAGGTGACAACCTATTCAATATTTTCCATCTTATTCTAATGTTTATCATTAAATGAATGTGTGAGTTTGCGGGGATGAATGCAAAAGTTTTAGTAATCCACTAACAATAATGCTTCTTAAGCTGCTTAGCACTTCATTGAGTTTTCAGGGTAAATATAAAGTCTATAAAAGTCTTGTAGAATAATGGCTACACATGACGTAACAAATGGCCTAGTATGTAGATGAAAAACCTTAGAGTACCAGCAAGTTTTTTTTACAGAAAACCGGAGATACGTATGCCACCGACCGTAGTTGCTGATTATTCCACAATTGAAGATATGAATGTGAAATATTTTTAGAAATTATTAAGAGTGACGATAAGAACAACTGCGGGGTGCGTTGTCGCAAGTCAGTGATCTTCTGAGGAAGATGTGGAAAGTAAACGCAAACCCTCATGTAATCCCACTAATAAATATCACAAGGCCTCTGGGACTCGTTTGGTCCACTGTAGTAGTGTCAGGGCAGATATAGCAACGCGTACATATGTTATTGAGGTAATATCATACAGAATTGTGAAAATTTTGGGGTTTCAAGTTGTTTCCTGAGCGAAATTTGCAGAATTTCTCGCCTTATTCCTTGTTTTCCAAAGTAATTTTAAGACTTCATAACCAAATAATTTGAGTGGTTACCTTGCATCTATTGAATGTGGCCATTAGAAGTCTTGCAGTTCATTAAGATAACAGCATGATATTTGCAGACTACTTTACGGAATTCGGAACTGTACAAATAACTAGCTCTGTTTCTAAGATCGCGGTTTTAGGATATCTCCATAACTATTACCCAATTTTATGTTCTATATGCAATTGTAGAAGACCGGATCTTCATTCAATGATAATCTTCAATTTTCATAAATTTTTTTACATAATAATGAAGTAAAGTGAAAGTCATCCCAAGAATGTGTTTGAGAATATTCACATTTTCTAACATTAAGGAAATATGTTCGTTTTAATATCCAGTACATCAAGTTCAGAACATAATCACACAGTCTGATTTTCTCTTTCCCGACGAGTTTATTTGTATTTACTGAGATTCTACTTTCATAACTGTATTCACTTATGCAGATGAATATCAGACTTGTTAATTCATCTAAAGTTTACTTACGACGCAAACCGCCACCAGAAGAGCTACTGCCAAGATGATCCTCATGGTTCTGAAGACAACGGGGAAGGTGGTCGCTTTTATTGGACGTTAGCGGCCTCAAAGTTCAATCGATTAGTCGGGATTTCCTAGGTCGACTATTGTTTGCTTTATCTTAACAATCAGCACGCTAGTTACACTTCTCTTTCTTTATCGGGTGATATTCTCAAGCACACGCTCGCTACGTTTTGTAAAATAGTATCAATCAATTCCATTAAACAATTTTTTTTAAATATAAACTGCTACATCAAGTCCTTTCCAAATATATTGTTTGGAGAAATTAGTATTATAATGCGCAAAACAGTCACATTTTCTTATTTCATTAGATTTTCTGTATTTTTCTTTCAATATTTTTTTACTCTGTTTTCATTTTATTCTTCAGAAAGATTCAATTCTTCATCACCGTCGCCTTCGTTCAATAAACCTTATCAGTCTTATTTCTTGAATTTCTCTGCCGTATTGTTTTTATGTATTCAATTTGTCCAACATTTTATTTAAAATATTACATTGTTTGCTCCTTACGCCACTTGATTGTTTACACTCTTCTTAGTTACCTGATTTATTAACCTAATAAAATCATATTATGATATTTCGTTACAGTAAGCACCTAACAATCTTCATAGACAGACTGAGGAAACGTTCATAACACGAGCACAAGCCTTTCAGGCGGACCACAAACTGAAAACGGTGCGAAAAAGAGGCGAAATTTGTACTGTTAAATAAAATAAAATATGAATCCAAAAACAGTTTCCGAATAAGAGATGTCTGATACTCTTATTAAACACATAATATAAAATAATATAAAATCCCCGAGCAGAATAATATATTATTAAAGTTTATGAAATCTTAGTAATTCTTATCTTACTTGAAACACACTTAAGCCATCTAAAAAACACTAAACAGAAAAGTCTTTAATTTATTATTTCTTATAAAGATCAGAAGTAAGAGTTAACGGAATTTAAGGCAGCTAAATTTGATAAGTTGACATTATAATAGCGTTAATGTTCATCATTTATGAAATGTTGATTGCAATGATGCATTTCACACTTACAATGATTTGTCGTGGAGCTTTTAAGAAAGATAAAAGTGAGATATTTTAATTTTAATTCCACATTCAGTAATCGGAAGGGCGTGGGACAAGCATCCAGAATCCAACAGATCTGATGGATCACTTTTAGGTGAATTTAGGGACGAACCCTTAAATTATAGACAAGGGAATTTACTTAACCCATGACTAACATTTATCCCTTTCTACGGTATTATTGACAAGTGACCTTAAAATTGATTAATCTGTCCATTTCAAAACTAGTATAAAAGTTCACGTAAAATTAATATAAAATTGGTTGTAGTATTTTCAATTCCATAAGTAAGTGACGCATCATATCCAGATTTCAAATAATTTTTTTGGTTCGTAATCGCTTTATAAAAATATGAGGAACTATGAATTTTTTATTTATTTATTGAACATAAAAATTTCAAGAAGCAAATAAGTGATGTTAACAGTTTTTGTTAAAGTGATTCTAACGCAGTTAATATTGAGTAAGATCAAACCTTGACGTCATTTGCGCAACGCTTCATTGTTTGTAATTAAGCGTGCAACGGGTTTTTCTGTATTATGAAATTAAAGTTTGTTTATGCATCATATCGAGATTATTTGAAGCTCATATCACCACTTGACCTTTGGACGGGATTAACGTACTCGAAATTCTAGGCCACGTGCCGAGATATAAGGCATAATTACTTTGAAGATCTTGAGTCGATGGAGCCAATACACATTACTTCTTATTATTGTAAGAAAAGTTCACTTTAGCCAAAGGTTAATTACTTTGAAGATCTTGAGTCGATGGAGCCAATACACATTACTTCTTATTATTGTAAGAAAAGTACACTTTAGCCAAAGGTATAGTTACGAAACATAGCTTACACAAATTTATATTTATTATTAATAACATCAGTAGTTGGTTAATATAACGGGATTAGTCATTATGGGGAAGTTATATAATAAATTAAAATGATGCAAAAAAACATTAAGTAACTCTAAGATGGAAACACAACAGCCATTGAAACATATAAATAGAAAAATTCATCCAATTTATATTCAAAAATAATTTATAAAAAACGAAATAAAGTACCCTCTGCGCAAAGTAATTATTGATACTAAACCTTTAACTTTAATTAAATGTACATTAAAAGACAAGCAGAAAATGTTTGAAGTTTCTGAAATTGATGAGATATCTAACCTTCTGTCGTAGTTGTTATAAGCAAAAGAATAGAAAAACGTAAGTATTCAAGCTATAAAATGAAATGGGGTGCAATACGCGTATGATTAACGATTTTTAAAATTATTAGCAGCTAAAAGTTGGTGTGTGTGTGGGGATATAGAAATTTTTCACTTGCCTACAGACCAAGCATCCTGGAAAAACTAGACTAACGTTTATGTACATAAAACAAAGCTTAAAAGACTTAATATCATTCAAAACGAGGCCTTAACAATCTTCACGCTGTGCCTTCGATCCACCCTGATAGACAGGCTGAGATGGAAGGAAATAACGACTCTCTAAGACTTCGAAGGAAATACTCTATGCAGTTAGAGCAAGTATCACATCTAACAGGTGATCACCCCCGACCATTTTACTTCATCGGAGCCATTTCCATTCCTTTCGCTCCTCAAAATTTTGCTTTGGAAGTAAATAATTGACCTACCAATTATTGGCCCAAACACTTCCTACCAAGTTCAACTTGGAAGTTATCACTTCTTTCTAATGATAAATCCCTAACAAGTCCTGATTTTAAGGACAGGGGCGTGTGCTTCAGGAAGGATAGAATTAAGTATCTCCTTGAAAAATATAATAATCCCAGATTGGCTAAAAGTTTAATTATTGGGTAGTTATCTCAGTTGAATTTACCATTCAATTGCAATTAACAAGAAGGATCAAACATATGCCATACTGGTGGAATTGCGTTATTTCAAGGACCAAGTATCCAGTATTACTTTGATTTTTACCTATTCTCTCATGATGATCAACTCAATCTCCGATCACCCATGTATTAGTGCTTGTATTAACGAAATCAGGGACCTTGTTCGGAAGATAAAAGGAAACAACCAATTGACCTACCAATTAATTGCCCAAACACTTCTTACCAAGTTCTACTTGGAAGTTATCACTTCTTTCTAATGATAAATCCCTAACAAGTCCTGATTTTAAGGACAGGGACAAACTCACCATCTGTTGAATCCCGACTCATACGGGCATCTTGAGAAACGAGCTTTCAGACAAAGCCTCTGAGCTGGAGGTCTCTTTCCAATTAAACCGCTCGGATCTTCCTACTTGCTCAAGAAAAGACACAATGATCGAGTGTATAAACCTCCTGACTGAAAGTTGGAATAAAGGTACAACAGTGAAAAAAGTAGTAATCCTCTATAAAGAAATGGAGTCCCACAAAGAGATAACTTAGCCACATTACTTCTGGAGAAGACAGCAGGCCGTTGTTGCAAGACTCAGATCCATCCACTCCCGCCTTTCGTATTCATTTCTTTTTTCTAGGTCTCCGCAGCCTCTCTGCTCCGTTTGTATCACCGCACATCCTCTTTAAATGCTCCCGCCATTAGAAGGTCCACGCTTGCAAACTACTACAGATGTGAAACGTGTCCTTCTCCACTGGCGGTTCACAGTCTTCTGAAATTCGTTGCAGAAATTGGTCTTCTAGAAGAAATTTAAGTAGTACCTATGTGCCTAAGTGAATGATTTTTCACTGGCCTAAGAGTAATTGTTACTTTCCACTCCCTCTTCCGTTTTGTTCGCAATATCTTATATATTTTTTGTTTACTATTGTAATTATTTTTGTAGTCACCAAGAACGTCTTGTGTTGACGCGACTATAAACACAATCAAAAAGCACGTATGCAACAGTCTTTAGGCGAAAAATGCCTACATTAAACATGTGTCATTAACAAAATTTATTACTGCGATTGTATCTCCTGATACATTGTGTTTACTAAATTCCCGCATCAAAGATGTGTCCAACATCAGACTCCATATTGACATACAACATAACATATCCAAACATATCATAAATGTGTTATTATTGTTTTAAAATTTAATTTTGCCTGTTAAACGGCTTCTCATTTACCTAATTACTAGCTTGATTCGAGACACTACTGTATTAGTCGGGTACAGTCTTTGATTCCAGGCTAATTTAATGAGATATAACCATAATTCTCTATGTCTGTTTTTGATCAGTCACATTGATCAAAGAATGCTTTTAGAATTTCTTTTTCAGTATCTACCTACCGCATGGAGGTGAACTTTGTGAATCTGTGACGTCATGTCACGGCAACTTTGCTATTTGTAGAGAAAATGAATCAGTCGGCTAACTGCCTCCTAAAACTGGTAGAGACACGGAGAAGGGAATGCTGTGACCCCACAGCAAACTCGTCTCCCGTCATTCGGAATGGCGTGAGAATCGTTCTCAATGCCAACATACCTGATGCAAGTTTTCTAGGGTTTTCCCTGCATCTCTTTAGGTGAAACACCAGGTAGGATCCTTAAACATAGCCCAAAGGCCCTAATCAACTCTTGTCTACCTTGCTCTACCTTCCGCATCCCACCTTTTCAATTCGTTTCCTATGCTATTAAAGGGGAGATGCTTGTTTCAGGATCACTCTCATGTAGTCTGATAACCCAAAAAAAATCACAATCCGGGGGACCATTTCATCTATTATAAATTGGAATAGTAGACTTTGGCCATGTTGCTGTGATATTCAGTCCTAAGACTGGTCTGATCCAACCTTCCATGCTAACCTAATCTGCACAAGTCATTTCATTTCTACATAACTACCACATCCCACATTCTACCTAATCTGCTTAGTGTTTTCCATCCTTGTCCTTCCTCTTCTGCACTTACCCCACACACTTCCCTTTAATGCTCATTTTACAAAACCCTTTTGTTTCAAAACGTGACCGACTAATCTATCCTCCTTTGGTCAGCGTCCTCCATATTATTTGCTATTCCTCTATTCTTCTTAGAACACCCACGATAGTGATTCTATCCATCCAGCGGATTTTAAGCATTTTCGTTAACCACTACATTTTAAAGCTTCTATTATTTTCTTTTAGGTAACTCCTACTGTCTACGTTTCACTCCCATTTAACGCCACACTACATTACGAACATTTTTAGCAATTATTTCCTAATATTCACACTTTTATAACCCGCAAGTACTTTCCTCTTTTTTTGCGAAAACCTTCCTTGACTATGTTATCCTACTCTTTATGACTACTATACTTCTACCACCCCTATTTATTATGCTTCCGAAGGAATAGAATTCCTTAACTTCTGTCAAATGATCCCTTCCTAATCTAACACCATTTGTTTTTCCACTCTTTCCCATACTACACTCCATTACCTTGGTTTTCCGTATATTATTCCTCATGTTGAAACGTTTTCTCCGGGACCCGTCCATGCCATTTATTATGGTTTCCAAGTCTTCTCCTGACTCTCCTAATACTTCAATATCATCAGCAAAGCTTAGGGTTTTTATTTCTTCTCCTTGTAGTATGATTCCTTTTCCATATTCAATTTTAAATTTCTTCATCGCCTGTTCTATATATAAGTTAAACAGCATGGGTGATTGGCTGCATCCCTGTCTTTTTCCTTTTTTTATTTCTGCTTTAGAGATGTCCGTTAATCGGCCAGCTGCCTCCTAAATCTGTGGTAGACACGGTGAGGGGAATGCTGCGATCCAAAAAAAAATCATCTCCCGTCATTCGGAAGGCGTGTGAATATTACCCAAAAGTCCAACCAAAATGATCCAGGATATCTAGGGATTTCCCTGGATCTCTTAGGTGAATCACCGGATAGGATCGTTAAACTATAGCCCAGAGGCCCTAGCCAACCCTTAGCTACCTTGCTATACCTTTCACACACCCCATTTTCAATTCCTTTCCTATGATTTTAAAGGGAATGGCCTGCTTCAGGGTCGCTTTCATGCATCTGTTACCAAAAAACTTGTACATAATAATCGCTTTATAGTGAATAGTATTACTATTGAACTCTGTTGGTTACTTTATTGTTGTAATCAATTTGTAGCAAATACAATCAGTAATGTACAGGGTACCCACATAGAAAAATAGCAAATAATTTTATTTCAATACCAAATAAATTAATGATATTCCATTGTCAAAAGGCACTTTGCTAAAAATGAAAACCTGTACGCAAGAACAGATTAAATTGATAACAGTTTCAAAATTATTCTCAAGATAACGTCCTGTCGAGGACAATCTTTTGATCACAAAAATAAACAACGAGTGTCGAGATAAGATTAAAAAAGTGTTCTAACAGTATCGACGCCGCAGTAGTTCTCAGTAACTTCGGGTGTAGTTACTTACTCTTAATTTGAATGTATGAGTTATATTCCATGACTTTCAGATTCCTCTAAAAAAACCGATGTCATCGTGGTTGGGAATTCATAGGAAGGCGTTTTGTCCCTGTAATTATGACAAACCTTTACACACACTAAACTTTTCAGTTAGTATATTAACACACACACACACACACACACACACACACACACACACACATATATATATATATATATATATATATATATATATATATATATTGCTTGAGAATAATCGAGGGTTTAATATTCTCTACAATAATTAGTTCCATCGTGCTCATAATTTATTTTTGCTTACCGATATCAATAATCTCAGTTTTAATTCCACGTTTTGCTTTCTGTCCATGTTTTCAACTCTTCAGCTGTTATCAGAAGATCGTTCGAACATTCTTCACCGCTGTATTTCACATCTGCCTTCCCTTTTTGGCGCGTTATTTACTTCACCTTGCTTTTTAAGTCACCATATTTACGAACTGCTTTCTTTCAATCCGGCCTAAATTGTACACATCTGATTAATAATCTCCACTCCAACCCAGTCCAAGTCCTACCAGACGTATTTTATCTCCAGATGATAGACCAGAGAAATTTCACGCCTCACATGGATAAACCGACCTGATTTTACACAACCTTATTCTATATGTCAGTTTATAGCTATGGCAGATTATCGTACAAAAATTCAATTACGATCAAGAATATTTTTCAATCAGCGAAGGACGTTAATCGCGAGATTACGGGAACGAAGCTGACCGGATATTACGTTAAAGAAATATAGCTATGGAATCAAGATAAACGGTAATATAAATTATTGTTAACTTTTTAATTCAAAGAAAAGTCATATCTTCCGACAAGCCGATTCGCGTCATTAGATCTCTATATAAAACCTCGTATCTGTGACATTCAGTTCAGATAACTCTAGACATGAAGCTGTTCTTGTTTTTTGTCCTTCTCCCAACTCTATCGCTGGTAAGTCAGATGATTCAACTAAATTTGAAACTTCATTTATTAATTATCTGTAATATGTTTAATCAAACAGCAATATAAGTAGTCCTTGCTTGGGTTCACTTTGATGAAAATAGTGAAAATATACAATAAATTATTGTGTAGGTTTGAATTCAAACTAGGGAGCAATTACACGTAAGAGATTGAACGGTGGAAATTAAATTTTTTCGTTGGAAAAATTCCGGTAGTTATAGAAGGATTTAATATAAAGTAGTATTTACTGAAACTTGAAATTTCATTATATGTAATGATATTGCTACTATGCTTTTAATTTTACAAACTTGGAAAGCAACAGCTTATAAATCTGTATTTAGCCTTGAAATGTTAAATTTTTCTGCTTAAAATAATAGTTATTAATGTCTGTACGTTTAATATCAGTTTAAATAAGGCCAAAAATAGACAAAAATTAGTGAAACATAAAATATAATTGAAAGGATGCTTTTCAATTATATTTTATGTTTCACTAATTTTTGTCTGTTTTTGGCCTTATTCAAACTTTCTGCTTAAACGTCTATTAATTTACACCATTTAAGATATTTTAAGTATGGGGCCCTTTATAAATCTATATCGGTGACAAAGCGATTTCTAAATACCTGAAGGATTAAAAAGAAATGCAATTTAGTGGTATCTGAGTTTAAATTAAATAATATATATTCATATATATAAATATAGGTTTCTTTTTTGGGTAATAGGCTACATAAGGGTGATACTGAAACATGCAACTTCCCTTTAATAGCATAGCAAGGGAATTGAAAAGGGGACACGTGGAAGATAGATCAAGGCAGCCAAAGGTTGACTAAGGCCCCCGGGATACAGTTTAAAGATCCTACCCTTTGTTTCATCTACAGAGACACAGGAAAGACCCTAGAAAACCTGCATAATTAATAGAGTTCTATTTCCGCGCTCTTTATAATGACGGGAGATGAGTTTGGTGTGAGTTCGCAGCATTATCTTCTCCGTGTCTCCACAAGTTTTAGGAGGCAGCTAGCTGACTGACCCATGGAATCAGCGGTCAACTCTTACCATATGCCCAAGGTCTTCCCCCGCAATACATACACCTCCTATAAGAGATGAAGGGGATTTTTATTGGTAACATGTATCTAAACGAAGAATCGCTAATACCCTTTGAGTTGATGCGACGTTAAAAGAACTTAATGATGCAAACTCTGGTGAAGACAAACAAATACTATTTTTATTTTAAAAGATTTGCCTTATATTTTATTAATATTCTCCTAATATCTTTAATATTGCGGCTTAAAATATACATAAATATCCAGTTGTAATAGAATAATTTTCATATTTTTAAACACATTTTTGTCATACAAAAGATATAAAATCTATGTTGACCTTTTTATACATACCAAAAAAGTGGTTTTGGCAAATATTACAAGTCAATTCCATGATAACAAGTTTTTATCATTAGAAATTCAATTAAGTCATTATTGTTTAGCTTAACGGATTAATATTCATAGGTACAAAATAAATAGTGAATGTATAAGATTTCGGAGGGAACATTGATAATTTTATTCTTATTGAAAACATTAAAGTGCTAAAATTTTTTACCTCTTAATGTCTGGGGGGGGGGTGATGTAGACGAAGATCCATGAGATGATATTTAGACTGTACTAAATTTAAATACGAATAACATTACTTTTGTTAATCTACAACTTTGTGGTGGTCGGGACCCCATTAATTGGGACCTAAACTATAGATTGTATATAAATCGGGGCACTGAATATATAGAAAAAAAGGTACCAGTTGTACCTGAAAACGGAACTGTGAATCGTATATCTTCAGATGTTTACTCAATTTGGAGCATACTTGGCAAAAGAGAATCCCAACTTAACTGAGTACCTGATTTTTTATACAGATTATTATAAATTATCACGATATAATTTATGCTATAATGATGGTTTCATTCGCATTCCCCACGGTGAATATATTTTTCTCCTTACTTGATTCTGTTTCATTCCTCAATTTTGTAATTATAAGCCTTAAAATATCTTACAAATATATATATATATATATATACATATATATATAATTTACCATTTTTGAAAAAACTTTAAAACAAGCACTATGAAAGTTGGCCATTCATAGAACTCCTGATATTAGTATAAAAATAGTTTTATTGGAAAAATATTATATTACATTTACATGAGTCTAATATTAATCCCTAACAGCATAAAAGAGGAGCATCAGAGAGCAAGTCATAGCAAAATACGGCAAAAACTAGAGAAATTTGTGTCGAATCCACTGTTTTGGGATTCAATAATCTTAATAAGTACATTTACTCTACGTTACATAGATGTGAGGTTGGGAGGGGGAGAAGGGATAAATTGTGTATGAGACTTTAACTGCTTGTAAACAAAATTTCCACGAATGTTAATACCAGGGTAGTCCTGAAACTAATTTACCATAATTATGTTTCTCATCCCCCAACAATGGTACCAATGTGATACTTAAGATATGAATTCTTTGAAGTTTTCGGGGTGCGCGAGCAAAAAGTTTCCGTTTGCAGCAATGACTCAAAATGGTGGCTAAGTGATGTACGTAACAAGCAGTGTGTAGACATTAAATTATTCACCGCGGATCAAGAAACGGATGGAAACATTCTCAAACTTTTATGAGCAGCTTATGGAGCATAAACAGTCGACAGCAGTGTGGTTATTCGCTGGTCACAGAGGTTGAGGCCATCAAGAAGAGGTTGGCAGAACTTCAACCTTTGCTGTGGTCGGGAATGCACAAGATGTAGCTTGCTGATGTATTTATTCGCGAGGACCAACACAGAACGGCTCTGGAGTTGGCTCTGGAACTGTCAATCAGCAAAGGAGGTGTTTGTGCAATCATGATTACGCAAAAAAGTGTTCACGATAGTTTGCGGGACGTCTTACGGAGGAACACAAATTTCGCAGGAAAAAAAACCATTTCTTACGAGTTGCTGCAACGTTTTAAGCTAATGGGGAAGCCTTCTTGTCCCGGATTGTGACACGTGATGAAACCTAGGTTCACCAATTTCAAACCGAAACAAAATGATAATCTATGAAATAGCGTCGTCCTGACTCTCCAGAGAAGACTAAATTCAAAACATGATGACTGTCTTTCTCATTGATATGATAGACAGGCAAGGTTATTAATTCTGAGGCATATGAGAACACATTAAACAAACTCACGAAGCGAGCCGCCAATTGTTCCGACATTAGTAACGTCCATGCTCGAATACATTGAAGGATGATTTTAACTTTGTTCTGGTCTTGATCGTTTCTCGTCTGGGAAAGTTAAAGCAGTTTTTTGATTGATCCGGTTCGTCACGGGATGTACCAAAAACAACCTCTTTGTCATATCAGCTAAGCTATTCTTCTGGCGCCGATCCACCTTGCTGTATTCAACGTCCTACACATCGTCGTGGATTAAAATATGGCAAACAACGCGTTACAGGAGCACGACCTCTGTGATTGATAACTTTAAATTTAGCGTAAACTCTTCAAGTTAAATTCGCTTGTTTGATTTATAAAGACGAATTCGACACATTTCAATAACTAAAGATTCATATAATTTATGATAATACAGAAACAAAATAAGAAGATGATGAAACGTTGCATCAGACAATTTAATTAGAAACAATGACTTGCACGTCTCAGCAAATTGAACAGAAAGCTTGTCCCTAAGTGTTCGACGATAACGACAGGTTGGTAAACACCCAAGGGACATGGACCCAAGTGGACTACCCCTACGGGACTTAATGCTGAACTCAAGTTTCATCACACGTTCAAATCTTTCTTTGATCTCCGCAAACACACTTTCAGTATAGTTTCCTTTGTGTTATTAACTCTTAGGAACTTACTTGCATTTCTATTTGCTGTACTTAAGCTTGTTACTGATAATGTTATGAAATGTGCCAAACCTTAATGCAATTTTTCCTATATCTGCAACACGCCTGTCTTCTCAAATAATGTCATTAATGCGGACATCAAACGAAGGTGTTGACACTTCAACTAACCTGCAAAGACGTCGCGCGTCATTCACAACGTTTTTGAACACTTTTATCAAGTTATAAAAATTTCTCCGGCCCATACACCATGCTGTAAAATCATTCGACAAAAGATTTTAGCGCGTTTTTCACATTGAGAAAGTCTTAGGTTTTTCAAAACGTTAAAAAATAAATGTTACATAATAAGCTATGTCTCAAAGTGTCGTAAACTTTAAATTTCTTGAGGATTTTTTGCAACACTACAACACTTGAAAAAATCTTCTTTAGATCATTTGGGCTCTCTATTAAGGTTAAGTCTTACTTATCCTTTTACAGTAAACGACAAGTAAGCTATTCTGTCACAGAAAAGGCACTAATAACTAAATGTCCTGTATAACTTTTGTGATGAAAATGATTTTTTTTCTAATCTATCTTTACGTTTCAGTTACAGGTACATAAATAGTAATTTCATACTACCACTTTATTTACGTTTCATTATACAAGATAATTACTCGTTACTAATTTTCATATTTTGCGAACTTAGAACGGATATTTTTATAAAGTAAACATCATTAGAGATGAATTAGGAACTCTTGGGCTTCCTACCGGGTGAGATATCACTTGATAACGGTGATAGTGAACGTCATCGAAACGTCGTGGCCAATGCCTGCTCTCACCCGGTCGGAAGCCCAAGAGTTCCAAAAGCAACAAATACACCGGGAAAACCTGCGATCATCATAAGAGATGTAAAACGTAACGCTTTTGAAAGGACAGCTGGTTATTCGTAGCCAATTACTTCACATGTTTTTAATTCATGAGTTGAAAAAAAAACTAACCGGTCACATTGATAAATGATTATAACATTTTTGTTTGATTTTAATCATATAAAATAAATTGTATTTTATGACCAATAACAGCCAAATGAAACATTGGTTGCTGATGTCAATATGTTGAACCGCTTAAATAAATTTCGGAAGATTAATTTTTTTAAACCTAATAAATATTTCAACATTTCGATATCTGCATGACTTGTGTCAAATTCTCAATCGTGTGTTCATGTTTGTGTTCACAAACGGCACAGCATAAGATCTAACCTCGCACGTACGTTATTCCGTATCACCCGCTATGTTAGCTGTAGAGCACCTTTCAGTGCTGTCACCTATTTAACACATGTGGTAGTACCGTCACGTGATTTCTTCCTAAAATTAACTTTATTTAAAATATGTACGAAAGTAAAGAACATTGGGTTTAACGTACATTATTCAGATTTTAAAAATTCAACTCTATTGAAAACCATATAGTTGAAATTACAAATGTATCATAATATGCCTCGGGCATTGAAAGAATAATCTATGTTGCAGGATTATTTTTATTTTCTACAGTAATCATCGTAGAAATGGTTATTTTGTTTGGGGCAATGTAAAACAACTTCAAATACGTAATAATATTAAAAATATTTTCTTCTGAGGAATGAACGTTTATTATTTATTTAACATATTTTACTACATTACATTCTATAAGAAAGACTTAACCGTAATTTTTTCTAGGCAAGGAAAGTGCCAGATATTCGACGAACTCCTCAGATAACTCCCCCTGAGGAATGGAAAGCTGACAAAACAAATAATGAACAAATAAAAGTGGAGACAGGTAAGAAAACACTGGCGTTGTTGATTATTATCAGTATCCTAGTTCTGAAAATGTCTAATAAGGAAAAATAAATTACCTATAGCGTGATAGTTAGTATTTCATTATTTGTAATGTAAAATTAGCAAAGGATTAGAAAGTTGCGTGGCGGCGACAAGTCGGCGCATAGAGGAAGTATAAGCCTCTGGAATTGCTTCTGGTCACGTACTACAAATATTTTCGCAAACAGCAGGCGTGGGAAAGAAAGACCCAGTGAAACGACAACATTTTAAATACCACGTGGCTGCTCGACCAATGGGGTTTCGTGCTTAAAGATAAATCGATTGTAAAAGATCGATTTCGAGGTTTTGGACACAGCAGTGAGGCTCTGAGAACCTGGAGCAAAATGACGGGAACGGATGCTTGGTCCTGGACGAATATGCACACGGAGGGAGACATGTGACGAAGAAGATGACGCCATATAGAGAAGCTTTCGGGCAATCGACGCCACCCTGCAACGTGGTACGCTAACAATTTTTTAATCGATGACATTTTGAAGGGTATCGCCCACGGTATTGAACCTAGAAATATAAATCTGACTGCTTCGCCCAACATTAAATTCCTTTGTAAGTATTTCCCTCATTAATATTTTCCCAGTTAAATTTCATGTGTATATCAATTTCCCAATATTTCTTAATTACCAATTTAAGTTATCCCCCAACCGTCCTACATGCCTACAACTGTAATGTCATTTTATGTCCATCCTACCTTGATTATAAAGTATATCTTGTCCAATAGTACGCCTTCCTTAATTGTCACAAATGTTTAGTTCACCTACACACCTCCCAATAATTTAATCGTAATCCAAAGTTATCCAAGTGAAATAATTGTAAGAGCATTTATCTTTATTGCTAATAGTCAACAGAAAGGTCTTTGAGGTCATGAATGTCACTTCAACGCAGTTTACATATTGTCCCAAGTATACGTAATGGGCCCCTATAAATTCCGTGTACATAAATTGAATTAAATCTTGTTGACTAGTTTGCATAAGTAATATAGTATCTCTCATGGGATTATCAATCAATTTGTGTGTTTCAGATGACTCGATTTCTACGTACATCATATCAGGCAATCCAGCAAATCCGGGCCAAATTCCATGGCAAGCCTTGCTCATAGCGGACAATTCGATTTTATGTGGTGGTTCGCTAATCAGTGATACATATGTCCTTACAGCAGCACACTGTATACAGGGGTAATTTTACTTCCTAGTATAACAAGAGCACCTCTAAGACTATAATAAATGCTCGTAATGGAAATATTTTGAGTTAGTCATAATTTTAGCTCATGTCAACGAACGTGCAATACTTGGATAGAAATTCCTAACTGCGAATTTAGATATCTATTGTATGAAAACCTTGTTTTTTTAATTTATTCAGTTAATTTACTTGATTTATATAAAATATATTTGAATGAAAAATTATAATTATATGTGAATATATTATTAATGTAATATAAAAACAAGAATTACAATTACAGAAATTATGCCTTAAAAATACGAGGCTTTCTCTAGGAGCGGATTTTTATTCTGAGATTGTAGAACGTAGTTGTTCACGTTGAAAAAGTAGACTAATTTTATCGACTTTCGATATGTGTCAGCCCGTCTAAAACACTCGTTTCGATGACCGGACGCATCATCACTTCACCAGAATCTCGGGTACTACGTCCGATTTAATTTACTCTTCCTCCTTGACTGGCTGACTATGATTGGCGTAGCTGAGGCATACTTGTAACGATCAGGTCGGCACATGGGTCGTCAAATTAGTTTTCACAAATCACTAATATTATTATACTTGCTGATATCAGCCAACCAACATCAGTTTATCACTGACGTCTCCTTAATTCTTACATTAATGCCACTAGTTCTTTTTCTCTCTACTTCCCTTATAATCTGTCCCCATCAAATCTCAGATATTTTGCTCGTTAGTTCTAGCTATTATATGGACGAATGTCCAATAGCGACTCATGGCTTTTTAAGTTATGTGCTACATCACCCCAATGAACAATTTTTACAATGATAATTACATACGATATTTATAACACTGCAACAGCTATATTGTTTATAACACTCCACGATCCGTAATATTTAACATTTCGCATTCAGTCTACATAACGCACATTAGGGATGAATTATTAAAACTGTAAAAATATAAAAACAAATTGGCACAAGTTCCTGACTCAAAAATTGTTTTAGTTCGCACATATTTTTAATAATGAATATTTTAGGAAGAAGCCACATAATATGACAATACTGTACGCAGGATTGTACAATAATTTATTAAAGTCTTTGAAAGACCGCGCTTAAAAGTTAATTCTTTTAAATAAATTTTGATTAACTTAAATAAATAGTGATATTTTTATTAATTCATCAAAACATTTATAACTGTAGCCTGATGAGATCGCCTCTCACTCTACCCGGGCTGTGTTAGTTTGTTGGGGGGCGGAGAAATGAAACAATATAGTGCGCATGCATAGGCAGGCAATTTAAAGTCTTAGAAATTGAAACAGAAATTCACACTCATATAATAATATTATTACAAATGTTCTTAAAACTACGAATCAAATCATTCTTTCTAAATTAATTAATGTGCTATGGCTCATGAACACATATGCACCAGCCGCCACTGTGAACGTCTCAACCGGTTCCTCTTCCACACCTCTCCACGAAACCACTTTACGGACTGTTTCTTATACGCTAGATGCTCTGCTTCCCCTCAGCCGGGGTTAAGGTTAGAAACTCCCGTCTAACTTAATTTTCTTTTGGCCCTCAACATTTCTGATCGAGTTTTATCGCCCAAAGCAACCAGGTACTGTTATACGAGGGCTGTATTTTTATGTTAAAACCGAAGTTAATTTAAAAAAATAACAGTGAATTGTGTCCCAGATAGTCAAACCTCACACTACTTCTCCACACCACCGTTACTTAGGAATTTTTTTGCAATGTCAAACCAGTTTCTTCTTCATCAAAGAAAGATACCACCTGTAAATACTCCCAAATTTGAAGTTCCTGTTTCACATTACCAACGCCCTTGAAAAATTTTTCCACAGAGGAAATTCTTAAGATGAAGAAACATGAAAATCGCTTGGTGCCAGTAGAGTGTGTTCGAATTATTCCATACTAAATGATAAGATTTAATTTCGTGTTCGTCTATCAGTGCGTGGCCGGGCGTTGTCATGAATCAAAATTAATACACGTGAAAGTATTCTACGCCTTTTGAACTATATTTCACAACGGAGCTATCGTAATATTTCGCAATAAACGTTTCTTTGTTGATTGTAGCATTCCTGGGTACGAAATCAAACAAGCTACGTTGTTTGTCTCAGAAATCTGTGCACACGTTCTTCAAACTGGATAGCGTCCGTTTTCTTAAACTCTCTAATCCATTTCCTCACCATTCCACCGCTCACAAAAACTGTCAATTTTCGCTGGCGTGACAGTCCTTGTATATCAAGAAACGAATCATAAATCTTACTTCGCAGTCAGAAGTTCGTTCAACTGGTTAGAACATTTCGAAACGCTATAACATCAGGGACACGAAGTGACGATTGTTCACAGCTGGGTCTTCCTATTAAACAGAAGAAGTGATATCGCATTCTTCAAAATCACAACTCCAACGATACCGTCGCAATATGTCACAACAAAACTTACTTTAAAATCAGCCCTAGTCTCCTAATATTTACTCTATCTAACCACCATATTTTTAGAATTCTCCTGTAGCACCACATTTAGTAACCTTCTATTCTTTTTGTCTCCATACGAAAATTTTTAATAATGGTTTCCTAATGTTCATACTTATATTAGCTGTGAGTAAATTACATTTTTTCCCTATTTATTATTAGAATTATTCATGTTAATTAAAAATATCCCTTCCGATTTAACACCCTTTGTTATTCCGCTGTTTCTCATCCTACACTCCATCACCTTGGTTTTCCCTCTATTAATCTTCATGTTGTACTCTTTCTCCAGGATTACGTTCATAACATTTATTACGGTTTCCAATTCTCATTCTGACTCCCCTAATGTCATATGCAAACCTTAGTGTTTTTTTATTTCTTCGTCTTACATTTTTTCCCATAATATTTACTATTATCATTATATTATATATTAATAATTATTATAATTTATATTAATTTCATATCAACCATTGACGTGCACTGTGCCCTTTGCGTTGAAACAATTTAATATTTAATCGATAAAAATGTAGCTGGAAGAAACATGAATCAAGGAAAATTTCTTTCAATTAAAGAACTGTTCCTAACTTTTATTTTTCCGTAAATTTGAGAAATAAAATATCCGCATTCAATTTTTGCGAGTTATTAACGTACTAAGTACATAAGTAACAATTTGTGAATAAGTATTGCACGCCCAGTGTAGTAACACGCTGTGCGCGCTTGGAGTGAACGAGGAAAAAAATTCTAACTTCTGAAATGAAGCTTTGTATTCCAGGCGAACATCTGTTAAAGTCACTCTGGGAAACATGAAATATCCACCGGAGGACGGAAACACTGTTCATACTGTCACGACAACAAACATAATTATTCACGAGAACTATGGGGAACAAGTCAACGACATCGGCCTTGTGTCGTTTCAGAAAATTACAATAACAGGTGAGTTGGTTGTTTGTTTGTCCGCAAATTTATCTGTTTCGCTATACCTTCAGAATAGTTATCAAAGATCCGAAATAATTCCTCAAATGCATTATTTTCATTTCTTCTCGACGAAAAATATTTGCTTGGATGACCCCTGACAACGCTCGCAAATAAAATATTTTCAAGATTTCAATCCACATACAAAGCCGCAGACATTAATAGTTTATTTTGACTTTCTGATTTCTAGATCGAGTTCCTTGAAGCACAATTCTCATTTGCAACAAATGTATCGTTAAGAAGCTATAATCAAATTATTAAAATAAATATGTCAATTTATTAAAATAATGTCAAAGGAAAACAATATAGAATTTTTCCACAAACTTTATACTTCATTACAAAATAAATGCAGTAGCCAATAAGTCAGAGTATAGTTTTAATAAGTTACTTTTTATTTATTTGAAACGTGAAAACAAATCACAACGTTACAATCCATATTTGCTACTTCTTTAAGTTTAATACAGATTAATAATACAAAAAGTTTTTCAATTCTCATTTTAAGAATTAATAAATTCTTCGATGTTAATTATGTATTCTTCAAGTCGTATATAAATATACGACATATAACATTTCTTCAAGGAATATATTAAATGAATAAAATTGAACAAACGTGCAATCAAAATTAATGTGTTGTTAATAATTTGTGTGACTAATTAAAACCAAGGATTATACATCATTATCACTTTATAATTTTGTAAGTAAATAATTTTTTTAACAAAAAGTAATTGAAACTTACAAGATTCAGTGGAGTGTCGAAATTATAAAAAAATTGGCATATTCTTAAAAATTAAAAACAGTAACAGAACAGATAAATTTAAATTCAATGCGCTTATTAAGTTTAAATAACAAAGTGTCATTATGTTACAAACATGTGTTGATGACGTTGTTGTGGTATTCAGTCCTAAGCCTGTTCTGATGCAACCCTCCATGCTAACCTATCTTGAGAAAGCCCTTTAATTTACGCATAACTAGCACCTCCCACATCCTCCCTTATCTACTTAGCGTTTTCCATCCTTGCATTCCCCTTCTGTTCTTACCCGACACACTTTCTCCTAATGATATTTTTACAATGTCTTAAGGGATAATTTGAATGAAGTTAAGGATCCTGCAACTTGGGAAGCTTAACAACTAGGGATGGTAGAAATATAGTTGAGATAAACAGTAGGATACCACGGGCAAGGAAAGCTTTCCTGAAAAAAATGGAATTTACTTACGGTTAATATAAGTGTGAATGTTAGGAAATTTGTTATGGAGCGTGGCTTTATATTGGTGCCTATTAATCTATCCCTTATTTTGGTCAACGTCCTTCATATTTTTTTCTCTTCCCCTATTCTGTTAAGAACTTCCTCGTTAGTGATTCTATCAACCTATCCGATTTTCAGCATTCGCTTATACCACCTCATTTCAAAGAGTCGTCTATTCTTTTCCTTTCCGCAACTCCTATCGTTCACGTTTCGCACCAATTTCTATTCCACTTTTATTTCCGTTTGCATAGCGTGCAGTAGTGTTATTGATATTTAAATATTTCTCCTCGTATAAGGTTTAAGGCATAGATTGAAAAGCTTCTATTGTATGTAACTATTTTATTCTTTATTGTTGTACTCAATTCAATTCCTTCAGCCTTGAAAATTAAGAAAAAATAATTTTATAAATTCGACAGTCTACAGAATGTCATTTTTAATTGATATTATTTTACAATTTCTACGTTAAAAATAAAAGATTACTAAACAATATTTTTACTGCAATGTTTTTAAAAATTTATAGAATACACAATGTAACTAAAACAGATTTTTTATTGAAATTATAAATTTTGTATTTTATTTTATAACGCCTGAAGCTGCGCCTAGTGCGGAATGAAACTTTTCAATTTGCTTTCAAGAGTGAAATATCAGTAGGCTAACTATTATAAAATAGTTTGTAATGGCTATTGTATTTATTTTGAAATGATTAAAATATAATCAAATAATAATTAGTTATTTTTCACAAATTATCAGTAAATAATATTTTATGAACAACCAAGTCAAGTAACTTGGCTATTTTGCATTTTAGAGGTTTAAATAATCCTAATTTTAATGCTTGTGAACTGTAGACCACTTCTCCCCCGTACGTCTCCCTGCGAGAAGTTATCAACATGAATCTCTGGTGGGAAGCTTGGTAGTTGCCAGTGGCTTTGGGAAAACCTCGGATGGTAAGTGCAATTAGCAGCTTTAAGCGTTTAAGCATGTACCCCCACTTATTACATCCTTTATTTCTTTTACAGCAACGGAGAACCTGAGTGACAAATTGATGTATGTGTCGTTGAAAGTAATTTCTAATAGCAAATGTGCTTCTTATTTCAACGTCGTTCATATTCCTTTCGATGAAACCGTCATGTGTACTTTTGGAACTTCGAGCAATCCTACAGGCAGTCCTTGCAACGTAAGTACATCTTCTTTCACGGGCGATATATTTTTATTATTTATTAAGGGTGAAAATCTTAATAATTATGAATAAATAAAATATAAAGGTTCCTGAAAAACAGTCCCCGTTCACCTTACGCTGACGTGCAGTAGAAGGATAAAAAGCTTTGCTGATTGGTTCTTCCATAAAAGCGCGGAATAAGTAGAAACCAATCAGAGCCTTTTGAGGATCACTGATTCATGGAGAGGTTAGGTGATAGAAATTCTGCGGTTGATGATGAAGAAAGACGACGTCTGGGGCTGTGGTAGCCTGAGTGTTCGATCGGGCCGCCTGGTAGCGGTAAGACTGTTCTTTGACGATCAATTTTAGCTTAATTCGTTGATAGCCTATTTACCCCACGGTAAGCCTTGAGTGGTGACAACTTTTGTAGATTTAGCTGTCCAGGAAATATTTTTTTTTTCAATTTTTCGTAAATTAATTATTGCGTTTTTATAATAAATAGATATTTATCAGCATAAAACCTTAAATTTTCTTAAATATTAATATATAGAAAGGTACGCTACACCACTATGTCTCATCTAACGAAATTGTAGCATTCTACAAAGAATATAACGTTTCACGACACTTCAGCTCTAAATTATATTGGCCCCCCTGAAGCTTTTTCCTTTCATTTGGTCCCCTCTTTAAAAAGTTTGCCCTTCACTGCCTTAGACCGTTTTCTAGGAGAAATTCTTCTGATGAGGTGGACTGTATTTGTATTTGTGGAACACTTATCTTCATGGTCATCTTAACTAGCCTAATGAGTTTATGTGGTATACTCAACTCCTGCATTGCTTCATACAATTTATTTCTTATGATGCTGTCAAGGGGGCGCTTTTGAAACAGCAAATAGGTGGTGTATTTCCATATCATATTCATTTGTTTTTTAATGAGAAAATTTAAACTGTAATAGATCTTTCACATATAAATCCCGCCTGGTATTCATCTATTTATTTCTCGAAATATATTAACACAAGGTATTAGACAAAAATTTATATGCAGAACACAGAGTGAGACACCTCTATAATTTTTACAGTCTAAAGAATTCCCTTTCACAGACTCTTTAGACCACATAGAATGCTTTTGTTGTAATGTTCCCCTCTTGTCTTTCTATCTGTAGTCCATCCCTATCAGGAGCTTTATTGGCCGTACTTAATTTATGGCTAGTAGATTATTAATAGTGTACAAGAAAAGTATTTTCAATTTGTACATTTACATTAGTATTTATAATGGTAAGTAAAGGTAGAGAAATACGATATAATATGTGTATTATTAAAAACGTAAAACGCCATTGTTAAAGAAATTACCACATTACAGACAAGTACAGTAATAAAATAAATACTCGAACGATCGTGATATTTAGATTCTGATACTATAATCCAATTTATAGCCTAATAGGATGAGAGTGGTCGAAATAATTCCTTCTGTTCTTTAATCGACGTAACTAATAAAACTTTTAATCAATTATGCTAGATTTAAGCCGTGTAACAGTGTGGTTCGGTAAATTGTAGGTGAACCTGTACTCACTGGATGGAGAAATCTCCCAACTGATGGAGGAGCAATTTGGTTAGCTCAGTTGGAAAAAAAAATCCGTAGGCAAGTCAAATATACAGTCCGCTCGAGAATTTTCCAAACTGATGAATCCAAACTCATTGCTACATTCACTAAACTTCATTTGGAGCATTTCATCTGGTCTCGAATTAATAAAAAAATTTCAAACGTGTTACAGAAGATCAAACTTCAACAAATTCAATACCTATTTCCCTACCATTCTGTAGAACCTGTGCACAGGTCATATTATGGTACGGTAATTCAGTAGTTTCGATTAAATATACAATTTTATTTAACAAATCGAGTATATATTTTCCTTGCTTTTCGTTTGAGACAGTATTTCTATGAAGAAATAGCATTCAAGAATGAAGGAAATATGGAAGAATGAGACGGAATTCAGGTAGGGAAATGAACAGGAAATTTTTGTTGGCAGAGTCTTGGAGTCTAATTAAAACACGTCAATTCGTTAAAACCTACTACTTTTAATATACATACGTAATAACTATTAATCCATCATCCACTGATCTGGAGGCTAGCGTTTACTACTCACAACACAAAGGTCCCAGGTCCCGGGCTTGTATAATTGTCACGGAGACTAGGTTTAAGACTGCTGGAGACTCCAAATTCTATATGTGTCATCTAAGAAGACAGTCCCCAGTCGACAAGTAGGCCGAGGTCCTGAATGGGCAGCAGAGCTAAGGAAGTAGTAGTAGTAGTAGAAGAAGAACTGTTGACATTTTAATAGCGTTCACATTAGTGTTTTTCTAAATTATTTAGTGGTTACAACATGGCTTATTTATTTAAATTTTATTCAGTCGGTATACATGATTTTTATGGTTAATTGCCACTTCTGCATTTCAGGGTGACAGTGGTGGAGCTTTGGTAATGAAAGCGGCGGACGGTATCTACACCCAAGTCGGCATCGTGTCTTTTGGAAGTTCTCGTGGATGTGCCTTGGAACGCCCAGCTGTGTTCACCCGAGTATCAAACTACCTCGACTGGATAGAACAAAAAACCGGAATTCCCATTAACTAAATTATTTATTTCGTAATGCAAAGAATGATAAAATTATTGTAATTTCGTTTTAAGCACTGTACTCTCACTTCTTAATAATAAAAATTCCTTTGTACGTGACTTTTAGTTATTTAATTTTTATCGTAATTTTTTATTTTAACACGCCAGAAATATGCCTACAACTCATCCTAGGATTAAAATAAACTACACATTTATTATATGTTTTAATTCTTAGCTTGTCGGTATACCATAAAGAAAACATGTGGACTAACCGTTAATAAAATTTCATCGGTTTGCACCACTGTTTTAAAGATAGTCTTAACAGTCAAAAATTTTAAAATTGTTAATATTTATATGCTTTCAAATTTCTGAAGGAAATCGGAAGCATAATTCGAACCACTGACAATTCCTTAACACAAGAAATAAATTTATAGTAAACTTGCCATGAATATAATTTGTTTTCGTCCCCGTTGCCGATTTTAATTTATTGTACAGATTAGGCGATGAAATTTCAACGCATTATTTGTAGATGACATGTTTGATTCTTTTAATGTTTAGATGCAACAAAACAAATTTCATGAATTCATAGAATACACCTCTTTATTATATTAATTATCTGTAAATTATAATTAGAAAAATACCAACTTGTATTTCCACTTCGTAAGCCTCCCTCGCGATATTTTCACCTCCTTTTCTTCCTTTCATCATTTTCAAATGTATCTGTCAAATGAAACGACAGCACTCTGATATTTTTAATGTTAATAACTGGGTTTTTCATTACGTACCGAGATTCAAATTTTGATCCGATTATTCTGATTTCAGTTTCCTTTCTTTCCCTGAGAAATTTTGAAAAATATTAGATGAACGGATTAGAAATGAACTTGCAACGAAAGCGATTGCTTTCTTCTTTAATTTTAAAAAAATATTGCACCTAAATCATCATACAAATGTTTATTCCGAATTTTCCAAAACTGGTAAAAGAAAAATGAGTAGAAAAATGTAACATTTTAAAAATCATTTACCAACAGCTGTCTCTGAAACTAAGAATCCTGATCTAAATATATACAAAAGCGTTAATAAATCTTCAAAATAATCGACTGAAACTTTCTCTGGGTAGAGCACTATAATACACCAAAATTTCATGGCACTTGGTCGAATGGTATAAGAAATCATAAGAGACATACATTAACAGATGGGTGACGTGGAACATTCTTGGTCCGAATGGGGGAAAGAAGTAATCTAAATCTTCCAAAGATCGACAGAAACCTACTTTGGGCTGATCGGTGTTAAGCAGTAACAATTTCACTCACAATGTCTTTAAACTGGCTAGGTACAGAAACTCAGGAGCGGGTAGCTAATATAGAATTTTTAATTGTGGTTGTTGTTGTGGTATTCAGTCCTACGGCTGATCTGATGCAACCCTCCATACTAATCTATCTTGTGCAAGTATTTTAATTTCTGAATAACTAGCACAGCCCACATCCTCCCTAATATGCTTAGCGTTTCCATCCTTGGCCTCCCTCTTCCGTTCTTATTCCACACACTTCCCTCTAATACTAATATTACAATGCCTTAATCTATCCCTTCTCTTGGTCAACGTCCCCATATTGTGCGCTCGTTAGAGTTTCTATCCACCTATCTGATTTTCAGAATTCTCATATAATATCATATTTTAAAAGCTTCTATTATTTTCCTTTCTGTAACTCCAACCGTCTACGTTTCGCTCCCATATAACGCCACACTCCATTACGAACATTTTTAGCTATGATTTCGTGATATTCACACTTATATTAGCCGTACGTAAACTCCTCTTTTTTTGCGAAAGCTTTCCTTGCCTGTGCTATCCTACTCTTTATGTCTACTATACTTATACCATCCCTAGTTATTACGCTTCCCAAGTAGCAGAATCCTTCAAAATATCCCACTTTTTCCCAAACTACAAACGCTTAATCCTCATATTGAACTCTTTCTCCACGTTCATGCCGTTTATTATGTTTAAGTCTTATTCTGATTCCCCTAATGCCTCAATATCATAGGTAAAGTGTAGGGTTTTTATTTCTTCTTCTTTTAGTACGATTCATTTCCCATATTCTGTTTTAACTTTCTTCATCGCGTGTTCTATATATAGGTTAAACAGCATGGGCAACAGACTGCATCCTGGCCTCACTCATTTCTTTATTTCAACTTTCTTTTCTTAATCATCTATTATAATTAATGCTGCTTGTCTTCTGTAAACATTATATATAAGCCTTATTTCTTGATATTTTATTCTCGTTTTCTTCAAAATCCTTAATAGTGTGTTCCAGTTCACATTATCCAACACTTTTTCTAAATCTACAAATACCATGAACGTAGGCCCTTCTTTTCTTATCCTGTCTTCCCTTGTCCCTAGATTCTTCCTAAAACCAAATTGATCTTCTCCTAACTCGCATTCTCTTTGACGTTCCATTTTCTATATATTTTTTATTATATTTTTACTTATATTGATAAAATATGAATGAATTAAATTATCTGACAGTTTGTAATTTATAAACAATAAAACAGCCTATAACTCAGAACTTGTATAAAATTTATTAGCAATAGTTCAGTTCATGACGTTTCGTTCTTTAATTTAGAATCTCATCTGCTGAAGAATTAAGAAACATATGATGACGAAAATTTTGGCGTGCTTGTCGCACCATCTTAGAGGCAACATGTACATCAAAATATTTAGATTCCTAAATTTATTGATTTTTAAAATTCTAAGGATGATGTTCCAAATTAAGGAACGAAACGTCGTGTTGTGTAAGGAACCTACGATAATAAATGTTATATATGTTCTGACTCATACGTTACTATTTATTAATATATAGATTGGAGAAAGTTTATTGCGTTCTTGAAACGTAAGACCTTCGGGTGAGCATGATTAGGAACATTCATTACAAGTGGGGAAAAACTCACATTAATATAGATAAGTTTTTCTCCAAAGCTATACTTTATCAGACATTATTTTGTCTACTCACGCAGAACTGATATCGATAACAATTTGTAATCTTGTCACCTACCAATGATGTCTTCAGCGTTCGTGGAACTAATCCTGGTGGTATCTAAAATTGTGTGTTTTGAAAATTGCAAGGTCGTCAAAGAAAGGATTTCATATGCATCAAAGTTAATCCTTCATTTCTGAGGTTTAATAGATATATTGTTTCTGTTTTAGCTTAATCCTCCACGCTCTGCAGGCTCCATCGCATGAATAACACTAATCCACTTGATTCTCCGAAAATGTTTTCCCCAAACCTTATGTTAATAGAATGAATTGTTTTCCACTAGAAAACAGAATATATTTTCCTACTGTAGCATGTACTTGTTTTAATTCCTCTCTATCGGTTCCTCTTGCATAGGTAACTATTTTTTTATTATCTTGAAAATTTCTACATTTCTGCAATGAAGGAAGTGAGTTAATATTTTAAGAGAAATTATCTTGTCTGTATATTTGTTACGTCTGTTAGATTTGACGATGAATGTAAAACGTGAATCCTAAAATCGAAACAGTCTGGTCGTTTTGATGATTCCATTTCATTCGCCTCGGCAATTGAATTTCACCGAAGTTAATTGTTCGGAGGTTGTATATTTGTATCCATAGTGTGTTATTTACAATCGCAAAATGAATTTCAGGGAACGTTTTGTGAAGAAAGCTACAGATTACTACTAAACTAAACTCTTATAAGAAGCCGAATTAACGGTGTTCTAGGTCAGTGATAAGCAGTCAGGCTATTGGTATTAATAAGGACTGGGGATACTAATATTTTTTGAATTGACACTGTAGTTTAATTAAATTTATACCATATTCTTTACTAGTCCTCAATTAACTGTACATTTATGCAAATTTACGCACAATTGATTACAAACAAAAACATCAAGAAGCTTTACGCACTTCGGCCACCATACATGATGTATGAAACAAATTTATTTGCTCAGTATAAATATTTACAGGGGTGAAAAAATTAATTTTACATTTTCCACAATCCAATGCTACCATTGGAGGAAACACTTGCATATTTTCTTGTACATTCAGGTCATTCTTCTTTATAATTTCATTTTTGTAGGTTTCCGGGAAAATTACACACCCTTTTGTCTAATCAAAACAGACGGTAAATATTAAAAGAATTATGGGAACATGAATCTAATTTACTTCACAGTTATATAAAATTATAACTTTGCTCTTAATACTTTTAAACTATTTTTATTGAACCAGTTTTAAAAGATAAAAGTTAACGTGCAATAAAATACAGAGTAAAAATTGTTATTTATAATTTAAATAGTACTTAACTGGTAATTTTAATAACTCTCTTTCAAAGGGTTTTGTCAGGGCCATGAATTAATACATTTTCGTGGAACTGACTTGGCTCAAAAATTAACATTAATAGTAAAACTTATCGAATGGAAGAAACTACTATCAGTGAAAATTAACAATTAAAAACATGTGTGACATACATTAAATTTAAATTAGTAGAAAATGGTCAACTATTAATATTAATTAGAATGAATACAATATAAACGTTACAATTAAACATAACGTTACTTCTCTTCAGACGTTATCTAAAATTATTGAATAATATAATAAAAATAAACAAGATTGAATTCTTAAAAAGTAAATTATCATATCAATAATTGCCTTGCTAAAGAAACAATTTTTTATAATTCAAATGTTTGAATTTAAAAACAAGAAACAATGATAAAGAGAAAAATTTTGAGCTCCTTTATGAACTTTCATTGCTTAAATTTTCACATTACGTGAAATTTTACATTATGCATTATAAGTAATCTTTATACAAAGGTATTAAAACTGATGAAAACATTCTACTCATTTGACGCGTACCTAATTTGTCTAGGCCACTCCCAACAGAAGCAAGTGTGCTCAATCCTTCAAAAAAGCTTTTAAAATCGTTTTACTGCTATTTGTTATTTATACTTTCTGAAACAAACTCTTCATTTCATCAACCAATAAATCCTTATCACTGCTCTTCTATTTTTATAGTCTTCCTGACTTACTAAAAAACTCACTTCCACCTCCAAACTGTAATGACTGCAATTCTCCCGAGATAATTTATTCCGACGAGACGCAAAGTGACAATAACGTTTTGTCATGTACATCGACAACAGATGTATAGATCATTGCCACTAGCCAAAAACATAAGAACAAATGCTTCAATTTATCTCGACCGGAAACAATGTTATTTGACATTTTTTAGCATGTGTGTGTCAGCCAAATTAGACCAAAATTGCCGCACGTGTTCCTCAGGGCCTGAATCTTCCCATTAATCTTTAAAGTTCTTAAATATACTGAACTATGTACGTATTTCATACGCGCTTCGACATCTCCTATTTTGACGATATATAATAATATGTATTCTTAATTTATAAACATTTCGTTGGCAGAGAGATAACTCCGTAAGAAATAATGAACTTCTTTGGTTCATCCATGCAATTTATACGTAAATTAGTTTTATTTTTCGCGTCAGGTAAATTTTAATATTTACTAATTGCTCCTTTGCAATAGCAAATAAAATATTATGCATTTGATAGTGACATTCACCACAGGTAAATGTATTAAATTAAAGTAGAATACTGAACGAGGCTATGAAGAATGTACTTTGATAAAAATGTGTCGAATATTTTGAGACATGGTAATAACCATCAAATCAAGAAAAGAATATCCTATAAATATGGGTCTGGAAGTCTTACTTGTAGTTCGTAAAAGAGGTTCAACCTGACGTCCATTCATGACGGTTGCTATACGAGGAGAAAAATCCTCATCTATAGTATTTGCTGAAATGGCCCTAACAACAAATTGATGATAATGAGTCCTATTTATATCACCAAGAACACCTGCCCCATACGTTGAGAGAGAAATGATGTTGATGACTTCTTTCTGCAATTGCATACGGATTTTCATCATCTCACACACGCTTTTTATGAAAGTTCAAACGCCATCTCTTGTGAATCCTGCGACGTCGGCAAATAAAAATATTCGATGAAAACAGTGCATATGCAGCACACTTCTACAAGAACCATTAAAAGAACTGTAATTTGCTACGGTGGTCTTCGTCCCTGGACGCGCTGAAGATAGTATGGATATAGCAACTATTCATGTAGTAGAATTCAGTCAAGTGGATTCAGGTCTCCCACTGCTTTCAACCGTCGTACACTGGTTCCTGGTCTTTGTAACACAAGCTCCTCTTTCTGAGGTGCGTGAACTGACCGAAGCCTTCCACTGTTCACCTTATGAGATTCTAGAGTACACGTGTCATTAACAACCAAACATCTTCAGCCATTATGGACAAGTACAGAGATTTGAGAAAGTATGTGTTTCAGGACTAGCGTTTCTAGGACTGCTTTTCCTTGTTTTGATAGTTACTACCACCTCTCAAAATATTTGACTCACTTTTCATCACCCTACACCCACACACCCATCCATATATATATATATATATATATATATATATATATATATATATATTGTACTTGCACCATTAGAGCCAATTTCAACCTTCAGCTCCTGCACATGGTATGAAAGAGCAACGAAGACAACTTGGAAAACATTTCGTTAACTCAACAATGTTTAACGCCTGATGTTAACAGCCCTACTATCGCATTTCACGCTGTTTCTTCAGTATCATGATACTACTGGCACAATTCATCTCCCGTCCTTTGAGATTCTATAAAATTGATGCATATCATGAAGTGATTACAGTAAAATGAAGTAGAACAAAAAAAATTTATGCATAACTACAGAATACTTTGCATTATCACATCTTTTGAAAAAACGTGCAGCATCCTCACGAACTTACGACATTTCCTTTGGAACAATGCTACAATGTTCTACTGGAAGAACAGTTGGGAACATTGAAGGACTTGAATTAAGTCAAGGGAAAAAAGAGACGACGTCAATGTTATCATTCTATGTGACGGCAAATCAATCGTATTCATAGCGAACAACCCCAATAACTTAATAAATAATGCGTAAAGTAATAATAGGGAATAGAAACTTTAAAATTCAATTGAGTGCGAGGCCACGACAGGAACGCTGACCATGACCATCGTGGTTAAAACGAGAAATACGACGTGAAACAATGAAAAGATGGCTGATACGATTGACAGGAGGTGAAAAAGAAGGAAGGGGGCGTGCGAAAATTAATCCCAAATCTGAGCTTACAATATAATTTCAAAATTGACAGTAAAATAACCCTGCAGCCGACGTGACGTAGTAGTTTCCAAGCCTACCTGACGCGAGTAAACGATGACAAATCTGACCATGGCATGGACATTAAATTTTATGCAAATCATTTCATGGCAAAATGACCAAAGAGCGAAGGTCAGCGACTTCAGCTTCGCGAAAGCCTAGGCGAAAAAAAAATAACATTTGCCCGAGACACGACGCTGACTACATCTCGTCATCATTTTGTACACTTCTGCAATAAACAGGCGATAAAAATATTTGTCTCGTAAATATCTATCTACATATTAAAACACACCGCTCGTTTTCCACAAACTTCCGTTATATCGTAGCTAAGCCCTATAAATTGTATCCTTAGTTATAATTTTATTTAATAACGTGGCCTTTTCAATTCATACAGATCACTAATCCTTTTCGACTTAAACACAGTCATGGTTGGTAAGCTATAAAATTCGCGGTACGTCTTGTACAAACTAATGTTTATCAAGTTTAAATTACATTTGTTCCCACTTGTAGACTGATTTACTAGTTAATAATTTCAAATAGTCAGATAATGTAACTAATTTTAATACACATAGTGTAGCCATATAACGGATCTACATAATTCCGAATTTCTTCGGTTTTAACTTCAAAATAATTCTAGACTCCAAATTCTCCTGGAAACCCAGCTTGACCATCTCTCATGAAAAATTAACAATAAAATTACTCTATCCACTCTTTAACAGAAGCGAACCAATCTCCATCCCAAATAAAAGACTAATTTACCTCTCATTAATCCGTCCTATATGGTCCTACGCATGCTCCATTTGGGGATCTACTACAAACTCAAATTCAAACAAAATCCAAACCAAACAAAACAGAATCCTTAGAATCATCTCCAACTTCCAATGGTACCTTCGCAACTCGGTAATTCACAACGACATCCAAATTCCCCTGATACCCACAACAATAAAATCATCATTATCTTCGTAAATCAAAAGTTCCATTAACCACTCAATGATACTATAGGCCATTTCACAGCCATCCGCCTCCTCCTCCATATAACAGCAGACTAAGACGAAAATTACTCTCCGGTATAGCTTATCATTAATTCCTCCCATCGTAAGTTTGCACATCATTCATACTCTCTCTCAAAAACTATTCCTATACTTTAACTCTTTTAGCCACTAAAAATCTAAACCATTATTAATTACCGGATAAACAATCTTATTTATATCCCTACTTACATAACTTGGTCTTTTCTCTTTCTTTTAAAATTAATATCACTAAATATTATAATTCTTAAAACTATTAATATTAATTATTCAATCGGTGAATAAATACTGTATTTCATGTCAAAACAACTGTATTATATTTGGATAAAAGCTACCTTCAATAAATAATAAAAAATTATTCATTATATTTTCTATCATTAAAATTGCTGAAGGATCTTGTTCTCTCGGCAAGCACCAATAACCATGAAAAAAAAACACTATTTCATTAATACATTTCCTATTAATATTGATTAAACTTGGATAATTGTGGTTCAATTCATTATGGGAATATGGTACATTCCAATTTCTTGACTTACCATTACCAATGCATGAATACATTTGGAAAACTGTAGAAAAGTAATTGATGTCCTGGCGGTAAAACTAACAATGATTTCTTCTCCAAGGCCTCAGATATTAAATAAAAGAAAATATTAGTCTGAACACATAATGTTGGAGAAAACGACGGTTTTTTATATAACAAAGGAGACCACGGTGCAAATTCATTTGAAATGATAACGCAAATAATTCTATAAAAAATTGTAACAATAGTTGCCCCACAATGACAAACACTTTATTTTCTCACGGTCCGTGATACGGTGAAGATATCTTATCACCTCGAAATTCTGTTTCCATAACAAGGTATTGGGACTGAGTTATTGTTCTATGAATATAAGGTTTTATATAAAAGGAGCTGCGATGTCTTGTACAGTTAACACAATGAAGATCAGCTTAGTGGTTCTTTTGGTACTGGCGGCCGTTGTGGTAAGAGATAAATACTATTTATTGCTATTGCTTGGGCGAAAAGGAACGTTAAAAGTAAAATAGCTTACGGAAGTTTAAAAAGCCATGCAATATTATCTCTGGAGTACACATATTAAGAATTATAGAATATTAAGAAATTAGTAACAAGGATTTAAAACAAAATAAACCTCCATTTGTTAGTCTTTATTTTCTATTGTAAATTCGGTCAATATCTTGAAACATCTCCCTGTGATCATCTCTGCGTATTTTGCAGGCCAGCGAGGCGCTTCAGGCACGTCGCATGACGCGCCCCGTCAACGTTCGCCACTCATGGAAGGAATGGCAGCAAATCATGGCCAGCCAGCCCAGTAAGTTCTCTCATTAATACAAACATAAATGCGCTTCAAAGTGAACATATGATAGGGCACTTGATTTCCTGCCGAAGACACAAATATCCTCAATACTTTTAATGGAACCAAGCGTTAACAATATATTAACGACATGGATACCCAACTCAATAGAATGCTTATTGGAAACATTTTACTGTGGAACACACGTCAAAAAAGAAACGTGACTTGGTATTATAATATTGATATTGGTAGGAACTATTCTTAAATAATTATTTTTACTGTTTTAGTCAGTAATCAAAGTAAAAACGTTTAAAATAAGGGAGGGAAGGTCAAAAATGGTATTACAAAACCAAGGTTATAACAATGAATTATTGACACCGAATTTTAGTTGTCAGTTATAAATGGTTTGTTTGTTTTTCCATAGTATATTTAACTGTTGATATGGATGACGTATTCATTTCGATCGTCTTTCAGAGCCCACTGGTAAGACCTACAGCCCCCTTCCTTATGGAGAACGCATAATTAACGGCAACATCGCCACCAGTGGACAGTTCCCTTACCAGGCCGCAGTCATCATGGATTCCTCCCACTTTTGCGGAGGCTCTCTGATCTCAACCACCGTCATCCTCACTGCCGGCCACTGCGTTGACGGGTAAGCTATTGCTGACAACCACCAGTCAATCAATTACTTCTTTTCCGGTTTATTTCATCCTTACATCTGACCTACGTTCTACACAACGTTGAGTAAATGTGTGAATAACTTAACTGTATAAAATATTAGTTCTCGATTTAAATTAGGAACCAGGGACGTCCGTCCATTTACAGTCATCAGCATCATTGATATTCATGTCACGGTGAACAAATCACCGAGTCACAAATAAAATATGAACTGTGTAGTATCCTCATATTCGTCATTCTTAATGATATGACCAACCTCTGCGCTCCGATCTCACATAGCTCATTCATTGCAGAATTTCATCGTTCGCAGTTCATTTGGGAACTCTGTCGCCCAACGGCGAAGGTATCGGAACCGTGAACCAGAACACACGCAACAGTGTCCTCCACAGCCAGTACAATCCCAACACTATCAACAACGACATTGGCCTCATCAAACTGAGCTCCGCCGTCCCCCTCTCTTGTAAGTACTGATGACGTGATTAACTTTCTCAAGTATTAAATTTTATTCTGGTTATTATGCGCGACCTGTGTTTTGTTCGTAGCCACTATCAAAACCATCTCGCTGGCTTCCGGTTCTAACACATACGAGGGCCAAATTGCCACGGTGAGCGGCTGGGGATTGACCTCTGACTGTACGTATTCACCAAGTGTTTGAAATTGCATAGACTTCCTGTGACATTCTTGGTGTATATCTGTCATCTCCCTTTTCTCAGCCGCCACGAGCGTGAGTCCCAATCTGAGATACGTTGACCTGCGCGTCATCTCCAACACGGAGTGCGCAAAGACGTACGGCAGTGTCATCACCAACACCAAGCTGTGCACCAGTGGTAATCCCAACGGAGCAACTTGCAACGTGAGTGTTCTGTTTCCGTAACGTCTTCCCTGCTCGAACGCCAACCCTTAAAATAATTGTCCGATTCATGTTTCGTTTACAGGGAGACAGTGGCGGCCCTCTCGTCATCGGTGGTCAACAGATCGGCATCGTGTCTTTTGGCTCCTCCGCTGGTTGTGAACTCGGCTACCCCAACGCTTTCACCCGCGTGACCAGCTACCTCAGTTGGATCAGCAGCAACCAATAAGACGCGATCTCTTGTTGTAATCGCATTCGCGGAAATCATCACTTACATGGCTTAATATTTTATGTTAAATTCTTTGTAGTGACGATATGGAACATGCTGCTGCGAATGTTGCAAAGTGTACATACATGTCTATAATTAAAACTTTTTTATTTTATGTATTTTTCGATATGCTTCAATTTATCTGTTTCCTCAATTTGTTATGTAGATGTGTCAATGTAACCTTCATATGAATTAAGGTAATATTGGGGGACGTTTCCATTTGTAGCAATATTTTCTTCATCTATCAATCTATTATACATTCAAATTACATAAGTTTAAGTATATTATCCTATAAAATCTCCTAATGACCTACCTGACATTTATTATTTATTACTATATCAATTTCCTTCTGAATGTAAGAACTGTCCAACAATATTAATTTCTTTATTGAATGTTTTAAGTCGCGTCAACCCTACGGTCAATGGCGACTAAACACATTTACAAAATTATAACCAGATCAATCATCACAATTGTTTTACATAAAAATATTTTCGACTAGACCTGCAACAAATACAAAAAAGGTAAACTCATACATAGAGACAATAAATAACAAAAGTCATTTTTATATTAATTTTCTTATATCAGTAAAGTTTTTCCAGAATTAGTAAAATAATCTTTATCGGTTCAGTTGACTCGTGGAAATATTTTTTCTCGTAGTCAAAATAGTCTCCGTCTTCTCGTTTTTATGTACTGGACATTCTAATAGGTTATGCTGAATAGTTCCTCATGTTGCTTGAGGAGGTCTGTAAAAAAATGTCAACCGCGTGTTTCGGGTTCTTTTCCTTGATAATACAACTTGTTTTCTTCTACTAAGTTCCTTGGGGTGCACACTTCTGAATATTTGACAGTCACCTGCTGAAATCCCTCCTCTGACAGGATTAGCTTGCCTCTAGTTACATATTAGTATATGTTTATACCGTGCTCTTAGGTCCCTACATGGACATCACTGGGATTATTCCTCTGTCTCGCCTTTATCTTTACTGAATGGTCTGCTCTATCATATCCCCTGATACCCACATGTGCCGGAATCCAAGCAAATGTGACGTTACAGTTCTTCTCCTTGGAGAATAGGATACCATCTCTTATATCATTGGTGATACTTGTTCGCAATACTTTGTTTTCAAACTGGTTAACCGCCTTCCTGGAGTCAGTGAAAATTAGATATTTAAACTGCGATGCATTCCTACATAATTCTGTGGCAGCTGAAGAGCGTACAATTCAGCCATGTGAATATTAGTTTCCGGGTCCAAACTCTTCGCCATTTCCATCTCATATAAAATCACTGCGCTAGCGACACCCTTTTGAGTTTATGATTCATCCGTAAAAATAATTAGATTTATCTCCAGCATGATTATTTTATTGTTCCAGTCGATATCTATGCGTGCTTCCCTATTTAGTTGTTGAAACTCTTCATAAAAGCTCAAGCCTTTAATTATCATGGCGGGTATTTCGAGGTCGTATTGTGAAGAATTTTGGTAACCCTATATCCTCGGCAACTATCAAACGGTCCAGAGCTGTATGAAGTGAGGTTGTGTCTTTTGGCGGATCCGTGGCTGCCCACTGCGGCTTTTCTACCAAGCTCCTAACAACCAGGTTCTCCACTTCCATTAACATCGCATATTAAAAGGAATTTCATTCTGAGCAGCAGCGGTGTTTCGTTGAGTCTGTCTATGGGTGCAGATCTGAGGCATCCTTTTATTATTCCCATGGCTTCATTTTGAATTGTATTATCTTCCCGAATATTCCATCCTTTTCCGATGCATAGATATGATAATCATAGTCTAACTTTGATCTTATCACAGTCCTATAACTAACTTGCAGTGTGTTTATATTCACCACCCAGTTCCTAGCTGCTATTATTCTCATTATTTGTAGCCATTTCTTGTATTCCGTTATGAGGTGTGTTTCTTAGTTAAGGTGATATTTTTTTACTGGGTGCAAAGTAAAATATTGTTTATCCTTGTTGGTTGAATGCAAAAGTGTTATCTCATTATTAATGACACAGGAGAATCATAAAAATGCATTAATATTATTGTATTTAATCGAATTTAAAGACAAATAAACTTAGAGACCCGGAAATATTAAAAATTTATTGATATAGGAATAACTTAAATATTTTAAAATAGAAATGATAACCTTAGCATAATTAAAGCGGTTTCAATCTGTTCCAATATGGATAATTTATTTGAAGATAAGACAATTTATAGAAAAGTTAGAAGAGTTGATACGTTTTTAAGAAATTAGTTAAGTATAAATTCATTGATTATACATAAAACAAAAAGAAATAGAATTTTCTGACTTTATAAAATCCCCGTATTTAGGGACTAATTAAGCCTCATAAACAAGATTTTCTACTTTGCCCTGTAATTCATTATGTAGATTCATATAAATTGACAAAATTTTTCAACAAAACATTACATATTTTGAAGATACGTAATCTGCATGATGTAAGGGACGTTTCTCAGGCTAAGGATGGGTTAAGACAGGTAAAATATTTAACTAATGAAGATAATCTCATAAGTTTTGGAATAAAGGCCCTGTTCACCAATATTACAGTAAAATTGTGTTCATAATTAGTAAACAAGAAATTGTTCTCAGTGGTGGATTGTATGGTGATTAAGAGTAAACAACTCAGGTCTCAGGTCATGTCTTTAAAATTGTTATTTTTAATAAAGGAATGAATTCTTTAAACATATTTATGGTATGGCAATGGGTTGGTTTTGTATTTCGATTAATGCAGCTCCAATAGTTGTGAATTATGTATTTGATAGAGTTGCAATAAGAAACCTAAAACCTAAGCTACTTTGGAAATTTTTTATAATATTTTTACTATTATAAAAACCGAACAAGTTGAGGAATCCAAACAAAGTTATAAATGAGGTGCCTCAACGGTTAGTATTTTTCAAGAAAATGAGGAAAAAGGCAAAATCCCCTTCTTGGATATGATGATTATAAAAAAAGGAAAAATTTAGGTACACATTGGCATAAAAAACATTTATGGTGGGGACATTGTTGAGTTTTATATCTGAACACCATTTTATATGTGACGAACTGTTGTTTTAAATTTGATTAATATAGTTATCATTGGTTTGGCGGATGAAGATTTTTAAATTCTATGAGGTTGACCTTCAAAGGTATTTAAATTCATAATCGATACACAGTGGAATTATAAAGAAATTTTGAATGGGATGTATATGTATACTTTAAAATAAAACAAGGGATAGGTACGATTGAATGTGGTATTAATATAACCAAATTTTCTGAAGTTGTAAATATTAATGTAAGAAAAGATACTTGGGTTATAAACGCATTTAAAGGTAGAAAAATCATTCCGAGATAATCTTGAATTATAGAAGACGGTAATAAAAATAGCTATGAAATAAATCATATAAAAAGTGTTAAGAGTCGTTACTTAAGTGTTAGGTATATTAAAGGTGTTAATGATAAATATAGCAAATTAATACGTGACCATGGTTTATATGAAAGCAAATTTATGGTAAAATCAATTAATAAAATTTGTAAATATTATGAAGCTGTGAAGATGTTAATGAAAAAATAAACATGAAAAATGTTGTGTACAAGATAAATGTAAACATTGTGATAAATATACATTGGTCACTGTGGAATGAATTTGTATAAAAGAATTTATTTTAATAAAGCTAATTTAATAGTGGATGCTAAATCAAGCTTCACATTATGAAAACATTTGGGGGATTTTAAACGTAAGACTGACTGCCATAAATGTATGTTTTAACATAGGGAGAAAAAGGTGATTAGAAGAATAATTATCGAAATATTTCCATTCAGGAGAAAATCGATATAGTAATACATAATAAATGCGTAGTAGGAAAGTTGGGCATTGTGTACGATAAAATAATTAAACTTTTGTAATTTGATTGTACAATACCTTGATAAATGAAGATAATTAACAATCTTATAAAAATCAGTTTGTAGTTGTTTAATTTTTTTCTACATTGTTGTAGTGATTTGATTTAAAATGATGAGTGAATATTTTTCCATAATGTAAACTGGGTGGCCCAGATGTGATGAACTAATACGTTGGACGAAGCTGTAATGGGTTAAATTTAATGTATCAGCAAACCAAGTTTCACTTAAGTGACGAAGGTTTTGTTTTCCTATTTAATTTTGACATTATTATTATTAATATATCAAAAATTTAAAAAATAATATTTACATTAGAATCAAATATCATATGTAGGAAGATTAATTGTTCTCGTCTTCTATGCGATTATACGGAACATCTAATAATACATACCTTACAACATTAAATTTTGTATAATTTTAGTCTCTAATAACACTAATAAACTAAAAATCCCCCAATATTACATGAATATATATGAAGATTACATTGACACATCTACATAACAAATTGAGGAAACAGATAAATTGAAGCATATCGAAAACAACGTAAAATAAAAAAGTTTTATTATACACATGTATGTACACTTTGCAACATTCGTAGCAGCATGTTACATATCGTCACTACAAAGAATTTAACATAAAATATTAAGCCATGTAAGTGATGAATTCCGCAAATGCGATTACAACAAGAGATCGCGTCTTATTGGTTGCTGCTGATCCAACTGAGGTAGCTTGTCACGCGGGTGAAAGCGTCAGGGTAGCCGAGTTCACAACCAGCGGAGGCGCCGAAGGACACGATGCCGATCTGTTGACCACCGATGACGAGAGGGCCGCCACTGTCACCCTGTAAACGAAACATGAATCGGACAATTATTTTAAGGGTGGGCGTTCGAGCAGGGAAGACGTTACGGAAACAGAACACTCACGCTGCAAGTTGCTCCGTTGGGACTCCCACTGGTGCACAGCTTGGTGTTGGTGATGACACTGCCGTACGTCTGTGCGCACTCCGTGTTGGAGATGACGCGCAGGTCAACGTATCTCAGATTGGGACTCACGCTCGTGGCGGCTGAGAAAAGGGAGATGACAGATATACACCAAGAATGTCACAGGAAGTCTATGCAATTTCAAACACTTGGTGAATACGTACAGTCAGAGGTCAATCCCCAGCCGCTCACCCTGGCAATTTGGCCCTCGTATGTGCTAGAACCGGAAGCCAGCGAGATGGTTTTGATAGTGGCTACGAACAAAACACAGGTTGCGCATAATAACGTGAATAAAATTTAATACTTGAGAAAGTTAATCACTTCATCAGTACTTACAAGAGAGGGAGACGGCGGAGCTCAGTTTGATGAGGCCAATGTCGTTGTTGATAGTGTTGGGATTGTATTGGCTGTGGAGGACACTGTTGCGTGTGTTCTGGTTCACGGATCCGGTACCTCCACCGTTGGGCGACAGGGTTCCCAAATGGACTACGAACGATGAAATTCTGCAATCAATAAGGTATGTTAGATCGGAGCGCAGCGGTTAGTAATGAGGTCTGTCATATCATTAAAAAGAAACTATTATGAAGAGAATGACGTATATGAGGGTATTACACAGTTTTGATTTTATTTGTGACTCGGTGATTTGTTCACCGTGTCAAGAATATCAATAATGCTGATGACTGTAAATGGATGAACATCCCTGGTTCGTTGTAAAAATATTTCCTAATTTAAATCGAGAACTAGTATATAATCCAGTTAAGTTATTCACAAATTTACTCAACTCTGTGTAGAACGTAGGTCAGATGTAAGGATGAAATAAACCGGAAAAGAAGTAACTGATGACTGGTGGTTGTCAGCAATAGCTTACCCGTCAACGCAGTGGCCGGCGGTGAGGATGACGGTGGTGGAGATCAGAGAGCCTCCGCAAAAGTAGGAAGAATCCATGAGAACTGCGGCCTGGTAAGGGAACTGTCCACTGGTGGCGGTGTTGCCGTTAATTATGCGTCCTCCATAAGGAAGGGGGCTGTAGGTCTTACCAGTGGGCTCTAAAAGACGATCGAAATGAATACGTCATCCGTATCAACAGTTAAATATACTATGGAAAAACAAACAAACCCTTCATTTATAACTGACAACAAATTCGATGTCAACTATTCATTGTTATAACCTTGGTTTTGTAATACCGTTCTTGACTTTCTCTCCCCTATTTTAAACGTTTTTTCTTTGATTACTGACTAAAACAGTAAGAATAATTATTTAAGAATAGTTCCTACCAATATCATTATTACAATACCAAGTCACGTTTCTTTTTTGACGTGTGTTCCACAGTAAAATGTTTCCAATAAGCATACTACTGAGCTGGGTATCCAAGTCATTAATATATTCTTAACGCTTGATTCCATTAAAAGAATTGAGGAAATCAAGTGACATATCATGTTCACTTTGCAGAGCATTTATGTTAGTATTAATGAGAGAACTTACTGGGCTGGCTGGCCATGATTTGCTGCCATTCCTTCCATGAGTGGCGAACGTTGACGGGGCGCGTCATGCGACGTGCCTGAAGCGCCTCGCTGGCCTGTGAAATACGCATCGATGGTCACAGGGAGATGTTTCAAGATATCGACCGAATTTACAATAGAAAATAAAGACTAACAATTGGAGGTCTATTTTGGTTTAAATCCTTGTTACTAATTTCTTAATATTCTATATTTTTATTATGTGTACTCCAGAGATAATATTGCATGGTATTTTAAACCTATTTAAGCTATTTTACTTTTAACGTTTTTTTCGTCCAAGCAATAGTAATAAATGGTATTTATCTCTTACCACAACGGCCGCCAGTACCAAAAGAACCACTAAGCTGATCTTCATTGTGTTAACTGTACAAGACATTGCAGCTTCTTTTATATAAAACCTTATGGTCAAAGGACAATAACTCAGTCCCAAAACCTTGCTCTGGAAACAGAATTTCGAGGTGATAAGATATCTTCACCGTATCACGGACCGTGAGAAAATTTTGTTTTCCAATATTGGTCAACCGTGAATTTCCCACCAAATACGAAGTTGATAATAAAGAGTTTATCATTGAGATATAACTTACGGATTTAGTTGCATTCTCGTCTGTTATTTAGGAGCGATTGGTTTCTATTGCACTACGTGATCAATAAACTAAATTTTGGTTCTTATGAATCGTTTTTTGGGTGATAAGAACGACGGTGACGAAGATATTTATAATTACTTTATCGTCACGAAATTTATTTAATTATTCGTAGTGTTCAAGTAGAAATTAAATAATTGCTATGTAACATATCCTGAACAGAAATATATCCATACAATATAAATTATAAACCATTTTTAAAAAAATTTACTTAATTAAATCTATACAATATTTTATTTATATATATTGTCAGTTACTGTACTAATTGAATTATCTGATTATACCAAATAAATAATAAATAGGTCGATTAACATAACATGTTTTTTTACTAAATAATAGAAACATATCGATTTATTTATTATGTTCTCTTGAGTTTTCTGGTTGATTTTTAAAAATTATACCGCGATCTTTGAACATAGTATGTCCGATAATTCATAGTAAGTCATTTATATGTTTTGATTTATTCTTCAATTGATTAGTCCTCAGTCGGGGAAATGGAATATGTCGAATATAAGATTACAAGGAATGAATAAAATTTTACTACTTGTAATTTGAATGTCCAAAAATTCCAAAATACAAAAAATAAACATAAATTTATTAAGACTAAATATTATAATTAATTAACATAAATATTGAAAATTTGACCCTTTAGAAAGTTTGACTTTATGACATTGCTGAAAACAATGTTAACTATGCTTACATAACAGTAATTACAGGATATAATATTAATGTTCAATTTTCAGTTTAAAACCTTGCATCAATTCTTGTCGAACATTAAAAGGAAAATAATTTTGCAATTAAATTCTAGTAGATTATAATTGTAAAATAATAGCATAATTTGATAGGATACTAGAAAACCGTTTTACTAACGGAAATTTAATCTGTCGTTCCTATTTACGAACTCTTTCTGTGAATAAGACGCTCGATTTCTTAACAAAGAATTACAACTCTTTCTAAATAAATTTTATACCTTTAATGTTTTTATTTCCAGCGAAAGAATATTTTACAGATTTAAATCGGAATAACGAATGCATGTTTCCAAAAGACGTAGACGATATTTTTCAATACGTAGTCGAGAGCAATTTATAATGTTGCATAAGGGACTCGAGCCGTTTAGTGCATATAGATTGATATTGTCTCCACCCTTTATCTGCGACTTCGCTCACTTGATTACCCAAATTTAAATCTTTACTAATCGTGATCCCATATTAAGTTATTTGACTCCGTTACTACATCGTTCCCCATTTTATATCGAACTGGAGGCTTTTTTTATTTTTATAAAATCGATTGCCTTACTCTTCCTGGAATTTATTTGAATTTTATTTATAACTGACCATTGGTATATTATGTCTACGTGCATCGTCAACGTTTACAATTTCCATATAAACCATCACCAGCAAAATGTTTAATCTGTGGCTTCATACAGATTTTTAAGTCATTTATGAATGCAAGGAACATAAGTGTGTCGATCACACTTCCTTGCGGGACACCTTAGGTGTTTGTCACAGAGTCGGACAATTTTTCATTCACACGAACTCTGAGTGAACGCTTTTAAAAATTCCCGAATTCACTTCAGTACCCGCAAATCTATACCAGAATTTTTAACTTATTTAATAATATGGGAACTACAACCACCTTTCTCCAATCGTCTGGAGCATTAGATTGTTTATAGATGTATGTGGTACGTAATTATGATTTCCCCTCCTAATTTTAGAACTTCTCCCAAAATTGGAATGGAGCCAGCTGACTTATGACACTTAAGTTTTCTAATAATTTTTCGTAAGTTGCTAGCATTGATTTTGAAGGCAGACGTAGATCTGCAGTTTTCCCAACTGGGTAAATCCACCGTTTGCCCAAATACCGTGATAAAGTAATTAGCGAGCCTGTTAGGTATAATTACTTCTTCTAGTTTTTGTGTATTTTCTACTCCATTCAGTGGCAGAGCAACGCTCTTATTACTCTTGCACCTTAGAATATACATATAGTATTTTACCCATCCATTTCCTCCCGCATCAAGCAGGCTTATTAAATAAAATTCAATTAACTTCTTGTTAAGCTGAAGAAAACTGTTCCAGTGATAGATATTCACCTTCCCAATATTGTATGCTTTTTGTTATTGTACTTCGAGTTTCCTAATTTCAGGATTGTAGTACTCTGGGTCAGCGTTTTCTCTTAGATATAGTTTTTACATGTGTTTTGCAAAGGAACTGTTCACTATATATGTGTATAACTTAGCCTTTGTGATTACTGGTAGATACTTTGTAATTTTGGAGGTCTAAAATACAAAGGAGGACGTTAACACGCTGAAGAACTCCCAACCACCCTAGTAAAGCTAATATTAGTAACAGATAGCCCATTGCAGGAAATAAGTTGTTCAAGGTGACGATTTTCCCTTGTGCCCGTTAGAAAGTCAATGTTGATATCACCACAGATAATTATATCATTCACTTCTTTATGTTCTTTTGAAATAATATATTCCAAAATTTTAAGGGGCATTACTACATATATTGCGATATATACATAATACTACCAATTTTTTATTCATTTACCATTTGCGATTTCATAGAACTGCATTCGAAAACACTGTCTGTACTACAAGACTCACGTTACAATTGTAAGAACACTCGTTTATTTACATAAATGCATGAACCTCAATTTTTAAGTGTACTTCTATTAAAGTTCCCTCGTATTTTATAATCCGTGATTAGAAAATTTTTAGCTTCAGGAATAGTTCATGTTAAGACCATGACCTGTTGCGTTTTTACGTTTTAAATTATAAAATAAATTAAAAATGTAATGATTGATTTTAACAAAATTGATTTTGGAGAATATAAAAAGTTGCAGGAGCAAAATCAAAACTTTTTGGCATACGTTCCTCGTGATTGTGATCTGACAATGAGTTAAACTTATTACTTTATATATATTTAATTTTTTCCTCTACTTGTTATAAAGAAGCACTTGACTTAGTTCATAAACTTTCAACAGTGATTGATTTTGTAACAGCGTTTCCGTAATATTCGATATTGTCATTATAATAGTTTACATTTACAACATTATCTAATAAAAAACATGCCAGTTAAAAACGACGAAAAACTAAAATTTATATCACGTGACTACATGAAATGCCTAGTTTATTTTACTCTTTTCTCATAAATTCCTACTCTTGAAATGGAATGTAAAGTAATATTTTATGGTAGTTATTTATGATAGAAAGAGACTCATAATATATATTTGAAAATTAAAATATTATATTTATGTGTGATGTGAACAACTAAATTAATTTGATTGAGTAAAACATGATTTAGACTATCATTCTGTACAAAAGTACAGAAATTACGAAGATAATATTCTATATTTGTTGAATTCCTAACTTAAGGTTAACGAGTATTGGGAATTGGACATGGCGTCTGTATGTCGGACCTGATGCCCGTTTCTAGTCCCCAGGGATGGAATTTTGTCACGTAATGGTTTGACCTGATTTTTCCCGCAACAACGCTGCGCAGGAAACGAGGAACTAAAGAAGCAGGGAAATATTTTAATAGCACATGGTTGCCTAAACCAATGGTATTTCGTTGTCTACAGAAAATAAATTGATTTATTCTCCTCACTGCGGTGATGCTGTGAGGAATGGGCATTCCGTTTACTTCCGTTGAAGGAGGTGGAATTTGGAGGGCATTGTGATGTGTCGAGACGGGGAGTCTGACATCACTTCTACTTCCGTGATCCAGAGAAGCTGAAAGAGAAGCGACGCTACGTTCCAACAAGGTATGCTGCCATGTTCCCCAATCTTCTACTCCTAGAGTGGGATTTTTTTTCACGGTTTAACCCGAGATTTTTAAGAGATCCGACTGCTTCATTGTACCATCGAAATATTGTAAATATTTTCCCCTTTAAGGTTGTTTATATAAATTTCCCGCTTGTCCCTTTGACTACCTTTTAGTTTTATCTCAACCAGATACATTTTATTCTAAGTAAATATTTGTACTAATTATTATTTTTCTTATTTAAACGAAAGCGAACACATCTCTGAAACAATGACTCGTGTTGCCTATCCAACAGTGATGTCATGAGTGACATATGATGGTGCATTTTTTTTTGAGATTATATTCTGACAGGAGGCGTTATTGGCGAATCCAAAAGTTAATTGCAATATGAAACAAAAATTTATTGATATTACGAACCACACTGATGAAGGAGTAGGAAGAGGTAATCACTATTAGAGCAGGGAAAAGTCGTTCATACAGGCACATAGATGCTTCTTAAATTGCTTCCAGGACCCCAATTTCTTCAATGAATTTCAGAAAACTGTGAATCGCCACTGGAGAAGAACACAATTCACCTCTGGAGTGGTTTGCAAGCGTGGAACTTCTGACGGTGTCATTCCGGGGACAGTCAAAGGGGATGTGCGGCACCGTAAGGGCGGTGTTAAAATCGGAGCAGAAAGGCTCAGGAGACATAGAAAAAAGAAATGAATGAGTAAAGCGAGAGTGGAAGAGTCTGAGTCTTGCAACGACGACTGCTATCTCCTCAAGATATTATGTGGATGCGCTATCTCTTTGTAAGACTCAATTTCTTTATGGAGGATTCCTAAGATTTTTCCTAGTCTATCTGTATTCCAACTTTCAGTCACGAGGTTGATGCATCCGATCATTAAGTCTTTTCTTGAGTAGGTAGGAAGATCCGTGCAGTTTAATCGGAAGGAGATCTTCGGCATAGGAACTTTGTCGGCAAGCTCGTTTCCGAAAGATTCCCACCTGAGCCGCCATCGTGGAGATGGTGATTCCTTGGTTGTTTCATTTTATCTTCCAAAGAAGATCTCGGATTTCCTTGATGCAACAACTTCTACATCGGTGATTGGAGAGTGAGTTGATCGTCAAAAGAGAAGCGGGCAAAATCAAAGTGAAATTATATGGGCGGCCTTCGCAATATTGTAATGCCATCCGTGTCTCATATATTTCAAGCGTTGTAGCTGAATAATTCTTGCTAATTGCTATTCAGTTGAGATAAACGAGAATCCTACCCCATCTTCAGATTTTGAACCATCTGGAACGATTATATTTCTCTAGAAGATACTTAATCTTATCGTTTCAGAGGCACTCACCTTTGTCCTTAAAATTAGTACTGGGGTTGGGAATGTATCAATAGAAAGACGTGATAACTTCTAGGGAGGAACTTAAACGGAAGTGTTTGGGTCGATGATTGATAGGTCAATTCTTTCCTTCAAGAAGAGAGATTTGAGTATGGAATGTAAGTGGGTCCGAAGAGGTAAAATGGCGGAAAAGATGTTCAGCAGTTCAGTGCCTTGGGGTTGTTATGAGGAACGTCTAGAACTCAGTAGAACCTGAACATTTTTATGGCAATTTGGTAGTGTAATAACTATTTTGAAAACATTTAAATACATTACATTCAGTTCAGGATGTTATATATGCCAAACATTTATACATAAAATTTAAAGATAATATCCACAGATTGTAAAACAAACACCCTCGCACTATCTGCATATTCGGTTCTCAATAATATATGATTATTTAGAAAATGATAATAGCGTTATACAAGCTTCTATCCAAGCGAAGGTACAATATATTTCTTCCGACACATGAAAAGTTCAATATATGTATAATTTCCTTTCACAGATAACTGTTTAAATATTTCACATTCATTTAACGATTTTTTTCTGCTCGTATATGTGTTAATTTTTTTCACTCGGACATTTGTTCGCTTTAATATTAATTTCTTATTTACAAACTGTGCTTTACATATTTAACGGGAAAAATTATTCTTTTTTGTATTTTTTTCTAATTTTATTACGTATTTTTTACTGTTCTGTGTGATCCTTCATTTTAATTTTTCTAATACTTTCATTATCTATGTATGTACTGTTCTTTGAATTGTATTTCCTCCGTAGAGGTCTAATGGAATTGATAAATCTAAACGACAAATCATTAGTACTGAAATAGTATATAAAACTAATAACCTAATATTGTCTCCTAATTTTTATACCTTAATTTTTTGTCACTATAAAAATGTTAAATAAATTAAGGTAGAATCGCATTTCTGATGTTTTTCTAGGTTGATGACTTGTAATATTTACATTAATTTTTATAGTATTAATGCTACAAAGTTTGCTTTACCGTTATCAGATCATAAGACACTATTTTGGTCTCAGATATGTGACACGTCAACATCATGGTCATTAAGGTAAAGATTAACAAAAGATTTTGTCCTTTCACGCAACCTTATCAATATTTGCCTTTTATCACAAGTTATAGTTGGAAATACTTTGATATCTTATTTTTATCGAGTATATTACAGTAGTTTGGTTCATTTATGATAAATTATGATTGAGCTCTTAACGTTTTTAGTTAAACTAAATGTAGGAAATATATATATACATATTTGTGTTTGTGTAAATAGTATATTTCTGAATAATGGAAAATATTTAATATTGATGAAATTAAATTTGACAGATTTGGATGCAAAGTCCAATTAATGACTAAAAATTATGGTAAAAATTAATTTAGAGTAGGGCTTCAGGCAGAAGATGTTCACGAAAAGTATTTCTTCAAAAAGATGAAAATTTAGAAGAAAGTCAAATACATTATTAGAAAATGTAGAAGATAATTAAGCTTTTAATACAGATAGAAGTTGAACTGAAGTGATTTTGAATACGTGCATTAGGTATCGTCCAACCACATGTGGAGATTAAGGTGTTTCGAAACTCTTTTATCATACGCTCGGGAAAAACAAGAATCACTTTCAGTATTCAAATAGCTTTCCGAATGTGAAGAAACTCCAATATATATTAATTCAATAAAAACAAATAATGTGAAATTTTCGTCATAAAATAATAACTGAAAGTTGGTAACGGATTTTTACGCACATTTTGTTTTGACTGAAATATATTAGGCAATATTAATAAAATATTTTCATTTTGTTTTCACTTTAATTTACCAGAAATATCTACACCTATTGATTCTTCTATGGAAGTTGTATTACGAAGTCACCTATATTAACAAATATGTTGAAATTTGTGTTCCACTGCAATTTATTTGATATTTAATTGGAAAGTAGATTAAATAAATAAATAATTATAATTTGGGTAATCATTTATCTATCCAATGAGCATGTTCTTAGCCGATGAATCTATTAAATAATTATTCACGACGATCTGACCAAAATTTGACTCAGTTTATAAATCGGTAATTCATTGGTAAAATATAGAGTAATTACAAAGTTGAGGAAACATTTAAATAAATGGTTATAGATAAACGAGACATCTAAAATAATATAATACGTGAAGAACAAACGCTCAAAGTTTCTTTTGAAAGTGGTGCCGACGAGTTATTTTGCAAAAATCGTCGACAGGGGCCAAGTCGGCTGTAGTTGCTAATAATTCTTAAGGTTTTCAGTAAACATTATAGAATTCTTAAAAAATAAGACATTCTTAGCAAGAATTCGTAATAATTATTATGAAGTTTTTGGTCATTTTGTCAAACGTCTCGTCCTAGACTATAAATATGACGTAAGAAATCTATTAAACAAAATGTAACCTTTTACATTATTATATAAGAAAAATAATCTTATTCATAGTTAAATTCTGTCATTACGATGAGGCAGTAATACATATAATACAGTGAAATGAAAAGAATAAAAACAATTTAACTAAGACTAATTTAACCAAAAAATTCACAATTTATTTCACAAAAGTAGACCAGGCAAATGGATTTTAACGATTAAAAATATTTTGGAACGATGTCCAAATATTACTCGATTATTAAATATACGAAAATATTTTGTTAATAATTCATTTATAGTTACAAAACGATGCCGTCCACTAAATAATGTATCATTTTATGGATATATAATTTTTAACTTTTTCTTATTTTTGTTTTCACAATGAACTTGCAGTTATAGGTAAAATACATCTTGAGAAATTATGGAATATAATGAAAATGTGTAGTTATCTAAGCATAAAGAAATGTTTTATGTATTTACATGACGAATAATTGAATGCGTATCTATTTCATGTCTTGGGTATGTTTTCTATCTTCAGCTGAAATATATATTGTTTTCCTCGAGATATTTTGTATTACTTTCAAAACTGTGACTATTAACTATTATAGTGCTTTTTGTGTACATATTACGTTGTTATTGTTAAATTAATTAAGAAGTAATGTATATTAAAATAATGATAATTTAGACTGCAGTATCCGTAGGCTTATAAACTAATTGGAGGTTATTGCATGTTATTCCAAACTCATTGAATTTGGGAAACCAAAATGACTGAGCTCCTGAACTTTTGGGGTCATTGTCATGGCAAATCCCCATTCATCAGTGCGCTGTGAGAGAATAAATTTCCGCCACTGATCAAACCCGATTTTGTTCTAAATTTTCTTCAAGGAGAAAATCTCGGCTACCACAATACCTGCACAAAGGAGTTTATTCTACATGGTGTGAAAATATATTCGAATTTTGCTGGACAATGACAAACGATATTAAGTAAATTCTAAATAACAGTAGCCGCTATGTTGCAATCTACGCATTAGTCATCGATTACCACAAAACGATTTATTATATTTATCTTACACAAAATATTGGCACATTTTTTGTCACGTGTTCGCCTCAGGTTTTAGGTTTTCAGGGAGCCGTAAACAAGAGAAGTAGGGTTCTTTTACAGCTTCTCGAAGAGTCTGGCATTGAATCTTCACTCGATGCTGGTTTGGATCGTAGAAAGAAAATTAGATATAATGATTGTCTCGAAGGGCTGTACAGAAGCAAGGAAAGTCAGGAAAGTTTTGGTAATGCCAGTAGGTACGCCTGAGTCTGATAAGGTAAGAATCGGAAGTTTGGGGTGTTTACCAGTTAAAACAAAGATATATAGTTTTAGATATGTCTATAATTACAATCAATATTACACACTGTAAGAAGTGGGAACAGGAGACTGTTAGGTTTAAATCGAACCAGAGACTAAGGTCATCGACTCAGCTTGAACTCGTGGAGTGAGAGGCTTTTAAAGATTCGTAGTAGGTGTCATTTCCCTAATATGTAGGACCGCAGATGTGTCAGTACTGCCAACATTGTTCACATGTATTGCAAGCGTCTTAAGGAATGCACCCATCCACCAAGGCAAATGACCTATGTTGTAGCCACAAAAACGAGAATTCATTACATTTTAAATATTCTCTTGAGTGAATTATAACTAAGTTATTTAATATTTGAGAACTAAAAACTATAAATAATTGTTATTAATTTCTGTGAGATTAAATTAATGTTTTATTGAATTAGTGTAAGGAAACCAAAAATAATTTAATACAATTATATGTTTCTGTCCTGATCTGGAACCTCTTTAGCTTGAACTAAAGTTAATAAGACACAAAGTTGTTACATTACAAAAATACAGCCAAAGAATACAATAATTGAAGAAACAAGGAACATTAAAGTTTAAAGAAACAAAGACAATCAGTCTCCATTGGAAACATTATATTTAATGGATTAAGACATTATATATATATACTACTGATCAAATAAGTATCCGTTTTATACATTCAGTGTATTAGTGTTTCATTTAAAGTGAAGAATTGCTGTATGTGCCTACAAATTTGAAATTATCCCAGTACATAGTATGGTAACATTCTACGATAACTATAACCACACTTATGATTATTTATAATGCCTGACATATTAACACTTTTGTTGTAGATTTAGCTGTCCAGGAAATAATTTTTTCCAATTTTTCGTAAATTAATTATTGCGTTTTTATAATAAATAGATATTTATCAGCATAAAACCTTTAATTTTCTTAAATCTTAATATATAGAAAGGTACGCTACACCACTATGTCTCATCTGTAATGAAATTGTAGCATTCTACAAAGAATATAACGTTTCACGACACTTCAGCTCTAAATTATATTGGCCTCCCTGAAGCTTTTTCCTTTCATTTGGTCCCCTCTTTAAAAAGTTTGCCCTTCACTGCCTTAGACCGTTTTCTAGGAGAAATTATTCTGATAAGTTGGACTGTATTTGTATTTGTGTAACACTTATCTTCATGGTCATCTTAACTAGCCTAATGAGTTTATGTGGTATACTCAACTCCTGCATTGCTTCATACAATTTATTTCCTATGATGCTGTCAAGGGGGCGCTTTTGAAACAGCAAATAGGTGGTGTATTTCCATATCATATTCATTTGTTTTTTCCATTATTTGTCTTAATGAGAAAATTTGAACTGTAATGGATCTTTCACATATAAATCCCGCCTGGTATTCATCTATTTATTTCTCGAAATATATCTAAAATTATTGAATAATATAATAAAAAGAAACAAGATTGAATTCTTAAAAAATAAATTATCATATCAATAATTGCCTTGCTAAAGAAACAATTTTTTATGTTTCAAATGTTTGAATTTAAAAACAAGAAACAATAATAAAGAGAAAAATTTTGAGCTCCTTTATGAACTTTCATTGCTTAAATTTTCACATTACGTGAAATTTTACATTATGCATTATAAGTAATCTTTATACAAAGGTATTAAAACTGATGAAAACATTCTACTCATTTGACGAGTACCTAATTTGTCTAGGCAACTCCCAACAGAAGCAAGTGTGCTCAATCCTTCAAAAAAGTTTTTAAATTCGTTTTACTGCTATTTGTTATTTATACTTTCTGAAACAAACTCTTCATTTCATCAACCAATAAATCCTTATCACTGCTCTTCTATTTTTATAGTCTTCCTGACTTACTAAAAAACTCACTTCCACCTCCAAACTGTAATGACTGCAATTCTCCCGAGATAATTTATTCCGACGAGACGCAAAGTGACAATAACGTTTTGTCATGTACATCGACAGCAGATGTATAGATAATTGCCACTAGCCAAAAACATAAGAACGAATGCTTCAATTTATCTCGACCGGAAACAATGTTATTTGTCATTTTTTAGCATGTGTGTGTCAACAAAATTAGACCAAATTTGCCACACGTGTTCCTCAGGGCATGAAGATGCCCATTAATCGTTAAAGTTCTTAAATATACTGAACTATTTACGTGTAAAAGTGAAAAATATTTTACTCAAAAAGTTTCGTGTTTCATTCGCGCTTCGATATTCCTATTTTGATGATATATAATACTATATATTTTTTAAATTATAAATATTTCGTTGGCAGAGAGATAACTCCCTGAGAAATAATAAACTTCTTTGGTTCATCCATGCAATGTATACGTAAATTAGTTCTATTTTTCGCGTCAGGTAAATTTTAATGTTCACTAATTGCTCCTTTGCAATAGCAAATAAAATATTATGCATTTGATAGTGACATTCACCACAGGTAAATGTATTAAATTAAATAAAAATTCTTAGCAAAAAAATTACTGGAAATATGTGAAAAAAGTGAAAATGTCAACAAATCTTCGTTTTTACACTTATTTAAAGTATTTTTTGGTAGTTTTCTGTCTGTAGCAAAGTACGTGTTGTAGTTGAAGAAACGAGTAAAGGTTTTTTCACCCAGATCTATCAGTAGATATCTTTATTTCCAAGTTTGATTACAAATTTTAAAACAAAAGAGACTAGTGTAAATAAAGAAATTGTATAATACTAACCGCACAATATTTATAATGGTAAGCGGTGCCAGTACTAAAATGAACAATAAATTGAAGAACTTATGGAATGAATCATTAGTTTTTTTAATATAAAGTAAAACCAATAAAAACATGATTTTAAATATAAGTAATAAAATTATGAATATACATAATATAAAATCTTAATATAATGATATGATGGTTACAAAATACTGATACATTCATTTGGTTTGTTTAATATACTTGGAAAAGTGTTATTAAGTAGCCCTACACCAACTGGGAAAACCATATGGCTTGTTGTTCTTGTGCTGTGATTGGATACGTCATACGATAAACAGGTTACTCAACTAACCATCAGCTTTTATTGAACAACCATGAGTCTCAATTCTTCCGCAGATAATAAAATATCTATATTTACGCTGTTTTACCGTGTTTAGAGACCATAAAATTTAAATTTATCCACTGATGTCATTATGGTGTTAGGATAATATTTAAGTAAATGCAATGTTTTATTTTGTTATAAATTCTAAAGATAGAGAACGTAGATTTTCCCCACGAAGATGCTGGATGAAGCATAATTTTGTAAAACAAAAATTTATGTTCAAAATTGAGTATTTGAATTGTAGAGGCTGCGATATTGGTCAAACAAAGAGTACTCTTGAATCCAGAAGAAAAATACTTTGCAATTTTAAATCTATCTCGGATAAACGATCAGTTTTAACAAAACATATTTACATAAATAATAGCAGGATTGGTTGGATTAATATAAACATTTAAGGTAAATATCATTATTATTTGATAAGCAAAATTTTGAATATTAGATGCAGAATAGGTACACTAAATGTAAAAACAGGTACACTAAATTTGGATTTTGTATTTGAAGCGGTATTTTTATGAATTAAAATCACTTAAAAGTATTATTCTTGTAAGTTTTAAGAGGTTTTTTAATGGCATTCTTTTAACTTACTTCGATTAAATTGGCTTATTTCAATTCGTATCACATTTTGTTAATTATGTAACTGACAATTTTATACTTGTAAGACGACATTTAGTTTCATTATACTTCGTTATTAATTTTTAGATTCAACTGGAGATGTTTCTGAAGCGTTTTGTGATAATATAAATCTTATTTTTAATAAAATATAACGTTTTTATTATAAATTATTTTTAGTTATAAATAAAATTCATATTATTTTCCAATGTTATTTACAATTGAAAAAAAACCTTAAATATACTCAAAAAGGATTACTAAGGGAGAATATAGCATAGATAACAAATAATAAGAGACAGTGTCTTTAATATTAATTGAGAAATGGGTGAGTCGACGTTGATTCATATTTTAAATGCCATTTAACTGGATAATGATTCATACGGAAATGGAAGCAGGACGAAAGATAGAAAAGAGGTACATAATTAATTGTTAATGTTTAATGTTACCATGATAATTAGAATGAGAGTTCAAGAAAATTAGAACTTAAAGTTTACAGTAATGCGTAAGAATAGTTACAAAGTATTCTGAGATAACATTTATGAGATATAGTAAGTGATATGGAGACATTGACCCGAGAGAAACTAGATCAAGGCCGACAGCTCAAAAGTGACTGATTAAATGAAAATCATCTAAGAAATACACGTGAAGATGTAATAATTATATTAATTGAATCATATACTTACGGCTTTATATTAGTAAAGTATTAATGACATGAAATACTCTTGAAATAAAAGTATCGTGAGATTTATTAGTCTATGATACAATAACATATGGTAATTACTTCCTAGATACAATTAATATTCAACTTATTAAGAATTGCAACTAATTATAAGAACAATGTATAATTAGATAGCCAACATACTAAGTACATCATTTGTATCAAATAATTAAAAATTAAAGCTTGGCGGCAAGGAATATTAACTCAACTTCACGCTTTCGTCGTTTAGTGGAAACTTTTCCATGCGATCCAAAAATAATGTAGTTCAAGGATGAGCAACCTATTTTCATAAAGGATCAACTACCAATTTAAAAATTTTACCTTAGCCGCTTATAACAACATATAAAAACAGTAATTGATTGCGGACACAAATTATGTATTTATTAACAAAACTAATAAATTCACAACTCTTTAAGGGAAACAAATAAGTATGAAAAATGCAGAAAATTATAATAATTATAGAAAAAGGACTTAAAAAATTAATGATAATCGTAGCGTCACATCTTTGCAACCAGTTGGTAAACGATTGATAGGCTGTCGATTCTAATTATTTCATCGCAGAAAATAATTACTCGCAAACATTACTGCTTCCAAAAAGTAAATTGAATACCAAGAGTGGATTTTTATAGAAAAATTTTGAGTCTTTTAATTTTGATAAATATTTTTTCGTGCATATTCAGAAATGTCCTTTCATTTTACAATTGCCCAATGGCTCGATATAATTCAGCATCATATCTCTTTCCCGCTTGTTATTTGGAAGATATGTGCGGCATCCTCACGAACTTACGACAGTTCCCTTTGAAACAATGCTACAATGCTCTACTGGAAGAACAGTTGGGAACATTGAAGGACTTGAATAGAGACAAGGGAAAAAAGAGACGACGTCAATGTTATCATTCTATGTGACGGCAAATCAATCTTATTCATAGCGACCAACACCAATAACTTAATAAATAATGCGTAAAGTAATAATAGGGAATAGAAACATTAAAATTCAATTGAGTGCAAGGCCACGACAAGAACGCTGACCATGACCATCGTGGTTAAGACGAGAAATACGACGTGAAACAATGGAAAGATGGCTGATACGATTGACAGGAGGTGAAAAAGAAGGAAGGGGGCGTGCGAAACTTAATCCCAAATCTGAGCTTACAATATAATTTCAAAATTGATAGTAAAATAACCCTGCAGCCGACGTGACGTAGTAGTTTCCAAGCCTACCTGACGCGAGTAAACGATGACAAATCTGACCATGGCATGGACATTAAATTTTATGCAAATCATTTCATGGCAAAATGACCAAAGAGCGAGAGTCAGCGACTTCAGCTTCGCGAAAGCCTAGGCGAAAGAAAAAAGTTTGCCCGAGACACGACGCTGACTACATCTCGTCATCATTTTGTACACTTCTGCAATAAACAGGCGATAAAAAATATTTGTCTCGTAAATATCTATCTACATATTAAAACACACCGCTCGTTCTCCACAAACTTCCGTTATGTCGTAGCTAAGCCCTAGAAAATGTATCCTTAGTTATAATTTTATTTAATAACGTGGCCTTTTCAATTCATACAGTTCACTAATCCTTTTCAACTTGAACACAGTCATAATTGTAGTTATAAGTAAGCTATAAAATTCGCGGTACGACTTGTACAAACTAATCTTTATCAAGTTTAAATTACATTTGTTCCGACTTGTAGACTGATTTACTAGTTAATAATTTCAAATGGTCAGATAATGTAACTAATTTTAATACACATAGTGTAGCCATATAACGGATCTCCATAATTCAGAATTTCTTCGGTTTTAACTTCAAAATAATTCTAGACTCCAAATTCTCCTGGAAACCTAGCTTGACCATCTATCATGAAAAATTAACAATAAAATTACTCTATCCACTCCTTAACAGAAGCGAACCAATCTCCATCCCCACCAAAACACTAATTTACCTCTCCTTAATCCGTCCCATATGGTCCTACGCATGCTCCATTTGGGGATCTACTACCAACTCAAATACAAACCAAATCCAAACCAAACAAAACAGAATGCTTAGAATCATCTCCAATCATCTGCCAATGGTACCTTCGCAACTCGGTAATTCACAACGACATCCAAATTCCCCTGATACCCACAACAATAAAATCATGATTATCTTCGTAAATCAAAAGTTACATTAACCACTCTATGATACTATAGGCCTCTTTCACAGCCATCCGCCTCCTCCTCCATATAACAGCAGACTAAGACGAAAATTACTCTCCGGTATAGCTTATCATTAATTCCTCCCATCGTAAGCTGGCACATCATTCACCCTCCCTCTCAAAAACTATTCCTATACTTTAACTCTTTTAGCCACTAAAAATCTAAACCAATATTAATTACCGGATAAATAATCTTATTTATATCCCTACAAACATAACTTGGTCTTTTCTCTTTCTTTTAAAATTAAAATCACTAGATATTATAATTCTTAAAACTATTAATATTAATTATTCAATCGGTGAATAGATACTGTATTTCATGTCAAAACAACTGTATTATACTTGGATGAAAACTATCTTCAATAAATAACAAAAAAATAATTCATTATATTTTCTATCATTAAAATTGCCGAAGGATCTTGTTATCTCGGCAAGTACCAATAACCACGAATAGAAAAAAAAACAGCATTTTATTAATACATTTCCTATTAACATTGATTAAACTGGGATAATTGAGGCTCAATTCATTACGGGAATATGGTATGTTACAATTTCTTGACTTACCGTTACCAATGCATGAATACATTTGGAAAACTGTAGAAGAGTAACTGATGTCCTGGATGTTGCAGAAATCGACGATTTTCTATATAACACAGGAAACCACAGTGAAAATTCATTTGAAATGATAACGCAAATAATTCTATAAAAAATTTGAAACAATAGTTGCCCCACAATGACAAACACTTTATATTATCAACTTCGTATTCGGTGGGAAATTCACGATGACCAATGTTAGAAAAATAAAATTTTCTCACGGTCCGTGATACGATGAAGATATCTTATCACCTTGAAATTCTGTTTCCATAACAAGGTATTGGGACTGAGTTATTGTTCTATGACCATTAGGTTTTATATAAAAGGAGCTGCGATGTCTTGTACAGTTAACACAATGAAGATCAGCTTAGTGGTTCTTTTGGTACTGGCGGCCGTTCTGGTAAGAGATAAATACTATTTATTGCTATTGCTTGGGCGAAAAGGAACGTTAAAAGTAAAATAGCTTAAATAGGTTTAAAATACCATGCAATATTATCTCTGGAGTACACATAAAAAAATATAGAATATTAAGAAATTAGTAACAAGGATTTAAAACAAAATAAACCTTCAATTGTTAGTCTTTATTTTCTATTGTAAATTCGGTCGATATCTTGAAACATCTCCCTGTGACCATCGATGCATATTTCACAGGCCAGCGAGGCTCTTCAGGCACGTCGCATGACGCGCCCCGTCAACGTTCGCCACTCATGGAAGGAATGGCAGCAAATCATGGCCAGCCAGCCCAGTAAGTTCTCTCATTAATACAAACATAAATGCTCTGCAAAGTGAACATGATATGGCACTTGGTTTCCTCAATTCTTTTAATGGAACCAAGCGTTAAGAATATTTATCAATGACATGGATACCCAACTCTGTAGTATGCTTATTGGAAACATTTTACTGTGGAACACACGTCAAAAAAGAAACGTGATTTAATATTATAATAATTATATTGGTAAGAACTTATCTTAAATAATTATTTTTACTGTTTTAGTCAGTAATCAAAGAAAAACGTTTAAAATAAGGGAGGGAAAGTCAAAAACGGTATTACAAAACCAAGGTTATAACAATGAATTATTGACAGCGAATTTTAGTTGTCAGTTATAAATGAAGGGTTTGTTTGTTTTTCCATAGTATATTTAACTGTTGATACGGATGACGTATTCATTTCGATCGTCTTTCAGAGCCCACTGGTAAGACCTACAGCCCCCTTCCTTATGGAGGACGCATAATTAACGGCAACACCGCCACCAGTGGACAGTTCCCTTACCAGGCCGCAGTCATCATGGATTCCTCCCACTTTTGCGGAGGATCTCTGATCTCCACCACCGTCATCCTCACCGCCGGCCACTGCGTTGACGGGTAAGCTATTGCTGACAACCACCAGTCAATCAATTACATCTTTTTTGGTTTATTTCATCCTTACATCTGACCTACGTTTTACAGATATTTGAGTAAACCCTTGAATAACTTAAGTGTATTAAATATTAGTTCTCGATTTAAATTAGGAACCAGGGACGTCCGTCCATTTACAGTCATCAGCATCATTGATATTCGTGTCACGGTAAACAAATCACCGAGTTACAAATAAAATCTGAACTGTGAAGTACCCTCATATTCGTCATTCTTAATGATATGACAAACCTCATTACTAACTTCTGCGTTCTGAGCTCACATAGCTTATTGATTGCAGAGTTTCATCGTTCGCAGTTCATTTGGGAACTCTGTCCCCCAATGGTGGAGGTACCGGATCCGTGAACCAGAACACACGCAACAGTGTCCTTCACAACCAGTACAACGCCAACACTATCAACAACGACATTGGCCTCATCAAACTGAGCTCCGCCGTCTCCCTCTCTTGTAAGTACTGATGACGTGATTAACTTTCTCAAGTATTAAATTTTATTCTGGTTATTATGCGTGACCTGTGTTTTGTTCGTAGCCACAATCAAAACCATCTCGCTGGCTTCCGGTTCTAGCACATACGAGGGCCAAATTGCCAGGGTGAGCGGCTGGGGATTGACTTCTGACTGTACGTATTCACCAAGTGTTTGAGATTGCATAGACTTCTGTGACATTCTTGGTGTATATCTGTCTTCTCCCTTTTCTCAGCCGCCACGAGCGTGAGTCCCAATCTGAAATACGTTGACCTACGCGTCATCTCCAACACGGAGTGCGCAAAGACGTACGGCAGTGTCATCACCAACACCAAGCTGTGCACCAGTGGTAATCCCAACGGAGCAACTTGCAACGTGAGTGTTCTGTTTCCGTAACGTCTTCCCTGCTCGAACGCCCACCCTTAAAATAATTGTCCGATTCATGTTTCGTTTACAGGGAGACAGTGGCGGCCCTCTCGTCATCGGTGGTCAACAGATCGGCATCGTGTCCTTTGGCTCCTCCGCTGGTTGTGAACTCGGCTACCCCAACGCTTTCACCCGCGTGACCAGCTACCTCAGTTGGATCAGCAGCAACCAATAAGACGCGATCTCTTGTTGTAATCGCATTCGCGGAAATCATCACTTACATGGCTTAATATTTTATGTTAAATTCTTTGTAGTGACGATATGTAACATGCTGCTACGAATGTTGCAAATTGTACATACATTTGTATAATAAAAACTTTTTTATTTTACGTCGTTTTCGATATGCTTCAATTTATCTGTTTCCTCAATTTGTTATGTTAGATGTATCAATGTAATCTTCATATATATTCATGTAATATTGGGGGATTTTTAGTTTATTAATGTTATTAGAGACTAAAATTATACAAAATTTAATGTTGTAAGGTGCGTATTATTAGATGTTCCGTATAATTGCATAGAAGACGAGAACAATTAATATTCCTACATATGATATTTGATTCTAATGTAAATATTATTTTTTAAATTTTTGATATATTAATAACAATAATATCAGGTTGAAATAGGAAAACAAAACCTTCGTCACTTAAGTGAAACTTGGTTTGCTGATACATTAAATTTTATGCATTACAGCTTCGCCCACCGTATTAGTTCATCACATCCGGGCCACCCAGTTTACATTTACGGGAAAATATTCACTCATCAATAAACTAAATTTTGGTTCTTATGAATCGGTATTTGGGTGATAAGAACGACGGTGACGAAGACGTTTATAATTACTTCCTTTTCGTCACGAAATTTATTCAATTATTCGTAGTATTCAAGTAGAAATTAAATAATTGCTATGTAACATATCCTGAACACAAATATATCCATACAATATAAATTATAAACCATTATTAAAAAAATTTACTGAATAAAATCTATACAATATTTTATTTATATATATTGTCAGTTACTGTACTAATTGAATTATCTGATTATACCAAATAAATAATAAATAGGTCGATTAACATCACTGTTTTTTACTAAATAATAGAAACATATCGATTCATTTATTACGTTCGCTTTAGTTTTCTGGTTGATTTTTAAAAATGATGCCACGATCTTTGAACATAGTATGTCCGATAATTCATAGTAAGTCATTTATATGTTTTGATTTATTATTCAATTGATTAGTCCTCAGTCGGGGAAATGGAATATGTCGAATATAAGATTACAAGAAATGAATAAAATTTTACTACTAGTAAGTTGAAAGTCCAAAAATTGCAATTTACAAAAAATAAACATAAATTTATTAAGACTAAATATTATAATTAATTAACATAAATATTGAAAATTTGACCCTTTAGAAAGTTTGACTTTATGACATTGCTGAAAACAATGTTAACGATGCTTACATAACAGTAATTACAGGATATAATATTAATGTTCAATTTTCAGTTTAAAACCTTGCATCAATTCTTGTCAAACATTAAAAGGAAAATAGTTTTGCAATTAAATTCTAGTAGATTATAATTGTAAAATAATAGCATAATTTGATAGGATACTAGAAAACCGTTTTACTAACGGAAATCTTATCTGTCGTTCCTATTTACGAACTCTTTCTGTGAATAAGACGCTCGATTTCTTAACAAAGAATTACAACTCTTTCTAAATAAATTTTATACCTTTAATGTTTTTATTTCCAGCGAAAGAATATTTTACAGATTTAAATCGGAATAACGAATGCATGTTTCAAAAAGGCTTAGACGATATTTTTCAATACGTAGTCGAGAGCAATTTATAATGTTGCATAAGGGACTTGAGCCGTTTAGTGCATATAGATTGATATTGTCTCCACCCTTTATCTGCGACTTCGCTCACTTGATTACCCAAATTTAAATCTTTACTAATCGTGATCCCATGATATTAAGTTATTTGACTCCGTTACTACTTCGTTCCCCATTTATACAAACTGGAGGAACATTTTTATTTTTGTAAAAACGATTGCCTTACTTTTCGTGGCATTTATTTGAATTTTATGTCCATTGGTGTTAATGAAGATTTCATCCGTGACCTTTGGTGTATTTTGTCATAATCTGTGCATCCTCAACGTTTACAATTTCCATATAAACCATCATCAGCAAAATGTTTATTCTGTGGCTTCATACAGATTTTTAAGTCATTTATGAATGCAAGGAACATAAGTGGGCCGATCACACTTGCTTGCGGGACACCTTAGGTGTTTATCACAGAGTCGGCCACTTTTCATTCACACGAACTCTGAGTGAACGCTCTTAAAAATTCCGGAATTCACTTCAGTACCCGAAAATCTATAACAGTATTTTTAACTTACTTAATAATATGGAAACTACAATCACCTTTCTCCAATCGTCTGGAGAATTAGATTGTTTATAAATGTATGTGGTACGTAATTATGATTTCCCCTCCTAATTTTAGAATTTCTCCCGAAATTGGAATGGAGCCAGCTGACTTATGACACTTATGTTTTCTAATAATTTTTCGTAAGTTGCTAGCATTGATTTTGAAGGCAGAAGTAGATCTGCAGTTTTCCCAACTGGGTAAATCCACCTTTTCCCCAAATACCGTGATAAAGTAGTTAGCGAGCCTGTTGGCTATAATTACTTCTTCTAGTTTTAGTGTATTTCCTACTCCTTTTAGTGGCAGAGCAACGCTCTTATTACTCTTGAACCTTCGAATATACTTATAGTATTTTACCCATCCATTTCCTCCCCCATCAAGCAGGTTTATTAAATAAAATTCAATTAACTTCTTGTTAAGCCGAAGGAAACTGTTCCAGTGATAGATATTCACCTTCCCTATATTGTACGCTTTTCGTTATTTTACTTTGAGTTTCCTAATTTCAGGATTGTAGTTCTCTGGGTCAGCGTTTTCTCTTAGATATAGTTTTTACATGTGTTTTGCAAAGGAACAGTTCACTATATATGTGCATAACTTAGCCTTTGTGATTAATGGTAGATACTTTGTAATTTTGGAGGTCTAAACTACAAAGGAGGACGTCAACACGCTAAAGAACTCCCAACCACCCTAGTAGAGCTAGTATTAATAACAGATAGCCCATTGCAGGAAATAAGTTGTTTCCCTTGTTTCCGTTAGAAAGTCAATGTTGAAATAACCACAGATAATTATATCATTCACTTCTTTATGTTCATTTAAAATAATACATTCCAAAATTTCAAGGGGCATGTCTAGATTACTACATATATTGCGATATATACATAATACTACTAATTTTTTATTCCTTTACCATTTGCCATTTCAAAGAACTGCATTCGAAAACGCTGTCTGTACTACAAGACTCGCGTTACAATTGTAAGAACACTCGTTTATTTACATAAATGTATGAACCTCAATTTTTAAGTGTATTTCTATTAAATTCCCTCGTATTTTATAATCCGTGATTAGAAAATTTTCAGCTTCAGGAATATTTCATGTTAAGACCATGACCTGTTACGTTTGAAATTATAAAATAAATTAAAAATGTAATGACTGATTTTAACAAAATTGATTTTGAAGAATATACAAAGTTGCAGGAGCAAAACCAAAACTTTTTGGCATATCCTTCTCGTGATTGTAATCTGACAGTGAGCTAGTACGTAAAATTCCTGCTGAGTTAAACTTATTACTTTATATATATTTAATTTTTTCCTCTACTTGTTATAAAGAAGCACTTGACTTAGTTCGTAAACTTTCAACAGTGATTGATTTTGTAACATTGTTTCCGTAAAAATCGATATTGTCATTATAATAGTTTACATTTACAACATTATCTAATAAAAAATATGTCAGTTAAAAACTACGAAAAACTGAAATTAATATCACATGACTACATGAAATTCCTAGTTTATTTGACTCTTTTCTCATAAATTTCTCTTCTTGAAATGGAATGTAAAGTAATATTTTATGGTAGTTATTTATGATAGAAAGGGACTCATAATATGTATTTGAAAAATTAAAATATTATATTTATGTGTGATGGGAACAAGTATATTAATTAATTTGATTGAGTAAAACATGATTTAGACTATCATTCTGTACAAAAGTACAGAAATTACGAAGATAATATTCTATATTTGTTGAATTCCTAACTTAAGGTTAACGAGTATTGGGAATTTGACATGGCGTCTGTATGTCGGACCTGATGCCCGTTTCTAGTCCCCAGGGAGGGAATTTTGTCACGAACTGGTTTGACCTGATTTTTCTCGCAACAACGCTAGCGCAGGAAACGAGGAACTTAAGAAGCAGGGAAATATTTTAATAGCACATGGTTGCCTAAACCAATGGTATTTCGTTGTACTACAGAAAATAAATTGATTTATTCTCCTCACTGCGGTGATGCTGTGAGGAATGGGCATTCCGTTTACTTCTGTTGAAGGAGGTGGAATTTGGAGGGCATTGTGATTTGTCGAGACGGGGAGTCTGACATCACTTCTACTTCCGTGATCCAGAGAAGCTGAAAGAGAAGCGACGCTACGTTCCAACAAGGTATGCTGCCAAGTTCCCCAATCTTCTACTCCTAGAGTGGGATTTTTTTTCACGGTTTAACCAGAGATTTTTAAGAGATCCGACTGCTTCATCTTAACATCGAAATATTGTAAATATTTTCCCCTTTAAGGTTGTTTATATAAATTTTCCGTTTGTCCCTTTGACTACCTTTTAGTTTTATCTCAAGCAGATACATTTTCTTTTAAGTAAATATTTGTACTTAATTATTGTTTTTCTTATTTCACCGCACGCGAACACATCTATGACGACAATGACTCGTGTTGACTATCCAACAGGGATGTCATGACTGAACATATGGTAGTGCATTTCTTATTTTTTATTGAGATTATATTCTGACAGGAGTCTGACAGGAGGCGTTCTTGGCGAATCCAAAAGCTAATTGCAATATGAAAATAAATTTATTGATATTATGAACCACACTGTTGAAGGAGTAGGAAGAGGTAATCACTATTAGAGCAGGGAAAAGTCGTTCACACAGGCACATAGATGCTTCTTAAATTGCTTCCAGGACCCCAATTTCTTCAATTAATTTCAGAAAACTGTGAATCGCCACTATAGAAGAACACAATTCCCCTCTGGAGTGGTTTGCAAGCGTGGAGCTTCTGACGGTGTCATTCCGGGGACAGTCAAAGGGGATGTGCGGCACCGTAAGGGCGGTGTTAAAATCGGAGCAGAAAGGCTCTGGAGACATAGAAAAAAGAAATGAATGCGTAAGGCGAGAGTGGGAGAGTCAGAGTCTTGCAACGGCGACCGCTATCTCCTCAAGATGTTATGTGGATACGTTATCTCTTTGTAAGACTCCATTTTTAGGGGACTCCTAAGCTCTTTACTAGTCTATATGTATTCCAACTTTCAGTCAGGAGGTTGATGCTCCCGATAATTAAGTATTTTCTTGAGTAGGTAGGAAGATCCGTGTGGTTTAATAGGAAAGAGTTCTCCAGCTTAACTCTGTCGGCAAGCTCGTTTCCGAAAGATTCCCACCTAAACCGGGATCGTGGAGATGGTGATTCCTTGGTTGTTTCATTTTATCTTCTAAATAGGTCTCGGATTTCCTTGATGCAACCACTTCTACATCAAAAGAGAAGCGGGCAAAATCAAAGTAAAATTATATGGGCGGCCTTCGCAATATCAAAATTCCATCCGTATCGCCTATATTTCAGGCGTTGTGGCTGAATAATTCTTGTTAATTTCCATTCAGTCACTAAATTCAGTTGAGATAAACGCGAATCCTACCCCATCTTTAGATTTTGAACCATATGGAACGATTATATTTCTCAAGAAGATACTTAATCTTATCGTTTCAGAGGCACTTGCCTTTGTCCTTAAAATTAATACTGGGGTTAGGAATGTATCAATAGAAAGACGCGATAACTTCTAGGGAGGAACTTACACGGAAGTGTTTGGGTCGATGATTTATAGGTCAATTCTTTCCTTGAAGAAGAAAGATTTGTGTATGAAATGGAAGTGGGTACCAAAAGGTAAAATGGCGGAAAAGATGTTCAGCAGTTCAGTGCCTTGGGATTGTTATGAGGAACGTCTGGAACTCAGTAGAACCTGAACATTTCTTATAGCAATTTGGTAGTGTAATAACTATTTTGAAAACATTTAAATACATTACATTCAGTTCAGGATGTTATATATGCCAAACATTTATACATAAAATTTAAAGATAATATCCACAGATTGTAAAACAAGCACCCTCGCACTATCTGCATATTCGGTTCTCAATAATATATGATTATTTAGAAAATGATAATAGTGTTATACAAGCTTCTATCCAAGGGAAGGTACAATATATTTCTTCCAACACATGAAAAGTTCAATATATGTATAATTTCCTTTCACAGATAACTGTTTAATATTTCACATTCATTTAACGATTTTTTTCTGCTCGTATATGTGCTAATTTTTTTCACTCGGACATTTTTTCGATTTAATATTAATTTCTTATTTACAAATTGTGCTTTACATATTTAACGGGAAAATTTATTCTTTTTTGTATTGTTTTCTAATTTTATTACGTAATTTTTACTGTTCTGTGTGATCCTTCATTTTAATTTTTCTAATACTTTCATTATCTATGTATGTACTGTTCTTTGAATTGTATTTCCTCCGTAGAGGTCTAATGGAATTGATAAATCTAAACGACAAATCATTAGTACTGAAATAGTATATAAAACTAATAACCTAATATTGTCTCCTAATTTTTAGACCTTAATTTTTGTCACTATAAAAAGTTAAATGAATTAAGGTAGAATCGCATTTCTGATGTTTGATTTTGTAATGTTTTTCTAGGTTGATGACTCGTAATATTTACATTAATTTTTATGGTATTAATGCTACAAAGTTTGATTTACCGTTATCAGATCATAAGACACTATTTTGGTCTCAGATATGTGACTTACGTCAACATCATGGTCATTAAGGTAAAGATTAACAAAAGATTTTGTCCTGGACACGCAACCTTATCAATGTTTGCCTTTTATCACAAGTTATAGTTGGAAATACTTTGATATCTTATTTTTATCGAGTATATTACAGTCGTTTGGTTCATTTATGATAAATTATGATTGAGCTCTTAATGTTTTTAGTTAAACTAAATGTAGGAAATATATATATATATATATACACATTTGTGTTTGTGTAAATAGTATATTTCTGAATAATGGAAAATTTTTAATATTGATGAAATTAAATTTGACGAATTTGGATGCAAAGTCCAATTAATGACTAAAAATTATGGTAAAAATTAATTTAGAGTAGGGCTTCAGGCAGATGTTCACGAAAAGTATTTCTTCAAAAAGATGAAAATTTAGATGAAAGTCAAATACATTATTAGAAAATGTAGAAGATAATTAAGCTTTTAATACAGATAGAAGTTGAACTGAAGTGATTTTGATTACGTGCATTAGGTATCGTCCAACCACATGTGGAGATTAAGGTGTTTCGAAACTCTTTTATCATACGCTCGGGAAAAACAAGAATCACTTTCAGTATTCAAATAGCTTTCCGAATGTGAAGAAACTCCAATATATATTAATTCAATAAATACAAATCGTGTGCAATTTTCGTCATAAAATAACTGAAAGTTGGTAACGGATTTTTACGCACATTTTGTTTTGACTGAAATATATTAGGCAATATTAATAAAATATTTTCATTTTGTTTTCACTTTAATTTACCAGAAATATCTACACCTATTGATTTTTCTATGGAAGTTGTATTACAAGGTCACCTATATTAACAAATATGTTGAAATTTGTGTTCCACTGCAATTTATTTGATATTTAATTGGAAAGTAGATTAAATAAATAAATAATTATAATTTGGGTAATCATTTATCTATCCAATGAGCATGTTCTTAGCCGATGAATCTATTAAATAATTATTCTCGATGATCTGACCAAAATTTGACTCAGTTTATAAATCGGTAATTCATTCGTAAAATATAGAGTAATTACAAAGTTGAGGAAACATTTAAATAAATGGTTATAGATAAACGAGACATCTAAAATAATATAATACGTGAAGAACAAACGCTCAAAGTTTCTTTTGAAAGTGGTGCCGACGAGTTATTTTGCAAAAATCGTCGACAGGGGCCAAGTCGGCTGTAGTTGCTAATAATTCTTAAGGTTTTCAGTAAACATTATAGAATTCTTAAAAAATAAGACATTCTTAGCAAGAATTCGTAATAATTATTATGAAGTTTTTGGTCATTTTGTCAAACGTCTCGTCCTAGACTATAAATATGACGTAAGAAATCAATTAAACAAAATGTAACCTTTTACATTATTATATAAGAAAAATAATATTATTCATAGTTAAATTCTGTCATTAAGATGAGGCAGTAATAAATATAAGACAGTGAAATAAAATAATTTGGAAGAATAAAAACAACTAAGACTAATTTAACCAAAAAATTCACAATTTATTTCACAAAAGTACACCAGGCAAATGGATTTTAACGATTAAAAAATATTTTGGAACGATGTCCAAATATTACTCGATTATTAAATATACGAAAATATTTTGTTAATAATTCATTTCTAGTTACAAAACGATGCCGTCCACTAAATAATGTATCATTTTTTGGATATATAATTTTTAACTTTTACTTATTTTTGTTTTCACAAGGAACTTGCAGTTATAGGTAAAATACACCTTGAGAAATTATGGACTATAATAAAAATGTGTAGTTATCTAAGCATAAAGAAATGTTTTATGCATTTACATGACGAATAATTGAATGCGTACCTATTTCATAATGTCTTGGCCTGAAATATATTGCCACATTATTTGTTATTATTTTGTTTGTAACTTTAGTTTTATTATAATTTCAATGACATTAACAAATGTATTAGTAGACATGTCTTTACCCACAAGAACTTTGTATTGTAGCTGATGTTATGGTGTGGTTGTGAGCGAGGGGCAGTTTACGGTGTGCATTCGGTGCGAGTGGATCGAGTTGAATAAAAGTGTTTTTATAAAACCTGCTAGTTCGATTATTAACTGAGACCCGTGACAGTTTGGTGGAGACGCCAGGTATCCTCAACACGGGTCCCATTAGAAGAAGCCGTCGCCTTAAACATTTGCCACCTGAGTACGGAGTTTATTTGAAACAGCGTACGAGGGTTAGAAAGATGGCGACCACGACAGCTGTTTCACCTTTAAGCTCCTGCCATCAAGTTAGGAATCCGACAATATTCAAAGGTGAGACCAGCCAAGATCCAGACAAATGGCTAAAAGAATACAAACGGGTCGCCAAACACAATCGCTGGGACGACACAGTGTGTTTAGCCAATGTGTACTTCTTCTTAGAAGATACGGCGAAACAGTGGTTCGAAAACAATGAAGACCGACTTAGTTCCTGGGACGTATTCGAAGAAGGGATAAAAGCAGCTTTCGGTGACAGCCAGAAACTTAAAAGGCGTGCGGAGGAGCAATTGAAGACGCGTGCACAAGGATCAACGGAAAGCGCAATGTCTTACATACAGGACGTCATTGCACTGTGCCATCGAGTAAACTCGTCAATGGACGAAGAAGAGAAAGTTGGTCACTTGATGAAGGGCGTCGCAGAGAACATTTATCAGGCCATTCGTATCCTGAACATTACAACAACAGAGGAGTTCATAAAATGGTGCCACCACATAGAGCTATCACAACAGAGTAGAATAGCTCCACGACGCTATGAACGTTTACCTAACGTCGCTTCAATGACGAAGGTGGATGAGAGACAAGATATGGCCACTCTAATAAGACAGATCGTCAGAGAGGAAATACAGAAAGTGTTTATGCCACAAAATATAGAACCGCAGCCGTTAGATTTTGAGGGAATAATAAAAGAAGAAATACAAAGAAGCATGGCTCCCCTTTCGAGGTCCGAACCAGCGTACGTCGCAGAAAGACCACAGATAAGTTATGCTGCCACGATCCGTAACAAACCGAGACAGTCGTATATCGTGCAATCCCGTCGACAATCCTCGAGTCAACAGAAGGAATCACCACGACGACGAACAGATGTTTGGAGGACTACAGACAATACACCCGTGTGCTTCCATTGTGGGCGTCCAGGCCACGTGGTACGTTACTGCCGTGAACGGAGGCAAATCTTTGATGACTACTACGCCGACAGACGTCAACAACCAGAAGCTGCAGAGATAGCAAAGTTTATTGTAGAAGAAATCGTTCTCAAGCACGGCGCGCCTCGTGTTATGATCTCGGATAGAGGTCAAGTTTTTCGGTCCAAGTTGGTGAGCGAGATAATCGCACTGTGCAATATCACTCACAGGATGACAACAGCCTACCATCCGCAGACGAATGGCCTAACAGAACGATTCAACAAGACTTTGGCGGACATGCTTTCTATGTACGTCGACCTCGAACAAAATGATTGGGACACTATACTGCCCGTTGTAACTTTTGCATATAACACTGCAAAACAAGATACCACTGGCTTCACTCCGTTTTTCCTTGTCCACGGGCGAGAGGTTGAGACAACACTGGACACACTGTTCCCACTAGTAACAGATGATGGGCAGGAGGATTACGTCAAACAACTAATAACCAGGACGGAGGAAGCTCGGCAACTGGCGCGGATTCAAACCTTACGCGCGCAGGGAAAAGATCAAATAAGATACAACGCGAAACACAAGGCGGTATCTTATAAACCAAAGGATCTCGTATGGGTTTTTACACCGATACGAAAAGTTGGTCTATCCGAAAAACTTTTGAGGCGGTACTTTGGGCCCTATCAAATAACACGGCAGCTTTCCGATGTCACGTACGAAATCGAAGACTACGATCCATCGTCCAGAAAGCGTAAACGGAAAGATGTCGTCCACGTTGCACGCATGAAACCCTACCACGACCCAGCAAAACAGCTCAGCGAGAACGACAAGACTGCCATAGCCGGTGGTGATCCAGGACACGATACTCCACACACAAGCAGGCAGCCATGCGCCTGAACCATCGATAGCATTGAAAACAAACAGCGGGTCGCTGTCCTCCTGGAAGAGGAGCAATGCCACATTATTTGTTATTATTTTGTTTGTAACTTTAGTTTTATTATAATTTCAATGACATTAACAAATGTATTAGTAGACATGTCTTTACCCACAAGAACTTTGTATTGTAGCTGATGTTATGGTGTGGTTGTGAGCGAGGGGCAGTTTACGGTGTGCATTCGGTGCGAGTGGATCGAGTTGAATAAAAGTGTTTTTATAAAACCTGCTAGTTCGATTATTAACTGAGACCCGTGACAATATGCTGTTTTCCTCGAGATATTTTGTATTACTTTGAAATCTGTGACTATTAACTATTGTAGTGCTTTTTTGCGTACATATTACGTTGTTATTGTTAAATTAATTAAGAAGTAATGTATATTAAAATAATGATAATTTAGACTGCAGGATACGTAGGCTTATAAATTAATTGGAGGTTATTGCATGTTATTTCAAACTCAATGAATTTGGGAAACCAAAATGACTGAGCTCTTGAACTTTTGGGGTCATTGTCATGGCAAATCCCCATTCATCAGTGCGCTGTGAGAGAATAAATTTCCGCCACTGATCAAACCCGATTTTGTTCTAAATTTTCTTCAAGGAGAAAATCTCGGCTACCACAATACCTGCACAAACGAGTTTATTGTAAGGGCGTGAAAATATATTCGAATTTTGAAGTACAATGACAAACGATATTAAGTAAATTCCAAATAACAGTAGCCGCTATGTTGTAGTCTAATAATTAGTCATCGATTACCACAAAACCGATTTATTTTATTTATCTTACACAAAATATTGGCACCTTTTTTGTCACGTGTTCGCCTCAGGTTTTAGGTTCTCAGGGAGCAGTAAACAACAGAAGTAGGGTTATTTTACAGCTTCTCAAAGAGTCTGGCATTGAATCTTCACTCGATGCTGGTTTGGAACGTAGAAAGGAAATTAAATAAATGGTTGTCTCGAAGGGCTGTACGGAAGTAAAGAAGTTAGGAAAGTTTTGGTAATGCCAGTAGGTACGCCTGAGTTTGATCAGGTAAGAATCGGAAGGTTGGGGTGTTTACCAGTTAAAACACAGATATATAGTTTTAGATATGTCTATAATTACAATCAATATTACACACTGTAAGAAGTGGGAATAGGAGACTGTTAGGCTTAAATCGAACCAGAGACTAAGGTCATCGACTCAGCTTGAACTCGTGGAGTTAGAGGCTTTTAAAGATTCGTAGTAGGTGTCATTTCCCTAATATGTAGGACCGCAGATATGTCAGTACTGCCAACATTGTTCACATGTATTGGAAGCGTCTTAAGGAATGCGCCCATCCACCAAGGCAAATGACCTATGTTGTAGCCACAAAAAAGAGAATTCATTACATTTTAAATATTCTCTTGAGTGAATTATAACTTAGTTATTTAATATTTGAGAACCAAAAACTATAAATAATTGTTATTAATTTCTGTGAGTTTAAATTAATGTTTAGTTGAATTAGTGTAAGGAAACCAAAAATAATTTAATACAATTATATGTTTCCGTCCTGATCTGGAACCTCTTTATCTTGAACTAAAGTTAATAAGACACAAAGTTGTTACATTACAAAAATACAGCCAAAGAATACAATAGTTGAAGAAACAAGGAACATTAAAATTTAAAGAAACAAAGACAATCAGTCTCGATTGGAAACATTATATTTAATGGATTAAGACATTATATATATACTACTGAGAAAATCAGTGTCCGTTTTTTACATTCAGTGTATTAGTGTTTCATTTAAAGTGAAGAATAGCTGTATGTGCCTACAAATTTGAAATTATCCCAGTACATAGTATGGTAACATTCTACGATAACTATAACCACACTTATGATTATTTATAATGCCTGACATATTAACACTTTGGTTGTTATTATTGGAGAACGCTAAATGAAAAAGCTATTGATTAATACGGAATAATTTATATCGAACCATTTAAGATAAATATCAAAAATGTTCATTATACCATCACCAATATTAATTTGGTTTTCTTCTACCCTGTGTATCACATTTTTGTTTTTTAAATATCCTATATTCTTTTCCAAAAATTAATCGAAATAAATAAATATAATTGTAAAAACAATTGTTGTTTATTAGTGACGCCTGAAACTGATTCACTCCATACCTGTATGGTACGCGCTTTTGTGTATGAATTTCTTGTACTTCTATCTTTTCTAGTGGTACAGTTTGTAAAAATATTATTATTGATAATCTGTTAAGATTTTCTTTTTCAGTAAAGGAGCGAATCTCGTGGTAAAATGTAAAAGCACAAAACCCGTCTCTCCCCGATTCCTGTATTCTACATGTTGGAATTTCCGTGCCATTAGAAAGGAGGGAACGGGGAGGACATGAATAAATCAGACAATTCCGGATGACCCATTTGTCATCGTAGGCGACAGGTGTCGCATCTGCAGGTGATAGATAATGCTGCACTCTGTCGCCGTGCAATGGTAGCAAGACGTGTACAGTGTTGCCGGCATAATGCCGTGACAGAATTCCTAAGCGAACATGACGTGACATTTTTCTTCAAGGGATCTCGTTGCTCTGCATAAAGGGGACGTCTCCATCAATTTTCCGGGTAAAGTGCTGTAACATTTGCAGACCTGAATTGGGCCATCAATAGGAACCTACTCCAGGGAATCCATTTGCTAATGCGATGTACCATAACGGCAGAGCGTTCTTCTCAATACGTTTTTGTATTGTTAAATCTGTGAAACATGAAAATTTCTACCTTAAAAAAGCAAGTAATGGCTCATTAAATTTTGCCATTGTGATCGCAAAGAGTTCAATATTTTAAAATCCGCTTCTGGTGATACTTGATAAATTATATAAAATAAATAAATTTATTTACAATTATTTTAAAAACCTAAATTATTATTAACAAGTCTTTCGTATATATAAATTTATCCTTATTTAGTCACCGGTTTATCTCACAACATAAAACTGCTGTTTGGAACAGTTCAATGAAACGTTAATTGTATAGCACACTTCTATCAGTTTATTTTTATAAGATATTTTAAATTTACGTTTAACGTGAACTACTGCGTTAAATGTACGACTTATAAAAGTGTATCAAGACGTAAGAAAGGAATTCCGGGAATTAGCTTCCATCCAAGAATAGTCCATAGTATCCAGGAAGGGCCAGAGGGGAAAACTAATCCACCAATCAATACGGAAATTGGTAGCATATTTTGATGGTGATACTAAGACCAGTTTCCTATCAATTAGGAGAATTGTAATAAAAAGGGAGAGATGAGAACGGCGAGGTCAAACATGGTAGAGGGGACTGAAGGAAACTTTTAGTTTACAATTGATGGAGCAAGGATCGGTGAATACGGAGAGGAAAAGCAAATGCATGTCCACGTGACCGAATGAACTAGACTTTGCTTTCAGACCAGTAACAGAAATCCTGTTCTGGTAAGCAGTCTGAAGTTTCTTTCCTGGAGTTTTTGCGACGCTAAGTTTATTAATTTTAATTCTTAAAATTTTCATTTCGAGTTTCATAACCTGGGGCTAGAATGTCAGGTTTGAGCAGACGGAAATATTTTTTAACTTAGCACATTTCTTTTGTACATACTTCCTTTTCATTTGTTTCCTTTGAATAAACATAGAATTTTTAAATTGCAAATCCCGGAGTTTTCTTACATAATATCAAGCATTCTCTTTCATTTTTTTACCGGTGATTAAAGCCTTGAAGAAAATTAGAGGAATTCTACTCTTAGACGTTTGTGCAACATCGAATTCCCTGTTCCTGGCTGTAGCAAATCTTTCGTTATTCTATAATGTATTACATTGTTAACAGCCCAGGAAGTTCAGAGTTACGAAACCTTGATAAGTCTTTTTCGTGGATTTTTTATGACGTTCTCCCACATTGTTTGAGCAGTAATTTGATTTGATTGCCGGAAAATCCCCAAAGGCTAAGATAATTGAACACAACCTTTTGATTACTAAAGCAAATCATTATTTTGAAATGTCTGGGGGATTTATATTTTCGGAATCATGCATATGTTTTGAGTCTACCTTGTACTCATAAACAATTTCTTACCAGATTGTCCTCTTAAAAAAAGTTCGCTTTATTTACAAGTTTTCGTTGTAACTTAAAACTTCAGAAGCTTTTGACTCTTTTGGTCATATTACACATCTCATCAACTAAACATACTGTAAGCTATAAATTTATAATTTCTATTTCAAGATTATACAATTTACCTAGCATTCGTTAAAAAATTATATAATTTCAACATAATTGTCTTCTCAGAACACGTTCTCGTCGCTAGTTATTGTCATTTAGGCGTAAGGGGTGGTTTGATAAATAATTTAACATTACATTGGTGGTATTTTCTTTTTTATATAAAATACTATTTATTATATTACTATTCCTCACCAAAGTCAAATCTAGAAAGTTAATTCTTTTGTTATCCTACATTTTACATTTAATGTACATTACTGCTTTAAATAAACGTCTGTTAAAAACGTCACAAAGGGCAGGTAACGAATTCCATGAATAAGATTCACGCTAAGAATAGTCCGCAGTTATGTAAATTCCCGCAAGGTCAGTACGTATTTAGAGGGGGAAAACTTCTCCATCAACCAATCAGGAAATTAGTAACAGATTTGGATGGTGCGATAAGATCAGTTTCCACTAATTGGGTGGAACATAGAACTCAGAATTAATTTATAGTAATATTATGTTTGTAGTAAGCCTGGAAAAGTCTCAAAATGGAGATGAAACGGCGCTATTGTTAATAAATAGCTATACATTAAATGCTGACTTTTATGGCCGTTTTTATTTATTGTAAATATTTAAGTCAGAAAACTATGATGGAAGTTCTATTTATCTCTCAGTGACAGCGTTTTATCTTATCAAGGATAATTAATTTAATATTATTATTTCTGTATTTTTTATTTTGTATTAGGGTTTAAGTCTAATAAGATACTGGAGGAAATAGATACTTGGTACATGAGATATTTTATTATATTAAAGCTTTTATATTCAATAGCAGCATAGAATAAATGAATGAGTGAAATGATTAAGTAATCTCTAGGGCTTTTAATATATCTAGGCCAGTAAACGTCAACAGAGTTTCGGTGTGTGTTGAAATGTAACGTCGTGAAGCTACAACGCAACTGCGCCAATGGGCGGAGCCGCTCTCTCAATTGCCTTGTATCCTTGATTAATTGAATTTCTTCCTATAGGAATATAACTTTACAAATAGGGGCTGGCATTTTCACAAAAGAGGGCGCTACAATAAACTTCAAAAGTGCGTGTTTTTTTCCTGTCTGTATGCTGGCCGGCTACAATGGAGGCAGGGGGTATCTTATATGAATGATGACAAGAGTGGCGGACATCAAGACTGATGGTGCAGGCTGCTGCAGGCCCACTCTGTGGTCGGCAGCTGGGCTCTTTGTTCCACATAAGCAGGCCTCTGCTTCATTTAAGACAGAATGTAATCTGTCAGCGGAGTTCTTACATCCATTCAGAAATATGACACGAACTTATCCCTTAAGTGGGTACTTACGAGTTCTACTGTTCCATCATAGAATATAGTATATGTATAGATGAGACCAAATATTTTTATTGTTGTAACTGGCATTCAAAATAATAAGCAAAGAGTCAGTTGAGAATTAATTATAAACAAAACATTTTACACATAATTATGTTAACAAAAATTTCTAAAACACTAGTTCTTTCAGAAAATTATCCACTGTGTACTAAAATAAAATTAAAAAACAATATAAAAATCGTTAATGTTTATATACAAAATTTTCTGTGAATACTGGAATTTTTTATACACAGGGCAAACAAAAAAGCGAGCATTAAAACGTCTCCTGAAAGAACATATTACAAGTGTTTAGATTTACGTTAATTAATGTAGCATGGCATTTGTAGATTTAGAAAAAGCATTTGATAAAGTGAACTGGAACACACTTTAAGGATTTTGAAGAGCACAGGAATAAAATATCGAGGAAGGAGACTTATGCATAACATCTACAGAAGTAATTAGAAATGATGATCAAGAAAAGAAAGCAGCAATCAAGAAATGAATAAGACTGGGATGCATTCTGTCGCCCATGTTCCTTAACTTATATTCAGAACAGGCGATGAAGAAAGTTAAAACGAAATACGGAAAAGGAATCATATTGCAAGGATATGAAATAAGAAGCCTACGCTTCATAAGAAAACTTAGAAACCATAATAAATGGCATGAACGTGGTCCTTGAGAAAGAATTTAATATAAGGATTAATAGAGGGAAAACCGAGGAAATAGAGTGTACTACGGGAAACAGTGGAATAACACAGGAATTTAGACTGGGAAATGATATTTTGAAGAAAGTTAAGGTATTCTGCTACTTGGGGAGGATAATAACTACGGATGGCAGAAGTATAGTAGACATAAAGAGTAGGATAGCACAGGGAAGGAAGGCTTTCACTAGAAGGAGGTATTTACTTTGTGTCATATAAGTATAAATCTTAGGAAATCGTTGCTAAAAATGTTCGTATCGAGTGTGGCGTTGTTTGGGTGCGAAACGTGGACGGAGGAGTTGAAGAAAGGAAAAAAATAGAAGGCTTTGAAATGTAGTGCTATAAGAGAATGATGAATATCTGATGGCTGGATAGAATCACTAACGAGGAAGTTATAAATAGAATAGGGGAAGAGCGGGCAATAAGGGGGACGTTGGCCAAGAGAAGGGATAGATTTATAGGCCAGGTTTTAAGACACGAGGGACTTGTAAAATTAGCACTAGAGAGAAATGTGCGGGGTACGAAAAGAAGAGGATGGCAGAGGAAGAAATGCACTAAGCAGATTAGGGAGGATTTGAAATGTGCTAGTTATGCGGAAATGAAAAATCTTGCGCAAGATAGACTAGCATGGAGGGTTGATGTGACCAGCTTTGGGACTGAATACCACAACAACAGTATATTATAGGTATTGAGTATTTAATGTAACTTTTGGTACTTTTATGTGTCCAGGTATTGATTTCGGTAACCGCACTTATCGGTGGCGTGATTACAACTGTGATGGTGACTCAACCTGGCGTCAGTCCATGTACATGTATTGTAAATAAATTTTTATTATAGTTAATATGTTTTAATGTTGCAAACCTTCTGCAAAGTTTATTAAAAGGATGACCGATTAACTTAACAAAAGGTAAAACAATTTTAAAAAATTAAAAAGGGAGCTAAAAGATAAAACGGGTGATACGTAAAAGTGAGCCAAAACAGATAGCAAGTTAAATTAAAAGCTACTATGCCAATCTCCTGTATGGCATAGAGGTTGTGAGTCCTATAATACGTCACAATCACGACCTCAGCTCTAATCACTCTACCGAAAAGTGTGTTAGTATAATACTTTGGCTTGTAAAAGTAACTATAAGGTTACACGTGATCCTCAAGGGGTCGAAATGGTGGCAACATTTAATGTACAGCGAATGCTAAGCCTGGACATTCCGATAAGATAGCAGCTGACTGGCATTGGAAAAAATAAGTGGTCAACAAAAGTCGTGTGACAAAATAATTAAGATAACAGAAATCAGTCATTACATCACTTCTATAGAGAGCGTAGTGTCAAAATGTTGTTTGTTGGAAAAGTGACAAACACATCGGCTTTTATTAGACGCTAATTAATTTTATCGCTTTTTATTAGAATTGTTATTGGTTTTATGTTACAATATTTATTTAGAACGAGTAATTTTATAATTTTCTTGAAGGTATTAATTGTTTTATAAAAATTTCAAAACTAAAATGTGTGCATCAATCAGCTGATCCGGCTAATTTTGAGCTCTTAACAGTTGCGTATTGTTCCTAAAAAAATCATGTCTGTGTCTCTTTTTTTTAATTTTACGACGAGGTACTTTGCATATTTAGTTAGTGGGATGACGTGAAAAAGTAAGATTGTAGATCTACGCAGGAATACTTGAGCAGAATATCGAAAGAAAGACTTCACTTTTTATTTCATCACTTAATTTAGTAAAATATTGTATTCCGCAGATATGTAACTAACATAAATTTGAAAAAAATTAGTTATTAGAAACTTTATTTTTAACCACTATTCTCAAATAACTTCACCTGGGATCTGGAGTTTGAGAAGGGTTGCATACACGTTTAGATACAAATTTTGGACAACGATCTTGTTTGTAATTTAAGTTTTCCAACTAGATCTGTAATACATCCAGTGACAGAGTTACAAGAGGTAAGATTCTGATCAAAAAACTTATTTTTGGTTTAGTTGTGATAATATACGTACCTATTACATGTGTGTCTTAAGAAAAAGTTATAAATTTAATTTAAACCAAAATTTATGTTTTAAAGAATATTATTTTTAACTTTGAAGGATTGGTGTTTTCAAAACATACATGCAAACATATTTTCTTGGATTTATATTGCTTTCTATACAATTTCTATAAAATTTACATGTATATTCTATAAACATTTGTATTTCAACCAGACCTGAAAATTTTTCATTGCCAGAGAAGAATAAAAATAGTTAAACACTGAAATCTTTTGTCTGAGGCTGCTATCGTATATTGAATGATTTAATATGATGTTGAGAACGTTTTACGTTCTGATATATGATAAAAACTTATTTATATTAAAGTAAAAGAACAGGTTATTTCAGTAATTTAATATATTAATTTTGAGCTACGGATTATAAAGAGAAATTTATGAACATTTTTGATTAATGAGAAGGCGTAAAGTACCTTGAATAAAGTCTATTAGCAGACGCGTTTAAGTCTATTTAAAAAACAAATCATCTTGAGATATTAGTGAACGTGAAAGTTATTTACAAAATATCTGAAGGGTGTCGATGAATAAAATTAATAAAATTCAATAAATTAATAATGAAGATGAACCTTGAAATGGATGACGGTATAAGTCAAATTTCTTCAGAACTCACGCTTCAAGCCTAATCATTTAAGAATGATCAATATAAATGTGGCGTATATTATATCTGGCTAACCTCATAAAATAGATCAATGACCTAATGAACAGGAAAGGTTTGTATAATCAGTCGGTCTTATCTCACTCATATTCTATGGAATATTATTACAATTAGTATGATATTCTTATCCAATATTTCTTTAGCTTACTTCCGATACCAGACGTTGAATTTATTGGTAACTAACCGGAGGAAACTCTAACTGAAACAACACGCAAATGAAGGAAAGAAGCCAAATATTCTTAAAATGTCGTCGCAATATATTAAAATTTCATGTAACCTCACTTACATATAACATATAACGTTAGAAATATTTTTGTTTTTGAATATCTTAATTTGAGAATTGGGATTTTTAATAATGTTATTAAGATAAATTATTTTAATACTCAGATCATAGGACTATAGAAACTTAATTAGTGTAATAATAAATGTTAATATTTTAAAAATTGAAGATAATTAATAATTCAGTAATTCCGTGCTACCTATGGTCACTTGGAATCTTGACACACCATAAATTTTTCTTAGTGTACATTTATATCGAAATTGCTAGAGCATAAGCTTATATCTGTCGTATGAAATGATATACTCTGTAGTGTACTGTATATTTCAGAAAGAGGTGTGGAGATCAGGTTCTGTATAGGTGTTGGTTGTCCCTTGTGGGGTGAATAAGACGTGAGTTATCCGGGGGAGACAAATTTGTTAGCAGTATTATTTCTATCTTTCTGCCTTACTCTATTACCAACCCCAACTGGTAATTCCCCTTGGTTATTAGATGAAAAATTTGAGTTTGACCACAACGTACGACATTTTGTACAGTTCAATAACACAACTGAACTCCCAGTCAAAATGTGTTTCTTGAAACTGGTGTTTACGTAGACGACAAGAGTAATCAAATGTGATCGCTTTACACCGTCATTTTCTCTATACTGATTCCAAAGATTCACAAACAGCCTTTACGTGACGTATTCGCGATAGTATATTTATTTTATTTGAGACAAACTTGGTTCTATAAAATTGTATGCTGCTTTCTGTTTAACATTAATCATTATGTAATGGGAGCTCATTAAAATTATTATTACTCGTAATTCTTCTCGTTACAACATCGCCATATTTTAATTTTATTAAAACTTCTCTTAATGCTACAGACGCTTGTAGTTTGTTTTATGAAGCATAATAGTAGTTTGCTTGCTTGTTAAAGTGTTTCGTTTCCCCGCAGTCCTTCACGCACGGCTGCACGCCACTTAGCGTCGCTAATACTGTCCCTTCCCCTCTCAGACAAATGTGCAGAACACACAGGAAATGGCCACGTTTTGTGGGCGTCATAACTCGGCGCCCGTAATATATGTCCGTCTGGATGGCCCCTCAAATGAAGTCCATTATCAATCATGTGAATGCGTGTTTATCCTCCGCAGCAGCGGCACAGAAGTTATCCAGACTGCGCCTCTTTGTTGCCTTTCAGAGGGGACTTTCTCTCCCTCTATCCTTTCTCCTGTATGCATTATGCAAGATACAGTCCGAGAGTCTAATCTTTTTTTCTCGTCGTGTGTGTCTGGGTGGAGGAAAGGGACTTAAGAGTTTCACTTCCTTCTCTATTCAGTAAAAACAGCCATCGAATAGTAAAACTTCCGAGACTGCCGAACCTATCCTTTCAAATTTGTCACTGGTATACATAAATTCAATTCAATACATAAAATCAATTAAATAATAAAAAATTGAATTTTCATTATTCGTTGATAAGAACTTCAACGATTGATGAAATTATCAGAAAAGGCGTGATTTCATAATATTCACCGTTTAAATATTTATAAAAAAAATTATTTTTTAAAATACATAATAATGCAATATCCATTTACACGTAAAGGAAGAAAATTAATCTTTGCAACCAGAACATGCCTTAGAAATTATACACAACATTTATTAACATGTAATCAATATTATTAGAACCATTTGACAGTGTATTGAAATTTAAGTTAAATAAATTTTATATAATTTGATCATATAAATTTGTGTCAACATTGCTTATATATAATTTTTATTTGGGTCTTTTAAATTTTCAATCGACTTTCCACATGAAAAAGTCCTTCAAAATCAAACGTTTGATTATAGTTTTTTCTGTTATTACTTTATTTGTCTCGTTATATTCGTTCATTTAAATTAATTTTCAACGCATCTCGTGTAAGCAATCAATGTCCTCACATCGTTAAATATTAGCATATTTGATTACAATATAATATTTATTTTATAGTGACTAATTTGGTTCCTGAAGACAAGAACGTATCTTCTAACTTAGCAAAAAAATAAGTGTCTAATTAAGAAATATTTACCCTTACTTATAATTCTCTCTAAAAACAGAAAATGGGTGACGATTAATATAAAAATGCCAACTTATATTCAAAATACTTTTCACTTTTTCACACATAGTTTAACAGACATGCTTAAAAGCAATTCATTTTTAATCTACGCTATTTATTAAAATCTTGATCTATTAAACGCACGTGGACTTTAATATTATGTGCTTGTAATAATTCAGCATTCGTCCAAAACTAGGTTTCCAACGACAGTTAGTCGAAATTTTCTATTTATAATGTTTTCTCTGTTTTATATAAGAAGAAATATGACTGTATGTTCGCGAAAAGCTTGTGACGTTGAATAAACCAATCAAAACACTTGAAATAACCGACCACTTGCACTATATTGCAAAAATATTAAGGACCGTCGTAGTTTTTCAACAATTAATCTGTGGCTTAGGGTTAGTTTTCATTATTAAAAGATAACGGAATACTCAGCTATTCCAAAATTTTGTATCGTGAAACTGTGATATTGTGACTCAGGAAGAATAATAATATTGTTTAGTTATGTGGCAACAAAGCGTCCTTTCACCAGGAGGCGTCTGTTTTAAAACGTACAATAAGATTATTGCAATACATTGTTCTATTAAGAGGCCATGATTAATGGCAAAGTAAGGAAAAATAGCATATTACTATTAGTATACTGTAATTTGATTTTATAATTTTGCTGAATCTAATTTACTGTAAAATATCGTCATAATGCGAGTTTTTTTAAATTTTAAAGAAATTTTTAACTGAAAATATCTGTAAACAATTGAATTACGGTAACTAACATTATTCATTTAGCAATCAAAAGATAGACTTCAATTGAGTAAGTCAAAAAGTATACAGATTCCGTTTCAGAATGGGTTTGGACTTCTGTAGATGTGACCATTTAGACGACAACTTTCTCATAACAGGCATAAAAATACAATATAATGCTTAGGAATTTCTAAAAATATTGTTGGTAGAAATTTTGTTTTCGGACACAAAATAGTGGCAAAGACACGTTCCGAGTGGATGGTTGTCTACAAAATCACCAGTTCACTAAATTAAGGCTAACTACTTTACATAAGGAAAAGTGGACTCTTAAAAAACTTATATCTATTTAAGAACCCGCAGCAGCGGTGACATCTAACCGGAGGTCCAGCCTCCTCTTCAAGTGTCGGAGTTCCTTCCTCGTGGAATCTACTCCGCGTTGACGTGGGAAATATACCTATGACACACTAAATATAATGTCATTACTACAATGTCAGCTTTGTTTACTCATATTTACATAACATACATACATTTGCCGTTGCGGCTACCTAACAAGGAAAATAAATTAAATACACTTGCACATTCATTCAACATTCAAAAACCGCTGCTGCTGCTGCTTCTTCTACTTCCGCTCCTTCTTTCCTGCAAGGCAATAGGCGAAGGGGTTATAGGGATTTAGGGAATATAGTTAAAATAAATAATTTAGTTGAAAATATATTAATTTATAAATAAATAAGTAGATATATATATATATATATATATATATATATATATGTATATGTATGTATGTAAAAAGTAACCAAGATAAATACAAGCTGTAAAGGGGCTTGTAGACCTAAATAGAGTGAACATTAATTAGCATGGATAGAGTATTTGATACTTTACAGGAAGATCGACATAGGCCCCGTAATCTGTAGCTAAGGGTCAATATATTGTTTTGAATTATGGTAAGTGGTTAATACATCGACCAATATCCTCTAAAGGGTTAAAGTGAATTTATTTATTGAATTAATGTAATTAAAGAAAGTATTTAATTATAATCAAGAATTTGTGTTAATTTCTAGGAGTTCAATTGGATTGCCGACAAGTGAAACATCCAGTGAGTATAAAATATGTTGGTACGCGTGCTGTGTAAAGCAGGATCTCAGGTAATGCGCAGGATGAACATTGTCTCGGAAGAGGTGACAAGACTCGCTCTAACAATTACCCCTTTTCCGCCAACCTCTCAACGACTGCTCACAAGAACAAATGCAGTCTTGCTAATGGATGCTTTGCCACCTACCTTTAAATTAGGGAGAAGGGGGAATATTTTGCTCTGAATTTCTTTTCACAGGTGTCATGAATTAATACCACCGCAAATAGTAGTATTCTCTTGAGGTGGCAGGTGACATTGCGTGTGTTGCGCTTTTTTTTCTTTTCTTTTTTTTTGCGCGCGCGTTTCCGACCGAGGTAACACTGTACGTGGAAGTAGGCTCGTCCCCACAGATCCGCAGGAGCCTCATTGGCTGGTAAGACATTCCCACCCCCGCGGAACAAAAGTTGAGGGAGAGCTCTCTTCAACCCCTTCTCGTCGCTCTTCCTCCCTCCAGCCTTCGTCGTCCCGTCCCTCCTCGCATCGGTTTTCGTTTTCGCTCCACGTCTATCAATTCGCCTCACGTCGCTAGCCAAGGGGAAAAAACTTTTCTTCTTCTCCGTCTTCTTACTACTCTATTTTTGTTGGCTGTTATCAGCATTCGAACGCGTTCTTTTTTAATATCTGTCAAATGCACACGAAATTTAAACAGCATGGCTTTCAGGCGGGCGGCATTGTCGTGCCTTCAAACCTGTCCCGAGAGGGAAAGAAGTAGTATTGGAAGGAGGGTGGATGTTGTATTTTTCCCCTCAGAATGGTAAACTGATGTGAAGCCGCAGGGGCGAGACGTCTTGCCTCCCCTTTTAAAAACACACGCACACACAACACCTCCTACTTTCAGTCTGATTATGGGATGATTTTTTTAGCTCGTGAAAGACGCCACCCTGCACAACAGCCCTGAAAGGGCTACGTGGGACGAGGTGCGGAAATCTTGAGAGTGAATTGAACAGATATCAGTAATGGAATTCTTTGGATGGGAGACAAGTCGTGCTTGAGCTGTGCTGGATTCTGTCAGGTGACTACAGAAGGCCGCAGATCTCTCACAACACCACTATTATTACTATGACCTGGCTATGTTTCGTTACGCAATAATCAAGAAGTTACGATTCTAAATAAAAAAGACGAAGTGCCAACCTTAACGCTATAACATACTTCATTCCTATAAACCACAAACAACGCAAAACCGTTTACCCCTGTACATAATTTTTAAATCTCTTCTAAAGCCAACTATGTATTTGTAATAATGATAAATGAGACCATTAACAGACAAAAATTGAAAATAGAACACCACTGCAGTAATTTTAACAGGCGACCGTTTCGATGCAAGTTTTACATTTACCTCCAATGGCTTAAATATATTGGATATCAGGAATGAAACAGTAAAAGATCAAAGATATTAAAATTATACGACGTAAAACTTATTAAGATTATCAATGCCATGTTTACCGTGTACAATATAACGTTGTGGTAATTAGTCCTAAGATTTTCTGATATAATCCTCCATTTTAACCTTACCTGGGCAATCATTTTCATTTATTCACATTTCTAGCACATTCAATATCCTCCCTAATCTGCTTAGCTCTTCTGTTCTTACCCCACACACTTCCCTCTAATGTTAATTTTACAAGACCCTCATGTCTGAAAACGTGGCCTACTAATCTATCCCTTCTCTTGGTCAACGTGATCCATATTTTTCTCTATTCCCCTATCATCCTTAGAACATCCTGGTTAGTTACTCATTCCAAGCACCTCATTTTCAGCATTTTCCTGTAGCACCACATTTCAAAACATTCTATTTTTTTCTTTTCTGCAACTCCTATCATCCACGTTTCACCCGCATATAACGCCATACCTAATACGAACACGTTTAGCAATGATTTCCTAATATTCGCACTTACGTTACCCAAAAGTAAATTCTTTTTTTTTTTGCGAAAATATTTCCTTGCCTTTGCTATCCAACTCTTTATCTCTACTATACTTCATAGTTATTATGCTGCACAAGTAGCAGAATTCCTTAACTTCCTTCACAATATCACTTCCCAATCTAACACCCCGTGTTATTAACTGTTTCTCATACTACACTCCATTACCTTGGTTTTCCCTCTATTAATCCTCATATTGAACTCTTTCTGCCGCACCTTGTTCATGCAATTTATTATGATTTCCAAGTCTTCTGAATACCCTAATACTACAATATAATCGGCAAAACCTAGGTTTTTATTTTTTTTCCTTTCAGTTCTGATTCCTTTTCCATATTCCGTTTTAACTTTCTTCATCGCCTGTTCTATATATATAAGTTAAACAGCATGGGCGACAGACTGCTTCCTTGCCTTACTCCTTTCTTGATTTCTGCTTTCTTTTCTAGCAACATTTCTTGTGACATTTCAGAAATTAATCCATTTTGAAATTGTAGTCCTCTGTATAAAGTTTGTTGTCAAAATCGAAACAATGGTTGAGATAGTTACAATCCTTGGTGATTGTATTGAATTTACAAGTAGACAGTTTGAAATTAGACGTATGATCTTTAATTATTATGTTCAGGGTACTCTTTTTATGGTTTTTATAACAGAATGTACAACTCGGACAATTAATTTTGTACTCAATATTAGTGATAGTATATTTTTGTCCTTTATTAAAAAGAGAAAAGGAATATATTTTTTAAAAAAATACTGAAATACTGACCGTTTTAAATAATTGCGACAGACATTATATTCATTGTTTCCATTATTTCTGATGGCACTGCTTAGGTTGTCACGGGAGTTAAGTTTACATAATTTATTTTTTTTATACTTAGAAATTAATAGTGTCGATGTTAGACAGTAAAATATTTATAACATAATTAAGGTTATCATAACGTGATACCAATTTAACATTAAATTATGATTATAACAATAAATTGATAGTATAAATTTAGTTCAAGCTCGCAAGTCTACTTTTAAAATTAAAATCGAAAAAGAGCATCATTCTTGTTAATTTTATGAAAGAGAGTACATTTTGGCAGAATTAGCAGAAGTAATTAAATTACCAGCAGGTAATGAATAGTTTTGTAATTAGAAGAAATTCACAATCATGTTTTCCGAATTTTATAATAAGCCCTGTTTCGATTTAATCACATTAATTTAAGGGAAGACCAATGCGCCTGTATTCTAGGCAACTGGCAGTATTGACAGGTCTGATGGTTAGTTTACAAAGTAGGCGCAGATTGTGTTATTACAATGTTGTATAATAGGAAAAAAAAGAATATTTAGAATGGTTGACTTGATGTGGTGTAGCGATCAGCGTCACAGTATTATATAACAGAGGTCCTGGCTTCGAGTCACGGCAAGAGCATGGATGTCTGCATTCGACACTGGAGAAGAATCAATTCGCTAAACATGTACCAATCCAAATTCTCAATTTTTTAATTCAGGATTATTAAAATTTGGAAATTTAAAAATAATAATATATATTTAATAAATTTAAAATTTTAACTCAATTTCATGTAAATAAGTTGCAAGAAAAAATTCAGAAGTAGAAGAATTAAAAATTTTAAAACCTCTCGTCCCCAACTTTCGAGATCTCTTCAGTTTATTAATTAAAATATTATTTTAAAAACTTGGCTTCCGTTGTTGAAAACCGCAACATGATATTTTAATTAATAAACTAAAAACGTCTAGAAAGTTCGGAACGAATTTATTAAAAATTTAATTCTTTTATATATAACGTTTGGCCATTGTTTTCATTTTTTAATACAAGTCAGTTTAATATAATTATTTTAGTTATAAATTAAATATAGTTGATTTTTAAGAAATATTTAATGAATTATTAAGTCTATCTAAGGAATTTTGTGTTGGATTAAACCGGTTAATACTCTATCGAAGTCGATGTCCGACAAACGATCAATGTTCTACAGAGCCGAGTAGTAATAAAAATATTTATAATGAAAGTCATTAAAAACTTTATTACTTCATCTACACTTACTTAATTTTTTAATTCAGGATTATTAAAATTTGGAAATTTAAAAATAATAATATATATTTAATAAATTTAAAATTTTAACTCAATTTCATGTAAATAAGTTGCAAGAAGAAATTCAGAAGTAGAAGAATTAAAAATTTTAAAACCTCTCGTCCCCAACTTTCGAGATCTTTTCAGTTTATTAATTAAAATATTATTTTAAAAACTTGGCCTCCGTTGTCGAAAACCGCAACATGATATTTTAATTAATAAACTAAAAACGTCGAGAAAGTTCGGAACGAATTTATTAAAATTTTTAATTCCTTTATTTATAACTTTTGTCCATTATTTTCATTTTATTGTTTATACAAGTCAGTTTAATATAATTATTTTAGTTATAAATTAAATATAATTGATTTTTAAGAAGTATTTAATAAACTATTAAGTCTACCTAAGGGCTTTTGTGTTGGATTAAACCGGTTAATAAATCTGGAATATTTAATTAAATTATCCATGCTACAAAAAATTGTTTAATTAATGAGAGAATGTTTAATTACCTACTTTAAAAACTTGAAGGAATATTTATACACCTGATAAAGTTTCAAATGCGATGATGATACCGTGTTCTAGTTTTGTTCTATGTTGTCTGTAAATTGGTTGTTTTGAATTGTAATAGCTATTAATGCCTGTAAGTATAAATTAAAGTTTAAATATGGCCTAAAACAGACAAAAAATTAGTGAACCATAACACGCTATAATTTAAAATCAACTATATATTTCGGTCTTGATTTCAACCTGAAACGAGTCCAGATCAGAACCGAAACATGCAATTGATTTTAAATTATAGTTTATGTATCACGATTTTTTTTATGTTTTTGGCCTTATTTAAACTTTGTTTTAAATTATGCTTATATCGGCAGTAGTCTTAAGACTGGTAGAATTGTTTCTCGTATATGTAAAAAACCCACAGCAATCTCAATTTAAAATATTATTTAGTAGTTAGAAATTTCTACCGTTTTATTATATTGTCACGTTTCTTAGGGATCGTGAGATTCAATAACACACACACGTAGAGGTTATAAGCGTTTAATCAACGGCGAAGTGCTGTACAATACTCGTACTGCTTAAGACTGACTCCGATTTGGAATCCAGTCCTATTTATTCATACATGGAATATTCTAGAAGAAGAACATTCTAGAAACAGAAAATACTAGAAACTAAAGGCAAACAATGTAAATAAATTAAACAAATAAAAACGGTTGCGTCGGCTGGGACTCGAACCGAGTCTACGTGTCTGCAGTCCGACTCGCTACCGCTCTGCCATCACTGCAGATCTTGAGATGTGGCAATATTCATCTTCTCTAAAATATTTCATCTAATTATTACATAATCCATCGGTCATTTACGTCATTTTTATATAAATTTAAAAAGACACTCGTTAAGTGGAACATTAGTATTAGAATTTACTTTTCAGTGGATTATAAAGATATTGCTCTGCAGTTTAAACACAATTTTGGCTGAAATTATTTGATTACTAAAATACATTGAAGGCATTGTAATGAAACAAAGCCGTCATATCGGTTCCCGCTTTAGAATAATTCAACGGTTAACCACAACGCCTTGTTTCTCATAAAGCCCAAGGAAGTCCTTGACTCCCAATTGCAGAATTGAAGTCGATCACTTGTCGTGCCCCTTCCTGTGATTGTTTACGAAGTCCCAGCAGAAGAGCAGAGAGGACCATTTCCCAGCATTGTCCGCCCAGCGGGTTCCCACGGTTGGCGGTCCCGGGGAACAAAGCCAGTGTTGAACCTGGACCCTCGACTCCGACTGCGCCTCTTACACCTCTGCCGACCCGACGCAGGTGCTGCCCTCTCCACCATTACACGGTCGAGTGCTCACCATTGTCCCCGTCAATCAAGGGACCGGACCCGGGTCATTACTATAGCGTCTTGAGCAGAGCAGTATCACAGACCCTATTGATTTCATCCGGACCCCTTCATTATTCTCCACTTGACATGGCAAAAGCCAAGCGAGGTCTCAGGCTTCTTGAGCCTCTGTGACTCCAACCAGAAAACGTCTCCTGCATTGAATTGATCTCATCACGCCATGAGCAATGAGTTGTTGGCAGTATTGAGAGGTCGTTCCCTCAATATGTCACAGGGCAGACGAAATAAAATACTTGACGACGTCTGGATTGGTATTAAATTGTATGGCACAGAACAATCTTTTATGATAGTACCTAATGGATCAAAATTGTTCTTGTTGACTGAAATATGAAATACATAAGCGAAACAATATTTCACAAATTAATCAGAAAATTAATTTAAAGAATACTATGGTCATAGATTTCAATTTAGGAAGATGTGTGAAGAATGTATTGTCGACTCAAACAAGTACAAAGAAAGAGACTCAACATTAAAAAAGAAGACATAAGAACTCGCATTGATTCTGAGGGACATAATCAAAAGTATTTGGATATCTGAGAATATACTACATGTTATGATAATAAATCTCTAAACGCTAAACAATAATAATTTATTTGAATGTGAATTCTACAGTGAAGGAATGTTGGAGATTGGTGTGCTCTCCGTCTTTCTAGATATTCGCTTACATCACTTCTTGTCTTTGTAAACACTTGACCAACAGAAAGAAAAAATATTATATCCAACATTAAAATCTGGTTTTGGTTCTGAATTTAAAATTAAATATTGCTGCTATGAGTCCATTCGATGCCGAAAGAAAAGGTCTTGGTGATGCTTAAGTACTTTTAAAGTAAAGTAATAGTAATAATTAAAACTGAATAAATTTGTGTGTTTTTATATATATAAGCTGTCTATAAATGTATGTACATAAAATGTATAAATTCGTACTCTATAATAATTATAAAGCTTTCTTAGTACGCCTGTATGATAAATAAATAAAAGTAAATATTTCATAGTTATTTGAAGTATTTTCATATTTGTCTGAGGAATAATTACTTATCTTTTCAATGTTAGAATTTCCTTGGCTTATCTATTTTAAAGTTATTAGTGCCTTATCTTTTAATTACTCCTCCTGAATAATTGAGAATAAACAAAAATGTTTTACCTTTCAACAGTATCTGTTCCTAGACTTGTATAATTACAATGAAAAGAATTTTCCAATTCATCATCTTAGTGAATTCCAGAAAGGAAATGATAGGTAATGAACCTATAACCTTATATAAATAGACACTAATTATAAGATTTCTCTTTCCTTTTTTATCGCCACTGAAATGAAACGTCCCGATTCCGGTTTGCTAATTTTAATGATTTTATTATAATAAGAATATTTATAATCTAAGCCACTATAATAATGTTTAAAAATATTCTCTAAGGTCTGTCGAAAATATTTTAAAAACTATTTCGTCTGTTAAACAGAAACCTACAACAGGATCGTGACTTCTGATAAAATAGTTTCAAAAATGTACGAAAAATATAATTTACTACTTTCTGTGCCATTAGTGACGTTTTAGATCATTTAGACACCAGTAAAATTTAGTTATTATTTAAGAATTTGCTACTTTCTGTGAACATCGCTGATTAAACAGACAGAAAGGTAAATGTATTGTTGAATAATCATCGTGTTCCGTTCATTTTTCATTTAATAGTTTTACACGCATAGTTTTCGTACAGTATATATATTTTTTAATACAAATTGGCGAGAAGCCTGTAAGATATAACAGCCTGCACTCTACCGAACTCGCGTGCTATTTTCTTGCCGCAGCGGATTAGCCGCGTTCACCTGAATTTGTCGGGAAAGGTTCGTCGACCTCAATAAACGTTTATAAACTCTGGCAAACCTCCAAAATTCCAGCAATATGCTGAGAAAAAAGGCTTATTTCGCTGGTGTTGTGAAAAGGTGAGCATTGAAGCTGTATCGTAAGCAGATTTTTACGATTTCTCCAAATGTAGTTGTAAGAAAAGACGCTCATCAGTAAACCACGCTACTTACGAAGAAAGGCACTCTCGTAAAAAGGGTCGCGCAGTTCGTAGATTTCGACAACATTGAGGGATGTTCCTGGTCCACTTCACAGCTTGCTACAGTACCGCAGACGGGGGACCGCAATTTCATTCCAGAAAATTTTAAGCATATTGGTAATCAAATTATTTTATTAATGTCGCATTCTCTACCGGTTAATACTCCTTGTTAAATAAATCCCATTATACAATCAAGTTGGTCATCGGTTAAATAATTAAAATATTTATGGTTTCAGAAATGGTTACATTTTAAATTCAATCTACTCCAGAAGTTTCTGAAGGATCGTAAGATACAGTAACACACACTGCTAGAGATTATAGATGTTTATTTAACACGAAGTGTTGTAAAAACTCTCACATTGTGAAAGACTGACTCCGCTTCGAGGTCTAGTACAATTTATACATTCTTGGAATATTCCAGGAACAGAACATTCTCGAAACAGAAAATACTAGAAAATAAATGTAACAAAGTAAAAACAAATTGTTGTTTTGAGTGGGACTCAAACCCGAATCCACATTTCTGCAATCCAGCTGTCAACCTCTGAGCTATGACTGCAGCTTCTGAGAAGTGGCAAAGTACTGTAAACGTATTTTTTAATAATGTTATTTATGCTTGTAGATCTGAAAAGTTATATATTACTTTTGATTTTTCATAAAAATTATGTGCAGAATTTTTCATGAAATAATATTCACAGAACAAATTTATTTACAGTCCCTATAAATTATGGTGGAAATCTGGGAGAGGCAGGTCAAGGCTGCCTCGATAATGAACAGAAACATTCCTAATTAGATACTTGGCAACACGTTCCGACTCTTTTCAGAAACTGTTGAAGAATGTACGCTAACAAAGGGGAAACGTAACCTGTAGGTGCAAGAGGCATATCAAAGCTTTAGATGGAAGCTACACCCAACCCGTTCCTTTGTTTTCATGGCAAGGAACACCTGTGCATCGATCATTGGCTACCTTCAGACCGTCCAATAAGGAGGTCCGGACCTCCCACTCGGACAATTAGTTGCCTGCCACAATAACAGATCAGACACGCAGCCATGTTACACACTTAACGAGAGAATCAGCAGCAAACACTAGGTGTTAGGTAGAAATAAGAAAACAAGCTACTGTCTTTTATATGCAACACCAGGAATCCCGGTTCGTGTAGAAATTCCAGAACTTTTGTACAATACCTGAACTGAGACGAAAAACTAGTAAATTATTTCTTCTCACCAGTTCTGCAATTTATTTTTAACAATATAATTATTACCAAGCAGACTCAACTATCAAAAACTTACATTGGAAATTATGACAGCAGTTGACATCCATATACAAAACGTGTATTCAACTACAACTTATGGATGAATGGAAAATAAAAAAATAAGAAATTGACACAATAAAATCAAATATAGAAATTAAGTAAAATAGCATAAATAAATAGTACAGTACATTTCTGAAGATATTTATGGTAAGAAAATGTGCAGTTCAAAAATAAATACTGGCTTATTTAACAACTAGAATTTCGTATTACACAATAAAAATATTGAGCAGTAACGGTACTCATATTTTTGAGTTATAAATATTTGTGTTAATAGTTGTTAGATTTATCTTATTAAATTAAAATAAAACGTAAAATAAGATTCTATATAAAAACAAAGATGACACGTGTCATTTCAATAGCAGCCTTCGAACTATATTAAAAAATACATTGTCATATATTGACAAAATTTTAATATAGTATAATTCAGTACTCTGTTACTTCTTTCTTTGCGCTTCTTTTGCTTTGATCGTGACCACCAATAGGAAACATCAAAACCGTGCGATAAGTCCACAGTTTTTTGCTAGTTTCAAGTTACCTAGATATACCGCGTGGCTGAAGCCTAGACAGCTTATTGATTTCTTCCGTCACGTGAAGGAGACGGATGAGCATTCCCCTGAACAGGAGAGAGAGAGTCGGAGCTTGACTTTCCTTCATTGATATTGTAATCAACTGCTGGGTCCTTCTGGCTACAATTTTAATATATTTTACTATTAAACTTCATTAAAGTTTCTCTGTGGCTTATTGATTCCATTCAAATTCCGGAATAGTACTCAGGTTATTTCCTTTGTCGTTTCCTAAACTCTCTTCATATCGATTGATGAAGTTACATCAATTAATTTTATTTTGACCTACTCCAACTCAGTCTTAACTTATCTGAAAATTAAAAATGGTACCATACTAATATTTATGAATCCCCCAAGTTTTAATCGACTAGATAATTTAAACATTTATTTTTATTCTAATAATATATTAACTGTTGAACCATTCAAGTAGAATATTTTTTATTTTACTAATCTTGTATAGTTGTCTATATTTATGAAGTAAATTGTACATTAATTTTGAATAAGATTGGATATTGTAAAAGGAACAATAATAATTTTCAGTTACAAAAAACTTACCACTTCACACGAAACTGTTCCGATTAGTGAAGACGAGGAAATGAAATCTCTATCGGACGGGCGTGAAAACTTCTGCAAGTGCTTCAAAAATATGTTTCTAATTAATTATAATTTAACACTAATGTCGGCTTTCTACAGCAAACATCTTCGTAGCCGTAAATGACGCTGACAGAAAAAATATTTATGATTAATACACAATAAACAATTTTAATTAGTTTCTACATACTACATAATTCCTGTTATCAGCAAATAAACATTTAATGAAAAATAATGGACAGTTTCAATTATGTCAGTGTTACGTTTTCTTTTGAGAAGGGGTCACGTGTATGAGAAATAATTGTTTTATATATGTTGAAATGTGTTTATTGAAAAGAAAACAATGTGGAGGTAATATGTAAGCAAAAAATGGTTATTAACTGAGGAATGAATTATCTCAATTCGCCTGGTTTGAGTAAGGCAACAATGTCGACTTTACGTTCATATAGCGGAGAAAACAGTTAAAGTTTGCCTGAGTGTTAAAATGCTTGCGTTAACCATCACCCCGGAAATCACCTGTATAGTTGCGACAACACCAGTTTTCGAGCCACTAATTGGGTGTTCGTTAAGACGGCGAAACTCTGGTTCGATCTCTCGCACCAACATTGTTATCTGTTGTTGCCGCTGTTGTACTGGCGAGAAAAGTTGCGTAAAACATCATTGTAACTGCTACAAAGGAGCGCTCCGAATAATTGAGTGAATTGTGCTCTAAAGTCGTTAAAACTTTTTTTTCGCGAGCAGCGAATTTGAATGCTCACAACCCACCCTCTCGCTTAAAGTTCTCCACCTCACAGAAGTATATACTCCAGCGACGGAAAGAATAGAGTTTGTTTCCTAAAAAGACAGCATTGTAAGGTTTTTCCCCTTCTTACCTTTCCTTCTTCGAGGAAAGTGTATTAAAAGGGCTCTCCCTCTTTTCTATGCATGACTGTTACACAAAAGTAACCTGTTCTGAGCCGGAGCACCAGCAAAGCATTTAGTTTCCAATACCTTCGCTGTTCGCAAACTTTTCTCAGAGTTCTCCAGCGCCGTAGGTTTTCGGCAAACTGGAAAAGAAGGTGGGTAGAGGTGACAGACATTTCTTTCGCAAGTGCATACAACATATTCTCTATTCAGCAACAAAGCGAAAGAAATTCCCCCGATACAGTTCAAGGAGCATGGGTCCTTGCCAATTTCATTCATTGCGAAGGAATATATATATATATATATATATATGTATGTATGATTTTACTTTTTTCTTTATAGTCGCATCAACTGGAAGATCATTAGCGAATGTACACGATTAGGGGAACTTATATACATGTATTGGTATCAGAGTTTGGTTTCTCAAACAAAACTAACATGCCAGAATTCGAACTCGGGACCTCTGTGGTGCGAAGCAGACACGCTAGCCACTAGACCACAAGACGTCAGCTCATGCATATTGCCAAATACAAAAATTAAATTCACTTGTTGGTTTAATGTAAGTACCAACTGATTTTATGAAGTGTGTAATATAATTTCATTTATTCTACAGTCAGCTTTAGTGAGAAGCTTAACTTCCTTTCATGATCGTGTTAATGATATAAACATTTTTTTAACTTTTCTCTTATACTTAATTCCCTGCCAGTCTGTAGCACCATATAGACATTGGCATATATTATAAATTATTATTTATTTATGTGAAGTTGCACGAATTCGGTTGATAACCTGCCACATTTGGACGTCACATATTTGCATAAATAACATTTAATTGGATGTCATAATTTGTCACGGCGCTCTAGTTCATTAATGGATTTATTGTATGATGTATTGTGTTAGTATAAGTATGAATATAAATAAATTACTAAAAATGTTCGTATGGAGTATGGTGTTATATGCGTGTGGTAGGAGTTGCAGAAAAGAAAAAAGTGGAGGAGTTTGAAATGAGCTGTAGAAGAATGCTGGAAAATAGTTGGGTGGATAGAGTAACTGACCAGGTAGTTCAGAGAAGAATGGGCGAAGAGACAGCAATATGGAGGACTTTGACCAAGAGAAGGGATAGATTAATAGGTTACGTTTTAAGACATGAGGGTCTTGTAAAATTAGCATTAGAGGGAAGTGTGTGGAGTAAGGACAGAAGAGGAAGAACAAGGATAGAATACGCTAAACAGAATAGGGAGGATGTGCGATGAGTAGTTATGTAGAAATGAAAAGGTTTGAGCAGAATAGGTTAGCATTCAGGGTTGCATCTCAACAGTATAAGAACGGAATAAAACAACAATTGTTAGACCTTTAGATTATTGTTGACTAGATTTCTATTCCCGTGGACTAGTGTTGAATTACATACAAATGTTTGATTTTTACAGCGTTATTACTGAATTCGAAAAGTGTTTATTCCTTTTTTGGACCTGTTAGTTCGGAGATGATAGAAGATCTGGTCTCCTCTGTTGTCTAATGGGATTTGGTTTTCTGTGTAAAAGGTATTTCTAATATCGGCAAATTTATTTGGTTGTTTTTGTGTCCATTCCAGGTGTCGGGATAGTTTTATTTCTCGGCGGAGATGTCTGGGTGTGTTGCAGCACCTATGGGTGCACTCAGGGTGATGACACGTCGTTGCCGTTGATGCCAGTATGTAAAGGAATCTATCGATATATTTCTTTGTTTTAGTATGCAATTACGTCGTATTTTTCTCTAATGTTATTCATGATTGGTTGTATTCATTATTCCCGCTCGTTAAGACACTTTTTGAGTCTGTATTTATATCAAATTTGGTTGTATGTGAGTTTTGGATAATCTCTAGAGCTTCATGGATGGAAAAAGCTTCGCAGATGAAGATGGAGTTTATGTTATTGAACTTGTATTTATTAATTTGGTTGGTTGATATGATTGGAGATCCTTCTCCATTTGTAGTGACTCATCCATCAGTGTAAATTGGCTCGTTGTCCGGGAATTCGGCTAATAACTCATTGAAGCGTGTTTGGATGATTATAGGGTTGGATTCATTTTTCTTAAGATCGTATAGCGATAGGTCTATTGTGACTGTATTCGATAACCACGAGGGAAATTTTGGTTTTAGGTATGATTGGTTGGAGTGAGAAATTGATTTCTTCTAGGAGTGAGTTAGGCGGAAGAAAAAGACTTTTGGGAAGGTTTTCTGGTTATTATATTCAGTGATGTCTGTTGGTTATTACTTTTTATTATATATATATGGCTGGGAACTCAGTTACCGGTTGCATATAGAGCTACAGTCTGTCTGTAGCGTTAGGCAAGTTATGGAACTCGGAGCGGTGTAGGCACCAGAATTGAAAAATGCATACATAATTATACGGCGCCTATGCGGGTGTCTTGAATTTACGGTTGACGATAAATTGAGTACTTCATGCACGGGAGTGCACTGGGTTCCCTGCTGTAACAGGACCAACGCTTAAGACAAGGAGACGACAATTGGACAAATGGTAATTAGCAAGATTCACGCCAACGCATGAAGGTGGCTACAGAGTTTGGAATATTTCCCCGATTATTGGTAACAGCAAATATGATACTTAAATTTTTTTCAGTCTTTAAATTTAATATAATTAATGTATCATGACAAAAAAATTAAAAATTAAATAATTAACATAAACTACAAAAGGTTTGAATCCTGTGTTCAGGAACCACTTCGGTTGTATCTACAAATTATTAAATGAATATAAGAGACAACCAAATCAAAAAATAACTTTATAATACGTGGTTACATAATTAACAAAATATGATTTGAATGCTATAGTGAACATAGGCGAAATAAATTAATTGGGGTTATTTTTATCACGTTTAGTACGAAGTATTAACAGCAAAAATAATCGTTTTGCGTTGTTCCCTTTGTTGGGCCAAGACCGAGCGAAAAGTTGTTAATATTTGCCAAAATGAAAATCCCCGTTCTCATATTTCCAGGAAATAGGAATCCACAGAAACGTGGATTCTGAGAACCCTGAAATAAGATTGTTACCTCGAATGGAAATTTGTGAGGAGCACGAATTACTTTTTCACTGGCCAGAATCATTAGAATTCTAGAACTAGCGGAGACAGGATTTTCTCACTGAGGTGACGAAATGATCTACAGTAAAGCGAGCCAGGCCCCTGAAATAAGATTCTTGCCTCGTAGGGAATTTTGTAAGGAGTACGGATTACTTTTTCATAGGCCAGAATCATTCAGAATTCTAGATCTGGAAGAGGCAACATTTTCTCTCCAAGGTGACGAAATGATCAATGGCAATTATGTTGAGAAAGGTGGAGTGGAGATTGTACTTTCTCACTGGAAGAGTGATGTATGAGAGGTGAAGCCAACAAAGTATAAGTCGTTCAGGAAGGAGTTTAGAACTCTGAACCACGGTATAAACTTCAAAAGAAGACCAACAAGCACCCCAGCAGAGGAGAAGCCTACTACGCCCGAAGTAGCCAGAATCGCCAAGTTTCCGGAAGTTTATCCTTAATGTACAAGCAATATTCCCATCAAGCAAAATACAACAGTCGTCAATATTTAGAAATATTATGGCGACTTCATTTTAAGCTTACAATTCCTTATAATAATTAAAAAATATAAAATTTTAACATGTGTTATTTAATTGTTTCCTTTTTTTGGTTATCAGGCTACACGAAAGTGATCCTGAAACAGACAACTTCCCTTTAATATCATAGGAAGGGAATTGAAATCCCTTTTATTGACTTTATTTATTCCATTCTGCTAGTTGACTGTAGGTATTATTGTTAGATCCAATACCAAAAAAAACCTTTTATCAGTCATATTCAAAGTCTTCTGGCCAGAGCTGTATTGTGACTGAAAATAAAGGTTTCGTTTTGTATTGGAACTAACTTCATTTATTTTAAATAGCTAAATAATTATTGCATTGTTAAGAGTCTAGCAGCCGGTATCCCGTTACAGTAAATTAAGTTCTTCCTTAACAGGTTAAAAACATATTTCAAATAAACGATTAAAAAAAACTTCTTCCAACAACTTGCAGGGCCGAAACGAGAGAATATCATACGTTTTAGTAAATCAGTCCATTTTTCACAATAGCTTAATCGAATATTTTACGAACATTACAGACAAACTTTTTATTTAAACGACGTTTCGTCACCATATTTGGTAATTTATTTGATTTAAAATCATTTTTGTAAATTATGGAAGGAACCTTGTTGAACAAAATTCAATTATTTGTTTAGAAATTATCTATCGTCTTATTCATTGTATTTATTGATTAATTTTTAGATAAACTTAAAAAAACAATGTTTTGTAATTAATGTAAATTTTAATAAATGCTGACGTTAGGCCATGTTATATTAATTTTATTTGCTAGTAAAACTCGGGTAAAGTTTCCAGTTTTATTTTTAAACTTGAATATTAACATCTCATTACTTAAAGGGCTTCCATTTATGTTTAATAAAACCGCTGGAAATTTCGATTCTGTTAGTATTTACAAAAACGATGCACCAGGAGAAAATGGAAGATTAAGTGGAAATTTGGTAAGAAATGACATGATTCTTCTGAAATTTTGGTAGCTTAGATTAATGGATGGGGGGCATTTTGCAAGATTGAATAGTGGACAAAAGCAGCGGAGCACCCTGAAAATAAAGCGTTGGATGTGAATATAGATCAACCATAGCTAAAGCAGATGCTGAAATGGTGGGTAAGATTAGTCATCAAGACGGCTGTCACAGTGCGTCAGGATTTGGGAATTGAGTTCTGAAGAGGTCTAATGGTTGACGAGTATTTACTAGCCTCTCGTCGTGCACCAAGAACTGCAGCTAAACGCCGAAGTCTCAGGCAAGGTTCACGTCTGGAGTTTTCCATCGCCGAAGGATGCTGGAAAATGATATGGAAATTGATTTTGAGTAATAGTTGACTTTACATTCGCTAGGGAGGATTTGCTTTTGTGGTGGGCCTCTAGGGGCTGGTTTTCTCGGATATGCCGATGTGGGGAAGAGTTCCATTTGCACAGCTCACAACAAAGCGGCGCCTGTGTGCGAGGCAAACTGCCAGAGAAAGGCATTGTCAACTGGGCCACACTGCATTTTGGCCTCCATTCACGGCTCGTCGACACGCCCGCAATGTCGATGCGAATAATATACATACACGGGGGCGGACAATATTCACTTTCGGCAAAAATAAACTAACTGCTGCTTTGATGGCTATAATTAAAAAGCCTAAGCACCAGTTCAATTCCCTCGATCAATTACTTCGAGAAATATGAAAAAATTCCTTAAGAAGCTTCAACATTAGGCCTGTACAACACTCATGCGTAGTTTATGACCAATAACAGCCAGTTTACAAAAAAAACAGTTTATAATGCGTTTTTCAAAATATTTGTACCTTCTCCATGTTGTATCTTTACTGAACAGTTATGGTGAACTTGATACTAAAAAGTTCAGCAAGTCTGGCTATGAAGAAAAAAAGTTTTGATTTCCAAATTGTGAGGTTTTTTTTATTACAATTTTCAAATTCATTGCTGGGAGGTACAGAACAGTAACCTAATGACCACTGGATTGAGCCAAAAAGAAAGAAACGTGCCACATTGTGATTGATGGTGGTGCTGAAATTGAGAAAAGAATTGCATCAGAATTAGAAACCGGGTAATGTGAGATAATGATCGCTAAAATTGTAAAAAGTGTCATCAAATTCAACTTAAAGACAAACTTGTAGAAATATCTTCCACGTGCCCGTTGGTGCCAATTGTAAAATAATTTACTGGGGTCATTAGTCGCAGCATATAATGGGAAGTAACAAGTGTAGCTACTGTGTCAGGTTCCTGAGAGATTCAGTTAGACAATACTTTTTTACTCATTAGTGCTTAATATATCAGATAATATCATTAATTCACTAAATCATAAACGAACCATGTGGACTCTAAGAATTATTCTTTAGAATAAAAAATTTGCTATGGTCAATTCAGGCGATGTTTTTCAGTAATGGTATTAATTCATTCATTTCATTATTATACTGAGATTTTTCAAAGTTTCTTCCGTAACAAATCTTCTTACGTAACATAACAATTATGTTTCATATCACTCTTAACTTTCCTATTACATATTTTCGTGTCATTCGGCGTTAATTTTGACTGATATCATCGTTCTTTTATTGTTTTCAACTGATTTAACAACTCCCACTTTCTGTTCAATACTAAAACTTTCTCACTCCAAATTCTCAACTATCACCCCCCCTAACTATCTCCATCAAAGTGTTTTACTTTTTGCAACTTTGAAGTCGTTTCAGTGGGATTAACATTAATCTTTTTTTTTTCATAGACCTCGGTCACACTCTTAGAAAAAAGCTGTAGAGTATAATGTTCCCTTACAAAATAAGGTCCAAGTCATTTTAATCGACCTGAAAATTTTTTCTGGCCTCATACTGCACCGCTGATATTTTTCACCGTATCGCAATGGTGGCAATTATTCTCAAAAGCATACAATAGAGACGTTTTGCGATCAAAAGTTGCATTTTAGTCCTTTATTGTAAGCTATATAACCAACAACAGGTTGTATCTCACCAGTGTCTAAAATGGAATATTAACGTCTTAGAGTGGAACCTCGCTTAACGAGAACCGTGCAAAACGATCAATTCGCACAACGAGCAAAATAAATTGTAATAAGAAATCACTCGCTTGATGAGCGACGTTTTGAATAACGAGTGACGTGGAAAAGGAAATCTCCGAATTGTGTGATGGACGCAACGCACCTCACCATCGGCCAGGCCTACAAAATGACAGCCTTGAAGAATACAATTTCATCAAGCTCCAGTTTCTTCCTACTCCACTTCACCAGTCTAGGGACCAGAAAATTATTTATAATTTTAAGAAGCTCTACACAAAAGCAATATTTGAGCGTTGCTTTGAGATGGCTGAGATTTGGAAATATCACTTTCACATTGTTGTCTGCCTCAGGATGGTGAAAAGGCGTGGGAGAAGTGACTTCTACTTGGAAGAAACTTTGGCCAGAGAGTGTTGCCGAATGGGACATTACGGGGTCTTAGACAGTATCTAAACGATATTAATGAGATTGGGAAGAGCACAGCCAATTGCTGACCACTGATGTGTTTCTGGAGTTACATTGTGTTTCACAGCAAATTGTGAAAGAGAAATTGTCAGTGCGGGAGGAGGTAACAGGAAATCAATAAACTTCTGAAGAAATAAGAGAAATGCTAAAAGCATAGGAAACTGTTGCATCGTACATTGAGAGCATCATCCTGATAAGACACGCTACAAATATATTGAATGATAATGCGATGTCGCATTTTCCCCTAATTTTAAAACTTCTGTGAACAAATGTCCATAGACATCTTTCTAGTAAAAAGGAGTTAGGTTTGTTACTAATTTTATTATGATTTTTTTTATTTTTTCTGTTTTATGTAAATTGAGTTCATTCCATAATATAAGAAAAGATGAAGATGAAATTACTAAAAATATAAAAATTTATTATTATTTAATTTATAATAATAATATTAAATATAGAAAAATATTTTATTATGTTTGTAAATAAATATTTAAAAGTAAATAAATATCTAACTATATGTACAATAAATACATATATATGTCGTTAACAATTTATTTTTTACTTTTCTATAAATAATGTTACATATTTTGAGAATTATTTTTTGAAAATTTCATTTATTCAGTAATTTTTTGGTATGGAACGCATTATCGTATAATACATTAATTATTTGGTAAAAATTATTTCGCTTAACGAGTGTTTGGCGTTACGAGTGAGACTCCTGAATGAATTATGCGACGTACAACTGCAGTTAATTTCAAACAGAGAAGAAATAGCAGAAATACTACGGAACAGAATTTAGAACTCTTGTGAGGGAATGAAAGCATTTCTTTTCTGTTTAAAATTAAAACAATGCGCCTTTCATCTATTTACACAATTCCAATTTATCAATTATCCCTATAGTTAGGACGTAATGAATGTGGTTAGAGAATTGGAGCTTCAGGTATACAGGATGGATGGATCTCGCATCTGGTCCTGGCATCGAACGGTAAGGCAAACGCTCGGTAAGCGGGAGGTGCCGGGCTCGATCCTCGTGTCCGGATGAGATTTTTCCATTCTGATCTTCTAAATTCTGTTTGATTTATGACTGCCTAGAAATTCTCTTCTTCAACTAAATAATTTATCATATACGTCGTTTAAAATTGTTAGTTTATTGAAACCTACATTCATGAGTTACATCATGTTGGGTAACGTGCGATAAATTTGGGTAAATCGTTTATTTTGTGGCTGTTCCTGTTATTAATGAGTATTATTCGGTATGAGACTGAACTTTTTTTTTTCAAAATCAGTACAAAAACTAAATAAAAATCTGCTTAATTGAATGTGATTAATAAAAATGTTTTTGTGTTTGTGATATTTTCGTGTTATGCCACATTTCAATTTTGGTATCTTAGGCGTGTTTATTTGAAATGTAGCAGTGTCTTGGGGAGTGGAGGAAGCACAGCAGCTTTCATGAGGTTCCTAGCAGGTCTCGAAGGACGCGCGCTGCTGCCACTTTGTCTAATTTCCTGCGGCGGGGAAGTCCCCGAGGACCGTCCGCTCGACAATGAGGCCCAACACGTTCGCGTGGCGCAAATTGTTGGCATTCACACCTCTGGTAATTACACATACGCGTAGGCGACAAGAGCCGGGTCCGTCCTGGGAATAGCAGCATTGTCAGCGCACATTACCTGCTGCTGCGACGCCGACGCCTCTGTTCAAGAGGATGGACCAGCCTCGTCGACGTGACGCCTTTGTGATCTGGCCCGCACAATTGCATGTTGATAATATTAAACAGGTCGGGAATAACAACTAAGGGAAAGACATAAAAAAAGAGGGTGAGGAATCAAAAAAATTACTTCGACAGAGTGTGTTATACGTTATAATATTTTATTAATTTAATGCGGCTGTAACACACAGTCGATTTCAAAAAACAGATTATGGAATTAAAATACGCACACAATAAGCCATAGTGGCAGATGTTCACAGCAGTGACGAACGGAGAGGAAATATAAATGTGAGTATAGCACGCCACGTTTCAGAAAATAAAATTATTCGATATTTTAAGTTACATTCTGTTTCTTTCAATTTGAAAAAATATTGCAATAACAACTGAAAAATTAATTTAAGCGAATTTTGCATTGTCGCTATTGTTTCTCCCATAGTTAGATTTAATTTAAAATAGCCCATGAGCAAATATTATGCCAAATGCCAAACAAAGAAGCATCAGAAACCAGTGCTTCAGTTTAAATTTAGTTTATTTACTGAAATTTAAGGACATATATTGACGAATGTTGCCTGTAAGGACGAGATAATGTTATTAATATATAAATTTTTTCTATAACTGTTGTTGAATAATGAAGTTTTTTCCCTATGCTGTTCGAGATTTTAACGTTCTGTTTTGACTATTATGACTCCAAGAATAAAAATTTGCGTTTGTTTTCTTCAGTAAATAAATCATTTTCATTGAAGTACAGTAGGTATCTAAAATCCAGCTTCGTCTGGATCTGACGTTCACCGAATTTTTGAAAATGCTAGAACTTTTACAGTTATATATAAAGCGTATATTTAACAAATTATCACAACGTGTACTGTCATTTACTCTAAATTCCATAATCACATAACATCACGAAAATATGATTTCAAGAATCACCTGTAACACCCACAATAACTATTTTGAGGTAGTGGGCATATATATATATATATATTTCAAAACAATATGTAAATAAATGTATTATACATTGGAAAACTTAATTTATTATACTTAAAACGAACAATAATAGATATATACGCCAGCCTGCACTCCGACAACATATTAAACGAGATTTGGTTGTGGTTAAAAACCTAGGCGTTACCCGGACACGTGGATTTGCGGCTTACCAGTGGTGATGGCTGCTCTAACACTTGATGTGACCTCAACGGTGATGCTCCCGGTTAAGCATTCAAAATCAGTCCCCGATCTAGCACTCAGATCCTGATGGATGATGTCACCGCCCTCAGGTGACCCGCTATTTTTCAATATTCTTACGTAGTCATCATGGCGCGTCCCTCTATGGCGACATTGCCTGACCTTGTTTCCCACGGGCCAGCTTTTATGACGTTTTCAACTAAATTCAATTTAAATATGAATTGCGCTTAAAGGACGCCATAATGTAAAAATTAATTAATAACACATGAAATTTATAATTGTAGCTACTACAATGGCTTTTTAAAGAATTTACACTTCATTAAAATAATATTTTTGAGCAAAAGAATGATACAATGGTTACTTTTTTATGGTTTCCGATACAAACGGCGGTGAAATCAACGGAGGGAACCGGGTTAGCGATAGTCGGATTTACGTATTGGATCCTGATTTAACTCCGGTCTACTTATTAACTTATATGTTTTAATAATTGAAGGGCATTATTATAATTTTTTGTCCAAATATTCACGCCGTTGAAATCTGGGTTTTCTATAGAGTTTATGATACTCGTACATGGGCTACTATTACCGTTACTAAAATACTATTTCTCTATTTACCGTATAGTTATTCGGGTTTACTGAAAAGGGCGGAAATAATATATAATTTGAAGAGCCGAACAGAAATTTAAGACAAAAAATTCAGATGAAAACAGCAATAAATATTTTTTAACAATAAATTTCAATTATTAACTAATTTTTCATAAGTTGAAGGAAATAAAAAATAATTATTTTTAAGTTTATTCTTGTAACAAAGTTCATAGTTATTATAATTTTCGAAAAATGTTTAAACAGAACCCGATTTCTGCATTCCAGTGAATAGATAATTTTTTTGAAATGAGAATTAACAGAGCGTGCTCTAATTATCGCTTAAAGCATCAAAGATGAATGAATTCAAGAAGTCGAATCAAGTAGTGTAGTACCCAGCCAACACAGGCAGTTCTCGTTCTAGCATGAATAGATTACCATATCTATTTCCTCTATACGTTTTTAAGAGTATCTTGAGAGACCAAGTAAAGAATAATTCGACGCCAAAGGCAAGTAATTTGAAAACAGTTGACTATAAAAATGCATTTGGCATATATGCATGCAATCATATTATTTTGTGTGTTTTGAAATTACACGAATGTATCTTTATTTCATTATTAAAGAAATTGTCCGTGAATTAATTATTAGCGCATAATTCATTAATCTACTCCATTAAAAAAACAAATTATAGATGAGCAATATTAATAAATATATTCAAAGGAATGATCAAACATCATAAACAGAAGGTGGGCTAATAGATGTTTGTTGTGCTAATTCTTATTTTATTTCAGTAATAGGTTGTAATTTTTATTAAAGCTTATTTCTGACAAATTATGATTAATTTATTTATTCAGAAGATACGTAGTTCAGTGACATGAAACGGTCCTTGGACAACACATGCATGTTTAAAAATGTATCATTTTTATTTATTCATAATTTAAGTACAAAAAAGTATGACCACACTGAGTATAGTAGTGAATTGTACCAATTTTTACGAGCAAAATCCAGCTCTAGGCACCTTGTAATGGGCGGAGTTATTTTTTTTCATAGCCAAGAAGTGATTAATATATCCTGCGAACTAAATGTACATACAATATAAATATTTGAGCAATGAAAATATTAGCGGTAGACTTGGTACGGTGTCACGTAATCCTCGACGAACGACGACCACCACATCAACTCAGTTTCGTTCTCACCTGAGGCTCTTCGCCTTTGGCGAGAGAGCGAAGCGTCTCAATTGAATTTCACACAGCACCGGCAAATTCTATTAAGGAAACGCATTACGCATTGTCCTGACTTAGCTAGAATCGGAGCGCCACCTTAAATTCATAATGCGAAATAAATATCTTGCCATCTCTAGGCTTTGTCTTTCTCTGTCTCCCTCGCAGCAACCCACCCCTAACTCCCATTGTCGACAACCATTTTGTCCCGTGATTAAAGAGCTGCTGCTTTGAACGCGGCGCTCAACAAAGATGCAATAACCCCCTCGCCACCCCCGCTCCTCTCCGTACCGACGCTTTTCCTCCACCCCGTCCTTTCTGTACGACACACACACACACACTCGCTCACTCATACACCGGGCGAGCTACAAGACAGAGCTAGTCTAGGGGAGGGGTTGTTTGGTGCGCGTACAAAGCCATTTGAAAGCCTCGCGTTAAAGAAATTTGTATTTGAAACCAGTCAAGTGCAGAACCAAAATTACTCGTTATGAATTTCCGCGCGATTGTCTCGCGCCCTACAGCCCTGCTCTCATCTACTCTGCTCCGGCGCCCGGGCCGTATTAATTACTTCTAAGAACCAGCCAGTGTCGTGGGGGTGAGGTGCCTCTGAATACAGCTACGGGGGAACAGGGGACGCCAAGTAATAAAAATACTCACGAATAACATACTAATAATACCGGAAATTCGAGATATTGAAATTACATTTTTCTTCGAGAAGGTAAAGCATGATTTTTTTTACTCTTTAAATGGCGTTATCTGTTCACATTATATAATAAAATGAAATCACTACGTTCATTCAACGACAGGAAATTAAAAGGTTTCATCGTCGGAACTAAATTTTTTTCGGATATTTCGTCCTAAAAGTGATATTTTTCATGCCTCTGTTTGATGAACCATCGTTTTCTATTCTGAGACTATAATAAGAAGTCATTCCCCCTTTCTTGGCCTGACGATTTTCGTAACACAAAGTAATAAATATATACATGTTGCAACATTAAGCCTATATCGTTCGCGATTGTCACGCTGCCAAGCCCATGAACTAGCTGAAGACTTTTACAGATTTCTCGCGCTGACTGTTGGCAAAATGAGAGAAATAGGTGATATTAATAATGAAAAGTTGATTGAATTAATGTGGGAGTTGTAACGGTATTTTTTAAACTGTCGAAAAACTTGTGTAGTGGCGTATGAAGAGTAAAAGAAGTTAGTGCGTATCTCTGGAAGCAAGGAATATTAACGTCTCTGGCGGCGAGGCCGGGTGGCCATTGTTATAAATAATTAATGTGTATTTTAAATGGAAATTCTGGAATAAATACGAAATATTCAGTAGTAAGGTGAAATGTTTATTTTAAATGAATAGTTATATCGCATATAAAGTTCATTGACTAACGGATAATTAATTATTATGTGCTCAATGGTAGGAGTAATGGAATTCGTCGTGAAAAAAGCTACTTTGGTGACACCATGTCAGTATAAGCTAGCTCTGGCTATTTTAATAGAATTTTACCACGGCGGTGGCGTGAAGGTTTGTCACACAGCGCATAATTTTGTTTCAAATGAAGAAATGGTTTTCTAAACAGTTCAAATCACAGCTGAACCGATGAAATTCTCTATTTTTTTTATTTGTATCGCGTATCTGTAAGCCCATGTATAAATCACATAATGTATGTTGGTGCGGAGTAAATTTGTTTTCACCTCGGTAAAACAACCCTCTCAAAATTAATGTTCCTAGTCTCTATATATAACGCCAAAATTAATTATCTATTGTTTGTTGTTGTCGTAGGATTCAGTTCACAGGCGGGCCCGATGCAACCCTCCATGCTAACCTGTCTTGCGCAAGCCTTTTTATTTCAGCATAACTACCTAATCCTCCGTAATCTACTTAGCGTATTCCATCCTTCGCCTCCCTCTTCTGTTCTTACCCCACACACTTCCCTCTAATGCTAATTTTAGAAAACCCTCATGTGTCAAAACGTAACCTATTCATCTATCCCTTCCCTTGATCAACGTCCTCCATATTGTTCGCTCTTCCCCTATTCTGTTTAGAACTTCCTCGTTAGTGACTTTATCCACCCATCTGATTTTCAGAATTCTCCTATAGCACCACATTTCTAAGGCTTCTATTCTTTTACTTTCCGGAACTCTTATCGCCCATGTTTCGTACCCATATAACGCCACGCTCCATGCGAAACTTTTCAGCAACGATTTCCTAATATTCACACTTATATTCCGCGAAAGTTTTCCTTGCCTGTGATATTACGCTTCCAAGTAGCAGCGTTCCATACCTTCCACTGTTTCCTATACCACACTTAATTACCTTGGTTTTCCCTCTATTAATCCTCATATTGAACTGTTTCTCCATGATCACGTTCATGCTATTTATTATGATTTCCAAGTCTTCTGACTCCCTTAATACCACAGTATTGTCGGCAAAGCGTAGTGTTTTGATTTCTTCTCCTTTATACTATGATATACCTATTTCAGTTTTCGTCTTGTTGCTAACTCACGGCTAACAAAAGAAGAATTATTTTTCGTCAGACGAACTTTTGGTCATGATTACTTTTTTATCTAAAGTTTAAAGTCGCTTCGACATTTAGATCCTTATCGAAAGCACATAAACTTTACATAGATTTAAATAATAACGTTTATAATTACAAAAAATTGATGAAATATGATTCTACGAGGAAATCCAACTGCGGGGTTTGTGCAGAGATCCTTCGCGGTGAATTGCTCAGTGGTGGTATTTCATATCTTGTTGTATGGGGGAAACGCAAAAAGAAGATGATTGCATTGAAAGGTTCACATATAGGTTGGGTCGCCTTATAAAATAGAAATGAGTGAGTTAGCTGTGTGTGTGCAGTTCTATCTCTTGACACCACTACCTATTGACTTCTTGTAAGATTTTTGACGTGGATTATTTCATATTTGCCAATTTTGTCTAATGTAGAGAATTCGTGACATGTTTCTAGCTTCCATTTTTCCTCTATTTTATTGAGGATCCCCTTTTTTTAATCAGTGTTTGTACTGAGACTGTGTGAGTAGGCGGTTGCCAGTTTCAACAGTTGATTGACCTATCATTTCCCTCAATGCCTACGTGCGCTGCGCATGATCACTTCTTGAAGAGAGAATTCGCACTGGTTTGACGCGTTCTGTTTGACCACCAGTTCTCAGCGGACTGCGGTCATTTTCGTCCGCGGTGAGTCCGCTTTCTGTTTGTCAAGCCTAAAGCTCGGAGACTATCAGGATTAAACGTCAGAATACAGAGTAATAATTAGCGAGTGAAAGCAGCACTGTTTTCATGTTGGAAAGTTGTACTGGGCCTGTGCTATTTTATTGGAAACTAATCTGAAGACATTTGGTGGTTTTACACTTACTCGCCTTCCTGTAGGGAACAAAGAATGGCTTTCGATCAAGAAAGAACGTGTGTTCTAACGCGGCCATAGCTAGGAAAGATAATGTGCTAATTAACTGACGCATTACATAGCAACAAGGTCTGTGTGAACCTAAGACACTTAATTTCCTAATCTAGGGCCTTCTCATAACAAACATTAAAAAAATAGAATATCTATCTCAGAGTTGGCAGCATGAGAAAATAGGAAAAATGTTACATGCAGAGCAGATTCATATTGTAACAATACCGATTTCTGGGTTGTTTGAAGATAGCCGCTGGTCATCAGACGCCACAGTCTCCCGTTCATGTAAAAATCTCTCAAAGATTTCTCTGTACTTCCGCGTAGGAAATATTTATTGACTCATTTAAATATTCTGACAAAGACGCCGAGACTAAGAGTATACGTACTTGTATTTTCCAATGCAGGATCAACATGAACATTCCTGTAGTCAGACCAAATCTCCTGTATTACTCTGCCATCAACATCCTTTTAAAACTCGTTCCTACTGAATATTTCCATCGGTTACCCGAGACAAAATCCTTTGCAGAGAAAATTATACACGTTGTGAACATGGGCGTGGCAACCACACTTACCAACGACAGTTGGGAAAGTACTCGACACTGTCAAGTTGTTGACCCGAGTTTCAAAGCTTCAGAATTTCCAAAGAGTCGCCAAACTTTCTGGGTTTTATTACCCTGCCTGTAACTCCTTTCAATCTCGCTTAAGCCGACTCCCCTTTACCTCGTACTGCTAAATTCCATATGATCTTGTACTTTGTCATTACAAAGTGATACTCTTTTACCGCACCCAATAAAAGTATTCACGACGAACGAGATATTCTTGGACAGTATGAAAAAGTTGGATAAATCTTATTGGACAAAAGAGTATGAAGATTAATATACTTTATGTCCAGAATGAAAAATAAATGAAATAAATGAAAAATGTTTCAAGTTGTTATTGACATACCCTCGTATCTTCTTCGTTCTGGCTCAAGGGTGAGTTGCCAATAAAAGAACTGAGCCACTTTGGGACTGAGTTTCTGATTTTCTCAGAAAATTATGCGTAACATTTCATTTAAGCCAGTTTGAACTAGTCTTCCAGATGTCGAATATGAAGTTTCTTCGTGCTCCCTCTTTGTGGCTCGTTTCATTTCCCCACTCACATCCTGGAGTGCTGCTGACGCATACGAGTATGTCCAAATAGAGAGCTGATCGGACTGCGGATGGTGTCAAGGGGTGAGCGGTTATGCGATTGAAGGAAGGCTGAGAGTCATTGTGGGCCGAACAATGGTCACTGGGGAAACCACGGAAACCCCCTGCTGCTTTGTTGGCCGTGCTTATCACCAGTTAGCTACCGCACACTGCGTATCACGCTGAGAATCTAGATCGCTTTTATCCCCAACGTCCTGTATGTGCGCAACACTTGGTAACACCCACACTCACACATGTCTGAAACATCTTCCCACTGACGAGTCTGTACTTCTTTTGTTTCAATTAAAAATTGCCCTATATTCTATAGAGCAAACCGATTAATGGATCATATTTAGAAGCAACTGTTTTAGCAACACACATTTCCATATCAAAATTTGAAAGCTGTATTTTATTATTAAAAAAATTACGAAGTCGAAATTCATAACTAGATATCGGCATATTTTTTATCAAATAAGAAAATTAAAATATAAATTTCTTGAGACCATTTATTTCGTTTTTGAATAGTTTAAGGACGTTTACCATCATCAGTTTTGACGCATATAGAAACATTGTGTGATGATATGTGTGGCACGCATCTCAACTATTATTTGTAGCCTGGGAAGTCGGGAAGGAACGGGGCACTTATTTATCCATTTTTGTAAAATTATGGAAAAAGAATAAGACTTCATAAAAGTAGAAAACATGAGTTTATTCTATTACCGACCTCATATAATATCAAAATATAACTTATAACAACGAATTTAGATTTTTATGAATTTTTAAAAAGGCATTTACAAAGTTCGCGTTCTGCCCCAACCCCCAGAGCAGAACGTGACAGGATTTTTTATTACAATGAATACAATAAAATTTATTACAATGAATAGATAAAATTTAATTTAAGAAACAAAATTTACACCTCTTGTGTTTATTTTGCGTATGGTTGATCGCTTTATCAATTTTTTCTTTCGCAAAGTGATATTGCTTGCAACTGCAGAGCCTTTGCTAATATTTTCCCTATTTGTTTTGGATACAGCATCCCGATGCTCGAATTTATAACTTGAGTCTGCCAGTTTTTCAATTTTTTATTGAGGAGCACACAACCTTTTGCCTTATACAGTAGTATCCTGTTCCACCCTGCACGCTAGTATCAGTTTAATATATTTTATCGATCCGTAATACATGTAGATTGAAACAGTATGCATAAATCATACGCAACTAAAAACTCTTAGTTTACAAATATGTAACATTAAAGAGTTAAAAGCGACGAGTTTTGTGATTTACCTTCTATCGAAATGCTGAAAGTCATAAATGTAAGACACCAAAACACAAGGAGCTGTCAAAACGTGGTCAAGTCGGTTTGCTAGGACTTCTACCTCGACTAGATAAAATGTTTCACCCCTATTTACTTCGGCACTATCCACTAAAAAATAGGGTATTCTGCTCTACCCTGCTATCCCGTTCCGCCCCGACTTCCCCTATCAATATAAGTGATTGAATGACGTGGTCATTAAGAACATTTTAAGCTTGACAAACTCAATACACAGTAGACCGCGTTACTTTAATAAAGTTAATTTTAAGAGAGAACTGTGTACCACGTTCTTGAAAATTCAGAACGCAGTAGTACTTAATTGTTAACTTAGTGGTAATTATTAGTAGATTCCTGACTCAGAATAGGTATTTAATATTGATCATTTTTCGATATATTGATGGAACAGATTATTGTGATGTTCTCGGTACGTTATAATGGTCACCCAATGAAAATTTAATTTATCCAATGTTTCGTCGCCATATTTGACACTTCCTTGGTAAATTTCGTCAAATCTTGTAATTTTATTGAATAAAAGAAAATTATATGTTCAATTGAGAAAACGTTTTTGTAACCAGTGGAAAGTTTATTCCATTTAATTATTGTAAAAAAGAGACGTTAATTGATTTACTGTTAACAAATTATTATTAGATTATGTGTTAGATTGTTGTCCATAAAATGTTTGGACCATGAAACTGATGATGGCTAACTCCGAAAGATATTCGACATCAAAAGAAATATAGCAAGATTATAATGGCTTACCGAATAAGAAATAATCTTGCAGTAATTAACAATGTAAATGATTAAGAGGGGATTATATTAATTATTTAATGAATTTAAGTTTACGATTTAATAAACACATTTATTTTTTTAAAAAAACAATATTAAATGGGGCCCTGCGTGAAGATTTTAAAATACAAAATAAATAACTAAAGTGGACGATTTTAAAGTTTTCGGGGTTTAATTATTATTTGGGTAACCACATGCAGCAGACTCCGTTCACTGGACGAACCTGATTTGTTTGCCTGTGCGTCGCGGTGCAGTTTAACATACGTCTACACTTCCTTCTTCTCTCGTTGTTCGGTTTGAGCCTGACGCTGCCGGAATTGAAGAAAACTCAATTTTTCCTTCTTCTTCCTCGTTGCTTTCCTCGTCGTTAACACCCTATTCATTGGCCTCCCAGTCTTCTAGTTGTACCTGCAACTCAAATTAGTATCACACTGCTTCCAAAAACCTGCTTATCAATTTTATACCATATATCTCTGCCTCCTCGACTGTCAATCTTTCACACCATTCTCTTCCGCTGCTTACACGACTTCAACGGTTCACATATCTCCATAGTATACTTGATTTGTCCGACGGTTTTTTCATACTGACTATTTTTCTTCCCATCACCTTCGCAGGCCAACTCCGTATAGTCCCTCTCCAAGGGATAAAACCATCCCACGTGACGATTGTCTGCCAATCACCGTGAGTTCTTCGTCAAGCGCGGGAGATTTTTGATGATACAGGTAACAGTGTCCCTAGGAAATCCCAAAATGTGAACGATCCCAGAAACGATGCCAGAAACAAGACTACCGTTATAAGCATGCAGACAGCCGCCATCTCGGCGCTGGGAGAAAACTCTTTTAACTGGCCAGCGATAAGCTCTTGCAAAAGTTTAATTTAATAAAAAATTCCATAAATTGAAATTAAAATTTGGGAGGGTTCTACTGCGCTACAACATAGAAGTTACTTTAGTTTGAGAGTTGAAAACAGCAATAAAACTGTTTGCTACAGTTCATCCAAGGACCTATATTTTCTGTTTCTCATTTCCAGTATCTCTGAATAATAAAGGACGCAAGTGAGTTAGTAGATAGTCTTCCAATATAATAATACATTTTTTCCATTCCTCTCTTGTTGACGCTTGCGTTACGCTTCTATTGTGGACCATTTCACATTCCTAATTTGAGCATAAATGAACAAATGCAAAATTATTTATTCTTAACATTATAATATTTTTTTAAAAAAGTACAAACCCACATAATAATTTCAAATTCCACCATTTCCCCATCAAACCTGCTCAAACGTGTACCCGTGCGTTGTCTTCTTTTTATAATTGAATATGAACGTTCTTCTTGGACAAATTTGAAAATTATAGATTTTATTTTTACATTAAACCTTCTTCTAAATATCAGATGAGGATTATTCTACCCCCTCCCCCCAAAAAAACCTAGGCCAACAGCTTCCCGACTGATATTAATCACTTTATATTCTTCTGTCTACGTAACTTTGATTCATTTTTCGTTTCAGGTAAATTTTAATATTTAGTAATTTCTCATATATAACAGAAAATAGAATATTTTGCGAAAGTATTTAAATAAATAAACTTTGATAACAACGATGTGTATATAGATGAAAAAAGTGAAAATGACAAAGAACCTCCGTTTTTTCCACTTTTTTTCGGTTATTAACTTCTGGAGGAAGGCTGTTATAAAAAATTATCCAGGTATTGCGAATAATTTATTTACATCTTAAATTGGATAACCCTTCCCTATTATCTCATATTCTCGTATATTTCATGCTCACTTGCGGCCATTTAGGTTAAATCTAAAACAATTCTTTCATAACAACCAAAACCACCTGATTTCCATTAAAATCAGGTTTTAAGTATTCGAGTTTGTGAAGGGTAGTCCCAATAAAAAAGATCCTGTATTTACATTCTCGCACTATACACAAAAATGAAATGCTACAGACTAGATTGACTCAAAAATGGAGCTAATTATTTTAGATTGAATTGTGGGTCAATCAACTCACGTTACTAACATCATAATTCTATAACATAGATAACATCCGTTAACTAAATAATTATATTATGTCTCTGTTAGTTATTTCATTGGTTCTGTAGATACGTTTAGTTTCAGTCTCCATATATTCAGACAGTAACACGATTTCTTTGAGACGAATTCAAAAATTATTATTTCATTTACAGCGAATCAGCGCCGAGAATAGCCACTCAGGCTGCAATACGCCACATTTAGCTGCCCCCGGGATATACACAACTTTTAAACAGGACATCATGAAAGCCGCACATGAGAAGGGAAGGAACTAATTTAAATTTAATAATCCAATTCACGATCGTCGTTTTTGATGAACCCGGCTGTGTATACTCATCTTTTGAGCAGCCTGCAGTCACGTTACAAACACAAAACGGATTTTTTTTTGATGGCACGAAATTTAATCCCTTTTCCCTTGAACATACACATTCATAAACTCGCTCAGCGACCAGGTTCTGTGTTTTCATTTCGCACTTTCCTAAGGCTGAATTAATTTATTTCCTGGCGGCGTCCAATGAAATTAAGTTTAGAACCGTACGTACACAATTCTTTTTATTGCCCAATTTAGCTTATCCCCCTTTTATCTTAAATTAATCTTTGACGACGACGCTTTCAGTTCAAAGACCTGCGTTGGCACCTGCAACTAATGGCGAGGTCCGCATTGAACGAGCAATAATAATAAGAACAAATAATTGCCGTCCCCCAAACCACCCAGGCGTTTTTCTGAACTCTCGTTGAGAGTCGCTGGCTGCTTTTTTCTCTCTCTGTAAAGCTGTGGCAGTGAATTAATCTCCTTAGGGGCAGACATTGCTTATTTGAGCCTTAAATTAACCTTTGAAGCTTCGGAGTGCTTCAGCGGACGTCACGAACGCAGCTGGGCTGCTAATTGGCCGCTTCTCATTGCAGTTTTCCACCCCTTTCTACCCCCTGGTCTCTTCTTTTTTCTGCTTCGGATCCAGCGGCCAGTAATGAGCTACTAATTATCGTCGACACCTCAAAGACCGGCCCTGTGGGTGTCGAAGCCGGCAGCAACCCCTTTAAAGAAGCAAAACTCTCCCCTGTCCTTTTAATTACGACCATCGAAGAACCTCAGCTCACGGGATTGTCGGAACCCTTACAATGGTGGATCTTGTGGGATATTTCGCCTTAATGAACGATACTGGGCGATACGGCGTCGCTGTGATAAAGGGACAATCCTCATTAGGTTGAGGGAAAGCAGGCGGGAACTAAATACAAGACAAGGTAGGCTTTCCATTGTGTCAGGAGAATTAATCCGGCCGCCTCCATCATCGGCAGCGGACGCTTTTTATTAATAATAAGAGTGAGGGTATTTTAAATAAAACTACAAAGACGACAGAACGTGGTCGATCAATGTTGGCGGCCCTGGTTAAAACACACACAATGAATCGGCGGCGCACCCGCATATAAAAAAACACCCCTCGGACAAATATACGTCTCTGAATTAATTGGTTTCTCCTCCGAAATACCTTTCCTACTGGCCGCACAATAGGACTCGCCCAGAGAGCTTCAAATAGTAAAAAAATATATCTGGGACAATAAACAATGAGGTAGGGAAGGGGACAGGACAGGTAAAAAGGAGACAGCGCGAATAAAAACTGAGGAATGCGAATAAAATAAAAGGATTTGTTCTCACTCAGTATTGCTGAAGCAGTGTTGCCAACTATAACTCTTCCCGCGCACGGAAATGAATTGGGAACGAATCGAACATTCTATACAGAACAAAATTGGGTTTAAAAGCAAGCTGCAGCTCAGGTTGACAAAGAGAACCCCTTTGTAAAAGACAGTTTTATTTACATTAAAAAAAACGTGTGTCGTCCAGATTTGCTTCTGCTTTTACATTTCGATAAATTTATGCCCCAACACATCGACTTAAAGAAGGGGGCCGAATGCGGATTTTGTATAAATGACGAAGCGCTTGATTTCGGTGTTAGATGTTACATGCACGAAATAATCTGTCTGCCATGAGATATATTTTCTTCGAATTGTTTGAACTTTTCTTGTCTGAAAATTGTAACAGCAGGATCCTTCAGCTTTCATATGCGTTACTTTTCATATCCCTCATATTTAATCCAACTCGTGTTACATGAAAATCCAATTTTGTATATTTATTTTCTCGTAATCATCACAATTGATTCAGGTCCTTGGCGTACACGGCTGACAGTCTGACTGTCGTCTTACATTAAAAATTTAAGACGTTTTTAGAGTGTAACTTAGTCAGAGTGGTGATTTTCCATCAGTCTTACTTCCAAAAAAATCAATTAAACCAATTCTGGGATAAAAAACCTCTCTGACGCTGACACCTACACCACAGCAGGTCTGACATTATATATAATATCAACCGTAAAAATATCCTGCTTTTCTTGAATATCAATCAAGAAATTATTCTGATGCAAAGCCTTAGATCTTTTATACACACTGTTTAAGTTAATATTATTTATTTATAATTAAATAAAAATTTCAGTAGAATGGCGTGAAAAAATACATGGTGCGCATTTATCGCTGAAATCTGCAGAAATAGTCTTCAAAGCTGCAGCAAATTGGGGTAATTTTGTATTATTTAATATTTACTTTTGTAGCTTTTATATTATTTATTTAATTAGAAAATATACACTTAATGCTCTTTTGCTCAGGCACCGGGATCCTTAATCAATGATTGTTGATTTTTTTAATTCACACTCTCATTCATAATAGACCATGACCTTTATTATTCTAAGAAAACTAATAACAATGTTACTGAAATTTAATTTATTTATTTGGTCAAGATTTCTCATTAATAGTAGCACTTCCCTCAAGAGGACTGCCGATCATTAGGCTACACACTAAACTATAATTTTCAAATCACGTCTGAAACTGATCACAGGGCACAAATAAGGCTAAACTTTGAACTTCGTAATTTGTCAAGTTTAGTCAGTTGTACTGGACGGTAAAATATGATTTAGAAATATTGTTGTTTCCATTAGTCCTCGCTTGAGGAAATAGGATACGTCATACATTACATAAAGTAACAATTATAAGATCAAAGTAAAATAACATAATTAAATACAGAAGTCCTTAAAGACTGCACAAATACACGCTGAAAAGCACAATCTAACGGATAAACAATGGAGACTTCACCACTTGGAGCTGCACGACGAGGAATCTAACCTTTCATGGTAATAGTACATCAAAAAAACAAACAAACGAGCAGAAAAAATTAAAGTTATGAAAGGAGCTCTTGGGCTTCCAACCGGGTGAGAGCAGGCATTGGCCACGATGTTTCGATGATGTTCCCTGTCATCGTTATCACTTGATAAACCGGGAAAACCTGCGATCTTTGTTTACATTTATATTTGTAGTTATATAATAGGACATTTTACAAAACAACACATTCAATACTATTGCAGTGATATTAATGTCAACTATTAGGGGAACGATCAAGAATCTCCTAAGCACAGAAAGTCACGCCATTTAATAGATGATAGATACACTGATTCACGAATCCTGTGGATACATAAAATAAACTCGGGATGGTGAATACGTTTCTGGCGATGCTTGTCCGACCTTAGAGCTTAGCGATTTCTTGTCACGCATTCGTGAAATTCGCCATTAATTTGAAACATATTTATGTTCCACTTTAAAAACTTTAAGATTTCATAAATGTATACACGAGGTTAAAATTAGTCTTTGTAAACTTCTAAAAAACGGCTTACACCTCGATATAGAATTCGTAATATAAATTAATCTAATTGGACGCTTTTGCAACTTAAATGTTTCATCGGTGGTGGAGTAGTTTCAACAATTAGGGACGCCATAGGACAAAACTGAAGAAAAATACGCCAAATACTCCATTTTTACGTAGAAATCTGGTATAGTAAACTGACTATACTTGAGATATAAATAATAGTTTACTTTCAAATTATTATTTGTATACGTGAATTCTCGAATTCGGATCAAAATGCAATATTTTGACGTCAGGAAAAGTAATGGACGCGAACAACATTACACAAGCGTGTACTAGGTTGCCTACTTTCCAGGGATCTGTGTAAACGGTGATCATTTCTATCATGTACATTCCACGAGGAGATTTAGAAGTTATATATAAATAATTATTTTTGACAACTGAGGATATGTACAATTGATTTAAGATTGAAATCATGCAAAACCGAGTTTGTAAAAGTTCCATAATAATTTTTATGATGTTTCAAATAATTTGTATTTTTAAATTTGTAGATGACTATGACAATGCCGAAAGCTCCTGCAAAATTTAATAAATTTTAAATCAAAATTAATCTATAGTTCTGTTTAATTACATGGTGTGACTGATAAAACATAGCGATTTCACCATTATCATAATAGGAAAAGTTTCTGACATTTTTTTTTGCAATACTTCCAAATATATAGGGGAAAAAACTTTCTAGGAGGAGTATAATTAATTTTAATCTAATATTTAGTCACATTTTATGAGCTATAATAATGTCTCAGCTAGTTGAGTTGTCAGAAGCAGTTATATTAAATACAGGAAAGCGGTATGTCTTATTTTTCAATATTTAAGTTCACTTATACAAAAATTAAACACAGGCGTATCTTCCATTACATAATTATGTCGATTATTTAACACGTACTACTAATAAGTTATAAATTTTACCTTGGATCTTATTCAGCACTGAAATCCAACGTAAAGAAATCTAGCAATCTCATTAGAGACATTATTTCCAGAAGTTTTAAAAAAATGAAAATTATATTAACCAGGTAACATAGTCAGTAAAACCTGTTTGAGGAAATTTATGTATCAATAGGTGAGAACTGATCTTTGTCTTTATTACGTTTAACAATAAAGTCGTGTCTCCTTTTTAGTATAGATAATATAGAAACTTGTCTGAGAAGTAGAAGACATGCTAAAAAGCATTACCACGTAAAATGTACAGGAATGAATCCCAAAGTAACATACGTTAGAAAGATCATTATTGTTTCTTCCAGTTCATTTAATCTTTTTAAAAAATAAAATTCAGTTCATTAAAAAAATTAAAATAATATTGATTGTTGTCTTCAAGATTATTTTACAAATTTTTGTTTTTTATAAGGAGAGGGGCCAGTTAATTAATGACGTCCAATGTGATATGAAAACGTCAGTTTGCATCATTTTTATACATATTTTATACGTATTCTTTGAGGAATAATAAAAAATAGATATAAAATCCATGTCATATCGGTTAAATAAGCAATTAAACCAAAATGTATACTATGTATGCAGGGGAAGTCGGGGCGGTATGAGACAGCGGGGAAGATCGGGATACCCTATTTTTTTACTGGATAGTGCTCGAGATTCATAAATAGGGGTGTAACATTGTAACTGGTCAACGAAGAAGTCCTAGCAGCCGACTTGACCAAGTTTTGACTCCACCTTATGAATTAACTCTTGTTTGGCGTCTTACATCGGTGAATTTAAAATTATTGCAACATTTCTACAGAAGATAAGCTACAAAACTCCTCGCTTTCAACTCTTTAATGGTATATATTTATAAAATAGGCGTCTTTAGCTGCATATAACCTACGTATAAAGTTTAAATCTGTTTTTATTACGGCATGGTTGAAAACCTTAAACTAACACTTGAGTGCGAGGTGGAACGGGATACTACTGTATAAAGCAAAATGTTATTTGTTCTACGAGGAAAAAGAAAAAAAACTGGCAGGATCAACTTATAAGAATTAAGCTACATGATGCTGTACCCAAAAAGAATAGATTAAGACAGAAAACGAAAGGGAAAAAAGAAAAACAATGTTAGCAAAGACTGTGCCGTGGTAAAAAAGTCTTTTCGGAAGGAAAATTTTTTAAAGCGATCAACCGTATGCTAAATAAGTATAAGAAAGAAATCACAAAATGTGTTAAGATTTTCCTTGAATTAAACTTTATTTTATTTCCTAATTGTATATACAAAACATTCTATCCTGTTCTGCCCTGGGGGGTTGGGGTAGAATGGGAAATTTGTAAGTTTGTTTTTAAAAATTCATCAAAAACCTACATTCACTGATTCAAGTTATATTAGCTTAAGTAGGAAATTAATTAAAATAATTTTTTATACTTTCATGAAGATACTTTTCTTTTTCCTTAACTTTACCAAAAAAATTTAAACAATAAGTGTCCCCCCAGATTTTTCTTATGTATGTATACGGAGAGTAAACGAAGTAGGTTAAAAGAGAGGAAAAGTGCAAATAATTTATTTAAAAATTTCAGTTACCGTAAAAATAGTTTACGACAGTGAAACAATGTGAATTTCAATAGAAACACGCTTTCAGAATAAAACAAAAGTAAATATTAAATAATACAAAATTTGTAGACTTCTGCAACCAATTTTATATTATTATTCTGTAGTTGCTTTGATTGTCTCAATCAAACTTCCACTTTGACGCTGATAATGTTTTATTGAGTTTAATATCACAAAAATAAAAGATTCCGAGTGTTATAGAAAATTCTAAATTACTAAAATTTGCGCTGTGTTTTTGAAAGATTATTCTAACTTCGAGGATGACTCTAGAAGCGTCGGAGTCCAGTGTCAGTGCTAAAAGTAATAAATGCTTTAACGTATTCACAATGATAGTCACGCTTTCAAAAATGTGATAACTGTTTTAGCGTGTCTGTACACCAGAGTCCTCTTGGCCAAACAGTTTTATACCATTCCTATATTTAAATCCTGTTATCCAGTATGTGAGTTCAAGTTGAATTTTGCTCGAGATTAATTAATTATTCAATATGTATCGACATAACGTTACAAAAGCATTCAATAGGAAAACGATTTTCAATCTTTAAGTTACTTATAACGATTGACTCGAAGTTCGGCTCTGACTGAAACACATGAAGAAGAATAGTATATTATTATATCTGTAAAAGACAAAATTACTCACACTATGATAATATCACATTACATACGTCATCACAATGGGACGTGATATTTTTCAGTATGAATGGTACATACTCTTTTAATATAGCTTTAAAATCAGTAATAGAGTGTCTTTCGAGGATAAACATTGTGTAATTACGGTTTTTACTTTACCATAAGCATGTAAATTAATATATATATATATATATATATATTATAATTATATTACACTGCGTCTGTAAAGGTATGATATTACTCATCATGTATCCATGCGACCGTAGAAAATATATGATTAGACCTAAATTAATTTACATTTTTTTCATTTTAACATAAGTTCAGAAGCCAGTAGCGTATATGTGATACAGTATACTTGCTAATAAATACAAAATATTTCGATGATTCTAAAAGAATTAGTTTATTTAATCCAAGTGAATTTATGAATTTACTTTCTAAGAATCGATTTCGTATACAATATTAAATATTCTAAAGTAAGTTCACTAATAATTTGTTTAAATGTTTACAATATTATTTGAGAACGATATGTATAATATAATTATACATATATAATGTATAATATAATTATTTTTATTTTTATTAATCCATTATTAAAAGACTATTAATCTAAATCAAACCCTAGTTAAAATCATTTGTTAATTAAACACTAATATTTTGTCGTTTTCACTTAATTATTTGACTGTCGGAAAGTAATTTTCTACTTTTGGACTAAAGAAGTTGAAAGATATTTTGGTAACCATAAAATTAAATAATAAAGAATATAATCTAAAGTAATAGTAATAAAACGATTTATATTACTATTAGCGTATAATATGTGCTCAAAGCAATCTGTCAATTAAAATATATTAGCCTATAAATTCTAAAGTGGTTATTTCATAACGTCAAAATTTTAACTTAACGTTTGAGTATGTATAAAAATTGATCAATAACGTTTGGAACGTTGGGAAAAAAATGGAGCCCAAATGAAAAAAAAATTGCATAAAAAATATATTTATTCTAAGTAAATCAATTAGCGTCTGTTTTTCATAACAATAAAATTAAATAAATTAACGACTAAATAAGCAAAGCTTTCATTTAGTTATCGACGTTTCGTCACCATATTTGGTGGTATATGTTAAATTTTGAAATTTCGATGGTAAACGGTTGCCAAGTGTATAAAAATCTAAACTTGACAGCCTACAAGAGCACCTTAAACTGAACTATATGCAGACAAGTTTAAATTTTAGTACACTTGGCATATTTTTTAGATAAAAATTTCAAAATTGAATATTACCTGAGGAAGTTGCTAATATGGTGACTAAACGTAAATTAAACGTAATAAAACCTTTATATCTGGTCGTTTATTGATTTCATTTAAAATTTATTCTTGACGTCATAGAAGCTCAATTAGGATTTTTTGGATTCAAATATATATAAAAAGAAACTTTTGTAACATGATAAAGATAATTTAAAATAGTAAAATACCTTAATGCCTGATTTTAATAATAAGTTATATTTAATTATTAAACAGACACTTTTATAATTAAAAATTGTTTATATTAATGGATATTATAAAGGTTTTCTCAGGTCTGAAGTGGACACAAAGAAGGGCCGGAACGTTATGCTGCTGAATGAATTATTTTATGATTGTTAACAAGCTTTTAAATTATAACAATTGGTTCTTAATATTTTAAAACTGTATTTGCAACCATTCTTGTAAGTTAAAGTCGTAATAATGTATTTAAACGCAAGTTAAGTACATATAAAATTTTAATATACTTAATAATGGATATCAATGTATATTTTAATGGATAATCATTTCAGATAAATTGCGGAAATGTAAAATTAACGATTACTCATGTTTCATTAGAGATCGAGCCACATTTATTCTTGTTGATATATAATTCTCAAAATTAGAATTTTATTTATAACATTCTTTGTATAGGAAAATTACTCAAAATTTAAAATTTTGAGCGTCGATCAGGCGCGATTCCAGAGAAAGGTGACAGTTATAGAAACAAATCTATTTAGGTCTACTACTTTTAATAATGTTTATTCTGTCGTGACCTTTCTGTTGATTCTTCGTTTTAACCCCCTTCAATTTCTTTTCTTTCTGATATTTCTTTAATAGAATGTAAAAAATTCCAAATAATCTCAAAATAGAAGAGAATTTGAGAAACCATAATGGAATAATAGGTTTTAAATTTGTTTAGAAAGCTGTTGAAAGACTACGTGCACTAATTATCGTCTGTTACATTGGGTACGGTGTGGAAGAAGGAAGAAAGAAATTACTCTACGTATCAGACAGTATAAAACTTCCTTTTCATTCATAAAAAAGGATTGAGTCATATTTGTGCATAAGAGTCTGATTACTCCATAACGACAACATTTTCTTGATTCATTTTTCCAGACCTTCGCTTGTGATTGAACAGATATTAATATCTTGGGTTCGGAGTATGAGTATCTGCATAGCACCACTTTAAATCACTTCGATGTATAGTCCAATAGAATATGAATAATAAAGTTAATATATGAAAAAGTAGTTGCACACTTTAGAAACGAATCTTACTTGCTGACTAATATTTCCGGTACAAAGAAAAAGGTGCTGAGGTATTTTTCCTTGTGTGGCGTATCTTGTTTACAGTTCACGGCTTTGACACCGAGACGCATTCTGGAAATTAACAGGATTTAGTGTCGGCCGAGAGCGTAGCAACGAACGTTGGTTGGCTGGATGGGGTCCTTTTCAACGTGCACAAAGGACGATTCTTCCCGTTTTTGTACATTCGCTCAGCTGCAGTTTATATAACAAGTGAGACGAATTCCTTCTATAGCAGCTCCAGAGTCCTTGAGCCACTGTGAGGGGACCGTTGAATGGATCTGGCCAACTTGACCGTGACTGTCGAAGGGTTAAAACAACAACCGTCGCTGTCTTAAGGACCAAAGTGGAGTTGCCACGGAAGCAGACCCCCGTAACGAGAAATACAGCTTAAAATCATCAAATCTTCCTTCATACCCATAAAATCCAACAATAATATCTTGAAGTTTCACCAGAAAAAATCTAATCTAACCACTTACCATTTTCGGTTTCATCTATACCAAATTTCTCAATTCCTTTCATCAATGTTATATATTTAAGTATAACCATCCCTCATTCAACTTTATAAAAGACCAAGAAAATCCGGTCAACACAATGTAGTTTACAGTTAATTGTAAAAATTGTGCCTTTTGGTACATCGGCCAAGCTAAAAGATCTTTGGACATTAGGGTATAAGAACGGAAAGAAAAATTTAGATCTGCAGAGGCGTAGCGTGTAGGGGGCAGTAGGGGCAACCTTACATTATTATAACCTGTAACCTGCACTAAGAAATCTGAAAGCTATACTATACAGAATAATTAATTTATTTTTGCCTAAAAATTTTTAGAATCTCTGTAAATTTTGGAGCTTTTAGGATTTAAAAACCTAAACAAGAGGGTAATAAAACTTTACTACTTACCCGGACGATTGAAACTCATACTACGCCATTTTCTCAAAATTAATTTTTGTTTCACCATATCTGAAGTGAGTTTATCTGACATTAAATAATTAAATGAACGGGCAGCCTTAATTTTCAGTATGTTTATTTCAATTTATAGTAAATTTGTTAAGTTTCGTCTCCTTGTTTTTAGAACTAATCAGGCATATGTTAACACTATCAAATTAAAACGAATGTAGATGCAAATAATTACCTGACATTAAATAATTAAATGAACGGGCAGCCTTAATTTTCAGTATGTTTATTTCAATTTATAGTAAATTTGTTAAGTTTCGTCTCCTTGTTTTTAGAACTAATCAGGCATATGTTAACACTATCAAATTAAAACGAATGTAGATGCAAATAATTACCTGACATTAAATAATTAAATGAACGGGCAGCCTTAATTTTCAGTATGTTTATTTCAATTTATAGTAAATTTGTTAAGTTTCGTCTCCTTGTTTTTAGAACTAATCAGGCATATGTTAACACTATCAAATTAAAACGAATGTAGATACAAATAATTACAGGACAAGCACAAAATATAAGGCGTTAGTTTGTTGAACACTGAATAATTAATTGACAGTACGATAATTACAATTTATCATAATTTTGTAACGTTTCGTAATACTGAAAATTAAGACTATTCCAGTCTAATTTTTATATTTCTATATCTCATATTTATCTCTAATCATTGGCAGACAGACAGATTGAAACGAGAAAACAACAAAATTCCAATTAATTTAGTCTGTAATCAAAATTAACCTTCTAACGGTTTACAATCAAACGTTAAATACATAATAATTACTGTTTAGTTTAATTCAGTTAAATATTTATGAAGCATCCTTAGAAAATAACATTCCGTTTCTTCAATGGCCAAGCTGCGACACGGCTTAATATAAAAGTTCTGACATTCAATCTAGTTATATTCGCGCCGTAAATAAAAGGAAAAACACTAACCTCTTAGGAGAAATTATATCCGCGAGCGCATTAATGAGAAATTTAAATAATTAGGCGACGCGTATAACGAGCAGTTATATTAAAATGTTGAAATACGGAATGGGCTGATTAAATACTGAATTGATGTTAATAGGTTTGAATGTAAGAAATTAACCCTTGAAAAAGAATAAACAGAAAACGATTTGTATTTTTGCTAGTGGGCATGAAATATAGTTTTTTTTTAGATAAGCGGGAACTCGTGCGCATGAAGGGCCGATAGAATAATATACTAGTCACGTAAATCCAAAAGTTGGCTATTTCGTTAATGCAACAATTGTTGCTTCACGGAATGCCGTAGTGCGAAATGTAAAATGTTAATGTAAACGTGTTATAAGCACAAAAAATTAATGATCATCACTTTTTATTTCAGAAAACTGATTATATATAGGTACAAATATTGTATGTATTACTAATTTTTGATTAATCTGAACTATTTGAAGCCTGTTCGAATGACCGTCTAAATAAATAAGCTTTGTTTTATTTTGATCCTTGCTTATCCGATCGGTCTGACGTCATCCTGTGACGTCATCATTCCTACCGTTCCTGAGTGCGCTTGAATCCATACCTCGACACCAGCCACAATGACAAGACTTCATAGTATGTTAGTATTGTGACTCTAATGCAGTTCAGGTGTCAAAAACTAGGTGTTTGACAATTTGATTAACTGAATTCTGAGTTACGAAACTATTCAGAAAATTATCGAACTCAAATGATATTAATTTTCAAGTTTCGGTCGACTTAAGTAACGGAAAATAATTAAACACTAATACGCTGTGTATTTACATACGGGTTGGTTATTATTTCGAAATAGCTAACTCCCGCGACTTCGTTCACGCCGATATAGTTCTTTTCATTTAGCTCTAAAAAAGAAACAACAGGTACAGAATTATGATAAAGTTGATTTCTTTGAACACATAAAAAGTACGGTATCATCTATTTAGGATCGTTTCGGGGAAAACCTTATAACTCGCAGTTGGTTTAGAACATACGGTTCGGAGCCAACTCATTTAGCCTGTTAACCAAAAATAAATAAATAAAAATTAGCAATTCGTGCGCCAATTCACTGGATTTATAAATATTTGTATAAATATCTTCTCAACTCTTCAAGACATCGATATAAAACACACGAAAATGTAAGTTAAAATCGCTGTTTCAATCTCTGATATTTTCATTGAAATCCCATAAGCCGTTTCTAAAAGGTATAAAATAATCAATAACATAGCCTACCTGCATTCATTTTGGAGATTTTAACGCACTTATTGATAAGAAACCTTCACGTAGTTTAAGAATATGTATATATATATGAAGATTTTAACGCACATTTTGATAAGAAACCTTCACATAGTTTTAGAATATATATATATTAATATATTATTATTGAAATTAAATATGCTCTAATATTTAAGTTAAATTGCCCTTTTTAAAACCCTCAAATTTTCATTGAAATCAGTTGATTCATTTCGGATTCTATTCGAGACAAACATAAGAACAGACAGAAAGTCAGACAGACACTCCAATTTTATTTATTGGTATAGATACATAAATGAAATGTGAATAAATTAAACTGTTCTAATTAATTTCGGTGATTGTTGAAATTATTTATGTGAACAAGAGTTGGTAGTCAAACGCTCTGAGCTATTGTTTACTATCCCGCTTCGCAGTGCTGGGAAATTACCTAATATATTCCTAATAATTGAAATTCACTCTGAGAAAGAAGAAAATGGGTTGTTCAAAATTTAATATGGTAAGAGGTCAAAAGTTTTGCCTAAAGAATGTTGTTGACTTTTCCTCAAAGATTAAAAAAGTAATGGACACGGTTTTTCAATCGATGAATATTTTAGAAATGTTTAAATTTTATTATTGTGTTAATTAACGAGACAAAACTAATGTATATTGATGTGGAGAACACGTCACACAAAAAAACTAAATAAATAAATATTTTCTGTTTGATTTTAAAGTCCTGACCTTTTTCAATTTTCAGATTATTATGACTTGAAAATCTACAAGTGAATATTCAGTTGCAATGAAGTAGAAGTCATAACAGTAGATGTTATGACTTCAGATAATAATACCCTCTCAGCTCTGAAGCTTAACAATCTAGTTACGTCAGTATTGAGTAACAACTGATTAATAGCTATTATTATCAGTGGCTCCATTCTGTACGTCACAGTTAGAGAACAGTCAAACTGTTTTTATTTTGTTTCCTTTGTTCTCTCTCCTTCTTCACAGATATTTAGAGTAGTCATTAGTTTTGCTTCGTAACCATGCAAAACCTTTCTAGAAAAATTCTCATAACTAAATCAATATTAGTCTATTAACATGCAAACATCATTGATATTTATGTAATAAACCTGCCACGCACGAAAATTTTAATATGTAGACTGACAGTTAGAAAATAATTATTAATTTCGTTCCACGTTTAGAACTAAAGGTCATTGTATTTTTTTAGTTTCTCAGGCACTTATTAAATACTTTTCTGACTTATTTTTTTCAAATATTAACAAATCGCACATTTATTAAATTTTGTTTTTCATGTTGAAAAATATTTAAGTATGTTTATAATTAAATAAGTAGGTCTAATAGTAATAAGTTTTGTTCTTTCATGGAGTAAATACATTCACAGCATAATACGACCTAATGTCTTCTAAAAGATTTTGTGTCTTTACGTACCTTGTATGCGCAACAAAGTAAGTGATAGATAATTTTTCTTTGACTTAATTCTTCAGCTTTGAATATAATGTTATAAGTCAAATTTTGTTGAATTAAATTTTCGTGCCATAACGACTTGGTTTCTAATAATGACATGTCGCGTGGGAAAGCTTTTGTGTAGGATGGGGTGCGTTTTGGAGTAAACGTAAAGGGTAATTGATAAGATAAATGGGGCATTATAAACAGCATTAACGAAGGAAATATTTTCAAAATTCGGAGGTATCGCGAAGCAATCAGATCTCTTTATAATCTCAGATTAAACCGTGGACGATACCCTTCCTATGCGTTAAGGATTGAGATATCTGGCAGCGTAATTACCTGTTGGAACGTAGCATCGCCTCTCTGTCAGCTTCTCCGTAGGACTCTCTTCTCAGCGTCGAAGGTTCACCTCCTTCAAACGTCCAGGACCAAACGTCGGCTCCCATCCGTCTCCATCTAGTTCCAAGAGAAGAATGTGAATTTACACAGCCTCCCCTCCGTGTGCAGAAGCATCGAAAAATCTTCTTTGAGCCACGATACACTATTGGTTGAGGCAACCACGTGGTATTTAAATATTTCGGTGTTTCCCTGCTTCTCGATTCACACAGGGGCGTGGTTACAAAATTTCACAGGTCATATTATTACGTGTCGAAATATCATCCCTAGAGTCCGGCCATAGTCGGCACGGCAATTTCGGCTTAACCGATCCTCAAGAGGAGATTGAGCACCTTTGGCGAGGGTACTTCGGGGCTCTGTACACCACAAATACGCTTTCACCCTGTAAAGCCTCACGGCAAACACGGGGTCAGGTGCTGGTTCCATCCAGAATGTCCTGAAGTCTAACTACCAACTGACGCCAATACAGTTCCCAATGCTCGCTAACTTTATATTAAGAAATAATGATATATTAACTACGGTCATTATTTTCTTTTAACTTGAAGGAGGAGGAATGAACCGACGTTTGGCCCAGGACAGTGAAGGAGGTCAACCTGCGATGCTGAGTCTCAACAATCCTTGACGCCTATGAAGGGTATCATCCACGGTTTATCCTGAGAATTTACAGACTTGATTGCATCGCCGTACCTGTGAAATTTGTAAATATTTTTCTTCATTAAGTTTTTTAATGAATTCCCCATTTACTTTATTAATTACAATTTATTTTTATTCCAACTCACCCTACAATGCATAGCTAAATATAAATAATTAACTTGATACGTTATAGATACAACGTACCAAGTTTATTTAATTACATTAAACTACATATATTTAATTATATCAAATTTTTGAAGAAAGTACTGAGGATGTCTCAAAAGTTGGGAAACGAAACGTTTTAAATTCAAATAAATTGTTCCATTTCTACCTTTTGGCCATTTTTGTTATAACTTATACGTTTAATAGGTAAGGAACTTTATTTTTATTTTACTTTTTTTTAAACAGTTATGAATTTGAATCAACAGACCTCATGGTCTCAAGATCACATTTCTAATTAGTACCTACCAAAACCATGAAATAATGCAACGTATAAATTAATTATAAGTACAAGTTTCACTAGAATTTATTGTGATTGAATTACAGCTATGTTCAATTTACACATAATATCAATTCGGCATTAAAATGCGCCACGAAGAAAGTGCTGTAGTAAATATTGTTTGCGAGTCGGAGTTAAGGTCTATACAATGAAAATAGAAAGCTATCCTAAATTCGGATAGTTCAGGTGGAATTCCCGAATTCGATTCCCGGTTTGGTCAATTATTTTCCATCTTGTTTCTGTAACAAAACATTGCCAATGATGATATTTATTTAATAATACAATACTGATCACCAGATTGCAAAAAATAGTACATAACTTTCGACTATTGTTGGATAGCCTTATTTTATAGGATCATCAAACACATTCTGGATACTTTTATAATATTCTACATATTCCGTATTAAAACGCGCACAGGAACAGATACGCGCCGTTTAGTGGCCTGCTCTTATTTCTCCTCAAATTGACTAAAATTGAACAGTCGTCACTTAACCGCGATTCAATTTACCCGAGGGTGCAAATATTAACGACAAAGGCCCGCACCGTTGTATAACTAAAACGTGAGATTACAATGGATTCGTTCTTATTTTCAACTGCGTCGAGGAGAAATGCAGCTCCATGTACAATAGAAAATGTGTTCTTTGTGTGTGGGGGAAAAATGTATCTGAATCGACGAACTGCCTTCGAGTATAAAAGTAATTGTGTTTCCTGTGGCGTTGAGAATCAAATTTGACATGGTTTCAGCTTATCTCCCCTCCTCCACGTGTATCGCGAGTGAAGCTCCTCCTCTGACCGCAAGGTGGGGTACGCGTCATTAGTCATTACAGCTACGCCACCAACCACAATGGGAAAAAAAGAACATACACGCCAGGCTGTAGTTAAACGTTTCCATGACCGTGTTGTACCCGAGAGTGGCAAATCCAATGCAATTTTAGCACAACAACTACTAATGTTTCTCGAATAAATATTTTTCCATCAACACCTATCACGAAACTATCAATTATTATTTTTAAACTAGCTGGGGACCCGGCGTTGCCATTGTATTTATTTATATTAAATAATTATTGGCCAACATATAACTAAAACGAAATCAAAAACGTCACAATATGAACCTTAAATATACTCCCAGTGTCTCGAGAGAGTCGAAAAAACCGGTACAATAGCAGGAATAAATATATTTTCAGTATTCTAATAGAATAAAAATTTTCCCTCACTTAATGGTTAAACTTGAACTTAAATCTCATATTAAAGGTCATAATTTAACACAGCTACTCGCATTACAGCGGTTTAGACACCAAAGTCGATAGTTTCCTTTTTATTTTCATATTAGCAATTACTAAATTTTAAATTTCACCTTACACGAGAAATAAAACCAATTTATCAATTTATGTATATTACGTATCGACGATTCACAGAAGTTTATTTTTTCTCAGGCCGCTGCAACAATAGATAGTAAGTGCGATGAAACATACAGGAACGCGTATAACTCGCAGTTGGTTTACACGCCGGCTTTCGGCTGGCAATTCCAAGAAATATTCCCCTAGAATAAATATTTTTATTTATATTCATATTATATTATTATCTTCTGCAATGTAACGAAATTAAATATGCACGAGTATTAAAATTAAAACTTTTTAAAACCTCAAATTTTTGTTGAAATTCGTTGAGCCGTTTCGGAGCCTATTTGAGACAAACATACAGACAGATAGACAGACATATACTTCAATTTTATATATTGGTATAGATAAGAAATTACATACGATGTATTTGTGAACTCAAAGCATATGGTCAAATTTACAATCTTCGCCAAATTATGTCAAACTTCAGTCATAAAAAATTTTAAAATTTTTTAAATGACAGATTTTAATTCCATAAAATTGGTTAATTCTATTCGAACCAGAAGGAAGCTATTAGATATAATAACTTAGAGCTATACAAGAAAATGAACACACGGTGCAAGTGACAATAAACTTGGCAATTGTATTTGATATAATAATTGCTATAAATTTAATTCCAGCTAATTCATAAGAAATAAAATTTTTTTAAATAATCATTGATTTACTTTCTGTTTAATTTAAAGCAATGAAAATTAAAACTCCCATTTTCAGTAAAACATTAGTGCAAATATACATAAAAAATCTATCCAATTTGCCAGTAAGAAAATATTGATATTCCTTTAAAACATTTACAAGGCTTCGTACATATTTGTGGACTTCATCAAGTAAATTTTAAATCGATAAACATATAATTTTTTATAAATGCAAATAATTTGACACGCATATGGACTAAACGATGTAAATGCATTAAATAAATATCAATATTGTTTTCTGACAAATTGGATGGATTATTTTATTTATAAGATGCCAAATTATTGATTTCTTGAATCCTTGCAAATAGCCATCAGCAACCATTAGAATCGATTGTTACTTAACGAGATGGAAAAATAAATTTTTCTCAAATATTTTTCATAAGATTTATACAATTGTATAGAAATTTTCGTCTTATTGTAAATTTAATCGGTACTTTACGACGGTTATATAAGTGATAATTTACAGTGAATATATTAAAAAGGCTTGTAGCTAAATTAAGATAGCAAAAAAGTAGGTTTTTAATTGATACAGGTTGAGTTTAAATCATTCGCAACAGATACTGAGGAAAAGTAAGTCATCAGTATAGTATTGTGAATGTGGCAAAATAATTATAATTATTGTTTTATCCATAGTTTACACCTTAATGCGGGAATTCTCATTTGTTTAACTATAATTAAGAATATCAAGAATGGATTCCTCAATTTGAGAAAAGGAAGTTTAATAATACAACATTGGTCCAGCAAATTAATAATTACACAATTATTCGGACTATTATGTATGCATATATGTGAATACCTTGTTGTTTCGAATAAAATTCAGTTCTTAAATAAAGAAATTTGTTGAGAATAAATGTTACTTAAATACTTCTTGGCGAGCGAAAACCATTGCCCACCGTGACTGAGTTGCTTAGCTGTATATGATTCGGTTCGAAAGAAGTTCAAATATCATATGAAATATTCGAAGTGACCTCATTTTTACTGAATTTAGGCTTCTGGCTGCTCTGCTTCGTAATGAGTTTCAAACATGGTCAAAATGCCTGGTGTAGTGCGCACTGTCCGACAGGCTGCCTAAGTGCGTTCACGAAGAGTTCGTACGAATATAATGTTCTCCGTCTTCAAGCCTGTAAATCGTACAACTTTTCCGTCAACTTTGGTCTGACATCTTCGCTGTGGCGGAGACAGTGGCGAACGTTTTTTTTTAATTAACACAACTTTTTAAACATTAACGAGGGTTTATATGCCAAAAACTTCAAATAAATATATTTTTAGAAAAATTGGGTTGAAACAGCAATTATTTGAAAGTTAAAATTACTACGATAAATACGTTAAAAAGTTTCTTACAATAGTTGCCTCCATGAATCCATTACAGAATTAATAAGCACGACTTGAATTTAAATTTAAATATCATTGCCTACAGAACGAAAAATGTGCATTCTTACTTTATTCGAATTCAATTTGCATACTAGTAATATTGACACTTAACATGTGGATATTGTTGAACATTCATGTCCGGATACACAAAAGATTTCTGGAAAATATAATACTAATTGTAACCTCTAATTCTTAATACAAATCATTTAATTTTTTTTTACTTCCGTAGCATGTAATTATTCTTTTTAATTTGAAAGTTTCCTAACTTCATTTATTTACACAAATAGTATCATTAATCTCATAAGAGATCATGGAATTTCCCGGTGTAGGTAACTGATAAAAAAAGGATTTTAGAGTTTCCAACCGTGTTAAATATTTATTAATATATAACGATAGCGCCGTCTGCGTTCATCGTCAACCGGATCGCGGTTTCTTGTGTAACAATTATTTACGGTTACAAAATCTAAAGGTTACGTATAAAAATACTTAATCGGGTTGGAAACCCATGAGGAATTTATTTATTTAAGTACTCAAAGTATTCCTTAATATCTATTCTCATATACATGTATTTTTTCTGTTAAGTTTATAACTTTTAACATCCTCAAAATAAAGAATATAACAAATTTAAACGTAAAAGATTCACTGGAATACGTCGCTATCATGATTAAAGGAATTTCACGTTTTTATGCAGAAAAATTGTGCTTTGTTGATCAGTTTAGGTTTGCTGGAGTAACATAGAAAGTTTTTCATGCACGTGAATATCATTACGTAAAGCAAGTTTCTGAATTCAGTGTTAGGTGCACGAGACCTGAAATTATCAATATTTTCTTTTCATATGTTTTTTTACGAGATGAAAACTCTGTCCATGCTTGGTCCCTAGAAAGAAAATTATCCTCTGACTAATTGTTTCTGCGTATTTACATAACTTAGTTGTTTATGTAATTGGTGACGTTAGTGTCCGCAATTCATATTCGAGCCTGAAAGCCTAGGTAAATTAATTTTAGTTCTTCTCATGTTTGATGTCAATCAATAAGTAGTGATTAAAATGTCTTTCGTCACTCTTTCTATTGTTTTCTATAAGTTGTAAAGGACTATTCAAATAACAAAAGCAATCCTGTAATTTGTTTAATTACTATGTAAGTATTCTACAGATTACAATGGTTTACAATTTCTGGTTTCTGGATATAATATGTTATACGGTAGGTAATATTTTTTAATAGAAAAATATTACTAGAGTCATTTTTGTAATTAAAAAAATATTATTTGATTTTTTTTGTTTTACAGCAAGGCGTCTCTTTCTTCATTTGTACCTTATTCCAGCTTGAAGTGTTCCTGAGTCTGTCAGCATGCTTTATGAACATTATTTGGAGACGTTTCAGACCAAAGGAACTTACTGCTATGTGTGATTTTACTTATCGTTCACAGTACTATTTTTCAATTTTTTAATACTATTTATGGATTATTAATTTATACGACGGTAATTTTTAAGTTTGTTATTCATTCACTAAATTAACGACCATTCTAAATAATATTTACACTATTCGTTTTCCGACACTTAGTATTAAGTTATTATTTAAAGGGAAATGAGAATGGCGGGAATTAATGGCGTGCGGGTAGTTCACATAAGCCACAAATCGACATAATCCTGGTGGAAGAAATGTCTGAATGCGCAACATAAATAAAATTTCATATAATACTATTTTAAAAATTATCACTTTATGGCAATGGACTAAACAAACCTTCCTGTCATGTCATGTCGATCCTATTCCACATTTTTTTCTTCCCAGTATTAGCTTTAGCGTTTAAGCTCTATCCGTTTCTCACTATTAAATTAGGTATGTAACTTAATACATTTTATGAACCCAATTTAGCAAGCTTGAAATCAAAATATGGTAACTTTGAGTGAAATTTATCAGTACATTTGCATTGAATGCAAGTTCTCAAATGATTTGCCGTGAACATTTCTGTTTCATTTCACTGGGATTATTCCCTTTTGAACTTTGTTTAGGCTGATATTAGGACAATTAATTAATTTATATATGTGTTAATTCCTGTTAAATAATTATAGAACTTTATTTGTTTCACAGCTTTACGATGATCTGTAAAGTAGTCTACAAATTCTCTTATATACGGATCCTAACTTATTGCTATGTATTGAAATGATTGATTCATGATTCACTATATTATAATTGTTATTTTAAAAACTTTGATAAGGTGTCCTTCTAACACAAAGAATCGCTCAAATAATATGCTCGGTCCCGTTTTACCTTTCAGTCACAGGTATAAATCAAGCTCTTCTCTTTGTCATCTCTAACTACCTTCCCGAAAAGTTCGATGGTCGTAGCCCATACTCCAACATAACTATCAGGAGTAATAGCATTATTATTTGAAGATGATTAGAAACTATAAAACCAGTAGACGTAACGTAAGGATATTATAACGGGGAATTCCATGAATACTATAGCATAAAAAGTTACGACGTATTTATTAAGAAATGCAAAACTCTGCTCATTAACGACGCGTATTATTTCCTTAATGAATTTGTAAATCGGTCTGAGCCTATCGAATATTAGTTCCTTTAATAATGGTTAATTATTTTTAAGGGGAGGTGGTAACAGGCAACATGAGGGTGATCCTGAAACAGCTAATTCCCCCTTATAGCATACGAAGAAAATTGAAAGGAAGAGGAATACTAATATAAATCTCTTTCGTTTGTATTTACAACTGGTACTTCATAATTCTTTATTTCATGTCGGTCTCATGAGATTTCCAGTCACCAAGTCTGACAAATTCTCTCAGAGACGGTATTTTGAATTTTTACATTTTGCAGTGTAATTTGTAAAATTTAGTGATACATGTGAAGTAAAAATCATTTTACAAAAAAAACTGTACTTCACATATAAGCTTTCTTACTTCTGTAAATGGTATTAATGCTTACACATTTTCCCCTAATTACGTATTTATTGTATTTGGGGCAACATTTTCTCAATGATTCTATTTCATGTATTTTAAAATGTGACCCTTGAAATTCTTTATAGTACTATATAAACATAAGTTGTATTTATGTACGTTATTCTCTTAATATTCGTATAAAATTTCATTTTGAGATATCCGATTTGCTAAGCAGAGGATTGATGGAACTAATAAACCTCATCTACAAATAAATAAATTCCATGAAAGGTTGAAGACGGAGAAATGAATATGTGCTCAAGATGGATATTTTCTGAAATATAATAGAAAGGAGCAAGTGCATCGTAGGAACAGCGTATATAATGAGGAAGGTGTCTGTTTGAGTCCCTCGGCGGTGCGTGTATGCTCCGGAGATTAGACCTCCCAGTCGTGGCGTGGATATTTTGTTTACCGAGCGCATTAGCAACGGCAGGTTCATTATTTAAGAGCCCATATCACTTTATGAGGAGGAAAACACACAGCGCAGTGATACCTCGTGGCGGCGAGAGGCGGAGAATGTGGTGGCTGCGATTGGCCGCTGCAGACCCCGCCCTTGCTCCGCCCTACTCCGTCCCTCCTCCCGCTGAGGCAGACCGCGCGTGGTCCGCCACCAGTAGCGACTCTGTCGTCGACATGGCTGCATCGTTCTGCTCCGCCACGGCCGCCTACGCCAGCGACGTGTCTCATCAGACCTCGGAACCTCACATCAAGCGACCGATGAACGCCTTCATGGTGTGGTCGCGCATACAGCGTCGCAAGATCGCGCTCGACAACCCCAAGATGCACAACTCGGAGATCTCCAAGCGGTTGGGTGCCGAGTGGAAGCTGTTGTCCGAGACGGAGAAGCGGCCTTTCATCGACGAGGCCAAGCGGCTTCGAGCCATGCACATGCAGGAGCACCCCGACTACAAGTACCGTCCACGACGGAAACCTAAGGCGCCCGGTATCGGCGGCGGAGGTGGTGGAAAGATGGGCTACGGACCTGCCGGAACGTGTGCCGCCGCCGGGGGCGCATTCGCCAGCTTCGGCCTGCCACCATACTTCCATCACCCGCACATGGAGTCGCTGTACGCCGCGCCGCCGCCCATGCACCCGTACCTGGGCTCAGCCTTCGACCCCGTGCACCTGTCCAAGCTCGTCCAGGACAAGACGACGGCGGCCGTCATCAGTTCGTTCTACTCGTCGCTGTACCCCACGGGCAAACCTACGTCGTCGCCTCCGCCGCCGCTCAGCTTCTTCCCACCGCCGCCTCCCCCGCCGCTGCTGTACGGAGCCGGAGCAGGAAGCGGCGGCGCCCCCGAGGGCGGCGAACTACGACGCCCCGTACCAGTGATCTTCTAGTGCGACGCGGGGGCGGACGGCCCTACCGCTGCTACCAAAGACGCACCGTGCTGTAAGTAGCACGGAACGCACCCTCGCTTAGCTACTTGCACGCAACCACCCTCTCTTGTTATGATTTTAAACTTTATTGGCAAATGTGTTGAAGTAATTGGTACAGATTAAGTCATTGTCCGGAGAAGAGGAAAGTATCCTATGGAGATAGGAGGAGGAATCAGTTTAACGTTTAACAGTAAAAAATCCTGTTCGTTTCAAGGATGATGGCAGAATAAAACTCGACTGCGAAGACATAAACAGTCGACTCTGTGATAGACTATAAATTTAGTTCTGTATCTGCAGCAGTGTTCGGACTCTTGTGCTTTCAATTCTGAAATCGAGCTGGCTTTATGCTGTGATTTTTCTCGACTCTCCCTTCGATGCTAGTCACTTCCAAAAGTAAAATCTGTACCAATTATTCTCTTTCTTGGCCATAATATCGTTTTTCTCTAACGTGTAATATATATCTACGTACTATAAATCATGCTACTATTTATTTGTAAATATATAAATTACATAGGTATATCGTTATGAGTGGTTGTTTATTATATATAACTGTTTGAGATTGTGCCATATAAAGGAACGATCGTTTGATATGATTTGACTGACTTTTGCAAAGTGAATTTTAGTGCTGGTGGACAATTTTTTATCGAGCAATAAGAAACACGATGTAACTTTGTTTTCTCGTTAAAGACGACCCTGTACATATCCTTGTAATTCGCATACATATATAATATGAACTGTGCAATTTTTTTGTTAATAAAATGTTTACATTAATACTTTTTCTTGTTTAATGTTTACCACACTCTGTAGTCCTTCATATCCATAAATGACATTTCTGCTCAGTAATTATGTGATGTCTGAATCGGATGGTTGAAATGTATTCTTACATTACGTATCGTACGGTGTCTGAAATCTATTTGGAAATTAATTTGTCTAGTTTTCCTTAATTTTTTTGCCTTTGAAAAGGAAATTTTATTTCTGCCCTGAAATATTTAAGAGTACAAACATTAAATTATTAACTTATTATGTAAAATGCTAATATTGTTTCTAGATTCGTTGTCTGTGTTTAGAAAGATAGTAATAAAAATATAAAATGTTGTTCATCTCAGGAGGTGTTTTTATATTGTAGGTATTTACTAATTTCATACCATGTTAAGAAGTAGCCTAGAAGAAAACTGTTTTCTCCCCAAATTTATGAACACACATAGATACATGGTTTTTTGTGTGATCAATGTTTCATTAAAATGAAATTTATTTAAAAAACACGCTCATTTCACTTGCTTAGTACTGCTAAACATAGAAATTAAAAAGAAATACTGCAAGAGTTCCAAATATTTGAAAAAAGTAAATGCATCATTGAAAAGTAATTCTAGGGCCTCATAAATTGTAAATAACCTCATCTCGACCTTCAGAATTTTTTGGTTTTTATGAAGGTTAAATTCTGACTAACTAGTTCAGTCGTTTTGGTAAATTTATAGCCTTTGTATTTTTCTATTTATTTCTGCATAAATAATAAATAATTAAAAACTGAAAAATACAGGGCTGTACTTGAAGCGCTGCTAAGACTCTACTGACTTGTCTTGTCCTGTAATTTGAGTGCTTGAGCTACTATTATACAAGTTTTACATATTAAATAAATTAAATCTTTAATCCAAATCGTACATAAAATTATTTTTTAAGTAAATTGTTTTAAGTAGCCGTACTTTTATTTTCATTGTTGTAACTGACATTTAAAATTAACAGTATACAAACGGTAATAATTTTTTTGTAATGGATATAAAATCAGGAATTAATTACAAATATTAATTCCTAATAATTTATTAACTGATTTCTTGGCCATTGTGTATTTTTGATCTGTAAATAAAATCATAGATTCACGTATTAAGGGCAGTATTTCAGTATTCCCGAAGCAAGAACTGTTCCGATACCATATTCATTGAAACCATGTATGTAAGAGACAAGGCTTAACCACGCAACAAGAATCCCTTTACTGTTCAGTATTTCTTGCAAAAGTAGACGCTTCTTCGGGAATATGTCTGATTGATGTGAGCACCAAACGGATAATCTCAAAGCAATTCTACCTCGTTGGAAATTCTAAGACATTCTGAGATCCTTTTACAACTCAAAGAGAAACTGTTATTGGTTTTAGAGCTCAGGTATCAGTGATTACTAACCCGAGGTACGATCGCCCATAAAGAGACTCTACTGAAGATTAAAGAAGACAAGTTTTCGTTTCTTTCAATGTTTCTGCTAATAGGACAGAACACGTTTCTGGATATAAAAAATTATACATAAATAGAAATAATATAAAATTGAAATTAAAAGAAGTCATTTAAATTCTCCTGAAACTTATCCACATTCAATTTGTTAAAATAAAATAAATAGAAAATAACAGCACTCTAACTGCTAGTTACTTTTACTTAGAAACCTATTTTTGTCCTTTAATAATTTATTTATGGAATGTAACTACTCGTGTAATACTGAAATTGATGTCTTGAGGATTCCTGAAGTAAAAATTCTATATTTTTCTTTTCTGAGAGTAGGGATACATATTGGATTTTTAAAAAAAAATTCTTTCATTTACTGTCGCATTAACTTCTGCGGTAATTAGCAACTAAATATTTATAATTAACCAATTACGTTTACTATTGATAACAAAATTAAATTATATTTATCTTAATATTTTTAAAGCAGTATTTTGAAATTTGTCAATAGTCTTAATTTATTAATTGAAACTGCTACTTTCCATAAATACCGGGTTCGAGTGCCCATTTGGATTATTATTATTCCTTAAATATTTCACCGATTGATTACTTCACAAATCCACTTAAAGAAATCAGAGGGGTGGTTGATGTTGATACGAGTAACTTATAAATGCCTACTGAAGTAATTTACGTCATTGCTGCCAACTGGATTAATATAATACATTCTAATACTAAGATGCAAGTGATTCATTTTAGTAATATTACACAACGTACATTAATGGCTGAATTTCGTTTTAGATACTTTAAAACGACGGATCAGCAGATATGAAGGTGCTGCTCAAGAGAATTATGAAGCAGTGTTGCACTGAAACAATGCATTTTCTCAGAAGCCTACTTCATTACTATAGTTATTTATTTTATTTGTGATAACAACAGTCTTTATGATTTTATTGTGATTCAGAATTCTGGGAATTAATGTTTTTTCCTGGTTGTTTTTATACAGTCTTCATTATAAAAATAAGTATTCATTATTCAATCATTATAAATTTAATTTTGACTGATTTTAATAATTTAGTATTTACGTATCATATACTTCAATCAGTCTAAAAAATTCAAACTATATTATTAAAAAAATCATTTTGAAACCAAGGAACTTTTGGCGACAATTTAAATACATTAATTTGAAAAGATATTATTTTTTTAAAAAAAATTGTTGATCTTAAATATATAATTACTCAAAATTAAGCTTTTTTTGTTAATTTATTTATAGTCGCATAAACAAAAATGTCATTAGCGACTTATGCGAAATTACAATATCCGTTACTAAACTTATTTATGTAAATGATAATGATGAGACTTACTGAGAACCTGTATGGTTTTAATAAAAAATATAGCATTTTATTTAAATTTTATCAAATGATTAACAATTTTAAGAAAATTCAAAATTTTTGATAGAACACAATATTATTGTCTTGGAATAATAGATACAAATTTGATGAAATATTAATAAAGCGTCCTTAAAAAATTTTATTAGTAAAATTGTATCAACTTAAATGAATAAATAATTTTTGATGTTACGTTACTATGGAAGGTACTGAAATATTCTTGGACAATCAAAATTAGTGGCAACAAAATTAAGTTAAATAAAATGCTGATTTTTATAAATGACACCAATTAAAAACCATTGAGGTTCGCAGTATCACTTCATGTAAGACTGAAGGACAATTGCAACTATTACGCCTGTCGTTATAACAAAAAATAAATATACTAAATATGCACCCCTGTAAAAATAGAGAACGCTATAACATGTGTAATCAAATATCGGTCAAAATAAAGTAAATTTATAGTATACAAATCTTCTACGAGTTTCCTACTTGCCGACAATACTAAAAACTCCTTATAAGTTGAAAGAGCGCGACACAACCAAATGTGAATCATTAAATATTCGTAGTCTGTCTTATTTATAACCACGCTCTGCTTTGTCAGCAGCTTCTGTCATTTGCCTACAACACGTAATGGATTTTTTTACTTCTATTTCGAATTTTGAAAATGGAATTTCCTTCTGTTCCCCGCATCGGCGAAATCTTGCACATTCTTCGTTTATCTGATTTTAGCATGTTCCTTCTTCGGGCAGACCCAAATATTCGTAAAATCACAGGTTTTGACTGGTTTATTCCAATCGCAAGGAGTTTGGATGGAATTTTTTCCCGTTTGTTTCGTATGCAAATCTTGACCCTCCGGAGGACCTCATTAATTTTATACAAGTGACGTTCCGTCATGATGTCGCTGACCACGTAAAAATAATTCATCATGTTCACACAGGCATAAATTATTTCGTGTTAGAGGTCCTTAATGCGATAATCTATCCGACGACTTCGTACACGCAAGCAAAGAACTGTGAATAAAATAGTAAATAAATTATGTATTATAATTACAGTTTTAATTTTTCATTCATTTATCAAGTTCTATTTGTATAATACAATTTATAAGTTTTCATTCACAGATAAAAATTTAAATAATTTTTCGTCTCCCACACAGATACAATTTAAAAATTTCAGTGCTGTATCTATAACATTTCACGAGGGAAAGGAACCTATTTCAAAATTGGCAAAATAAAGCTTTGCAACTTCTTAAATTTTCTCGCAAGCCATTCACGTTTATCGTTATCTAATTCTCAAATGGATAATGACAAAAATTTTTAGGAAAGTACGAATACAGTAATGTACATTATTTACGATGTCACAACCACTTTTTAAGATAAATAAATACCGCTAATTATCATGTCAGGAAAGAGAAAAATTTAAGGCGGTTAGCTCGTTTTTTAATAATAAGGCCTTAACCGACATTTTTATAATTATAAGAAAATTTTAGTAATATTTTTTTTTCATATCAGGACGTTTATGTACGTATTTTTACTATTTTCAGGTTAAGTAATAGTCATAGCCAGGATTTTTGAAAATTTTTATAACATCATGACCACCGCCTGAAGAGTGTATTAATTTGTAAGGGAGCGTTTGCTAAAATATAAATATTTTTTGATCAGTACTACTAAAAAACTATATAGAATAATTTTAATCATCATTAAAATAATATATTATTAAAATAAAATATTATTGTAAGATCTTCTTATCGAATATTTATTAAATTTTGACAATTTTAAAGTTTTAAAATATTAAGTCTCAATCATTAGCATATCTTTTTTATTTACATTAATTAGTTACAGTCTACAATGTATTCAATTGTATTACTAAGAAAAAAATTGATTTACGAGAAGCACAATTTTATAAATGTCTTATCGTTTATTTTCTCCAGTACTAATAAAAATATTAAATGAATAAGACCATTTAAAAATGAAGGTACTCTCAGTTAAATGTTGAGATGAAAGGCATTTATTATTTGAAGATGTGTGAAATTAAAAGAACGTTTCTCTGAAATTGCAGATCCACCCATCGAAAATGTCTTTATTCTCGAACAGAAGTACAACTCAATAATTCTCACGTTCGGCTTGTACAAATATTTTCTTTGCACAGTTGCACCACTTATGAAACAAGAAAAATAACGTCAGTTCCTTTTTTTGAGGACAAAGAAATGAATCTTATTTTAATCGCGTTATTTACAGACTTATAAAGATATATTAAATACCACTCAATATAGCCTTCTTACGCGAAGTTCTTTTTTTCTATTACAAATTTAGTATCAAAATACAAAGAATAAAATATCTTAACGTCTGGTGGTATGGGAGGTTTGGATTACACTGTCCTACAGTAAATGTGGTGTGTCAAATAGGTAGAAATAACCAGTGGCCTAGCATCAGTATGGCCTGGTATATACTTCACCACATTATTATACTGAAAGATTATAATTTCACCTTATTAAGAAATGAACAATGTCTTCATTTGAGTGACTCACTTATTATTAAAAACCTGACATAATGTAGATATACACGGAAAGTTGGAAAAATTAGTCCATTAATTATTAATGAATATATTAATTGATGATGGGTGGAGAGATGCGCAAACATCTTTGCTTCTTATTTGTCAGTACCAAAACATTGAGACTGATAAGCGTCGTTTACAATTGAAAATATTAACGAGTAAAAAAATTCTATACGATTAACGCTACATCAGGTTCATATATTAAGTATATTAAATCATTATGTCAGGTAAAGTACTGTTAACTAAAACGATTATAAGAAAAAAAATATTTTTGTGTTTTATATATTTTGTTATTGATCGTAAAATTGGCCTATAATTAAAATATTTAAAAATGTAATATTGTGTTGAGTGGGTATGACGGGAATCAGCGTGTTTTATACATTATCAGCGTCATTTTTTTATATTTCAATAATATTATTCATAAAATAAAGAAAAGAAATTTTTCATTATGGGACACCGGGGCAAGTTTTCCAGATTTTAGATATTTTATTTTTGTGTTTGTATTTATTTAGAGGTAAACATGATACCGTTGTATTTCATATACAAACTAGCAAAATTATTTTTCAAAAAAATTAATTACAGTTTTTGACAGGAAATGTTTAAGTCCTGATCACGTTACGTTGGAAAACGTGCCCCGAGAGCGGAGGAAATTTTTCAATTATACTTTAGATGGTAAAAAACAGGTGATAAATCTTGCTGGATACTTAATACGTATTTTTTATTGTAAACTGAAAAGGCGTCATGCCAAGGCTTATTTCATTATTTTAATATTGTATGTACTAGAACAATTATTGTACTTACTGATAATCGTAAAGATAAAAGTTTTTTACATGAATAATAATAAAAATGGCTCATTTCAAAACGAAAGCGAGTTGGACCTGCCCCTATGGAAAATGTGCCCCGATCTTGGATATAATTATTAAAATGAACGTGATTTATTTTAATATTAAAATTCTTTTAGAATTGATAAAATGTATTTTGTCTTTCTATATAGTTGTTTTTTCAAATTATATTTAGAGTTGTGGAAAAGATTATGCAAAGAAATAGTAAATGGGAGTTATAAGAAATCGAAAGCTTTAATTGAACCCGGGTCTAAAAAGTTTACTATTTACCCAATGGTGTACAACCTCACGCTGTCAATTAACACGTGGAACAAATAAGTTGTTTACTAGCGGACAGCCCTATTTTTGTCTTGAGTAAACTCGCAAATTGTTATGACGTGTCAAGTGTGATAAACGTGTTGGGGCATAATGGCGGGCTTGTTTTTAAAGAGAGAGCCGCATTAACGCAGGCCCCCGTTCAGTGCAGTGTGTGCGTGCGTGTGTGTGTGTTTACTTTTGCCTTCACAGACTAAGGCGAATTTGCATGAACTGGCATGACGAACTGTCTGTTCGCGTGCAAGCATTACGTGAATGACTTACAGGACTTCGTTAGCGATTCAGAAGACGCTCGGGGGAGAATCGTGCCTTCAATGGCTTGCCTTAATGTATACTCATTCAGAGGCGAAGAAAAGTCAACCCGTGATTAGAAATTGCCTCAGTCTCTATTATTTAAGTGAAGCGGGAAGTTGGACTACATCCGACATTGAGGCCTGATAATCCAAACAATAAAAATGGAACCACTCGATACTGCCATTGTGCACGAATATTCTGCCTTTTTAAGCCTCAGATCTAGTCAAAAATAAATATACTTATGATAATGTATTTAATGCAGTACAGACAATTAGTAAATAAAACTCGTTTAATAGTTTTCTGCAACTTTTAGTCGAAGAAACTTAACCATATTTATCATATTATTATTAACAAATTGTAAGTAAACCCTAATTATTCTTAGAATCATTTTTCCTTAAAACACGTTTTAGTCATATACTGGAATTACTGAGGTTAGAATTACCTTAAAAGAATAAAGTGATACGAAGTGGGTGCAGACCAAAGAGTATTTTATTGGGACACAACTATAGTCCTATATTGTTTGAGGTGTTCAATCAACAGCATATTGAAATTATAAACTTCAGACTACTCCTAATTCTCAATTCAGCAATTCTTTAACTTACATGTAATGTGCATTGGATATTGACTCTCCGATATTACAGACGATACTAAAATAGGAAAAAAAGATCTTACAGTAAATAAATGGCAGAGTAGAAAAAGTGGATTCAGGCCAAGCGACGAAGGTGTTTTTGTTTGTTTGCTTGTTCAGCTGGCTGCTCTTATCCGGTTCTCCTTATCCAATTCACACGATTCTTAAGCCGTAAATAACAAGCCAATAGACTACCTCTGTTAACCTACTTGTTTATAAATTTTTATACTACATTCAAATAAAATGTTGAGTACATGGTGATGTTGAATTGTTATAATGCGTAATTCTATGTGGAACGTGAAATGATTCTTGATATTCATCTACCTTGCATACCAACAATAATTAAACTCAATGGTGAAAAGGTATTTCAGCATAAACAAAATTTTATGTTAGATACTAGAATCCGCCAGAAAAATGTAAATACACAAAATGGAATAATTAAAACTAGTAAACAACTTAAGAGACTACGTCTTTGTTTACATAATTTCAACGAGGTTATTTTACGAGTCGTTTAATGGTGTTTGTAGAAGAAATTTTCTAAAGGTTATAGCCTAATTTTCTTCAGATTACCGTCTTCCTGAACTATAGTGATGTGAAAATGTATAGACCTAGTAGTGATAACAGTGTGAAACCTTCATTTACTAACTAATGAATTGCTTGAAACTGAATCCAAAGAAAATATTGTTCGGAATGTCGTGTTTCCACCACAATGGAGCAGTCATTTCATTATTCTCAACTTATAAATACAATAACTTTTTTACTGATAATAATTTAGTTGACCTGTTTTCTAGATTCAATAACAGGTCTTTTAACAATATTTTTCTTTTGTTGATACATATTTTGTTACATAGATATAAATATGTATGAATACAATAATAAAAGTATATGTGTGTATTTAAAATTTGTTTTAGCATGTAAAATCATCTGTTTTCTAATTTATTAATATTTCTTATCATATTATTTTCGTGGAGAGACTGAAGGAAAGAAATCTTTATTTCTTCGTCTCCTTATCCTTCTTGCGGAGGTTGGGAGCTAAAACCGTCCTAAATACATTCCATCCTTCCTGCCTTTCCACTTTTATACATTTTGTTTGTGGAACAACTCCGGGTGTTCGGTTACCAACCACGTTTCCGGATCTCCAAAAAGCGTTGGTCGAGTAGTTGTAGGTTCAAAATTTTACTAATTTTATACTCTAATTATTTATGACTTTATTGTTATTGCCAGTGCAAAAGTTAATTTTATTTCTGATATTATTGGTTTTGCATTATTTGTATTAGCAGAGTTATGTAATTTGTTTAAGATAATTATTTGATTAGTCTTTCTATTACTATAATTTATATTCTATTTTATGTTATGATGTCTATATTTTGGTCTTTATACTCATCCGGTTCCAGGATTTGAGAGTCCGGTCCGATGATGAGTATATTGAGTCTAATGATTATTATTTAAGAGTCTATGATTTTAGAGTCCTGTATTTTGTCAGTTCTATAGGGGATATCTGATTTTTCGAATTTTATAGAGCTGCAGTGAGTGATGGGTTTCTTATTATTTCCCATAGTCTTTCTTTTCTTAAGGTTTTCTTATTGTCTTGTCTACCTCATAATTGGTGCATTACAGTATGGTGTGTTCCACAGGCACATAGATTGTCTGGTCTGCTATTTATTCTTCCAAGAGATTGTCCATATGGACCATGACCGGTAAGAAAATGTATAAGACCCTTTGTTGGGTTGAGGTGTCTAAGCTGTAATCTTTCTCTTATGTTAGGCAGAATTTCGTACACCCTTCTCCTTTTATTCGATGAATTCCATCTTTCTTGCAAATGTTTAATATTTCTTCTTTAATTTCTATTTTTGTGTTTGCTTCCTTGCCTAAAATTTCTACGACTTTGCACTGGTTCTCTTTTTTGATCCAGTACTGCGCGCTCTTTTTTCCCTGATCTCTAGATGTAATGGGACAATAGCTGGGAGAACTGTTAGTGCTTCGGAAAGGGTTTTACTCAAGGCACCTGATATTCTTAACAAAGTTTTCCGCTGAATTTGTTGGATTTTGAACATTGGTTTAACCAGTCTCAATATGTGCTAGCTGCGTAACCTGTGATTGCTGCCAATATAGGATTGTGGTATAACTTGAAAATATTTAAAGGTATTTGGAAATTAATTGTTGCCACTCCTGTAATTTGATTCATTACTTTCATGCTTTTGGTTTTTATTTTATCTATATGCTCCAAAAATGTATTTTTGTCGTCCATCCAAATTCCAAGAAACCTTAAGCTTTTCTACCAGGAAAGTTTGGAGTCTAGAATAAGTCCGAATTAGTTATGGAGTTTTTTATTAGGACTTGGGAGCCAAAAAGATTGAGTGAATGAATAAGCGTATGCTTGGTTTTGAGGATGAATAAACTATTGCAGATTTGGAGGGGTTTATACTGACCCTCAAGTTTTTTGCACAGATTTCATGGTCGTTTAGTGATATTTGGACGGTGCGAGGACCCGAGGTGAAGGAAGAAGTTTGGTGGAGGATAGGTATCATCAGCAAAAAAATATTATTTTAGTGGATTGATGATGGGGGATGTCATGAAAACAAATGTTAAAGAGGAAGGGGCTTGTGGGTCGCCAGAGGAGATTGATTGGTGATTTTGACCAAGTGCTAACTGTTGATAAGATAATTTTAAACGATTCTGAAGAGACTTTCTCTGTGTCAAACACCCCAATGCAGTACAGTACAGGGGTGTGATGAGAAACAATGCCTTACAATGTTTTATAAGGAACATAGTACTGTTTTTTTAACTTAAGACGAACTTTATTAACGTTTTACATGTTTTTCTTCTTTCTGAGCATAGTCACCCTGGCGCAACGAAAGATCAGTTTGTTTATACAATGTTTGACTTTGTTGACGGAGCTTGCACCGCTTCATCTCTATACAGGTGAAATTCCCGAAGGTGTTCTTTAAGTTTTGGAAACATGAAAATCGGATGGGCCCGAGTTGGGACTGTATAGACGATGATCGATGACACTGAACGTAAGGCGTTGGATTGCTGCAGATGTCGCAATGCTCGTGTGTGGTCTGGCATTGTTGTGCTGAAGAAGCCTGTGCTCCATGTGTGGACGATCTCTTCTAATTTGTCTGAGTGTCTCGCAATACCTTCCGGAGATTACGGTGGCGCCTTTAAGCATGAGTTCCAAATGCACCACTACTTGATCATCCCAAAACTCTGTAAGTATGACTTTGCTTGATGTAGAATTTTTTTGGTGTCTATGATCATTAATGGTGGAACTCTATGGATTTCAATTGAGTTTTCGGCGGTTATAAACTCGATTACACACGCACCAACATAGTTGCGTTACAGGTCTCGTGTTACAATTCAGAGCCCTCCAATGGCAAAAGGCTGCAACTTGCGACAGGAAAGCCGTAAAGTTGACCGAGTAATATGGAATACCTCAACCGATATTGATAATAAATTTAAAAAAATTAATGCATGGACTGTAGGAATAATATACACCCTATATAAAACAACAAAAGTAACAGGAGTACACTACACATCTTTTCAAATGAAAAAATATTAGACTTCTAAGATCTTCCTCGCTCCATCCAATCAAATTCATGCCCACGCAACTGCGGCAACATTTGTCTATTTCTCTGCTGTAATTCGCTGATCGCAAGTACGGCTCCTATTTGTAAGTCCCTATAGTAGAAATAAGATGATAGTATTGACGTGTGTTGAAGTGACGTTGAATAAAGTAAAATATAAACTTGGAAGAAAAATTATTTGAAAACTTTTATTGAATTTAAATTTTTGTGAAATTAAAGTGATTATTTATATAAATTTATGTATAATAGATTAAATAATGCGTCTTCATCTTTCAGATAAAATTTTAATAAATAATTCCGCAGAATATATATTTTTTACAAATAGGCCTGGAATTTTCGACACTATTTTGAGTCTTTCTCTAACACCAGTTATTTTCTTCTCTTTATGTAGCAGTTCACATACAAACGATGTTAGACATAGACGCAAAACAGCATTAAAACATCCAGTTATATTTTTAAAAATTTCAGTGTAAATGTTTTTATATAATTTTTCATAATGCTAAGGACTTTTGTTGTTGTGGTATTCAAAAGACTGGTCTAATGTAACCCTCCATGCTAACTTATATTGCGCAAGTCTTTTCATTTATAACGTCACACATCGTCCCTGATCTACTTATCTTATTACATCTTTGGCCTCCCTCTTCTGTTCTTAACCCACACACATGCCTCTAATGCTAATTTTATAAGACCTTCATGAATCAAAACGTGGTCTATTAATCTATCCCTTCCTTTGGTCAACGTCCTCCATATTGTTCACTCTTCCCCTATTCTGCTCAGAAGTACCTAGTTACTTACTCTATCTACTTACCTGATTTTTAACTTTCCTTTATTGCACCATAATTCAAAGACTTCTATTCTTTTCCTTTCTGCAACTACTACCGTCCACATTTCGCAACAAATATAAGACCACACTCCAAACGAACATTTTTAGCATTGATTTACATATTCACACTGGTATTACTCGTAAGTAAATTCCTCTTCCGTCTTCTTTGCAAAAGTCTTCCCCTGCCTGTGCTATCCTACTCTTTATGTATACTATACTTCTACCATCCCTAGCTATTATTGCGTCCAAGTAGCAGAATACCTTAACTTCCTTCAAAATAACCCTTCCCAATTTAACACCGTTATTCCACCTTTTGCCATACTATAGTCCATTACCTTGGCTTTCCCTCTATTAATCTTCATATTGAACTGTTTCTCCATGACCACGTTCATGCCATTTAATATGGTTTCCAAGTCTTCCTCTGAATCCCCTAATATCACAATATCATCGGAAAACAGTAGGGATTTTATTTATTTTCCTTGCAGTGTGATTCATTTCCAAATTGTGCTTTACCTTTCCTCATCACCTGATATAAATATAAGTTAAACAGCATGGGAACAGACTGCATCCTTGTCTTACTCCTTTCTTGATTTCAGCTTTCTTTTCAGATCTTAAATTCTAATTACTGCCGACCGCTTTCTTTAGGGGTTATGTAAAAGTATTATGAAATATTATGAATAAAGCAACCATATTATAAGAGTATGTTTCGATGTGCTGCTGGAAGATTAGGTGTTTTTGAATTTAGAAATTACTGTTGCCAACATTGGACGAAGCATGTAAGATATAAAAAGTAGAATAACACAGATTAAGAAGGGGAAGTTTAGTGGTGTAGTCCTATACATTTGAATTGAGAAAAATATCTCTGCACTAAAACGTACAGGGCTGTGTTGATGTGGAAACCACATTTTAAATACTTAAAAAGAGTAGAGTAGAGACTTGTTGGGGTGCTATAGACGAAGATCAAATAGTCTGATAATGTTGGAAGTGAAAATGTTTTCAAAGAAGCTTAATAGAGGGAAGATAGCCAACATTTAGATGAGCCTAGCTAGTTGAACTCACAGTTAAGACTCTATAATAGGGTTGATCAACTCAGTGATGGAAGGGGCACTAGCGGAAAAGGCACTAGGAGAATTTCAAGTAATTAAGAATATCACATTGAGGGAATACATTGCATCCTATAAACTTTAAATTGCTTTTCTTTTAATTTCGTTGTTGATAATTGCAACTAATAGTTATTCGATGTTCACTTACGTTGGTAGTGAAAATCAGGGTGCCGTTTGATTTTCGTTACACATCTCCGTCACTGAGCTGTATACTACGGGGTTCTTAAAACGCTTCATCGAAAATAAATACTCAATTAATGGATTATATTCTCGGTCATTTTCTAAAATGAATCGGCTTTGGCCGTGAGAGCTGCAAAGACACGCAGTGACTGCTGAGTGAATGTATTAGAACCACCATGCTAAGTGAATCTCGCAGTGACAAGCATGGAGGAAAGTTCCTACACTTCATAACGAGAAAACACTGATTTGTTCCATCGGAAAATAAGCACAATATCCATTCAATTAATCACAGTTTAAGGCGGCATCTTGCCCTCGTTCTTTTTTTTCTTTACTTCCCCACTAAGGATCGTTAACTCGCAATCAAAAAATCGTTAGCTGTATTTACAATAATTAATCTTGCATTGAATAGGCGCCCCCTCTCCCCCACTACGTACCCTACAATGATCCATTGTCTCCCTCTTACAATGGCGAGAGTATTCCAGGCTAATGTATTCTCCCGGGACGATAGATGAAGGACCAGAAGAATATAGTTTAAGTTGGGATTAACACAAATAACAAGACCACAATTTCGAGAGACAATAGGGAGAGTTATAGAGACTGCACTTCTATAATGAGAAACGTTGTGTCAAATTCTACATACACTTAGCAACAATGAAAGAATGACATAATATTAAGCAGTTTATATGTTTAAAGATCTCCGACTACGGATGTGTCATCAGAACAGAATTTGTCACCAGATATTTATTCATTCCATGGGTGGAAGATAAGGTTTATTTTCGGAGAGAAAACTTCCGTTACAAGGGCCATCTATAATCAATTCTCTCATTTTAAGAAGGCTTTGGCAAACTGTCCCCCATAGACTAGTGATACGTTGTTCTCTATTAATTTTCAGCTCGATGGCTAGCTTTGAAAGAAGAAAATCTTGATTTATTATGCCCGGGCAGAAACCAATTACAGTATTAGACTGACATTGCGTGGAAACAATTGTTCTCGAAAAAAAAGCACCATGAGTAATAGTGTTCATTCATTCTCAGTGGAGCAAGAATTAATTTCCTCGCTGCAAACTGATTAATCTATTTTATTGTTGGTTTGCTTTTCTGGGCTTATTTTTTGGAAAGTACGATTGTTTTTAAAGGAATTTGTTTAGCTACCTGCCCACGTATATATAGGAACAAAAATCATGACTAAATCTGCAATTATAGTCCTTTTCAAATGGGAGCCAACATGACCTTGAAGCCGTTCCTTGCGTCGTCCAAACAAATTCTTACGGCGTCGTCGCATATTATTGTCCATGCAGCTGAAGTAAGGGTCTGTTGAGTGGGAAGTGAGACTATCTACCAACGTTTGTCTATTTATCTGCTATATTCACTGAACGCTAGAACAAATACCATTTGAAATGAAACATAGTTGAACTATTAAATATTAACCTACAATTCAAGAACAATGGAAGGTTTTTTCAGGAGTGACGTAAAACTAATTATCATATTTAATACACGTTAAATAGCTTAGGGAAAAGTATTCTCGAAGCACCTACTGTATATCACTATTAAACATCTATAATTTGAATTTTCAGACCGGTTAATGTAATTAACATTAATATAAATGTAAATTTGAGTTTCCTCCGTCTTGTACAAATCCCTTCAATGAGAAGTTTACTATTATATAACAAAGAAACGGACCATAAAAATTTCACATAAAAGCGTAAGAAAGTGCAATATAATTTTTACACCTAATTATTAGTCTACTGTGATGGAACATAAAGAAACCTCACTTAACACTACTAGGACTACGATATAATATTTACAGTGTATGCATACAACGTAAGGCTAATTTTAGGCGCTATTGTTCGGGATATTATTTCTGGTATTCTGAAGAAGTCTGTCGCTTTGTGACAACTGCTTTTGTGCATGCTACAGTGTACAATGAGTTACTCCCAACACACACTGAACACCAAGTAGAGCATTCCTAAACCTTGGAAGTAGATAAAACTCGACGGAAAACATTCGTCAAGTGAAACTTAACCGTCAGAACCTTCAAAACACCAGTCGATAAAAATTAACAAACATCAAATAATAACGGTTTTGATTTTAATAAATTAAATTAAATATAATTTTATATTTTAGTATATGAGTAAAATTAAGGACCTTAAATAGTAAATTTTATTTGAATAATATATGTGTACACCAAAATGTTCCGAGCTAAATTATTAATTGAAAAAACAGAAAATCTGAACGAATTGTAAGCATAGCGAATGGAATGAAGACAGTTACACCTAACAAGCAGTTGTTAATTTGGAACTCAAGTGAACATACCTCACCAGAATTTAAAAGAGGATAAGTTAAGAAAGAAATAAAAGTGAATATATTTATAAAAAATATTATTAAAATCTAAATAAAATTCTCAATTGCATCTAAAGATATAAATGACGATCCTCAAAAAAAAATTTCAATAGTCTTCACTTCATAGGTTTACTTATCAGTCTACGATTTTATTCCTGGGACGTATTCGCTTGCACAAATATTTGTCCTTTAACTACAAAAGTGATAAAAATTACATCATATCATCATGTTTAAAATTAATAACATTAAATTTATTTATTTATTTCAGGCTAGTGCCTATTATGATAATATACAATGCAGAATTGACGGAACCAAAATCTATGTTATGACATGTTATTGGTTTTACAATTTGTTTAGATTCCTCTTTGAAGTATGATAGTATTATTCATACGAGCTGCATAGTAACTGTAATTACATCTGTGATAGCATACATTAAAAGTAGGACAATCTTTGGCAAGACGAGCTCGTACTTTAAACTTAACTAAGCTTAGCACATGATGGAAACTTAACTGGTTACTAACAATTCTGTACAAAAATTAAATATCATTAGTTTTCCTGTGGTCATACAGAGAAAATAAACGTAAAAAATGACTTACAAAGCTATAGCCACATACAACATTTGTGACTTTTAATTTACTTTCCACCAACCTGAGAGACATTTTTTGAATTTTCTCGATGCGATCAATGGATTTCTCACAATATGGACTCCAAACTACACTAGAATATTCTAAAACAGGAAGGCACAGTACAACGATTTGAGCGTATTTACATAATATACATGGCCAGTATAGACAAGGACGACGCAGGTACAACTTTGCGAGATATGGTTTTAGGAAGAATGTAGAGACAAGAGAAGCAATATTCTCTTTACGTCTAATTTTAGAAGACAGGATAAGAAAAAACTGGCCTACGTTCATGGCATTTGTAGATTTAGAAAAAGCGTTTGACAATGTGAATTGGAACACACTAATAAAGATTTTGAAGAGCAGAGGAACAAAATGTCAACAAAGAAGGCTTATGCATATCCTCTACCGAAGACAGTCAACGGTAATTAGTTTTGAAGGTCAAGAACGCACGTTATTTGATTGCCCGATAATGTTCCCCACAATATTATTATTATTAATATATTTTTTATGTAGTTACTGTTTGCACTTGAATGAATTGACCTTAGGTCACCGATATTCGCGATTAGATTATTATTTATTGTGCACTACACTACACTACACGGCAGTCACAGGTGCAGCGTGGTTGGTAGTAGCGAGCATTTGGCGTACGATGTAACTTGACTGATACGCCGAAGCAGGTAAACACTGGTTAAGCTAAACACGTCCGAACTGAACGGAGGTCAAAGCTTAACTATATAAACATATTGACAGAAAGCCTGATGAGTTTTTTATAATTAAGTTCATTTTTACTGCTTAATGTTAAGTTAAAGTCGGACTGAGATGAAATAGTTTACATTGATGTAGCAATGTAACGCTGCCACGGGGTTTGCCAAAGCCAGCTCAAATTATTATAATGACTTGTGAAAGAATAATCATCTATGAAGACCATACTTGATTTTTATGACGCTAGTGATGGTATGTATGAGGAGTTTGATCGGGCCTGAAGTAAGCACAGCTTAAAGGTATGGTTTCCTAGGAAAGCGTTGTCCGTCAGTAGTGGACGTAATGCAACGGATGATGACGTCACAGAAACGTTGGCTGTGTATCTAGTTGGGGATGGTTTCCTAGGAAGCGTTGACCGTAAAACTACCTGCGCCACCAGTTGGATTACGTCAGTGATGGCGTTCACAAACAATTCTCCAACGTTTTCCTCCAGGGTACGGACGTCATTTCAAAGTTAAACCTATATAAAATAGGGACTTCAAGTTAAATCACTAACCATAGTGATTTAATGTTTACGATGCCTTTCAACTCCCCTGGTCCGTTGAAGTAATTTTTAAACATTTCTCAAATATGAGTGGAATCTACTCTAGCACGGACATTGGGATGGAGTTTTTAATGTGTAATTGAAGTGCATTATCAGCATTCTTTAACCTGTAGCAAATACTTCTCCTGCACTTTAAATGTTATATAATATTCAGGTACATAATGTATTGTATTGCCTGTAGGTTTTGTGGTAGCAGCCATATATTCTGAAATAACCGCAGAAAATTCTAAAAGTATTGTCACTTGTCCATGGAAATCGAGATATTCGATAGATACATATCACTTTTGGTAGATCGTGTAGAGTTTGACGCCTTGGACAAAGTTGCATCGAGTTCTCGTGCAAGGGACAAAAGCTTGTCTCCAACAATCACATACGAAACAACATTTGTTGAGGCAGTTCTTTTGGGTCTGGTCCATTGACTGCAGATTTTTTATATTTTTCCCTATTTACCTAACTTCTAGGTAAAGAAATTCTGAAATAGCAAGGATTGTTTACGTCTGCAAACTTCCTGCATCCCCGTACCCGATTACTGTTAATCTATGCGCTATTGCTGATATTTTTGATGTGCTTCTTGTTCTAACTATTATTGATGTGTGATTTTGAATCAGAAGTGACTCTAATTCGTAAATTACTGGAATAAAACACCTATTATTATGCAGCATCTATTTACCAGTCAGATTCTCATGAATAAAACACAAAGAATGGACAAAAGTCAGAAATGGAATAATTTAATTAGAATACTTTTCGTCCCCCAACTTTAAAATTAAACTTAAAAATTTCTTGTTGCTTCTGTAAAATACGGGGCCGAAATTAAAAATTGGAAGACGAAACATGGTCTAATTAATTATTCCATTTCTAACTTTTGACCATTCATTGTATTTTATTAAGTTGGAAAAATTACTTTATTTAAGATTGTGATAAAGTTCGATTATTTTTTTTATTAAAATGACTTGTGAAAGAATAATCATCTATGAAGACCATACTTGATTTTTATGACGTTAGGGATGGTATGTATGAGGGGATGCGGAGTTTGATCGGGCCTGAAGTAAGCACAGCTTAAGTCTGTCATGAGAAGACAGCGGCTCGGCTCTTGATTTAAAGTGGAGCAGACAGTGAACACACGCCTCTGAATTATTCCAACTACAGCCGCGGGGCTCCAAGGGGGACTCTATAATTGCGACCATACCGCCGCTTGTTTGCGCAGCTTTCGCCATTATCCGCGTTTTACGGAGCCCTCCATTGTCCCGTCAGCCACAGCAGACGACGCACGTCACCTTCACGCGCCGGACACTTCAGTGCGCAAAGTAGCCTCTCTCTCTCTGTCCAAGAACCTCTCAAACTTCCCAGCCAATGCCACTCTCCCCATCCAACGCAAGATACAGCAGAAAATCTTGATCAACTAGTAAATCGGCAAACCATCTCTCAATGGGTCCTATTAACAGCATCCAAAAGGACTCGCTCGTTCCAGTGTAGCGAAGATTCAAATTTACACTCCAAATTAAGCAACTTGGTTACCCAATATGATTCCAAGGACTAGATCCGGTTCTTTCCCGGTTTATTGTTGTTAATTTCAGGTATATAAATAACATAGCCCTATCCCGTCCCGCCTCAAACCTCAGCTACTGTCGTCAAATTAGTAGAGCCCTGAGTTTGTACCTATTCGGATAGACCTACGTTATTGTTGAAGGTCTTATTTTACGCAGAATTTAATAGCAATTTATGATATGTAAATTAATTTTTTTTAAATTATTTTATACGTGTTTTAAGAACCATTGTATCAGTTTTCACATTAATGGCTTGTTAAAAAATTTAATTTGAATAAATTTGGAAATAAAGTTGATCGTAAAACTACTTTCATTGGGAATAACTGTTTACTATCCAAAATCGATAGATAATCAAATTCATTACCACTGACTGTTTCTTTGTTGGAACTTTATAATTCCACCTGCGTTCATTAATTATGGTTTTAACGGGAAATTTAGTTTGTCCTGTGTAAAGGTATTGACAATCGTTAAAATAATTTTTGTGTATATTGTTTTATGCGCAAAGATAACATTCTTTCATTACTATTTTTTTTTGTAATTATTCCTTTTTATATTTATGTCGTGAATTTCGTTTTATCAAATGAAAGCAGAAATCAAGAAAGGAGGAAGGCAAGGATGCAGTATGTCACATATGCTGTTTAACTTAAACACAGAACAGGCGATGAAGAAAGTTAAAATGGAATATGGAAAATGAATCATATTGTAAGGAGAAGATATAAGAAGCCTACGCTTTGCCGATGATATTGTAGAATTAAGGGAGTCAGAAGAAGATTTGGAAAAGGCATGAACGTGGTGCTAGAGAAAGAGCTCAATATGATGACTAATAGCAAGAAAAGCAAGGTAATGGAGTGTAGTATGGGAAACAGTAGAATAACAAAGGTTGTTAGATTGGGAAGGGATATTTTCAACAAAGTTAAGGAATTGGGCAGCATAATAACTAGAGTAGGGTAGCACAGGCAAGTAAACTTTTCACGAAAAAGAAGAATCTACTTACGGGTAATATAAGTGTGCATATTAGGAAATCGTTGCTAAAAATTTTCGTTTGGTGCGTGGCGTTATATGGGTGCAAAACGTGGACGATAGGAGTTGCGGAAAGGAAAAGAATAGAGGCCTTTGAAATGTGGTGCTATAGAAGAATGCTGAAAATAAGACGGGTGGATAGGGTAATTAGCCAGGAAGTTATAAACAGAATAGGGGAAGAGCGAAAATATGGAGGACGTTGACAAGAGAAGGGATAGATTAATAGGCCACGTTTTAAGACACGAGGGCGTTGTAAAATTAGCATTAGAATGAAGTGTGTGGGGTAAGAACAGAAGAGGGAGGCCAAGGATGGAATTCGCTAAGCAGAATATTGAGGTTGTGGGATGTGAAATGCGGAAATGATAAGTCTTGCGTAAGACAGGTATGCATGGAGGGTTGCATCAGAGCAGACCAAAAAATTAGGTTAATGTGTAAATTAAACATAGCGCTCAGAACTGTATGTCTATGTTCTGATTTGTATTTATAAAAAAATTAAGTTAATGAATGCTTCTGAAAGTCATTAGTATATAACCACGTGACAATTCATGACGCGTAATCCTTCTTCCTGAAAATCTCCAGCGGGGTAAACGGATAAGTAAGTTACCTAATTCTGTTATGTTAAAATCAAATATAGTACTGAAATTGTTGAGAGGTAAAAAATTAAAATTAAACAGTAAAAATTTCGGCATTGATTTAAGTGACGCATTTTTGAATGGAACTGGTTTTTTAACGAATTATAAAAGCAGACGACGGAAAGGTAAACTGAATAGAAAGCTATATAAATGTCGTTAAAATTGTAGTTAAATTCAAAGCATCATTATCGAATAAAAGCAATATCACCTCTGTGATACCTTAAACCTAAATTAGGAATATATGAAAGTGTAAGAAATGTAATATCGTACATTCATCCCTTCTCATATATTTCAACGCCATATATGACTTTCTGTTAAATAATTGATAAAGTGGAGTTATTTTTCATTGCTTCGTTCCTTTCCAAGGCACCTCACCGCCATAGCTTCCTGGAACCATGGGCGTCAGATTATACGAAGTGTTTTGTGAGCGCCTGGTCAGATCTCTATGGAGCGCAGAGCTGCTCTTTGGTGCGGAAGAGGAAGGAATTAAAAAGCAATCGGAAAAGAATTACCGAGCCGACACAGAGCAGTCGTTAGTGAGGCTCGTTACCGTCGTCTTTGTCGGTGCCACAATACTGCACGAGGGAGAAATTCATGACCAAGTGACCTGCACGACACCGCCAACAATTACGAACCACACGATTCGTTTAATCTTACAAGTCGTTCCATACACTTCCAGTCTCTGTTATCCACAGTAAAACAAGTGCGAGGTAGTCAGGAGATACAAAAACGCAGTTATGAATATTTTGCTGAATCTTTCGTCAATAAATATTTTACTGCCTTATTTATCTGTAACGTGTTTGATATCATAAAGCTTATTAAAACCTCAACAGACCTTTTTTTGGACTATTACTTCATTCAACAAAAACTTGATGACTAAATTTATCGCGGAGAAGTTCAAAAATTTAATCCAGGGAAGAATTAGGAAGTGTAAGTGATCGTGTAGTGCAAGTGTAGTACGACGAAAAAAAACCATCTTAACAATGGGTACTTTTTATCTAAGTAATTTATATTATTATTTGTAACTATCCTTATTTGAAGCTATTTTTTGTAACTGCCACCGAGTGGTAGTCAATTTCAGTATCAATAAATTCAATTCAAGTCATCATCATAACTGGCGCAACAGCCCTAACTGGGCCACGGCCTCCTTGTAAGATTAGGTGTTTGTACATTAAATTAGCGTTAAAAAGGCTTCTCATATTAAATACTGAAGGATATTAAGTTACGTAGAATTATTTACCTTAAAACACGTTTCGAACACAAAATTTTTCTTACGTTCTCTTGTGTTTTTTATAACTGTACATAGTATTTAAAAAAATTAAAAACGTTTGTAGACTTTGGCAATTTAGATCGAATTATGAATACTTTTTGGACATATTTGACCTTGTTTAGAAACAGCTAGTCGTCCAATCACTTGGGATGCTTAACACGAAATTTTGTGTACGGCAAGTTTGTATTCATTCTATAAACATTGACGGAAGAAAATTTTTTGCGCTCAGTTCAGGATATGTTGTACGTCAAAATGCTTATTCGTAAAAGTTAATGGATTATACGTACAGGATGTGGCAAATAGACCTTGACGCGCGCTGTATCCTGTTCGTAAGAATGTAATGAATGTTTTTCAGAATGATAGTAGCATTACGCCAGCTTCGCTTCAAAATGGAGTTCGCCCCTGAGTACAATACACCTTTTTATATTTCACCTTCACTAATCACGCATGTCATACGAATTGATATTTCCTTATGTAAGCTGAAAAATATGCCAGACGTTCAAGAAGTTTACGTTAGACTGATTGTAAACTTCCGTAGCTCTCCAGAGTTGTCGACACTAAAACGTAATGTGAAGTAAGGGACTTTTTCGTTGACTCCAGAATTAAGTCATATTTAAGTAAAAACGTTTAAATTAATATGTCACAAGTTTATAATGTCAGTTTATAATGGGCGGGGGTAGTTCAGTTTTTAATCTTAGATAATTACAATTTTTAAGTTAATATAAAGCAAATTAATATATTAAGACAAATTTATGTAAAATTTGATTTTAGAGTCCATTAAAATTACCACAGCTAGCTCAAAATTTATCAAGACTCAATCTATTTAAGGGTAATTTTTGTGGAATTTTCCTGAAGCTGTAAAATAGACATTACACATTTTTTGATAATGGCACTGACACACCTGAGTCGTTTGTGAGGCGGCTGCATCCTCCTCCCTCCATCAGTACAGGTAATTAGGCTGCTCCTGGAGTTGACGTCCGTACCAGGGTACGAGAATTCTCGTGTCGGGATTACGTAGACGGGTGGTGCCACCTTGCTGCATCGTGCCGTCCGTCTTCTATCCTCGATTCCAGGGAATTAGGTGAGTGGACTTCCACATGCGGCTGACTTCTCTAATTCTGTGCCCAGACTCTATTTAGCGCCCGTGGTTCAACTACCACACTCTCTCCTCTCAAGATTCTTCTTCCGAAATTATTTCGCAACTGAATTTCTTTTCCAACTGCACCCTTTCTTGCATCTCCTCTCAACCTTCATATTTCCATGTTCCATTCCTGACTGCCTAATTTCTGCATCTTTACCTCTCCAGGTCACCTCTCTCATGCCTCCACCATGGGAGTGACCCCCAGCCTTAATCTAAATTCCAGCTTGCGCCGCGGTTTTATACATACTCTGTGGCGGGAGATGTGGCCTTAGAAATTCCCAGTGTGAATGGTCTTGGCTCAGGTAACGTCTGAAAATCCCCAAAGCTGCGAATTTCACACGCCTGGTTCCCTGATGTTCCACCAAGCTATCGCCTTGCTTGTTATTTCCGGCGAACTTAGTTGTTATTCCCACCTGGTTGTCATCAATGATGAGTTTTTATAATCATATTGTGTCGAGTATTGCCGCAGATGGAAATGAAATGGCAATTGCAACCTTCGTCCTGTGAATTGATTTTTGGGAAACTGCCATACTATTTTTTTAATCAATTACCTTTCGATGAATAGAGTGGTTAGCGTTCTGTGAAATTTCCTGTATTCCATAAACTCAATGTGCAAAGTGCGATCGTGAGTGAAGACTGGCAGGCACGTCAGCTACATTAAATATCGCTCAATCCAAGGCGGTAGTGTCGATCTCGTAGCAGGTGAATTTGATAAATGCACATCTCTATGCAGTAAAAATGTAAAGTACTTCTATGAATATAAGTAACGAGCGGGTCTTGTTAAATAACGTTTTGAGTGGACGTCTCTTTGGCTCCGGGTTAGGGGCTGTAGTAATTGGCGCCGTAGCCGAGTGGATCGTGAATCAGCGAGAACAAAACGCGTTGCGGATAGACGCTCCATTCACAGCATCCACGGAAACGATTATATTTACCCGTGGAGAGGTCGTACAGTCATTCAGTCTCAGGATTAGGACTCGCCATTAAAAGGGGAAGAAACAGCGCCAGCATGCTCCCACAATGAGGCTTGAAGATGCGTTCTGTAGCCATTGATCATAAAAAGCACAGTGTTCATTTTTCAATTATCAGAAGCCTGGAAAAGGCGGAAAGTCGGTGGTGCGGATTGAAGTGCTTCTCCGGTGGGGGTGGGGGGGGGGCGAGGTGGGAGTGCGCCATTCCGCCATTGAAGCAGATGTAGCGAAAGTCGAGTGTCCCCCGCAACAACGCACTGCATTATCCCCCCACGGCGAAACCAAAACATGCTCGTTTGCGTTGGAGGGAAGAAAAGACCCACTCGAGGAACGCTTTGCAGACATAGTAATTGAATCGGAAAGTGCTGCGTACTACGCACTTAAAGTCGCAACCATGACTGAACTCGCGCCAAGATTCGTTTGCACTTGTCCGAAACTTCACGACAAGCTGATTACTTTCAGCACACCAAAGATAAACCAGTTAAGGACCAAAGAACTAAAATAGCACGTCGTAAAGTTTACTAAGATCCTCTGTGTCACGCTTCAGATCGACAATTTCTGGATGATTTTCTATTTCTAACGTAATATTTTTCGAGAATGTGGTTCCCTGTATGAATTACAAGTGTTTTCAAAATCGAAAAAAATGTTTGGTATTATCTCTGTGGAGTTCTCCTGTTTGAAATATTGCCAGTTTACCTTTAAAATCAATTTGATAAAACCTGCTATACTCGCATCGAAATTAGTTCCATCCGGTTTTAAGGTTTGCTTTTTAAATAAGGTCATATGTCTTGTTATTAACATTGCCCTTACTTTCAGTTCATTACACTTCAATAGTTAATTATTTTCCTTAAAGAAGGCTTTCAGGCTGCAAAATATTTAACGTTATTATCAAATAAATTCTTTTTAAATATTAGTTTAAACCTGGGATAAGTATCCTGCGACCCGAATAAATTTTGTGCAGCCCAAATAAGTTTTCCTTTTCATTTTGTAAATATACACCTTTTCCCATCTCATTTGAAATGAATTTTTAAACTCGAGAAATCGATACATAAAACTTCGCAAAAAATAATTAATAACTAAAATACTTCGATCCGCATCGGCAAAGACTATTGTTTTCATATTTTTTCCACACCAATAATACGTGTAAATATTTCCAGACAAGTTAAAATAAGAATCGATAAGTTTATAAAAAACGCTGATTTAAGAAATAAATTTCTGAATGTAGCTAAACTAAATTTACAGTGATAAAACACCCTAATGGACATTTTAGAACTTATTTTCTGAAATGAAACTAAATGAAACAGCAAGCCGATTGTGGCTATATAACGAACGATGTACTATTGGGAGTCTGCGTTCGAATATGCAAATGTTGACCAATTCGCTATAAATAAGTAATGCCAAACAAATGCTTAAATTTTACAAAGAAAATCAGAAGATACCAGATTATCTATATACGTTTAAGAATAGACCACTCCAAACTAACACATGAAATTAAGTTATTCACAAAATATTTCTTTCTTTCTAGATTTCGTAGACTCATAGTATTTCTATATTAACTTTTAGAGAGTTGTGTATTTTCTCCTTTATTTAATGCAATCAACATTTTTTTTAAACGTATTTGTTTTACGCCGCATAAACCTTGCTACATTTTTAAGTCATACATTTACATTGATAACATTTAATTGGTTGTCATAATTTGTCACTGATCTGTAGGTCATTAATGATTTTTATTATATGATGTATTTTGTTTGTGTCGTTGAGTAAGACATTTAGGTTATTGTTGACTAGATTTCTATTTCTGTGGACTTGTGTTGAATTGTTTGGTTGTTGTAGGGCTATTACAGAATTCGCAAAGTTTTGGTGTATTTTTGTGTTAGTTTGGGGTGACCTATTTGTAAACCTGTATAGATAATCTGGTCTCTTCTGTTGTCAAATGGGATTTATTTTTCTGTGTAAAAGGTCTTTCTTATATCGACAAGTTTATTCGGTCGTTTCTGTGTCCATGATGATTTTAATGGTAGGCAGAGATGTTGTCTGATGTCTGATTCTGATGCAGCGTCTATATCGTGCACCCAGGGTGATGCCATTTCGTATTCGTTGATGCCAGTATGTCAAGGAATTTCTTTGTTTTGGTTTCTAATCTTATGGTAATTTTCTCTGATGTTGTTGATAATTAGTTTCTTTTGTCTTGATTACCGTGTTTATGACAGTTTATGAGTCTGTATTTAATACAAATTTGGTTGCATGTAAGCATTGGATCATCTCTAGCGCTTCAAGGACGACAAAGGCTTCACAGAAGAAGATGGAGCTTACGTTGTTGAGTTTGTATTTAGTGATTTGGTTGATAGATACGTTTGCGCATCCAGCTCCATTTGCAGTGTAAATTGGCTGATGGTCTGGGAATTCCACAGATTACTCATTGAAACGTGCCTGGATGATTATGGGGTTAGTCAGATAGAGATAAGTCCATTGTGACTATTCGATAACCATGGAGGGGATGAGGGAATTTTGATTTGGTTTTAGGGATGACGGTGGGAGTGAGAAACTGATTTATTGTAGGAGTTTGCTAAGGCGCAAGTAAAAGGGTTTTGGGAAGGTTTTCTTGTTGTTATATTTATTTGCCCCCTTTATGGTAAAATGTTGCTCAGCCTTGGTTTAAACCAATCAATGTTAATATATCACTGTTTAAAATGTCTCAGTTGCATTCATATAAAGCAAATAAATATCCACCCATCGAAGTATACTTCATCATTGGCCGAAAAATATGTTTAGTAATATTAATAGCTTACAAAATAAACAACGTTGAAGGAACATGCTCCTACGTGTTGTGACTCCATCGATGCTTCCTAGAAAAGATTAAACTTCGTAAAACTAGTTCAAGCTAAGATTGTGTATAGCGGTGTAGATTTACATTTATTTTTTGTTTACATTAAATGACAAAGTGAAGAAGTTTAATATTGGATAAGTAATGATGGCAGATTGGAGTAATCAAGCGGCCTCCGGATGACAATTGTAATTGGATAAATATTTTGACTGTCGGATAATATGAAGGCGATCAATTTGCAAATATCTGCACTCTTCGTCATGAATGCGGTTATTAGTGCATAAAAATCAAACACCGAGCCCTGCATTGAATAGCTGAAGCTTTCGCCCTAGGCTACAAAACAACGTTATGTTAATCTAATAGCGGCAGCTGCTGTGCAATATTCGCGGGCCATTAATCTCCCTTGTAAGTGAGTGCACAGAGCTTTTTGAAGAGACGCAACCCCCCTCCCCCCGGACCTGAAACACATGCTCCCCACCCCTGAGCAAACAACGAGCGACAATATCACAGAAAGATTAATGGAGCGCTGACAATAATTGGTTTCATCTCCGAGCAAATTGTGTTAGCGACGCTTGAAGAAGGGAAGCGCCCAACATATGCAGCCGCCCTTCGTGGTTTATTGCTGTCCCCAACCCTACGTCACACTTAACGTTAAAATAGCCACGGCAAACTTAACTATTTCTCCCGGCATATATTTTCGCGACCACCAGGTTTACTAAAACCTATGCGACAGTTAACTCCGGTTCGAAGCTTCTTTTCAAAGCAGGACTTGGTCAGTATTCCGGCCATTCCAATGAATGAATGTAGATTAATACGGTCAAATAACTTGTAATAAAATAAATTATTCATTTAACAAACTAGAAACAAATTTGTGAAAACTTCAAATCTATTTCGCTAGATTCTGAGAATTTAAAACTAGAGTAGCGATTGTGAATTATTTTCAGATGTACTGACAAAATATATAGAGTTAGCTGGCTGCCCGAGAAAAGATTGTAAGTGATAATCACATAGGTTTTAGGCCTGGAAGACCGACAAAAGAAAAAATACATATCTAACCTATGTTTATATACTTAAAACAGCATAATAAGATAGCATAATAACTAAATCTTTCTTGGGTTAACAGGCAACATAAGAGTGATCCTAAAACAGGGAACTCCTCTTTAATAGCATAGGAAGGGAATTGAAAGGGGTCATGTGGAATGGTATAGCAAGGTAGCCAAATCTGACTGTAACGGGAAAATTAATGAATATCCAAGAGAGTTTTATATTACTTAATCTAACTATAAGAAAAAAAAATCAATTTAACTTTCAAAGCCAGCGAACAGAATTTGAGACCAATCATGGGCTACAACAAGGAGATGGATTGGCATCGATGTTAATAATTTCGATACTCTAACTGTAATTTTACAAACAAAAATACATACAACTTGTAAGGAGTGAATGTGGTATCTGCCATTTTATTTCATCACTGGTTGAGAAATTCTCCAACTGGATATAGTCGGAGAAAACATAAAGGGGACAGCGAGATCAGACATCGGTGACCCGAACGTGTCAGATCCACAGTTTAGAGGATTAAAGAACATTCTCCTAAATCCAGTTCCTTGACCACGGGCATTTTGAAGGGCACAACTCCACAACCCAGTATATAGGGTTTTCTTCTTGGATATACGAAACCATCATCACACCAAATCTATACTATGGAAGTGAACGCTAGACACTCAGTCTGATAGAAGAGAAATCTCTTAACACTTTCAAAAAGAAGTTATTAAGACGAAACTCGACCTTAGAAAGTGAGAATGGCACTTGCAGATCCAGATATAACAAAAAAATTAGCTGTACAATGAACCAAGCCTCTCAACAATTAGTATATGTGCAACGTATAGGAAAGGAAAGGATACTATTCAAAATATTGTAGTATATAATAGGAGGAAACCAAGGAATAGATGGATAGAAACAGTTGAGAAGGAAATAAAAATGATGAAGGATGAGTCATTGGAGGAGAATATCTCTGGATAGTGTGATATGGAGGAAACTGCTACTGGAGGACAAAGGTCGATATCGAGCTATAAATAGGCAAGACTACTACTTATGGAAGAAAAAGCTAGTTGTTTGGCGTTTCCCAGAAATTCATATACATTAGTCAGCTACAGTACTTAATTCTGTAGCAATCTCTTTGACAACAAGGTGATTAAATCATCAGAGTAGGTGTAAAATTTCAGAAAATTTTTATTTTATCATCCTTTTTTCTATGAGTGCTGATAGAACGGTAATTTCATTATAACCAGCACGATAGTTCACAGTATCTTAATTTAGTTAAGAAATCTAGTGGCAGATAAGAAACTATAAAATATTTCCTGCACAATAATAGGGTCAAGAATATTCCCAAAATCTCTGTTTGTTTTCACATTATTTTTAAATAACAAACTTTCACTCCCCCCTCCATCCCCATCACCCAGGGATGGTGCATGTCAAAACTGAACTCATCGACTTCAATAACCCCTGTTTAGACTCAATGAACGGGTATTTTAGCATTATTTTGTGTTATGTCCATTTGTTACCATCCCTATGTGTGTTAGTCAGTCATGGCTGATTTGAGTTAAAATATTACATAAATAGCATCAGGAAAAATACTGTCAATCTCACTAACCCCGAAAAATATTTATTCGTGACAAATAATGGCTGTTTATGAACGATTTCAATTTTCGTCCCTTTCATCCCCGTTTCCAAATGTGGTAGTTCTGTCTATTAATATATTCCATATGTTTATAATCTAGGATCCGCCAGTAATATAAGAAGAGCTGGTGGGCACAATTTTATGCTCGGAATTTGATAGGGGGCTGACAGATCTGAGCAATTGTAAAACATCCAGAGGATCATCGGGTGAAGACGCAATATCGTGACTGTTCAGGTCAGTTTGAAAAATCAACAAAACACGAAGAATACCAGAAGATTTTAGTAAAAACATAATTATACCAATACCAAAATAGGTTGGGGTTGATAGATGCCAACAGCACAGGACAATTACTTTAGTACCTCATACAAGAAAAATATTAACGAAAATAGTATGTAGGAGGATGGAACGACAAATACAATGAGAGTTAGGGGAAGCTCAGTTTGGTTTTTGGAAGAATGTAGGGACAAGAGAAGCAAGATTGACTTTGCGTCTAATTTAAGAAGACAGCAGAAAAAAAAATAGGCCTACGTTCATGACATTTGTAGATTTAGAAAAAGCCTTCGATAAAGTGAACTGGAACACACCTTTAAGGACTTTGAAGAGGACAGGAATAAAATATCGAAAAAGAAGGCTTATACATAACCTCTACAGAAGGTGGTAAGCAGTAATTAGAATTGAATATCAAGAAATGAAATCAAAAAAGGAGTAAGACTAGGTTGCAGTCTGCCGCCCATGCTGTTTAACTTATATATATATATATATAACAGGTGATGAAGAAAGTTGAAACGGAATTTGGAGGAGGAATCATACTGAAGGGAGAAATAAAACCATACGGGTTGCCTATCATATGTAGTGCTAGGGGAGTCAGAAGATTACTTGGAAACCATAATAAATGTCATGAACGTGGTCCTGGAGAAAGAGTAAAACATGTGAATTAATAGAGTGAGGTATGGGAAAAAGTGGAATAATAAAGGGTTTAGATTGGGAAAACATATTTTGAAGGAAGTTAAGGAATTCTGCAACTTGGGCAGCATAATAACTAGAGTAGAATAGCACAGGCAATGATGTCAACGCGAAAAAATTTTACTTACGGGTAACATAAGTGCGAATATTAGGAAATCGTTGCTAAAAATGTTTGTATTGAGTGGGGCGTTGTATGTGCGCGAAACGTGGACGCTGGGAGGTTCAGAAAGGAGAATGCTGTAAATCAGATGGGTGGATAGAATCACTAACAAAGAAGTTCCAAGCAGATTAGAGGAAGGGAGAACAATTTGGAGGACTTTGACAAATTGAAGGAATAGATTTAAAGGCCACGTTTTGAGACATGAGGGTCTTGGAAAATTAGAGGGAAATGTGTGCGGTAAGAAGAGAAGAGAAAGGATGAGGAATACGCTAAACAGAGGGTATTGGATGTGGTAGTTATGCTAAAATGAAAAGGCTTGCACTAGTTAGGCTAGCATGGAGGGTCGCATCACTCCAGACTTAGAACAGAATATAAAATGTATGGCGCAGTAGATTTAGATAGTCGTAAACACTATTCGCAGTAGACAACTTTCAAAAAACTACCGTCGGAAAGGGAGGAGGGGAGGCGGTGTAGGCCGTGAGCTTAGTTTACACAGTTTACGTCGAGTCTTTGTTGAGACAAGTTTAAGAGCAATTATGAACCCAATGGGCGCTATGATGTAAATTGTTTTAAGTTCAGGATATATTGATGTCATGAAACTCGTTCATAAATGCTAATAAGTTTAGGGTGCGGTAAAAAGACGTTCCTCTGTCTGTACATCCCGTTCGTAATAACATAATATATGCTGTCAAGAATGACATTAGAGTTGTGCAGGCCCGCTTGAAGGAGAAGTTCCTCCTCAAAAGACAATACTAACTTCCCACTTCTCCTTTCTCTACTGCGCATTCGACATGCCATGTTATACCTCACGTGCAGTAGAATGATTAAAGGAATTGATTATATCTGAAAAACTATTTCAGCCATGAGAATTTGGTTGAAATTTCTGGTTACCTACTTGTGAGGTTCTCGTAGTTCATATGGAATTATGTAGAAAAATCTAACTGAAACCAAAGAAGTTGTAGGGGGTAATTTTATTACATTTCAGTTCAATATAAAGAACGTACAGTTGAATGACGTGTTCTCCCAGTATTGATATAGGATCGTGCACAAAATTTAGACGACAAGGGATCCGGGACGAATTATATTGAAGAAGAGGCATCAATAAAGTAAAGTGAATTTGTATGAATGTTATGTTATTTTTATCCTTGTCAGATTTTCGCCCATATTAACTGTAGCTATGGAATGCGAGACACGGAAACGCGTGTGAGCAGCTGATCAGCTCGCTGTACCAAAACAATCATTAAAATCAGTCTGCACTTCGTAATTGATGGTTGTGTAAAAGTGAATATTTGTCAGGATGTAAATTAATCTTCACGCCGTGTTTCTGGAGCCGCGTGCGGTAATGAATTACGTCGCGGACGCGTGCGTGAATGGATATTCACCCCAGCATTGCTGCTACAATTGTTCAATCAAAGCTGCGATGTGAATAATTCGGGGGAGAAGCGGCGCACGGAGCTGTGACGCGAAAACGTCATTAAGGACGCTACAGTTGTAGCGCCGCTATTGTGAGCGTCGCCATTACACAAGAGTCGCTCAAAACTTATTAAACCACCGCCGTAATTCCCGCGTCCCTATTTTTCTTACCGTTGTTGGACCCCATGATTACTGGAGATTGATGTCATTGTCTTCAAGTCACTTGAACTGGGTTCGAATCTCCAAACGGCCTTACCGTCAAAAGTTTTTAATGGTAAATACAGATTAGTATTTTTTTCCAAGCGACTAAAGTGAAAATAAATTCTTCTTAAAGCATTGGTAATATATTTAAAGAAACGAAATGAACAGCAAAACGTATATTCAAGAAGTATAACTTGTCTACAGTACAATTTCGATGCTTAACGTAGACTTCAAACTTCCGACACCGAAATCTTATTACAATATGTGAAAGTCACAGATCAACATGTTACTTATTCTGTAAAAAAGTCGTTTCTAAGGTTAGTAACTACGACATTAAAATTAAAGTTTATTTTAACGTCTATTTTTAATAATATCAACCAAATTAAATTTTTGTTTTTAATACTAAAATGTATAATGAGTATAGAATGCTTGCTAGGTTTCTATGATCATTATTCTACATGCATTCTATACTATACTTGCTAGGTTTCTATGATCATTATTCTACATGCATTCTATGCTATACTTGCTAGGTTTCTATGATCATTATTCTACATGTATTCTATACTATGTAGAATAATTATCATAGAAACCTAGCAAGCAATTTTTATAGCGAAACTGAGAATACTTTTGTAACATTAATATATACCTTTCAGCATTAAACGTTTACAAATAAGTGCAGACAAGTTGAAAAATATTACTAAATATTTTTTAATTATAAAAATTGTGTTATGGGACCGCTAAATCTATTATTACATAAAAAAATTAACAGCCACTTTTTACAGACCCAATTTTTATTTAAATTAAGCAACGTTTAGTCATTACATTTGGGACTTCTTCAGGTGTAAACAGAAAAATTATACAAAATATTAACAATAAAATTTATTAACTTAGAATATTGACTACTTAAGTAATAATAAATAATAATGAATCTTACACTTTTGAAACTTCGATGAAAGAGAAAATTTATAAAATTTCTTTCTTCATAATTATACGTTTTATTATTTTAATATGATTAGTCTTCTCGTATTTTAATAATTTTTAATGTAAATATTTTAAAAATTTTATTTACGTAATAATGGAAACCGGGACCTCCCGCTTTCCGGGCGGACTTCTAACTAACGAGCTATTCCAGATGCGATGGAACATACCTCCACTCTTGTAAACCTATGCAAGTGTCACCTGCAGCTTACTAATCACGTTATTCAACACTATTATTAAATTGCTTTTTACATCCGATTAATTTTCAATTGGCTCTCGTAAAAATTTATCTAGGAAAATAGTGAATATATTTAGCAATGACTAAGTATTTAGATATTTTTACAATCGTGAGAAAGAAATCAATTGCTAAAAATAATTTGTCATAAATTGAAATAGGAGGAATTTTTTTATTTTGCTTAATGCACATTACAGACGAATAAGTTTAAAATTTATTTAACTTTAAATTCTTGAAATAAATTGTTCATAATTTTTTTGCGTTCCTGAAGAGGAACCATACATTATGCTGTCTTATCATATATTTTAAATTTTATTCTAATTTGGCTTCGATATTTACCTAATTCAAATCGGTTAAACTTAACTGTAAACTAAATTACTCTTTTAGAAGTAAATATTCTTCAACAAATTATATGATTGTAATTATAAAAAAATCAGATATTTAATCTAATCTAATACCACCCCACTTTGTGCGAATGACAATAGTCTTATATTAGTAATAGTATCATTAAGAATTACCTTAGCACTATAAAAAATTAGGGAAAAACAGAGTTTCTTATGGGAAAGAGTAAATTTATGCAAGAAAATGAATCCATTTCTTTTTTTTTATTTCCAACCAGAAGGACCAATGTTGGTTTGAGACCAAGGAAATACACTTAAATTAACTATCGACACGTCACGGTTACGATTAATGTTACATTACCGTCCTCCCTCCCCTCCACAAAAGGTTTCTGTCAGTTGATAACAAATATAAATGTTATGATCTTAATGTCACCTGAAACACGCCAAGAATAGATTCTTATATCGAAGATGGAGTCAACAGAATTGATCAAACAATTCGTTGCATTCGTCCACTATTCTTCATAATAGCATTCTGGGTGATTGGTTGAACCTTGGTTTAAAATATTTAGCGCATAAATCGCGCTTTTAGCCAGAAGAAAGTACTTCTGGAAATTGAAATTCTCTTCTCAGTTGTAAAAATAGTTACCTCTTATATGAACAAATAAAAAATCAGAATAAAGTCTCATCATAATATCTAAATACCCTCTAAGCATTATAATAGCTTATATACCATTTCTGAGTAACTTTACTGTCCCTGTAAATGCGTGATGTTACAATTAAAACACGAATAAAGTGGTTTTCTTTCTTTTTTCGTGTTTTGATTCCATTTCCGAGACTAAATGTCTGCTGTACAATTGAGTGAAATTTGAGCATAAGTTGAAATTCGCAGTTGACAAAAGAAGTTGAAAGTGGTCTTTAAACCACCGCAGTCCCTGTGCTGTTGATTGTCCCGTTGACGTTACAAAAATCCTTCACCGAGTTGTGTAGACACAACGTTTTTTTCCACCTGAATATACTCTGGTCTATAAATCAAGATCCCTTTCACCCTTCATTAGAATGAAGAGCAATTCAAGCGGAAGTAACTTATGGTGTTTCAAGTATGTTTTGATTTCACCCCAGGTTCTTATTCGTAAGTGGTGTCATTGTTACACTTGATACACGTGCGACAAGAGTTCTTGAGACCTAACATTGTTATGCATTTATTAACATTAGCAAATTCGTGGTCGACTCATGCATTCACCTCAGGAAAAGAAGACCAGATATTTTTTAATTAATTTTAAATCAGAAAATCATGAGCATATTATTCTAGAAAAATATTTATATTTTCTGTGATGTTTTTACAAAATACTCTCGGCGTGAATTTTCTGTGTAATGGAATAGGGCACCTCATTAAATGCATGTATTGAAATTTTATGATATAATTAATGATAACACTTAAATACACAAAATATATTAATTCATTAATGTTCTTATTTGCATAAAACATTCAGTAGCACAACATTTCAAGTGCATCATTATTTAAATTCACGCATTGAATATTTTAAATTCAGCATAGGAAACAACAATCTCCAAAATCAGGGGTTGCTGCACCATTAATGCAACAAATTTTTCTTTTTGACGGGGATAAACAACGATACTTACTAAAAAAAATTGTCCGTGTGCATCGGCGACTGATCTTCCAGTGCACTTATTCTGAGTTGGCATCGTCGTGTCTGCATCAGGGCGGTTATGACCAAAGAGTATCTTAGTATGATTTAAGATACTCTTTGGTTATGACTTCACCCCCCCCCCTCTCTCCAGCCCTCCCTCCTCAATTTGTGCCTAACCACCTCACGTCCCATCAAAATAGCGTCAGTTTTTCCAAGACAATTTTCAACTTCTGTCAATCATAGCAAATTTGGAGATTAATTGTCCAAAACCTCACCATCACAGCTGACTTCCAGAAAAATTACCTCTCGGGTCATGTCTTATCTCATGAATTCTTGGCTTCATACATCTTAATGGGTCACGACTATGCTTGAGCTCAGAAAAGTTATCAAACAGTCTTATCACATTTTACTAAAGGTAAATATATGTAATGTTTATAAGAAATACAAAAATGTGAAAATGTTAACCGGACCATTCTTGTCTTTCTTCTAAATTAGCTATAAGCTCCTGCTTGAGCTTCGGTTCAAGAATTTCTCCTTCCTATGAGGTGTAATGTTTTAAAAGGGTAATTTTGCATTTCCTTTTGTAAAATATCAATCAGAGTAAATTAAATAATCTGTAATTTTTTTAATAAATTATCAACAAAAAATAATGTATATAATTAACAATTTATAAAATGGAAAAAAATTGACACTTTTTACCCTTAGAAATACCTTGGTCTTTACATTTAGAAATAGAGCTGTTGGCGAAGACCACTACGGCAATTTAATTGACGGTTTTGAGGATTAACAGTCTTTTGGGTATTTTACTACCAGCGTTCAGAAATTTGCTCAGGAAGATCATCAACGGCGGGTCCTTTTTGCTGCTTAAACCGCCACCTACAATAAACGTTTCCATCCTTTTCTGATTCGTAAGACACATTTATCACGTCCCTTCGATCATTTACCGCCTCACTTCTCGTCTATCACTCACAGGCGCATGTCCTCTACACAACTCCCGTCTTACATTCTCCATATAACACCCCTTCACGTTCTTCACATCTCTATTTACTCTCCTACTTAACTTCTCTCTCACATTCTTTCAATAATTAGACTGTATAGTTGCCACTACCATTTATCTTCCATAATTTTTGATAAATTCTATATATCTCAACACATCGAATCTCCCGTCCACTTCCAAAACGTTGGCCAATGACCAGAAATTATAAACTTTACAATTTATGAATAGGGGTAACATGTCTCTTTTAACGCTCAATGAATTCCTGTGAGAAATGATTCGCGTGCCAAATATTTCTGCAATTCCTTCCGAAGGATTTACAACCCTGGCTGGTCAGCGACGGTGTTTCAATTCCTTCACAGGCCGCCGTTTGAATGAATTTGTTCTGCCAGGGCCCTCGGTACTTGAAGTGCAATGACCCTACAAGATCCGGAGCACAGTAAATTTGGTTCCACAAAATTTATTTAATTAAAATAAAATTAAGTAACCGCCTATTAATTTATGAGGCGTATATACAGTTGATGCAACCTATCACTCAGAAATTAGCTCTAAGTCAAAGGGAATAGAAGTTTGTATTTGCCTCAATCGTTATATTTTAATATTTTACTAACTCTATTTCTTCATCTTCGATTTATGAAATTTATCCTTGACGTTTTGGAAGGAGCAATCAGATTCTTTATCAAATGACATAAATTATCTATGTTTAATTGGGCGATAACTTAAAAATTTGGAGCATTTATTGTTGATGCCTCACAAAAGTATATTTAACTGAATTTGGAGGATCAAAGACAGGTTTAGCCACGTGTGGTGATAGTGTCATCGTTGAAACCCAATAAGATATATCCGAACTCAAAAGTTTCATTTAAAATAAAATAAATGAAATACTGACGTATGATTATGAAGAAATTAGATTTCCGGTCAGATAAAGCAGCAAAACCATAAAGATAAAGCAAGTTGTCTGCAGGCATGTAACGTTCACCTTCAGCATTACTCAAGATCTCATTCGTAACAATAAAACATCAACTGCCAGTGAGTGAAATCAGAATTGATAAGAAACATCATACACTTGATGGCTACGATTTGTGTAGTTTGTTTCATGGACGACGTAGTCCAACGAACAGTTTCCTTAATACGAGCAATTATTTCGGATATTATAATTCATTCCAAGTATACTAATTAATGTGCTCCTGTTTGTTTTGGTCACTGAACTGAGGGTATAAAGACTCGTTTCTCACGAAATTACATCAGTTATCTTTGTCAGTTGCACGAGCTACGTTTGAGCAGAGTCGCTTTGGAACACTGGAGAGAACCTCGACTGTAGTACAGCAGTCAGAGAACATTGAATGTGGCAGGTAGTTAGCAAATGTTGCATCAAGAGTTTGTCATCTCATTAGGCGAGTTGTGGAGGAACAGCCAAGAGGCTTCACATTGTCATCCTCTCTGTGTCTCGGGAGATAATTAGTTGTGGTATCAACAACCACAGTTCCGAAGGACTGTGTAGTCCAGTTCATTCAACTCAAATTACTTCACCAATTCTACAGCTTGCGTTAGTACTTGACTTAGGGTGTTCTAGATATTATTAACACGTGTATTGCATAATACAACTAACCAAAACAGAATAATGGAGAATTGGATAGTAAATGTGAAACGGTCAAATCAATTTTTTCTCCACCAATACAGTTCTATTTGGAAAGAAATTACACGAACTTCGTTTAGTTAAACTTTAAATTATTTACTCCAAATCTTTTTCAGATATACACTTGCCTCCTTTCTGAATTTTCCTCTCATTGATTTGAGTTTTCTTAAAAAATTACAGGGAAGTAAAAGACGTCAGGTAAAAGCACTTACGTTAATAGATTTTATGATTACCTAATACTAAACTAAAATGTAAATCATTTAATTCATATGGATCAAATTTTTCTGATGGATTTTATAGTATAACTTGTTACAAATACAGACTTCAATGACGTATTAATTTGCTATCAAAATCAAAACTAGTAATATTTTAAACAATATGCTATTTTCGTGACATTTCTTGAAACTTATTCCCGATTTTTCAACTGTGATGATTATTTTCCTTCATTTTGTCAGGTGACGTTTTATATTGTTCTACTGTAACTCGACACTTTATGATGTCAACCTGCGAGTTTAATTAATTGACGCACTCTTTACAACTTAAATATAACTAGAATAGTCACTGCATTTGGTACTATTATTATTTGTAAATAAAACAATCTATTACTCTCACTTCATTATTGATGAGTGACTAGTTACCGTCGGAGTAGCAACTTCATTGTCCAATCACCATTCGGCGAGTAGCTTCCTTTGTTCGCGTGACCATTGTTGGTAACGGATGGTGTCAAGGCGGCCGTTTCTCACCTCACTACGCTTAATATTACGCACAGATGTTAATACTAATCAACCTTGTGGCCATAATAAAAATAATCGAAAATGCCAGTCGAAAATAAATATCACAGTAATAAATGTCATAAGTCAATTGAAATTTTAGTCTCATTCATCAGGACAAAGTATAGTAAGAAAATATCCACAACGTCAATAGTATCGAAATATACTAATATCTCGAGAATAGTGAGAAGAATTTCCTTTTTTCTTGCTCACATTGTTGCAAATAAACATTATTAAAGGACTGAAACGGGTACTGTAAATGTACAAGGAGTTATTTTTAAAGAATAATAAAATTCTAGTTTATATCCAGTGTGCTGAGGGGATGTTAGTCTTTAATAAGATAAACAATTAATAGACGGTTTGGTAAGCGGCCATAAAATGAGGTGAAACCAAAATTAATTAATATCATGCATCACCTGGAAGACAGCTGTTTCTGTGCAGTTAGAGAGAATTTATTTTCCAATTTACGAGATTGTGATGATTGGAAGAAGTTTAAAATACTTTATAAACGAAACTGACGCTATAAAATTTCCTTTTTAAGGGAACGTGAGAAAGAAAAACCACGGAATGATGAAGTGAAAAATACTATCTGGCACAGAGATATAATACAAAACTGCCCCACCAGTTAGTGATTTTAATGCATGCAAAATCAGCCTATATTTATGTTGAATATTTTTTGGAGTAAATGAAACTGGAAGTGTTTCTCCCGATGTTTTTTTTTGTGTGTGTATAATTTTAACATGGGGTTGGTGCAGAGGAGCGTTACATAAAAATAATGAGAAAACAATTGCTATTGGTTTCTCTTTCGGGGTTATGGAAGTCGCTGAACTCAATTCTGACGTTCAACGTGCAACTTAAGCTGTACTACAGCTAATTTCTAAATAAAATTCTTTAGTCTCTATTAACAGAATAAGATTTAATATTATTAAATAAATTAATAGTAAATTTACATAAATAAATATAATTATGGTGAAGACTAATACGGACGATAACCGGTATTTTTTGATATGCAGCAGTTGCTGAACAGTACAGTCTTGTAAATAAGTAAATAAATTATTTAATGCACTGAAACAATCCTGTAGTGGTATTTAAAAAAAATGGGGAACACCGATACGTTATGTATGTAACGATGTTATCAATTCGTCTTCTTTATCATGGACGTTGCTTGCTTAATAAAATATTTTTTTTTGTAGAAAGAACTCAAGCGGTCCCAAAAGTCATTCATTCTATTTTATTTATAATATTTAGCTAGACAAATTTAATTATTTTATTTGAAATAATTATATGTCAATACCTATTCATAATTGAGGTTTGCTGACTTATGGAAGGAGGACGGAAACTTTTCTGTGTGTTCATATTAATTGAATTTTCTGCAACGCTCATTTAAATCGAGTGTTGAAGCTTTAGTTGGGCTTAGTGGTGCCTAACATTTTCTGACCACAGGCTGAAAATAACCATTGTAACTCTCGTCAAAGCAGCAAGTTTGTGTCAAAGGATTTATACCGGAATTGCCAATCGCGAAAACAATGCCTGTGAAATTCACATTGCATCTATGAATAGAGACCTGCTAATGACTTTTACCACCCCCGCACAATGTGGAAATTAACGAAATAACTTTAATAGCTGGCTATTTTCCTTTAATGGTTTGACAGGTCTGCAAATAAACTGATTAATAAGACTAATCATAATCACGCCAATACTGTACCGGGGTTTTTGTTATCTCGCACAATGTATCGGTGAATAATGTCACGTGAATAGAGGTCAAAATGAAGCACGGCGCATTCAGGTTTCTGTCTGCGCCAATAAGGCCGATATATTATTCACTGTCGCACGTATATCTCCCGTCCATTGTCATGCTAAACTGCGCTATTGGAATGGCGAAACACGCCGTAAAAGGACCTTACCGACGTAAATCATCAACGGAAACAAATGACTTAATAAAGTCACAGTATTCTCCGGAATTTTTATAAAACAACCTTTTTTTATCCTTCCGAAGTATAAAGAACATCTGTCGACTTATTAATGGCCTCTCTTATTGTAACGTTCCTCTCATGAATTATAGACCATATGTTTGTTTTTTTAACAATATTCAAATATGTATAGTAAGGAACGAAAGAAAAAATATTTTTCCTTTATTACTTTTTTAATTTCAAAAATTATAAACATCTGTAAACTGGATGATATCTACTTAAGTTTCATGGGAAAAAATTACAAAAACTATAATAGCGAACGCTGAAAATCTATTTATACTTTTCAAGTAGATTTGAAAGCTTATTAGTTGCATTTATCTTAGTTTAATATAATTATAATTGAATGAAACAGTCAACTTAGCCATATGTTTCGGTTACAAAGGGCGATAAAGAAGGCTACATGAGGGCGATCCTGTAAAACGCAACTCCCCTTTAATAACATAGGAAGGGATTATAAACGGGGGATATGGAAGGAAGAGCAAGGCAGCCAAATATTTTGGCTGATATTTATAAAAGAATTTTAAATGTACGGAAATTATTTACGATACACCAAGTTAATTGTTCGCCTGATGCGAAAGAAACAATGAGTTATTTTATATATAATTTACATAATTTAAATATAATAATTTCATTAATAACGAAGTCGAATATGCGCCGCGCAATTTTACATAAACTTAAATCATTAACTTAGACTCAGTAGACAAGAAAAGTAGTTGTAGCTTCGGTGTACAGTGAGTACGTCATCGATAATTTTTATCTGAGGTTCTCGTAGTTGTAATGATCTAGTTTCACTTATTTTACTACATAGTTGAAAGTTCGGTAAGAGTTGTCCGCTGATCGAATTGGATCAGTCCTCCAGCTGCCTCCTAAAACTGGTGACGACGTAGAGAAGAAAATGCTGCGGCAAACTAATCTACCGTCATTCAAAAGGGCGAAAGAATACGCATCACCCTCATGTAGCCTGTTAACCCTCCCCCACACAAAAAATACCCATACGCCCGACCTAACTGATTGCAAGTTTTCTAGGGTTTTCCCAGCTTCTCAGGCCAGCGGGTAGGATCCTTAAACTATAGCTCGAGGGTCCTAGTCAACCCTTGGCAACCTTGCTCTGCCTTACACATCCCTTCTATTAAATTTCCTTCCTATGCTATTAAAGGGGAGTAGCCTGTTAGAAAACAACCTTCCCTCAGAATTGATTGGAATAGTTGAATTAGTTTTAAAAATAAGATGTAAACAGAAATTACTTAGATTCGTGTTCATATTATAGCAGATCAAATCCCAGTTCGTAAGAAAAGAATCTATGTCTGATGCACTCAAGCAGGAAACTGTTCAAACAACAAAAATGGTTTTGTTGTAAATTGGCTGATACTTATAAACGGTTTAAAAGAAGTAGGTCCTACACAGAATATTTTTTTCCTTTAAAATATTATTGCTCCCGATTCCAGAATGAAGTTTAGGTTCAATAATCAACTTTAATGTCATCCGTTTGCTTAACCATACAATTAGACGTTAAAGCTTCGGTCCACAAAAATCAGGATCAATAGGCTTGTCTCGGTATTGGAAGGAGCCGTAAACGGAACCATAAATGGTGCCAATCAGAAGACCGACAGGCCGTTGTCTTTGAGTAAACATCTGCGAACGACCGACCAGCTTGATTAAGCGGCCTCAGCCACGTTCATTCGACACACTCTCTCCTCTTTTGTACGCCACAATGGCAAATAACAGGCAGGACCTTGATTCATGGCGCAGCTCTGAAGAGACTTTACGACTTGCTCTTGTGACCTTCTCAGAGTCTTGACTTGGACGTCGTCGTCTCGCGAATGGAAGTGACAACTACGCTCAAAGCCTGCTCGAGATCTAATTTGAATCTATACACCATTAACTAAAAACAATTAGGTGTGTCTTTGAATGAAAAATTATTCCCAGTATCGGACGAGGCCTTAGTCATATACATAAGTTATTAAGGCTTAGATTCCAATAAGTTCATAGGTAACCTGTAACATTATGTGAAAAATATATAGATAGGTGGCTAGCTTGATACTTGCCTAGGTGATGAGAGGGTCCATTGCACTATGGATATTTCTTGGTTTTCATGACAGACACGATTCACTAAACATAGCTGGTCAATAAAAAGTAATTATTCTTTTCCTTTGTTTCATTTTTGCCTGATACGTAGAAATACCAATGATTTTCTTAATTTCAGGACACCATTGAGATAACTTAGGTCTGCGTATGAGTCTTCCACTACCAAAAACATTTCCTTGTACCACTTCTATTGGTGAAAATTTGTTCCGCTTAGCCGCATCTGGATTCTGGAAACAAGTAAACTCATATATTGCAATAACCTTAAAATAAAGTTTGGAAATACAACTTTCAGAGTTTGAATTACACGTGAAACGTCATATTGAGGAGAAAATTACTCTTCGAAATTTCCCGTCAAAGTTAAAAACGTTTTCACAAACATATTATGAAACCGTGAAATTTCTCGTGCTGTATCTATAAAACGTTTTCTGAGTACTATTTACTTGAAAATACTATTTTAACACTAGCAAGATACTTTTAATTTATTTACAACTACACCAAAGAAGAAATTTATTCTTAAAAATAACAATTTTAGATCCTTTTGTAATTTTATTCAGTATCACCTGATGATGCCCCAAAATAGGGGATGGACCTTTACGATTCGTTTTCAGATTTAATAAAAAAAATCTATATAAATAAAAGGAAATGTATCGTACGGCTTCAGTCCTTACATACTGGACCTTTACAAATACAAAGAAAAGTTATAAGGTTTGTCCTTAGGCGTTCCTATAACCATTGCCGTCCAAATTTGAGTGTTTAGTGGTGATCATTACAGAGAAGGTTTCTCTCGATCTTTTGAAGATTTAGGTTCCTTCTCCTCTTTCAGGCCTAGGATGGTCCCACGTCAATCATCTGATCTGTGACTTCATGTCTGTTCTTTATGATTTCATATAACATTCATGCGATTGCCATAAATTCTGGTGTATTGTAGTGTTCTGCCCAAAGATTCTAGACCATGTTCCTTCCCCTATTTAGAACAAAAAACGTCCTACCCTAAAGACAAAAAACTTGCAAATAGGATAGATTATGGCATCACGTAGCCTGTCAAACGAGATAATTAATTTTTTGTTTTGATTAAAATAATGCTGCAGTTAAACGAACTATTTATATAAGTAATGATACTTTTCAAATATTTAATAATATTGCACAATGTTTTATGAGTCGCAAGGGGCTCAGGAGACCGAGACGGATGTTTCGGTAGCTAAAAGTTAATTATTCTATGCAACCTTCGTGAAAAACAATTAGAAAGTATCACTACTTAAATAAAGTGTTACCTTACGCTACATAATCGTAAGTAATAAAACTTAGTTATTACTTTATCAATTTGAAAAATGTTTATAAGTCGCTGTGCATACTGAACACCAGGGCTGTACACCCTTAATTTAATTTTTTCTAGATATTTATCAGACCAAAGAGGTAGCTCAAGTGACTGTTTCGGAGTATTACTGTGTATGTACATAGGAATATAAACGCGTGGAGCAATTTCGACCATGTTTGCTACTCCTCTTCCTTGCGTTGCGGAATCAAGCAAGGACTGTAGGGGTAAGGCACTACTACCAACCCTGGGGCTGGACGTGGAGTGTATGGAAATTTAAAACGTACATAAACGACAGTTTTTGGGCATTCGAATAAATATATTTCGCGGATAGTGACATTGATAATGTCTCTCCCGATGTTGTCACTGTACTTTTTTCAAGTTACTGTGCTTATTTAATGGTCACGAATATTTCTTGACTATAATAAGGTACTGACTCATCGAGATGGTTATGATGAAATTCAACTCTCATAAAATAAATAGGGGGCGTGAAAATTTAAAACTTACATAAACGGCAGGTTTTTTTGCATGCGAATAAATGTATTTCGCGGTTAGTGAGATTGATTGTCTCTCTCCCGATGTTTTTAATATTGTACCTTCTTTCAAGTTACTGACATTATTTAAGGTACAAGAATATTTCTAGAATGTATTAGGTTTCTGAGTCATAGCGGTGGTTATGATGAAATTCAACTCTCATAAAATAGGGGGTGTGAAAAGGTAAACTTTTAAAAGTGTGTCACCTCTTTGTGTTTTAATAACGTGTAGACAAAGAGATTTCTGTCGAATTACATACTCAAGGGGGCAAATATAAATATAACGTACTTTCTATTGCTATGATTTTATAATCATTTTAATGTCAGATATAATAGTGATTCCAAGTGAGTGCAGCTGTGACTTTCCTGTAATTCAGCGTTTTATGTTGAAAGGAGGTTGAAGGGATTGTTGATAAATCCGATGTAAAGCGGGTCCGAGCAATTGTAGGTTAATGACTCGTAGGTGGTCATATTTTCGCCTTTATATTGAGAATAAGTCATGCATTGTCGGGTGCAAGTGCTAATCGCTCTTTCGCTCTTACGGGAGACTGGAGCGCCTCCGACTGAATACACCCGGAAACGTCACTTTCGCCGTTTGATTTACACGCATCCTTTCGAATAGTGCGCGATGCACTCATCCCGTGCTTAATTCCCACGTGCAGCACAATGGGGGCCGGCAATAAAGAAAGCCAGGTGTAATGTGTCTTGTCATCCCAGCACGAGCACAATGCGTCTGTTTGTGCGGGGTAATACAGGGCTTTTGTGCGCCTGTATCGCGACAACGCCTGGCCTCACGACGCTAGACGCACAGGACGGCCATTGTGGACGCCGCGCCGCGTCGAGATGCTCCATCATACCCCGACACCTCCCCGAACAATGCTTCACGCCAACAGACACTAATTTCTCTATTTTGCGTCGCTATCTGCAAGAACGATTGTTCGTATGCTGCGGGAATATATAGACCACAAGTGGTGGAACACAAATCTATTTTGCAGTGGGTGACTGACACGGACTTTTGCTTTCAACAAGAATAAACGATCAGCCTCATTACGTTAATACGTAATGAAAATAAATTAAAAATTACACATACATTTTTCACAATACACATGACCTTAGAGCCAACAAGTAGAAAAACGCGCAAGTCACCCATTTTTATTTAATTATGCAAATATTTTTGGAGATATAAGTAAATTACTACTTTTAAAAATAAAACTGTAGGCTTTAGACAAAATACGTTAAAAGTGTAAGTGATAATGGGGGTTATGTATTTAAATTATTTGTGCTTTTAAATAATAATAATAATAATAATTTTATTTATATATAAAATCACAATTTATTTATTGGGTCCTGCATAAAATTTACTATTATATATTTGTTGAAGGGGATGAATGTTTAAATTTCAAAGGTATTCTCAAAGTTAATTATAAGGATAACGTCCAGCAGAGATTTCACGTTCGTGACGAACCTGTTTCATCTTCTTAGCAATTCCGGAAGTTTTGCGTAGTAGTTTTCCTTTTATCATTATATGGCAATTTTTGGGCTGTTGAGCCACGTTGTTGTTTGGCGTTCTTGCCGACGTTTCGCTCAGAGGGAACCGAGCCCAAAAATCGGTATATAATGCTGATATTAATATGGCCACAAAAACAATCAGTAGCTTTATATAGTTTTTCTTTTTCCACTCTCAAACTTCCAGATCGGGTTGTGGATTTACCCTCTGTTGACGGAAGAAGACTCCTCCATCACTCCAACACATAGGTAGTACGACTTCCTTTCAACTTACAAGCAAGTCCCATGTTCTGCCCTTCCTTGCTCGCTCTTCCTTCTAACTCAACTGCAACAATGCTCACCTTCGTTTCAACTCTGCCACTGTGCTAGTCCGAGTCGATGTCCCGAGGATAGATTCAACATTCCTCCACTCCTGTAAACTTAAGCTAGGTTCACCTACAATTTACTTGCCACATTCTTCACAAACTAATTTCTAGGAATTCAGTGAGCAATGAACATTGCGTAAATTGATCAGAGGTGCATATAATTCAAGTCAAAGGAAGTATAAATGTTTCTATTGAAGCTCAGATAAAGGGCGTTTAACTAAATTTAGAAGCAAGACAAGAATGGAAAAATTTCTAGAAATTACGTTGTGAAGAATGTGATTAGTAAACTGTAGGTTAGAATACAAGAGCGGGAGGCCCTGGGTTAGAGTCCTGTATCCAGCCAAATTTTTCTATTCTTTTCTTTAATTCTCTCAATTTAGCTATACAGACAATTAAGTGGATGATCGCAAGTTTTCCATCTATTTATTTAGATTATTATGAGATAATTTGCGCCTGTAGTCTGTTTCTTTAAATATGTTACTTATGTGGGGCGAGACTAAATTTTTTAAAAATATGTATTGGCCCGTTCCTGGGATAGGTTGCTTATTCACGATTTAGGGGCAGAAATAAGTGCACGAGTCCGTTTCAAGTCAGCAGGCGAAAATTCTGGAGAAATATCGGAACAGTTTCCTTGATATGACGGTAACAAAACAGGACAAATCGAATTACCTCTCCACAGGGGCACGCAAAGGAATACAGATTCTTTACTGGTTTCCAAATGCCTTACACTGCTTTCTTCTGACGTTTACTGCCAGTCGTAAAAGTTAGTGGTTTGAGTTAGGACCGTGGAGTTCGCTTAGCTGTCCTCGGGCTCTTTTACACTTCAAAATATGAGTGCTTCGGAAAGTCAATGGCTGTTACTGCTCTTTCATATAGTGTAATAAATGCGGACAAAGCGGTTATTTTGCGTTGAAACATTTGACGATGGCCACCAGTTTGGTGTCACCATTCCTGACTTGCTAGTTTATGGTATTTGAGATAACAGATAGGCCATAGAATACGTCAGATTCGGCTACCGCAGAAATTATGTAACGAAAGTAGTTAGTATTGTGAAGATTCTATAGCTACGGAGCAAGTCGAACGCTCGCATCATCGTATTTCAGTTGCACCACTCAATGCTTTCTATACGTGTCAAGTTTTGATCATGAAAAAAGAAATTTGCAAACGATGTATATTTCGTTTCTTTAATGATAGAGCAGCTTGCGTATCATAATTGCGTTATGTAGCCAGAAGTAGGCGAATACGGAAATAGGATCTACACAATAAAAACATAAATTAATAATAAATTAAAGTTAATTTAAATAGTTTTTCTGGCCATTAAATATATAATAAAAGAGTTAAATCAACCTCTTTGTCAGTTTTTTAATTAAACTTTTACAGCGTTTCATCTCTCATTTGAGAACTTCAGGTACTAAAAATAAATTTAGAATAGATTACATAGGGCAATATGTTACTTAAAATTTTTAATTACAAAAAAGGTTTTAAACTTACAAAATTTAGCTGTACATGGAACGTCGCTCCATGACTCCTTCGGCCGAAATGCAGAAAAGTGCCGCAAGGAGTGAAGTTTCGTTACAAGTTGAAACCAACAGAGGACTACTACAGTAAATAATCACATATGCAGTTTAAGTTAATAATTTCACTTTTTGCATTGATACAATTAATGTTTTCTCTAATGTGGAGTATTTCGCCCATTATTCTCGAGAAATAATTTTGTTTACCTCCTATAATTTCGACATGGTTCCAATCAATTATTACGTGCATAGATAATGATAACAATAATTATGAGAGATGAAACATTGTAATATTTCAACTAAAAAAACTGACAAAGAGGCTGATTTAACTCATTTATTATAAATTCATCTATAATACTTACCTGATTAGGTCTATGGACAGTGACAGAAATGTTTTGTTCTTAAGTTCTCTTAACACTCCTATGTGAGGTATTTTTTGCTTATATTATTCATAAAAATATTGAAAATGAGTTTATAAAGTTTTTTAAATACTATGTCATACAAATTAAAAATTAGAATTATGAACACGTCTGTTACCCTTTATTTTACATAAAACTCCGATGACGAAGTTTTTCTCTTCTTTATTTCTAAAAAATTCGTAATAAAAAAGGACGAGAATTCACAGTTACCGTTTTACGCCACCATGTTAGAATTTGACGGCGACGGAGAAGTTCGTTGCCGAAACGTGTGCAATAAATGCACACTCAGCGGAGAACTTTTCTTACAATGTCTGTTTATAATACTACTACTACTCCTTGGCTCTACAGCCCTTGAAGGACCTTGGCCTCTCGCATATTGACCATTCTTCTCTGTTCGCCGCCTTTGACCTCCATCTACTTTCCTTAGGTTCTCCTCGACATCATCCAGTCATCTCTTCCTTGGTTATCCTCCAGTCTTCTTCCTCCCGCCTTCCCTGTATAAACTTTCTCAACTGCTCTTCCTTCAGGCATTCTTTCTAGATGTCCCAATCTTCTGCTCTTAATATCAGCCGCTATATCTGGAATGTTATATAGTATTTTTAATTCTCCATTACTTCTCATCTTCCATTGGCCATTGTCATTCACCGGACCATATATTTCTCATTATCTTCTTAGTAGTTCCTCGTTGGCCACAGTTAAAGTCCATTTATCTGATCCATATATATAGACAATATCATAAAAGATGACGAGTGCAAAAAAAAACACACCATATATTTCTCACACCTCGACTTGTCCCTTTTGTGCTTATTTTATTCTTTTAATCGTATTTTAATAGTTATTTCACTAAACAATTTAATAAAGACAGAAATATAGATTGATAATGAGTATGGTGACAATTAGAAAAAACTGAAGAAGGTACAAATAGGTACCAAATCATTGACTTTTAATGTTATCAAATATATAACTGAAAAAAATTTACGATCAGTGCTTTTCAGACAGCTTTTAATTAAAACGACGTTTCGGTGCTTATTCGCACCCACTTCAGGTTTTCACACGATATGAGGAATACATATTTAAAAGCAGTTTCAATCAAAGTCCAATCTATCTTGGACTGTTTAAATTGAACTGCAACTGCATACAAATATGTATTAAAATATTTTAATATCAGACGTTCATTGATTTCATATTTATTAAATATGGTCAAGTATTTTATTTCATCTTTCACATAAATCAGACGTAAAATTAAACCTTTAAAACGTTTCTTCAACCTTGGTCGGTTTTATTGTTTTTAGTATGTAATTGTTAATTTTTAAAGTAGAGATAATAACGGGAAAATATATTTTAATTCAAATATGAGTGTTTTATAGTTAGTTGTGGAAATGTTTGTTGTTTATTAAATACTGAACTGAATTGTATTTGACTCCTTATTTCAATTACAAATACGCTGAATGCAGCAAACAAACGAAAATAAGTGAAAATAGGGAGAGAGGGCGTACACGGCGAATGTACAAGGACAGGAGTTATGATTTGTTTAGAAGGCGATTGTTCTTTTAAGTGGATGTTCAAAAATATTGAATAACGTCCAGAAGTACGCAGCTTCAATACATCCCGTGGAAAAGCTGGACTGCATTCAATCCGCAAGGATAATAGGCCAGGTTGAGAAGTAATTGTTGTAGCAATAATACTAATAAACGCAACTTGACGTCAGCGAAGTTGACTTGTGTACGGCGAATCAAGTGAACTGTTAATGAAAAGCGACGTATATTCTTGCGCATTGTTGCGCCGGGAACAAAGGGCCCAGGCCTCGCATTGTAACTCCCGGGCCCAGATCCTACCGAGATAACAATGTAGGAGCAATTGTGTGTTTACCGCCAAACACTTGCACAAAGCCTCCGGAGCCTTATCTCGTGGAGAGAAGAGGGCCCGGCTCCGTATTAGCACGGTGCTTCTATCGCCCCGGGGGAAATTCTAAGGGCCGACTCAAGCATTCGCCTCTGTAACGGCAGCTTTCCATTCAAAGAACCGGTTCAACTTTTCACCACCCCATTCATTGACTTGACCGCAATACAAACCAAAACAAACGGGGGGGAAAGAAACGAAAATAACAGAAGCTTACTTAATTTTATATATGTATATGTGTAAATCGGCGTTTCTCACTTACCAAGAACCAATCACCTTGTTTTGCCACGTCTGTATTTTCTTGACGTTGGTATCACTTTGCACATCCCTTATGTTGTATGCCGTATAGTCATAGTCAGATCGGTTAAATGATCTGGTTGTATATCAATTGTTTATTTTGTATTGCCACTAAAATGCCGTCCGAGGAGCCAATATAGTGGTTGCAGTTTTAGACCCAGTTCCTCGCGATTTTTCTTCACATGCACTTTCCACTTGAGCTTCGTGTCCAGTGTCATACCCAGGTATTTAGTGGAGTTTATGTTCTCTGAGGGTATTGGATTCACTTTTCTATTTTCACGAGCACAGCTTTCATTTCGTTAGGTTTTATCTTCCATTTCTTGAAGGATTCTTGATGGATTCTGTTAATGGATGCAGTTTGGTGGTAGCTTCTTTTACTGTTGATCCTGTAGCAAGTACCGCAGTATCATCAGGGAATTTATCTACAGTTACGTCAGCTGTTTTTTGGTAAATCGCACGTGTTAAGGAGTTACAATATTGGTCCCAATACGCTACCCTGTGGCACTCCTGCATTAATATCCTTGAAGCTTGAGTACTTTTGCTTGATTCAAAAGAATCTTCGAGTGAGATACGATTCTAAGAGTTGCACGTACTATGCTAGTAACATTCTCTTTAGTTTGTGGAGTAACCCTTGGTGCCTGACTTTGTCGAAAGAAATATAGCTGATTTCCAATGTCTTTTCAAATTGGTCAGAAATCCAGTGGACATGATTGATGGTGGAGTGATGACTTCGGAATCAAAATTGATGGTCCGAAATTAGGTGTATTTTATAAAGAACTAGTTTAAGTCTTTTTAGCAGGAGTTCTTTAAAAGCTTTGATATTATGGGTCTGTAAGATTTAATATTATTGGATGAGTTACTATGTTTTAGAATCATTATGACTTCAGCTACATTCCTGCAATCGAGAATGTGTCTCAGCCTAATTGTTTAATAGGTAAAGTGTACAAACTACAAATATGACATCTCAACACAGAAGTCCAACAACTACAGGGCAATCCCAATATGTAAATTTCATTAAATTTATATTGTTTGTAAATGTAACAAATATTTTCTGTCGCTATTGACCAGCAGGGTAGATGCGATTTGTAAATAAATATTTAAAAAACTTCGAGCTTTTTTATTGAGTGCTAAAGAACAGAACAGGTCGTTAGTATGCTGAAACGTTGAACGTCACTAGACGAACAACTATATTTAAATAATGTTGTATTTTCACGTTTAATTTTTGTAAATATGAGTAAAAATTTTCGACCACTTCCAGACTCTATTTTTAACAAGTACCGAAGGGAAAAACAATGTTCCTGTTCTTATTTGTACGTTCATCAGATTTTTATTCCAATAATCATCAAGTGCAAATTATAAATACACTATATTTATTGACCAAAACCACAAATTTTTCAATATTTTAAAAATAGTCTCACCGTAAAACCACAATTGACGAAGCTACAAATAAGTACCGAAACGTATTTTTTCTCTTTGGAAATTTTTAAAAATTAAGTCTGAAAGTGTTTTTTATTGGGTTAACAGGCTACATGACGGTGATCCTGAAACAGGCAACTCCCCTTTAATAGCATAGGAAGGGAATTGGAAAGGGGGGATGCGGAAGGTAGAGCAAGGTAGCCAAGGGTTAACTAGGGCCCCCGGGCTATGGTTTAAGGATGCAAGCCGGTGTTTCACCTACAGAGATGCAGGGAAAACCCTAGAAAACCTGCATCAGGTAAGTCGGGCAATGGGTACTATTCTCACGCCCTTCCGAATGACGGGAGATGAGTTTGCTGTGGGGTCAAAATTTTTACTTATATTTAATCATTTGATTTAAGAAATGCGAGACGTAAATTGATGGTTTAACCTGTTTCAATGCATCGCACAAATATTAGTGTTTTGAATTGTTTCAAGATGGCGGTGCTTGCATCAAAAACAAAACGAAAGCAACGAAATTATAGATACCGGGATGCATTGAAATAAATAATTATTTAATAATGCATGTATTATTGACAGAAACTAAGGTTTAGTTCAGTTCTCCCCTCATTTTTCATTCACAGCGCTATTTTGCAGTAATTATTCGAAACGATAGAAATTTCGTCTCCTTTTTTTCTTACTGCGACTCCCCTTTTTCATAAGAGCGTATAACATCTCTGAACTGAATTCTGGATTCACTTAACATTCTATTGATGGCTGTATTGGTTCTATCAATTCTTACTCACTGTATTGCATATATTACACCGCCACAGTTAGTGAGTCGGTGAGTAACCTGGCATGGAAGGAAAGCGTGCCGAAACGTTGCCGGACACATGGTCAAGGCTATGGCCATTGTACAGACAGAACCAGACAGTTTTACCCCCTTTTTTGCTGTTGTCGTCGGAACCTTTTAGCTCTTTATTCGCTTTGTAAACAACCTTAAGTGCAAAGGCAAGGCTGGAAGGTTTAGTGGCCCTTTCAACGGTTGCAGGCCGAAGCAAATTATTTTATGGCACACCTGCAGTAAATCCAACGGCTGGAAACAATGCTCAAGCAGGCCTCTGTTACTGTTTACCACGTCAAGGTTGTTGAAAGCCAATCAATCACTGAACTTGCGTCTCTTCTTTACCTTGACTTTCCCCTTTCGAAAACGCTACTTTCTGTCCGCGACAAGGGGTTTCTAACGGAGGAATCTGGGAAGCATAATTGATTAGATTCGGTGTTCTTATAATGGCTTGCAATAACTGATTATTTAAAATACATATTTCTGAATTATGAAGGCGCACTTCTATAAAAGAGATTCATAACGGAACGCATTTCGAAAACTAAGAAATCAATTTCTCAATCTCCGAATACGACATCTGCAATATTTAAGAAAGTAGCAGGCAAAGTTTTCCATTAGGAAGTCAATTAAAAAGTTTATTGACTTAAATATTTGCTGTTATACCTTTTCTAAATGATAAAGATTTATCCGCCCAGTGGTCGTTACTTGACATTACTATAAATATAATTATCTTAAATAAATACATAATTTTGTATATAAAATTTTTAAAATCATGACCAGATTTAGACTTTATTTTTCAAAACTATGAAACGTTTCAGTACCTATTAGTACCATCTTCATGTTTGTATCCGAATTGTCATCATAAGTTAACATTATCCGATACAACATATTTTTTACACAAATTTTTACAATTTTTTCAGATTTTCCCCAGATTCCTCTACAATTTAACAATTGACATAAAATAAAATTCCAAAAGGGTTTATAAAATCAAAGATTTTTGTTCTATCACGACAGCTGAAATGCTTGATTGGGAATGACTTCAAATAATCGTAAATGTTTGTTTAATAATTACTGATAATGTTAACTTGTTTCGACAATTTGGATAAAAACGTGAATAGGGTACAACAAAAGTAAATAAAGAGTAATTTTAATGCAAGTTCAATTGCGTATAAAGACTTAATACCTAATTTTAAGAATAGTGTTGGTCTTGCCTGAAGAAGACGGAAGTCGGACTACACCTGAAAATAGAAATTATAGTTTTCAGATTGTGAACCGGATATACGAAACACTATCACCCAATTTCACTGTAGAGTGAATCTATTCTAGGTGGTACAGAAAGAAATTGGTTGCTTGAACATCTCAGAAAAAATTTAAATTTGTTAGTGCATAACTTGGAATTGTGGCGGTTCAAAACTAATTTAGTTAAATTTTAATTGTGACGAGCTAAAAAAAATTGCGGCCATTTTTGTTGCAGTGAGCATTTTGAATTTGGCGTTTGCAGTTATCTATGATTTTATTCATTACTCAGCACTGAATTGTCGTATCATTTTCAAAAATACTCAACCGTACTTAGTGCACAATTAAAGTTTTAATATTTTTTCATGAACTCTGAGAATCATAAAATATTGATGGAAAATGAATCAAATTTTTCAAATAATTAAAAATACGACCAAATAATTCAGAAAATAAATATAATTACTATTAAGTAATAAAAGGATTACTTCAGGTGAATAACACAAAATTAATTAATTAATTAATTAATTCAATCATTAAAAAATTTAGGCAAATCTGGGTGAGCCGTTGTATGTATATTAATTAAATACTAAATAAATTTATTTGCTGACTTATTTTGTCGTATTTTTATTTATTAATTATTAAACTTAATTTCAGGAAAATAATGTTTGAATGAATTTTAAATATTCCAATGATGATTCGTATAATAAATAAGAGTTTTTGAGCTTCTGTTGTTTGTACTTTTACATATAAGACTTTTAGTTATATGTTGTAAACTATCAATCGCAATTAACTTACCTATTTTATAAATTAATATTTTATTTTGGATCAAAGCTTTAGTTCCTTATCTCTGTTTGGGGACCAGGTCAATATGTAAACATTGCTTACTTAAAAGGCATCTATACTATCAAACTGCAGAATAAATTGATACGTAATTTAAATATGGTAAAAAAATTTCAAATGTATGAAATCGTTCATTTTCTGTTTATTTCACAATAATTATACAACCTTTCAGTTTAGTTGAGAAGCTGAACATAGATATTCAACCTCATGCTTTGAAAACCTTTAAAAGACCCCATTTTTAATTTCTAAAAGGTAAAATAGTAACCATTGTTTGTTTATATGAAGTAGCTACAATATTATACACAAAAGCACACAAAAATGAGACTCAAAAATTGGTCATTCTTGTAGGAACTAGTATACTAATATTTAATTTTTATTCATTTCCAATCAGTAACTTATTGTTACTTCAGAGTACATGACGATCTTAAACTGAGTTTCAATATTGAAATCAGTCCCAAAATATCTTCAGTCGTTTAGGTATAATTTTTGCACCTCCCGCTTCTATCTCAACTCATCTCTTTTGCCATTACGAGTTGGAATTACACAATAACCACATAAATAAATAATACAAGTCGGTTTCGCATTAATTTTTATTTGTTTATTACCATACTCACGCCTAGTGATCTACGGGTTGCATACTTCCCATGTGTTTGTGTTAGACTGTGATCCTTTTGCGCCATGTTTAGTTGATATTGCTCTACGTCTTTGACAGTATATGCGGAGCACATACACTCATATACATGGATTCATTATTTTGGGGAGAAGGGAAAATAAATTTTTGTTCAATATTTAGACAGCGAAATGGTCCTATTTCCTCGTTGCCGTACATTATAATATTAAATGTCTTTTACATTAGCCTTTCCTTGCATACGAGATTGCTTTCGTAACATTTATTGTTTGCTTCAAGCCTGGAAAAAAATTGAAAGAAGTCTGTAAGTTTATTGTCAACTCCCAGCGCTTAAACTTTTTTACCCTTCGGTGGACCTGTGCCAAATATTTCTGATATTTCACAATGGAGGATAATTTTCTATAGATGCGTTTCAATTGTGGGTAAAGAATTCAGTGGTGATGCTAATTTTAAATGTTAACTGCGTCGTAATTTATTCGTATTTATGTAATTGCATATTACGTGTAACGCATGCTATAGCAACTGCATCCAGTGAACTGTTTCCTCTATGTCTATGTATTTTTGCGTTAAGCCTGGTGCTCATTCTGGACTGAATATCACATAACATCCGTATATTAAATCAGAATACTCTAGCTAAATACAATGAGATACTTGTTAGTCGATCAGGAATTAATTATGATTTTGTTATTATCCGTTTCCTTAGTAATTTAATTCTAAAGTCGAATATTTGAGTACCTCTGTTCACCTTATTCATCTGATATTTGACGTTCCAGAAGAGAAAATACAATTTATTTTTTATACTATATATTTTATCAAGACTGTTATACTATTTAATTTTACATATAGGGGAAGTCGGGGCGGAACGGAACACATATGGCGTAACAATTTTTGTAAAGTTATGGAAAAAGAAAAACCACTTTATAAAGTATAAAATATTAATTCTATTATTCACTAAATCTAATATAAATGTAACTTTACACAACTAATTATGGATTTTTTTAAAAAAATTACAAATTAATTTTAAGAAACATTAACACATTTTTTTGTTTATTTTGGTATGGTTGTACGCTTTATCAATTTTTTCTTCTCCAAAGAGATTTTTTTTGTAACTGCACAACCTTTACAAGCATTTTGCCCTTTTATTCGTTCGTTTTGCTGTTTATTTACTTTTTTTGGGCACAGCATCCTATAACTCATTCTTATAAGTTGACTCAGTTTTTCCTTTCTTTCCTGAGGAACACATTACATTTTGCCTTATAAAGCAGTATTCCGTTCTGCCCCAAACGCAAGTTTTAGCTTTCTCACCGAGCCTTAATTCAAGTAGATTTAAACCTCACACGTACTTTGTATGTCGCTAAAGACATGTACTTTACAAATATATACAATTAAACAGTTAAAAGCGATGAGTTTTGTAGATTAGATTACCTTCTGTCTAAATGTTGCAAAAAATATAAATTCCCAGATCTAAGACGTCAAGTAAAGAGTTCATTCATAAGGTGCAGTCAAAATATGGTCAAGTTGGTTGCGGGGACCAGTTAAAATGTTCCACCCCTATTTACTAACATACAGAACTATCCAGTAAAGATATAGGGTATTTAGTTCAGGTCATTACAATATTATCAACCCAAAATTAATAATAATCACTTAAAGGGGTCCTCTGCGTTATTACAAACAAATTAATTAATTAAAGGAGACGATTTTTAAATATCAGAGTGTTAAGCCACGTGCAGCAGAGATTTTCGATGTTTCTTGACGAACCTGTTTTTACATTCTTTGGTCTCTTGATGCAGGTACTAGGCGACCGGAATTTACTCGTGTGGAATCTCTCTCCAGATTTCCACTTCCTTCTTCCTTCCGGTTGAATTGAAAATTTGCTCTCTTTCAGACCTGGTACTGCCGCTGATCGAGGAAAACCCAGTTTTACCTGCTTCTTTTCTTTGACCTTCCTTGTACTCACTAGCTTCTTACTAAAGAGCAACAATTCACACCTCCCATTCAACTCTTGTTACACACTCCAGCTTCCTCCTTATTTTCAACATCCGTTCCAATCTCCTGCGTTTTATTTCTTTTCACGTCCTGATCAGCTCTCTCTCTCTGCCCCCTCACCTTCACAAAATCTTGCACATCTGAAGTTTTTTTTCGTCTTCTCTTCTCCGAGCTGAACTCGTATATTCTCCTTCTCCATGGGAAAGCGCTATCCCACGTGATTTTTGTTCCGCCAGTATTTATGAGTCCTTCGTCCACCGCGGGAAATTTTCCATGAAAAAGAGCACGGTATCATTCGTCAATTTTGAAGGGTGAATGTTATGTCAGTAAAAAACAATCCTAATCTTATAAATCTGCAGACAGGCACAGATCCCCTCCAGCAGCCTGGCGCCGGGAAAAACCGAGTCAGAATGTTCTTACTGAACCATTAGATCATTCAAAAATCCAAAAATTCGAATAAAATTAAGGAGTGGTCCTACTGCGCTACAATGCTAATATATATACCATTTTAAATAATTTTTCGAAACATAATTAGAGTTAATTTTTAATTTTTGTACTATTTTTCGTCACTAGTTTAAACCAGGAAAAATTGTTTGCCTTCTTTTTCGCGACTTAATGTAAACATACAATTTAAATATTTTTCGAAAAACTATAAGTCTTAATGTATACCTTTTTCTGTCTGCAGTTAAAAAAACAGTAGCTACATATTTGAGAGCTATGTTAGTAGAATAAGATGTTTAATATTATTATGTTAGAGTTTATATAATAAGATGAACTGCTTAGGATGTAAGTATTGTTAAATTGATCAGACGGGAATGAATTTTGAAAAGAGATTATAGCATCACAAAAGTAGTACAAAAGAGTAAACGAAAACAAATTATTAAAGAATAAACACATGTGTATTGGAATAATGTACAAGTACTGCACAATGAATGTAATGAATATAAGAAGAGAGTTATCGACAGAATATATATGTATATATTGGAGCATAATGATGAATAATTTGTAAAAAATAAAATATGGAAATGAATAGGGTGTATAAGAAATTAATGTGTAATGGTGATGCATTTGTGAAAAGTGTTTGGCTCGTTGAGAGATATGTGTGAAGACGGAGGTGTCGAGAGATGGGTATTGTGAAGTTGGCAAAAAGAAATTTGTTATTGAAGATCGTATATTTTTCCGTTCATTTTTATCACGTAAATGATACTTGATAAAAAATATGATTGAGTTTTTCATCGAAACATTTGTTTTAAATTCTAATATGGCCCGGGTTGTAACCATTAAATTTTTTTTTTACAACATGGAGTCCCAAATTTGTGGATAAGACCCATAGGATAATAACACTTTTTAAATTTTCAGTGAAAAAGCCAATTAATTTCTCTTTACACAATTTTAAAAATAACGGCGTAAAGTAAAATATTTTTACAGCTGCTGTTGGAATTAAAATTTTATTGCACTGGTGCGTTTATATCTGATTAGAACCGGTTGCTTAACGGCTAGTTATCATTACAAGAATTAAAAATAAAATCGTTAAATTCTTGTAACTGACATAATGCATGGAAGTACAAGATAAACAAAAACTGTTATTTACAATACAAAGCTTTACTCAATTGATGAACCAAATATATTTGTACAATAATGTACTTTAACTTAGTTGGTACCTTTATTGAATTAACTTTTCTGCATATCTGTTATAGACTAAATTCCTGAAGAACTTACATTATTTGAATATTTTAAGAGTATCTTTAAATGGTTTTCATTTGTGGGGATTATGAATTGGCTACATATAAAAGATGTTTATTTCCTTTAATATCGTAATGAAAATGAAATCAGACCTTTCTGAACTTCGCACAATTGAAAAAGCAGAAAGGCGAAAGGAAACTTATTTTTATTTCCTGATTTTTTATAAATTATGATAAATTGGAATTTGGTAGGGTTTATAAATGTATTTGTTCTTTTTGTGAAGAAATCGTTAAAATTTACATAAAGACTACTGGAAGGAAATCAGATTGGAAAAAATATTCTGATAAATGTTTTTGCGATTGTTTTTATGTATCAATTGATGCATATTACATACCCTTTCTATAAATAATACCAAGTACTAGTTTAATACAAAATTGATTACTTGTAGAGATAAAAATTTGACGGAAGGTGACTGTAGTCCATTCTAAATGATTAAGTTTCTAATAATTGAGTGAGTGAGAGCAGTAAAATAAAAAAACGTTGCCAAATGGTCTTACTTTCAGGAGAACAAACTTAAGCTGAAAATAATGTGACGACGACGCAAAAATTTGATTGTATGGCCCATAGAACAACTTCAAGGTCAAATCAATTTCCGTAAAAATAACTATAGCTGAATTTGTAATTTATTTAGATAAATATTAATCAGAAGAAACATAAATTAGGCAGAGAAAAAAGGAAATTGACGAAATATTTTTTTCAGAAAATATAAAATTATTTCGTTTTGACTCAGCTGTTTGGTTTTGTCAAACGCACGGACGAAGAATTAGTATTTGTTGTTAAATATATAATAAAACGTTTTTATGCCTGATAGAAACGATTGCGTCTTTTTTAACCATCAAGATTTTATAATGCTACATTACAATTTAATTACATTTACGTTCAACGCGGGTTCGAAGAGGGCGGAAAGTTCAATCCAATAAGGAGTCACGTAAATGATTTTATCAATTGGAGGACATCTTCATTTCATTCGAGCTGATGACAGACGTTTAATGAACCACATTTGAAAGCTTACATGCATTGCTTTTTATACTTATTTTCTTTTAGCGAAGCGTTGAGACGTATTGACACACAACTCAGAAGAATTTATAGAAAATGATAGCCTAATTTTTTTTGAAAATTGTATTATTTATTTGATTCGTAACATCCTTCTCCAACTGTCATTGTTATCTGTTACTTTCACAGCAAATTATATGCAGTTATACATACAGATTGTTTTACCATTCAACCGATTATGTGTCCACGAGAAATGGAGTCACTGGAGGGTGTAATTCAAACTAAATGAAAAATTATAAATATTTTGTAATTATAAATAATTACATTTTTTACATAAAGGCGTTTGTATGATGACATGTTTTTCACAAGTTGTTTCTGATTCAAATTTGGTATTCGAAGTTCTCGAGCTTTAAAAAATAAGGTTTTTTTATGCTTTGTTTGAAAACGATGGCTGATCCATACGTTCTAAATACTAGTTCTTTCGTGCAGCAGGCACGAATTAGCAGACAGACAAAGAGGTGTTTTATTAGGCTTTTGTGGGACTGCCGAAGCAGACACCTGCTTGTAATTACGACACATAGCTAGATTAACCTCGGAGATATAAGCTGTGAAAAATAACCCCCAATAAAGACATAAAATCCTGAAGCTTCTCCTGCGTTTAACTACCAGTACACGTTGTAAATTTGTTAAGACCCTCGTAAAGAAGTTGTTCTCCTTCCTGGATAACAGTCACTCGATTCAATTAATAATTCCTAAGTCTCCAAAGCGAAGATATAATTACCTTTCCTTGTGACAGCGGCAATTTGTTAACTTTAAAATCCAATTTGTTTAAACCCGACTTGGAATCTAAAATCAAGATTACTATTGCGTTGTCCGTCCTCATACTATTTTCAACGTTACGTTTACCTTTCGGCACAAATATTTGTCTACAGTTACTACTATCGACGTAGGACTTTGATCTGCCATACTTTCTTTAACGCGTTTCTTGAAAGAAAGATTTTTACACTCAAAAATCATATAACTCAAGAGTTTATTCAAATATTGGAAACGGAAAATTTCGGGCAAGTTGCAGTCTTGAGAAACAAAGCACTAGACGCTTGAATAGCGGAACCAGAGACCCGTATCTTCCAAAACCTTGGCATTAGTCCAGAAGCATGCTATCAGAAATCTCCTCTCGAAGCAAGGACGGTCTGCTTTCTTCCTCCTTCCAGTAAGCTTCGTACTCAAACAGCTACACTTGTGAATGAATTATTTCCCATCTAGATTTGGCGTTGTTGGTTGAGCGACCTCCCCATGATGAATCTATCTAATGGTAACCTCAAAACTACCGAAGAGTTCTTACTTGTTCTTACTTTATTACTCTCGTCAAAACCATGCGCGGGTGATAAATCAATATATCTTCCTTAAAAATAATTTAAAATAGATAGCGGTCTGGGTTAGATTTATGGTCCGATCCCGTAAAATTAAGTTTCACAGTCTTGAAAGATGGGCATTCTCTGTTCTTGAAGTAAGTAAATAAATATTAATTGATATTATAATCGCGTCAACAGCAGACGTTCTTGGAAACTACAAGAAAAATTATAAAAAGAAACAATAAATTACATAGAAATTGCTAACAACGTAATGCAAGGAGTGAGATAAAACAGACACTTTTAGAACACAGAAAAAAACGAGCTGTTTAGATTTCTTCCGAAAATCCAGTTTCTACAATAAAATTAAGGAAACTGTGAACAGCCACTGGAGAGCCACACAGTTTCTGTCTGGAATAGTTAGCAATATTGTCAAAAAGGATGTGCGGCACAGTCAGGGCGGTATTACAATCTGAGCATAAAGGCTGCGGAGACGTAGAAAAGAGAAATGAATGTGTAAGGCGGGAGAGGAAAGATCTGAGTCTTGCAACGACGACCTGCGATCTTCTCGAGATATCACGTGGATAGGTTATTTCCTTGAAGGACTCATTATAGAGGATTCCTACGATTATCCTCTTCTGTCATTAATCCAACTTTCTCTCAGTAGGTTGATGCACCCGACTATTAAGTCTTTCCCTGAACAAGTATGAAAGTTCAAGCAGTTTATTTGCAAGGAGGTCTCCTGCTTAGCGCTCGAGATGCCCGTATGAGCCGGGATCTAGCAGATGGTGATTTGTTGCTTATTTCTTTTTATCTCTCAAAGAAGGTTCCTGATTTCATTGATGCAACCAATTCTACGCCGTTAATTGGACAGTGAGTTGCTTGCCATGAGAGAATCGGACAAAATCAACGAGAAATCTGACGGGTGGTTTTGCAATATTATAAATCCGTCAGCCGTTGTGGCTGAAGCATACTCGATAATTGTCATTGAATCATTGAATTCAGCAGAAATAACCGAGTATCCTACTCCATCATTATACTTTGACCCATATGAGAATAAGACTCTGGGATGATTATATTTCTGAAAAAGATACTCAACCTTCTCATCCCAGAAGCACTCACCCTTGCTTCCCATACTGGGAAGTCTGAATTTAAAGTTTTAACATCTGTTGTGAATGAAAAATTTAATCTCCAACGTATTCACGTAAAAAGAAGAAATTCCATTCAAGAAGCAATGTTTTGGAACGAACGTCATCATGTCTCTAGATGGCAGACGACAATTTTATATCGACAGAGACGTTCTCGCAGGTCTGTATAACAACGCTGAAAAGTTTAATAGAAACCGGTTCGTAACCTTCCTGTGCTATTAAAGGAGAGTTACCTGTTTCAGGATCCCATCATATAACCAGTTACCAAAAACAGAACTTTTCTTCTGAGAACCGTCCAAATTAGATTTAGGATCTCCTAATACATGAAACTTGAATAAGAATAAGGCTGAAATTTTGCCAATAAAATGTAATAAACTCAAAAACAGTTACGGTTGTCCTTAAACAACGACTAAGAATATTATTTTTAATATCTTTGGTTGTTGTGTATGCTTTCCGTTCTCAGTTCAAGTCTGTATCGGGTTTTACAAAGACCAACAGACTTATATATTTAAGATTCAAAACGATTACCAGTAATTCTAGTATATAATTTTGTTCTACTAAACAAAATGTGGAAGTTATCGATGTATTAAAAAATAATGTACGTATTATAACACAACGCGCCCTCACGTCTCCATTTCTGGAAGATAGAATTTTATAGAAATTTATGAAAAAATGTTGTTTATATGAGATATTTAACGATCATGAGCCCTATAAGAACACATCCCGAACGTGTTTTGTTTTTCAAATAATACTGTTCCTCAACTAGAGCACATACACTGTTCTCTAGTCCCGCCACCGACTAACTTTATGCGCCGCGTGCGTCACTCCACCGCCCACAATTCTCCATCACAATGTTCACTTATTGATAATTACAAGATCGCAAATTCGAGCTACAGTATATTTGCGTATTTTTAATTTCAGTATAAACGTTTGGACATGTTGTAACAAAACTTAGTACAAAATGTATTAAAAGAACACTGTGGGGGTGAGAAATCCCTAGCATAAATGGTGAAAGAGTTATAGTTAATAAATGTGCATGAGCAGGTCGGTAACGTTACCGAAGAGTGAGAGAGACAAAAAACAAAGAAATTTAATGGCACCCAATATGGCGGCTGTTCGTTTGCATTCCATAATATCGTACATAAATACGCGGGCAAAGTTGGACACCCAGATAGTGATGTAATAAATATGAAAATCACTAGATTCTATGCGCTCATGTATCATAAAAATAGTTATACTATTGTATCAAATAATCTTATTCATTACATGAATATGCAGCCGGTTCTACTGATTTTTTTAAAATGAAGATTTCTTTCTCGTCAGTTTAATTGACTATTCTGTGGTCATCAGATTTCCCACATATTATATAACGAGCTAACCCTCGTGACTTCGTTCGCACCTAAATAATTCTTTTTATTTTGTCCTAAAACCAAAACAATAGGTGCAGAAATTCCATAAAGTTGAATTAATTGAATGGAATGTATAAAAAGGACGGTACCATCTATTTATGATCGCTTCAGAGCAAAACTTATAACTCGCAGTTGGTTTAGAACAGGTCCCGCTACGTTTTTTAAACCACGGCCCTAGTCAACCCTTGGCTACCTTGCTCTACATTCTGCATCCCCCCTTTTCAATTCCCTTCCTAAGTTATTAAAGGGGAGTTGCCTGTTTCACGATCACACTCATGTATCCTGTTAAACCTCCCTCCCCCCAGGCATTATCTCCATCAAAACCTTGATGGCAGGAGAGTGTATGTGGGAGTTTGCTCTCGCAGGCGCTTCTACCCAGAGTGACTGCGGGGCTCACCTGATTATGTCCGGAATGCCTCGTACTCTCTCTGGTTATTTTCAAAGTTCTCACATGCCGAGACACATTCATCTATTTTAGGAGGTATATGTACTGGGGTCAAAGAACTCGGACATAAGGCAAGAGTTGTCCGCTGATTCCATTGGATCATTAGGCTAGCTGCTTCCTAAAAACAGGTTGAGACACGGAGAAGGGAAAGCTGCGACCCCACATCAAACTCGTCTCCCGTCATTCGGAAGGGCGTGAGAATAGTACCTAATGCCCCACCTACCTAACGCAGGCTTTCTAGGATTTTCCCTGCATCTCTTTAGGTAAAACTCTGGGTAGGATCCTTAAACAAAAGCAAAGGACAAGGAAAATGATTTTAGGATCTTGGAATGTGAATACTAAAGGAATACCAAAGGTCAGATGGCAAGATGATGTGCTGACCTAAGTGCTGGGAATAAAGAATTGGTTAGTCCAAATTGCAACATCGGAAGAGCTGGAAGACTGTTGTGGAGAAGGCGAAAATGTTCGAAAGAACGTTGTAGTGCCTCAGAAGAAGGATCCTCAACTATTGCCTGGAGGCCCTAGTCAATCTTGGCTTCCTTCCATATTCCCCCTTCCTATGCTATTACAGGGGAGTTGCCTGTTTCATGTAACCAATTCGGGTAGAAATTCAATGGATTTTTAAATGTCTTTATAAATATCTTCTGAACTCTTCAAAATATCGAAATGAAACATAGACGAAAATTGAATTTGAAGTTCCTGTTTCAATCCCTGAAATTTTCATTGAAATCCGTTGAGCCGTTTTGAAGCATAAACAGATTAAGAGTATAGACAACCCGCATTTAGTTTTGAAATTTTAACGTACATCAAGAAAAGAATCATTCTCGTAGAGTTAATATATATGTACTTATTCATATTATGTTAATATCATTATCGAAATGAATTATTCACTAATATTTAAGTTTTTTTAAACCCTCAAATTATCATTGAAATCCGTTGAGACATTTCGGGGCCCATTTAAGAGAAGCATACGGACAGACAGACAGACACTTCAATTTTTATTTATTGGTATGGATTCCAAGATTACTGCTGTTCCTTAGGTAGAAAGTATGTCAGAAAGTTTAAAGTGCGGGATACAAAGCATTGCAACAGCATAAAAATGAATCATCTCTAGATGATCAGATTAATAAAAAATAGTTACCAAGATCATGATTTTTTTTTTGAAAATGTAACTTGCGTTAAAGTCGAGGAAAACTTGACAATGAAGCCATTTCTGATTAGTGCGTTTCGTTCGAGTGTCGCCGTTCCTGTATACTAGGATCTGTTAGAGCACGCAGCAGGTTCTCGCCCTGGACGGAGGAGCCCGGGGCATGGGGCAGATGTTCGCCGACAAATTGCTCGTATCTATAGCACATAGAGAGACACAATGGCCGTGTTTTGATTCCAGCAGAGGGCGCCCATTGAACGTCCTAAGCGCGACCCGCGTTTTAATATTCCGCGCACAATGGACGCCGCCCGCGTTTTATGATGCACGCGTGCCTCCGACAATGACCGAGGCATTCCTCTGTGAACGGAAATTATGTGCGTTGTTGTGAGTGTGACGTCCCCTGCTTAGCTCGGCGTGACTCTGCTTTGTGAACTCAGAAACTGTTTCTATTCGGGTCGAATATATATAACATAACGTCCATGACACAAGGTCGTCGATTCAGGAATAATACTATTATAGCTTAGCGTTCCATTATGAGGCTTCATTTAAAGACGTGGAGTGTTGCAAAAAAGTTAAATCGTGTATTTAACTGTATGCGTGTAGGTGCAGATCATGAAAGTGAAGGTAAAAGACCTGATATAATGCTAAATAAAGAGCGACGTTTTGAAAAGCAGGTTGGAATTGATAGTGGACTTACCGAGGTATTGGAGTTGGTATTGTCCTCAGAAACAAACAAGATATTTTTAGGTTTTTATATACAGTCTCTTCTCATCTGACATACATATAAGTTTATGAATCTAATTCAAATTGATTTTGGGTACTTAATTGGTTTTTAATCCTGCTGAATGCTTTCTTTACTCTTACTAAATTAATCGACTTATTTTACTTCCTAATTTATCAAATACAAAGTGAATCGTATTTGTTGCTATCATCGTAATGGATAATATTTTAAAATTTATCAGTCAATATTTTGGGATTTTCTGTTAGCCATAATGCTTTAACTACGAGATGCAGCGTCTACAGCTTCGAGACAACCTCGACGTTGACGGTACCCGAAATCGACCCTGACTTCATCTCTTCATCATTTTATGCATTACCCCAATAGGCTAATGATGAAAACGTACAAATAAAGACGGTTAATTCTCCCCCTAACAGTAACTGCTGGTGCATGTGCTCATGAGCTACAGAATATTAATTAATTTAAGAATAATTATTTGTTTCGTAATTTTAAGATGTGAAAGACTTTAAACTGCCCGCTTCCTTCCCGCCAAAGCAGCGTACACTTTCTGCTATCATGTATTGTAGCTCAAGAAATGAGAAATGCGCACGCACAGTACAGAGTTTCAACCCCCTGCCCGTTCACAAACTAAGACTTATGTGCGCTGCAAAGAACACAGCGTGCTGACACAGACGTGATATGGGCAGGCTATAGTTTTAAACGTTTTTGACGAATTACTTTTCATGGACTGATTATTGTTTATTTGAATTGAACAAAAGTTATTTAAAATAATTAACATTTAAAGGCCGGCATTTCGACACTTTCTCAAATCTGTTAAAATTACCGCACGATTCTGTACACAATATTGCCATAATTGCCTAGAATTAACTTTCTCTATTCGAAATATGTACCAAGTAGAAATACTTTCGAGTTAGCAATTTGTGTCTATTTGATTTTATATTTTTACAGTTTTAATAACTGGTCCCTAATCAATGTTATGTAGATTAAATAAGAAATGTAACATATTGCGGGCTGTGGTGTGTTATAAAAACTGTAACTGTTGTAGTATTATTAATAAATTAGGAAAATAATCCTCGGAAAAATTGTTCCTTGGGTCAAGTAGCCTATAATTTAAAAGCTCATGAGCAACCACTGCTCTCTAATGTAGAATATTACAGATATTATCCTCATCTTTAATTTTATTAGCCAAACGGCTATGGTTATTAGTGACTAACGATAGGATAACTCTTTTTTTTCTTTAGCAGTGTCACAGTGTGAAGACAAACACACCACATCCATGCCACTGCCAAGATTCGAACCGAGGATTTCTGTGATGCGAGGCAGAAACGCTGAAAACTACACCACAGAAGGTTGGTAGTTCATATTTAACTATGGTCCTTTTCGTTTATTTATTTTCAACTATATCTCTCCCTCCACCTTTATTCACAGTTACTTTGTATACGGAACTCAGTGGAAACCGTTCGAACAAATATTGGAATTTCAAAACACGAATGGCGAATTATTTTGAGGACTTTTATTCATATATACTTGCTCCTTTAAAACAGTTCTGAAACTATATAAAACAAATGTATAAGCGAAAATAGTTCAGAATAATTTGTGAATTTAAGAATTAAAGACATGCATACTATGAAAATAATTCGAAATAACTGTGGGATTTCATGTGCTACTATATTAATAAAAATACAAAGTTGAGCTAAATTAAATTTATTGAAGTTAAAAATATCTCTTTATGATCTTGTAGAAGACAACTTTTGATAAATAGAGGTCGCAATGTTTGTGTGAAGAATACTTTCAAATTTTTATTAGGTTATACTCTTGAATTTATTGAAAGTTATATTCCACCTGAAGAGGTTCCAATGAAATGAACGCAACTTTGTAATATAATACGCTTTTCTTATTAAATTTATTTCAATCTATCTAGCCTATACACTTATTTATTTTCATTGAAGTCATTAATTATAGCTGCTGTTTTGTATAAAGAATAAAAAAACTTGTCTATAAGTGACCCTCGAGATAGTCTTGAATAAAGTCACAATTTTTTTTTCTTTTCAAAAAAATTCATTAAGTAAAAAATAATGTATGTGTTAGTACCCGAGAAAATTATTTGGTATTAAAAAAGAGCAGAAACATTTTCTTTTGTAATTTAAAATAAATATCCCTCTCATAAGTAAGTTATTACAAACTAAGTTTTCAATAAATAAAAAGACGGTCTATAATTCACGAATAATTTTATAAATATTTAATTATACAAATACTACGTTTCCTCCTATTTTGTGGACTTATGTAAATATTTCATCCATTCATAATGTGTCATTTATTTTACTTTATATTGAACATTGCACTTCATTTTTAACAAATTTTTATGTATTGGAAATTAATTTTTATTTTATAATTTTTTGGTGTATAGTTACTTCAAGAAGTCAACAAAGTTGATGAAACGCAGTATTTGTGTAATTTAGACATTTCAGTTTGTAAAAGTAACTGATTTCAAATGAATTTCCAGCGCCTGACGCTTGTTTTCGTGGTACCCAGAGTAAATTGGGATGAAAGCGCGTTGTTTCCGTGAACACGTCACTCGGTCAAACCAGCAGAAAAGCGTGAAATGGTGAACAGGCGAAGTGCTTCCAGGAAGCCAGGCCTGATTGATGGCAGCATAGGGACATTACCTGCCGGACAAAAGCCTGTGACAGGTATCAGTCAGAAGGCCACATTGAAAGCATTATTTCCCCAACGTTCCATAATACAGCGGTCAACTTTCTAGGCGGGAGCCTGTCTGCGCGCCTCCCGACAAGCTTCTCCACGGAAACTTCAAACGAAGTGCGACGTTCTTCACTTCACGACTAGAATACATTCAGGAGCTACAAGAAAGCAGCTATGCGTTTCTGTTGAAATCGGCTTATCTATGACGAAAATATCATGTAAACACATGCAACTTTATCCATTTATTTTTATCGATCCTACTACAGAAGCGTAAATATAGAATGATTCCTATGCAAAAATCAAATAATAACATTTTTATGGTTTATATATATATATATATATAAGCTTTTGTATTCAATTTTTCATTTTTTCCTTGACCATGAACGTCAATATCTTGACATGCATCCACCTCACCGAAACACAAAGTAGGAGTGTCTACTAATTAATATATCTACATTCGTGTCCTACTTTTCATAATTGTACTCTACATTCATCCTTTGTAGTATCGGAAGGAAACCAGAATATTTTAGTAATAACATAATTATACCCATACCGAAGAAGACTGGCGCTGATAGATGCAAACAGCACACGATAATTAGATTAGTGTCCCATACGTGACAAATATTTACGAAAATAGTGTATATAGGAGGATGGTACGTCAAATAGAATGCGAATTAGAAGAAAATCAGTTTCATTTTAGAAATAATGTAAGGAAAAGAGAGGCAAAATTGATTCTGCGTCTAATTTTAAAAGATAGAATAAGAAAACGTAGACCTACGTTCAGGCATTTGTAGATTTAGAAAAAGCCGTTGATAATGTAAACTGGAACACGCTACTGAGGATTTTGAAGATGACGGGAATGAAACTAGATAGAATACAGAAGCCAGTCATCAGTAATTAGAACTGAAGGGCAAGAAAGGAAAGAAGAAATCAACAAAGGAGCAAGACAATGATCTAGTCTGTCACCATACTATTTTACTTATATATAGAACAGGCAATGAAGAAAGTTAAAAAGAAATATGTAAATGGATTCATACTGCAAGGAGAAGAAATAAAAAGCCTGTTGTTTGCCGACGATACTGTAGTATTTGGGGAGTCAGAAGAAGTGTCGGAAGAAACATAATAAAGGGCGTGAACGTGGATCTGGAAAAAGAGTACAACATGAGGATTAATAGAATGTAACCCAAGGTGATGGAGTGTAGTATTCGAAACAATGGAATAACAAAGGGGAAGTATAAATATAAGTATAAGTATAAATATTAGGAAATGACCAAAAATTTTCGTGTGGAGTGTGGCGTTATATGGATGCGAAACGTGGCCGGTAGGAGTTGCAGAAAGGAAAAGAATGGAAGCCTTTGAAATGTGGTGCTATAGGAGAATGCCGAAAATAATCACTAACAAGGAAGTTCTAAGCAGAATAGGGGAAGAAAGAACAATATGGAGAACGTTGTCCGAGAGAATAGACCATGTTTTAAAACATGAGGGTCTTGTAAAATTAGCATTAGAGGGAAGCGTGTGGGGTTAGAATCAGACGAGGGAGGCAAAGGATGGAATGCGCTAAGCGGAATAGAGGATGTAGGATGAGGTACCTATGAGAAAGTAAAAGGCTTGCGCAGTATAGCTTAGCATGGAGGGTTGCATCCAACCAGTCTGAGGACTCCCATCGAAAATTAAAATATTTTTATTATTAGTTCATAATTATTCAACGAGTATTGTTAACTGACTAATTATATTCTTTCAAAATTTACAGCTATTTTAAAAACTGTTGTAGAAAATTTAGGAGTAACTCGGAGAACTGTATAATATTTATTGCCGAATCTGCTATAATTACGAACGGAAAGGAAATAAAATTACCCCGACCTATATAAAAAAATTAGATTTCTTACTAAGTTTTCGTTACAGACATTCTATAATTAATTTCATTTTTTCGAGGAATGGAGAAAATTATTTATTTATCCTGACCTGTATAAAGAATTGAAGGTAAGCTTCTGATTTTTGTATACCAGCAAATAAAACTAATAATAAATACGAAAAGCAGATTTAAAACGCCTCAAAATTTAAAAAGTTTTACATATTTTTAACACAATTATTTACGACAATACTGACGTTAAACTTCTAATTAACTAAAATAGTACATACAAAAGCGATTAAAGCGGTTCAAAAGAATTTAGCCAGATTCAATCCAAATATGTTTCTTCAAAAACAGAAGTGTAAGATTAGAACGATAATGATCGTTAAATATTATTCAGCTTATTAAATTGATGTAATAAATAATATAAAAAATTTATCAAAGATGGGGAAATTCAATTTAAAAAAGTGAAATTAATACTGCTACAATATTAGATTTTTATTGTTCTTTATGGTGAACAAGTGGGTAGTTTTATTCAATCCACATATTATCTTTTTCATTTATTTAAAATAACGAAAATTAAGATTCATTATTTTTATTTATGTCGTAACCATAATTTCAGCTATACCTTTCCTTTTATTCTGAACCTCAACATTAATTTCGTTAGCGTACCTTAATAGTAAGAAGGGTATTTATTAACTTTTGGCTTTTTAAGAAATGTGTACATTTCTGTTGAATAATTTTTTTAATTTATCTTTTCTTGTCTCACATAAATGACGTTACTGTCTGAAAACTTCTAGTTATATAATTTCTTAACACAGTTAAAATGTTTACTGTAGTGTCGTAGTTGTATTAAATTTCAACCTCTTGAAAATATTGGTCTGTTTGTTTGGATTCAAATTTACCTCCAGCGAATATAAAACCTGTTTATTTTTATTACGTTCTTTACAGATCATGACATCGTCAGAACTTTTTAATTGTTAAAGATCGTATCTAGTATAGGCAACAGATTAAATTTTTTATACTGTACACAAATTAAAACATAAAAAATCTCAAAATACTTTACTTCGTGTGTTCAGTTTCTTTTTTTGTAAGCAAATTAGGTTTTCGATTTAATGGAGTAAAGAAGTCAGTACATTTGGAGCAAATTTATATATTTTCACTTTTAGACAACAGCATTTGTCAACATCCGACCGTTAAACTTTGTGTTTGAATATACAGGATTATTCTATTGATAAATATGTTTTAGACGGCTTCTAAGAAGTACAACTTCGTTCTAGACTGAATATTGAGCCAATTTTATTTTTTAAAACAAATTGATGGCGTTCTTCCTGTTTCTTATTAATATTGGTGAATTTCAGATAAATCTGTACGTTTATTTATACGTCCTTTTTGAATTTGTGAAAGTAAGGCATCAATTTTTTTCCCCTGTGACAAAGATTCACTTATCCAGCGTTTGTTAGGTCTGACAGTTTTCTTGCAGGGCATAGGGAGCCATTTGCTTTATTCCTGATCATACTCCTGCTTCTTTTCGTCGCCTTGTGTGAACAAGAGTTCACACAGAAACGCGCCTGCTTGCGTAAAGCGACAATACTGCTAAAACGACGGACAAACCAATACGGAGTGTAATTAGCGATCGTAAAACCAGAGGTAAAAGTCGGGCCCGAAGGATAACAAACACTTTTTCGAGTGTTCGCGGTAATTTAGAAAACCTACCAACCTTAGTGAGTATACGTATCTACTTTATGAGCTTTTAAGTATGGCCGGAGACGACGAGTATAATGACTGATGCTTTCTTGGGTTGAAATAAAACGGTGAAATATCGTTATATTGCTTCGAGTTGGTTTTAAAATAAATCATCAGTGTGGTGACTGGATAAATACTTTCGTTGTTGCAACTATGGCACGCATTGAAATGTGACTATCGAATTTCCCCGCTCAGTACTGTGTTATCTGACGAATTACCGACGTTCCTTTCAGACGTATATCAAGTACGCTCAGTCTTATTTGCGGCTCGATAGCAGCGGCTAACAAGTAGATCGTGAAGAGCTGTCCACAGAATTACTTGCCTAGTGGATCATATTTTGATTTATTGCATTTGACATTTTATATTTAAATATTTCATTTATATCAACTCTACGCACAATTACAAGAAAAATTATATTAAAAATGTACTTCAATTAACGGAAACATAAAAGCTGTGTTTCATGTATACTTAATTTTTTTATGTATTACTTCTAAAACTCTCTTAATTTAAATTTTCTCTATTTTACCGAAATTATAATGCTTATATTATTCACGTAAATTATAAAACTAATGTTTTTTAAAATTATATTACAACAATAAGAGAAAGTTATGTAGTTTGGGACTAAAGACTTGGTGAAAGGAATCAAAGGGGATATAGGCTAGTAGAATTTTGCATTGAGCAGAAATTAGTACCTGGTTCAGAAATCATGAAAGAAGACTCTGCACATGGAAGAAGCCGGGGGACACGGACAGATACCAATTAGAATATACAATTCGGTCCAATGATATAGAAAATATTATTTACAGAAAAATAGATACAAGAAAAAACAATGTATATTCACCACGAACATTTGTGGATAAAAATGATATATTTTTCTTTTTGTTGTGAAATATCTTGATATAACTTAGTATCAAACACGAATTATCAATTTTAAAAATGGTCACTTCAGTAGAATTTATTTTTTGTACATCATCGTAGTGTGTAAATGAATAATCCACTTTAATTTTCCCTTTGTTGTATTGAGACATTGTATGGCGATCATTCTACATTGCCGCTAATGGAGCGTCGAGCGACTTGTCCCTAAAGAAGTGGGGATTAGAGTCACGTTACGAGCCCCTCTTGTTGTTGTGGTATTCAGCCTTAAGACTGGTCTGATACAACCCTCCATGTCTACCTATTCTGCACAAGCCTATTCCCTTTTTCATAGCTACTAACTCTTCCCTAATATGCTTAGCGTTTTCCATTCTTGGCATCCATCTTTTGTTCTTAATTTTACAAGACCATCATGTATCGGAACGTGACCTATTAATTTATCCCTTCTCTTAGTCAAAGTCCTCCAAATTTTTTCTCTTCCCCTACTCTGCTTCGAACTTCCTGGTTACTAACTCTATCCACCCAACTGATTGTCAGCATCCTTCTGTAGCACCACATTTCGGAATCTTACATTCTTTTCTTTTCTGCAACTCCTATCGTCCACGTTTCGCACCCATATAACGCCACGCCCCATACGAACATTTTTAATAACAAGTTCCTAATACTATTTATATCAGCCGTAAGTAAATCCATATGTTTTTCAGCGTTTGTCGCCTGTACTATCCTACTTTTTTTAATATCTGCTGTACTTCTACCATCCCTATTGATTATGTTGCTCAAGTAACAGAATTCTTTAACTTCCTTCAAAATATTCCGTCACAATTTAACAACCTTTTCTATTCCAATATTTTCCATACTACACTCCACCACATCGGTTTTACCTCTATTAATCCTCATGGTATACTCTTCCTACGGGATTTTTCAAGTCTTCTTCTGACTCCCCATATCATAATGTCATCAGAAAACCTTAGGGTTTTTATTTCATCTCCTTGTAATATGATTTCCTTTTTATATTCATTTTTAAATTTCTTCTTGTCCTGTTAAAGTGCATGGGTGACAGACTGCGTCCTCGTCTTACATCTTTCTTGATTTCTTTTCTTTTCTTGCGTTTCAATTCTAATTAAACGATGTAATTAATCACATAATTTGTTATGCGTCCAAAGGGCGATAAAACTTGTACGCTTAAATAAGGCATGTGTAGTTTTGCTAGTAATCATTCATTTATAGATTCGGTAAGAGAAAGTACTGAACTGTTGTCCATTGTTATACACGGGACACTTCGTTGTATGTGGATCACGCAAGAAAGAGGCTTTTACGGAGGAATGCGAAGGCTTTGGAAGCGTTTAGGGAGCTGGTGGGTGCTAAGTGGGCAGCTCTCGTCCTGTGTGCCCTGGACATACCTTCCGCTGCACCGCCACTTCCCCCTCGATTTTGTCCCCATGTTTACCACTTCTTTCTCATCAATTTTCTCGGGCAAATACCAGACACCTTCCAGCTTTTTGTTCATATATTTGTGTCCTAATGCTTGTAGGGAGTAGCAATTAGTACACTGCTACTGTTGATCGTGTCAGCTGGAAAGTAGAGCCCGGCTCTCATAAATACGTGGTCCTTCAGCCAGGTAACCACGTTTACCTTATAAAATTTAATTTGTATACCATAATAGTTGTCCCAGAAAGTCATATTTTCTCCCGAAAAATTCTTAGTCATGATTTTTTAACATCTTGCGATAAAAGAATTGAATGGTGATTGAGGAATCCGATTTTGAAAGAATGGACAGTAACGAATGTCACTGTGTTCTCAGTGACATTACTTCAGTTCCTATTCCCGGCTACTATAATTATCAAACATACTGAAGAGCAGTCGTCTATGGCCGTTGTTTAGATTTCATGACCTATGAGATGACGTCAGAGGCATTTTTTCAAGAACTGTAATTGATTGATTTTAACATTTCACGTATTTGCATCTTTTATCATAAAACGTAGATATTGTATGTAATCTAACGTGAGGCATACCGCTGAGATCGAATGCAACTTTTTAATAACGTTAGCATTTCCAGGGAGTTCCTCCCTTCGAAAATTCATTATTTTAGTATTCGTTTTGCCTATCAGGATTAACAGCATTTCTACCTTCCCGCTGTTCCAGTTGTAACACGATGGGATGAAATTATCAACTCGCACGAATGAAATCATGGGACCGTGTGTGGTGTATGGTTGGAAGATTTTCATTTATGAGACCATTCTTTATAAGACGTATACCGCCACTGTAATATTTCTATTCGTTTCGCGCGGTTGTTAACCAGAAAAATTACGTCTGCCATGATTCTAAAATCAAGGTTCCTCCAATTGTGACGTAACCCTGACTTTCCAATACAGTATTGACACAGATAAGGTTTTAGTTAGATATGACGTTTTCCTTTAACTGGGCCCATAGAACCTCTCGCTAGTTATATTTTGTGTCTTTTCAGGCACCCGACTTTGAGCAGAATCTGCATAAATTGTTCCCAGACGTGATAGGTATCTACCGGGAGCGTACCTACGGTTGTTGTTGCAGCTCGTTAGACGAGGCGACACTGCAAACATGGCAGGGGAACTCGGGAGCTGTTGGCAGACCTGCGCTAAGTGGAATAGCTGTCCCTCGGGATCACGGCAAACAGTAGACGGCCCCAACGTCGTCCTTGTGGTCCAGCTCCAATGATCCTCGTCTGATTACAGAGGGGCTTGAGTCTACATTTCCTCATCGAGGTGAAGAATGAGAGAATATTTAACGATTGTTGTGAAAAGATGACTTAGAACCTATTTGACATCTGTTGATCAGTCGTTGAAAATCTGGACCCATTACGTTTCGTATACTGAACAAGACGAGTAAGACGATTAACAAAGTTTTAGATGCAACAACTACAGAAGGTACTCTATTATCCGACCTGATGTGGCGGAAGAGCAGGCAGGATTCACTCATAACATCCAAAACACACTTTTCGTACTTAAATTCAACTCAATAATACTTAATAATTGTTTCCACAAGTCAGTACTTAACAAATGTATCTCATATACTACACGCTACAACGACAGACTTCATGAGCTCAAGTTGACAGTAAAGTAAAGACAGGTGACATGGGAACATGAGATCTTTTCTTTGTATGATTACGGCTGTACAAATTAATGCACCTGACTTCTTTATGGAGCGTTTTATTCCTAATAATATTCGTCAAAATTATTATAACCAGTCGCGAGTCGAAGACCTCATTCTTCTGGCTGTGTTTTGCAGATATGCAAAGAGATAAAATTTGGATTTTTCATGAACAAAAACTTTTAAGTTTTTTTTTCATATTTCCTGTAATCCAAGACCTTTTCTGCATTAGAAAAGAATTATTATTAGTCAAATTAAAAAAGTGCGGGGTGAAGGGTTAAGTTTTCAAATAAAGAAATATATATGTATTTCATTATTTCGTCCCTTTAAAAATTACGTTGATGTCGACGTAATTTCAATTTGGTCCCCAATATCTAAAATGTTGTCAACCGCTGTTCTAGGGAGAATATTTCAATGGCCCATTAGGGTTGTCGGTTGTAATCATCACGTTTCTTCTTCACTTTCCAGTTGACACACTATCCGAAAATCTAAGTGGCACGGAGAACAAACGAGGAGGAGGAGGTTTGCTCATGAGGTAGCAGTGTGGGGTGCGTAATAAATGGCTGGCCATTACCTCACGTTTACAATGAGCCCGTGTCCCGTCTTTGTTGTCGCATTGTTACGTGGGCAGTAAATGTCAGAATGGCGCCCACGCCTCCGACGAGGCCCTGGAATCCGCCCGCCTTGCTCGGCCGGGCTCGGGAATCACAACAAATAACTGTTGACGTGCTCAGCCGCAATAATTATCAGCCCCGTGGCAGGGAATTTACCGTCTATGATGTGGCATCCTCCGCTGCGACTTCTCTGGGCGTTGCCCCCGCAGGTCTTGTGGCGTGGTGTCCTCTCCATTGTAACAAGCGTGATTTGTGGTCATCCCTGGCTAGGAGAAACTGGACGCTCCGTGAAAATTCACAAAGTCGCAGATAAATATGTAGCCAACAGTTTCACTTAGCGTGAAGTATAACACGGATTGCAGTTTGGAGACCTGTGTCCAGTTATATTCGAAATATATACCGCACTAAATATATCAGTATTCCGCACTATTTTGCGTGGAACTCAGATATACGTTGTGGAAGTTTGCCAGACTGTGAGATACCGGTTTCTGGAAAGTTATGGCACGTTGAATTATTTAATAACACGATTCTTACTGCATTCTAGAGTTAATACATGTCTTTTACGTAGTCTTCTCTCAAAAAGAATGGCAAAAATCCAATTTCTACGTTCTACGAGAATGATTTAGTTCCCTATACTCATTGTCATGTTGTGGTTTTCAGTCCTAAGATTGGTCTGATGCAACCCTCCATGCTAACCTATCTTGCGTAAGCCTTTTCATTTCCTTATAACTAGCACAACCTACATATTCCCTAATCTCCTTAGCGTATTCCATCCTTGTCCACCCGCTTCTATTCTTACCCCACACACTGCCCACGATGCTACTTTTACAAGACCCTGGTGTCTTAAAACGCGGTCTATTAATCTATTCCTTCTCTTAGTCGTCCTCCATATTGTTCGCTTTTCCCCTATTCTGTTTAGAACTTCCTCGTTTGTGATTCTATCCACCCATCTGATTTTCAGGATTTGTCTATAGCACCACATTTCGCACCCATATAAAGTCACGTTCCATACGAACATTTTTAGCAACTATTTCCTAATATTCGCACTTATATAATCCGTAAATAAATTTCTATTTATTGTGAAAGTCTTCCTTGCCTGTGCTATCCCACTTAAGAAGAAACCAAAATATTATAAACTATATTAAATCTCGAAGACTGAATTCTTAAGCGTATATATTAGTGGCAACATTTTGGAACAAGATCGTCTGGAAGACCCAAAAATAGATGGGAGGACGATGTAATGAACGTTCTAAAAAAGATGAGGGTGAACGACTGGAATGGGAAAATCCAAGTCCGAACAGACTGAAGGCCAAAACTTTCAACAATTGAAGTTGTAGCGCTATGAAGAAGAAGTATTATAGTGTCATGATAATACGAAAAACATGCCAACCGTCATAAAACAAACGTGAAGATTTTTAGGTAAAAATGAAATCACAGTACACCAGCATATACCTATCGAGCTCTTCAGGTATTGAAAATTTAACATTTTTTCCGAAAGCTGAAGAAAACCAAACCATTTGAACTTGTACGGGAATGACAAGTGAAGTTTCAGATCATAAGCAAAATATGTCCCGTAGTTAGATTAGATTTAGCAAATAAGTACTTAGTTTTAAGAATTAGCCAAGAAAAATTAAAGGTTGGTCTTCTAAACCTTTATTGCAAAAGAAACATTACGACCAATGGTGGAGACAAGGGAGTGGAGAAAGCGGACAGCAATCATTATTATTAATTCAAGTAGAGGAATCACATGGTTGAAGAAACTATATTATATAACTTTAAATTTTATTTTGTCCGGCAGCCTGACTTTCAGACGGCCATGCTGGACTTACTTTTATGGTTTTTGGGGTCACCGATGACCGTAGATAGCAAAGTGATCTTACCTGGACGGGAGTTTTAACGTTTCTGTGATGCATTGCTTGTACAGTGTGCAGCACCTTTTTCTGTTTTCTCAATAACTGCAGACACGCCTTTTAAGCCTATAAAAATAACGTTAAATGAGTGAAACACCTAAATACGACAGACAAATTTTAATAAGAAAATTTATAACATATTAATCACAATAACTTGGTCTTAATAATATGGTATTTGCACCTGAAGAGGTACTAAGGGAAGATACGTCTTGCCATAACCATTTATTTTAAAAAAATATTTTAAATGAAGTTAGATAAACATTACAAAAAAATCTAAAACTGTTAATTTATTTTCTGATATATGAAACGCCCCTTCACTGATATTTTGAAAGTTTTTATTGTATTACATTGTGATGGTAGCCTCATCCTTAAATTTTATGATTAAAATTGTATTACAATAATAGTTTTTGAAGAATAAATTAATAAACGCTGAATTTCATATAAAATACTGAGTAATGAAGTGGCTAGTAGATTATTATAAAGTAATTAATTGGAGTTACCTGCAATGTGGGCTTGTTATCAATGAATATTCCTCAAGTTTTACTTGGAAGGTCTCCGGACTAGGAATCGCGACAGCTGGAGAGTTGATCGGAGTGTTTTAACCCCACGCGACCGTTAGCATCTCTTTGTGATCGGGTTGACGTTTCCCATGGTGTCTGGAGATCGGATCTATTGACCTAGGTGATGGGAAAGCTGTCAGGTATAGAGCTTGAAAGGGCGAGCGCACAGGTGGTGCGGCAGCCGCTTCCGATCCATTGAGCGCAATTGAGCCGGCGCAATCCAAGTCCGCGCTCCAATCATTAGTCTCCTCTCCTGACGTGCGCTGTGGATACGCTGCGAATTGATAAGTTTCATGGCTGAACGTGTATAGCGGCACAAAAAATACCATTTCAAAATAAAACATTAATAACGCTCAGACAAAACATCAGATATCGGCTCGAAGCGTCGCGGCTATTAGCAAATCAAGCAACATTAAATTGTTAAGGGCGTCAATTTCTGAATTTCCATAGAAACGACATATTAGCAATAAGTAAACACTGAAAGACACGCTGTTCTGCTTTTTATGACGAAATGCGCGTTTTGAATCTCCAACAATGAGTATTCAAGATCTTATTTATCAACAAGAAATGAAAACGGAATAAGCACACCGAAAACAAGAGATAATCCTTGAAACTTACGCTTATAGGAGAAAATTCTTGTAAAGAAGCAATCTATATATAGCAAAATAAAGACAATAAGCCAATAAGCTAGATACTTAGGGGAAGTTCAGGCAGAACCGGATACTCTATTTTTAATTTACTAGTTAGTTTTGGAGGTTGTAAATAGGGGTGGAACCTTGTAACTGGTCAAGGAAGAAGTCCTGACAGACTGCAGCTTGTGAATGAACTCTTGTTTTGGCGTCTTACATCTGTGACTTAATAATTTTTGCAGTATTTCGACATTTAACTATTTAATGGTATATATTTATAAATTATGTGTATTTAGCTGCATATTAGGCACGTATTAAGTTTAAATCTGCTTGTATTAATGTTCGATGAAAAACCGTAAACTGAAACTGGCGTGCGGAACGGAATGGAATAATTTTGTATAAAGTAAAATGTAAAGTGATACTTCGAGAAAGAAAGGAAAAACTGATATAATCACATTATAAGAACGAGTTTCAGGATTCTGTACCCAAATAGAATAAATTAATAAAGAAAGGAACGGAAAATAGGGGAAAATATTAGCAAAGATCGTGTAGTTGCAAAAAAATCTCTTTGCGAAAGGAAAAGTTGATGAAGCGATGAACTGTACGCAAAATACGCATAAGAAAGCAAACACGAAAGGTTAGATATTTTTCTTAAATTATATTTCACTTCACTAATTATAAATACCAAATATCCTACCCCGTTCTGTCACGGGGGTATGGCAGAACGGGAAAATTTTTGAAGTTTCATTTTAAAAATCATCAAAAATCTAAATTCGTTGTTTTAAGTTATATTGATATTGGTGTAAGTAAGTAGTAGAATAAACTAATCTTTTATACCTTTGTGAAGTGATTTTTCTATTTCCATAATTTTAGAAAATATTCTCAAATTATATGTGTCCCATTCCTCCCCCGACTTCCCCTATAGATTTTCTTTGGACAAGCCTTCTTACAGCTCTCAATACTTCATAGTCAATTCCCCTGTAGTTCTGTTTACAAATTGGGGGAAAGGAGGAATTTTCTGACAACTTTTCTTTATAATGATTTGTGAAACCATATATGCAATGTTTCAACCCGAATTTGGGACTCCTACAGGATATTATATACGCATTAATAAATATATAGAAGGAAATAAATTCTTCTTGCTGTTATTGGCGTGAAAATATGATTCTAAAATGTTGATATGTATTTAATAGAAATTAATAAAATTTCAATTCTTTACAATAAATTTAAACCGGAGGGAAATAGCAAGTAGTGTGATTAAAATTGCACATTTAATGACCCACAAAGGGCATACAAATAAAACATAGACGCAAGGAAACCTACTGCGTTCAATTCCGGACGCGTTGTACGTAAAAAAACGATTCCGTAAAAGTTAGGGTATGAGAAGCGTAGGGTGTGACGAAAGACCTTGGCGCTGCATATAAGTCGCTAATGTTATGAATATTTTTAAAATTACTAGTAAGTACTCTCCCTTACTCACGATATAAAATTAATGAACTTAATCTAATAATAATAAGTGTGCTCGATAACTTTGGATTCGGAGAATCACCAAGTTTTATTGACGGTTTTTTGGACAATGTCTTGATTCCTCATGCGGAAACTCGAAACCGAAACCCCGCGTTCTGTACTAAAGCCAACGCTTAAATATTTTCTCGCCAGCTTAAAATAAATCTCCATTTCTAATACCTAATTTTTTATTTAATTATGTGCGATTTACAGACTAATTAAAATTGCAATTTTAATCACGGAGATTAATTAGTTAACTAGATAAACCTAATTATACAACTCATTTAGATAACTGATTTTCCAAATCAAGTCATGTAATTACACATCGTTATTCCAGTTTTTAAATTTATTGGGAAAGGGTAGAAGTCAAAGCCGTAATATGTTTTCATTATTATTATGAATATATTACAGCCTGTTGTCATTCGGAAAGATCCTTCACCAAAAAGGAACGCTTGCAAGGAAACGTCTATGAAAAAATGTGGGAACTTTTACGGCACCGACAAATACTGTAACAGGAATGACGTGAGCTTCTCTAACGACTGCTTTGACCACTTAAATAGAGCTAAAGTGGTGCAAACGTCTATTATTCGTACTGAATTACGGAATAACTACGTTTGAATAATTTTTATTTTCATGGCTGGCAAAGTTCTCATTTGATTAACTTTTCTCTTAATTCTTACACTTTTCAAGATGTTAACAATTTATTTTTAGTGTTATATATATAATGCTCTGAGGAATAGGTGAAATGACACCACGACAAGGAGCTGGAATAATAATGAGGATGACTGGAATTCGAATCCCGTCCTGGTCTTCTCAATTTGGATTTTCACAGGTTCCCACAATTCAGTCCTGTATAGTTTTGGAATATAGTCATAATAGAAATACATGGCTGTTTGATTTCGTTTTACTATAAACTACCACGAAAACTAATTTTACGCAGTGGGAAAATCGGGAAACCTAACTTGTCCCTTCTAAAATTAATATTGTGATATGTAAGTTGACAAAATGGTTGCATAAGACTCCCAATGTCTATACAACCTTCTTGGAGTTTGTAAGAGAGATTTCGTCGCACAATATTTCAAACGCAAGAGTTATTGGTGCGGGAAGTCTTCGTAAATTTACCTTCCGATCACGATACTGTAGCGTGTGATTTAAATAATTTCGTTGACCATGACATGGTTTGTAATTTTTGATGAAACTGGTTTGACATGAATAGGAAGATATATATTATTTGTTTTATAATATTGTAAATTCGTTAGCAATGTAAATTATACTGAATTTGAACATTGATTTATTATTAATGTACACTGATTGAATATAGTTTTAATCTGCACAGCCGGCCTCTCCCATTTGCACTTCCTCATATGACTTCGGTCTGGTCTCGATCACGCCTCATCTGCTGCTGCTATTATCCCTGGTTCAGGACAATTTCCAGTCTTCGCCTCGTCTTCTCAAACTATCTGTTCTAATATCATCTGATGAACAGCTTTCGTCCTCTCAATCAGTCTTCTTATTCTGTCCTATCTCAAGGATTTTTAATAATTTTTACCCACTTCCTTAATTCATATCCTTAAATTGGTGGGGATGGATATTCACCAATGAAATTTATTGTTACTCCCTTCTGGGATTAATCGCTTGTCCCTGTCTCCCAAGGATTTTTGGAAAAAATCACGCTTATTTCCAGCCTCCGTCTCCACATTCCAATCGACATGGGCCAATCCCCACTGGCGTCTAAATGTCTGGGTTTTATTACCCCTGTTTTTCAAATAATGTCTGTTTCCTTTGGATTCCTCACCGCTGACGTCCAAACAGATTTTCTTGACCATTACAGGAGGTGGTGAGGTGGAAAAATCTTCAAAAAGACGCCGTGAACCTTCCTCCATGGTGTGTGGGATTCTTACCCACTAAAAAACCACCTCACGCACGTCTATCTCCCCGCGGGACCGCCGTCAGACTACTTCACGGGGAGTAGTTTGGCCAATGGCGCTTTGGATCGGTGCCAACCTCTGCTTAATATATATATATATATATATATATATATGTGTGTGTGTGTGTGTGGTCTTCCCCTTGCATGCTGAGTGGCAGGTAGTCACCTCGAAATCTGTAATGTATTTGGAAGAATGAGAGATTAGAAAGAAAGGAAAACTGACAGACTCACCTTATAAGAATGAGTTACAAGATGCTGCGAACAAAAAGAATAGATAAAGAAAGAAATGGATCGGGAAAAAATGGGAAAAATATAGCAAAGACTTTGCAGTTGCAGCCAGATCAGTCTGGAATCCTGTACAATCCATGAGAATATTTAGAAATTATGTATTTACTTAACTATATGACAAATGAGGATGACTATGGCAATGCCAAAAGCTCCTGAAAAATGAATAAATTTGAAATCAAAATTAAGCTATATTTTTGGTCAATAATGGGACTGGTAAACATGGGAAAATTACTATTATCATACCAAGTAAAAATCAGTCTTTTAAAAAATCTCTTTGCGAAAGGAAAAATTGATAAAGCGATCAAGAATAAGAAAAATAAATACAGGAAAGAAAACACAAAATATGTTAAGATTTGTCTTTATTTAAATTAAATTTTATTGTATAAATTGTAATTACCCCGTTCTGTCCCGGGAGTGCGGCAGAACGGGAGATTTGAAGGTACTTTTAAAAAATTTACCTAAAACCCTAAATTTGTTGTTTTATGTTGTATTGATATTAGATTAACTAAATAATAGAATGAACTAATGTTTCATACCTTTATGATGCAATTTTTATTTTTCCAAAATCTTTCAATTATTGTTAAACAATAAGTGTGTAATTTTTCCCCGGCTTGAGAATGTTCGTGAAACGCTGGGCGAAGAACATCGAGCTGACAGGAGAATATGTCGATTAATAAAAATGAAGAAACCAAAATTAGTGTTTTCCTATTGTATAGTAATTACTTATTTATTATTTATTTTAGGGCAATTACCCATATACATATAATGTATCGCAGGTCTCGGGCATCGCTGGGAGTTCAGCTCGTTCACTACGAAAATGTTACGAATATTAATTATAAATTGTTCAACTTTTGTAAGGTAGTGGTACATTCAACCGCCTTTCGCCAAGTATTGAAATTTTGATCAACCTGCTGAGCGGCAATAGCGTGGAGGTCTCGGGCGTATTCTCTCCCAAAGCACAGGTGACGGAAGGTGCTCTTTTACGTGCGATTGCGATATCCATATTGGCCGACTCGCTAGCCCCTGCGTCCAACTCTTAGCGCACGATTGCGCGAGCAGTGAGCGTGATAATCCACGCATTCTCCCGCTCTCGCACTGAGAACGCCGGCGAGAGATTGATTGTACGGAATGAATCGAGCCTGAGCGAGGAGAGGGGGGGACGTGGCTTTCAGGCCGACCTAAACATGACGTTTATAGTAGTTGTATCCAATTCATCGCAGCCTAGGCAGCCGAGGACAATAAATACATTGCGCCGCTCTGAATGGCCATTGTTCGCCGGCCCACAATGAGGGCCTTGTTCCGTACAGCACATTATAGTATGCAGTAATCCCGTTTTGGCGATGCACAAAGCGAGGGTCCGGGTCACACCGTGAACCTGCAGGCCCGGCTCTGTAGCACCTGGAGCAAGCAACAAAGACAACTCCGACGTTGCCTGCCTCCCGACAAAACGTCTCTCATTGCTCATTAAACCAGAAACTTATCAAATTCAGCGTATCTTATCATTACTTTCTCTGCTTTATTTCATTTTTCTACTTCAACTTGATCGCCCTTTTAATTGCGTACGTAATTTTCAACGATATTAAAATCGTCTTCAATTTCACATTCGTAAGAGTCAAAAAATTTTAGTATGATTACGAAGAAGAGAAATAAAACATCTTTTCATACGTGAAGAAAGATCATCTCGGAGAGGAAGCAAGTAGGTACCATCACTGGATATGTCCTGTTAGCTGGAGATGAGAATTTTTTTTTCATGTTGAATGAAAAATACTGTGAATGAAATTATTGGTTAAGGAGAGAGAAGTTTTTTGTTTGGAGAGGAATAAGTAGTCATATTGTATTATTATTGTTTCATAAATTGTGAAAAATGTTTGATTCGTAAACTTGTGTGTTGTGGCCTCGAAAAGCGTACTTTTGTTCCATATAATGTTTCAAGGTACGTTAACTTAAATAATTTGTAGATTTACTAAATTATTTGATTGCAAGAAAAACCACGATTTTGAACCCGGAGAGTAAGGGTAAAAATTTTGTTCACGTGACTCTTAACGAAACATTATGACGTCATCATCGTTTGGTTTCTCATAAAAACGAGCCGGACTTATTCAAAATTAAATTAATATTTTTTTGGGATACGATTATTACAAACTGCTTACCAATGCATTCCAAACTTCATCTTTAGCAACCTAATTACATTTAAGGACTAACTATTAACTAATTCGTCATTAAATCGGTACAGTTTATACGAACACTAAAATATCGAACTTCTGAGGAAAAGGACATTAAAAATGTACAGTAGTAAGTTCTGAGTAAAATAATTCATGTAAAATACTGAAACATTTACATTTATTGATTCCTTCAGTCATGTACTTACGAAATATGACAGTTGTATAAAACTGTACCACAGGGGTCAAATGAATAAAACAATACAACTAAATCGTAATTTCACTATTAAATTAAACAACCAATTCACAGCCAAAACCAAGTTATGATTCAATTCCTACAACGTTTCGCACTCATATTTCGGACTTCGTCACATACATTTCTTCAGAATATTGTAACTGTTCTTTAATTCAGTCCAGGATAAATTTTTTAAAACTTCGGATTTCTGTTTTAGTCTTAATTAATGTTTCACTAGATACTTTCAAAATTTAATATCTTCAACTGTCTCAAATGTGCGGTCAGAATATTGTAGAAACTGAGTGCCAACTTAGTTTGGCTTCCCGACCTACCTGAAGCGGGTATTTTAGAATTATAAATAATTTCTTTACATTTCTAAATTCGTTTATTAATGTCAGCCAAATATTGATGTTACGTACATAAATTTTTACAGTATTTCCAACCTAGCGGATCGACGGTCAGTGCAGACAAAGCATGCCCTAAAAATTGCACACTAACTCTATTTATGTAACATCAATATTTAGCTGATATTAATAGAGACATTTGGAAATGTATAGAGATTACTCATAATTCTCCAAACCTTTTCTTTCACATGATAAATATTTTTACTGTGAACAAAGTGCTGGTAATTTTTATGGTTTTAAAATATTTATTACAAATTGAAGCTGTTTTCAATTTTTTAATATTTTTATATTTACAAGCCTCATGAGGGTCCACATTAGAAACATGAAACTGAATTATTTACATTATGATTTATGTTGTTTCTGGCAATTATTGTTCTTTTATGCAAAATACATATCAAAGATAATACAAAAAATTAAATACAGGAATAAATAAGAGGAAATACTAAATTTTTAAAAGAAAATATAAACGAATTAAATTATAAAATATTAATTTTCAAAGGAGATTGAAGGATCAATGGCCACATCAACGTTAAAAAATCTATAAAAATGATCAGATCGATTACAGTGAATTTTCTTAATGCGAAAATTTACTCCGTTTAGTTTACCATATATTATAGTTATTGTCATAAACAGAGGCACTTCAGGCCGACACGTTTAAATGTACACACACGACCATAAACTTTTATTAATTAATTTCTCGTCAGAGTAGTGATGACATGGGGACTCGTGAGTTATGAAAAGAGAAAAAATGAAGTACAAACGTGTAAGAATTGAAATTCCTGATATCTTCATAATATCAGTACGTTTGTGGGAAAGTGTAGTCTAAATTGACTCTACGGGGAACAAAAAGCAAATGACACTAAGTATCAATAAATAATGCAATTTTACATAATTACCATTGCACTTTAACGAAAATAAGAAAAAAATCATGAACAGAAATAAAGGACGCAATGTATTTGAAACGTTCTCTTCTAATTTAACACGAAATTGGCCAAGAAGCCTACAGAAAGAAAATTTATGTCTCAAAGAAAAGTGCCCAATAATTGGTGGTAATTAACACGAAAGAGATTATGAAACATTTGATGGGAGCAGATTTATTTTCTCGGAGTACTAGTATTTAAAAATTATAATTACTATTATTAAGGCAAGCAATGTAAATGAAGTCTAAATTAAATAATTAATTACAAAAAAATATTATACAAACTCTGCGTAACAGTATTCATGCGTAAATTAATTTTTAATACGATTTATGTTGTGACTCAACAGTACTCCAATAGCATTGTTATTTCTCTCGCATAGGGAAAAGCTACTCCAGTGTAGGCATGGTAAGCAACTGCCTACAGCGGCAAAATTTCTTAGTGGCACAAATAAACTGGAAAAAGTCTTGACACCTTATAAATTGGCCTCTTTCTTTACTTCAAGCAAATAAAATACATACAGTAGCCTTTTTTACATTCATTACTTCTTTTAAAAGTGCTATGATTTTTTTTACTGATTTAAGAAATAGTTTGACGCTGTCGATAACTTTTTTTTATTCATTAATTACACTAATAGCCTATTTTCTTGAGTGCAATGTCGATAACTGTTTTTACAGGTTGAGGAGTTGTCTGTAAATTAAAAATCATGAAAGTATTATTTAAGAACCACGATAATGGGTTATGTATGTTGGCCATTGAACATAATTTGAAATAAATTAAATATGAAAGTAGTTATTAGTGACTTAAAAATTTATACATTAGTAACTGCTGTCTGATGGTTTATTTAATGTAGATACGCCTCCTTATTTTAGTTTTTAAGTGCATCGTTGTTAGCTCATTAAAATGTAAAGTTTTGATTATAAATAAAAGAAATTGCGTCTGAATTCAATTTCGCAATTTTTTCCATAAAACATGTTTATTTTATAATTGTTTTTAAGAAATTTTAAATCTTTCTTGAAGCATAATGGGTAGGATGATTCGACGGGAAAATTGCTGGGGGCGCCCCAAGTTAATCTTTTTAGAATGAATGAATTGATCACACTGTCAAACAAAACGTCATTAGTGAAATTCGCAAAATAATCTTATTAAACTAAAATACGGCCACAGGGGAAAGGAGGCGTAAGAGTTATCGTACGTACCACGATATTGCGAGCACCCCACGTGATCTCAATTTGTGTTAAACGAGTATTTGAAAATCATGACGCTTCCGGATTCAAGTCAACCAAAACGCACAGCAATGCTAAGTGAACCATCATCGTTCGCAGCTCTGGCGGAGGTGAGAAGGCTGTTGGCTCGAGATGTTGGGCGATAGCATTCACGCGACTAGAAATGGGAGCAGAGCAACAATTGGCTGGACATGACTCTGCATCGTAATTATCAGCGACTGGTATCTTCGCCCTCTGCCACCAGACTTCCGGTGCCTCGGACACTGGCGATGACAAGATTAATGGGCGATGCCAACCAACTCCGGAACAGCAAGCCTAGTGAGGGGGCCTCGAATCGATTTCGTCCTTATGTAAATCTCAACTCATGTTTTGCATATAACAACAGTTCATCTACCTATTTTTCTACTGATTAAATCATTTAAAAGTACATAAAAAGGCGAATATAAAATACGCAGAGAAAAACAAGCCAAATATGAAAGGAAATTAATAAAGAAGAAACATAAATTTACTAGAAACTCAGAAAAAGTAAGAATAGATGCATAAAGAAAAAAGAAATTCTGACTTCTTACATTACTTGCTGTTGGCCGTGGCTGCGCTCTCTTGAATTTTGCTTTATTGCAATCAATCATAGATACTATACAAATTCCTTTGGCAAGGACCCTTATTGCCTCTTCATTATTCGTTTAAGCACAATTTTGCATTAAATTAACAAACAATTGAAAACAAATAATTTTCTAGTTAAACATTGGTTTTATAAAAAATACTGGAAATATTAGTTTCGAAATTTCTGTCGAAGTTTGAATATTTGTAACAGGGAAATACTTTATAGGTTTATGGTTTTTGAAAGTCTATTCTCCACTTTTAGCAGATATATCTGCACAATTACTAAGGTAATACATATAAAAAAAAGAATCGATGAATTATGCTTATTTACCTATGAAGCCTTAACGACCCGTATAAGTAATCGGAGTGTTTATTTAAAGGTAATTTTAAATTGGCTATTACTAAACACTTTTAATTTTGATAATATTATTTTTTTCGGTACGGAAGTAAATTTTAAGAAGTGATAAATTTCAGAGATGTTGTTCATTATAACCAACAATTTACAACTTAGTAAATGATGGTTTGTTAAATTGTCTTAGTTAATATTATCTTAAGTTGATTTAGTTTATTGACAAGGATCACAGTGGATGATCAAAACGTCTACTACTTTATGTTCCAGAATTTTTTTCAAATCTATTGTATAAGAGTATTATACGGGTCGTTAATTCTTCGTATGTATTTTATTCACAGACGTCAATTATTCCTATAATGGTTATTTACCAGTAAGGTATTATAAACCGCATACTAGTTGAGGAACTTAAAATTAATGGACGAAAAGAATGGAAATGACTATAAAATGGTTGGCCAGTACCAAAATTAAGGATCGAAAAGGGCTTTCAAATAGATTGCTGTGTATTGCTTGTGCTCGGTTTCTTTTCAACTCCAGAAACTTCGTAAAGGATAAGTAATAGAGATTGTGGTTATAAAAGGTAATATGGCACAACCATTTAGACCATCCGTGTGACGGGGCGTCAACTGTATAAAAATGACTGACACAAAGTGAACTGCACAGGATAAAACTGACGGAATACGAAATTCAGAGAGAGAGATTGTTTAAGATTGTTAAGAGAGCAATACGACGATACTGAAAATTTTCCCAAGCTTCAGAGAGCTAAAGATAACGAGAAGAAGAAAAGTGCTTCCCATATTACCGAAGGAGCTGACCAACGTAAACAGACCAGAAATAAGCCATTATTTCTCTTTAAAAGAGATTATTAACATAAAATTTTCACATTTCCTTAAAGAAGGGAACCATACAAAATTTTATACATTGTATGTGAGGTTTTGTCAATGAATTCATGTTTATACAAAATTTAATATTATACATCCCAACATATTAAGTTGATGTGTGTGTTGGAAAGTACATTATATTGACTTAATTTGAATTTATTAAAATGATCTAGAAACAGCTCTAGAAATTATTATTTTTTTCATATGAGGTATTATTCTTAAAAACATTAATTATTTTTAGTTTATGTTGTTTGTAAAACAAAAAACTGGTCATGAAAATACAGTTTGAATCTAAGTTAATTTCTTGTTGAGTGTATTTAGATATTCGCATGCGAAATAAAAATGTTCTTCTAAGTGGGACAAAGGTCACGAAGGGCGAAATAGACTAGACCCAATCTATCTTGAATTAGTAACAGAAATTCTATAACCTTTGTTGACATCAATCGTTTAGGTATCCTTTCAATCTCTTCAGCTGTAATTCGTCTGATATTTTCTCCTTTCAGAAGCCACATAATGTGGTTATATCGGAGCACTACAATGGGCGCACTACATATGAGCTCTTTCAAATTTTTCGACTCCGATTAACCCCCCCCTCCCTCAGACACACACACACACTCCTCCCTTTTCCAAATTTCACTTCAGTGGGACGACAAAAGAAACTACAAACTGACTGTCTCTCTTATCTTAAGAATTTCGTTGACAAGGAGAGGGGAAAAATGTATTAGTGGCGTGCGGAATCAATCAGCCGGCATTGGGTCGGTTCGATACGGCCATCAGCCCTATCTCTCGGCCTGTTAATTCCAGAAGGAAGCGGGGAGAAGCTCCCTCGGGACAAGATAAAACCTTTCTTCGGGCTGCCGTTCCATCACGGCTGACCATCTGAACAAGAGGAAACACCGGGGCCAAATGAAGGTCTTTTGTGGGCGGTAACAAAAGCGCGAGCTCGATTCCGGTCGAGTCATGTTGGCATTATTGAGTGAGTGTGTGTGTGTGTGGACAAACAATCTGGAGCTGCTTTGTGTGCGGACACCCCATCTGCTGCTACATTAAGTTCTCACCGTGCAGCTTTTACAATGGTCGATTTCGACCTGGCGTCATTTGTAACTCTCTCTCTCTCTCCACGCGCGAACAATAACTTGCTATTAATCAGCGATCTTCGTTTACTTTCCTTGTTTCATAATTGACGTTATTCTGGTGAGCGAGTGGGGTAAGACAATCGCTACCTATCGATTAGACTGTTTCTATTAATTCATGAGCACGTAACCGTTGAGCCACCATGGTGATAAAGCGCGCGGCGGATCAATAACAGGCGAGGAAATAATCAACAGAAACATTAAGTCGATTCGACGAAAGATAGAAACGTTATATGACTCCTGTGAATCGGAAATGAGTTCAAATATTGAAAAATATTTGGTACTGCAATATCCTATCTCAAATTCAAAACTACTTTACCTTTAAATATGTCCGGCTCGTTGTTATGAGAAACAAAACATGGATGACGTAATCACGTTGTCGATTAAAATTTGTGAATTCTCATTTTTTCAGGGTTAATATCTGGTGTCACTAGCAACCAAATACACTACTATACTACCAAATGAATAAAGTTTACACAAATTTTCACAAAATATATTAACCAACTTTGAATGGCCCAACACCGTTGACAAAATCAAATGTTTTTACTCGTGGTGAGGTGATATTTTTACCCAGTATTCTTTGTCGTGTGCTTCACAATCAATTTTCATGAATATATTATATTTATTAATCGTTTCTCTCCTTATATTATTAATTCAAAATAAGAAAACTTCGCTTTTATGCCCCCCACCAGATGTCCAGACCTCTCCACCAAAGATGTTTACTTTTTTCTTTTTAATAATGTTGGAATAATATTAACGAAACACGAGAAATTTGTCAGTGGATCGTGCATTGCGGTTAGCACGTTAATAAATTGGAACTATATTTACGCAATCATCACAATAATTTTTTAAAATTACGGCTTTCTTGAAATTTGATTATATCTAGTGGCAGAATTTATAAAAATGGACTGTGAAAAGCATTTTGGTTCCAAGTTGCGGAAATTTCAAATTCTTGTTAAATTCCTAATTTTTTGTGTAAAGAAATGTTCCAAATCACGAGCAGGGTTATTATATATAGTGATTTTGTATCATCTGCTATGCCGTTTTTATTACATTTCCTGGTGAAAATATGTAGATAAAGATCTGTTGTATATTCAGTTTAAAAATTTAACTGTCATAACTTTTCTTTAAATATGCATAATTTAATTAAAATATCCTCCTGTGATGTAGTGGTTAACGTTGCTGCCTCGCATCACAGAGGTCCTGGGTTCGCTTTCTGGCATAGGCGTGGATGTTGTGTGTGTGTTTTTACATTATCAAACTACAGAAAAACGTTCACCTACCGTAGTCGCTAATAACCATACCAGTAGATGTGGCTTTAAATAAGGACAAAAAAATTCAACAATTTAATAGTAATTTTAAACAGGAAATACACATAACGGAATGGTCTGCTATCGAAATACATAAAAGATTTCTGAAGTAAAATGAATTCACCTAACAAAAATGATTGTATATGTAATGTCAGATGTTAGTTTTTCAGACCTTTGAATTTGATTACCGGCTATAATATTGCCTTCTTTATTAAAAACTTAAGTTTCAGCCTGGCTGTAGGTCTTTGCCAAACAATCACGGTCTATTTCAAACCAACGTTGTTGATGTACACAAAATTTATTTTACAATGACGAACAAGTGCAGGAAAATAATAGAATAAAATATTCAACATTTAACGCCAGTAATCAGTTTGAAGTTATTAACAAATAAATAAGAGATTTATCATGCAAATCAACGTCTTGCTGTTACAGAAATATTAAAATAATGTTCATTCAGTCATAAGAAAAATGTATAATGACAATTGTTCTCGTCCTATAAGGAACAGCATATATTAAAATGCTATCCCAAGTTTCTTTAATCACTGTACATTCAATTCAAACAAAAATGAATAAGGAAAATGTATTTTTGGAGAAATATTTACTTCATCAATAAAAGAGAAAAAATGTTCGTCTGCATTGCAACGTTATAGACGGAATATGAAAGGCCCATCTCTTGGCAATATAAATAATAAACAATAGCGTTTTAGGTTTTGACGACGCACCTGCCGCCAAGATAAAAGTGACTGCATCCTACACTAAACAACTTAACAAGAGCGCAACTGAAAAGAGGACGGACAATTTCCGAATTAGCGCCTGTCTTTTACAGCCTTGGGTTGGTTGCAGCGGCGTCCATTAACAGTCATACGCCATGACAGTAAAACTGACGGAAGCTTCAATTTGTAGCGGTTACCAGAAGGGTGTTAACCTGACATCCAGATAACAGCGACCTTCGCCCATTAAACATCTTCCGCCCCTCAAGGCTGAACGCAGACCAACCCTTTAAATCCGGCTAATGGCCTATCAAAGCTACCAAAAAACTGGAATTAAAATGTTGGTTTTTTTAAATTTTCACTTGTTCTACCCGCCTTTAAATGATACTTAACTTAGAGACTTTGAAAATGTACATTTAGAATTTTATTGACTGATAGAAACTTATTTTTTACCACCCTTATTTTCCTGCTTTGGAATTTATTTTATTTAATATCTCCATTCATATTCGTTTTCATGTACATAAAGAAGAAAATATTGTACTTCTTTAATGGGCGTATTCGATTAATTGCAAAAAATAATAGTCCATTAATTAATGACATAGGACGAGAATAACTGAAAATTTGTATCTAACTTCATTACATTATTGTAAATTACGCCATACCTTATTTTTAAGAAGTGTGTATTATATTTTAACCTTAAATGATAGGGGAACTTTTATTTAGTGTACTCTCTTTTTTGTGATACCTGAGATATTCTTTAGTTGAATTGGATTACCTGAGTAATTATTTGTCTCTTTCCTAAAATTTGAACAGCTGCTATAAGAATGTTATCAGAAAACTGGGGCTAACACTGAAATAAAATCTCGACGTTGAGAACATGCTACGTCGCATAGAAAATCGGAATGTACCATAAAAGGTAACCTTTCAGGCAGTCATTGCTGTAGTCCTAGGCCTAGGTCAAAAAGAACACGTTATAAGGTAAAACAATTACATTTAATCCACGTCATAGAATTTTTATCTCATTTATCTGCTTCAATGAATAGAAGTTTTACAAAAGATGAGTATACTTCTGCTTTCAGACTACTTCATCTTCCCGAATTTGGCCTTACGGAATATAAGGAAACCACGCGAGGAAAGGTACCAGTTACAGACAGGGATAATGAAACCATTTGGGTTTTTCCCAAGTCCCGTGAAATTAGGCGCCATCGGATGGTATATTTTCTAAAAAACGTTGGTGGAGAAGGGAAAATGGCTCCTCCCAGAGAGGAAACATAAGAATGTTTGTTGAACAGCATCGAGTCCAAGCACCGACAGAATATGAAATAAGGAAGTCGGTAAAAGTTATTAAAACCCAAGAAAAATGGGTTCAGGTCATTAAGGAGGTTAAGATTGAACATTGAGAATGTGGAGTTTGAGATTATTAAGGAGGTGGCGATTGATATTGAACATTTAAGCAGATTATTATTGGAGGTTAAGATGGAACTTTAAGTGCAGTTGAAGGTTGTGTTTCAAGAGGGAGAAATAAGAAATTGGAGATTTTCTTGGCAGAGGACTTTTAAATAAAGTAAGGAAGGCGTGATCCAGTCCGGAGTTCCAAAATGCTCTTCATCCCTCAACGTGGAAGTCCAGATGGGTCAAGAACAAATTCCTGGTAAACTGAGACGACACGGTAAATACCACTGTTTGTAACCTTTTGCCTGTTTCCTGGTTCTGCCAATTCTCACTAGAATTTGTGATAGTGATTCTGCTTTATGGAAAAGCCCATTTGAACGACTGATGTATTTAGTTGTAATAAATTTAATTTGTATAAATTTTATAGATATATATGATATTTATCATAAAAAGCCGGTTAAGCAAATTAAAATTCATCCAATTAATATACATTGTAATAATTAATAATATAAACATTTTTATAATAATTTTTCACTATAAAAATAATGTGTCACTTTATTCGTTACAATATTCAAGTTATTTTTCAAGTATAACTTTAAGTCAGGACCAAAAATCAAGTTTTACAACTTATTTATATTTATTTTTAATATCTATTAAATTGAACGGATACATGTATATTTGTTTGTATATTAGTAATTAGTAATGGATCGAAATTTGCTACATACATTATTATAAACAACACAGATATAATATAGGGAAATACGATTCATTTAATGGCACGAAATATGGCGTCCATTTGTTTAGTGTCTACCCATCACATTTGATAAGTTATATTGTGAAAAATATGAATACAGGGAAGGATAATACGAAATTATTACTAAATATATACGATTGTGTATTCAAATAATATTTAGAACAGTCTATTAACGCTATATCTTTCATGGAATAGCGACAGAAATACTAATTTTTTGAAATATTGAAATGTGATGAAAGAACAATAGGTAGTAATTTTTCAATCATTTTAATTAATAGGCCAGTAATACTATATATGAGTGGACCAAAAACTGGAAAATTAAATGAATTAATGTCTAAGCCACCAATTCTGGAAACAAATGGAACCTTCATGCCGTATGAAAACAAAGCGAAATATCTCTGGACAAATAATTAAGATGGAAAGAACAAGTGAAGGGGGAAAGAGAAGAATTCAACCTACAACTCAGATGGCTTATCGGAAGATACTGTAGCCTGTCATAAGCTAACACATTATTGTTCTATAATCAAAAAATTATACCTACATGGCTGTATGATATACAGCTTTTAGGTTGTGCCAAAAACAAAAATATCAAGAAAATCCAAACTTTTAAAGTTTTATATGGTAAATGCACCATGTAACACTTTCATCAACAGAGACCTCGCTATGCAAACCGTCAAAGAAGAAATCAAGAGATTTGCGGGGAAACACGAAGCCAGACTACACCAGCAAATAAATTCGGAAGTTCTTTGGCTATTTGACTGTCACTGTAGTTACGAAGGCTGAAGAGGACCAGACCTTTAGAAATCGTTAAAGTGCATCGCGGCGAGTGAAAATTGAAGTCCCAGAACATTATTAAAAACTAAATCATGTCGTCGGACTAAATTTAGTGGATTAGTACCCATTTTTAAGATTCAAGAATAAAAAATTAATGGTTGGTCTTATAGACAAGTTTCAATATGTGGAATACCAATCGGTGTTTTTAGAGAAAACATTTGTAATTAATAGATTGTATTAACAAGTGTAGTCAGAGTATCTAACGATGTTGCACGTAATCTATAGTTTCTATATTGAACAATTGGCGAATTTACTATTGTTTATGTTGGCTTTATCCAATGAAACATAATTCATACTTTAACATTTAAATTTTCTGCGTGAATTTTAAATTTCACGCTAAAGAACGCGTATTAAATACATTGACGCGACACTAAATTTAATATGCTTTGAAAACGCGTTCCTACTGGACACTTTAATTAAATAAAGGCTAAATTTTATAAATCCTTAATTTACGAGGAGTGTTTTCTCCGCGTGTATTCTTTACTCCTTTACTGTACCGCGAACATTATAAACTACTTAAAAGTATCGTAAATTTTTCACTCTCTTAATGCACCTGGAGGTTTTAGACTCTTTTAAGGTAGCGGGCTTATTTATTGTACCAGGAGATTTCTTGACTCAAATAAAGTACTGTGAGTCGTCATACTAGTTATGTTGAAATAAATATTGCGTCGGGATTAATAGACGTGAAATGTTAAAGAATATGACGCTCATGATTCCGGTTAAATCACAGCTTGACCAAGAGAAGTGTAGAACTAAATATCATACTGGTACAAATAAGGATCCAGATAGTAATGTATATATATATATATATTTCCGGGTGAATTTGTTTCAAATACAATTCTCGGGTGTCAACCAGGTGTAACGAATATGGGGGTATCTATTATTATTTAAGTGGAATATTGATATATTAATAATTAGATTATGTAATAAAATTAAGAAAAAATTAACTTAATCAATAAACATACTTCCATTAATAATTACAATTTTAATATTTCCAAACTTTTTCTAAGCAGTTCTTTTTCAATTAAAACTACAAATATATTTACATAAAAAATTATACACATTAAATTCTTAAAACTAACAATTTTCTAACTGTACTCTCAGGTGGAATATTATAGGCCTTCTCATAGAACAGCACGTTAAACACAAAGTCTATATGGGACCTGGCAGTAGAGAAAATCAGCAGAGGTACAGGAGTAATTTGCGTGTCGGCTTAGTGCATATTCCAGCTCCTTCCTCCTAATTGGGTCGTCCTCTTTCCAGATCACAGCCACCGCTGCTATTCTTCTTGATTCAGGAAGAATTTCCGTTTATCCTCCTGTCCTTAATTTGTTAGTTCTCGAAACCTCTGAAAAAAATTTTCAAGGTACAGGAATAAGTTAGCTAAGCGCGCCCTTGCGACAATGTAGCATTCTCCATTGTAGCCTTTGTGGGAATCAATGTTCCGCCTCGCTACGAGACTGTCTGAACTTACAAGATTATTAATCAAAATGTCTTTGTCAACATGATCACATTAAATTACAATGTTATTGTAGTATTCAGTCATTAGAATGGTCTGATGCAAATCTCAATGTTAACCTATTATGTGCAAGTCTTTTCATTTCTAAATAAGAATTACATCCTCCCTAATATGATTAGCGTATTCCATCCTCGGTCTTACCCTTCTGGTTTTACCCCACACACTTCCTTCTAAGAATAATTGCACTAGACTTTCGTATTTAAAAAGGTGCCCTATTAATCTGTCCTTTCTGTTGGTCAAAGTCCTTCATATTGTTCTTTTATCCATTATTATGCTTCGAACTTCCTAGAAAGTTACTCTGTCCACCAATCTGATTTTCAGCATTGTTCTATAACACCACATTTCGAAAGCTTCTGTTATTATCGTTTCTGCAATTCTTACCGTCCATGTCATATTACGCCACACTCCATACTAAAATTCTGAGTAACTATTTCTTAATATTCATACTTATAGTAGCCGTAATTAAATTCCTCTTTTATTAAAAGTCTTTCATGCCTGTGCTATTCTACTCTTTGTATCACCCATATTTTTCTTCCATCCCTAGTTATTATGCCTTTCTTAACTTACTTCAAACCATCCCTTACCAATCTAACATCCCTTATTGTTCCCTTATTTCTAATTAACTTGGATTTTCCACTATTAATCCTCATTTTGAACTCTTCTCCAGTGCCACGTTCAAGCCATTTATTATGGTTTTTAGGACTTCTTATGTCTTCCCTAATACTATAATATCATCATTAAGTCGTAGGGATTTTATTTCTTCTCCTTACATTATTATCCCTATTTTGGGTGGGGGAGGTGGAGGGGGTTAACTGGCTACATGAGGGTGATCCTGAAACAGGCTAATAACATTTCCTGTTCTATATATAAGTTTAAAAGCATTTTTGGCTTACTATTTTCTTGATTTCTGATTTATTATCTGCTCTTTCAATTCTAATTACTGCCGACTGCTTTCTGTACAGGTTACGGATAAACTTTCTTTCTCAACATTAATTCCTGTTCTCTTCAAAATTCTTACTAAATTACAATCCACTTAATAAAATAAGACATGCAATTAGATTAATATTTAAATTTACAAATGCCTGGATTGCAGCCAAGCTACTCTGATAAAATTTACGGGCTTTGAATGTATTACAATACATAATTTTCTTATATAAAAATACATCTTGATAATACAACATTTCGTTACTAAATACCTTCCTTGTTAAATTTATTTTGTACCCAAATATCCTGGTCCAAGATTTTTCGGACGTTCCAATTATCTTTAACTGAAATCCTGTATAAGACATACATTTGTAGAATATGCCCTGTTGTGAGGATACTGAAATTCTAAGTTAATAAAATATTTATCTTATAATATTACAACTGAATATTGATATGGTTAACATGTGATTTAGTTGAATTCAATATGTCGGTTTGCGTGGTTCTGATCCGTGCAGATTTAAGTTTGCCGTGGGGTCATCTGTTGCTGGAGAGCGGTCGGGCGGAAGTGACGATTGCAAGTGTGCCATATTGTTGGGGGAGTCTCCCCACGGCCGCCCTAATGGGATTAATACAATGGTTCACGCAAATGAGTCCCCCCCATCCCCCCAGCCACGAGTGAAGAGATCTGTGATTTGCCCCCTACATCTACATTTTGAGGCGCGAGATGTAATTGAATTAGTTCCCTTGCAGTTTTCTGTCTGCACCCCAACAGATTATTTATGATAGCAGAAAGCTACGAGAAGCAAACTGAAAGCACCGTTAAAACCGCTTGAAATATAAATCTGGTAATAATCGTACTTACAAAAATACTGTCACAAAGTATTTATAGTAATTACAGAGGAAGTATTCGAACTTTCAAAAACTGCTGTGGATAAAAACAGTTAAAAAAATATTTTTATACATTTTAACAATATTTGATGACATAATCACACTTCCCTTTGCGCGTAGTTCGTCAAAATGGTGTTCGATATTTCAAAAGTAATCAAAAATTATACATATATTACCACGATAATTTACCGATTAACAGACTATTTATTTTTAAAAATATTAACGTATCGGTACTTTTTTCTCAAACAATTAAATTTTTTTCTTTTTTTGTGTTTCACGTGGCGGCATCAGAGCGAGATTATGATTGAGTATAAATTTATTTTTAAACTTGTTTTTTAATTAAAAAAGAGTATTTTAAAAAAGTTTGGGGTAAGTAAAAAAAGTCAACACCTGAAGATGGTCCAAATAGGTTCCGAAAGGTTTTTGTAATTTTATACTGCATTTTCTTTTTAATTAAACGGCCAGACTTTGTCATATACGATATTATATTTTATATAATAATAATAATGAACTTGGTCATTAATTATAAAAATTATATTTTCAAAATGAGGAAAAAGTGTAAATACGTAAATAAAATTTGTAGTAAATTTAAATTAATTTTTTTAATAATATTTTGTCGTGAACTACATTTTGTTGTTTATAATAATAAAAAGAGACTTAAGAAGCAAATGTCGTTTTAATTAGACTCCATTAAAATTCAGTAGAAGGAAATCGAAAGATCATATCCATTGTATTGCAAAACCTGCCAAGTCGAGTACGCTAAGCTATATATTAATTGCTCTGTCAGAGAGAAATTGCTTATTAAATAACAGCTGCAGTTCCTTGATCCCAAGCACAATTCCGAGGTCAGGATTTTGTTAAAAACTTTAACAGATTAATTTTTTGTACGTTCTGAAATCAGTATTCAATGCTGTAAGGTACAAAAAAGTAAAATTTGTTTAATTAACAATTATTTACATTTTTTCTTCATCAGAGCGAGATTATGATTGAGTATAAATTTATTTTTAAACTTTACAATTATTAACAAATGAATCGCTTTGATAATCAGTCTTATATTTGTTGTCTCAATCACAATATCGCACGACGACGACAGTTTGAAAATGATGCAACTTGGTAGGAAGTAATATTTCACTTTTTGATTTAGTAATCTGATATATTTAATGACAATTAACAGGTATTAATGGTACAGTTCAGAAGATATTATTATTCATAATAACGTAGTGCGATGATGCCTACGGTATTGACAACAGATATTTTTAGATACCTTTATTATAATTTATAAATTAAGGCTTAAGATTTGTTTTAAATTCCTTTTTAATTTAGTTATAATGTTTTACTTAATAGCACCAAAACCTTTCTTTATATATTTGCAACCTCATCAGGCTGTGGCTGTCTGAAGATTTTGTCTTGATCTTATAATCATTTTCACGGTCTGAATATGAATATTTGTCATCTTGTTATTTAGGTAAGGGAACGATAAACTCATTGATAAATGTACATTTACTTATTATACACAGTATGATTTTATTTAGTTGAAATCATTCAACTAAAATGTTGAAATGCCTTGTTGTTTTACTGTGATATTTATTTGCTTTTATTGTACTTTATTATACTGTAATAGTGATGTTACGGTAACTATTTTAGTTTTTATAATTTTTAAAACTTTTAAATAAGTAAATTGTTGAATAGTGTTTGGGTGTTGGAAAGGGGAGAAGGGTGAGAAAGAGATAAATCCAAATGTCAACGAGCGTCACCTTTGAGTAACATAATCGCTGGTTTACTATTTAACGGCTCAAGGACACTCTACCTATTCGCCTCACAAATTTCGTAACACGTTTACAAACATACTTTCCAAATATTCATAGAACAGAAGTTTCATTTTAAAAGGAAATGTTCTGCAGTAAACGGTCTGAAGTATCAAACGCGAGTTAAACTCATTTCATCCTTCAATTACATTACAACTCCAGTCACTGAGTGAAATTTATAACGTAAAGTGGAAAAAATGATGATTTATGTCACACTTAGAGAACCATAGTTAAGTGAAAAACCTTTCGTTTTTAAGCAACTCTAGCTCAGAATTCTGAAAACGAACGCTTTTTAGTTTATAGGATTCCTCACCTTCAATTGGATTCCTGTATGAATACAGATTACTTCACAACTCCTTTACTTGCACACACTTTTATTTCTTTTCTATAAGTTACAAAGTCATTAACCAATATACTTAAACACTAAATTAATTTTTAGTTCCGCCATTTTAATTTGACATAATATTGAAAAATACTTGATTTGCTGTAGGAGATTAAATTTATAATAATCAGTACTTAGTACATTTAAACATTTTGCAAAGCCATTAAGAACTACTAAATATCCATTTGTTCTGTTATTATTTATTGAATGTATTGATTATGTTGTTGTAACGGTCGAACACATCTGCTCGGATTTCGGCGGTGCGGAGTCAGAAGAAAGGAGACAGTATCTGAGTCAGGGGTAATAAAAGCAGACATTCGAATGCCAGCGGGGAATGTCCCGCGATCGCTGAAATGTGGAGACGAAGGCTGGGAAGTAAGCGTGGATATTCCCCAAAAACCGTGGGGGAGAGAGCAAGCTAATCTCCCCAGAGAAGATTAACGATCAGTTTGATTGGTATGAATTAAAGAAGAGGGGTAGAGTCATTAAAAAGGCTTGCAGAGAGGCAGGTGCGTTGGAAAATTTGTCAAAAGAGATTGAGGAGACGATAGCGATCAGAGGATATTGTGGAGGGTTGTGAGATTTCAGTGCAGATGATCACATAATCGGACAGGTAGTCCGAGGAGATGAGGATAAACTGGAAATTTTCCTCAACGAGGATGAATAGCAGTGGCGGCTTTGAGGTGTGTTCAAGAACGACCCAAATAGGAGGAAATTGCAACGAGGAAGGCGCTGGAAAGTACATTATGCTGACACGGTAATTACCTCTGTAACTTTTTGCTGATTTCCTATACTGCCAGATCCGAGTAGATTTTGTGTGAAATATTTTGCTCTATGAGAAGGCCCATATGATTTGACCCTGAGTGTAGAGGTAGAAAATTGTTAGTTATTAGAAAATTAATTATTTGTATCATTTTTTGTAAATGTAGATGTTGTGAATTATAAAGAAAGGCCGACTTTTCAAAGTAAAACTTAATGCAATCTGTGTCCAATAACAATAAATAAATGTTAAAAATTAATTTACACTGCTAACTATGTTCCAAGACATTATAAAATAAATAATATCCCCCTATTCATTTTATTGTGTTGTTATTTGTCATGCATGTAATTAATATTATTCTTATTACTGTTGCTTGTTGTTCAGAGTTAAGCTTTAAATTTTCTTTTATATTTTGTGAAAATTTTAAGATAACTTAGACGTGAATATATTTGAGATTACTAGAAATAATTTTTAATGACCACTAAAAGCTTTTTAATATTTTTTATCAATAATAAGAATTATTACACTGGAGTGCTTCGATATTCGTTTGTTAATCTACATTTTTGGCTTAAACTTATTAGGTAATTGAGTTGTTGCAAAACACGGGATTAGGCAGGAGAACTGGATATCATATTACGTATACTAATTACATAAGGCTGCTATAATCGATGGGCGTCATAATAATCCACTGTAACAAATATTTACTTCGTTATGACAAGTCAGTTGGCATTAAGAAGTCACACTTGATTCGCTGATGAAGAGCGAAGGACACTTAAAAATTCACTTCTCTTACGAAAGTAACATTAATATTTTATTTTCCCTGTAAAATATTTAGTTCTTTCGAATACAAATAATGAAACATGCAAGCGTTTTAAGATTTGCTTCTAAATCGTGATCGCTTGGGAACTAAATTCATAATAAGCAAACTCACGCCTAAATTTTTTATTGTTTTTGGCGTATCGTAAAGTTTACTGACTTAAAAATGAAATGTCTGCATTTAAGTCGTATTAGATAAATATTTTTCATTAACAGCCGTATGCAGATCCTTAGACTCCAGTAACATTTCCCCCCTTTTTATTGCTTAGTATTATTAAAATTCGCTTATGATATTCTTCAGAAAACGGAGCAATTGAGGAATGAATAAATGAATTTTTGAAGCCCTTCCAAGGTTTCAGTCATTATTTATACTTTAATTCATTACAACATTTTATATGTGGATTCGTGGTCATGTTTAAACAGATTTTTTGCATTTGTTCCTTAAGGGAAGAGATTTGAAAGGTTCATTACCCACTATTGCTTCTATAAAATTGTTCATCAGGCTTTATCGTGACTTGGAACTGTCTGTCATTTTAAGTCGTAAGAGTTTCTATCCTTTCCCGTTGCTTCTTAATACAGATTTTCTTTTTCCTGATGTTCCACTCACATAGGAAACGAGAAAACTTCGTGTTCGAGCCGTAATCCTTAAAGTTTCAGACCGTCAGCCATATGATACTATAGTTCAACGTTAGTTAACTCATATCGGTAATTTTTGTCTCAATTCTTCCTGTATCCAATAAGCCAGTAAAAACATTGTTTTATAAAACGTCTTTTGAATTTAGTTCCCTCCTTATTCATTAAAAATATACAGCATTTTCAGTAACAAAAATAGTAGCTAAAATTTCGAACGTATATTTTCCCCCTGATGTTATTCGTCTACATAATAATTCATGTCTTACTTTCTTATAGTGTTTATGAAATGTGACTCTTACAGAATTCTGAAACTTATGGATTTTCAAAGTAGAATAAAGTTTTAATAATGGAATATTTTCTACTTATAAATATAGTTCAATGAAATGGGAATAAATAGAACAGCTGAAATCGTTATTTTAAATTACAATTTAATTTAAAAAGCTACATTTTCTTGTCATAATATGGACCGTCACCAGATCTGGGACTTGGCTATTTTATTCAGTCAATTTAAATTAAATATATGATTTATTTATAAATCTAAAACATGATGTAGACAATAATTTCTATAACTTAATTGAGGATTTAGGTTTTATCCAATATGGAAAGTTTAGAGGGATTTAACAATCATTGTTCTTGATGTTGACACAAGAAATCGTGATTTTCTTAATTACAACATAGGAGAAAGATGGATATAATTATAAGTATGCATACGATATTACCTGAACTGTCAGCAATATTAAGAGTTAAATCAACTTATTCAGAGATCGCTTCATACAAGGGAGTTTATTGAAATTATGAAATTTATTTCGAACGTTACGCGTGACTTGTTCACTATGCTAATTATCTCGCGTTCACGAATGAAATCAATCAAAAGTAATAAATATCAAGCCACGTGTCTTGGAGAGTAGAATAAGGCCCCTTAATTAAATATTGGGTTTTTCTTTCGCTATTTCTATTTTAAGTTTATGTGACACTAGCAGGCAAGTCATTTTACTTCAATGTCGGTTTCGACTTTTGAAACGGTGTTTAGACCCAGGAAGCTATACTAGCGTTAGGGAAAGACTAATATATCTATGTAACACTACAGCTATGGTAGGTTTATTTATTAATTTCAGACGTGGACCAAGTCTATGAAATATGTACCTTCTGTTCATAGACCATATCAGTATTAAAAGGAACGGGAGTGAAAAATTTACCAACCAAACGTCTGCGCTCGCTTGAACAGACACCAAAGTAGATGGACTTCAGCTGGTCAACAGATCTTCAGGTGATCTACTGCATCCTACTCTGGGTTCAAGCTTAAATTATTGTTAAATGGAGTATCGTTGATTTTGTTGGTGCAAGGTTGTTTCAGTTAAGTAGACAAAATGAAAACCAGTAGTTTGCGATTGGTTACGTATTAATCTATCAGAATGTTCTTCTGAAAGTGTTTAATGTTGAGCATAAGTCTAATTAGAATATATTTGCAAATGTATTATCGAATTATTTGATATCCTTCAGGATTAAACGGACTTTGAAGGACCTGAGCGTATATCAGGTTCGAATTACAATCCATTATTGTAGCACACCGAGAACATTGCTAAATCAATCTGTTTGTAGTGAAAGAAGCGCGGAACACCAATGAAAGTCAGGACTACGATTTCTCTCCCGTTTCCATCGAAGCAGGCACAATGTATTGTTTCGTAAGTGTTGGTGCGTAGATTAATACGTCTTGCGTTCGGGAAGGTTTCCAGAGGAATTCGCGGCCGCACAAAGCCAACCCGCCCGACTTGCTGGAAACCTCACCGTGGCCTCTCTTTTCTCTCTCCCTTTTCGATGGTTCGCTGGGCGGGGGGAAGGGTAGAAACCACTTTATACTTAATACTTGTGCAGACCCCCACACAGGCGAACAGAATGGCCGCGTAAGTTTTGAATCGACGCCTCTAATTAGCGAGTTACCAGTTATTCTATTTTGCTTTGCCTTCTCCTCCCAGTTGTTTTTTTATTTTAAGACTCAAAGTAAAGAGAAGTGAATTAGAGAGGAATTGGGGATAGAGGGAGGGGAGGCGCTTTTTTCTTTTTACTTGACCAGCAATGTGCATTCACGTGAAACGACGACGCCGCCGCCGCCTCATGACTGAAAGGAAGACCCCTCACCCCCGCCCCCGCCGCCGCCCCCTTCTTCCTGCGACAGTCACGGATATGCCCATTAGAGATCGGGTTAGGCGGTCCTCAGAAAACCGCTTCTTTTCTCCGGGCACAACGGGGTAGCAGCCCGCGCCACTTATTGAAACAGAAACTTTAAAAGACTTTCTATGCTTTAAACATTGCCCATTCGCTGCTCCTGGAATGGATAGCTTGCCGAGGGGGTTAGGTGCGTTTTTCAAGAAAATAATAGTGAAAGGAGCAAAGAAGAAGTGAGCTTCGCGTGCGGTAGGGTGGGGCAGGAAAATAACCGAGTCACCCCCAACCCCTGCCGAAACCCTTTTTGGAAAAGTCTAAAGAGCGGGAACCGACATCGGCCCGTATTATGCGAAAGCCTCCCTCGTTTCAACTCCGCCTTATAGCATTAATTAATTACACCACTATTCCGCCCACACACATACATTTTTCCCTCTATTTATCCGACGAGTTTGAAAACCCCCCAGCAGTCAGAGCGACGCCGCACGCCCCTTTTCACCTCAAATTCACCAGTCAAAGGAGAAAACCTTGAAGGCCCTTCATCTCATTTGCTGCTTGCCACCTTTACCGAATGCCAATTATCGCCCAAAGAGCAGGCACCGTCGCCGCCTGAAAGACTTAATTTCTGAGCAGCGCGGCGTCCTTTTCTGCACGTGTCGAGGTTCGCAGATCACGCTGCCGCAGGTCAGCGCGTAATTGGCGACAACGTGTGGGCACACACGCCCACGTCAACGTCAAAGGCGAAAACCAACGCGACCGCTAATTACTCCGCACACGTGCTATCCTTTTCAGAACATCGAAACGCTGCACAAATTGAACCGTCAGGCGTTCCGCTTTTCACACAAGTAGCAAAGTTTGTGCTCGAATGATTTGTGCTGACAGTTACGAATCCTGGTCAGACTTGCAACAGATTCAAAACTTGCACAAGCTCGTGCGGATCTCGTAGTGCTCCTATATATTTTACATTCAGGTTAGTTGAAGTCATTTGAGGAGTGTTGCTGTCATTTAGAATATCATCAAGGACCTCATTAAATATTGCGCTTATTATCAACTGCTATGTGTGTCGAGAAAATATTGTGATTGTCACTGCGGAGATTAATATTGTTTAGGACCCAAGGAAAATCAACTGAAACTGAAGGGATACATTTATTTACCTACAACTTTGGTGACTTAAATTTCATGGTGTTGTATATCCCACGTTAAATTTTAGCCTTAGATCGCCTAAAGTAGAATTGGCTGCATGTGAATGACGATGTCTATGTTGTGTCAAGTTCACATCCCCTTAAATACACTAGAAACATTTTTTTAAGTGAAACAGAAAGATTCATCCTTAATCCTATACTGAAATGGGTCTCTGGCTCCATATTGAGAAAGGACTCGAGTCCTTTTACTGAATGAGGTATTAAATTATTTTGTGTTGTGAACTATTTTTTAAATTTATTGTAAGAGAAATAAGAATGCAAAATTACAATACTATAAGCTAGTGAGGTGGCCTGCGAACTAGGTATTTCATCTTTGACATAAATTAACGAGATAAAATCCTTACAGGTTACGTTCACTTTATGAAATAAACAATGCCCACAGCAAATATCTCAAAATTAACCTGGAAAATTCATATCCAAAACAAAACAAATGGACTTGCGTCTTTGAGAACTATACTGGTTACTTGGTAGAATATCTAAACTCTCGTTATAGAATAAAATAACTATATACAAAGCCATTATTAAGCCTCTTTGGACATTCGTAATCGAACTCTGGGGATGTGCTAGCAAGTCCAACACTGTCATAATACAGAGGGCGCAATCAAATATCCTCAGAGCCATGGTTGATGCTCCATGGTGTATGAGCAATAAAACTCTACATCAGGACCTAGGCATACCTTTCATCCAGGATGTTATACAAGAGAGAGCCAATAAACACCACAAGAAACTGGAAAACCATACTAACCCTCTTATACAACCATTGCTGCAATACAGGAATCACAGAAGATAAAAACGATGCTGGCCAATTGACCTCAAAGTCTTCCAAGACATCAAAAATTGCTTATAAAACGTATTATTCTGATTGCTATTTCAATAAATATATTTTTTTAATATTTTACATAACAAGTACTTATATATTCTGTAGGTCACTTGGTCATTTCCGTTTAACCTTTCTTCCACTTCGTATTTTCAAGAGCGAGTTTATTATCGTGTTTCAATGGCCTTCCAGTTTTATGCAATGATTAATCCTTTTTTCATTTGAACTCTTTTGACGTAAGCCTTTATGATTATTATCAAAAAATACATTTCATTCGTTGACGAATACGACTGACATTAATTCTCTCTCTGCCGCAATTACCCATATTGTTTAACCATTTCTTTCAACCGTTGTTAAATTAGGCTTGTTAGATGATTCAGTGGTAACCAATATAGTCTCTGTGTAAAATATTTTTTGCAATTTGTATTTTACTTTCAACAGCTTCTTGAAAATCTATTGTATTTAATTTAACAATTTTCGTATGTGGTCTTTATATACTTGTGTATAGACATATATATTCTTTACATGAGTAAACATGTTAAATGTACAACTTCGGTAAATGGAATTAATTTATCAGAAGCTGATAAAATATTCAAAATGTTTTAACATTCTATACGGACACCGTATTTGTTACCACCGTATACTGATTTTATTTTTATATACGAAATAAAAAAAATACGTCTCAAGACGAAGACTTGCATCACTATTTTGTATGATGGTAATAATTAAACAACTGAAGCCACTACAGCTAAAATGTGTAGAAAATTTTAATCTATATAAAGTGGTTCTTTGAATATTAACCGTTGTTTTAACTTCATGGCTGAGAGGGAGAATTATAATTTTTTCCGTTCAAGTGAACGCGAAACGATTAATTTATTATCATATTTCATTCCTTTTAAAATCTTGAGTCCTATAGGATAAAATTATTCATTTCTATTTACAAATGGATTCTGTATGAAACCGTCACGCGATATCTTTGTCCATAAAATTATAGTGCTGATAGATATAGAAATTATCGGGTTTTGACTCTTAGACGGAAGGCAGACAAGCGTTGAAAGAGATTTTGAGTAGAGAAGAGTCTCGTTCGAAATGTATATTGGAATTTTATCTATAAACTCTATGAAACGAAAGTAAAAATAACAGGCAACTTTCAGAAACGGAGGTAGTTCAATTTGCAGGTGTGCTTGAGATTCCATATTTTTGTCAAGTCCTGATGGACTCCGTGCCTCTTCCCATAGTTTTCTGATTCATTTCCAGGTGATTGAATGAAACTCAACATGTCTATACAATAAATTGGCAAATAAAGAACAGAAATTTCAGCATTTCTTACTGATTGGCCAATACTGTGTTTGAGGTTGAGACAGTTTGGAGGATTACCCAAAAACTTCCAACTACAAAATTAATATAACAATGGAGAGTGTGATGCCACGAAATTACTTCCAAATGAAGTTGAGCAAACAAAACATCCCATATTTTCAGAAATACTTTGGAAATGAAGGTTTTAACAACGGGCAAGGCACGTGATTTAAAATTTTTACCTAACGTATTCATTTCAAAGCTATTTTGCAAATAATCCTGTTGTGTTGAGATTGAAGAAAGCAGGTCGCCACCGACTCTTGTGAAACCCCTGGGAAACACCTCTCCTTTCAACGGCTTTCCGAGAAGGACAATCGCATTTGCGTTTTGATTTCGCCGCTCCCGCTCTATTCGCAAAATTCCTCAGTTTTATATGGGATTCGCCACGGTCGGCAGACGATGATGTTTTCGGGTAGAAGGGGGACAATATATATCGACCTGTCAGGACTGCAATCCGACTGGCAGGCTACGGGGCACGTTCACAGGACACCAAAGACCGCCGCCAGCTTTCTCCTGGCCTCCATTGTCCCAGCTTTATGGTACCCCCGTATATATAACAACCCCCGTGGCACGGATGCTTTATGACTGTTTATGACACAAGAAAGAGAAACAAAGTGCTATGTCCTCGACGGGGGACAAAGGGAACTGGGACCTGCTATTTACAGCCCCTTGGTCGCTCAAATTGAGACGCTACCTGGTCCTAATTGTGAGACTTCCGTTTCGCCCGATGACTGACATTCATGTTTAACACACATGTATCAGCCTCATTCTGATGAAACAGTGACCTCAATAGACTCAAATTTCTTTTGCGTGACATAAGCCTCCCACGGCTCCCAACGTCAACTTTTTTCACTTACTGTAAACTGGAACATTCCAAGTGAAATTTTCAAATTGGACCACTCTGATCGTTGTTTCCAAATGTTCCGTTCTCCGCTATGTACTCATATCATTGTATATTCGTATATTAAATTAACTGATTACTCGCCTTCATTAAGGGATTAAAACATTGTTCAGGCGTCTTAACGTTAGAATTAGCTTTTGAGATAAAGATTCAATTCTGTCAATTATTAAATATTAATATATTTTAACTATCCAGGAGTAGTAGCATTGGCAGAACACTTACAAAAGATGGAATCCGTCAGGAGGGGCACTGATCGTAGGTGACATGTAAGGGAAGTCGGAGCGGAACGGGACACTTATTGTTTAACAATTTATATAAAATTATGGAAACAGAAAAAAGACTTCACAACAATATAAAACATTAGTTTATTCTGTTAGTTACTTAATCTAACATCATTATAACTAAAACGAACGATTTTAAAATTTTAATGAATTTTTAAAAGAAACTTACAAGCTTCCTGTTATGCCCCACCACATGTGGCAGAAGGGTTAGGAAGTTTTGTATATACGATTAGTGCAATAAAATTTAATTAATTTAAGATAAATCATAACATCTTTTGTTTTTCCCTTCTTATACTAACTCAGCATACGGTAGATCACTTTATCAATTTTTTCCTTTCTCAAAACAATTTTCTTTTTGCAATAGCACAGACTTTACTTACACTTTCCCTTTTTTCTATTCCTCATCTTTATTAAACTTTTTTCTTTGCGTCCAGGTTTTATAAGTTGAGTCTGCGTGTTTTTCCTTTTGAGCAACACATAATATTTTGCCGTATATGGTAGTATTCCGTTCCACCCCATCCTGAGTTTAAGGTATTTCACCGAGCCTTAATGCAAGTAGATTTAAACCTTATACGTTACTTATATGCCAATAAAGACACCAAGTTTACGAATATATACCGTTGAAGAGTTAAAAGCGAGTAGTTTTGGGAAACACTTTTTGTGAAAATGTTACAAAAATTATAAAGTCACACATGAAAGACGCCAAAACAAGAGTTCATTCACAAAGTGCACAAGGTGAAGTCGGCTGCCAGGACTTCTCCCTTGACCAGTTACAATGTTCCACTCCTCTTTACTAAACTTCAACATTATCTAGTAAAGGAAAATATAGGGTTTCCCCTTCTACCCCGTTGTCCCGTTCCGCCCCCGTCTTGAATTATTTGGACAAGATAGGGTCGGGGAAAGTATTTACAGAGTCATTATACATGGTGATGAACAGAAATACAAGAATGATACAATTAACAAAATAAAATTAGATTTATTATGGACAATTCCTTTTTTTTGTTATTGATAAAGACACCACTAGCTTTTAATATAAACAGATGTAAAAGAGAATAGACTGAAATTATTAAGAATTGGATCAATTGATGATTATAGTATCCAAATAGAAATTTTATAAAACAGTTCCCCCATCATTAATTCTTCTTTGGAAACTCTACTACCAGATGCGTCCACGGATTGACACAGAATTCATTATTATAACTGTCCCTGTCTTCGGAATTTTCGTGGTCCCTTTCATCTGAAATATTAGTTCATAATTGATTTTTGCACATATTGTTTGACTTATATTTTCAAGTAGTTTTACAATAGTTTTTCAATTTGGTTCACAAATATCTTCCCCTGCACTTGTTACCTGGATTAACAAGTCCTTAACGTCTTTGGTATCACATGAGGTGAGACCATACCTTCTCAATGAATGCCAAATATTCAACAGTTCATTTGATGAAGAAATCCGTTCCATCTGTTTTATCTTGACGTGGTGTGGTGCGTTGTTCTTCATGTTTGTAGCCCCGTGGCGAAGAATTTGAATAATTGTGTTAATGAACCACTTATCAAAAACGCGACTATTTGTCCTAGTGTCCTTTTTGCGATTGGAGTGCACACGGAGGTGATCTAATGCAATCTTTGGACCATCTAGCATCTCAAATTACGAGTCGGTTTCCCTTTTTCTAACAGGGAAGCCAGAGTACATTTCACATAGTCATTTGCGTATCGTTTTTGCTAACTTTTGTTACTTTTCATCCAAATTTCATCCGTAAAATATATTGTAGTCAAAGATATTTTGGCCATTAAATTATTGTTTGTTTCTTAAAATTCTCATTGTAATGACGTTTTTATTTATGCATATATGTATTTATTAAATCTACAAAATGCTCAGACTTAAACAATAATTAATAATCTGGTCGTAATGACCATATTTAACCTATAATATATTACTTAATACATATAATATATAAACCTAATAATTAAAAATGAACGGAATGATATTATTAGAAGATAATTCATGAAAAAGGAATAAGGTTTTTGCCTGAAAATTGTTAGAGATTTCGAATCACTGATCACTTTACTGTATTAGACTACACTACTATATACTAAACTATATTCACTACAGAGTTTAGACTAAGTCTAATTTTTCTTTCTGTTAGAGAAAGTTCTTCAAACAGTCCTGCAGGCAAATTGTTAAGTCATTAATTATCCTATTTAGGAATGAGTATTTTCCATCTCTTTTTACTGCCTTGCTTTTAATTTAAAGAAGTGATCGCTCCATTTGAATTGATATATATTAAATTTTTCAAAATGAAATGTCAAATAAATTAATCGTAGTTGAATTTGTAAAATTCCACAAGATAAGTTAGCAATTAGGTGTGAATAGGGTCTTTCATAATCCTCTGGCCCCCCTACTACCTGCGATCCAGACAGACCAGTCGCAATCACTAGTTCATATTACTTCAGTATAAATAGATTATTTTATTATCTCCACTTACCTACATTCCAGATGCTTTATCACATTATTGCACAAGAATTAGAACACCCATCAGAGAAGTTAGTATACTGAAACGCTAAAAATAAAGAAACAATGTCTAATCTAATTTCTTGTTCACATTTCTGACTTAAATGTTAGTGGGTCTGTCAGATTACATAATTTCCTGTAACTTTTCATGTGTGGTCTGCGAGTATTTTCTTTGTCTTCAGACAGATTATTCTTACAAACAGGAAATTTATATTAATTTAAGTATATAGTGTATTCATATGGTAATTGCGTGAAATTTAGGCACTGCCGTTGCAAGCAAAATGGAAGTGGATCCTCCTACACTCTGGTTCTTTTGCGGCTCGGCATAGACATCATTGTTCCGCTGACCATAGCTCACCTGTAGCCCGGTGCCTTGAATACGGAGAATGCTTTAATGCTTTCATAATTTCCAGGGCCATAATAGCGGCAGTGTCCTGTAAAGCGTGTGTAATCCCACACGGTCTGAATTGGGGATTCTTAATTCTTGGTCTTTGTCGCGACATCTTTTCACGGACTGTTACAACGGCAGCTGTGCTCGTTTGCGTGGGTGGATTTAATTTATGTAGAACGGGAAAGTTCATACTGAAAATTTTAAGCCTCGCGCGAGGATTATTGAAATATCCATTCAATCAGAATTACGCATTCTTCGTCGGGAGCTTACTTTGCTAGTAACCCATTGTGCTCTGGCCAGTAAATTTTCCTCCGTAAAAGCTTCGACCATATTAAATCTCCTCCGTGGCTTAACATGGAGACATTCGAAACGTAAACAGATTCTCCTCGTCGGCGGCAAAATTCAAACATTTGAAGAGGACATTATGTAAAATGTTAGTACGGGCCGTGGGAACACTCGTGGTAACAGTCACGTGTGTTATAAAAGACAGAATTTTTAACATCCGGAAACCCCATAACTTCTGTCTGCAGCAATTAAGTAGAAGAATTTGTTTTTACTCAAAGTGGAAAATCAGATATCATAACAATCTACATCACGAACAACACAAAATTATAATTGGAACCTAACACGACACAAACTCATTTCACTACAACTCCGACGTTATGCATTAAATATGATTTTTTAGTTTACGTCGCCTTAACAAAACTGTGGCTAAAATGAAGATGAATGTAAATTAGTACTTATTTTTATCTGACTTCAGTTAAAGAAATACTCATCTAAAAGTTTTTATTCTACATCTGTAATGAATTAATAAAACATTTTATGGTCTTTCAGAAACACTTTACTTATTTCACATAGAAGTAAGAACGTTTCGGTACATATTTGTACCTTCTACAAGTTATTTACTAATTTATTGTAACATCATAGTACCAAAAACAAATAACTTATTGAATTAAGTTCTTGAATTTAGAGAAATGTCGGAGAAGACCATTAGGCTTGAACTCAAACGGAGTCGTAACAATAATATTTATTAATAATAGTTTTTTGTATACAGAAAGTCCTAAAAATTTATTATACTTAGCTTCTAATATTTCATAATTATGTGTGTGTATATAGTATACCTCTCTCCTACCTGGTAGATTAGTCTACAGAAAGTACAAATATAAATTTATGCGCAAAATTAACAAAAGTGTATGTTTTAAAACCAATATTGCCAGTTGGATCCGAAGTTTTACCATTATATTTCTGAAATAAAATTAGAAATGTTTATTTAATCTTAAATGTTGATTCTCGTTGAATCAAATTCTGAAAGTAAGATATTCACCTGGACTTAGTGACCTTAAAATTGAATTAATGTAGTGTAAAATTGTTTTCTTAATTTTCACTTCCTTTCCTTCTATTCTTTTTCTTGGGAAGTTTTAGTTAGTTTTATGAAGCAACTTCTGAATCATGAATTGAACCGAAAATTCTCGTATTCTTTTGGCGAACGTTCTGAAATTTTTCAACCTGTCAGGGAGGTATGTACTGAAAGCTAGTTTTCACACTTAGATTTCTTCTCTAATAGTTATATTTGCAGATCTGTTTCATCCTTAGTAACATCAAATCAGGATACAAAAGAAAAAAAAACAGGAAAATTGGTGAAAGTCGTATTGTCAAAGGTATCAACAGAATTAGTAAAGAAAATATATGTTTAAACTGTTTTAAAAGTATTCTAATTCGACAAAGAAGTGGTTACACTTTACAAAAAACAAGTTGTTGTTACAGCAACCCTCCATGCTAACCTATCTCACGCAAGTCTTTTACTTCTACGTAGCTACCACATCCTCCCTAATCTGTTTATATTCCAACCTTGTCCTTCCTCATCTGCCCCTACCCCACACACTTCCCTCTAATGCTAATTTTACAATACCTTCATGTCTCAAAACGTGACGTATTAATCTATCCCTTCACTTGGTCAAAGCCGTCCAAATTGTTCTCTCTTACCTTATTCTGCTAAGTGCTTCTTGGTCAGTTACCCTACCAACCCATATGATTTTCAGCATTCTCCTATAGCACCACATTTTGAAAGCTTCTTTTCGTTTTCTGTCTGCAACTCCTATCGTCCATGTTTCGCACTCATACGAACATTTTTAATAATGATTTCCTAATATTCATACTTATATTGGCCGTAAGTAAATTTCTCTTTTTTGTGACAACCTTTCTTGTTGTATCTTACTCTTTATGTCTGCTATACTTCTACCATCCCTAGTTATTATGCTGCCAAAGTAGCAGAATACCTAAACTTACTTTAAAAATACTTCCCAATCTAACACCCTTTGTTATTTCACTATTTCCCATGCTCACCTTGGCTTTCCCTCTATTAATCCTGACGTTGTACTCTTCCTCCAGGACCATGTTCATGCCTTTTAGTATTTTTACCAAGTCTTTCTCAGACTCCCCTAATACTACAACATCATCAAACCTTGAGGATTTTATTTCTTCTGCTTTCAGTTTAAGTCCTTTTGCATATTCATTTATAACTTTCTTCCTTGTATGTACTTTATATAAGTTAAACAGAATGGACGACACCCTGCATCCTTTTCTTACTATTTTCTGTATTTCTACACTTGCCTATCAATTCTAATTACTGGTGACTGCAATCAAAAACAACGTAGAAATTAAATTAAGAATCGCTTTCTCGTTGATTTCCTTTGCATGTTTAAAAAACGTAAAGAGCCCCAAGAACGACTCACCGTACAAATCGGCTGACGAAGTTAGCTGCCAATTATTACCGACATATTATGGTATTGTTGGTACATTTTTTATACATTTTTGTACCTCAAACAGAATTTATTGAAATATTTTAATACTTGAACTTTCAGTTATGGCTCATAATCAAACAAATTTATCACGGAAGTTGTTAATACTTTAACCACAAGCCGGGGGCCTTAGTCAACCCTGGGCTACCTTGCTCTACCTTCCGCACCCCCCTTTTCAATTCCCTTCCTATGCTATTAAAGGGGAGTTGCCTGTTTCAGGATCACCCTCATGTAGCCTGTTACCCAAAAAAAGTTATCCAAGAGAATCAATTAACCTACACAATGAATATTTTTAAAAGGTAATTACATTTTAATCCTTAGGGGAGGGGAACATTTGACTTGCCCCTTCCCCCTTGTACGTATAGTAACTACCAACCTTAAATTCATTATTTTCCATAATCTCACCATTGTTACTTGAGTGATTAAATCACGATGAATACTGATGAATTATTGTCAGATGAGGAATGAAGTAGGTGTGATGATGATTAATAATTACCTATAAAACAACCTTTGGTCCACGAAATTGAATCTATACTTCTTCCCTTCAGATAAATGGCTACTTACCCCACAATAAGGACATTGTCGACCGTATTACATGTTATATCACAATATCATTAGCTTACATAGAAACTATCTAAGTTACACTCTTAGTTACATTTAAATACTCTCGTACAGCTTAGTTTCCCTCAGGAATAATAGCAGGTTCTTCTCCCAGGATCTTCTGTGGCGACCAGTTGTGTATATTCCATGCTGCCCTCCGGTATGTGTTGAATCATAATCTCAACGTTACAAATATCACAAACCCAGGGATCTTTCTTGGGGAATATGCAGTGTCCTGATGTGGGAGAGCATGACTTGGTCCTTTCGGTTCAGAGATTTTTTGATAATGGGGTGATTCGTGACTTTAATTTTTTGGAGAATGAAACCATTGTTTCTTTGGCCTCGTTATCTCCTCTACCACATTCTGGCCTTGATACAGATTTCTGTAGAGGTATAACGTATCGGCGCTTCATTCCAGATGTTCTCTTCCTCATTGTTCGCAGCCGCAGCTTTGGCCAATGTGTGCACGTCCTCATTGTCCGCGATGTCCTTGTGCGCTGGGAACCACAGTAAATTTATTATCCCGGTACAATAGTTAATTCATGATCACCTCATGATTAAACCGGCATCGAAAATATCCAATATGAACCTTAAATATACTCCCAGTATCTACAGAGGGTCAAAAATACTCCCGGGTTAAAAATATTTTTAGTTCTCTAACAGAATAAAAATTCTCCTTCACTTAAGAAATGAATTTTTACTTAAATCGCATATTAAAGGTCATAATGTAACACAGTTACTCGCATAACATGGGTTTCGAACTAAAGTCGATAGTTAAGTTATTATTTTCATATGATTCATTTCTACCCCACCCCCTTACATGGGGCTAAAATTATACACAAAAATTGTCAGGGAATCACTTAGGAATTTTATTGACTCAAATATGAGCCTTTATTACATATAAAAATTTCGCTAATTCCACCCCCTCCCCCTAGGGGTGGTAGCCGTGTCTTATCTCCAAAGAGTTTGGTTTTGGGTCGCGAGGAATATGGAAACTAAATTTTATCAATATTGTTCTGTCCTTTAAATGTATTACGCAGAAATGTGTTCTGAGTCATCCTATCCCTCGGTTACCGGATGAACTGCAATTTAATTTGCGTTATAAATCTCAGAATCCAACTCAAAGATTCCCATAGCACCGATTTCAATACAAATCTTGATTGTTTTATTTTTATTTTCATATGACGTCCCCTTTAACGCCCACTCCTACGAATACTCCCCTTAGACGATGAATGGTGCTGAAATTATAGGCAAACAAATTCAGCGAAAACGCTATCAAATTCAGTGACCCAATGCCCCATGTGGTGGTAGCCGCGTATTATTCTAATTCTGTTGAGGTTGGTCACCAAGAACACCTGTTCAAAATTTGATCGAAATTGTTCCATCCGTTAAAGATAATATGCGGAAGTCTATTTTATCCCCTTTCAATGACTTTTAGGAGATTAACTGTAGTTTAATTTTCATTTTTTTATATCAGAATTAAACTCAGCGGTATGAGTTCAATCTCGATTGTTTTCTAGATATTTTTATATGTTGCCCTTCCACCTTTACCTCTAAGAATACTCCTCTTCGATTATAGATTGGGTTGAAATTATACGCTACCAGTATCGGAGGACACAACATAAAATCAATTGGTCCAAGAATATATTTATATGGAAATATTGGCCGTTTTTGCTTATTTAAAATTTTCCACCCTCTCCACCCCCGCCCATAGGGGGACACGTGTACCAAGTTTGGTCAAAAATAGTCCACTAGTTTACATTTGTATGCGGAACATATATACAGGAAATTTATTATATATAAGAAGATTCAAACCTACCGCTGTGGTGATAGTATCAAAACTGGCGTGATACAAGGTGACCAACGAAATGTAAATTACGTCATGTTTGCAAAGTATTACATTTAATTAATTATGAACTTGGAGGTGTGTGTTGAAAACCTATAAAGAACGGAACAATGCGGAAAATAAATCATATTTATCGTCGTAGAAACGTATTGCACAGTAATTTGCATAGACTGATCAAATAATTAAGTTTGCCACTCAAGGCTTACGCGGGTTAGACTCAAGTTCCAAATGAAATGAAAAACAGTGTACGACACATTGCTCCACAAACCATTATGCCATTATATTAAGTTCATTAAACATGACCTATTACATTTTAAAATCGCACATACATTTCCTCTTGGCGCATACACTTAACTGTTATGGACCTCGCGTCCTTCCTCGGGAACGACATAACTCATGTTGTGGAATGGCGGTATTATTCACGGTGTTCATGATTAAGAGCACTTTACAATTCACCGCGTCGCCATGACACAATATATCGCCGTTGCTCTAACTCATTAGTGATAAATGCCTCTCAGTGCGTATCCCACATTGGACGAGATTATTCCTCCAGGAGTTCATATTAATGTTTATGGACATTTATAAAGTGATTACTTTGATTTAAGGATAGGCTTTATCTGTAAAGAATGGATTCAGCATGTTGTGCGCGGACAAGAGACGTCCCATAACTTACGAGAATATATTTTAACTTATAGCCAGATTTGTTTCCCGTGAAGCCACCGATATTGTACTGGTCTTTGGGAATCGGTTCTGGGGATTCTGAGTTTTAAGTCTTTGATAAAGTGGAACGCATTCTTAGTATTTCGTTTAAAGTGATTTATGGAGAAATTATTTTTAGCTACATTTTCTTTCACATTAAAGTAAAACTGGGTCATGCAAATAAATTAATCTCAGTGTGCACGTTAAGATTTGTGTAAGCATCTTTTAAGAATAGTTTTATGTGGAATTGAAGAATAATACGCCATTCAATGTGACTACGGCAATCATAGGCGGAGTAAGGCAAAAAACTACAATTTATCTCGATTAGTCTGTAATTTTATGTTCTCTTAAATAAAGTTCAAGTTCTCTTCACAATCATTTCAGTTTACAATACCACAAATCTAAGCAAACATAAATTTTTAAAATTAAAATTTGTTATTCGAAATGTTTCTATTTAATGTCATTTATATAATTAAAGAATTAATTACCTTCTGCATGTTTTTATGCCTTCTTAAGGTTTTTTCCTCCAACAGTCTCAAAACATAAAAAATCACGTCAGAAGTCAAACAATTGTGGTAGAGATCCGAGGCAACATAACACTTAAACTTCTTTTCCACATTAGTTACATGTCGAAACGTTGTTACGAATAAATTTATTGAATAAAGTCTGTGCAAGGTCATCAATTGTTTAAATTTTGTTGTTATTGAACATAATATCTGTTATTTAATGAATCTGTAAGGTTAAGAAAAATTCCGTTTGTTTTGTCTTTCAGGCTTGAAGTGGTGACCTTTCAGCAATGTTGTTTACTGATACTGCAATATTGTTTAAAATTATTTAGTAATTATAAAATATTACATTTTTAACGCTTGAGAAACAAAGAAAAATGTGTTTTCAGCTGGATTCTGTCATTTTGATATTTATATACTGAAATAATTCAAACAATTGTGGAAATCCTGTGGTTGTTATCTCAGTTGCTTACAGTAATTCTGATATTGTGGGCCAGTTTCAAACGTATTAAATTTACTGTGGTTAAATGTACACAGTTCATTCACTATGAAAATATGAGAAAGTTCGTTGTACATGACGAGTAGAAATTCACGTAATATTGTTTGCACCAAATGTATAGTGTATCTGTTACAGCATATCAAACAAGTGAATATTTATAACATTATATACTGAGATAAATAGAAAAAATAATAATTAATTCATACAAGACGGTCATTTATAAATTCTTACGTAAAGCTAACCTTATTAAATAATGTAGAGTATTTTACATAACTTGTGATTTAACTGCAAATGTACCAGGAGTTTCCAAAAGATCATTCGGTTTGACTTGTATATATTTAGATAAATATTAGACTTATAATATTAATATTAATATTAATTTTGTGATAGAGCAGCTCAAAGGTGCTCCACCTAGATCTATGTGTAATTCAAATTTCGTTCCACATTCTAGTGTGCACGTCTTGAGTGACTTTTCTACAGTTCTACCTTTTTTGCCGACAGTGGAGAGTTCCTCTTTTGAACATAACAGTGTTCAATCAAATCAAGTTGAATAGTCATGAATCGGACGATTCTTTTTGAAACACCGTCTAAACTAACTTCAAAATTTAGATTTGTAATTTAAAATAAATAAATAAACAACCTTCATTTATATCTACAATTTCTTGAATTCTAGACAAGGAAATATTGGAAGTATATTTCGCATTGTAGTAATTTATATAAAACAATTACTCAGTCCAGGGCTTCTAGCACTATAATTCAGTACATCAATCAATATTATAGAATTTTATTATTAAAGAAGTTTTAAACTCAATAAAATTTTTCTAAGTTAACTGCCAATTTAATGGATTAATATTTAAAACTGTTAAAATCATTATCTGTAAGTCATAAATAGTGTCAAAAGTCGAAACACACTATTCCTTCTAATTTTTCTAAGTTTTTCAAGTTTTTTCTTATGACGTAATTTACGTAGATTGGAAAAATGTTTATATTACTTATTTCTGCTGGATAATTTTGATGATTGTTGAGCACCCGATTGTGCAATAATTTACGTGTTGAGGAGTAATTAATTATCCACATTCGTGGAAGTGTTTAATTGCCAATCTTTGGCGAAATATTTCAGCGAACGTAAATACTTCGCTCGTTCTGGATTACAGGACTGCGGTGGGTTCTTCTTTGCACACGTGCAAGCCATGGATCAAGTAGAAAAGGAAAAAAGGCCATGATGTTATGTTTAAATGGGTGAAGAAGAGATTTATCGTCAAACTTTCTTGGATAGTAGAAATAAAAGAACCAGGGATTGCTATTATTAAAAACTTACGTAGTAAATTCTTAAAGTCCAGATGTGAATTAAAAATCAAGTTCTTATCTCCTTAGGAATAAAAACGAACTATAAAATAAGGGAGTTATGGTAATAAATTTGGAACAAAATTACTCAAGAATTTTAAATGTAATATGACTGATATATATGAATTAGTAAATTTTCTTGAATCTGCCACTAATTTTTTCTATCTGTCGCCACTTTAAGAAAGAAACTAAATAATGATTTTCCTCTGTATTTAATATAAAAATTTATTAAATTGTCGACTGATAAAAAAATTTGCTGATCCAGAAAAATAACCTAATATGTGTACATTATTTACAATATATAATTATACGTTCATTTATCCTTGTGCGTAATTCTGTATATTGTTTCCCGTTCAATAATTCATAGATAAAAAATAACTTCTTGAGTTCGTCACCTAGTTTGTCGTTGTTATAAAATCATAGTGGAACTCTAGGTCAGTAAGTAATAGAAGAAAAAGAGGACGTGAATAATGAGTTGGGGAACAAAATTTTAAGGTCAGCGTTTGTAAAGCACCAGGAATTAACATTCCAGCAGAGTTGACAAGATCATCGGGCGAAGAAGCAATATAATCTTCAGGATAGTTTGCAAAACCTACGAAACAGAAAATATTAGTAAAAACATAATTGTACCCATTCCGAGGAAAATTAAAGCTGAATGATGCGAACAGCACAGGATAATTATTTTCGTATCTCATGCATCCAAATATTAACTAAAATAGCACATAGGAGGAAGAAACGACAAATAGGATGCGAATTAGGAGAAGATAAGTTTTATTTTAGGAAGAATGTCGGGACAAGAGAAGCAATATTGACTAATTTTAGAAGACAGGCCTACGTTTATGACATTTGTAGATTTAGAAAAAGCGTTAGTGTGAATTGGAACACACTATTAAGGATTTTGAAGGGGAGAGGAATATAATATCGAGAAAGAAGGCTTACTCATATCCTCTATAGAAGGCAGTAAGCAGTAATTAGAATTGAAGATCAAGAAATGAAAGCAGATATCAAGAAAGGAGTAAGTCAAGAATTCATATAGCCCATGCTTATATATAGAACAGGGGCTGAAGAAAGTTAAAACAGAATATGGAAAAGGAATCATACTGCAAGGAGAAGAAATAAAATCCCTACGCTTTCCCGATGATATTGTAATATTAGGGGAGTCAGAAGTAGACTTGGAAACCATAATATATGGCAAGAACGGAATCCTGGAGAAAGAATTCAATATGAGGATTAATAGAGGGAGAATTAAGGTAATGGAGTGTAGTTTGGAAAACAGTAGAACAACAAAACGTGTTAGATTGGGAAGGGATATTTTGAAGGAAGTTAAGGAATTCTGCTACTTAGGAAGCGTAATAACTAAGAATGATAGAAGTATAGTAGACATAAAGAGTAGGATAGCACAGGCAAGGAAGGTTTTGTCGAACAAGAGGAATTTACTTACGGGTAATGTAAGTATGAAAATTGTGCTAAAATGTTAATATGAAGAGTGGCGTTATATATGTGCGGAACGTGGACGATAGGAGTTGCGGAAAGGAAGGCAATAAAAGCCCTTGAAATGTGGTGCTATAGGCGAATGCTGAAAATCAGATGGGTGGATAGAATCACTGACGAGAAAGTTCTAAACAGAATAGGGGAAAAGCGAACAATATGGATGAAATAATGGGATAAATTAATAGGCCATGTTTAAGACACGACGGTCTTGTAAAATTAACATTAGAGGGAAGTGAGTAAGGTAAGAACAGAAGAGGGAGGCCACGGATGGAATACGCTAAGCATATTAGGGAGGAGGTGGATTGTGCTAGATATGGGGGAATGAAAAGGCTTACGGAAGATAGGTTAGCATGGAGGGTTGCATTAGACAAGTCTTATGACTGAATATCAAAACACAACAACATATAATTTACAAATGTTGAATCAACGGACGAAAGTAGAAAAGATTGCAGAGGTGTTTTGTGTTATTTGTTTTATAACTTATTTTAGTCTGTTAATTAAATGTTTTTTTATTCTAAGAATATCTTTAGTTTAAAAGGAAATTAATATTTTTCCTGTTTCACTTATCAACATTTGCCGTACAATTGAATTCATTCTGTTTCGCCAATTTCCTTTCACGACTATTGTAAGTTGCAAAATCACTAGTACACTGATCAAGATCATATTAATTGTACTTAGTTTTCTCTTGAGGGATTTAGCGTGCTTAGGCACGCGGGTCTGCATTCCCCCCTTGAGCTACAACACAATAAGAAACTGTATTTTAGAACTCCTCCAATGTAGTTCGAAGCTGAGGATTTAGAAAAATCCTGAGGACACGTATTCGATTCTCTACAATTTTGTCCCGTAACCTTTTCTTATCAGAACACCAAAAATGGATCAAAATGACACATCTCAGTAAAAACCCTAATATTTTATAGTTTTTTCTCCATTTAAACCACCTTTGAAATAGGTTTGATTTGACAACAGAATTAGATTGTAGTGTACCATAAAGTACTGTAATAAACTATCTTTAATTAGATTACTGCTTTAATATTTACGTGAACCCGGCTACTTCAGCTAGTTCTTACTATTTTCATAGATTTTACTCAGTAATTTCAGTTGTTGTTTGTTCCCGAGAGGTTCGTTTTATTTTAGAAGGTAATATCTGTGACTTAAATGTTGTGCTAGAAGACGAATAATAGAAGAATTGGAAACTGTAAATAACGAAGCGGCAACAAGAAGCGAATTACCAAGACGTAAGAGAACACACTGTGGACTGTACAAGGAAACTAAACAACAGCGTAAAACTCAATATTGCTGTAAAAGTGCAGTAATTATTTGTGTTTGCACTTATATTCTAAGATAATGTGCCAAGAATGTTCTGACATATCTTCAAAAAAAGTTGCCACAGCCGCAGTATAATTTACTTATTTTATTGAAACTATAAATACCTACTTAATAATAATCATGTATATAATAAATAAATCAGTCAAATTAAAATTTAATAATATAAAGATCTTATTGCATTTTAATAATTAATCTCTTAAACAAGCTTGAGCGGTTGATATTTCAGGTGTCGAACTGATGCTGGGTTTCTAAAATAGCGTTTCAGTATTTTTAGGAGTTATAAAATACCAAGTTTTTGTTTAATGTGAGACTAAAAATTTTATCTGTATTGGAATTACAGTTTTAAGTAATCAAAACTTTCATTGGATTCCTGAATTGCGTACAAATGAGTACAGCAATATATATGTAAGTTATCTGAAGGTAAATTGATAATAATTGGTTATTAATAGTATTTAAAAACGTAAAAGTCAAACCGTAGGTCTGCTAGGCCTAGCGCGCCTACCGGAGGGTTAAGCAGTAATCTTTCAAATATCTTCGATAACTGTGGTAGTACGCTTGCGGGGCGCTACATCAGCGTATAACAGGATTGTTAAAGTAAAACTAAAAACATAAATTATGCAAATTAAACCATATTTTATATTGTGCAACTATCGGAACCATGTTTAATGATTGGTTTCATTGTAAGACGTGTGAAGTAGGCAGAAGACACCTCGTTTGGGCAGGCAGCAGCGTAATGTGGGTTCCCTAATAGGTGAGCCGAACAAGCCGTTCGTCTCCCGGAGCGCTGTCGGCATTCATGCAACCTGCCCCATTGTGGCCATGTGTCAACTCGCACTACTTTAACGTCTCCCATTCATCCCTTTGTTCGGGGCTATAACATCTGCCAACTGGACTTGGTGGCCGAGCACAAAGGTAACTTTTGTCTCGCCGTGGGCCCGGGGGTAATCCCTCGTCTTGCAGCGCGCGAACCGCAACCGGTGGCAGGGCTTAAGACGCCCTGCCCTGCCCTTCCTTTCCCTTCCCACACTGCCAAAGGACCGCGCCCGTCACAATATCGCATGACAAATAGCCGCCGGCCGCTGCAGCCTCAACGCGACCCACCACGTCCATCATCATCATCCGCAGCACGTTAACTTCAACACTGCGCGCGACGACTCCACTTTCCAACATTCTGCAATAAAATTCATTCAGACTTGATTCTAGTTACATTTTATTGCCTGCAATGTAATTGGAAGGACTTTAATTATCCTCCAAATTTAATAAAGCACTTTTGGGATTCCAACCACATCGTCGAGAGGTGGAATGTTGCAGGGCCAGGCGGCAGGCGACTACCTATGGCGACCAAATTACAATTAGACTCTCGAAAACATTGTAGCAGATGATAATACCTCCAATATCGCACTACTTTAGAACTGGCTGACAAATTATCTCTCATTTTTAACAAGAAAATCTGATTGAGGTTCTTTAAATTCATTATTTTCTATAAAATGACTCAAAATCTGAGCATTGCTTTCAGAATTTCGCTTCTCACATCTCTTTTTAAAACGTCTAAAGATCGTTTCCTACTTGTAATAATTTGCGCGATACTGTATCGTAGCGAAGTCCACAACTTTTCAACAGATATGTTGCACCTAATACTACTATTTTTCACAGGAATTTATAATAATAATAATAATCACGGCGGTTAAATCACTTCGCCCAGTCTCACGATAGCAATTTCTATGAGAAAACCTGTAGTTCAGATAAATAGAAAATGATATTAATGGCTGTGCCAATAAAACTATTTTCAATTCCCTTCCTGTACTATAAAGGTTCAGTTGCCTGTTTCAGGCATGTAGCCTCTCACAAGTATTTCCCCACAGAGTGATAATGGGGTTTACCTTCGGGGATTCCTCGTTCTCCCTATAAATTCATGCTTCTCACATGACAAGGCACCTTAATCTTTTTTAGGAGATGTATGAGCTGGGTTCGAAGACCTTGGGCAATCAGGAAGAGTTGTCTGCTGATCCCATTCGATCAGTCGACCAGCTGCCTCCTAGCACTGGTGGAGGTACGGAGAGAGGAATGCTGCGACCGCACAGAAAACACATCATTCGGAAGGGAGTGAGAATAGTACCCAATAGCCCGACCTACCTGATGCATGTTTCCTAGGGTTACACCTACATCTCTGTTAAGTGATCATCGAGTAGGATCCTTAAACTACAGCCCGAACCCTAGTCAATCCTTTGATCCTTCAATTTCCCCAACTTTTCGATTACCTTTCCAAAACTCTTTATTACAGAATGACTCTCCTTCAAAATCAAGGACAATTTTAGCGACAGAAATCATTCGACTCCACACATATCAGATGCCGACTCCGACTGCCAAAAGATGATATATTCTTTAAAGAACCTCCTCCTTCTACCTCCACGCATCTTCTTCGTACTCAGTTGCAGAACAAAAAGGTGATTAGTTACAAAAAGAAAAATAATTTAATGTACAGTTTTTCGTAATGAAAATTTAATGATCTATATAAAAGAGCCACGTCTACTCAAAATCATCTTAATGGGTTGGCCGCTGAACATAAATTGAATAATAAATTAGATCTGAAACAAATTTTCAAAAAATAAACTTCGAAGGTCATTGTTATACTATAGATTTAGACTTGATCTATTATTCAACTAGTTTTATTTACAGTTTTAATGTATGTTTAAATGAACTGTAAAATCAGTAGCTATCAGCTTCATTTTTCAACTTCATTGTTAAAAACTCTTCGAAAATGTAAATTTTTTATATTCAGTAAAACAATTTTCCATATTTTTGGTATTATTTTATTAAATTAGTTGATTTTATTTCTGGTTAATATGTTTATTTTTTTAGTTCTCTTGATTAAAAACTTTTTGGAGCTTGCGAGGGACATTTTACAGATTTGCATGCAGCGGCTAAAACGCTGGGACTGGTTCTGATTGCGGTTGTGCTTCAATTATTTACTATTGTGGATTTCAATTAATGCATTAAATCACCGAGGAGTTTTAAATATACACGTTGAGTAAAACGAAGGAGAATACTTACTGTCTTGTAGCAAGTCAATTCATTCTCTTATATCCAAACATCATTTTTCTGACTTTAAATTTAGTAATAAACAAATAAAAATACGGCCAAATAAGGGAGAAAATACATTTATTTAATATAAATGCAACGTTTCATCCAACTTTGTGGACCTTTTCAGGTAAACTATTAAATGGATGAACTATTTACGTTATAGAAATTTGGTGTCGTGGACTATCTTCCATGACGGATACGATGATTAGAAGTTTCGTATCCAAATTCGGTCAGCATGTTTCGGGTCGCACCAGCTGTGTGAGGGCGTGCATTGTCATGAATAAGCATTAAGTAATTGGCGCTAGCTCAATTCTGTGACACGGTACTGGTGGAAATCTCCAAATCACATTACGTGAATCTGGTTTGATATAGAAAATATAATTCTCCAGACATAAAATAAATCTAGTGGTGAGAAATGGAGCCGTGTTGCATTATTTTGTATTATATGATCAGGAAACTGGTGTTAAGAGAGAAGGAAAATCGCTGACCACATTCCATTCTATAAATCCCGAATATGTCAATAATACCCAGATGAGAGAAGATAAGTTTTATCTTGCGGTATTAATAAAAACTTAAATTCTGGAAAGTATTTCTAAGCACAGCAGTAAAGAAAACGCATAATAAAAAGTAGAATGTATCTAAACTAGTTGAATAAAAGTACGATTCGTCTCACGAATCGTAGGTAACGTTCTTTGCGCTCTGTTTAATTGTGCGTGATATGTAGTGTCAGCGGTTGGAAGGCATTTCAGAACCTTCGTAGGAACTCTCACAATGCACACCAAGCCCATTGTAGTTGTGCACTTTTGTAACAACTTGAAAAACGCCCACAGACAAAGCGGTTCGTGCGAGAGCTCTTGAAGACGGGGATGTGGAAACAACGAACTGAACACACACAAGGCTGCGGTTCAAGACACAATGACGCCATTAACTAACATTTCCTTCACATTCCTAGTTGAATTCATGTTTCCTTACTCGAATATTTCAAAGTTCTTATGTATGCTGAAGACGTGTCATAGTTTGTAATGCAAAGTTCATCGAGTGGTAACACTCTGCTTGGCCATTAGAGTTAAAATTCTTTTCCTTGTAGGAGGCGGCTGTTATTTTGAGTCCCTTGCAATGAAAATAAACGAAGGAGAAACGATGTGTCCAAAATCAAGAACCAAGGCGGTTTGTGAACAAGTAATTAGTATGTCGTCGAAATTGGGTTTACATAAAACTCAATAATTAAATAGATAGATACAAAATCTTGGCAACAAAATTATTTCATTATGTGTACGAGTTTTAGGATGGGAACATTATCGTATGAGGCGTCAGAACTATGGGAAAATTCTTGGAAGCTCAAATAGACATAAGTGCCTAAGTATTAAAGTCTGTGTGAAGCTTCTGGTGTCGATAACATCTATACTGCCCAAACGTGAAAAAGTTGATTAAAAACTTCCATAAACTCACAATTCTTGCTTAGGTGGGACAACACAGGAAAAGAAGTCTGAGAGATGAAACTGGAGTCTGAATTGTTGACTAAGACAATAAGTAATGAGGTGATGACATTGAGCTGGAGGTTTCCAGAATCAAGAACCCGGCAAAACGGAAACACTTTCGTTTAAGCCTGGAAACCAATGTCAAAACAATCCGAAATCTGCATGGCAATCCTTGGATAGCTTAATTATATACGCTTCATTATATAGTACATAATATTTTTAACATATTCCTGAAGAATAAAGTTCTAAATTTAACAATAAAATAATTTAAGTGTGAAAGAAATATTTGTTTCACAAACAAACACATTTTTGGGGGGTAATACGTTACTTGAAGGTGATCCAGAAACTGGCAAATCCCCTTCAATAGCATAGGAATGGAATTTGAAAGGGGGGATGCGGTAGGGAGAGGAAGACAGTCATCGTTTGACTACACCACCGAGCTATAGTTTAAGAATTCAAGCAGTTATTCATCTAAAAGAGATGCAGGGAAAGCCCTTAAAACCCTGCATCAGGTAGGCCATGCTATCGGGTACTTGTCGCACTCCCTTCCGAATGATGGGAGAGGAGTTTGCTCTAGGGTCGCGGCATTCTCTTGTCCATGTATCCACCAGTTTTAGCAGATAGATGGTCGATTGATCCAATAGGATCAGCGAATAACTCTTACCGTTTGACAAAACGGTGTTGACTGTGATATTATTTCATAAATAAATTTTATAAAGTTCGGTTCAAATAAGAAATTGATTATTATAAAATTGGAAACGAACTTTATAGTTACTAATTACTTTTAGTTTCCCAAAGATAAAACGTTTTCGGTGCATTTACGTAATTTTTTCCCACTAAAGAATTATGAAATTCGAAATTCTAGTTATGGTTTCACCCATAATAGGTCGTTATCAATATTATTAACTACATATTATCTTTTCAATGTGTATTTCAGTTAATACCTCGCCCTTTTGTTCTATAATAATTTGGTTTAGCGACGACTGATAAACCTAAAACATTCGTAATCCTTTCTTTCTAACGAGAAACATTATGTTATCGGGGTATAATTACTATACACATTTGGAAACTTAAATGTCTCAAGACCGTTCACATCTATAAAGTACAAAATAACAGTTTTACTGTTAACAAAAATGATCTGGTAAAATATGAGCTTCCTAGCCACATGAAGACGTATCCAAATATCACGAAAAGACGAATGATTGACACGATTTCGTTTCCATATTTTTGATAAACAGTAGGACAGAATCCTAGGTTGGAAGAGAGTGACTTGAGTGACAGACGACAGTAGGCCCAAGTCACGATAGCTAGCTTTTCCATTAGCCTGTCAGGATGCCGACCGAGATAATCTTTGCTTATCAGGACAAGCATCCGATTCGATCTGGTGTCGGTCAGGTCTTTGTGACGTCGTCCTTGGATAAGCTGTGTATCCAGAGGCAATCATCGGTGGGAAATTGGTGATAGACGATATCTGAGATTCAGCATACCTATCTGACCTCTCTGACGTGTACGAGTAGCACTTCATAGTCCTCAACTAATTAACAAGTGTCTTTCATAAGTTACGTTCATCAAGGGTTAATTTAGTCTATTATGTTGCCTCGACCTTAATTGAATGGGAAGTATACTGCTAGATTTTAACGGCACTGACAGGTTGTTTAACTCAACATGACTATTAAAACGTGATTTTTTTCATGTATTCTTTATTGGGAATTTACGTAAAGCCCTCCAGAGAACCTTATAATAGTGTTTGAAGCCTAATTATGCAATACGTGATGGATGTTATTAATCTAATTTTAATTACCATCCCCAATCTTATTATCTGGTAATTTTCAAAATTGATTAATCCTGCAGCAGTACTTCTGTTTTTTAAAAACCGAAACACAATGTGTCTTTCCATTCTGTAATTTTTTTTAAATCTTTTAATTAACATTTCAATAAATTTAAAATAAAAATACTTGCTCTGCACGCCTTGCTTACAGAAAATAAATTCTGCGAAAAATGAGGCATATTCGTTTCAACAGAAATCATAAGTGGGATTCAATAATTCACGCTAAGAATTTAATATTCGTGATATCTCTAAGCCATCTCGCTGTAAGACTCACAATATGCTATTTAAAAAATTCCATTCAATATAATAACAAACATTTCTAATTTATTACTCAGATATCATCGAACAGGAAATTAAAAATTTGATCTAGGAAAATATTTAGTTCCAGTTGGAGTTCGTGTACCTCAGAGTTCTCTTTTCATTTGTTGTTGGTATCCTATGATTTCCCAAGATTAAAAAATTCAAAGTGTGACGCTGTTATTTCTGCAAATTTAACAAGTATATAAATTAAAAAATAGCATATGCAAGCTAGTAAGAGAACCTCAGAGTCATACATTCATTTGTGTAACGCACGTGATTTTTGTAAATTAGACTGATATTAAACGGTGTCAAAAAAAGACGAGTTTATGATACTAATTCCACTTCTTAGAAAATAGCAGTTGAAGAATTTGAGAGTATATAAATAAAAAGTTTCCGGGTAGATAGTAGATAGACTGCAAAATGAGATGTAAGAAACATGTGAAAACTTTCATTAACAACCATAACCAACAATCTATGCCATCAGATATTAACCATTTTTGATTTTTATTGAATAAATGTGATGTCAAGATATTAAGTAGTGATATCTGGAGTATTATGTAGAGGAAAATTTAAAAAAATTAGATATTCTTACTCATTTTATTAATTATGACATACATTAAATACACGAAACAGAAGCAATTTACATATTTTTTTAATTTAAAGAGAGAAGATTTTTTTGAATTGAAGATTATTCTTTTTTTTGTTAATAGGCTACATGAGAGGATTCTGACACAGGCAACTCCCCTTTAGTAGCATAGGAAGGGGGGCTTTGGAAGGTAACCAATGGTTGACCGGGGCCCACGAGCTATAGTTTAAGGATCCTACCGGTGTTTCACCAAAAGAGATGCAGGGAAAACCCTAGAAAATCTGTATCAGGTAGGTTAGGCATTGGGTACTATTCACACGCCCTTCCAAATGACGTGAGACGTGTCTGAACTAAATTATGATCAGAATGGAAAGATATGGCACATAAAACTTTAGTTTGGAAGTTCTTCTTTTTTTCATATTACTTATCCCATCGTTCCCAGTTTAATACAACCATGTGCGTTACTAAATTTGGTTAAAATATAAAATTTTGTTATGTAAGGAGAGATCGGCTATCTTTTAGTCTAAAATGTTGACTTTAGCTCTTTTAACGTTTACGTGTTTTTCCCACCATTATTTCGTGTCGCTTTATTATCGTATTGTACAATGGTTTCATTTTTTCCATAGATTGTGGGTCAATCACTTTAATAGTGAAGGTGGCACTAATAGTTTTTAACTCATTTAATTTAATTTTCAATTTCCTGTCCCACTTCTGACAACTGTCAGATTTTTGCAGAAATTCAGTGGCCTTCGTATGATTTTTCTCCGTAACAAAAATTTATGGTTGATAAATAAAAATATATCCAAATATGTCAAAAATATGTTTAATTAACTTTTAATTAATATAAATACAATGTTTTATCTAACTTTGTGGACATTTTCAGGTAGATTTTTAAACGGATATACTAATTACTTTGTAACGTGATGTCGCGAACTTTCTTCCGCGACGGTTACGCCCGGTAATTTTGCATTTATTTTAATTAAATATCAATTAATGTAATGTAAATTAAATTTGTGTGCTGACATATCTGACCGTAGTTTTATTTATAAAAAAATTATGAAAATCTATAGGTTAAAATATAGATAAGAAAGTAGCCAATGAACAGAAAACAAATTAAAAGATAAAATAAATACCACAAAAAGTTCAGCACAACTTGTATCTATCTTCAGGTGTTAAAAACCGGTAAAAGTTTAAGAACAAGACGAATCACAAACCAGGTGACTAAGTCAAAAGCAAATATATTAACGTAAGAGCGTATTTGTTACGTTGGCTAGTGACTATTCAGCGTCACTGAAAGCACAGATTTGCGTCGGTTTGTCCGCCCTCGTCGTCGTGACGTTCGTAAATCTCGGGCAGGCAGATCCGAGCAACAGCTGCCGTCTCCTAGCAACGCCTCCGCGAATTAACACTCCCGACGCATTTATTAAGCCGCGTGCGTGAAATACGAGCAGGACGCATGATCGCGTGTCCCGCTCAACATGGTCGCTCGTAAATCACCGGAACAGGGCGACTCAGTGCCGCTAATTTCTTTGTGGAGAAGACATCCGAAGTCAATGGCACTGTCTTCAAAAGTAGCACAAACACTACTGTTAAATTTACAACCTTAGCAATATTCTTAAAAGCTAAATATGTCAATCTTCTATTATTTCTTTAGATGTCTTCATGAACAGGTTTTCTCGCCCACTAAACTCGACGCATTCATACGTACAGGAGCGTGTATTCCTTTAAAGTGTGCAAGATTTTTTTATTACTTTTTACACTCGTTAGGTTATCGGCCCACATTACGTTTTGAGTATTTGGTGCACCATCAGCCGTCATCAAGTTTGGGTCAGTACCCGAGGCCTGAAACGGAAGAGCCTCTTCGAGATCCAAATGACAAACTTCTCAGAAACACAGCTGCACTTTTTTGTGGACCATTCCGATTACAAATCTCGTTTCCCACTGGCTCCTCGCATTGACCGGTCACATTAATATCTGTCTCACCTGGAAATCCTTATTTTCCCAACGCGTTTTATTCTTCCCATGACAGAATAATATAGATACCTCTTTATCACGCTCTACTCACCTGCAGTAGATGTCCAGATGCTCATTCTCTCAGAACAAATGTTGAGTATTTTGTATATTTTCCAAATATTTGTTGAAATACATTTCTCCGAAACATAAACGAATTACATTCACATATTCGGTTATTGAATTATGTTTATTTCACAGTGGATTAAGTAAGGGTGTTAGATTGGGAAGAGATATTTTGACGGAAGTTAAGGAATTGTGCTACTTGGGAAGGGTAATGACTAGGAATGTTAGAAGCATAGTAGACATAAAGAGTAGGATAGCACAGGCAAGGAAGGCTTTCGCGAAAAAGAGGAAATGTTAATATTAGGAAATAGTTGCTAAAAACGTTCGTATATTGTGTGGCGTTATATGGGTACGAAACGTGAACGATAGAAGCTCCGGAAAAGAAAAGAATAGAAACCTTTGAAATGTGGTTCTATAAGAGAATGATGCAAATCAGATGGGTGGATAGAATCAGTAACGAGGGAGCTCTAAACATAATAGGAGAAGAGATAACAATATGGAGGACGTTGGCCAAGACAAGGGATAGTTTAATAGGCAACGTGAATCTCGTAAAATTAGCATTAGAGGGAAATGTGTAGGATAAGAACAGAAGAGGGAGGCCAAGGATGGGATTCGCTAAGAAGATTAGGTAGGATGTGGGATGTGCAAGCTATGCGGAAATCAAAAGACGCGTAAGATAGGTTTGCACGGAGTGTTGCATCAGACCCGTCTTAGGAATGAATACCAAACAACATTTATGTCACTACTGGAAATATAAATGTTATTCAATTTATAGTATATAATTATAAGGTATTAAATTTAAGTACATTCCTCCGCTCATCCAACGCCCTTATCGTGCTTCTCATTAACTTGTACGTAATATGCTTTAATACTACAAATAACCCACCATTTCAACCTAGGCTACTTTCTGTTTTTCAAAACTTTTACTATTTCACGTTGTTTTATTCATCTTGTTAACCACACTGACCTGTTAATAAATACCTTTTGAAATCTTATCTGTAAGCAAATAGTATTTTATGTTTGTCGATATTTTTTCACAAAATGAAATAAAGTTTTTCCAAGCCCATGCCAAGACTCGAACACAGTCGTCCCATGGCAAAGGATGTTTGCACTGTTTGAGAAACCTTACTAAAATACCCCTGCAACTATATAAGTTCCCAAAATCGTGCACAATCGCTAATGACCTTGTAGTTGATGTGTTTATAAACAAGTTAAAGAAAAATCTTTGCTTCTCAGGTTATGGAATTTAAAGTTCACATATTATTGTTGCGTATTTACTTTCCTGTAATTTTTAAAAAGGAACTTATAGTACATTTTATATACGTCCCATTTTCGCTTCCAGCGCATTCACACCTGGCAGGCGAAAGGCTCACTAAAATTGCTTCATACGACAAATACAGAATTTTCCTAATTAATACTTTCCATGCATGTAAACAGTTTCTGCATGCAGTTAACAATACATGGATTTAGTATAACTACAAAGAAAAAAATAAACATCTTTGCCCATCTACGAGGCAGTATCTTACGTATGGCGGAGAGGTGTGTCATCTGTGGACGTCTGGGGAGGATATAAAAACGAAGTTTTCTGATTGTGAAACATAATATAGGGAGAGAGACGTTTGGTAAATATAACATACTATATATATAATTATATAAATTGATTGCGAAGCATATAACAGTGAATACTGGGTAAATATCGACTGTATTGGACAATTTTAACTTCTTTAATATATTTCCTGACACTTTACGTAATATTTTTCATTTGGCATTCTAGGAATTATTTGATAGGAAACAAAACCACGAGTTTTAACCCTGAGAGAAAAAATAGAAATTTATTGTAGGAGACTCTTTATGACGCATTATGACATCATCATTTCGTTTCTCATAACAACGAACCGGACAAGTAAATTTTGAGTTTGGGATAGGATAATTACAGTCAGACAGTAGATAAATGACACGTAAATTGAGAATAAATATACTCTGCATTCTACAATTTCTTTCAATACACACATTTAAATTTAAAAAATATAAATTAGTTTGATTAATGTATAATGTAGATTCCAAGACAGAAAATATAATTGTGCCCCAGGAATTACCAAAACAGTATTAAACGTATTTTTGTCTATATAATAATTTAAAAGTAATTTTCTATTGTAATAAATTAGTTCATAGCTAACCGCTTGTTAATTTTCAGTGTCGATACAAAACAATACAAAATCGTTGATTATATTTGGTAACTTTTGACTCCGCGAGTCACCTTCATCCATTACACAATTCTGAACCAAAAAATAAATATATTATATGTTATGACAAGTTTTAAAATTTATAGAAATACTGTATAATTAGTTATCAGCTCATATGTCTTTAAGAAATGTGTAAAATTAAAAAAAAATATACAGATTAAAAACATTTTAGAATGCAGTGCAATTAAACGACATTCGTCAAAGAATTGTTCGTCAAACCAAAGATCGTTGTCATGCAATTATATAGATATATTTACTTGTCGATTTGTTAAAAATATCGGCAAAGTAGCTATCTATGTTCAGTGATTTATAATTTTATCTCTACACATTTCCTGAAGAGTTTCTAATTAATTTTATACAATTTCTGCATTTTTTTATAAAATGTGATATGTCTTATATGTTTATGATACACTTTGGAATTATATTCTAGTTTGGTAAGCTATTAAATATAATTATATTTGAAACTGATTTGTTGTTATTTAATTCATTTAGTATTAAAATTATGCAGGTTAATTTGCGAGTTTATACTGTTTCAATTATCATTTATATCTATCTTTGAGTACGTATGGTGTTTAGTCTTGTGATTTTCAACCAATAAAATTAATAATTTAAGGAATAATAAATTAATACTATCTTGTTGCTTACCTGCAACAGTAATATTTAGATTTATTATAATTTATATTAGTCCTCAGCTGGAAAAATAGGATGCATTACATCAAGTAAAAAATAGTTATAAGAACAAAATAAAATAATATAATTAACTAGAAATACTGATTAAACTCATTAAATAAAAAGCAATGTAAAATAACGGGAAACACGATAGCACAACAAAAGGCACAATCAATGGAAATTTCACTTCTTGAAGCTGCACGACGAGGAATCTGACCTTCCATTGTAGCTCCCGGTAATACATGAAGCAAACAAACAAAGGAGAAAATGAAAAATTAAACAGTTTTAAAGTTATGAATAAGGAAACTTAACTAAGCAACACACTCAACAGTTCTGCAGCAACATTAATTTAACTTGTTAGGGGAGCGAACAAGAAACTCTAGTACAGAGTAAAACTCACCATTTAATAGAATATTTTTAAACTGATTCATGAAAATTTTGAAGTTATTAATTTTCTTAACCTCTCGAAGAAGGCTGTTATATAAAATATCCCTGGTGAATACTTTTCTAGTAAAGTACAAGACGATGCTTGTCCGACCTTAGAGCTGAGAAATTTCTAGTCTGGTACCATTGAAATTCGCGACTCGTTAGAAACAAATTCATCTTTCGTTTTACAAACTTGAAAATTTCGTGGGTGTATACACTGGGTAAAGTTTTTCCGAACTTTTTAAGAAAGACTTGCAGCTCGATCTAAAATCCGCACTAGAAAGTATTATAATGGCTCGTTTTTGCAACTTAAATATTTAATTGCTCCTGGAGCAATTTTCCTCTATTAGCAATGCCATAGCACATAATTGAATCAAAATACATGAATTACACCACTTTTACGTATTATGTGATAACATTTTGCATTGATGTTTGAGAGAATAACAAGATGATCTTAGTTTCCCAACAAGAAATCTATGTGGTCATTCCACTTTAATTTATAATCAATATGAAGGCACATTGGGTGAAAAGTTGTGTACGGATCTGTTTCTAGTATCGGCGCTTATCTAGGTTTGGGGATAATTAATTAACCTCAAAGCAGACTATTAGACCGTCCGGAGTGAAGTTCACTTTCTCGAAACATTATCGAAATTTCCATATGCTATACCTAAATACGTGTCATCCGCGGGGAGAATGGAGTTTAGAGGATGTACGTATCGCGGAAGATATATATATGATAAAATTAAAGTTGCAATAATTGATCCTTGAGGAACTCCGCAAGTTATAAATTCCCAATCGGATGAATGAAGTTTCACTTCATGAAATACGATCTTTATAGAAGTGACGCATTTCCCCGTATGCCACAATATTCCACCTTACTAATATCTTTACTTATAATATTCCAAGTTATCTTTTATCAGTTTAAACGTTACGTAATGAAAATATAATATTTATATTTTTAGTAAATTAACCACTTCTAAGGTTACAATGAGTTATAATTTAAGTGTTGATATTGGTTTTCCTATAAAGACATAATCATCTCTGTTTGAATAATCTGAATGTAATTCTTAAAATTAAAAATTGCCGTTCAATTTATGAATAAATGTAATCAAATATGCCATAAAATTTAATTTAATAAGTGAATTGAGAGGTTCATTCAATGTTTAGTAATCCACATCTTGGAACCTCTTCGGGTGTAATAAAATTATTAAACAATTATTAAATTGCAGATATATCTCGTAAAAAGAAAATTATATAAATTAATGATTAAATGAATTACAAAATTGAGATTCAGCAGAATAACTTACATTACAATGACATTTCTTACAAACTCCTCCCAAATTTCATAATTAGCAAATAAATGAGGAATTGAACCAATTATTTAGTATTAAATGTTAGTTAATTAAGTTGTTTAGTAATTTTCTTACTTAAGTGGCCATGTATGATGTTAGTAAAGCTTTTGAAACTTATAATGTATCATGATTAATACTTTATTTACAAAATCAGTTTCTGTACGACAATCGACAACTTATCTCGAGCCTCATTAATAATATATATATATAACTTATATATATATATATATATAAGTTATACAAACAGAGATTCTTCTAAAAGTCATTTCATCATTTACCTGTAAAAAATATTACGCCATAATCTTGATAAAATGACAGTAAAATGTATTCATATAAATGCAGCTAATTCAAGTTTACTTTAAAACAAATTAAAAGGTATTTTGTAGTTATTTGTACATAATAATTATTGTAACCTTTTTAATTGAATAATTCCATTCCTTGGATACTGGTGATGTGGAAACGTTTATTAAATGATTATGGAATGTTTATTTACATCACAGCCACAAATCTTAATGAAATTGCCCTGTCTTCCTTCCTTAATGTTGTACACATTAATTAATCGGGGAATGTGAGAGATCAAATTACACTTCGACCTCGGATCTTTTTATCAGCCCATTAAAGCCTTCAGTTTACGTTTTAATGGCGCTCTAAATTGCACGTTTGTCTCCTTTTTATACAACGGGCCTCCTTATGTTATGAGGGAGGGAAAGAATCACGTATATCGTAAAATAAACATATAAGATTTTTATTTTACAATAAAGTAAAAACATCTGAAAAAGAGCTCTTTAGTGTAATTATCGTCTCGGGGAAAGCTAACAATAAAATTAATCACAGTGGCGAGGCCAGTTTCGTATTGGTCCAATTTAGGGATAAATAGTAATAAGAAAATATATTCAATACAGAAAACAATGGATTACAAGTTTTATTAAACATAGTTTTTCATATATTGTAGATAATACTTTAATGAAAAAGAAGGGCTAGTTATATTAATAATATAATTCATATATATTTAACTAAATGTTGTAAAAATTACTAGATCCAAACGTAACTTACAACTTTTATGAAATGTTTAACTCTTTTAATAAAAGCTGTAAACAATTATTCTTATATGCTTAAAAGGATACTAAATATCATCTTTGAGTGTATTCCAGAATTAAAAACCTATTATGTTACTTTTAGTACATTGACGAAAAGTTATATTTCTCTATTAAGTAAGACTATTATTTACTTTTTGAATTTCCAGAATTATTGGTTTACTGTTTAATAAAATTTTAACTGGCGAAAGTTACTATTGCTTTTATGTTTCTACTTCACTAGGCACTATATTTATATTAATAACATATTCGGTATGTTTGTAATTAGATTCGGACAATTTCATTATGTCCCTTCCTTTTTGGTTAAAGACCAATACATTTTTTAGGATTTTAACATGTGTTAATAATAATTATCTGTTCACAGTAGTAAACTAATCATTATTTTGTTGAAGTGTGTAAAGAAATGAATATAAACTTTAACTTTGGCTTTTGGAAGCCGCGCACATTATATTAACAAAGAAAAACTAAGTTAAAGGAAATAAGACTGAATCTCGTGGTAATTATCTAATAATACAACATGTAAAAATTTTATAAACCAAATAAATTTATAGTGTAAGAAATCGTTGGGAAGGAAAATTTGTTAAGTACAAACATTGAAATAAGGGAATAAAACAATAAAATACAAACAAATTTAATTTTAATGAAACAATTTAGAATAGGACATACTGTTTTTCTTGGCATCCTGAAGCAAACTTAGGTATTTTTTCTTCATTATTACTTTTAGAATAAATTATGAGGTTATTTATATAAATGTTAATATATACTATTGAAGTTCCCAAGTAAAAACGAAACGTCCTGATGTTTTTAATAGGATTCAAACTTTTTAATTTTTTATTTTCTCCTATATTCTCGTGTTTTTAATTAATTTAATTGGAGTCAGATAAATTTAAGTGTGGAAGGAACTGATACATTCAGTGTATAACATCTTTGTTACTAATATAAAAGTGTATGTAGACGAGCGTTTGAATTTTTTTTATTAATAGGGGCAACTTGATAGAAAGTTTCACTTTAACATAAAAGAAATGTATATACTTAACCGGAAAATTGTTGTCTTTCTGAAAAGTATAGAATAACTACTAACCGAGTTCAAAGAAAATCGAAGTTATTTTATAATTGTTGAATAGGCTTGTGAAGGTCCGTTAATATAATATCCGTCTTATATTAGCATGTCTAAGAAGTTTGAGGAACAAATCAAAGAAAGACGTATAAATTTAATGCAGTAGAAAATTATCAAATAAATATCAAAGCTGCCAATAAGTCACAACTTTTCATTATTTCGTACACAATTTTGGAACTTTTCAGGCAAAGAAATAGATTAAATTATTGGTTTATTAACAACAAACAAAAACAGTATACAACAAATTATAAATTTGAACCAACTTTAAAATAATTAGATGGTTAAGACACAGCGTAGGATGAAAAATTTGCATGTCCAGTTGTAAATAAACATTCCACAATTATTTAATAAACGTTTATGTGCCATCAGCATCCAAAGAATAGCCTTAATTAATTCAAAAAGTTACAATAATTATTATGTGTAAACGAAGTACAAAATACTTTCGGATTTAATTTAAATTTAATTTATATTGTCTCTATTCATTTAAATACATTTCATTTTAGATGCATCGCTTTTTTATGTACATAATAATTTACATATATTTAGCTTTCGGCTTGATTATCTATTATCATCGCTGTTTGTATACTATATATATATATATAAGTTGTCAATTCCCCTATATAAAGTGATTTTGTAGATAAATTATAAATCATAATACATTATAAGTTTCAAAAGCATTAGTAGTATGATACATGTCCAGTTAAGCCAAAAAAAACTAGACAACTTAATTAAGTGGTATTTAATACTTAGTAATTGATTGAATTCGTCATTTTAACCTATTTAGCCATAAGTTACTATACTATTTATGAATTGTCAGGTAATGTTTAATTTGTATCTTTATTCTGTAATTATAAAATAAGTTGCATATGAAACAAATAAATATTTGTATTTTTAAATATCTTAGTAAAATTAATTCTAAATTCTCAATTTATAGTTGAACAAAGGTTTTGTCAATTTAAATTTCTAATTTTTTGTTTTATATATATAGCGCCAGTAGAATTATGTTCTTGTGTTTTTTCGCCAAAAGAGGTCCCAATTTTTTATGAAATTTCTAGAACCTCATTAGTATCTGTCTTCTTGGTGTCTAGGACTATAAGTATGGTTTTCGGACCAATCAAATGTTTAATAACACGCTTAGTTGGTGCACAATATATTTATAAACGCGTAAAAGCAGGACAGTTTGTTTCACGAAACTTTTCTTAGTCGGAATTCATGGCCAAGATTCAACGCGTTTTATACTTTATGTAACTAGATATTTATGATGGAATCGGTAAATCGTAAAAGCGGAGGCGTATGTGCAGTTGCCTTCGGGGAAGCCCACTATTAACGAGAATTACAACTGTCAGTAGAACAGGTTTCTGGAAACGGCATTTTTACTGGAAGCAAAAGCACTTAATATTAGAAGTGTCAACCAGTACACATGCGCGCGCACACACACACACTGCTCGCAAAGAAAAGAAAAAAAAGAGGAAAGACTAGAAGAGGAGATAGTCGTGGAAGTGGTTTGAGAACACAAATATTTAAAAGCCCTCCTCGTGGAAACTTGTCCCTTAACACGCCAGAACACATTTTATCAATAGCGCTTTGTCAATAGCGGGTTGAATAGCTAGCGCCCAGCTCGGACATATTATATAGAAGGGGGGAGGGGGAGGGGGAGGAAGAGAAGAAGAAGATGCCGCATTTCCATTACAATTTTATCCAATTGTCGCGAAGGTGGGGGGAGTCAGATGCAAGCTCGCGAGAAATATGGCAGGCCGCACCATTCAGCGCGGACCGGATTCTTTACATTAATAAACACTAAACATTTATTTTTCGTCCCTGACACCGAGTCTCTGTATGATGGAGAGGGGCCCTTTGTGCCGCCCATAATGAGGGCCGATTGTAGCATAAAGGGCTTTGTGGCCGGTGTCAGTGGGACTTGTTCGGCTGCGATGTTCGCGCACTTTCCGAGTCTCCGGTACAGTCTAGGGACACGGGTACAGTCCGCCCCAGAACAAACTTAATCTGTAATCCACGTGTCTGTTAAGACCTTCGAAGAATGGAAATTATTCTTATTGAGCTAAGATTACAGCAGCGATTCTGACTCGAGTTACACACTATGTAGTTGAGGGCTGCAAATAAAATGTTCAAATACCAGAAGCTACTCCCTACTCCTGAAACCATCTATTTTTACGTAAATAATCTGTTATTCAGTTTATGAGGTCTGTCTGACATATCTATCGCAATGTACCCAAATTAGTGACACCCTTTTATTAAAAGTCTATGTAGAACAAAAGAAAATGATACTGCCCATACTCGAAAAATTAAACTTTTCTAAGGAAATAATACCATTAAGCTTAAAAAATTATATGATTAGGTCCATCTTTTAATTACCGTATCTATTGAACAAATTTAAAATTTACCTAAATTCGAAGTTTGTATGTCTACGTTCTCGGTGTACATATGCTACATATTATGGCCAGTTTTACTTCGCGGGTCAGGGTGCAGAGGAAAATTAAAATTCATATTCGTGATGTTAAAGATAACTGTTTTTTATAATTGTAATAGTAATAATAATAACAACCGTATACATCCAGTGCTGACTTGAGCACGCAGCATTGCTGTTGATGTTATAGAAACAAACTGTCTTAACTATGTATTATAATTTTACTGTTTTAAAAAAATATTTCTTGATACAGTTCAACTATCATCGTTCTTGTAAATATTATCTTATACGCTTAGTAACGTTAACTGGTCGTTATATATAGTTACGTTGGGCAGTCAAATTTAAATGAAACAATTTTTAATTCTTAATTGTTATTAATTGCCGCTTCCATTAATTATTTTCTAATTTCATGTATATATGTATGTTATGTATCCTATTTAATCATTCGAGGTTGAGGGGAACGAACAAATCGAACACAAAATTGAATAACAGTTAAAGGTAAATATGACGTGAATTTTCGAAAGCTCCTGGAGTAATAAATCGTAATCCATATGGCGACTGTAGATGGTTGCTATTATTATTTTTATAAGTCAAATTACGTAACAAAACCTTGGCTAAGTGTAACTGCATTCTATTTGCATTCATACCACTTTTTCGAGTAGTGCTATTGGCATTTGTTTATTGTCTAGGTAACTATACCATCCTTGAATTGATACTTGAAGACGAATATTGAACTTGTTACATTTGTAAATTCCTGTCGGAAAAGGAGGATGCAGATAGTTTACTGTGGTGTATATGGGACCGCATACACTATCGATGAATTCATATCTAGATGCATTAAATTTAAATTTGTATTAAACATATTAATAAGTATAGAAGAATGGCCTTGCTGTAGTATTATGGTGGACAGTGAAACACGCCGAGTAATAATGTCCCGTAAGGACAGGAAATTAATTTAAATACTATATTTGAAGATCTAAGTATGAATTCACTTTATATAATGCGGTTAAAAAATAACTAAAAACTCTACTATAAAAAATTTCAATTATACATACGTATTGTTGTTAATAGTTTGTAATCCTCACCTCAAACTATTTCGTCATACTTTATGTATCGACAGTCAGATGAATGAAATTATAATGATGGAAATTATTTTTTTATCCATTATTATTATTATTTCTATTATAAAATACACAAAATTTTAAAAAATCAGCTAACATACGAGATTAAAAATTCTCACCTGAAAGTACAGTGTCAATCTTTGTAATTATAAATAAGTTTCCATTAAGAATATAATATATTCATAAATATTAAATTTTCATGTATTTTACCTCCCTACGCCACGAAGAGTTAACTTATTTTTTGGACAGCAAAAATATGAAGTGTGATTTGTTTAGAAGCAGTAAAACAAATGGTATACTGCAACATGTGGATCACGTTGTTGTAAAAATCGTGACTTGTTTATTTTATCAAGAAATGTAAATCTGGGGCAAACAGGGCTGATGAATCAATGAACAGAACTCTTAAAAAGCACTTACATACACGTGGAAAAAATTTTCATGCTATTCTTTTCACGCAATTCTTTAACTTTTTCGTCCAGAAAATGAAAGCAGTTATACGTTTAATAAAAAAAATGGTATATCAACAATGACGGTGTGTGAAAAAAGTTCTGTTATGCAAACGATAGGTTTCCAAATAGTGTCATTAGCTTGAAGGTAGACTTTATTAATTTATCATAGTATTTACTTTGGAACTACTATTTATAAAATAACAACATTTTTTAGCTTTGTATGCATACTAATCATAATAAAATTATTTTTGCGGTTGAAAACATTGAAAAATAAATACGGGTAATTCGAAGCTTAATTTAACTGTTAAATTGATGTAATATATAAATAGTCAGTACGCGCCATTATTTCAATAATAAAAACAGTAAAGCGGAATTTGAAACTGCTATTTGGAAAGAGAGGCGCGGTGAACCGGAAAATAAAATTATATTTTATAGTGGAATTGATTCCTAAGTGAACTGTGTCATTAAAAATATGTAGTTAATAAATATTATATAAGCAATAAAGAAGCAAATATTCAATTTCATGTTACAAATTAGGATGTGAATTTTTCAACACAATAAATAATTACTGAGTAGTTTATTAAAAAGGAAAATATATTTAAATTATTCATTTGTTTTGTCTCATTACATTTAGTCAGAGACAATATTCTTAACGGGTTTCATTGCCTGATTTGGAGAATTATTCTAATGTATGGATTAAGTTTTATTTTGATTACCTATGAAAATTTTGCGATCTTATTTTAAAAGACAAACGTTACGAAATAGAGTGAACAAATTTAGAAATTGCCTACGTTTCGATAGTAGCTCTTTACCTTACTCTAATGGCTCTTAAAGTAAACTAACAAAATTTGAACAGTAGGAAACCAAAGATAGACCAGAAAGACCTAGAGAACTAAAATAATACTTAGTAAAGCTTATAATATTATCCATGTCAAGCTTAATATTAACAGTTTCAGAATGAGTTTAAATATGAAACATTTATGAGATCAATCGTTTTAGAAAATGCGGTTCTCTTTCAAAAATATGAGTATTTTTAAAACAGAAACAATGTTTGAAAGTAGTACAATGTTTGGTGATGTTATTATGTTCACAGCTACAAATTTTGAAATTAGTCTTATGTTCTTAAAATCTATTATACAAAGTTCTCTTCATAGTAACGTGTACTATTTGCAAACATTATTTCGATTTTAAAAAACTGGTATTTTAGACAGAGAACTATATTTCCATACTCTTATAAATGGCATTGATATGAAGAGACGAAAACCCAGGAACAAATCCCAGTCAAAGAGGCAATGAAATTGAATAATGGAAGTATTATTAAGATGAGAAACGAATACAGGATCTCGCCGGTACTCCTTAGTGGTATAGAACATCTCTTACCAAAGGGTCCGGCCAATTTTTCCATTCCGATACTTTAATATCATTGGCTATTAGGTTATATCAAAATCTGAAGTTACCTATTATTGCAATCAGAATGTAAGACGGATTTAAAAGGAGTAAATATTACAAGGGAGGTCGTTTTATACATAATGTTGAAAGGGCCGGTCGAAAATAGTCCCCTATGGCAATCAATAGAATATTTTCTGGATATCGATAAAATCTATTTCCCCACATTTGTTTTCTAGAAAAACATCTTGCTTCCCATAAATAAGTTTTAATAATAAAGTGATACCATAAAAATTGGAATTTACGACTAACAAAATCTTGTGACCAACTGATAAAATGCAGGAATGTTGGTCTTGGCTACTACTTGAGAGAACCAAAATAAGATGTATGTTGAATTTGAGCTATTACCGAATTAATCAAAATGAAAGGGACTTGGAGTTAGGATATTTCCTATAGTCGTCTCTTCTTCAGCGATCTAAGTAAGAAGAATGAAGGGTAGATAATTAGAAAGATTATGTACGTGCGGCTCTCCTACTTAACCGTCCAAAACTGAACGGAATCAAAGACTCTAGAATGGTTTTGAAGATTTAGTTGGATCAATTAAAAAGAGAGTACTGAGATGAAGAGAGCCCAGGAGCTTAGACGTGTTTTGAGAGATGAAGTCCGAACATAGACTTATTTCATTAGAGCTTTGAAAATCTTCGGTGGCTATCCCTTCGGTTCTATCAGTGTGGTAAATTCGAAGATTAACTAATCACTATCTACAATTTAGTCACGTGTGAACCGATTTTATGCAAGTGTTTCTTTGTAACTGAACGCGACCTTAATTCTGCTAATCCTGCCATCCTGAAACAGGATGCCTTTGTTGTTTATTATGCTGTCATTTCTAGACAGCCACACACTGATATCTGTCTAACGTTTGGACACCTTAAGTTAAGAAAAGCGAAAATATTGGTCTCAATATTAGAGAGATCCGTGAACATACAAATTACTTGCCGATCAAATTGTTGAATGTATGACCTAGTTCTTGCATAGGAGTATTTGTGTTTTTTTTAGGAGAACATGCTTTTGTGAACATATGATCCTAAAATTGTTCATGCAACATAGTATTCACTTAAGATTGTCTTAATTAAAGATTTTGGAAATATATAAGTAAAAAAATTGATTGGTAGTTCGGAAGATGAGATGTTTTATTTTAAAAAGAACAATTTTCTATTAGGAGTATTTCCGAAAATGATTATACAGAAATGAACCATATAATAGTTAGATGTAGTTCTGCTCCCTAATAATTTCGGGGATAGTAACTCGTAGTAGAAAAATATAATTCTATATACAGAGAGAGAAAATAAATAACAATATCCGCAATTTTGAGATTTATGTATACAATATTTAGTGTTTTGCAACTTCAAATAAATAAGAATATAATGCAAGTAATGATCCCCCATTCATTTTCATTTTACCATCGTGTAGGAGGGTAAATCTTGTTACGTTAATGTGATTCCATATTTGCTAAGATCCATGAAGCAGTATACATGTACAGCCATAATAGTCCTCATATTCTAAATAATGTGGATTTATAATTTTTATATTATAAAAGAATTGTAAGTTAACAGATCGCTTATTTTGTTTCTTTGATTCAGGCTATTATTAATTATTGTGAATGGCTATCTTTCGTCAAGATTTGGCGTCGTCATTTTTCCTCGCCAAGTTTGACTTACTATTTCTATTATGATCCACATTTCTGTTTGAATAGCGATATAATTACGAACGCTTCATCTGTTACAGAGCACGCATCCATTATAATGTGAATGTTAGAACCCATTCTCCTTCCAGCCATCTGTTTCAGAATAATGGAGTCAACGGGCGTAGAATCCCAGTTGTATAATTAAGTTACAAATAAATTCTCTGTGGCCAAAATACATATTATTAAATCATTCGACATTATACATGTTCTCATAATTTTAAACAACCTCAACAATGTATTTGCGACAACGTATTAACTGCATGTTAATATATCAGTATTTCTAAATGATTCTCCACGTAACTATAATTATTCCATAAACGGTCTTTCTTCCAAAAAATTCACAACTTCGCAAAACGAACTGCTCATTTCCTAATAGAATTAAATAGGACTGCAATAACACCCCGTCTAAAAGTCTCATTGGGATTCATATTTATTTTAGCAAATGGTTATGCAGCACTCTGCAGTGTAAGTTTTTAATATCGCGCAAGAATGTTTCAAAGTAGAAATCTGTCAATTTAATTTGGCTAACATTTTGGTAAGTGCAGCTTTTAAGTACGAATATAATAAATCAAAACAACAGAAATTTTGTTTGTGAATTTAGGACATAAGTAAAACTTAAATGTTATAATCTTCTACATAAATAATATACGTATAGGCAATTATCATATGAAAATATACACAAGATATTACAAAATAATAAAAATTAACAAATGGTAAAAATTGTGTAATACGATATATATTTTTTTACTTTCCAAAATTCAACGGAGAAAAGGTAACACTGACATGGGAGATATTAAATTAGTAATGCGAGAAGAAAATTATTATGAGTAGGAGAGATTGCCCGTTATAAGAAAGAATCAGAACTAGTTCATATTTTTATTTAATAGTTAAATTATACAATGTTTCATATATTATTACATATATGCAATTATATGTGCTTTATATAATTATTTATCCAATATAATTCCCATTTCCTTGGATGAAATATGATATGAAGATATGTTTTGTAATCAATTTACTATTAATAATTTTGCATAGTAGAAATAGAGAGAAAACTGGTAGATTTCCGCACCTCGTCTTCCTTAAAGCCTTTCAATTAACTCTTGTAGATAACTAACATGACATTGCAGAAAGTTACACCTTTATTTGACATCTCATGTTACAAAAAAATAGGAAACTATTTCTGTATGGGCGATAAAACAATTTTAAGATGCGAACTTAAAAAATTTGATGTAGTTTATGCAGTATAAAAATATACACCAAGCTGCAAAAAAATTACATGACTGTAATATTTCGTTTAAGGATTATTAATGTTAAATTATTTTAACCACAACAAAAGTATCACAATTTCGCCAGATAGGGAGTTAGCTTAGTACTTGTAACGAAACAATCTTTTAGTAGAAAGTACAGCTGGTTTTTAACCTTCAACTTCATTATTTTAAATATTACCTAAAATAAATTATTAATAATGAGTAGTGTTATTTTTTCGTACTTGAACCTTTTTCTTTCATAGGATGTTCTGAATAAATATTTATTTGGGATTCTTAATTAGTCAATAATCATAATATATATATTCTTGTAATTTTAACGTTTCTAGAGTTAAAAGAAACTGTGAAAATTTCCACGATTTATATGATTGCTATATTGTCTGGAAGGTTAAAGAAATAGTAAAGTAATACCCGAATGAATTTTATTATGAAAACGATTTCAGGCTTAGCGAAGCCCTGTAACTATTGCTTATCGTTCCCGGAACTTGTTTTGTCTACTTACAAACCTGACCCCTTATATAAGACATGTAAATTTGTTGTTTATGAGCAAGGCTGGTGCATTACAGTAAATAAGCGTTTGGTTCAAGGCATTGTTTCTACTTCTTAATAATACTAAACAGTAATGGATTGTAAGCACAACATCGTAATTGAATAAGATTAGTTTGGTAGATAATACGGAAATATTCAGTGAGAATCAGGCACGGAATTGATGAAAGCAGCCTATAGTAGAAAACAATTGAGGACAGTGAGACAGCGCCATTAGAATAGTAATTTTGAAACTCAAATAAGGGATATTGTATTAATGGAAAACTTAATCTGTGCTATACTTACAAACAGCACTACATTAACGATAATAATAAGAAGCGGTGTATTCAGTTTGCATTAGTTCCGTACGTTTCTATTTGGTAGAAATTATTTTTATTTCCAATATGTATTTATGTGACTATATTTTTATTTCATGACTCTGGAGAGATTTATTGCAGTGACTTACAATGGCATGCATATCATGAGTTATGTGAATATTGATTTTAATTATGTTCTTAACATAAATTCTGTGTATTTATTTATTTAATGAGAACAGACGTGGTTAAGCAAACGGATCATGGGCGTTTTAGGCTGTAAATTCGCCAAATTTACTACGTGCAAATACATATTAAAAGTAAAAATAAATTAAATGTTAGCTTCGTTTTTAAACAGTTTTATCTTTTTTTTCCAGATGATCGGCATGTTGATGAGATTTTTCGTTACATTTACGGTGTATTTATTTTGTTGGTAGCTTAGTGATGAGCTATATGAAGCAATTTCTTATAGACAGGCAGCCAACAGATCCCCAGGGCTGCATTCAGCAAAGTATTTAGATAGATTGTACGCCGGTTTTCCCTTTTCAGAGGCATTGTCCCTTGCGGGCTCAATGCAGGGCCATCCCATGGAAAGCTCTTAACTCAGTTTTGTGTGTTGGACGTATCTGGAGAACAGATCAAAAAGAACGCATTGTCTGGGGTTTGTCCCTGTATAAAATAAGCTTTTCTTCCCACCCTCTCGAGAAACCAGTCTGCCTCCCTCCTTCCTCCGTCACACGCACCTCGTCTCGTCCTTCCAGCTTCCCTCCCTTTACAAACCCGCTCACTGTCCGACAAACGAGATAACACCGTAGCTTCCTACGGTCAATTGCCACACAAAAAGTTGTTCCCGGGATCCTTCGGTTGGCAGTAACGTGCTAATACGGCGACCGCTATTACCGGGCACACGGATATCTATATTTATGTTTCATATATTCCGCCTCTAACCAACCAAATTCAGACTCCCTTACATATATTCTCACTTTACATATACCATATTCCTTCAGATTGTCCGAAATTTCACATCTGGATCCCTCACAAAAAAATTAAATATTAAATTTGACGTACTTCCTTGTAAATGGATTTCCAGAAGGGTTATTTCATAAGGCAGAACGTTTTTATGACTTACTTTGACGTCATCATCGGGCTACTAATATCGTTATTGAAGGGAGAGGGACGATTCTACTTAGAATTTGCGCAGTACTTTATTATCCATAAGGTTGATAGAACAAGTCATCGAAACGATGCTACCTAATGAAAAAATCCAGGTAAAAAGATTTTCATAAAATAAAATATGTCAAAAAGTAACTCCAATAAATATAAAAACGCCATCTATAATATTAAAGTCTAGTATTTTTTTAAAGGAATCACGAGTTGTTGTTTTGACACAACTCTCCATGCTAACTTATTTTACGCAAGCTTTTTAATTCCTACATAATTACCACTAATATGCTTAGCGTATTAGTCTCCCTATTCTGTTCTTACCTCACACACACTTCCCTCTCATACTAATTTTACAAGACTTTCATGTCTCACTTTACATACACCACATTCCTGTAGACTGTCCGAAATTTTTAATCGTGGTCCCTCTTAAAAAATTGTAAATATTAAAGACGATGATGGGTTTCCCTATAAATAGTAATCAAGTAATAAATACAAATTATAGCCATGTTTATTAATTAACGACTCTATGCGGATATTGACAAGGAAAATGATAGCTAAACGAGAAAGTAATGCATTTCCAGATTTTCTTAGCATGCACTTAATATGTATCCTCTGAAATCAATAATTCATAACAAATTATACGATTTACATAATAATTCGATGTTATGGACAAACAAAAATGTAACATTGAACCTTTTTCTCTGTCGTAAGCTGTAATAAATAGGCACCGTTTTGTGTTCTATTAATATTACCATTAAATTACTAGAGTAATGCTTTTTTTTCAGATTCAACAGCCCATAGTGATAACCAAAACCTTAAAAAAATTATAGATAAAAGTCCACGAAAAGGTAACACAGTTATGGCAAACAAAAGGGTAGCCATTTAAAGGCAACAAGACTATGAAATAAATGGCTTCAACGCATTAAAACAAAATTTAAGAGAAGGGACCAAATCAAATTATCGAGAATAAGAACTGGATATATAAAAATGACATCAGCTCTTCGTTATAAGACAAGACCCCCCCAACCCCCACTGATATGTGACCAATATCCAGATTGCAGTTGAAAACCTAATAAATATTTGTCCGAAACTGATGAGAGAAAAGAAACCTTAAATAAAACGACACCAACGAGATTGTGCAAGGGACAAAAGCCCAATGAAATTTAAAAACTACCCTAAATTGTAATCTATAATTGGATATTAATACATATATTTAAATTTTACAACAGAATACATACCTGTAAAGTTTAAATTGTATTGATATAAAGTTAAAAATGTATAATTAACTGTAAATTTAATATTGTATAAGTTGCTAATGACTACATTGTTGGTGCAACAAAAAATAAAATAATAAAACTATAGCTTGTAAACTGCAAACTATAATATATTATAATTATGAATAGCCATTTACCTCAGAATAATAAAGTTTTATTACTCATAACATTTTTATCTCAATGAATTTTGAATATGTAGAAGCAGAAAATATAATTCAATTGAAATACGTTAGATTAAAACTTCTTAAAGCCATACGGAACACATGTTGATCAGCAAATTGAGGGACGTGTACTGAAATTTTGGCCAAAATGTGAAATAAATCGATTTTCATATTAATATGCCTATAGATTCAGTAAACTGAAAAAATAAACTGCCAAAAAAAATAAGGAAGGTGTAACATAATTACTGCAGGTTAATTTTAATTAATATGTTTGATTCTAAATTAATAAATTACTTTTTTTCAGAAAAATGAATTTTTCTCAGCTTCATGATTTCTGGCACCAAAGACATAAGAAGCGTCACAAATATTAATATTTTGTCTTCATTATTTTTGTAAATTATCTACAAGCTAATACCTTCAAATAAAAGGATTAGTTTCCTAATTGTTCAAGTAGTTTAGGTGAAATTAGTGCTGAAATGTGCTCAGTTTTAAGTAACCGTATGAAGCTCTTAGTACAAACTTAATTTTAAACAATTTCAAAAATAATACTGACAATTGATAACAATCGTCAGTCTTATATATTAATGTATAACAGCTAAAACATATTCAAGTACGTAACGCGAGGACCATTTTAAAAATTGCTAAATAATGAAAATATTTTTCAAAATATCTCAACAAGAAACAAATTTACAAAAATAAAATTTTGTACATTGCTACACGTGTTCGTTGTAACACTCAGTTAAAATTTCTTCTCAGTAGCAATTCAGTTACAAGAATTTCAAAGTTCAGTCACCATGTCCCTTAAAATTATAATAAATGATTTAATTAGCCTGTTTGTCACAATTTTTTCAATTTAATTAAACCTCACTCCCTGATTCCTTCGGCCGAGTGAGGTTCAACGTACAGCTTAAATTTAATCTATAGAAGTATCAAATGAGAGACGAAACGTCGTAACGTTTCATATTTAAATTGTAAAAATACTGACAAACAGGCTAATAAATAATTTATTATATATTTAATTGTCAGAATAATTATTTAATTAAAATTATAGTTATAATAAACCATTAATTCTGCAAGCGCACGCATACCATAAGGTTAAGCTGTGAAAATTACAGTTCTGCGAGTACAACGGTTTTATTTAACATTGGGAAGATACGACCTAATTATTCCAATTAAAACATTAAATTATCTACAAACTGATGATGTGACGTGGAATAACCATGTAAATCCAAACTTAATGAAAAATAATTATAAAGTGAATTCCGAAGTTATGATATGCCTTTCTTTTATTTTACATTAAAATTCTTTTATTTCTGACTTTTGGCCTTTTATTGTTTTTCACTTATGATTTATAATTCAGATTAATTTCAATATTTTATTTGATCTAGTGACTAGCATCACAACACAGAGGTCCCGGGTTCGATTCCTGGAGAGGATTTGGATGTTTGTTTCGTCGTGGTCACGGAAACTGACTACGTATAACTCCAAATTCGGAAGGTGTCATGTGAGATGACGGTCCGGAGTCGACCCGGTAAGCCAAGGCCATGAATGGGCTACAGAGCGAAGGAAGAAGATAAAGAATTTATAACCCAATAACATATATTAGCGACTCCTTCAGTCAATAATATATTTCTTCGAAGGTCTTGTAAGGACAAATAGTCTAATTACTACCCCAAAGAGAAGTAAACCAAAGAAAACAGTATCACGCAGGACACATTATCTTTGTCAAGAGATATCTATAGACATGAACGAATATAATGGTAATTTATCATTTTCTGTAAGAAAATCATGTGACTTAAACAATCAGAAAATCCGTTTGTAGTTTATGGAAGAAAAATTGACGAGCACTGTTTGTATTAAAAGTTCAGCTTCCTTCACTGCTTCAATTATGTCTTAATTTTACTAAGGAGGCTGGGTGATACGAGTCACTTGTTAGTACAGTGCCAAATATGTATATATGCATTCCATTTAGCCCTTTAGCTGCCTGCACGTGTCTGTGAAGGCAAGGAAGGGTGTGCGGTCCTAACCACAGGCCCAGATTCACCTCGAATCTATCTACATAAATCAGGACAGGAGCTAGGGGCATTAATCCATCAGTTTCACTCGAACGCTATTAAATTGAAGGCATGCTCGTGCCGTAATACAGATTACGAGGAAGGGTGAAGTAGTAACACATATTAAGTAGGATGGGAAGACATCAATAATAAATTATTCAGCAGGTGGTATGATCCTACTATTTTGCAACATCGAATTGTGACAGAGAGAATTTGTAAAAGAGGAGTCTTAAAAATTTAGAATAGTGTTGCTTAAAGTTAATGTCAAGAGTTAAAAAAGAAGAACATTATTTTTGAAATTGTAAGTATAAAGACGACCTTCATACTATTAAGTCAGCAAATATGACAGATGTGGAAATTAAACATGAATTTTACAGAAATTAAGTGAATATCTTATAATTGCATCCTGTAAAATAAATTAAATATTTTGCTAAAAATTTTATCCTTCCGTTTTTTAATTTCAATTATAATTTTTATATGTTTAATGTTAGCTGAGAATTTATTCAATACAGTAATATTTTTACAATATATTCATTTTTGTGTAATCGATAGTTTTGTGTAGTGTACGGATTTTATTAAAAAAAGGAATTTTGACACCTGTGTTGAATTTGAATACATAATTATTATCACGACAGTATTATCGATTTATAAAGCGAGATGACTCTTTTAAGTACGCCTAATGTTTCTAAACTCACTCCCATAATACTCTAAAAAATTATCATTTTTTGAAGAATCTGTTCGTGATCAATTTTCAGCCTCACTATGCAAAGTAAACTTATTACTTAATAATAAATTCATAGCACTTTGAAAGTAAGCATACATAACTGACTTCAATTGAAACAGTATAAGTTTGCATTTTCCAATTCAATTTATTATGCGCATTTGAGTACTTTTATCTTCTAAACCCTAATGTGATAGAATTCAGAGTTTTTATTTAAGTTTAAAATATTAATTTAATATCAATATTTTGAAAAATAAAGAAATCTGCGATCAAAGTAGTATTTTCTGCTTTTCTTCAGGCCTAGAGTTTTTTCAAAGATTATAGTCACATATGGGAACATTATAACATCGCCACACGAAGTTTAAAAGTAGAAACTTGAGAATTAAAATTAAACTTTTACTATTATACACAGCATTTCTAATAAATTACAATGATCACTGAAATAAAATTAATTTGAATTATCACACATTATTCCTAGATTTTAGTGTTTTGTGAAACCAATACAAAATAAGTAATATGAAGGAAGTGATTTTCAGTAGAATACTCCTTCCGTGACCTGCATAGTATAGTAAATATGAGAAAGTAATGGAAATGCAAAAAAGTATATATAATGCGCTATTTGATGACTCCAATGGAATGTGAAAACCGCAAAAAAGAACCGATTATTGAAACGATACTTTATTTCTAATTTTATTTCAATATTTATATTGTGAAAGAAAAATTTTTGGACTAGATTTCCAGGGAGCATTGATCAGTGATGTTCCGATAAATTATCGAGTTACTTTAAAATACTTTAACATACATAATAATTTAATATTTATAAATTTTGAAAATACTCGTGCGTGGAAAATGAAGAAGCTGAAAGTTACGTCATAAATTTGTTGCAAAAGTTACCGAAAAATCTGTGAAATAGGAAAATTTACTTGATAGAACGCGAGAGTTTGCATGAAACCAAGTGAATATATAGGAACAGATAAATTTGACAGCATTGTTAAGTACGTTTTGAAATCTATTAATAGTCTAGATTTTTAAGACAATGGATAGATTTAGTATATAAACCAGACAATCTAAAATGCTTGTAAATGTCAAATTTTTTATTCAATATCTGTAATAGTTAATTCTATTACTTATTATATTCATCTCGAATTTCAAAACTAATACATTGGCATAGTTTGTTACGAACAAGTTTTATGAAGCCTTGGCTGAAGTGATAAAAACATCTCCTTCCTTCAAGTGGACTTTTGTACTTTTTTTATATAATTATTTTCTCGATTTGTGCAAAGGCTTCATTCTCAAATATAATTTTATTCTTTCCTTTTAGTCTATTCACCTTAATTAAGAAGATAATTTTTAAATATTCGGGAAAGGTTCAAACAATATTAACCACCAATTGGAAATTTATATTTATTTTTGCAGTAGTATTTTCAACGCCATCAATCGTTATATTGGAACGGAAAATATTACTTGCTACTCATACCATCTTCTTTATATCATCATACTTGCCATATTCATGACGTTCTGAAGTAGTGTTAATTCAAAGACTGTACATTTATATTGTTTATCATGAAGTACCAATGATATTCTTATATATAAAGCCATAAGAAATCCAATGATGATTTTGGTTTTATTATAACCCCAACTGTTGATCGAGCTATTTTTAACTTTGAGAAAGTAGGTATGGAAATATTAAAATTAATGCAAATGAATGAACAAATTTATGTATTTATTCGCTTTTTAGTATGTACTGATGAAACGGAACATGTATGCTATTTATACGTAAAGCCATGTTTTCTTCGCTTACGATACATGAGCCATTTAATATTGCAGAGCCAACGTATTTTATTCCGATGAATTATTGAATATTACGAAATAAAAGGAGGAATTAATTTACCTGATTAAATTTTACCACAATAATGCCAATAAAAATATCAATACATCTCTTTTACGATACCGAAATCATTCCGTAATTCTACCAAAACGTTTAAAATTCATTGTTCTCCTTTAGAAAAGTTTGAAATTATTTAATGACTGTACTATATAGATATCCGTAGAGGTTGATAGTCGATTAAAAATATGGACCTTTGCTACCAAATAAATAACTTTTGTATTTAATGTTCTGACCTTATTTTTACGTTTTACTCATAGAGTAAGGGTGAATATAAATGATTTATATCTATTATTTACTTGGTAATATTTTTTTAATTTCTTATTCTTTGACTGAAAAAGTATGTGAGAAAGTATAAATAAGTCATAATAGATTTCTAAGTCTTTTATATTTCAAATTTAACCCTTATATGACTTCATTTCGATTCAGTCACATTTATGTGTCAGAAATTTCATTTACCAACTAAATATAGCAGAAAAAATTAGCTACCAGAGTTTATAAATGCTATATTGGTAAAGTAAGCAGAAGAAATATTGGATAGTTGGCTTTCCAATATGTACTTTATAAAATATTCAGGAGTAGACTTTCTTTCCATAATTCATCAATTGGATCCATTGCTTAATTTTTTTGTTATATTTAAAATGGATTATCGAAGGCAGAAGTTTTAGAAGATATGTAACATAAACCAGGGCAACAGAAATTCAAATTTCTTTTTGCCATAACCGAAATGTTAGCATGTAATCTGACTACCTCAGGCAATCTAAAGAAGACAAATGTATGTACTTGTAATTCTTTACAAAGGTTTCTCACCACGATCGTTTGTCTATTCCACCGGACGTTGTGCGAGTCGTGGACCACGGCCAGATCGTTTCGAGTTTGATACTTGGCCATTGTGAGCAGACAGTCCGTTATACTGGCTTTGTCACACTTATGACACTACCGGTCACGGAGTGTAATTTACTTGCATCAGTCCTTTGTGTGCCTCAGTAGGTCATCTCTGTGGCAACCGGTTTGGTCAACCTCCCCTGCACAACAACCCCATCCCGCAATAAAATTTAATCAAGCCTATTGTGGTCACAATCCTATTCCTCCGGGTTTATTTGTCGCCGTCCCTTCTGGACACAAGTGTTGAAGAGGAGACGCGTCATTCTGGGTCGACTGCCGCTTAGTTGATACACTGTCCCTGCTTTTGTTAGCCAATCTTTCTGCTACTGGGTTTCGCCCCTTGAAAAAAAAAAGAAAGGAAAAGGGCAGGAAGGAAGGAAGGATTTGACCGCGATCTCACAAAGGGAAAAGCGTCTAGACGAGAGAAATGTCTCGCTATGTGTCACCACGAAAAAATGCGGTTTGAAAACTGGATACTAAATATACATACATATCTGAATTAGATACCCTTGTAGTCACAGCGGTTAATTGTGCATGATTTAATCTCGTAGATTCTTTTAGTTTGGTGACCACAAGATTAATTTTTTCTTTCCACAATTCATATTAAATTGGTTTCCCACTTGATTTAAAAAAATTTCCAGCAATTTCCAGTAATAGACCAGACATACCTAGAAATTAGACGTAATTGACTCGGAAATTAAGTCATATTACATTTAAAGGTTACTTTACTTAACAAATATTTACTAATTTAATTTATTTAACGGTGTTAGGATTAAGTCAAAATGTAACGAGAAATAAGCTCTTTGAGCATGATCGTTGGCGAGATGGCAGTAGCGACCCGATTCATAATGTAATGAAATGATTTATTGAATTTTAAGCAATGTAATAAAATAAAGGGATTCTTCAAGTGATAAACATTCTCTGATTATTAATTATTTAAAAGTCGACGGCGTATTTATGGATTCGCATGAAAGTAGACGTCAGAAAAGTTACCAAAAACGTAAAGTATTTGTTGGACCATATTAAAAGTTCAAAGTTTAGAACGTATAAGATTAGTCGACTAATTCATTTATATAAAGTTTCATATTTGCTATAGTTAGTTTTGCAATGAATATTACGAAAACAAATGTTTCATTTTATAACTTTTCTTCGAGAAAATTCGTAGTTTTGTAAGTAAGAATATTTTAATACATCCCTTCCGTTGGTTCAGGAAAAGCAACAAACATTTACAACCTTACTAAATAATATTATTCTTCAAAAAGTTTTAATTTTATAATATTGAATAATGATTTTTTGTTTTTTATATGGACTTTTTATCAGTTTTAATTTAAATAAAACTATATGATAATATTTAAAAAATATACTTTTAAAATCAGAACATTATGCTACATATTGAGAATACAAAAAAATTACATCACTTTTACAATTCTTCATGAATTCCATATATTGATTTTCGCACAAAATTGTATTATCAAAATGATTAATTTCATTCTGTAACTCCATGAACCTTCAATATTATCAAATTTAATACTTGTCTATGTAGAAGTATTCAGTTTCTGATTCCGTCGAGCTCCTACCTACCAATATAAAGGAACGGGCGAGAGGTTTCGGTATTCTGAAAATGATCGGAGTGAGCAAGCGAAACTTCGCCGTATGAGCTGATGATAAACAAGGACTAACAGCAAAATAAGGATTGGTTAATACCGTAGTTTCATCGGAAACGAAAATAATTATTATTTAAAAATTTACATTTCTGAAACGATTAATTTACGATAGGTAATGCCTCTTGATCCAATGGAGTTTTAAGTAATACCAAAGGCAAAGAAATTTTTCAGAGAGTATTTTATATTAGTTACACACATTTACAGGTAATGAAGCCAATTCAGAAACTTTGGCCCTGAAGTTCAAAATACTTTTAGAGAATCGTAAGATAGAATTTGTGTTATTTTATCTGTATTATAAGCTAATTATAAAATGAAACCTTCAAACTTTCATAACACTATAGTCAGTAATATGTTAACTTTACGTAGTTTTTTTCGTAGTTATAAGTTTAATTAATATTGGCCTGCCGTTAAATAAAAACGACCATAGGCTCTTTTGCAGGATTTAAATACGTGTGTAACAACCCTCCAACCTTTCCCGATTAAATATCACCCGAATGCGTTGTACAAATATTATCGTACAAATATTTATAATAATTAAGTATTATTTACACCACTGTCAGTGGTTATATTGTCCGATTTCCATGTAACAGTACGAAGAAGGTGTTGATTTAGTTTGCTGTGATGAGTTTAATGCCGTATATGACCAACTTGCATTACGGTCAGAAACCACAATTAAAAACTTCATTATTATTACTGGTAAAATACATTAAAAATATTATTAATTCTATCTTATTTTCCTATTTCAACTTAAGTTATTGTTATAATAATTATTTATTAATTCAATCTATGTGCGCCATCAAATTGAGAACGTTTATTCAGGTCAAATAGCAAACATGTAAATCAGCTATACACCAAGGTTAACTTTAATCTCGGCAACGTGTAACGTTTCCCTAATTACGTTCGCACAATTCTAATATTATTTAACCATTCCTGATCAAATACTCGATATTCAAGAGCTTATTGGTATTTATAATAATTTGCTTGATTGGTAAACGTAACTCAAACGACTTGTAAATGATTATTCATTATTCCACGTATACGTTTCTTCTTCCTAAATGAGAGCAACTTCTCACCTTCGCTCTAAATTAGTAATAGGCTTCACATTTTGATATCAAACAAATTTGTCTCGACGTTTACAAATATTTAAATTCAAAATAACCAATACAATGTTTAGCTGCCCAGGCAACCTCTCTCCAACTCTACTCCCACTCTCTCTCTTTCCCTCTGACATACAGAGATATCCCATACTTATATTTTTTCCCTAATAGAACAAAAACAAGCATTTCAAACGAACTTTAATGTGGCCGTTATACGTTGTTGGAGCGTGTCTTATAATTTTTTCATCTAGTGTTATAGGACTCAATAATATTAAAAACTAATTCACCTAAATATACACAATAATTAATATTTCGTGAAACAGCATTTATTTTGGAGACTATTGATCCGAAATTTATTGTTAGCTATCATAATTTTGGAGAAATGAAAAACTGCAAATTTTGTATTGAGGACTGCTTTGAATATTTTTATTTCCCACGAATTATCAGTCAATAAAGCAGTTGAACTGTCATTGCAGATAACGATTAACATAATGTATTCCACTATTAATACGCGTATCCCAAGTTCACGTAGGGCACGTTAAAAATTTCACACGGAATTATTACGATTTACTGGAGTATAAAACGGCTGCTCCCGATCAGAAATTTATGGGTTAACGTCGCTTTGCTCTGGGCGACCTATTTCGCGTCATCAGGAGGAAACTATTTAGGGTTGAAAGCTGTTACGGCAATAATTTAGTTTTTCGCGAATAGATTAGTCGTAAAGCTGTCACATCTCACAAGAGCGAGGGCAATTAAGAGAGCTTCCCTTGTTATCGGTTCGATCTGTGACTGCGGAGTCATCTTGGGGTCGTGATGTACAACCCTTCCTCTAACGGGGTGAATAACACGCTTCTTTAATATAAAGATGCAACTCGTGCAAGTGCAGCCTCGATTACAGCATGTCCCTTCCTGTGCTCCAGATATCAACAGTCTAAGCCTCCGCATAACTGTCGCCTGGGAACTGATTTATGCGAGAATAAATATTATTAATGAATAAAATATTAGGGCCACCGAGGGCAATAATCGATGCGATCGGCATGGGGATAACACGGTCTTTATTGAATTATTGCGACGGGGATGGCCAAAGGGAGGATATTTCTGCACGCCTCAGCAAATTGTTATGGGCGTCAATATGTTCACCATTCAGGTAGGGAAACCCCCCTGGAATCGATTACGCTCCGATGTCTTGGCAGCTGCCTCCGTGGGAAAGGGAGCTTTGCTCACTTGCCACTGCCCACTTACTCAATTATTGAGCTTACCTTCCCAAAACAAGCCTTCTATTTGATGTCAACCAGGCGGTTGCGCGGTCAAACACGAGGTTCCATATTGGTAGCACGTCCTAGTTTTTCATAAATCATTCAACGAATTTATGGGTTGCAGCGGCATGAATGGCGCTGATTAGCCATTGATCTCGACCCATGGTGTTTTGCTAAACTATTGATCGTCTTCACCATGTGGTGGATATCCGTTATTTGTCGAAAATATTTCGAAATCGACCATTAAGGCTAGCCGAAATTTATTAAGCCTAGTGGTTTATTTATCTATAAAATAAATAGCGTGGTAAGTAAGACAATTGGTCCCTTCGCATATTATTAAACCTATTTTTGTTTTGAAGCTTGTTGACAATTCTCAGCAAGGATTTATCGAAAAAATATTGGGTGATCCATTGTCTATAGTTGACATTTTTTGAGAGAGAGGAAATACAGCCTATGTTTGAAACATTTTGTCTTCACGGACTATCATGGCACTTTGTAGATCTGGATTAAATTTTCGATAAAATCGATTGGAACAAACTGCTTAAGATTTTTCTTCGATATTTTGTTGTTAACATTTTGACCTTAGCGAATTTAACTGGAGTATATTCGAATTTAGTGCAGATGTTGAGTTTCGTGATATTTTATCGAATATTTACCACGTTTTCTTGTTGAATTGTAGATATAAGCGATATTAATTACAGAAATTACCCGTTTTATCCATATTTCTTAAGAAAATTGTGAATTTACAAACATTTTCTAGAATATCCCTAATATCATCGAGATTTTTTTCGTGAAAATGGTAACTCTCATGATATTTTCACATTTATTTAAAATTTCAATGATATTTCCTTGTAAAATATTTGAGTTTTGTGATATAAACTAGAGCATTTATGAATTCCTTCAAGATGGAATAAAATTAAGGACGCGAAGTGTTTTGTACAATCTTCAGACAGCAGTGATTAAACTGATCGACACGAAAAGATGGCCACAGTCAAGTAAGAAGTAAGACTATGTTAAAATCTGTCTGCTATGCTGTTGTGACCTGTACACTGAACAAGCAATGAAGGAAGTTAAGAAATTTCATAAAGAAGTGGCAGTCAAAACAGAAGAAACTAAGACACTACGTCTTGCTAACGATATTGTTATTTTAACAAAGTCAACAGAGGATTTGGAAGACTTGATAAATGGCCTAAACATGATCTTAAAATTAGAGTTCAATATGAGAATTAACAGTAATAAAAATGAAGTAATCGAGTATAGTCAGAAGAAGAGTATTGATATCAGATTAGGAAGTACAAGTTGATTAATTTTGCTATTTGAGCATTAAATAACCATTGTTGGTAAAATAAAAGTAAATATAAAAGGTCTGTTGGTAAATCAAGGAAAAAGTTTCTAACATGTAATATGATTTTGTAGACTAAGAAGATATTTCAAAAAAGGGTTTGTGTGGAGAATGACTATATATAGGAACGAAACATGGACAATCGGCAGTGAAAAACAGAAAACAGAAATAAATAGAGGTAGATACAGTTTCAAATCAAGTAGTCTGCTAAATAGAGTTAGTGAGGACAGAACATTATTATTAATAATTGTCTACTACTGAACGATTGCTCGGTGGCAGCTGTATACAAAGTAAGAACAATAAAATACAAATACAATAAATTACGAATACAATTTACATTAGAAAACAATTTTGTGCTGTCTTATGAAATTTTGACCTGAAAGTAAAAGCGAACTCAGGGGCCACTAGGAATTCGCTGCACCTTACTTCGCAATTTGAATGCTTTATTTAGAAAATAATTTAGCACTTCACTGATGATAAGAAAAGGGAAGGTGAAAATCTTCATAAAGACACTATCACATGGTGCCACAATGGATAGTAATGTGGAATTCTACCCACTAAAAACAACTCCCTTTCCCACATTGACTGTGTTGATCTTCCTTTTGAACCGTCGTTAGACATTACTCCAAGGAAACAGTCGCAGCGTTAAGCTCCGTCTCGGTTTAAACGTTATTATTCCTCCTTTCCTCGAGAAATTTTTGATATTGTGAATTATGTGCTTACTTTATTCCACTTAAAAAGTGAAATCAGCATATAGGCAACCAATATCGTTCTCTAATTCCTCTCATCTGAAAAAACTCGAGCAAAAGGAAAATACATGTTCTGGTGTTTCGTTAAGCCCTCATGCAGGACATACAGGTGACATATTTATGGGAATCCTGTAGAAGTATGCTCTGAAGCATCCGTGACCGGTCAAGAACTGAACTTCTCTGTTTACGTTTAATCCATTCTTTACTTGATTTTATTAACATAGGGGTCAATCGGCCCTTGACTTATCCCACTGGCGTTTTGTATGTGGGCGTGTATATACAAACTCATTCTAATTAGCCATTGTGCCTACCCGTGAACAAGTTTACAAAGGTGGAAATGAGGTTATTAACCTCATTAAATTCGTAATAGAAGTAGCTTTTGTCTTATGTAATAAACTGAAAGTACAAGACTGCTGCGATAACTGCAATAACGTTGGATGTGATACTTTTGTGTAATTCAAAAGATTAGCGCAGGATAGATTTGTAACGGTCAAACACATCTGCTCGAACTTGTGGCGGTGCGGACTCAAAAGAAAGGAGACCGAATTTGAGCCGGGGGCAATAAAACTCAGACTCTACGTCGCGCCTTGGGTGTTCCCCAATTTTGGTGAGAGGTTGCGGCATCGGGTGGTGTAAATCCCCAATTGTGGAAAGGGGAGAATTTGAAATACTTCCCGAACCAGGGACATAGTGACTGGGCGGACTCTGAATGCCGGATAGAGGACGACCCAATTAGGAGGAAGGATCTGGAATATGCACTAAGCTGACACGGTAATTACCCCTGTGTCTCTTCGCTGATGAAAGGTCCGAGTAGATGTAAAAAATACTCTCTTCTATGAGAAGGCCCATAATATACGACCCTGAGTGTAGAGTTATAAAATTTTTAGTTTTAAGAATTTAATTTGAATAATTTTTTGTGTAAATATATTTGTAGTTTTAATTGAGAAAGAACTGCCGGCATAAAGATCAAAATATAAAAATTTTAAAATTAATTTAAAATATGTTTTTTGTTAAAGTAAATTGTTTTCTTGTATAAATTCCTCTCGGGTTTCCAACCGGGTCAAAGAGATCATCAGTGACGTATACATGCCATTCACCGGGAAAAACCTTGTATTTTAAATTGTTTTCTTATTTTTATTACAAAACCTTATTCCTGATATATCAATATTCCACTTAAATAATAATTAATATCCCCCTATTCATTTCAGATTAGCAGGGAGAGTTGAATCTAGCCAGTCAATGGACTACCATAACAGTAATAAAAAGATATATAGTAAATACTTGTAAATAAAGATTTGATTAGTCTGAATTTATAAATGTTCTCGTCATTTAATAATTTTTGTACACGCCGGCCTCCTGAGAACTAGTGCCTAGCGTGGATGCCTCACAACCCAGGGGTCCCAGGTTCGAATCCTATCATGGGCTTGGATGTTTGTGTCGTCATGACCACGAAGATCGGGATTAAGACTGCTGGAGAATCGATACGCTGACCACGTGTCACTCAAAATTCGGAATGTGTCATGCAAGATGGCAGTTCGCAGTCGTCTCGGTAGGCCCAGGCCCTCAGTGGGCTGTACATAGAAGAAGAAGAAGCTTTTGTACATATTGAAGAGATTATTGCTTGACCTTCTCGTCTATGGACTTCAAAGGCTTCCCAGTGCAGTGTCATACCCAATAATTTTATTTATTCACGTTATCATATGTAATATGTGATATGAGTGGTACGGTACATGGACCTTGGCGAGCCTTGGTGAGAGAGGGGGGGGGGAGAGAGCGGATCTGGCGACGAGCTGTCTGGGTCCTGTGGGAGGCTGGGCAGGGTAGCGCCCCCCGCGGAGAAGCGTGGAACCACGCAGTCTGGGGACCCGGGGGCTGGAATGTGACCGCCGCCCGCACTGTTTATCTTGCCGCCCTTCACAAACACCGCCCCCACACCTGGCTGAATTCCTCCCTCGCAGCCGATATCTTATGCAGCAGTTACTCAAGGAGGGGATGTTACGGGAACGCTTCCTTTTTTGCCCCTTTGCAGCCCGGCCATAAAGGAGCAGGTGAATCATTGGTTTATGGTGTTATTCAGTGCGGACAGTGAAAGAAATTTTTATTGCAGCGTAAAATATCACACGCTGTGCACTTAATTTTCACCTATAAATATGTCCTTCCACAAGTGGACAGTTAATCGTAAATAAATGCCCTCAGACAAATCCTTTAATACACCGAGGGGAAAATGTGTTACTCTATCAGAAGTCTACGGTATTGTTCGAATGGCTTCCGCACAAATTTTAATATTACCTCAGGCATCCATTAATATATTCTCATTTTCACATTCTTTGTTTCCCGCCATACACGTTAATTGTTCACACGAGGATTTCCCTTTAGGACCACACCTGTCGAATACAATCGATTCCTTCTCCCTTTTATTCTGTGACAATGACGTTTTCAGCTCTCCCCAGTCCGTATTTTACACGGTTGAGAGTAGGTATTCAATATTCTTTCGAAATTACCCTCACAGTGCTCGGTGCATTGTTTCCAATGGCTGCCGATGGCTGCGGATATGTCGCGTGAAGCACCCTATTCCAGTTACTGCGTAACTTCACTTTACGGAAACTCCTTCAAATTAGATCTAATAAATATGCAACCTAATACAAACAAAAATTTTATTCAATTGAATCCACGTTTTGTCACCCTTTTTGGGTAACGTTAAATTTAGAAATTTTCATGAAAACAGGAAGCCAAATGTATAAACCTGACTCCATACAAAAGTTTCGATTGAATCTGTCTTCGTACGTAGTCATTTTTAGATATTTGGTAGCTGAAGTACCCGGCGTTTCTCTGTTTCACGTAATTAACAAAGCAGGATAAGTTTATAACAGAACTTGAGGGCACAATAAATCTATTTTTGTTCTCAAATTGAACTTTGGGACGTCATCGAAAATTTTCTAAATCAACTTACATGAGAAGGCATGTCCTTTAAAACTTGTTAAAATGTTTGGAACTTGCTAATAGATTTGTCATAATCATTTAAGTTAAAATTTGCCTTCACAATGAAGAGTTTTTGCTATATTTCCCAGGATTACTTCAAAGTAATTTAATTTTTTACTTATATAGTACCTGATGAGTTTCCTAGGTTGTGTCGAAACGTTTCACTCGTTTTCCGTATTTTCTTTATTTACAATGATATAATTTATTTGTATTAAATAAAAAATATTCTGCCGTTATATATTCTGATTAATTATTTTATTTATATTTAACCTCAGAAAATAATCAATTTTTTGTTTTTAATAGGCATTTTAAATTTTACGTTAGTGAATAATACTTAACGAAAAGAAATAAAACCTTACGCTTTGCCGACGATATTGTAGTATTAGGAGAATCAGAATAAGACTTGAAAACCACAATAAATGCCATGAACGTAGTCCTGGAGAAAGAGTTTAATATGAAGGTTAATAGAGGGAAAACCAAGGTAATGGAGTGTAGTATGTGAAACAGTGGAATAACAAAGGGTGTTAGATTGGGATGGGTTATTTTGACGGAAGTTAAGGAATTCTGCTACTTGGGATGCGTAATACCTAGGGATGGTAGAAGTTTAGTAGCACATGCAAGGTAGGTTCTCGCGAATAAAAAGGATTTAATTACGGGTAATTAAGTGCGAGTATTTAGAAATCGTTATTCAAAATGTTTGTAAGCAGCATGGTGTTATATTGGTCCGAAACGTGGACGATAGGAGTTGGGGAAAGGAAAATAATAGAAGCCTTTGAAATGTGGTGCTATAGGCGAATGCTGAAAATCAGATGGTTGGATAGAATCACAAACGAGGAAGTTCTAAACAGATTAGGGGAAAGGCGAACAATATGGAGGACGTTGACTAAAAGAAGGGATGGATTAATAGGCCACGTTTTAAGGCACGAGGATCTTGTAAAATTAGCATTAGAGGGAAGTGTGTCGGGTAAAAACAGAATAGGAAGGCCAAGGATGGAATACGCTAAGATGATTACGGAGGATGTTGGGGTTGCTGGTTATAAGGAAATGAAAATGCTTGCGCAAGATAGGTTAGCATGTAGGGTTGCATCAAACCAGTCTTAGGACTGAATACCACAACAACTCAACGAAGCAATTCACAGAATTATTGCTCTGGTTTCGTGTTGTAGTTATCCTGAGATTAATTCTCTGCCTCGCAGCGATTTTCTATTCTCCCTTCGCCAGGTGGAAATCTTCAGCCGATCCCGCAGCATGACCCCGTAAAGCTAAGACAGGATATAGTCCCTTGGATCACAGTACCTACCCTTGTTATGACAATTCTATGTGACGTGTCCTGAAGAAAGATATATATTACTATCAACAATAAATTATCATAACCAAGTTTATTAAGACAGTATAAGAACAAATATAAAGTGAAAAAAGTCATTCAGAGAGAATAACCTTCTAATTACAGGCAAAACTATAAGTGATGGGATGGATTTATTGGTAACGCTGGAAAATTAAAGAGAAAAAATTAGGAAAACTTTCGACAACCAGAGGTCAATGAAATCAAAAATTATTATGGTTCTAGCTGCATTCATGTAATATTTTGTTTCTGTGATAATAACACTTAGTCTATTACAATTTCTTCGCAGAGAAATTAAAGTGAAAAAATTACAAATGCGTTCCAAAACGTTGTTTCTTTTAATTTATTAACAAACGAACTAAATTGGTGGATTTTATTATTATATTTAATAATTATATACCCATAAAAGTCATTTTATGGCTTTCTCTATATTACCAATTACTTAATCTCGCTATATTTTAATTTATTAAATTAACAGACTGAAATTGATCAGAAATTACATTTCCCTAGATTTAATTTTTCCTGTTAATTTTATATTGGGATCAATCTTTATAACTTAAAACTCATACTTTTTTTAAATTGCCAACTACCCCAGCCCTTTCCTTTACGTGTTGTTTCCTTATCACTTATTTCCGTTTTCCCGTCCTTCTAACTCAATTACTTCCTGTCACAATGGTGATACCTGGTAATTTTACATTTCATTTCTTGATACAATTATTTTACTAAATTTGGAATTCGTATAGACAACTGTTAAATTTTGTGCTTTTTATCCTGAAATCTGGAGTGTGACTATTGAACGGAACTTATTTCTTCGTTCTGATGTTTATCTGTATTAATGGAAACATACAAGTGATTTTTCAGTTCAGTTGAAGAATTTTTTTTTGGCATACGTTGCTGAAATTCGTTATAAATGTTAACCATTACGTGATTAATCAAGTATTTACGAAACTACGGTCTGTATAGTTAACCTTCATTCTTTATTACATATGCATATACTTACAGAGAATAACAAAGTTTTAATGAAGTAGATTTTTCATGAAGATTCATCCATCAACATCAATTTATTTTCAATGGCTTGCTCTTTCCGAGTTCCGTAAGGTCGTCGGCAACTACTTCTTGACGTCGGTTGCCTCAGTACCGGTTAATATAACAAAATTCCTTTTGTGGAACGTGTCGCATGTAGATACAGGATCGTTGCAGGAGGATTCTTTAAAAGAAGAAGTCTTGAATGAGAGTCTCCAACGGTTCCCCCGTTGTCCAGCTCAGAGCCCAATTTCACGCGTGTCATGCGGACGCAGAAACCACCGTGTGAAAACCATCCAACCCCCTACCGTCCCAGGGGCAGACACCTGCATCCAGGTAAAAAGACCAGGAATCTCTAGCGAAAAGTGTATCTGTGTAGCAAAATTCTGTACTTCGGCGTACGCGTTCCTCGTACAAAACAACTCAATATTTCTTCAGCTAATCTCAGAACCCTTTTAAGAAAATATGCGGACGGCAAGATACTTTAAATTGGAAGATTCGAAAAGATAACGTGCACAGAAAGAAGTGGAGAAAATAACGCAAATTACTTTTATCTTCCACCATTAATGCCGTTCAAAACTAAGTGCGACATGACTTTTATGGGGGATATAATTATTAAATATAATAATTAAATCCACTAATTTAGTTCGTTTCTTAATAAATTAAATTAAACAACGTTTTGGAACGTATTTGTACTTTTTTAATTTTAATTTATCTTCGAAGAAATTGTAATAGAATAAGAGTTATTATCACAGAAACAAAATATTACAGGAATGCAGCTATAACCATAATAATAATAATTTATACATTTCATAACTTATTTAATTATCACCGTATTCAAAATATATCAAATGATCCAATCTGTTACTTGTATATTTTATCTTGTCATCGTCCTTCATATGCGGATGGACAGATGATCACTACCCTTTTAGAATACGACTTTTCACTAGCCTCTATTAGCAATCAAAGAGGTATGTCTACGTTTAATATTTATCTTTGATGAAATAGTTATTAACTACTTTTCAAGTTCAAATGTTTGATCAGCAGCTGATCAGCTGATTACGTTAACTGACTGTAATGGGTGGCGTATATATTTTGCGAGTAAGGGTGGTGATCTCGAGTTCTAATTTTGTACCTTTTCATAAGAGACTAAGTAAGGAGTACAATTAATACCGTAGTAAGGGAATATATTCGTACCTATATACTCAGATAAATGTAAACCGAGTTATTTTTATTGTTGGATATTAGTTTAAGGATACGCCAAGATGTCACAGGAAATCCGTTGAGGCACTGTCTGTAATTTAGAAAAATATCAGCCGCAGTAGAGAAATTCAATTTTCAAAACGTTCAAGTTTTTCCTGTAAAAGATGGATGATAGTTCATATTTTTTAATTATGATTTTCTTAAATTTCTTCCGCTCATTTTAAACCCCTTCTTGGTATTAATAGCTTCATCAGAATATGTTAGAAAGAGGAAATTTTACTCCAGTTGAGGCAGGAAGGAAATGAAAAGTGTGTTATGTTTGATAACTCAACACCTTAAGGCATTAAATAATTTTTTATTCCAACGTCTATTTACAACAATTTTTTTGAAGAAAAATTTTAATATGAAATTGGGATTTGAAATATGTCTGTTCCATTCCCCACATAAGATAAAAAATGCGTTTCTTCTTATATTTATTTAAGTGTTATTATTACGTAAATTTCCAATTTGAAATATTACATTGTTTCCTTCTCTGCTTGAAAATTTGACTTTTTTATGAGGTATTATATAAATAAAATTGTACTTTTTATAACAAGTAAAAGCACACACATCAATAAGTTTCTTTTCCGATTGCGTGAAAACCAAACTATATGGTAATATGTAAAGGGAGAGGAAACGTCTATAGCATCGTCCTCTCCCTTCCACAACCCCTCTTTCAAATCCTCTTCATGTGCTGTTGAAAGGGAGTTACAACCATCATGTAAACTTTCACCTCCTCCTCCTCAAAGTGCGGTATATATATTAAACATGATAATTTGTATGATTGTAGTGATATTATTCAACATAATTTTCAGACGTATCAGGTAATAAAGGGAAAAAATATTTCTTAATGATGTTAACTCTTCTCATAAATGCATTCCACTACAAACCTTGTTGAAGATAGAGGTTTATTTATTTCCATTGAGTCACAAATTATTGGACAAAAAACATAATTATTATGAGCAAAACAACTTTTTAGACGAACTTAACTGAAATATTTATTTATGTGACTAAGAAAACTGTGGTTTAATTATTAAAAAACTTTTAGAAGAAAGAAAAGTATGAAAACAGGCCGACCGGATCAGGGACCCGAACCCCCTAATGTCTAGGAAACTCGTGAAGAATGGAGACAGCGTAAACTGATAAAAGGAATGTGATTAGTGAATTGTAGGTGAGCCTGGCTTAGGTTTACGGGAATGGAGGTGATGTTGAATCGGTCCTTGGACGTTGACTGGGATTATCTCAGTGGATAGGGTGATCGCCCGGAAAACGGGAGGTTCCCTTGTCCGGCCGATTTTTATCCGTTGTTGTATTTCTTCTATATTAACTATATAGAAATACTTGAGCTTCAATAAAAGCATTTCTACTTCATTTTACGTATTGTATTGATTATGAAAAAATGCTAAACAATAACTATAAAATAATATTTTTACCATTGTCAATCAACTTAAAAAACAGTTTTATTTATATAATTGATTTACTAATAACCATTCTATAGAGATGTTTAAATTACTCGAACCATTAATAATGTGGTTCCTGGAAGTCGGTATAAAATGGACAAATTGTTCAAACCGCGGAGAAATCAGAAGCATAGGGTGGAAAACGCGTGCAGTTCTGCGTAATCGGAACCGAGCAAAGAGGGAATTCGGCTGCTTTTCCGCCGAAGCGGACATCGACAGCCAGTCTGCGTCGACTACTTGCAAAAAAAAATCTGCTCCAAATAATGAAGTCCTTGTGCATGAAAGGAAATAAAGTGCGTTGTACATGACTACACAACAGAAAGCCGCAATGAGCGCCATTGAAATGTGGGAAACGACGAACAACGGGCCGCCTCTTAAGCCGAATCGGTGAAACGTTAACCAGAAAGCTATGGGCGGAAAAAAAAATAAAATAAAGCGAGTCGCTGCGAAATACACGCGTAGTCCGGAAGTGAGCGCCTAATTCTTGTGTTCGGGGCCGTGCTGAATGGCCGCGCTATTGATCGCTAATGCATCCCTGGAAGCCACCCCTTCGCGCGTACAATGGTCAGCGGCCTTGCGTTTTCACGCACTCGCCCGCTTTACTTAACAGAACGCAACTTTGCATTAGCGTCGCGGACAAAGGGTGGGCGCCCACAATGCGCCTGTCACAGACATGCCCGCAACACGCGCGTATCATTAGGCATACGTCATGGCTGCGTTGCCACGCTGCTTCTCGTTACGGACAGAAAACCTTACTAGTTCCAGAGACTGTGTTCAGAATCGGAATCGGACTCTGGCGGACAAACCACCCTCTAACCTCTGCGGCGAGATTGCTTCCTCACGCTAAAGCTCCTATAGGACCGCACACTCAGGCAAAACGCCCTCTCGACACAAGCATAGAAATCATCGCTGAAAGAATTGGATTTGCACGGTCTAGTTACGGAACTTCGCGACGGATGGACCACATTTTGCACTGACTTAATCAACAGATCAAAGGACCTCCTCATAAATGAACCTCTCAATACAGGCAGACTATAACAGGTGCTGTCGTTTACGGCTCCGGCATGACACAGAAACAACTCCCACTATGAATAGCTAATTTAATATATCAACGTTGCGACAACGGTTTGCCAGTCTCTCATATTTAAAGGGGTAGATTTCTTCAGACACCTAATTTTCTGCCAATAATGATGGGCTATTTTATTATTATTATTATTATTACTTAGCTGCTATTGGGCATTTGCCCGGTGGCAGCTATATACAAAGAAAACACAAATACAATTACAAAAAGTTTACATTAATGAAGAATTTTGAAGTGAAGTTTTTTATTTGAAAAAGAAAAGAAAGGAGCCACACAAAAATCACTTCACTGCACTTCACTGATTCTAAAAAAAACTACTCAAGTTTTCTTAGCCTATTCCTAAACTGGTTTACGCTACCCGGAAAAGTCGTATTTCTGCAGGCAAGGAATTCCAATCGCGTGTTGACCCATTTACAAATGAAAATTTTCTTACGTCTGTGCGTTGCCCTTTTTCTTTAATTTTGAACAATTGGTCATTTTTAGAAATATAATTCGGTGCCGTAAGATGGTTTGTTATTTCTTTCCAGGCCCTGTGGTTCACCCTTATAAGCTTTATATATTGCGCACAACCTCGCATGTTTCCTTCTATTATTGTGACCTTCTAAGTTCTCGTGGGGATTGTTCGCGAATCGACCCCCAAACATCTTTTGAGCCCGTTTTTGTATTTTTTGCAACGCTAGAGTGTGTTCATTTCGATATGGATCCCAGCACGTCACCGAATATTCTAAAATTGGCCTGACCAGCGTTTTGTAAGCAGAAATCTTGTTTTTTTCTGGTGCTTTTCCTCAAGACCCTGTTTACAAAGTGAAGCAGCATCGCCCTCCACCCTTTACTTGCCAGGGACCTCGCTCACCTCATTACCCCAATTTTTATCTTTACTGATCATGATCCCTTCATTTTGAGAACCAATCCGCTGGCCTGACCCAACGAGTCGAAAGCAGTCTTTCGATACTGACACATTGCAAACTTCAACGTTGTAGGAATTCCACTCTATCTACACTCAATCGCAAACGGTCTCGGTATCTTTTCAGGATCAACGTGCCGAAAAAGGTTTAAAGTTGTCATAATGACAGGGTTGCCATAGTTTTAGGTATCAAACTATAGACACCGTTCTTGAGTAAATGAATATATCAGCCTGATGTCTAAAGCCTGAGTGCAATTCAAGATCTCATTTTCTGGGCTAATTTACCGACGTTTTATAATGGCTCTTAATCTACTAATAAGAAGACCATGGAAAAGAGTAACACATTGTTGGATAACAACTGCATTTGCGTTCTACTTCGCGGCAGGCATAATAGTCTCGTTTAATTTACACAAGTGTCCTCTTTTCCGTGTCCTCTTATTACAGCATAACAGTAATTGCTACATTACACTTTTAATAAAATAAATAAAAACCGTAAAGAATATAGTAATATTTATTGCGTTTGGACTGGATATCAGGCCTCAAGTAAGGTGTCTGTAGTTTGATTCATAAAACTATGGTAACCCTATAATTATGACAACTTTAAATCTTTTTCGGCAATGATAGCACGTCGATCCCGAAAAGATACTGAGACGGTTTGCGATTTAGTGTAGTTAGAGTGGAATTCCTACAACGTTGAGGTTTTCAATCCGTCAGTATCGAAAGACTGCTTTCGACTCATTGGGCCAGGCAATCGGATTCGTTCTCAAAATAGCCCATTATTATTGGCGGGAAATTAGGTGGCTGAAGAAATCTACCCCTTTAAAAACGAGAGACTGGCAAAGCGAACCGTTGTCGTTCTCTCTCGACAAAAGCAGAGTTGATATCTCAAATTAGCTATTCATAGCGGGAGTTGTTTCAGTGTCATGACGGAGACGTAAACGACAGCACCTAACTTTTGAAGAATAAATATGTCAAATGCGTAAAATTCCAACCCTGACTGCCTGCAAGGGCAGCTTCAACCAAAATTATAATTACATAACATTTTTTAAATTTTAAAATAAATTAATAAATTGGCTATAACTCAGAAATATTCGAATAAATAAATTGATAATAAAACACCGACTTCATAAGGAGTATATTGTAATAATTTAGGACTCGGAGTATTAAAAACATTTTGTGCCAAGTTCTATCCTAAAATAGATATATAAATAAATTTGCTTCATTAACTTTTTTACATCTCATTATTTACATTTTTCCTCGTTGTTGAATAATGTTAACGCCGCTAGTGTCACCGTCAATAAAGCCGTTCTGTTTATTTTAAGCTGTCCGTCCATATCATTAATTCAAAGCGATTAAAGTCATTGAATTCAAATGTGAAAAAACGCTTCAGATTATTTAAGAGTTACTTTATAGAAAAAGGGGATGATTGTCGAATCGTATTTGATGAACTTGCCATTCTTTTTCGGGATACTGTGTCTCAAAATGTGTACATTATCCCGTGACACGTTCTTTTTAATGGAATGGAATAAGGAGGAATAAAATTAATTTGTAGAGTAAATTGAGCGCTCACAGTCCGAACTTTTGCAAATAAAGTTCCATTTGAATGAAGTGGCGGTCCCTCAGAGACAGCGGCCGCAAATGAAACTCTTAGATTGCTTCCAACAGCGATTACTTCGTTATTGACACACGATAAACCACGCTTGTTTGAGCAGATCTCAGCGGCTGCAGCGTCTTTGCGTTTCAGGGACAGATCGGGCTCTGACAAATGAATCCTCAGCCGGTCCATCATCCTTCATCCCCGAGGCAAACAAAGTGTTTGCACAATCGAAAAATAGAGCCGCGCTGCGCCAGCCCTCGGGAGCACTTTTCAATTTCCTTCCTTCCCATGACAAGTGTAACTGACACTCCATTTCACGATATACCTCATTAATGGCAATGATTGAATATATTCACGCGGGGGATCTGATAAGGGCCCATTGAGGGCGGCGTGATGGATTTTCCTCAGCGTCCGTCGCTACGAAGGGCTCCGGCGCGGCGTCCCTTCTGTCCGGTGCCTTTACCTGCACGTCTGTAGCGTTACGCGCCCTGCTTCATCATTCATTCCCCATGATATACTCAACATACACAACGAAAATATCTCAAACAGAGTAAGAAAAAATCTGAGGATCAACCGTAAAAAATGTTGTGCGATTGTATATCAGATGAGATCATCGGAAATGTGACTAAAAATACGGTCCATCGACATTATAGCTATGATACAAAAAGATGATCAATTAGGTAGTCAAACTAATATCACGCTGCTGTTTTGCTTTCGCATGATGAAGTTTCATGCGGAAAACCGACTAGGGTGAAACTAATACTTGCTTAGATTTGTTCTTTATTCCAGTAGTCCTCAACAGTGAAAGTTGGACAAGTCAAAATCACCATCACAAACACAAAAAAGAAACATAGCACAAACAATAAAATGTAAGCAGTTACATAAAATTAAAAGTATAGACTAATAATGAGACAAAATGGAAAGTTACCATTATTTTCTAGGAAATATGTGGAGAATGGACATTAATCACAGGTAAATTAGGGTGTGGAAAGTGTGATTAGTGAATTGGTAGGCGAGCCTAGCTTAGGTTTACTGGAATGGAGAGATGTTGAATCGGTCCTTGGACGTCGACTAAGATTAGCTCAGTTGGTAGAGAGTCTGGCTCCATATCGGATGTCCTGGTTTTGACTCATTGGTCCAGTTAAAAATTTTCCATTCTTTTTATTTCTAAAATAAGCTATATGCTTTACTGAACTTCATTTGAAGTATTTTCACTTCCTTAGATATCAAATAATGTAAATTGGAGTTTTAATTTCAGAAGTTCAACAAGTAATTAATGAAGGCATGACTACGAACTGTCCTACTCCTCTGCGCAGTCAGTCGCATTCGCCTATGCGTAGTACTAACCAAGAACTGTAATCTGGTGATTATAAAAGCTCTTAAATGCCTCAAACTATACCTATTGAGGACCTGCAACGAATTATCGTTTCCAACCGCTATAACGTAAGTCATTGCCTTGGTGGATGGACGCATTCCAAAGACAATTTGCGCTACAGGTTAACTACTCGAGTGTCGCAGGAACACTGACAAACAAATCGGCATATCAGCGGTTCTACTTACTAGGACAATGATATCCACAGTGCATCTTTAAATGGTACCTAACCACGAGTTCTTGACAGATATGAATGTACAGCTTTGCCTCAGGCTCTTGTTCTCTTTCCTGTTAGGTTTCACCCTAACAGTCTTCCCTTCCTTTCCAACTTCTTACTGTAATCACACCCATGATCTAAAATTCCATATCTGTGTCTTAACGGGTAAAACCCCTAAATTAAGATGTGGCGGGCGGGGGGGTAGGTACTCCTGAGTCTGATCACATGATGGAACTTTCCTGACCTTTCATGCCTCTTTACAACCCTTCGAGATAATCTACACATCACATTTTCCTTTCCATGTTCCGAAAAGGCATCGATTCAAGAGTCAAGGCCAGATTCTACAACATCGATAAGCTTTAGACGAACCCTTCATTTCTTGTTAACGGTCCCCTGGGAATCTACAAACTCCGGTGAACACGTGACAAATCATCTTGGTTTCTATCGGTTTAAAAAATGAAAAAAAACTAGAAAATTACAGAATAAAGCGTTTCATTTTATTTAATATGTGAAAAATATTGTGTAATATGTAATGTCTTTTATTTCTAGGAAGTTCATTTGAACCACATTACCGTGTATCAATTTTGTTTTATATTTGTTCAGTTTGATGGTCTACCGTTATTGTGCTGGTCCGAGTGATCAGGAACGTGTGTACACATTTCGTATTTGATTGGTCTTGTTAATTGATTAATAGTTTCTGTGGCCAGAGAGGATCTTTTCTTCCGGGAGAGGACGGTCCACTCAGAGCTAATTTTCCAGAGTCTAGATGGCCTCTAGAAGTGTTTACCTGACAGTGTTTGGTGGAGATGACCGTCTGAATGGCAAACAATAGCAACTTCCTGGCCGCCCCAGAGAGAGCTTCGACCGCAGCATTCTTCACATAACAGCTGCCGGAGACGCAACAGCCCAACAAAAGGAACCCCAGCAGTCACAGAAAGCTTCATTCAGTCGCTACTTCGTTCCGAGAGAACGACAAGGAAAAGAGGGACGCCAAGAAAGGCCTTGTTCCATTCCACAAATCGAAGCTGCTGCGGCCGAGACACTGGGGGATGGAGATCCTTATTTTTCAAGCCCACTTGTGATATTGTTATACCGGTAGCAGGATTTCCTTTGTCGCGCGAACAACAAGTGTCTATTGCTGCGAAGTGAAGCGGACCGCGGACAGAAGGCGAGATTTAAATAAGCCCTCGGACAGGACCCGACCGACGGTTCCGGTGGTCACGTGGGCGGCTCCAAGCCCCAACAATATCGTCTTCTCATCACTCAGCTGACACTTTCATCATCGCGTGTTCACGCTCCCGCACAAGGTGTGCAACAATTCTACCAATGTTTTCGTACAGTCTTTGACTTCAAACGAACGCAAAATCAGTTGGGACGGCAAAACATATCAAATATAAAGGAGAAATAAAGACCCAATATTAGTGACGAACAATTAGTTATAATTAAAATAAAATAATAATACATTATAAAAAGTAGATGATATTCATAATCTCATATTATCTTCAAAACTTTGCCAGAATAAAACAAATATTCTAGTCTATGAAAGTAGAACAATGCTGTCGCCCATTACGGGATTGGAGGGATGTTGAATCGGTCCTGGGGCGTCGACTTGGATTAGCTCAGTGGTCAGAACGGAAATCGGGAGGTCCGGTGGACATTTTCTATTCTTGTCTTTCTTCTGAAACAAGTATTTTTTTCAACCAATCAGAGATATTATTTTACGAAAAGTCAATTTGAAACACTAAGAACGTTTCAAAATATTTGTGTAACTTCATCCGGTTGTGATTTAACTTTTATTTTCAACTAATATTATAATCTTCAGCAATTAAATTTTTTTGATATTGACGTCAAGTAACAGTACCAATCTTATACTTTTTACTCAAACGTAATTCGAAACGTTTTTATAAATATTTTATTTGTGAATAGAAAAATTGTTTTCATTAAAGCACTGCCTTAGACGCAATGAAATATATACCTATAAATTAAATTGAAGTGTATTTCTGTCTGACGGTTGTTCGTATGTTTGTCTCGAATAGGCTCCGAAACTGCTCAACGGATTTCAATGAAAATTTTAAGGTTAAAACATATTTAATTTCGATATATTGCAGACGATATTAATATAACACAAATATAAATATTAACTCTACGGGAAGATTTGTTGGAATTGCGCGTGAAAGTCGTTGTGTTATAAGTCCCATTATGCATTCATCCCATTGTTGAAGCAGGCTTAGAAAAAATTAACTTCTTTGGATCGTCGATACGATGTATACATAAATTGATAAATTGGTTTTATTTCTGGCGTCACTTAAATTTTAAAATTTAGTAGTTGCTAATGTGAAAATAAAAAAGAAACTATCGAGTTTGGTGTGGAAACACTAATAATTATTCAAAATAATTTTCAACAAATTTAATTATTTACAAAATATGGAAATCACTAAATAGTAAAGCAGCCTATAAGTCAGAAAACAATTAATATTACCTTTATTAACACTAGTTCAACATGAAGTTTTGTTCCTCGTGTGGTGTGATTAAAACGCAGAAATTACTAAACAAATATTTAGTGCAATTATCTTATAAAATAAATAATTACTTAGGTATTTATGAAATTAATAAGGATAAAAATTTAGGCAGATAAGTTGAACGAATAAAAAGGCATAAATCGGTTGATAATTGATTAAGGCAGTCTTAATATTCAGAATAGTAAAGGAAAAATTCGAACAAGGAGTACTACTGTTAATAAAATTTACGTTATATTTTTTAGCATTTATTGTTGTGGAATTCAGTCCTAAGGGTGGTCTGAGGCAACCCTCTTTGCTAGCCTGCCGTTGCGCAAGCCTTTTCATTTCCGCTTAACCACCACATCCCACATCCTCCCTAATATGCTTAGAGTCCCCCTCTTCTTTTCTCACCCCACACACTTCCCTCTAATGCTAATATTAAAAGACCGTCATGTCTCAAAACGTGGGCTATTATTCTATCCCTCCTCTTGGTCAACGTTCTCCATATTGTTCGCTTTTCCCCTATTCTGTTTCGTGATTTTATCCACACATCTGATTTTCAACATTCTCCTATTGCACCAATTTTCAAAGGCTTCTATTCGTTTCCTTTCCGCAACACATTTTCAATATAACAGCGTTACGTTTCGGTACCTATTAATACGTTCTTCAGGCAGTGGTCAGGATGAGAAGTTTTTTATCATTTTCGTTTCGAACAGATTGAGGAATCATTTATAACTTCAAATTAAATAAATACGTACTGAATAAGTCGCTGTTAACTGAAAAAAGTGTAAATAAAATAAAGTATCGACCAGGGACTTCTTCAGGTGTTATTAAAAAAATTACATTACAAAATACTAAAACATCAGATTATATATTAAAACAGAAATAAATAATTAATAATAAAACTTATAATTATGAAAGTTTGATGAAAGAACAGATATGAAAAAATCCAACCATTACTGTTTTCAACCGAAATGCAAAACACGAATACAGAGCAATAATGTCAGATAATCCTTTCATAAAAAATCAAAATTGTTAATTTTATTATAAATCACTGTTACTAATACAAGTTATTCATAGAAAGATATTTTAATATAAATTTTTGTAGTAACACTTCAAGATGTTCAAAATGTGGTAACGAAACGTGGTTTAGTTTAAATAAAAGAAAACAAATTAAAATCTGTGTAAATTCTGGTCGCTAATTTATTTCATTTAATTTAATATTTTATTGATTAATAAAACGTTATTTAAATTTAGTCGTTAAATATATGCTATTATTATGTAAGTTTTATTTTATGATATATGGCAAATCGCAATAAAAGGATCTACTCGATATAGAAGTTTGGCAACGAACCATAGTACCATACCGTATATTACTCTATGGTGCTCGAAAACCGTGAGTCGTGAATCAGCTTTATTTAAGGCACTTTTGTTTTATAGATGCTGAGTTATTTTTAGAGCGGGAAACACGTGCTTTTAACGGGCGGTCCTAGTCAAATATATTAAGTATATATATGAAACAGCAACTATTGAAAATTAAAACCTCTTTATGGCTGCAACATCCCTCAAGCGATATAAATTTTTAGTGGTATAGTTGCGGAGTTTTCTTCGTTACACAAATCAGATTATTTGTAGAAGGTAGCAAGTAAAAGTCACAATAGCTAATCGAATTGACGGTCCCCCGGTTGCAGCGGAATGGCACGGTTGCAAAAATTGGGACAGATGGGCGGGTGCACAACCAGTTTTCCAGGATCTGCAGAAGGGGGATGGACGAGCACGTATTAGGACCGCGCGACAATGGGACAATGCCCCACAATAGGATACGTGGCACACATTCACGGCTGACTTGATCACCTCTTTGTGCGTCTAATTTGAAATCTTTCATGGGAATGCGGAGACAGTGATCGCCCCCTCTGTACAAACAACGCGGAATCTCCTACCAGTTTGTTCTAAGCTTATCCGCAGAAACCGGTACAGAGTCTTCTGCGTGGCCGATTGCTTTCAAAGAAGAGAACAGGACCTTACATTTGAAACTGTTGCGAAATGATAAAAAAAGTGTACACGCGTATAAACCCTACAACGGACGTAAGGGGACATCGGAAAGATCAAAGATCGCTGTATTTCATATATAAATACTACATGGAATGATAGAAATGAGCCAAGTATGATGTCCAATTTATTTGGAAATGTATATTAAATAATAAAGAAAGAGTAAAAATAAATGGTCAAGACCTAACAATTATGTAAAAGTAATATCTTTATATATTAAGAATGTATATATTGCCAAAATGTCTTGAGCAGAAGGAGCGGATGTAAATGTAGTTGTGGAAGCACTCACTAGAGTTTAGTATAAATTAAAGTCCAGTGTTGGAGAATAGACATAACAAGTGGAGAGATTGTATCATTGATCCTTTATTTAGTACTGATATGATAGAATGTTAATCCCAAATGCAATTGATTTTTTGAAATTTATATATATATATATATATATATATATATATATATATATTAGACGATTATAAACATACAGTTAGAAAAGTACTGAATTTATTTGAAAAGAAAGAAATAATTTGTGTTTCTTTTAAAAAAATAGTGGACTTTTCTTTGATCATATTACAGAATTGTGAAAATTTACATTAAAATAAAGCACCAATTAATAACGCAGTTCATGACCACTTTCAAACAGATTTTTTAAATTAAAAACCTGAAGAAAGTAAAAGTACAAAACGTTGTTTATTAATTTAAATAAATTAAGTAAACTTTTTGAAACTGGTCATAAGCTGTATTAGAAATAATGCTTGAATAATTCAAATATTTAAATGGTTTGCTCTTTGAAAATAGAAAAACAGAAATATGATGAATAATTTATAAATTAGTTGCTCTTAAAGTCAAATCATAATATATTTAAATTTTGAATTAAATAATTTTACGACAATTTTCAGACAGTTTTCATTTTTAATTAAACGGTGTATATTCGTACCTTATTCTGTTTTTTTCACAATGAGATTATTGTTACATTCAATCAATTGTTAAAATTTAACATATTATAAAACAGCAATTTATTTATACATATATACATTATAATTGATTTTCTTTCTGGGTGTAAACAGGCTACATGATACTGAAACAGGCAACTCCCTTTTAACAGCATAGGAAGGGAATTGAAAAGTGGGGATGCGGAAGGTAGAGCAAGGTAGCCAAGGGTTGACTAGGGCCCCACGGGCTATATATTTTAAGGATCCTACCCTAAAGAGATGCAGCGCATCAGGTAGGTCAGGCATTGGGTACTATTCTCACGCCCTTCCGAATGACGGGGTACGAGTTTTCTGTGCGGTCGCAGCATTCCTTTCTGCGTGTCTCCACCAATTTTAAGAGGCAGTTGGTCGACTGATACAATATGATCAGCGGACAACTCTTGCCATATGTCCAAGGTTTTCGACCCAGTATATATACCTCCCAAAGTAGGTGAAGGTGTCTTGGCATGTGAGAACTGAAAAAAACAAAAACAGAAAGAGTAAGAGGCATTCCCGACATAGTCAGAGGAGCCCCGCAGTCACTCTGGGGAGAATCGCCTGCGAGAGAAAACTCCCACAGGCGAGAGAGAGAGGCAGTACTGAGATACTTATTTACACACAGTTTACACAAGTTATTTCATTTAAATATTTTAATATCAGACGTTAATTGATTTAATATTATAATTTTTGTCTATACTGAATATTAGTATTATTTAAAAAATAAGTTAAATTCGGGATTCTGTGAATATTTTTATTTTTGTGATTCTTGGCGGTAAGGTTATGATGATTTGCAGGTTTTACCAATACGACGGGAAGAACTCTGGACTCGACGAGACTTCAGGTGGACGAAACCTGTCATTTATATACCTGAATGTGACCACAATAAACCGGGAAGGATTCAGGTCCCTCACCAGTAAGTCTAATTTAGTAATAATACAGGTAAACCAATCAAAAATCATCAATACGTCATGGTATGTATATAGTGACACATTTCATGAAAAACTGAAAGTATTAGACATATAAAGGGTCTTAACTAAAAAATAATACTAAACGACCACATCAGAATATTCCTGAAAACACTTCTAGAATTACAAACTGCAAGGAATCTTAAGCGAAAATGGAAAAGTAATATAAAGAATTTCTGTGTTTAACTTGACACGGGTGCAAGACCTTATCATAAGCTTTGAGAACTATATTGAAATATTCTAGTTACAAATTATATATATTTTTAATTAATTTGTTTTGGTGTAAGATTCTAAACAGTGTAAAAGGGGAGATGAAGTTCTCTATCTTGCCAATGTTCAAATAGATACCGCTTTCTCCAAAGCCGTTACAATACAGTACTGAAATATTCACAACTTATTTTCAATTATTAAGTTTGTGTGTGGAATTATTCAAATTAGTTATGAATTAATTTATGTTTTAAATTTTCCATAAAGCATATCTAGATAAATTAGTTAATAAATTATTTATTCTTCTTTCACACAAATACCATAAGGTTAAAGCTGTGAATATTTGAATTCTGTAACTATAATGCTTAAATATAAAATTGGACTCAGGCGAAAGAAAGCCAGAATTTGTGCTTTATTTAAAATTTATATTAACAAGCCTGCTTGGAACGAAATACAACTTATAAGTGAACCAAATTATATTGATAAAAGTGAAATAACAAGGAGAACAACGCACGAATGTGGAAAAGTATTACTCGTTTCTGAACAGAACGAATACGGACTGGGACGATTTGCCTGGAGATATTGACTCTAAAAATGTTTGAAAAGCAGGCTAGATAACTTTTTTAAACAAAGCTGAGTGCAGTGAATAAAAGTGAATGATAAATGGAGTGAGTAAATTGTTGTGATACTGTTTGATTCTAATCGATAAATTTTATTTTATGAATACAGATAAAATTATAAAAACCACCAAGTGTACACTTGTTTGCAGTCTATATATTCATTCTTTCGTAAATTTAGATTTATTGTTGTTTCCATTAGTCCTTGATTGAGGAACTAGGATACGTCATACATTACAAATGAACAAAATAAGGTACATAATTAAAGACAAATAATCTTAAAATAAATTAATAAAAGAAAATGTATATAGACAAAAGTCAATATAAACACAACACGGACACACGATGTCACACACACACTGGGAAATACAAGAAAGCACACACTGAGAAACACGCAATGGAGTTTTAACTACTTGGAGCTCTGCGACCAGGAAACTGTCCTTCCGTCGTAGCTCCAGGCAATACATGAAACAAACAAACAAAAGAGCAGAAAAAACTGAATAGAAATTTTAAAGATACGTGATGTGCTATTTTACAAGGTAGTTCATTCAACACTTTTCGCAAGAACCTTGATTAAAATCCCGTCCAGGCATAAAAAAGGGAATGCTTAAGTACCTACAGCACGCCCCACTTCAGTCATCGGAACGACGAGGGACAAGTACGAAGAACCGGACCAATCTGATGCTAGTTTCTTAGGACGAATGCTGGGTAGGTTCCTTAAGCTAAAATCTGGGGACCTTAGTTAAACCTTGGCTGCCTTGCTCTCTCCCTTTTTACGCTATGAGAGAGGAGTTACCACAAGGAGGATAACTCTATTATAGCAGTTTTCAATAAAAAGAATATTTGTTTTACAGTATCCAGCTTTAGAGGAACTGCAAGTGAAAGCAATATTAAAATCATACAACGATTTACAAACAAAGTGCTACAAGTCATTGTAAAATACACTGCACTTCCTTCCTTCCTCTATGGAGGAACAGCCCACTGAGGGCCTGGGCCTACCGAGACGACTACGTACTGTCATCTTGCGTGACACATTCCTGATTTGGAGAGACACGTGGTCAGCGTATCGATCCTCCAACAGTCTTAATCCCGGTCTTCGCGACCATGACGACATAAACATCCAAGCCTATGCCAGGATTCAAACCCGGAACCCCTGGCCTGTGAGGCAGCAACGCTAGCCACTACACCACAGGTGGTCGGCAAACAAATGTATTATTTATTTTAAATATTTACGACGTTTCATCCATAATTCTGGATTTCATCGGGTAACTTCACAAAAATATTCTTTTATTCCCACAAATTCACATTGCAAGTTTAACGGTTTAATTTTGTATGAATTCACGTCCTCAAGTATAACGATCTACAATAAAATTGTTGGTTAGTATTCTTAAATCACATTTTGGTTGTAACTGTCAATGAATGCAGTCCTTGATAAAACGTTTCATACATATATATTATTTTATGACATTATGAACACGGGGCCTCTAGGTTGTGAGGCAGCAACGCTAGCCACTACACCACAGGGGGTCGGCAAATACACTGTACTAGGTCCCTAATACCATTATTCGAAAGCACTTATCCATACCAACAGTGTAAGAAGAAATGCCCAAATGCAATTTAAATTTAAATAACCGATAAAAACACAACCAAAAGTTTGGTGAAGCAAACAAAACGATTAAGACGACGAAAAAAAAAGTAAACTATCAGACATGCCAGGAATATTAAACTAACGCGTATTAAGCCTAATATGTTAGAGGTAAAAGGAGGGAACCGCCGGGATGCTCCATGTAAACTATCAAAGGAACGAATTTATTGGCTCCTGAATTAAGATCGTTTAATTATTTTATTTAATAATAAAAAATTACCATCAACAGAGGTCTTAATTGGGTACTCAACAATCGTTCAACATTTTAGATGACGTGTGCTTACAAATGGAGTTCAAATTAGACAGTTACAATAAAAAATCACTGTGGAAGGAGAACAGCTTCCAAGGCCTGCAGTCTTTACATTCAACAAGTACCATGCAACAGTTCCGTATGATGGATGTATAACAACATATATTTCTCAGACGAAAATCAGTTTTTTAATATTTTTTCTCATTTAATTGACCAAGAATGTTCAAACTTGTAGATTGTACCAGAAAATGAATAAAATTGATTATTTACATACGGTTTCGTTAAAAAGTTTTTTTAACGAACAATCATATACTCGTACATTTTTTTGCTAGAAACGTTGAGGAAGTGGACTGATTCGCTCTGTAGAATGGAAGAGGGAAAACAATGTGTAATGCGGGATTGCGTTGTTGAGTAGGTAACTTACAGTACACGATTTAATATATATTAGGGATCTTAAAAATTGAATAACGTTGTGACATGAGTTATATAAAGTTATAAGTACCTATTAATGGAGAGTTCTGTCAACGTTTCGTTGTAGTCGTCGGTCGCAACACAGTCAGTATTTGTGTCCGTGTGGTTCTCGAATTACTTTCACAATATTGAGAGCCGCCGTTAGCGAAATCCTGTGTTAAGGTATGGCAGGCCGCCAGATGTGGAGGAGCATGTCTCTTTGTAGCAGTGAAATCTCCCGTGAAAAGCGCCCCGTGTCCCAGCTGCCGAGTCAAGTGACCAGCTGACCATTGTATCCCGACATTTGCTCTATACAACTAGCAATTCAGTGAATGCAATGGTAACATCATCCTTCTAATTGCAACCAGAGACGAATGTTTCCGCTTTTCTACTACTCTTCGCTGAATAGATTTCCCCCCACCTTCTTTGAGCTTAAATTATAAAACCGTATTTCAGATAATTTCAAATTTTGATAACACAATAAATTAATATTGAATTGGTTTCCTTATTTCTTCACTTGAAATGCAATACAGTCTTTACTTCTTCATTAATCAGCTTCACGTTATGATATTTCAATATACTATTTACTATCTAAAATTTAATTCAAATAATTTAAGTATTAATTCCATAAAATTGGTTAATTTACAGTATCCTATTAACCATCGTTAACTCGTCCTAGAGCTAGGTCATCTGAATTAATTTTTGGCAATGCATATTTCAGTGTTAAAAATTGTATCAATTTCAAGTCTATGGAAAGAGGGATGATTAGTCAGTTGAAGAAAAAATTCTGCTCATAATGATAAGTCAAATATTATACTAACAAATAAAACACAAAGAGTGAAACAGTCAGAAATGGAATAATTTAATTATAATACGTTTCATCCCCCAACTTTAGGGACCTCCTCAGTTCTTTAATTAAAAAAAAATGTTACTCCTGCAATGTCCGGGGTCGAACGCTGCAGACGTAACAAAAAATTTTTGTAATATTTTAATGTAAGAAATGAGTAGGTGACCAAAAGGGGTGGGTGACGAAACGTATCCTAACTAAAGTTTGCGATTATAAAGCCAGATAATATAATTACTTTATTTACAACCACACTTTTATGAAAATAAAATCATAAATTTGGCCTGAGTTATAAACAAAAATATGATAATTCCTTTTGGAAAGAAAGACTGAAAATCACATTATTAAATTATAAATCCAACTTAATTATAATTTTGGTGAAAAGGAAGTGAACAGGGAATAGATTCAATTTTTCCTGTAGTCCTAAAACGAGACGAAAAGATTCGTCACAAGTATGTACATAAATTAATATGGAATTGTGCTACAATTTTTACTGTAATAAAAGTTTAAAATTTAGACTTACACTAAATAAAGTATTTTATTTATAACAAAATAGTTTTCAGACCTTTAAATGTACATTAAATAAAAAGACGGCCCATAAGACAGCATATAAAAATATCACTATTTATTCATTAAAGACGTTTTGTCTTCCTTTTGAGAATTCCTCAGGCGTGGTACAAACCGTCAGTTTCATCTTGTATTAATCAAAGGAAATACTTTGTTTATAAGAAAGAACAAAATCATTCATAGTATAATCTGCCTTGCTATAAATTTAGCAAAGTATATAGCGTACGTGTTGCCATCTTTCGATAAAAATCTCAGGGATTGAAACAAGAAATTTTCGTCTAGGTTTCATTTTGATATATTGAAGAGTTCAGAAGATTCTTATGTAAATATTTATAAATCCATTGAATTTCTGCCCGAATCACTTATTTTTATTGGCTCCGAAACGTATGGTAGCGGGACCTGTTCTAAACCAACTGCGAGTTATAAGGTTTGCCCTGAAGCGATCATAAATAGATGATACCGTAATTTTTATATATCCAATCAATTCAACTGTATCGAAATTATGTGCCTGTTTTTTGGTTTTGTTTCTTTTTTTTCAGGCAAAAACAATACTATTCTTTTATTTTCAAAAATCATTTCTAATAATATGATTCCACTCTTATTTATTTATATTGAATATAATTATACATTCAACTATAGGTTAAATATGGTCCTTACGACCAGTTTATTAATTATTTTTTAAGTTCTATGTATCTTCCACCGGACAGATTTGTAGATTTAATAAATACAATACAATATAAAGAAATATTTCGGCGCAAACGATTTCACAGGATTTAGCTAGTATTAAATAAAGTTAAAGGTGATTATTGCACCAATCCCACCCTGGAAATTCTCCAATTTTCGAATATTCACCTCTCTTATCCAAATCCAATGAACCATTCATCAGAAACGTGCTTGGCTTGTTCTTTCTTCAATTAAATAGTTGTAAAGTCAGGATATCCCAAATATATATTTACAGGTGCATCAAAAGATCCATGTGGCAAACCTGCTCGGTAATCCTGCCTAATAGCTTAAAAAAGTAGCGATAGCTACTGAGTATTGTTTGGAGTCAATCATTTGATAACCTAATGATTTTATCAGATTCCATGAAAGCACTAACTCTAATATTCTTAACTCAATTCTATGTAACCTGGATGCCTGTAAAACACGTGGTAAAATTGTAAAGTTGTTGTGGATCCCTGTTCGGCGGGCATTGCAGGAAATGAAGCAGCAGATGTCTTGGCTGCCGTGACACAACAGGAATCAACTTTCATAGATACTGCAGTGCGAACCTAACAATATGCTGAGGGAAAGTGGAGGAAATCAGATAATAGCGGCTATTTCCACCACAGCCTTCACAACGTACAAAGAAGATAACAAATAGTAATCTCTAGAATCATATCACTTCATACTATGTTAACTCATGCCTACAGTTTTTAAAAATCTGAAAAGCCCATTTGTAAGGTGTGTGACCGGAACACATCATATTTGAGTATTGGAAGTTTCCTGATATCAGAAGACGGATCATTCAGGATAGATTAATAGGCCACGTTTTGAAAAATGAGGATCTTGTAAAATTAGCATTAGAGGGAAGAGAGAGACACAGTTTGGAATACGCTAAGCAGATTAGGGAGGAAGTAGATTGTGGTAGTTATGTGAAAAAGAAAACGTTTTCGTAGAATAGGGTAATATGGAGGGTTGCATCAGACCGTTCTAAGGACTGAAATCTACAGCACACACAAAATATTGTTAAATTGATAAGTCTAATTTTTAATGGCGCTCGTTTTTAGACTTTAAAGTCGAAATATTTTGAAATTTTCTAACAACGTACGCCTTTTGGAACCAATTCTATAGAGATATCTCTCGAATTTTCAACCCGGTGCAACTGTCATAAAAGGCCTTTTCCTCGACAAAAATCTCCTCCTTCATCTAGTGCTGTAGATTTCAGTCCTTAGAACGGTCTGATGGAACCCTCCGTGTTATCCTATTCTACGAAAACTTTTCTTTTTCACATAACTACCACAATCTACTTCCTTCCTAATCTTCTTAGCGTAGTCCATCCTTAGCAACGGTCTGCCAAGATCTATTGAACGGGGTTGATCAGGGAGGGAGAATAGACGCTTTAATTATTGATTTTTCTAAAGCCTTCGACGGCGTGCAGCACGATCTATTATTAAGTAAGCTAAAAAATACTGGAATAGATTTTCGGGTACTGAAGTGGATTCGAAATTTTTAAACGATCGTTCACTCAGAGTTGGCGTGAATGACAAATTGTCCGACTCGGTGAAAATCACGTCAGGGTCCCGCAAGGAAGTGTGATCGGCCCACTTAAGTTCCTTGCATTCATAAATGACTTAACAATCGGTATAAAATCACAGATTAAACTTTTTGCCGATGATTGTATGGTTTATAGGGAAATCGTAAACGTTGAGGATGCAAAGATTCTGCAGACTGATTTAGACAAAATTTACCAAGGGTCAAGTAGAAATAAAATGAAAATAAATGCAACGAAGAATGTGGCAGTAGTTTTTACAAGATATAATATGGGGAACGAAGTTGTAACGGAGTCAAATAACTGTAAATATTTTGGGATCACGTTTAGTAAAGATTTAAATTGTGGTAATGAGGTGAGCGAGGTAAAGGGTGGAGGGCGCTGCTGCTGCTTCACTTTGTAAACAGGATATTGAGGAAAAGCACGAAAAGAAAAAACAAGATTTCTGCTTACAAAATGCTGGTCAGGCCAATTTTAGAATATGGGGTAACGTGCTGGGATCCATATCGAAATGAAAACAATCTAGCGTTGGAAAAAAATACAAAACGGGCTCAAAAGATGTTTGGAAGTCGATTCGCGAACAATCCCCACGAGAACTTAGAAGGTCACAATAATAGAAGGAAACATGCAAGGTTGTGCGCAATATATAAAGCTTATAAGGGTGAACCACAGGGCCTGGAAAGAAATAACAAACCATCTTACGGCGCCGAATTATATTTCTAAAAATGATCATACGTTAAAAATTAAAGAAAAAGGGCAACGCACTGACGTAGGAAAATTTTCATTTTTTAATATATCTATACGCGATTGGAATTCCTTGCCTGCAGAAATACGACTTTTCCGGTTAGCGTAAACCAGTTTAGGAATCGGCTAAGAAACCTTAAGTTAGCAGTTTAAAATTTTTTTTCTAGAATCTTTTCTAGAATGCTTATAGTGAAGTGCAGTAAAATTATTTCTGTGTGACTCCTGACTTCTCTTTTCTTTTTCAGATTAAAATCTACACTTCAAAATTGTTCCATAGTGTGATTTGTATTTTCTTTTTGTAATTGTATTTGTATTTTCTTTGAATATAGCAGCAACCGGGCAAATGCCCAATAGCAGCTAAGTAAGTAATATTAATAATAATAGATGACAGAGCTTGTTGTTCGTCGTAACGTCGCAAAATAATGGCTGTTGCACCAGAATTTTAAGCTGTATTATGTTGTGCTCGTTGTCAGATGGAAACATTTTTAAGAATATACTTTTTTAATTACTAATGACTGAATTAGCTCTTAGAGGAGATTTTAAAAGTCAGACCGGACGTCTCATATTAACTTTACACAGGATTATTCCCCAAATGGCAGGCTGAAGTAATGGTAGAATAGCGTAATAAGTTTCTTTTTAACTCCGTGTTGGTGAGAGTCCCCACGAGATACCGACGCGTAATAAATCAAACACCCCTAGTTTCCCAGTCGCCAACGGCAAAAATATGGAGAGGAAACATGTAACACGCGCGGTGGAGAACTTTTATCATAAGTAACCGCTAAGTAAACAATTCCCCGACCCTTTCCCTGTAAAGCAGAAACACAAATAGTTTGCACACATCGTTTAACTTTCGTCGCATTGTAAAACATCATCTTTAAGACCCCCCCATAGTTCCTTACTTTATCCTAAACAATGCTTTGATGTAAAAACTCCGCAAATAACTGCGTATATTATATTTAATGAGGTGCCGACGTTGGCAGGAACAATGGCTACGGCCTCCGAGGGCTCGGCTTTTGCCAAAGTATCAGTTTCCATGCTTTCTAAGCAAGCAAAAACGCGTGCTCGCGTCTTATTATAATTTAACGAACTGACGATTATTATTGAGTAACAAAACGCGGAGCGGGGCCCCTTTCTGTGCTTTGTCGATGTTCATGACCGCGACGTTGGCTGAATAACGTGCCATCCGTATTCATGAGGGATCGTCTGGGAACAGTTGCACGCTCCGATCAGCAATATAGATCACCGCAGCTGCATCCTTCTTCCAGCTGGCTTGATGTGGTTTCTTCGCTATCCACTTCACGCCAACAGATCGGAAATCTTCAACACAACGAGACTCGAACTGTAACTTTGTTTCTTCTCATAAGTACAATTCTCGTGGCCGCCTTCCATATAGGACCACATTGACCTATTTATGATTAATTACTCTTTCTGGAGAATTTTAAGTTTATTATGATGCACTCCTTATCAAATGAAATAATATAAGATAATATTTCTGTTATCGTGTATTTAATCAGAAAAATGTAACTTTTGATGGGAATTTCAAAGCATATGAATTTAACAAAATTATTATTTGTTGAATTCCAAATTATTTCTGAGCATCGGTTTTCTTCAAATCACATCTAATCAGCTGTAATAGCAATATTTAGTTTAATATTTATGTATGATATTTCTCTGGATATCGAAGAATGGGCAACTACGAACGATTAATTGAGATTCTTTCTTATAAATGAGAATACGGAGTTTTCTATTCAAGGTGTTCCATTTAGAATATAAAGCTGTAATGACACTTTTACCTTGTTTCAAATCGCTGATCACTTTTCGTAAGCTACATTTTCCATAGTAACGTAAAAAACGGTTTACGTTCAAGTCCTCCCGCAGATATCGACGTACGGATAAACTATCTTACCAAGCTGTTAACATGGTTTCTTTGAGCATATTAATATCAATTTAGGATCGATCAAGTAACTCCCCCGTCTGTGACTGAAAGCGCAGTGTCTGCGATGCAAAAAGCTCGTAGAGGAACTCTGTGGAAAGATTCAGCAGTTTGCACCTGAAACACTGGTTAACCAAATGCTTAAGTCGGAAGAAAACTGGAAATAAGTAGTGGACTACGCCAAATTCGTGATAAAAATGCTCCACTATGACGAGCGTGAAAGAAAAGGGTGGCCCATGGGCCTAATCTAGTAGTCGACAGACATGATGAAGGCATCATGTCCAAAAGCCCTGCGAAGTAAACCTGACTGTGGTTCCGTGGGAATGGTTGTGGAGTAAAAAGGGTTTTGGGTTTGTAGTGGGTATTTGTCTACGGACTGAGTTCGACAACCCGGGGGTATGTGTAAATGCATTTTCCCGCCCTTTAAAAAAAACATTGCGACTGAGTCAATACATCAACTTTTAAACGAGATATAGACGTGAAAAAATACTATGAACTATATGTAAAACAGCTTCAAATTTACAACAAATAATTTATATATTTTTAGTCTCATCAAGTATATTTGCTAAATTGTTCTTTCAATGCCGGGGGAAGTGTGAAGTCAGAATCAACGACGCCTCGATAGAGTCTAAACTATAAAGGCTAGTTCTAATAAAACATTTGTGATATAGGTCCTGACGGAAATTATTAGCCAATCTACCAAAATAGTAACCGAAAATTTTTTATGTTCATCTGTATGTAATTTAACCAACTCATAATTATTTGTGTTTACGTGCTAAAAATCCTGGAAAATCGTTTAAAATCTTATCAACAATTCATCTGTTAAGGAAGAATTCGAGTGTATGAGAAAACAAGGGAAATAACATTAAAAGGTTTCAAACATCAGTGATTTATTATTTTTATATGTCAAAATTAGGGGAAAATACAATAAAAATATCTTCCTTTCCATTCTTATATCATATTGATATGTATATAAAAATTATGTAAGTTATATAATGAGAGGTTTATGATTTGTTTAAAGTTAACTAGACGGTGTAAGATAGGACATCAGTAAATTCTAAATCTCGAGACCACTATATCGATTTTCAGAAATAAAGGCGAATTGATGTATCAACTTAGAAATCAAGTTGCTATCGGAGCACAGTCGCAAAATAAATAAATTGGCCCCAAAAAAAACAGGAAAAATAATGTGAACTTTATTTACATCATACACAAATTCTAAATTTCAATAACATTGATATTGATTAGAGATTTTCTTCTCTTCATAAGTTTTACAGCTCACATCCAGCCACATTTGGCTGTTATATTCTAGCCTTGGTCTTCCTCTGTTGTTACTAACCCAAACACTTCCCTCTAACACTAATTTAATGAGTCAGTTGTGGTTCAAAATGTAGCCAATTAGTCTGATACTTCTTGTTGTCAGTATCCTCCATAACATTCTCAAAACATCACTCCATTCAATACTTCTTGATTCCTGACTCGATGTTTCCGTCTGACTTTCTGAAGTCGTCTTTATATTTCTCAGAATCCTGTCACCTTGCGTTTGATAAGACCTGCAGACAGGTTGAAACATAAGTAAAGTGATTTAATATATTATATCTGATAGTTTAGCATAAAGTGACAATTACAGTTTCAAACCGTGAAAATTTTTTAAATTTCATGGATAGCAAATGAACCATTAAAATAAGAATTAAGTAACACACGTCAAATAATAACTGTCAACTGAGAAACAGTCAGTGAGAACTATACATCGTAACAACCAAACTTAAGATTTTTAAAATTCGAATATTGTAGACAGTAAATGTAGACATATATTCAGGCTAATTTAAGAAATTATTCACATTAAACTGTGTTAATGTACAAATTAATATCAAGTGTCCTAACTACATCTATGATGCAATATTTACTTCCTAAGTTCTTTGTAATTTACACAAACAAATGTAACGTCGTCGCCTGATAGGGTTAAAAATATTGGACGAAAAGTGTATAAAGTATTTTTTAACTTATTCAGTTATTGTATTGGCTATATTGACAGTTAGTTTTTAATTTTCTTGATTCTTAACAAATAAGATATCTCATATTTACAACCGTTAGGTAAAATAAAAAATATATATATTTGAAAGTTATTTCCTGTTTTACGGGGGTTATCAGATGTTTACACTTTGGACATACTGTTATAAGAGAAAATTAAAAGTAACTGGAAATAATACCTATCTTCTGGACTCTCAAAAAAGACTCTCTTTTGAATCCTTGTCACCATTGCTCTCTCAAAAATAACAAATAAAATTTCTCATAGATAAAGGGTAAAATTAATTAAAAAAAACGAACGATCTTCCCAATAAGGAAGTATGCATCCTTCACTCCACTAAAAATAGTTTTTTTTAAAAAAAACGTTCGTCATTAACCCTCTGCATAAGAGGGCCTCTGACTCTACACCGGCAAAGGACTACTACTACCTGAGTAAACTTCGAATGTGAATGAAATCCTTTGTTAATGACTTCTCGATATAATGACTGGCCTAAATGGGCCTTTTTGAAAATTAAAAGTTTCTTCAGGTCTCAAATATGTAATATTAGTTCACACTTGGGTTTACTAGTTAGATTCGATCCACGCAACTCATTTTTTATCGTAAACTCACAAGAATATAATCCGAATGAAATCTTCACCGTTAACGAACCAGGTCAGGTTTTTACAAGAACACCACGTTTCTGCGGCCTGAAGACGGCGGAGAAAATGGCCACAGAAACGTTGTGTTCTTGTAAAAACCTGACCCGGTTGGTTAACCGTGAGGATTTCATCGGGAAAGTCTACGTTCATTAAATAATATAACCATTATTATAATTGGAATTTGTTCCAGCCTCTTGTACGTCTCTTATTATCAAAAATATACAGATGACCAGGACAAATTTGAGCAATCCAGTGTGCTCGGTTGCGATGAAAAGCGATTTCCATCGTATCGTCGGTAGGACACTCTTATTCCTGACCCGAAAGAAAACTCTGTGAACTAAAATTTTTTAAAATTCTATTGCCGTACGATGTTTTACACAAAACAAAACCCGCGGTGGCTTGAAGACTCTCATCTGTGCATATTCGTGTTAAGCAGCATAATAGGCTCCCCACGCACAGCTTAACCTTCAAGGGCGTACCCCTTTTTTTACTCGAGTTCGTTGCCATTCTACGTGAATTAGAGTTGGGTAAATTGGCAACATAACAAGTGGCGCTCGTCGGGATTATGGAGCAGCATAATAGCAGCTCCTCAGAGAAAGGGGTGTTACGTGCTCACGTCTCCGCGAATTAGGACAAGCGCTGAGCTCTCCAGAAGAAAACGCACGAGATCTCATGGTCCGCTCCGCATTACGTCCTCGCCATAATTGCCTCGTGAAAGGGGCGAATTGAAGCGTGATGGAGACGTTGGAAATACAGGGCCACTTAGCTTTCTTGCTTCAAATAAAAACACACAGCACGGAATTTCATGCGTGGTGTATTATGAATCGTTCCGGAAATAGGTCACCTCTCCACGAATACATAAAGACCAAAGGGCCTAACGTTGCGACATTAACTCGTTTTTCTCTTTCCCCTTTTCCTCCCCATTCCCAGTTCTACGGCTACTGTACAAATTCGGTGTATCGCACATTGTTTCTCCCTGACAAAAAACCTCTCATTACTGCCAGTCTAATATTAAAGGCATTTCCAACGTCATTTAATTAATAAACTAGCTGATCATTCTTCATTTTCTTTTTCTATTGCCTACTTTAACAGGGTAAAAAATTAAATTAACATGTAGTCATTTTTTTCAGACTTTTTACGTATGAGTACAGCTTACAAGATATATTTATACACAAATATATTATTTAAAACAGCATATATATAGTATACAGTATATATATATATATATATATATATATATATATATATATATATCGTCATTCAATTTAGGAACGAATCCAAATTTTAATTGATTGATAAATATATTTTTAATTAGTTTTTTAACATTTTCTTTCAAAGTATAACGCTCCTCGTTTCAGATGATGGCTGAAGTTCAAACTAACTGGTATCGTGAGCGTCATTATTCATATCATGACCCCCGAAAAATTGTGGGTGCGATATTATTCAGGGCTAATTTTGTAGAGTTTTATTGTTCAGTCATTCTCATCTCCCGCCTCATAACAATACGTGCCAACATGTGAAATACATTTCACTGTTGACTAAGAGATCCCGAAGTATATTGTATCTGCACTGCCATCGGGCGTTTTACGCGTTTCTAGAAATGTTTTATTCACACATTGTTTTCGTCTCAGATCCCTCTATGAATTTCATGGGTATCCAAACTCAAAGATTCTAATTATTCACTATGTTTTCACTTTGTATAACCGTAAAGATATTAATAAACGCAGTGCACTAAAATTGTGCAGTTAAATTGTTATCAACTTATAGCGCAAGAAAGAATCTTCGATTTATGATGTGATTGGTTTGAGACAAAACAAAAAAGAAGCCTTTTTCACAGCTCATAAAATCGTGGAAAGGTGGCTGGACAAGTTCTCAACCCCTATTAAAAATACGATCAAAATTATTTCCGTAAGGAAGTTATACGAGTACAATAAATTTGAGACATTAAAACTGTTACAAAAACAATTTAAATGGGACGTTATGAGACTGGGATAGATTACTAGCATCATGTATTTTTTTAATCAGTTTGTTTTAGAAAACAAAATTTTAGAAAGAATTCGATTGAAATGGTGAAATTTATGTATTAAGTAAAATTCTTCTTCCATGATAAAGTAACTTCCCTCCTATTATGGACATTTGAGAACAGTAGGCTTCATGTAATTTTGCTACTTATTATATTTTTGTATTCTGTATGTTGTGTTGTGGTGTTCAGTCCTAAGACTGGTCTTATGCAGCCCTCCTTGCTATTCTATCTTGCGCAAGCTTTTTCATTCCGCATAACTAACACATCCCACATCCTCTGCTTAGCGTATTCCATCCCACCTTCCTCTTCTGTTCTTACCCCACACGCTTCCCTCTAATACTAATTACAAGACCCTCATGCTTCAAAACGTGGTTAATTAACCTACCCTTCTCTTGGTCAATGTCCTTCATATTGTTCGCTCTTCCCCTATTCTGTTTATAACTTCCTCGTTAGTGATTATATCCACCCATCTGATTTCCAGCATTCGCCTATAGCACCACATTTCGAAGGCTTCCAATCTTTTCCTTTCCGTAACTCTTACCGTCCACGTTTCGCACCCATATAACGCCACACTACATACGAACATTTTTAGCAACGATTTCTTAATATGCACACTTATATTACCCGTAAGTAGATTCCTCTTTTTCGTGAAGGGTTTACTTGCCTGTGCTGTCCCACTCTTTATTTCTACTACTTTTATTGTCCCTAGTTATTATGCTTCCCAAGTAGCAGGATTCCTTAACTTCCATCAAAATATCTCTCCCAATATATCACCCTTTGTTATTCCACTGTCTCCCATACTGCACCGCATTATCTTGGATTTTCCCTCTATTAATCCTCATATTGTACTCCTCTCCATGACCACGTGTATGCTATTTATTATAACTTCCAAGTATCCTTTCAGTATGGTTTATTTTTTAAATTCTGTTTTAACTTCCTCCGTCACCTGTTATATAGATAACTTAAACAACATGACCAACAGACTGCATCCTAGTCTTACTCTTTTCTTGATTTCTGCTTTCTTTTCTTGATCTTCAATTCTAATTATTGCAGACTGCCTTCTTTAGAAGTTATTTATAAGCCTTCTTCTCGATATTTTATTCCTGTATTCTTAAAACTCCTTAAGAGTTTGTTCCAGTTCACATTATCAAAGGTTTTTTCTACATATAAAAATGCCATGAACGTAGGGCGGTTTTTCCTTATCTTGTCTTCTAAAATTAGACGCATAATCAATATTGCTTCTCTTGTCCCTACATTATTCCTAAATTCAAACTGATCTCCTATCTCGTTTTCTATTTGTCGTTCCTTCCTCCTAATATTCGTTAAAATTTGGACGCATGAGATACTAACTTAATTGTCCTGTGGTTGTAGCATCTATCAGCTCCAGTTTTCTTCGATATGTGTATAAATATGATGTTACTGAAATCTTATGGTATTCTTTCTGTTTCGTAGATTCGCAAACAGCCATGATATTCCTTCTTTACCCGATGATCTTATCAACTATACTGGAATGTTATCAATTCCTGGTGCTCAGATCTGTCAGGGCTCTATCAAACTCCGACCTTAAAATTTTGTCCCCCAACTTCTCATCATCCACCTCCCCAACTTCCTATATTTTTGACTAATCTTGCTCTTCTAGATATTCGTTCCATCTTTCTGTTTTTCTTTCTTTATCCATTATTGGCTTCCCATCCGCTCTCCTGATGCTCTTGCTAATATTTTTCCTCTCGCCGAATGTTTCTTTAATTTTCCTGTAGTTGCGTCTATTTTCCCTTTCACCATGAAATCTTCAACCGCTTTGCATTTCTCTTGTAGCGAAGCCTTTTTGGCTAATTTTCACTTCTTATCTATCACATTCTTCAAGCAGCTGTATTGCTCTTTACCATTTTCATCTCTCGCGTTTTTATATTTACGCTTCTTGTCAATCATCTTTATTATTTCTTGTGTTATCTATGCTTTTCTATTGGTCTGAGCTATTCTTCCTATATTTTCTTCGGTTGATCTGTCCATTTCTTACTTCAAGAGTGCCCATTTCTGTTCTCTGTTGTTTCCTTCTCATTTCTCTATATACTCTAGATATCTTCTTTGCAACTCTGAAGCACCTCTTGTTGTTTAATTTTTTCTAATTCCCATCTTTTTGTTCTAATTACTTTCTTGAGTTTCTTTATTTTCAGCCTGCATTTCGTAATCAGCAGATTTGGTCGGAGTTTAAACCAGCTTCTGGCTACGCTTTGCAGTCTAGCACCAGATGTCTATACCTCTGTCTAACCATTATATAATCTAATTAGTACCAGCTCGTGCCCCCCGGCTTCTTCCATTTGTATAGTCTTCTTTCGTGATTCCTAAACCAGGTATTCGTCACTACTAATCTATGCTTAATGCAAAATTCTGTAAGCAATTCTGCATATATAATAGACAAACTGGTTTAGTAGTGGTTTTCAAATGATAGCCGTTCTTGAATTTGACGAGTAAGTTGCAAATCATAAATGAATGGAGCGCAGTTATGAGGAAAATTATAGACCTTTGTAACCACGTCGCTTGAATTTGATTCTACTGCTCAAGGAGGAACAACAAGGTTAAATAGGATCCCATTTGAAAAGCACTATAGGTTTAAAATTTATTTTTTAAATGCATTCATTAAGAAAGACGATTAAACTAGAATCTTAACATTTAGAACAGAAATAAATATATCATATTAGAATTTAGGCCTTTATTGCATGTCAGTTAACATAATATCGTTATCTATTTGTTAGCATGTCAGGAATTTTCGTGTTATCCACACACATATTCAGCTGTTAAAGTATATAACAGGGAATACGTTGTCTTATTAAATAACGCAATATGCTGGTAGCTAATTGATGAGTTAACGTGTGATAACGCATTGTCAGTGATAGACTAAACTGTGTATTACACGAAATCTTCTGTAATTAAGTGCTAACAGACGGTTGACAATCTTATTTTAATCGACAGATTAATAAAACCTTATGTTCTATTAATGTGTATACCTTTTTCATTTGGGTCATAAAACTATCATAAGATAATTTGGGCTTATGTCACAAAGAGTCTGCACACTATTAAGCTTACTCAAATATTGTGTGAAAATGAAAAGAAATTCTAATAAGTTTATGCTTAAGAAATATCTGAATCATAATTTAATGTTAATGGAGAGGAATACAAAAGGAAAATGTTGAAAAAGGAAAAAATGCTGGTAAGAGCAGACGGGGCTCATTCAGAGATTTACTGAAAGGGATTTGGAGCTGATCTGTTATAGACTAATCAAACACCTTGCACGTCAGCATCAGACTGAGTTAATTATGTAGAGGTTTTTGTGTGTATAGTAAATATGACCGATCTGTGTCTCTTGAAATTGCAATTTACTATCCATGTTCAATTTCGGTGATTTTAATTCGTTGTGAATATTGAATTTGTTATACATCCTGTACTCATTCCTGCTAGCAGAATATCATGTACATCTGAGCCACGGTGCACCGTGATTTATTGTGCCGAGAAACGCCCTGTCTAATTAAATTCTCTCGTGATTTGTTGAATAAGCCTGGGACTTTCGCTCTCCTCAGCATGGAATACACACGCCGCTTAAGTCTGGATTTCCTTGCAGCGGTATTGTGATTGCCGCTGCTCCTCCTCATAAATTTGTTTTGAGATCTTGCCCTTTGAGCGCGAAATTAATTTCCTAATTTTATTCCACTGTCTGACATATGTTGTGTGTGTCCGACCTTTTTCGGAATATATTTCCTCTCGGATTTTCTGTGAGACCGGCGTAGCTGTAAAGTAAATTATTTCCAAAAGGCGCGTAGTCGCTGAGTCGTTGATTTATGGTGGATAACATGTTCCTACAACAATTTCCTATACTGTGGTTTATACGAAAAGTAGCAATTGAAAGTTTAAATTATGTTACTAAATCATCTCATCAACACAAGCCGTTATACGCTTTTAAATTATAAATAAAAGTTAATTGTTTGCCAAACAACTATAGAAATGCATTATGAAGGGTATTTATCTTGGGTTTAGACAGAAAATTACCTTTATCAGAATGAAATTATTTTCCTGTGCCTTTTGTTTCTGTTATGACCTTATTTGAATTCATAAATAATATAATTATTACATATTTCTTATAAACATTAAAATAAACACGCCCTTTAGGAAATAAAATTACCCTGTCACATCTATGAAAGACTATTATTTCTTTTTACGCTTTTCTAGAAAGGCTCACTGGTTTAAATTTCAATAACCAATAAAAGTGAAAAATCATACCTATTTACGTAAATTTAGAAAAATTAGAGCTGTAATTCAAAGAAAAAGAAGAGACAACATGTATCGGTCTGGAAGACTAGTCAAATATCTTGAGAAGTTACTTCACATATTTTATTATTCTCTGACGTGTTAAAAAATAACTAATTTTCAAATTTCGCCACGCACAGAAGATTATTGGGTTATGAAAACCTGCGGGAATGAATTTTGGAAGGACTTTAAGACAAGTTTATCCGTTTTTATTTTCTAACAGGCTACATGAGGGTGATCGTGAAACAGGAAACTCCCCTTTAGTAGCATAGGAAGAGAATTGGAAAGGTTGAATGTGACAGGTAGAGAAAGGTAGTCCCCGAGCTATGGTTTAAGGATGCTACCCGATGTTTTACCTTCAGAGATGCAGGGAAAACCCTAGAAAACCTGCATCAGGTAGGTCGAGCCCTTCCGAATGACGGGAGACGAGTCTGATGTGGGGCCGCAGCATTCCGTTCCCTGTGTCTTCGCCAGTTTTAGGAGGCAGTTGACCAACATCCAATAGGATCAGCCCAAGGTCATCGATCCCAGTACATACATCTCCTAAAATAGGTGAAGGTGCCTCGGCATGTGAGAACTTTGGAAAAACCAGGCAGAGTACGAGGCATTATTTATTTGGTTAACAGGCTACATGGAGGTGATCCTGAAACATAATAATAGCATAGAAAGGGAATTGAAAAAGGGGATGTGAAAGGTAGAGCAAGGTTTGCCAAGGGTTGACTAGTTTACGGTGTTTCACCTAAAGAGATGTTTGTTGATACCTTTATATTTTTAATTATTTAAAAAAACATCTATGAATTACTTTTTAAATTAATTTTTAATGTCATTTCATTTGTTTCCTTATAGCTTAGCCCTATTGGAAACATTTGACTATGTTGTTTTCTTTACCAAACCACTATTTCGATATATACTTGTAGCCTCTTAACTTGTGACCCGACCTCAAAAAGTACGTTAAAAATATTCAAATTCATCATATCCATTGATATAATCGATACGTTTTTGGTTATTTGATTTATTGGGGTAAATAATTTTATGTGAGTATAATAAGTAAAATCACGCATATCAATAAGTTTATTGTTTCGTTACTGAGGAAGCATACCCATTAATATTTATAGACATGATTAGGGCAAGTTTTCAATACGAATACAAACCATTCAGTCGGAACACAACTGCCTGAGGGTACAAGTAACTACCAAAATGTTGTGCTGTTAAGTATTATTTTCTCTCAAAGAGAGACAAATATCTGCAATTGAAGCTCATCCAGAGGCCATGAAACTTAACTTAGAATATGAGAATGGATAAATATCGTCCGAACCCGGGAACTGCTGTTTTCCGGCCACATGCGGTGCAACATTCCATTATCTTCTTCTAAATTTAGTTTTATCGCATTTGGCTGAGCTTCAATTGAAGCAATTCTTCTCTGTTTGAATAAATAATTCATGCACCTTTGATCAATTTACACAAGTCCGTACTTCACCGAATCCTAGTAGCTATGGTGTGAAGAACGTTATTAGCAATATTGCATGTGTGCCGAGGTTAAGTTTACGAGAGTGGAGGAATGTTGCATCAGATTTGGCAGTTGACCTGGACTAGCTCATTATGTTGAAAGAGGGAGTGCCCCGGTTCGATTCCCGTGTCCGGTTGGCATTTATCCATTCTGATCTTGTAATATTTTTATTAATACAATTTTTTGAAAACAGAACCTAAAACAGACAATAAGCCAGAAAACCGCTATATTATTCAATACAATTCCACTTTTAATGCACAATTTTGCGACCGCATAAGATAAAGATGAGACAAATTTATTCACGTTTTTAAACTTAACAAAACCGTTATAAATTCAATATGACATCTAAAAAAATTATTCCTTGTTTACGTTTTAATTAACTTTGTAAAAATATTGAAATAATAATATTTTCATTTTGGACCTGATAAAAGGTTGAGGTATATATATAAAATATTTCACATAAAAAAGGCATTCAATAAGTAAGGAAATGATTAATTACTTTTTAATTTATACAAATACTACGTTTCATTCAATTCAGGTAAATTATTAAATAGATGAACTATTTACATCAGAGGAATTTGGTGTCGGGGAAGATTATTTAATGAAATATAGTATTTATATTAAATAAATAGTAATAAAATTATTTGCTGATTTATTAGCCGTCATTTTATTTATCTGAAATATTTATAATTGTACCTCAACCTTTTGTCAAGTCCAAAATAAAAATATTATTATTTCAAAATTTTAATAAAATTAATTATAACGTAAACTTTGAATCATTTATTTTTTAAATGTCATCTTGAAGTCAGAAAATTATATTTATATGAAACGTTTTATCATGGACTGCATTCATTGACAGTTACAACCGAAATATGATTTAAGAATACCGACCAACAATTGTATTGTCGATCGTTATACTTGAGGACGTGAATTCGTACAAAATTAAACCGTTAAACTTAACAATGTGAATTTGTGGGAATAAAAGAATATTTTTTCAAGTTGACCGATGAAATCAAAAAACATGGCTGAAACGTCGTTAATGTTTTAAATAAAATAATACATTTGTTTGCCTCCTGTGGTATAGTGGCTATCGTTACTGCCTCACAACCCAGAGGTCCCGGGTTCGAATCCTGGCATGGGCTTGGATGTTTGTGTCGTCATGGTCGCGAAGACCGGGATTAAGACTGTTGGAAGATCGATACGCTGACCACTTGTCACTCCAAACTCGGAATGTGTCATGCAAGATGACAGTCCGCAGTCGACTCGGTAGGCCCAGGCCCTCAATGGGCTGTAGAGCCATTAAGGAAGGAATACTTTTGTTTTCTGTTTAATTAGCTGTATGTATTACTTATTTAAACTTTTTAATCATTATAACAAATATTTAATGAAAGCAATATAATACTATATTTCAAATAACTCTTTTTCAATCTAACAAAGATTTTACAAAGCATAAAATAATTCTTAACTTAATATTGCAAAAATTTAAACATACAAATATATATGAAAAATAAAAATGAAGGATTATAAATATCACTCCATTTCAAGGTATCATTATGTGAAATATAACAAGTATTTAATGAAAGCAATATAGTACAATATTTCAAAAAACACTTTCTCAATTTAACATTTTAGTATTTTAGTAATTAAAAAATTTAAAGTTAAAATATATACCAAAAATAAAAATAAAAGGATTATAAATATAACTCAATTTTATGTTATCATTATGTAAAATTTACAGATGTGTTAATACAGAATATTTTTGTTAAATTACGAGACATTATCGCAATCTAATTCACGATTTTCTTCTAATTTATGGATGATATTTTTAAATTATACTTATGATTTTCCTTGGCAGAGGCAATTATTGTAAGAACTCAAATAGAAATATTGTGATAGTAGCAGAATCTGGGGAAAAATATTTAATTGGAATGTTTGTAAGAATCTTTTCTGAGTATAACAGAATGGTATTGAAAAGATAAAGGAAAGGTCGTTAAAATTCTTTAGGAGGAGCGCCCACGTGGGAGTTCGGTGACTCCAGTGGTTCCTGAAAGGGGTTCGATTAACCGTCCTCAGAGACTCGTGTGGCACCCATTTAAATTCATATTACCGCCGTTAGGTCGCGTCAGGTAGCGGCACGTCTCAATCGCTCGAAAATTGCCCTCTGTGATTCGATTTGCGTGTGAATGGAGCAATCCAGTTCCGATGGACGTGAGCATGTAGCTGCTTCTCCTGTCCCGCCGATCGTTCATAAATATGCAATTAATGCGCTGTTCATCTTCCGATTCTCCGGGGGCGATTGGGACCCATTCTCCGATACAATCTCTTTAACGGAGCAGAAATGTAACTCTAACCTTTCTTCGCCAACCCTTTTCGCCTCTTTGATTTTTACATTTACATACTTATAGATTTCTGTTGCCAAATATTTCTCGGCATTGTTCCATATTTTCTTTCAATGCCTTTTCCCCGAGTAACTTTCTCGGAACTCTGGCCCGTATTCAATTCAAAAGTAACAGGCTATTGTGAGGTGATAATCGAATAGAGCCCCGATAACATATGCTCGCTCTGAATTGAATCGAAGCAAAACGTTCACACAAGCCAGGTTCCTAGCTATTGTCATATTGTACATGTATTATTGAAGATACATTTTTATTGTTCCTCGTTTTCCTCCCATAATTTTTTTCATCACAAACTGGCTTGAAACGGTCGTATACGCTCTACTTCATTCAGATAATAGGAATCTATTGTGACTTTATAATTGAATTTATATCAGTGCATGAGGCAATTTGAATAGTTTTGCATACACTTGCTTATTTTCCTCGTATTCTTATTGAACGCTTTATCATCGACCTCATCGAAGTAACGGTTAGAATTTAACATTGTCGGGTTTTTAAATTAAAATAAGAAAATATAATTACAAATAAACTGAACTAAAGGTTAGTTGTTTGGCTTTTATTAAATTTTCTTATTAAAAATTTTATAAATTCAAGGGAAAGCGGGAAGTCCGGAGTTTGAGTCCCTGGTCCGATCGACGTGAAACATGGAGAGTGGAATGCTGCGTTTCGACAAAAAAACTCCTCTACAGTCATCTGAAGAGTGCGTAACATGTGCCAGAAGCCCGTATCACCTGTTTAAATTACAAGCAAGGTACCAAAAAACAGACGTTGGAAAATACTCATTCCTAAATAGGACAATTAATGACTGGAACAATCTGCCTGCAGGAGTGTTTGGGGAACTTCCTCTAACAGAAAGAAAATTTCGACTCAATCTAAGTTTAGTGTAGTGTAGTGAAGTAATCAGTGCTGCGAAATCTCTAAAAATATACTACAGTGAAATATATTTCCAGATTTTTTTTGTTTCTTTTTTTTCAGGCAAAAACAATACTATTCTTTTTTAAAACAAATCATTCCTAATAATATGATTCCACACTTATTTTTTTATATTGAATATAATTATACTTTCAACTATAGGTTAAATATGGTCCTTACGACCAGTTTATTAATTATTGTTTAAGTTCTATGTATCTGCTACCGGGCATCTGCCCATTTGTAGATCTAATAAATACAATACTTTATGAACGTTTTCTGGGGTTTTCACTGCATCATTTTTGAACGAAATTCAGACAGGATCCTTAAACTATAATCCGGGGATACTAGTTAGCCCTTGGCTTCCTCGTTCTCTATTCCTCAAATCCTTTTCTATGCTATTGCACTGCAGTAGCGTGAATTACCCTCGGGGTTCTGAATTTATCGCAGTCACTTTTGTTCATATATCCATTCAACGTGTTACATGTATAATTTGACTATATTTATACTTTCAATTATCAAGGATGTTCTGTTGAACGAACATTCAAACACTTTCATTTAACATTAAAAAAATTTCTTCTCTCGATAATAATATTAGTCGCGAAGACCGGGATTAAGATTGTTGGAGGATCGATTCGCTGACCACGTGTCACTCCAAACTCGAAATGTGTCATGCAAGATGACAGTCCGCAGTCGACTCGGTTGGCCTAGGCCCTCAATGGGCTGTAGAGCCAAGGGGAAAGAAAAAAAGAGAATATATTTAACTGTCTTTATAATGGAAAGGTATAAATTTAACATCTGTTATATAAATAAAGAAATTGATGACCTTGTACAGACTTTATTATATAAATAAATTTTCTGGTAACAACGTTTCTTCATGTTTTTATGCCTTCTTCAGGATTTTTCCTCCCACAACAGTTTGGGAAAAGGAGTTGAAGTGTTACATGTTGCCTTTATTCTCTACTATATTGTTGGAATTCTGATGCAATTTTTGGTTGTTTTGACAGTGTTGTGGGAGGAAAAAACCTGAAGACGGCATAAAAACTTGCCAAAACGTTGTGCCGACTAAATTTATTTATATAAAAAAGTCTGCGCAAGATCATCAATTTGTTTATTTATAATGGAAAGTCATTCTGATATGAGATATCCCGTGGATGTTTGTGCCGTCATGGTCACGCAAACAGGGATTAAGACTGCTGAAGAATCGATACGCTGACCACGCGTCACCCCAAATTCCAAGGAGGAAGAAGAATAAAAATGAAAGAATATCTCTTTATCATAACTTATTATGATATATGATTATAAATTGATGTTGAACAGTAAATAACAGTTTTTAACCTGTCAATTTAAATGTGGATTGTATGGATATGATAACTATTCATACAACATTTTTCAAACTCATTTCCCATCATCTATATTCGTTATTTTGAAGCAAAGTTTTGTCACTAGGTGTACAGAGGATTCAACTACCGGCCGGTAATCAGGGCTTTTTATTGTTTTGGAAACCGCTACTTTTCTAAAACTGATTAACTTATAGCAGAGATCCCAACCCTATAATGCCCGCGATCACCATGGCGCCCGCAACCGATTCAGATTGCTGACTATTTGTAGATATACGATGTTTTTACCTACCGAGTAAACAATTCATTATAATTTTTGGTTTAACGTTTATTTTGACAGTAAAGACCCATGTGTCATTATGTAAATGTGTGTGAAGTAAGTCATTCACAAACAATCGTTGCGAACATTAATTGTCAATTTATTTCACAAAAAAATAAAGGCAACGACTTTAATATGTAAAAATAGCATTTTTTGAATTAAACACTGTATTTTTTCTACATTTGGTGTATTATTACCAATTCCAACTATAAATATACCTCGAAAAATGTAATGGTGCTGCCGCTTCACTGGCATCACAGTATGTGCTCTTAAATGATAAAAGGTTGAGGACCGCTGACTTTTGGATTTGACTGCCAAAGGTTGTAATTAACTCAGCTTCCCATTTGGATATTAAAAGAAATGAAAATAAAATATTGAGTCAGACCTTGGAGGACTTGATCTTATTTATCATTTTTCAGTCAACTTCATAAAAAGATAATGACTAAATGTTTTTCTCGGGGTTGGGATTTGTTATATTAATTGCATTTTTGCTGTGTTCAATTCAATTGTTAAATAAGTTAACCATGGAAGACAGTTTTGGATCAAGTCAAAAGATGACACGCAGATATTTTATTCACGCTTCAGTTGGTTTGTTAACGTGCTTGACGTCAGTTGGACCTTGAGAGTTCTTGTTAGAATTTCAGTGTATTGCAACACCTGACTCAAGAATCTGTCCAAGAACAGGAGTAGAAACGTCTTCCTGTCTAACACATAAATGAATTCAAAGAGAAGCGGGGAATTTCCCCAAAACGGGGAAGACTGGCGCCGAGTCAGGGCAGTGACCGGGGAGGTTTTACCTGTCCTTGCAGCGTGAGTAACGGAATCGCAAACCGCCCTTCTGCTGAGGACAATGGCCGTAATAAATCAACGGAACGCATTGTCTCCGCAATTAGTTCCAACACAATATCCCTTTTAGAAGCCTCAGATGCTTCCTGCTATCGGAGTTCTTGCTACCCGAGCGAGCGGCGCGAACCAATGATTAAGACTTCAAACTAGAATGGAAAAACCGTGGCGAATTATTCTGTAAGACAAAAGGCGACGTACGGAAATATTCAGTCAAGTAACAGCTTTACAAAACGTGTTGTATTTACGCTTAAGCTCAGGTGTTCCTTATTTAGTCATCCCTTTTATTTTAGCAGCTCAAATCCTGACAAGCTAATGAAAGGGATGACGAAACAGATTGCCGATACTGTCGTCAAATATTTTAACAGAGACTTTTTAAGGTCTCAACAATTTTTAGAGGTAGACAAGTAACTGATTAGTTTATAGAATAGAGAAACATAATGGAGCTACGACATATGGTCACCATGGTCTAGAGTCAGTGTAACCTTCGACTGGAAAGGAACGGGAATTGCTGAAGGATTTATAGCAAGAATTATGACAGGCTGAACAGTATTGACAAGTCACTATTTAGTGAGGACGTGTAAAATTATATTTGGCAAAGTAATTTGTCTATGTCATAACGGATTTTGGGAATTCCATATTTTCGACTTGGCTCACACTTCGCTCATTTTAATTATATGGTTTATTTTTTCCAAATTATTAATTTATGACTAATAAAATCTGGTTTACTAAGACATACAAATAAATGAAACAAATTTCTAGAAGACTACTTCGTTTCCTTCATTGGTAGGGTCCTGAGCATGTACATACATAACTCCACAGTTCGTTGCAGTACAAAATGTTCTGCATCAAGTCAAACTATTTTGCAATGCAACGAACTGTGGAGTTTTGCTTATTTTCTCAGATAGTATCTGAATAATCCTAAAGTATCATATTGGTGTAGTGTTCCACATTTATCATTATTATTTCAACTAATATTTTCTTAAGCTGATTGAGTCCAAAAGTAATAGACGAATCGTCCTAAAAATTTTAAACAGATTTTGATTTGTTATTAGGTAATTTAAAAATATTTAATCTTGTGACTTTAAGCCCTTATTTTTAATATTTCTTCAAATTAAAAAAACTACAATTATTGTAAAATTCTTCAAATTATTATTCATTTCTTATCCGTTTACAACTAGTTTTGAATTTTTGGTTTCTCAGTTTTGAAGAATTATTCCTAGAGTATATTTCTATTTACGTCTTTAATAAAAATTATGATACTTACAGCTCTTAAAATGAAATCATTTAAAAATATTTTTTTATATACCGGTGACAAATTTCGTATTTTTTTTAAAGCTGTGAACGTGACGTCATTTATTTGGAATGCAAACGTCTTTGTAATCACCACTGAATCCATCTTACTAAAAATATTGAAGATACTTGGACAAAGGTGACAGAATTTATATAGAATCATACCTAGCAGGTTTTCAGTTTTTCAATGGGGGATATATAGGGAAGTGCCTATTTTTAATGCATTTTAGCCACAGCTTATTCGAATTATAGACTATTATAACGGATGAAGAGTTCACTGATATTCATTTTAACAGACTTTAATGGAGTAAAGCTTGTACGCGGACTCTTGAAAAACGATTCAGCCCCTTACTGTTGGTCATTTAAAAAAATATTTATTGACGCACGTGAACTATCGGTTTTAATATAGTCGGTATTTTCAGTGAATAAACGGATTGAATAAAAAGCAAAGTGACAGTTTTTCACCTCTCGATTAGCGGACCGGCAAACAAAGAATAATTGTTTATCATTCGGTGCTGAAAGAGCGATCGAGTTGCGCAAACATTAAATGTGTCCCGGACAAAAACATTGTTCGCGTCGTTTATGCAACGGAGGGCGTTTTACGCCCTGTTTTCCGAGCCGAGTTTATCATCGGACACAATGGCGACGCAAACCGCGCCCTTTATGCGGACACACAAACTGCCCGTGGCGCCAGGGTCCCGGGTTCGAGCCCACCTCACAGTGCGCACGCATTGTTGCCTGTGGACAAAGCGGAAGGAAGGAAGCTGGAGGCGTCACATGCGGAGTCGTATCGGATTTTATGAATATATACATATAGACGTGCCTATTTTACATTTATACCACTATAAACCTCTTCTGAGTTTCTCTACTTGCAAATCTTATTGAACCTGAAAAGTGTTGCTAGTAATTTATTGACAGAAGTCATATTATAATGAATTATAAAGGACTACGTATATATACATATAAATGTTCATCTGTTACAGTAAAAATATTATGTGTCTGTTTATAGTACACTGCTACGAACAAGTGGGTCCTTGTCTCACGTCCTTCCTTCGCAGCATCTTCTCTTCGTACCTCGACCAACATACAAGGCAGTTGGCCCCGGCTGATCCAATAGGAACAGCGGACAACTCTTACCGTGTGCCCAAGGTCTGCCACCCCGAGCCATGCACCTTCTAAATGCCTCGGTATGTGAGAACCATGAAAAAATTTGAAGGTTAAGCAAACTTTCACCTTCGAGCGAATCACATGCGGGAACTAAAATAAGCATTCAGGGTATATTGGTACATATACCATGAATTTATTGGGAGGAGAAGAAGGTGGGGCAAAAACAGGCTGCATGAAGATGATAAAGAAAATTGCAAATTTTATTTAATAGCACGAATCCTTCCCAGAACTTCCTGCGGGTCGTATAATCACTTGATTCCTTCCGTTTAGAGGTAAATAATTAGACACAACCCGATTCCTTACCGACTAGACTGTGGAGAAAAATGAAGTGGGATATACTTGCAACGCGAATTTTTATATTCACGCCATGTTTTACTTATTAAAAATGCCATAAAATATAATAAAAACAATTGAATTTATGAATTAATGACAGTTCCGAAGAAAATATATGTTTATACGACACGGATTGAACAACCTGCTTACTTTTAATATGTAAATTCTTACTTTGGTTCTGACTCCAGATGGTTTAATTTGGGTGTTTCTGGCAGCTTTCATCATAAGTAAAACGTTAAGGAGTTTATAGATATCGGGATGGGGTGTACGAAACTGTTAACTTACTGACAGTGAAAACCAATTAAGTCAAAACTGTATTTTCTCTCCAAGTTTTTGCATTTATATCCCATTTTTATATCAATTATAAGTAAATAGCTCCATAACATTAAAATAAAAGACCATCAAATAATATACGCATTGAAACGTTTTCCTTTGATTAATTTCATAAACTGTCTTAAACTGGTTTTAAACTGTATTATAAATAAAATTTGCATAATTCAGAAAGTTTAAATTGTATGCTGTTTAAAAATTGAAGAGTGATTATATTTTTATAGTTGTTCTGGTAGATAACTAATAAGGTGATTTAATCATGTGAGACCTATATAACATCGGCATGTATTTTTTCCGAGTAGGCGTGAATCTTGGTGCTAAGGTTATGGAGGTGTGCAGGTCTTGCAAATACGACTTGAAGGAATCGGGAACTCGTTGAGGTTTCATGCGTGAAGAAATGAACTTATTTAACCGGGAAGGAATCGAGTCTCAGTTGTATCTGCACCTACAATAATTTTGCATTTACTAGTATTAAATTTTATTAAAGTAGTTTAAATATTAATAATTGTAAATTTCCTATAGCTCGAAGCAGAATATGAGAAGAAAGAATGATATGGAGGACATTGACCAAAGAGAAGGAATAGATTAGAGGCCACGTTTTGAGAGATGAGGGTCTTGTAAAATTAGCATTAGAGGGAAGTGTGTTGGGTAAGAACAGAAGAGGGAGGCCAAGGAAGAAATAAGCTAAGGAAATTAGGGCGGTTGTTGGATATGGTAGTTATGTAGAAATGAAAAGGCTTGCATAGAATAGGTTTGCAGCAGACTAGTCTAAGGACTGATCACTACAACAACATAAATCATTATAAAATCCTGAACAATGTATTTATAATAATATGACGGGAACATATGAAAAGGTTTTAGAGACTTACGTGAAAAGTGAATCGGAAGTTGAAAATCAACATGGCAATGGGTGTGATCGATTTTACATAGGTTTACTATTAGCTGGCAGTTAAACGGTTCAAGCAGGTTCTGTCTCACGTGCGTATTTGATCAGTTCTCAGTTGACTCGCAGCGTCACAACTAATTTCGTAAAGCATTCACCGGTCTTTTCTCCGAGTTTAAAACGTGCATAGACTAGTAAAACCACAACAGTATACTTGAAGTCTTACAATAGCACGGCATTATTCACAATTGCCTATGTAAAATAGTACCTTCTCCAGAGTAGAAGGGGTTTACTGAAGTGCGTGGCCCCTTCAATTGTTTCGTTTAGGGTTACGGTCTTTAATTCTATGCCTCCCCCGATTGATATTCAGGCCACCGGATGCTGGTGTCGGTCTTGAGGGAGTAATGTTTGGTTGTTTTCGATGCACTTGACGCAGTTGTTTGCGATGTTTCGGGCCCGGGCGAGGGTCGGTCTCCCCTGCTGCGTCGCATGCGATGGATTAACGTTTAGAGCATCGCCATGCCTCGGGACATATGCCTCTCCCGGCGTAGCCAATGCAATCATACATATTTAAGAGTGTTGGGGGTCCGGGTCCGCACTCCACCGCTCCTCAATGCCATCAGCCAACAGATCGACGCGTTACTAACAGCGAAAAATTTCGACTGCACACGTTTAACTGCGGGCCCAGTTGTGTAATGCCTGTTCAACAGGTTAATCGCTTTCAAGTCAAAAGTTAACACTTTTACAGCCTTATGTAAATGAATTTTCAGCGTGTGTATTATTGATAAAGCATTGGCGTTTCACCAATGCTGATAAAATGATTACCACGCAGAGAAAGCGTAACGTTGGAAAAAATGTTTGCGTTGCTCTTTCCAATACCATGCACGCTCAAGAATTAATTAGTACCCAAACGCCCTTAATTAGCGTTTCGTCCCTGGAATCTATAAAATGCTTTTGCCGATAAATAAAATTTTTGCAGATTTATAAGCCAAGAAAATGTTCTATTTTCTGCAGACTAAATAGGAAAGTTTCGGACTATTAAATAAGCGACTATGACTTTAACAGAAAGAATTCTCAATTTAAAATGTTAAATATTTTAAGACCTAAATAAACATACATTGCAGATAATTGAAATGTTATAAAGATAAACCAAATTGCCACTTTAAGATACAATTCGAAGGATTTATTCAACCACCACGTGTCCTCAAATTTAAAAATTCATCAAGTAGGAAAGAGCAACAAATCTCTTCAGATTTAAAAAAAATTAGAGTGTATGATATTATTCATAAATATTAATAAAATTTACAAATCCAAATATAATATTTTTCGTCATGACTTGAATCCATTAGCAGTTGAATAATCCACCTGAGTGATAATTTTATCTATCGTTATAACTTACATAAGCAGTTGTAAAGTAAAATGTTTGTTTATTTATTGTTAAAATAAAATAAAGAATTTACAGTCTAATATATTTATCATCTAAAAATTGAGCTTTCGACTCGTGTCACTATTATTAGAAAAATAATATGTAATTAAATGAGTTTATAAGACAGTTTTATGTGTATAATTATGACTGATATCGTTTGCTTTTGTTGCGGCATTACATGCAGTTTTTCTCTTAATTTTTTTTCTGTAGACGCAATTAGCAACAACAGTTGCTAATTTTTAACAAGTTCTATTAATATTTATACATGGTTAGAATCAATATTATAATAATATAAGCGATGCTTCTGACTTAAAAATACATTTAAAGATATTTTAATTTTTAGATTCTGAAAGCAAAATTACTCAAATTTTAAAAATGAATATAGGCCTATAAAACAGTTATTTTTAACTTTTTAATTTTCATCAGCTATTTTTTATTTAATTTCATTTTTATTAAAACACGAATACACTTAATAAATAAATAAATAATTATATTTTATTGTGTATAGTTTCCTGAAGTCCATAAATTTGGATGAAACGTTGTATTTATATTAATTAAATTTACTTTATGACTTATTTGCCCAAATTTTTATTTATTTATTACTATCCTTAATCTCAGATAAAGTTATATTTGGATTATTACACCTAGTTTAAAAGATTAGGTTGGAAATTCATGTTATAGGTATACCGTGTATTCGCGAGTGCTGTACTTTGTCTAATTCCAAAATACTTACATACGATAAGTGTTACTCACTTACGGTTTTCATAGATTAATTTTACATTCGATTTTCGTCTGCCTGCACAAATTTTCATTGACACTGAGGTCTACACGCCCATCAAATCAGCTTTATAACATAACGCTTTTTAATATATAGAGTCGAGAAAGAACTAAGGTATTACGTTATTAAAATTTACGTATATCTACCGTCCTTATAATATCATTGCGTTCTTTGACCGTTTAAATGTTGATGTAATGCGTATTAAAGCTCTTTTTCGGTCATTGTTTTGAGAGTTATTTTATTTTTAAAATGGTAGCTTTCACTACCTTGAATTTACAAAATATTTAATACTACCCCTATTTTCTGTACAAAGTAATTTGTTAACATTTAAAATATTTATGTTGTTTTACACGTCGTCCGTTACATTTGCCGCGAAAGCTACCATTTTTAAAATAAAATAACTCTCAAAACAGTGATCAAAAAAGAGTTTTATTACCCATTACAACATATATAGCGTGAAATAATGTTTTTATGAGAATTGAACCCGAGAAGTGCTTCCTGAACAAAAGGTGCCCGAAAATCTCTAGGTACTGTTCTTTGGATTCTCTTTATAAGTACGTGATTACAAAATGCATTGTCACTTTCATTAATTTCACTTTGAAAATACTAGTATATTTCTTGAAACTAAAAATTTTTCCTACTAGATAGAATTAATGAAACATTAAATTTAAACCAACATGTTTCCTTCAAAATTTTAACGAAAACTTCATTGGTAATTTCAAGAAAACCATTCTTCCATACAATGGGTTAGGGTACAATAAAAATTGAAATAGGAACCTACATAATTTACAAGAAAATGTCCTCTGGAACTCCCAAAGTAAAGGAAGGCACATTAAAACATTAATATGGTTATTTATTCGTATATTGAGTGCCATATAATTTGTAAAGACCATTCAAATTCATACAGTCACGATTGTATCATTTCGACAGCTAAAAAATATCGGAGGTTTGGTCACATCATATTTATGGACCGCCGAAAATCGTACAAATTACATTTCAATTAACAGTATACCTGATCGATTTACTAGATTTATAATATATTATTAACCACTGTGAGTAATTGCCATACAACCGTCTTATACAGGCTTGTTCCTAGTATATTCACTTAAAATATTGGTTTAATTTTTATTCATTACTTGTGTTGCGTTTTTGAATGACTATGACCTAAGGTCGAAAGCTCTCTTCTGTCGTCCAAAGGAGGAAGCAGTACGTCTAAATTTTACTTTTGATAAATCAAGGGATAGTTTTTTTTTAGCTTCGACATTTACATAAATCCTTTACCTCTTTGAAAATGGTTTTGTTGGTCCCAATAAATATGAATTTGCCTTTATAAATTTATTATAATAAATTTATTCTTGAAATATTTTCAAAAGTCGAAAATATTTACTTACTGCCTTTCTACTTTGGACGGCAGTCTAGTGTGCTAATTTTTAAATAAAGACATTGAGACTGTTTTAAATTGGTATTTCTTAATTTATTTTAATTTGAATATTAATTGCTACAAGGGATCTAACGTTGTAGTGCGAATCTGGGTTGAAAATTATCATTGTATGAATATGTGTAAAACATAATCGGTCAGGCGACTCATTAAGCCATGTAAAGCTTATGTGTGATGTACTCCGGGACGATATGCAGGAATGTAGCGAACTACTTTGCTCAGAATAGTATTTCCACTATTATTCAATAACATTAAAATCTTCGTCCCCTCTGGAAGGCGCAGTGATTATTTTTTTGAAAGTTCCTCCGTGATATGACCTTTTTTAAAGGACTCCATTAATTTCTCTTTACCACTCTAGAAGAAGAGAAAATAGACGCATTGAAATAGATTTTATTGTTTGAGACGACTGTCCAGACGTTATTGGTATGTGGCTGGAGCAGTGTAGGTGTCAAAGCAGCGGCGAGGAAACGCTCTAGAATGAGCAACTTGTCGCCGTAGCTAATGAAGTGTCTGTGGAGGGTCCCTCTCCCTAATTACAACCTCTCACAAGAGCGGCGTCCACAGCTGCAACAATACTTCCCATTGTGTCTGTCACAAAGGGAGGCGGTGTCTTCAATCCTCCTCTTTCTCTGCTGCGGTGAGTAACAATACGAGCAAAAAGCAGCAACACAGCAGCACAACAAACATAACACATCCTCCCATTCGTGTGTCCGCCTTCCCTCTCCCTCTTCCGACCGCCTCTGTCGTCTTGGCGGACACACAACACTCAACCCACCTGAAACTTCATTACAAAAGAATAGCTGGCCTGGGCCAATCGCGGGCCGCCGAGGCCCCGCCCCCGCGGAGCGCCATTGGCTGTGACGTCACGGCGGCAGTGGAGGGGAGCCCCCAGTCCCCCGGCGCTGCGGCCCGCGGGCCCAGACACTGTGTCTGCGACTGCCGGCCCGAGGAGAGAGAGCTATGTCGCCGCTACAGTGATTGGTGCTTTTGTTATCTTCCCTTGTGCGCGCGGGTACTTTGTTATTCTGTGTTCATTTTTGGTGTTGTTGCTGATTACCGCCGCCGCCACGGAGCTGGATCTGCATCAACGTGCCACCGGCCACCTCATGAGGTAAGTCTAACTATTCTTCTTAATTCCGACTGTGAAAATAATACTGTTGACTTCCGAAATTGAAAGTTTAAATATACGTTCGTGTTTTACGAGAGATGCCGTTTTAGGACATGTTAGAGTATATTAATGACCCACAAGTGAGGTTAAGCTCACGAGGCACATAAAAATCAGAAAACTCAGAAGATGAAAATAAATAAAATATCGTTTTTGAAGAGAGGAAACCGAGATTTAGCAATTTGTGTATTCTGAAATTAATTAACACTAAATTTTAAAGCCTCGTTCACCATCCCATATACGTCCCGATAATCTTCTATTCCAGGGTTAATATTGAAGTGTTTAATTTACAAATGGGCCTTAATTTATTCCCATGCTAATTTTTAATAAGAAGTTTGGTGTGGAGTTTACATTCCAGATTATACATCCAGTTATTTTGACAAAACTACCCGTCTCAAGGGACTAATTTCATAAATAAAGTCAATTACCTATTTCTCTTGTCATTGTTTCTATTAAATGAAAGAGAGTATCCAGATTACATTTTCCAATTATTTTTTCCGTTTAAGAAATATTAATGTAGGAAAATTTTTTACATGATAAAACTTTTTTAAACAAATTTTGTTTGATTCATTTAAATGGGTCCAATACTTCCTTCACGTTTCCCTGTACTAACTTCTTTGTGAAATTATAGAGACTATGAAATTAATATTAAATTGTCTTTTGAAATAACGGTTCTGTTCTCATTAATCGCAGATACGCCCACCAATATATAATTTTTTTGACAGCGATTTCTTGCAAAACTTGAAATTGTTGCTATATTAATATATACACATAGAAAAACATTAAACCGTAAATTATTTGTATTTTTCTTAAGATCATTACATTTTGATAGAATGTTAAGAGATAGACGTATAAAGTGGTCACCCTTGCACTTTGTAATTTACTGGTTATAAGATTAACTGTGAAGTAAAGTCAGTTTATCTCATCACGAATATGTATAGAGCCGTCTCCCTGCTTCTTGCTACGTATGTATGTTAACTTTCACTGAGAAGCACGCAGTAGTGTCCTTAACTTGTTTTTCCGCCGACGATTTTTGCGAGGGGACTCCCCTAATTGCTCGCTTAGCGCCTCTTAACCCCGGGTTAAAGACCCGCTGAGCGCAAGCAGCCTCTTCCGTGCCACTAATTTTTCACAGTCCGCTTAGCCATAACAATCGTAATTGAGATAACAGTAGTTTGGCGGGCTCAGGGTGGCGAAACGATGACGTTAATTAAAAATGTCTGGAAGAACTGGTTGTTAGTTCTGTGAGTTTCATAAAAGTAAAATAAAAACGTATTACTTCAAATTATTTAAAATTCCCTCCATTTTCCAAGATTTACATATAATAGCGGTTCTGGGTACTGTTTCGGATTTTTTAATGACAATTACTTCAATAAATCGTTTTCAATTATTATAATAAATTACAATAACAGGTGATTTAATTATTCAAAGCTTTATTTTAAAAGTCAGATTACCTTCTCTTGTATGAATGCATTATTATTCTGCATGCTACTTAAACTGTCCTTGTGTGCTTGGACTATGGTTAAAAATTAATTTATGAAACCTGAATACTCTGTAATTCAACAAAATTATACATACCAATGAAATAAAATATGCATATTTTACTTATGGTATAGTCACTGATTAATATACACTATGCTTTACAGCAATATTAAAAAGATTAGCTGTTTCAAGCTTATTCTGGAAATACAAAAATTATTTATTAATTTTTTTACTCTTTACAAAAATATTGCTTATTATAATATATATTGTAAGTTATATGAAATATCTGTTTATGACAATTGTGAAAAAAGAATTACCTGATTTAAAAAGCACAACCTAAATTAGAAGCCTATTTGTAACCCTAAATATTTAAGAAACTGGAGGCTGTTTAATGATGTTAACGAAATATTAAGCGTAAAATTCATAGTTTGGTAATTTGATATTGATTTGTGGTCATTGCCTCAAGATATATTTGTTAATTATTTTGTCTTTTAATGCCTTCAGTCATTGTTCTTTTCAGTTATATAGAATTATTTCTCTCTCTTTCATATTAAGGAACTGTTATTGGCACAATGTAATAGGCCTTAGAGATGTTCCCGTTATAAGGCTCAAATTAATTTTTTGAGGCTTTCTATTGATTTTGAAATTAAAACAATAATTTTCCGAACGACGCATGCATGCATATTATCAAAAAGTATCATTCTAAATTCATAAGCATGATAATTTATTTAGAGAAACGATAAATGACGGAGTACCTTAAACGTCTCAACTGTCTTTATGTCTATGTATTTAATTTAAATCGAATGAATTTAAGGCCAATTACGAAGTTAATTATAATTAAACCGACGTTCCATTACCATAATTCAGGCTTCCTCAGGTAATTACGTCAAATGTTAAATTTTTATGAACAGAAGGATGTATATAAATGTTAGCTTGACTTCCTACAACTGCAGCTTCTGAAGCTTGTAATTGGTAGTGAATTTATTCGATTTGATGATACATATTGAAAAACAGTCGTTACATGACTTACTTTATTTTGCTTAAAATATTATCTGGAGATTTAGTGCGGAGTTTTATATGATTAATTAAAAGTCACGTCTCTTGCAATTGAGGGGCGGAGTACATTATTGACAATATTGTAATTTTTGAGGACCGAATAAAAAAATTTTCTTCAACATTTTCTTACAATAATTTATTTTTCGTAGGTAATTTAATTATAATTCATATTTATCTCTTTATATAGGTTTTTAGAATGATAATGAATAACACATTTCTTTCCCTCAATTGGAGACCGACCAAAGAAGTTCGGATATAATTAGGTTTGCTCGGTGTAAATTTCATTTGATAATACCCTCACAAATCCAGTTATTTTAGCCAAGGAAACAAAGTGAACAGCTATAAGAGAGACATTTAAAAAGCTTTATGCACGTCGGCTAATCCGAATACGTAAAAATATTTATCATAGAAAATGAAAGCTGCAATTACAGTTATTTAATGTTTATTATTTAACTCATATTATTTCTTTACTCTTTACAAAAATATTGCATATTATAATATGTATTGTAAGTTATATGAAATATCTGTTTTTGACAATTGTGAAAACAGAATTACCTGATTTAAAAAGTACAACCTAAATTCTTGACGTTCAGATATGAATAAAAATTATAAGAATTATTATTAGTAATGTGAAATGTGTAATTTTGTAAGTTTCCAGTTTTGTGAATAGATTCATTCATTTACATATAGTTTAATTACACTTCATTCGTCTAATACAAAGTTTTCCTCATTACTCATTATATGGGGTATAGCCTATAAAATGTGTGTTGTGGGGAATTGCTCCAATTTTTAATAGCTTGAAGCTCTGCAGTAATTTCATTATCCAATCTACACGCCGTATGAAAATAAAATTGTACATATCATTGTATCATTCATTTTCACAATACATTGGTGTATTAAAGATATTGCAAAAAACTATATTCCGCTAGTAACTCTATTTACAAATGACCATTAACTGCCAACATTAAGTGATGATCACGAGGTTCCGAATTATACGATTTGCTAGTACAATGCCGTTTAGCGAATTTTCGTCACAAAAGGCAGAACAAATCGTCCGATTATTTGCAGATGTTGGCAAAAGTGGGCTTGAATGCGCACGTAATTCCTTTGTGGCTTGGTTCGACACGAAACCGAACTCTCCCATTGCTGTGCTGCGATCGACGAGATACGGCATCGCTATCGAGGAATCTTCGGCGGTTGCTGAAGAGGAAACATCTGGCAATTTAACGAACCCGATGGCATATGCCGCACACAAAGCTCGAGCCGCAAGTAACAGAGAATGAAAATTCAAATGTAGTTGAGCGATATGACGCCACAGACAATAGACCAGCCTCTGTTTCACGCGGCCCTGGCAGATGTTAGTCGCTCCCCAAAAACCAGCCTCGAATTTCGTCACAGATACGCCACGTGCAGCTCAGAGAGTAAACACTCCATGCGAAAATAATCGACTGCCAAAGAGGCTTCACGAAATCGGCATGCTCTCCACACATTGTAATGCAAAACTGTCATTTCTGAAACCACCCATCACTCAAGGAATTATTAAACCACAGTGTCCGTCTCTGTTGTACTCTAAATGAGATCATCCACTAAGAAAATGCGCAATGGGAGTAATAAGCAACTACGAAACTTATTTTGGTCCAATTTTAATTTTTATAAAAAAAATAATTCTCGCATTCCAGTTAATTGCCTCAAGAACAACAAAAATGAACAATTATATCATTATTGAGGTTAAAATTAATAATAAACAGCTTTGTGACATTTATTTAGCCACAGTTTATACAAGACTGAATGATGGACCGTCTCGTTTTTAGAGGCTAGAGCTGTCGTTTAGTGAATTTACAATAATACCGTCCCTGTGGCCTCGTACCTCTCTTATATAAAAAGTTTCTGTTTTATAATATGTTAAATTCTAACTATTGGTTGGATCTAACAAAAATCTGTTTCCATTTATCTTTAGCTATGTTTAAATTCAACTGTAACTGCGTTAAAAATGGTGAAAAAATGAAGTAAGAGCGAATACGTACAGAAACGTGGTTTAATTAAAAATAAAAACTGCCTGAAAAAACTGGTCGTAAAATTATTTCATTTAAATATTTTAATATCAGACGTTAATAAGTTTAATTTTATTTATAGTTAATATTTCTGTTTTTCTAAAGAAAGTATAACAACTAAAACGACCAATTTAATATTTTATTTATAATACATTATTATAATAATAATATAAATTGAAACTACCAATTGCCACTACGTTTCATCCTCACATTAACTTCATCGGAAACAAATACATTTCTTCAGTCTTTCGAAATTTTGAAGTATTCAATTTAACGTTAACCTTTGTCCAGGGATAAATTCCAGGGCAAAATTTTTTTTATTTGTACTTTTATTTGTGGTCAGGATTAATTTTTAATTTAATTATTAAAAATTTTAAAAATCTGAAATAAGACAAACCGCGGAAAATTGTTTTGTCTGTAAATTAGAAGTTTTAATTTATCTATTTCTAATTCCCAGACTACTTATTATTAGTTATTTAATATGTTATCGGTATGAAAAATTTAATAACTATTCAATAATGACAACATATTTATTACTTCACATAAAATCCATGATGAACATAAACTTTATGCGTAGGTTGATCCAATACTAAGGATACAGATTAAGTAAAATATTTTATGCTATAGAGAGCGTCAAGACCGATCGCATCACTTACAGTTGTAATTAAAAGCAGAAAATAATACGTTCATACAGAAATATGTTACGCAGTTTGATCAAGTTGTTAGATGCCTGGTGATGAAATAATTATAGAATATCACAATATTCACTAAGTATTTCTGAATTGATCTACATTTTATTCATTCCTAAGCAATATTCATTTCTTACATCTCGATAAATTATGTTCTACCTGTGTTTGTACGCACAAAAAGTCTGAAATGTGTGTATGTGTTCATATAGCTAAGACAGATTTATTTGCTTCTGGCAGAAAGTCGATCTCGCGTGTAGCAGGATTTAAGAATGTGGGGAACTCTCGGAAGGCCTATTGAATCTCACAAAGTCTCTTGATTTTTATCATTCTGCGGAAAACTTTGACGAGCGTTGTTATGAAATCAATGCTTAAACCGTCTTTAATCTTTTCCGACCAGCAACGTTTTATATACTAAAAGACGTGCAACGCTCTATTGAATTTCCGTACACGTTTAAGGTTTACTTATAATGACTTAAAATTTAATGGTTCTCTGTTAATACTCGTTTCTCATGATTTTTCTTCTAATCAAGTCGTTTACTTAAAGGTAACAAAATCTACTTAGGTATGTAATGTCTAATTTATTTTTCGAAAAGTAGTAGGGGATAGGGTTTCTTTTTATTTGTTGTCCCACACTTACGCCACATTCGTAATTCGGATTGTTGAATATTTTCTTCCGTGGCGATTTAATGCTTGCAGCCAGGTGGAGGAAGGTGTGAGTACAAGGCGTCGCCACGTCACCCAGAGACGGATCGATAGAAGCAATCGACCCGTAAGCAGATGTTTCCCAGGAGGAAAAACAATTACAGCGACCGCTGAGAGATTACGCTTTTGCGGCGTGTATTTATAGCTTCGTGTCGGGCTTTTCAAATTCGTGACGTAGAATTTTATCCTAATTCCTGGGGACATACATCCTCTTGTCCGGGCGCCGCCTCGCAAATGCGTCGTTTTGTTAACAAATCGATGTCGGTGAAGTAATTAATGGCCGCCTTCCACCCTTCGAAAAGGACAACTTCTTTAAGAGCGCTTAAATATTAGCTGGCCCGCGGCACCTGAAATAAGCGCCTTATGTATGGACACGTAACAAGCTCCAGGAATTTCTTTCGGGACCGAAACAGGAAAGTCTGGTCCGCGTCCCCGACTCATAAAATATATAGGATTACAGTAAGTTATCGTAATCCTCTAAGAGACGCACAACAGGGTTACTGGATTAGTGTTTACCTTTCCACGTGTAAGCTGATTTGCTGTCTTCTACATACAACCGAAGAGCCACAAATGTAACCGGCGTGGATAATCTTTTCGATGACTTCCACAAAGAAATTTTACGGACCACATTCAGTGTGTTTGTTTATTCCGCGTTAAGTCAATTAATGCGTTGAAAATATTGCGTTAAGAATCTATGAGTGGAGCTGCAGGGAAGACTGAGCAGGGAGTTGCTATTTCCCAGGGAAGCTTAAACTACAAATACTTTTCACTTATACAGAGCTCGAAAGTCGACTGATTGAATAATGACTCGTCATTATCGTGTAAAAGTGAATCATCACATTACTTCCGGATATAAATCTGTTTTACACAGATTTTTTTGATCGATACGTAAAACGATGGGTAACTTGTACTTAATATTTCATAACTGTTTAGTTCGGGTTCAAATTTATCTGGTGTTCCATTACCACTTTTGTTGGAGCAAATGAATGAATAATTGGAGACACATCATTCTCAGAGTGAAGTAAATATTTTTGTGTGGAAAACACACTTAAATTTATTCAATGAATAAACTGCATTAACGCTTAATTTGTAGGAAGATAAATTGATATCCAGACGTCTCCAACAAAAGGTATGACACTGAACTGTATACCTCCGCATGTAGTAACCGATATAATTCTTATATTGACTTACAATCTATACCTATAATATATATATATTTCACTTTTAGTCTTTCAGAAAGCCACACTCTTTGCAGTCGTCGGGATGTAGGACCAGTGGTACACAACTCCTCTATGAGACAATTTTCGTGCTCACTGATTTTTTTTCGAATCTGAATTTTCAATACAATTACGCTTTAAGCACATAAGCATTTCATAGAGCTCCTTTTTTTAAAAAAAGTTTTGAGTCGCGTCAACGCTAGGGCCGTTGGCGACTACACAATTACGGGTAACCTTTTTTTATCTAGGTAAAGGAATCATATTATGGTGACAAACAAAACGACGTCCAAGAGCGTCCCATATTTTGTAACCGTCGTAACATCGCGTCTCTAATCGAACCAGTTTTGATTTTCTAATATAACAATTATTTACGTATTTCCTTCAGTATTGACCGCAAGGAGAATTTAACATTATTCTTTAAAGACGAACGGTGTTTACTGTTCGTAAAATCGATTTCCTTTTGTTAACAGCTATATAAAATTTACCTCCCTATGTTTTCCTGAAAAATATCAGATAATGGAGCAACCGACAAACACTAATACAATATTAGATACTGTATGTCGTTATTATCGATGACTCGTTTGGCGTGTCAGTAATTAACCGAGCTGTTCTCATAATTTCTGGAAGGGAACTTGACAGCAAGGACCCAATTCTTAATTTGGGAATTGTTTCGTTCTCACAGGTTTCATAATGCTTCCACTGATTTTGCCCACAACTTAAATCTATTCTCGTGCTTCATACATTTGGGGTAGTTTGTTCCTTTCTTCGAGTCGTTTCCGGCTCACTTTCCGTTATAAACTTTCTTCCGGTAACGTTTTGTATTGCACCTCGGCAAATGTGCCTTATCCTGTTCGCATCAATTCCAATATTTATCAGAACTGGCTACCGTTTCCGGGGTTCTGGAACAGGTTGCGTGAAGACGGTTGGGCTGTATAGGACAGTTTCAACTGGACAGGCTAGAGCAGGCCAGGCCGGCTTTATGCAGCAGCTGCTTCCTACTGGGGAGAGGACGTCCAGCAAGAAACATCCCCCCAGGCTCTGCCAAGAACTTCCCCTCCGGGGACTTTAAATGCTTGCAATTGTTAGTAAAATGCCGTGTGAATAAAGAGCTCCTTTTCAGGGCCGCAGGATTTATAACTCTCGCGGATATCCCCTTGGCGGCAGAAATATGCCGCCCCCGCGCCCCCTGACCTGGAGGTCGCATTACTCACTTCCACAAGCCGTGGGCTGGGGGGTTGCCCCCCCTTCAACATGCATGCACTGCTTTCGGCTGCCACTTGCGAAAGAAAAATATCCATGCCTGGAAAATTGTATTCTCATAAAAGATCCATGTACTGTGAGCCCGTTGGTATCCTAGGTCTCTTTTCCTATTCCTACTGAAATATTTACTTGAACCTCATTCTGATAAGAATACGGGCATCTAACAGCATTCAGTGCAGCATGTTGAAACCGTGTGTACCGTAATTCTCTACGTTTCTTCTTGGGTACGAAAGTGACCATCTTTGATTAAAGGGCGGGCAACTTACAGCTTCCAGTAACAAACCTGAATTAAATGAAGAATCACAATTAAACTCAGTTACCAGGACATCATCTTGCCTTCGGGGAAGAGTACAAGTCACACTTGGCTATTCACAACCATTTTAATATTTAAAATAAGTAGTAATTTCACTAGAAATCCCTCCATATGTAGAAAACTATTAGCTTGACCTCGGCTGCGTTCCGATGAGCCGCTGTCATTTCTAAGAATTACCTGATAATTTTTTCTTGAAGTTCCGCGTCTTAAAAATACGTCAGAATCGTTGAGTTATATTTTTTGAAAAAAAAATATTATTTATTGATTTACACCTTAAAATGGCGAATACTGGTTCATTAATTTTTTGATGACTGGGACGTTCGTTTATAACTATTTTAGGAAAGCTACTTTCAGATATAGCATCTGTTACAGGTAAACAAGATACGCAATTATAATGTAACCTGAGTTGTATAACCTGTCCGACATAAATATAGTCGTACGTTACTTCATGACAAATAAACTTACCTATGAAATATTTACAGATTCATGAGAAAAATTTCAACTTTTCTAAAACCATCAGGAAAAGCGAGAAAATTTACCAAATTCTAGACCTTGTCAGAAACAATTTTTTTTGCAAGGCTGCCCAGGAACCCGTAACGCGTCTAAAATTATTTTCATTTTAATTCCTGTATATATCAACTAAAATAGAGTTATACCGAAATTTACAAAGCAATTGATTCCTTTGATAAACATACAATGTTTGTAAGCATTGTTAACGTACCTGTAATGTAATTTTAATTGGTATGAACGCTGGAATGTAAAAGAAAGCACTTGACGGAAGCCATGGGTAATTAAAATGTGTAAACTACCGTACAGGAATACTTACAAGACATTTTGAAGGGATGAATCGGTTAATTGAGATTTCAGATCAGCGCTGATAATTCCTGTGTCGCCGCACAGAGCTCCCCCCTCCTTTTTCCCCCTTCCATAACGACCCGTCATTGAGTAAAATGACTTTCGTCGTGATAAGGTTAGTCGATTAAGGAACGAAATAAATATACAGTATACGTCACGAATCCTTACAAGGGATTATCTTTTAGTAGTAATAATTCAACGGAGGACTTAACAAAAAGTAATAAATGGGTCCAGCTTGTAAACGGGTTGGAGATAAATCGTGGAGCCGAAGCTCTAGACTCGATGTATTTTGAGTAATCGTTTGTATAAAATTATAATAATGAGAGGGATTTACAATGGACGATCTCTTATCCTGGCGAATAACATTTTGGATGCATAGAAAATAATGTATTCTTGCAAAACTCATCTCAACAATTCTAAATAATAATTTACATAAAAGTTTTTGCACATCGATTACATGTCTCTAGTACAGAAGGTTGACTTAAAAATATAACTTCACATCGTAACGGGATTTTTTAAGAAGGAAAAGTGTTCGGCGACTGGTAATCATGTTTGGCCCCTATCTGTTTTTTTTATAGCAGGTCCCACACGTATAAATTAGCATTATTTGCATCTTCACGTATTACATATACTATTTTTATATGTAGTTAAGATACGAAAACGATCGATTATGAAAGACGTAATATTTACCATGAGTAATTATTTATAGAGAATAGAATAATATAACCTGAAAAGAATATGTTCTTAATTTCAAATATAATAAAAAAGGAAAACAATTTCACATTCTAATCAAGTAACACATTTTTCCTACACTATACGTTATTGTCTCATAACTAGGTGTTTTCAATTCACGATAATATTTGGACAAGGAAATAAACAAAGTAAATTTCTAAAAAAGAACGTTTAGGCTATTTTGCTAGTATTTGCTCGTTTAATCAGCGTAATGAGTTTACAAAACTGATCTATTTTGACTCAATAAAATGTAAATACAAATTAAACTGCACTACAGTGGATATCATATTGACTGTCCGGCGAAATAGAAAGAAAACGAATAATTCTAATATGTACCGAAAGAAACTCTAACTCAAGCAGTAATGCATTTCTTGAGACGTAAGGGAAACATTGTGGCAGTAATCCTGAACTGCGTGGAAGAGTATAATGCGATAATGGAAGGAAATTGGGTGTGAGATACAGAAAACAGGACTTGTCAGTAAATAAATACAGTTTGAGCCGTTAAAGTTTGGACGATTTACTTGAAGTTGCAAATAGTTTTTATAACACAAAGATCTCAATGAAATTAAGAAATATATATGAATAGTTATCACAATTATAATATGAAAGACTGGATGGAATACCAAAATATATTTTATAAAGATGTATGGGGAATGTTTGTATATTATTTCGGATTTAAGGTTGAAAAAGGCTTGCCATGACAATTATCAGCAGGGGTTTCCCATAAAGGCGCTGAGGAAATTTTAGATTTAATTTTAGGAGCTGATCCCTGTCCTAAGCCAAATCAACACCTCTTCTTCTGTAATAGAGGAAAAACGTTTTAACTACGTCGTGAAAAACGGAACGACAGAACTTAAAAATCTGTACGAGCCACAAGATTTTCTTTACTTTTAGAATGGTACGAGATTTTGTAATGATGTCATAACCCTGGTGGCTTTATTCCTCCTTGAGAAGTTAACCTCTATGTTTTTTGTTTGTTTTGTTTATTGTCACATCAACCGATGTCGTTATTAGTGCCCACGTTCACTTTACAATTACTCCTGCATTTACAATAATGATAATAATATATTCAATATAATAATTTATAATGATAAAGAGGGGTACAAAACAAACTATAAGAGTTACATTACATATTATTGAATATGTTCAAGCCTTTTAAATTAATTTAATATGGGGTTTATAAATCTTGGGTCATTGAGGCATTCAATGTAGTCGCCCGGGATTCCATTTTCTCTTCTTATTTGCAGCATGTACGCACATTCATTTATTAGTTGTCAGGTGATATATAAAAAGTTACATTTTTCGGAGGTTATTGGGTTGGATTTGGTCATTAAATGTCCATGAGAGAGTCTAGAATTATCAATTATATGTTTTTATATTCAATTAAAATTCTAAGTTTAATAGAATTTGTTCAAATTTAAAAACAGCAACTTATTAGTCATCATAGATCAGAAATATTTATAATATTTTTTTACTTTGATAATTTTGTTTCAGTGTGCAGCTGTAGTTTCAAAAGTTGGAAATAATTTTAATTCTGTACCTTAGGAAAGCAAAAACGTTTTCAGTTGGTAGTTATTTTTCATCGTGTAATTTCGGCTCGGTTTTGTCAATTTACTCGTTTAATTTAAAGTTGTTCTTTGACGTCTACGTGCCCTTTAAATTCATAGCCCCTAAAGCCCATAGACTTTGTGACGGAGAACTAGAAAATTGAGATGCAGTCCTTCCCATCCCTTGATATTCGTTATCAGATGCACGGATTGCTTTTGATGTGTAGGCTCTGAGGTTGGAGTTGGCGCCAGGGTGCCAGCTAATCCACCCTCTACATCGGTCGAGAGGTCTTTAGTGTCGGACAAGCCAACTCGTGCTCGCTCGGATTAGAGCACGTTATTAATACGACACGAGCCCTTATTGTCGCTGGAGGGCTCGTCCCCTGCAGCCACAATGGCGGAGCGTTTTAATTTGCCCTCCGTCAAGATGGATTGAGCGCACTCCCGTACGTAATTGGCGTTCAGTAAACAGGGTCGCGACCTACTCCATTTCTCATAAATCATCTTTAACTCTCCCACAATAGTTTCGCGTGCTGAGCTATTAGGAGTAATCGCATCAAACGCGTGGTAATATACCACCTTCGGCATCACCTACCGTAGCTATATCTAGCCATCACTTACACCATCCTCCAGTTCTCTTTACCAATTTGTAATAACGAACCGATTTTAAACTGAAACAAATTATCTGCTTAATTTATTGCCCTCCATCACGCTTATACTGAAATGTAGGGGAAGTCGGGGTGGAACGGGAAAGTGCTGGAAGTTAGTAAATAGGGGTGTAGCATTGTAGCTGGTCTAGGAAGAAGTTCTGGCTGCCATCTTAACCAATTACTGGCTGAATGAACTCTTGTTTTGTCGTTTTACATTTGTGAATTTATACGTTTTACAGCTTTTCGACAGAATGTAAGCTACAATACTCCTCACTTTTAACTCAATGATGGTATGTATTCATAATTTAGGCAGGCGTCTTTAGCTGCATATAAATTACGTGTAAGGTTTAAATCAACTTGTTGAAAAAACTTAAATTGACATAGCGTGCGGTGCGAAACAGGATATTACTTTATGAGGCAATATGTAACGTGTTTCTCAGGAAAAAGAGGAATAACTGACAGACTCACCTAATAAGAATAAGATACAGGGTGCTGTACCAAAAGAGAATAGATTAAGAAAGAAAAGCAACAGAAAGAAGGGGAAAATGTTAGCAAAGACTGCAGATGCAAAGAAAAATCTCTTTCCGAAACTAAAAATTGGTAAAGCGATCAACCGTACGCAAACTAAGTGTAAGAAACAAAACACAGTGTATACTTTCTTAAATTTAATTTAATTTTATTGTAATTACAAAATTCCTAACCATTTCTGCCCAGAAGATGAGGTAGAATTTGAAATTTGTTTCTTAATTTCAAAACTACTCAAAAATATAAATTCTACGTTTTATGTTTTATTAATATTAGATTCAGTAAGTAATAGAATAAATTTATGTGTTATACTTTTATAAAGTGATTTTCTCCGTCCATAAGTTTACAAAAATCGTTAAGCAATAAGGGTCCCGCTATATGAAATATATTTTTCAACTGCATTTCTGAAATGTGATACAACCAGCATTAACCATTCTAATGAATACAATTAAATTGTACTTAGATTTATTAAATTTTATGGCTAAAAGTTTGAGTTTTATTCACCATTGCGTAACGCACTTAAGGAAAATGTTAACAGACTAACTAAATCGCAAAGTAGAATAATGAAACAATCAAAGAACCTAAGAGTTCTGTTACTCATTGGTTTCAGCTGTGTTTGAAAATGAGATATTTCACTTTCAAATCAATTTTCTTCACTAGTTGACTTCTTTCCCACCCGATAACCATGTTATATGCAAAAGCCATGAGTTTTCGACCATTTGTGGTGTAGTGGTCTGCGTCACTGCCTCAGAGGTCCAGGGGTCGAATCCTAGCGAGGGAATAGATTTATGTGGTCATACGACATCATCATCTCAGTGACGCACCATCCTAATTGTCAAAAAGTTACACACGTGATTCTCAAATATGGAAACTATGGCACACACTAGCTGTGCTATACGTCTATGACAGGGTATTTAACTGCACGAAGTGAATATAACTACGTACAGAAAGTGTCATTAGTCCAAACAATGTTAGTAATCAAATAATTAAAACGAAAAAAATAGTACGAAAAACCAAATGCAGAGAACGCGGCAAGTACAAATTTTTTTATAACTGTTGAGTTAGGTACCGTCTACAATTTTATAGCAAATATGTGAAATGCAGTAGAAAAGTTTTCTGTAAGCGTTTTCCTGCACACTTTTCATGTTCTGACGGAGACATCATGCATTGCAGTATTACTTAGACATTTCGATGACCGTAAGAATAAGAGTCAATTATTCTTCAGCATACTAATAAGATGTTTTCATCAAGTCCGCTATTTCATCCATCCTCGATTAAATGCAACAGGAATGGAAGGAATGTTTGCAAAAGTGTGAGTTTTCCAGTATATATAAATATATTTTTTCTTAAAGACATAGTCGATTTTTATTTTATTGTCTTTCTAATTCCTTTTTTGCAATTAAACATTTATTATACCCTTATTCAAGTCTTGAAGTTATGTACCCGTATTATTCCCAATTAAATAGACGTTAATACAAATACTATATAATTAAAAGTAAACACTGAGAAATTAGCGAAACAAAAGACACCTTTCAATTTTATTAACGGCAATTAGTACTTATGTTTTCGTTCGTATCTCTTTTTTTAAAAAAATAAAAAGGTCTCGGAGTGAAATATTTGTTCCTAATTATTATATTTTTTATCCTGAGAGCTAAATAGTCGTTCTGGTTTTATTCTTATATGAATTAAAGTTAACTTTCAGGGGAAAAAATTCGGTTAGGATGTCTATTTGACTTTTTCATGGTATATAAATTTGAAAAGGAAATATGAGAGGGGAGTACGGGCTACATATACTCTGCAGTAGTGTGTGTGGATTACCAGAAGATCGAAGATGCCTATGAGCAATACAAGGCACATAAGATCAACTTAGATCTTAGGAATGACATCGTTTTATCGATTATCCAATGCCGCCGATGATCCTTTTGAGATCTGCAGGACCACGCTGGATTTAACGCCGGAGTGGCCTGCATATTACACGCGCCGATGATCGCAAATTAAGCGAAGCCCACGCTTCTTGCACAGATTATGCCACCTCATTATGTGGTAATTTGGAGTTCCAAGAACTTATGCCAAAGTACGTGTGAAATTACTCGTTCTGAGCACCTCGATTGGAAAACCTTCAGTGGCCGTCGTGGTGAAATATACAATTAAGGGTACATTCCTCGTGTCACTGTTCACGGCCCTTAACGGAGGAATAATAGGATGGTTTTTGCTTGTCGTTGCTCTTCACACGGATAAAAATGTGTATCCTGTTGAAATTCTGTAAGCGTTCAACCGTCAACCAACAAAATTCATTGGGCGTAACTACTTTTTGTACATATTTATCCAAATTTTATACAGTTATCTTGCTACTTTTACTGTAAATTCGCATATTCTGGTCACTAAATATCAGATCAGACTGAGTGGAATGGAATTTAAATTACAGTATTAATTTTTTTAATAGAAATTCAATAGAAAAGAGAGCTCATGGCATGCTGCAGAAACAATGTTTTAAAACGTCCAATTTTTTTATTTAAAAGACGTTACATTCTGAAGTGGCCATCAGATATAATCAACAATTAGTAATTTGTTGCACAACATATCTGCAATGTTCTTCATTCTAAGCGTCATCCACTTATACTTTTATATTCTTAAATACATTCCCCAAATAACAGTAAGTAGAACTTACGATATTAACAAAGGAATATATCAATTAGTGATTCAATTTTTTAGATACTTATAAGGATAATAAGAGTTTATTGGAAAGAGGTTGTATGACTCGCTGCCGAAAATAAGTTATTTAAATAATGTTTTGGGATTTATGACGGCTAGATGTAATAAAAATTATATTTTTAGAACTATCAAATATCGATTGCTGCTGCACTTTCCGAGTGTCTGGCCCCAGATCATTAAGAAGGGATTAACTCTGATGTACGTTACATTTTATTTAACATATACTAATTTCACTCTCTAGTACAATAAAAATTATACCAAATTTTCTATTATTGAAGGAAAAAGTTAATATTAGGTAAAATGCTAATCACGATTAAGGCTCTGCATTCTTAATGTAATACAATCTCTAATTTACTTTAATTATCTTATAAATTTGATATGTTGGTCTCCACTTCCCTTTATGGCATTTGCTGGTAACAATCCCTATATCAAACTATAAATTATATTTTCTGTATCAAGACTGCTTTAATACATTTATAAATATAGACTTATAATTAACTTTAGAGTATAAATTATTTATTATAATTATTAACCTTAAATTTATAGAAAAATCACAACATTCATTCTCAAATTCTTGTCACTCTCGTTTCTGATCTATAGGATTTTTCTTAAACTGTTTATTTGCAAAGTTAATTTTGAAACCTTTCGTCCGGGTGATTCAGGAAATAGCTTTAATAAAATATATTTAATTTAATGATAGACACTCACTTTTTATTCAAACTGGAATAAAAATAATATCATGTTAAGGCAACAGGTGCATCTCATGTACTTAAGTGTGTATATTCTGTTACTTGTATTAATTCTGCATGTAATTTTCTTATAGAAACCTGCTTACCAAAATTTAAACTCTATCTAAATAGTTGGTGTTTCAATTACATATGTTTATTTCGATCGCATCTTTCTGTTATTTATGGGCTTATGTATTTTCAAAAATTTCTAATAAAGAACAGCTGCAGAATAATTAAATAAAGTATATTAATAAATGTTAAATCTAAAAGGAAAACATAAAGTCACATGAAGTTACGTGTCCTATCAATTAATGTTCTCATATCAATGAACGTTTCTGAACAACAGTATCTTACGTGTAGAGACTTTCTGATTTAGTAGATAAGTTATCGATAACAATGAAATCTTGGGACTTACATAAAATAATTGACGATTGGTAAACTTGTTAGTGACGATCGCTTTTCTAATCCGTCTTTGACCTTCGAAATCCATGCGGCGTGTTGCATGGATTTTCTGCATAGCAGGGGCATTAAGACAAAAGGAATTGTAAATTGTCAGCAAGCGTGGTGTGTCCGTCACACGACCGTTTCTCTGTGACTGTTGGAGCCACATTCTAAGAGGAATTTGTCACGATTCTTTCCGAGACCGTTTTTCGCCTTGTCCCTTCGGGGCCGGAAAATCCACTTTCTTTTGTTTCCATGGCGTGAAAAATCGCGGAGTAAATTAAAGTTTACTGCTTCTGCTTAGCACTGTCATCGCGGACGTAAACAAGAACTACGCTGATATTTGCATCAAGCTTTTTGTCGCCTGTCAAAGCGAGTTACGCAGACACTTTCGCGTGAATGTGGCAGCCTGAATGGTTAATGTGACGTCCACGAGGCTCCACTACGTGTCCAACACTTCTTTATCTTGAATTAGACATATGCACGGTACTTAGTATTAATATCAATTAATTAATGGTGAACTCAAACATCGGGAGGATGCATTGAAAATGTAAACAGTTTGGTTTTGAAACACCAGAGATTTAATAATTAAATAAGCAGTCTCAACTGAAACCTTCACAGGCCACGAGTGATATCTTACAACTCATAAGATAGATTTAGAAAGTAATTAAATTGTTCCAAAGACGTGTAAATAACATAATACGCTATGTTAATTAAATTATTAAAGGAATTACAATTTAACGTTCATAAAATATATATAAACTGCCGTACCAGTCAGAAACAGAAATTTAAATCAGTACTAACATTTTTACATTAAGTGTTATTGTGTAAACGACGTTAATCCTGGAATTAGGATCTCTCGGGAAAAAATATACTTAAGCAATTGCTATTATTCCTATTTTTTTTCTGACTTATATAGCCGTTAATATTGAAATACATTGAGAACGTCAGGTAATTCTCAACATATAACGCTCATGCCCTAAGGCGTGACGAAGATGGCCGAACTTTTCCGAACGTGACAGACGTTTTGTTAAGTAGTATTACTGTATTCTTACTGCTAACTCAGCTGCATTGTTTATAGAAAAAAGTATTGAGGTAAACAATAGCCAGGAAAGCGAGACTTAAAAGTGGCCTATCCACTACTCTTTACTGATTAACGTATAATTAAAAATGTTTAATGTATACACAACTAATATGGAAGGCAAAGGGAGATACAAGAGAAAACGTGGCACGATTGTTAATATATAAAATAAATACATAAATACAAAATCAAACCAGTGTGTTTTAGTATTGTTGTGGCATTCAATCCTAAGACTGGTCTTATGCAACCCTCCATTCTAACCTATCGTGCGCTAGCCTTTTCATTACACATAAGTACCACATGTAAAATCCAGTTAATTGCAGATTAAAATGTGAATATATTTTATGTCATGCCAATTGAACACCAATCTTCTTGGGATAGATCGGAAACTTCCAAGAGAACAGGAGTGCTTTAGAAGGCTTATTACTTTTATGCTTTCTCTGCGTTCGCCTCTTCTTTTGTCCTCAATCCAATATCATTGTCTAATTTATATTTAGGCAGCGTGCCGGGCCAACGACATTTCTTTTACAGTTACCTTCCAAAATGGCCAAACAATTCTTGGAACACTTACTGTTATTCTCTTATTTTGGAGACAAACAGTATTATACTTTCCTTTGGTATCTCCCGGTCAATGACCCCTCTACCCTCAGCTACAGCTGTCGCCATTTCCTCGAAAGAGATTAACTCAATATTCGGTTTTTCCGTTTTACCCCTACTTTCTGTTTGTCTGACACCGAACTTCTTGCTGTGGATCATGCATAGACATGTTTCAAACTTCCTATAGCATTAGTCCAATCGTTCTACTGATTTAAAGTCTGGAGGTTTCTCCGACGACAGGAGCTTGATATTTAAAATTATTTTAAGGAATGGAACTATTGCATCCTTTTATAAATTTCACAAATCCATTGTAACGTTCAACAAGATGTGGAGAAATTTTAAACTTAGATTCGGAACCACTTGTTTATGACGGGAGTAATGCATTGATATTTAATTCCAAATGAAACACTTGTGGCCCAATGTCGTTTTGTGACATACAAGCAACTAAGTGTAAAGTGTGTATCTAAGTCTAGGGATTTTCTGGAAAGACCCAACAATTTTGTTTCCAATCTACGTACCTGCGTCACTTCATTGATCACACAGTCCGTTGATGAATCATTCTAAAAGTTTTACGCCCTGCTAATCGAATATTTTAGCAAGTGTGTCAGATATTAGTACAAACATGAAACGTGAGATAGTAAGGGCTCTATAGGGATAAAGGGACACCCATTAATAGGTTTACTGGTCACATGACCCCACACCGAGTGGAGGGTACTTACGTTTAACGACGCGCTTTACAGCTCACAATTGGGTGTTTAATCTTTATGCGTGAGAAATTTAATCCAAGAGCTCTAAGCCAGCCTGATCTATTACTGGATTTACTTTTATCATTCACATGAATGGGACACTGGAGTTCATTTCAAATTTACAATATCTCTCGCTCTTAAATTGTAACGTAAAAAAAACTACGAAACAATAGGATTGTTTTTCAATTAATTTGATTTAGCGATTAACATTCTGACCTTAGTACTAGTTAAATAATCTTCACCCTCAATTTAAGTTACATAAATAAATGTATCAACAGTTGATTTTACAAAACGAATAGTTTTTTCAATTCACATAGGAGAAATCGGGGTGGAACGTGACACTTAAGGTTTAACAATTTTTGTAACGTTATGGGAAAAGAATTTTTTTTATAAATGTTAAAAACATTAGTTTGTTCTATTATTTACTCAATATTATATCAGCATAACTTAAAACAACTAATTTAGACTTTTGATGAATTTTTAAAAAGAGGTCTACGAATTTCCGGTTTTCCTCATCTCCGGGACAGAACGGGATAAGATGTTTTGTGTACACAATTAGGCAATAAAGTAAAATTTCGTTTAAGAAAAATCTAACACCTTGTGTGTTTTTATTTCATATATTTATTTTTCGTACGGCTGCTCGCTGCACCAAATTTACTTTCGCAAAGAATGTTTTTAGCTATTGTACAGTGTTTCCTAACATTTTCCCCTATTATTCGTTCCTTTTCTTTCTTCATCTCTTCGTTTTGGGTGCAGGATTCTGTAACTCACCATTATCACTTGAGTCTGTCAGATTTTTTTTCTTAAGGACCATATTTCATTTTACTTTATACAGTAGTATCTCGTTCCTACCCGCACGCAAGTTTTAGTTTAAGTTTTTCCACCAGCCTTAATACAAGTAGATTTAAAACTCAGTAGTAACTAAATGCATCTAATTTAGGAATATATAAAAAGGTGAGCAACTTTCTAGCTTACATTCTACATAAATAATGCTGCTAAAACCATAAATTGGTCAAGAAGGCTTCCGGGACATATCACCTCTATTAGAGTCCAACACTATCCTGTCAAAAAATAGGGTATCCCGTTCCGCCCGGAGTGTCCATAATGATTGTAGCTTTTCGCTATCTTGTTGGCAAAAAAACTTATGTAAAAGTTTCTAATCAAGTGTTTTAATATGTACCGGTGAGTGAATTTAGACAACCTTATGCTAATTTAGAATTGCAACGTTCGTCATTTAACACGTTTAATATGTATCACACAAAGAGTTAACAAGGCCTCACATCGAGATCAATTTACATTCAGGTATGTAAATTACATGAGAAGTGTTATTCTGCGCAATCAATTTGGTTGTTAATGGAGAGAATCAGTTGCATTGCGCACACGCGATTAGAATCAAAGTGACGGGAACCTGTTTTAGGTGGCTGTTGACCCTGTCGCATACCACGGATCTTAACACCGGCAGTTTGAAACTCGCACTTTCACCTCGTTAACACCTCGCAACAGACGCAATTAAGGCCCACAGCTTATAAATAAATATACTCTCTCCTAAAATACAATTACGGAGTCGTTCGTCAACAACAAATACAAAAAATATTTACGGACTGACAAAACCGGATATAGGGGAACAGTTTCAAGGCTCCGTAGCTGAGTGCTCCAGTTCGAGAGTTGGGGAACAAGTATGATCACATTGACCATTCCATAAAATATAACAGCATGGCTTCTTAAAACTGGAAAGTTATTGGAGGTATAATCTACTTATACAATGATAAACGTTACCTTTTCATTATTTAAAAAAAGTGTAGAATTATCGGGTCAGAGACAGCTAGATTCGTTCCACATCTTAAGAACACATCATATTTCTTGTGCTCCATTGGTCCCGGTTTCAAAAACGTCTGCTGGCAGATAAAGAGTCTCTGAGAAAATCTCAATATTCTCGAAGTGATACTATTATTTAATAATTACCTGTCTTACGTACTAACTGATACCATCTCCAGATTGAATTCACTCCAGTTCCCTAGAACGTATTTCACGTCCTATTTCGACAATTCACTACCAATACTTAAGTAATTATGTATTTGTATTATTCCTGTATCGTACTATGCTTTATTCTAATGTTTCATACTTCTTAGCTTTCTATATTTTACTGAGTGTCTTATATTTTACTGATATATTTTAAATTTCACTTAAGTTCATTGTATTTTATTTTAAATGAAAATCGAACACACCCGGATTCATAGCACGTCACTCCTCCCTTCTATCCTTTAGTGTCTTAATAAGATGAAACCATAACGAAAAATAACTACAATTAAATATAAATTAATTTATAAAACCTTAATTTGATTTGACGAAATGTCTCACATTACAAGTTGATCTTGTTAGTGTTTAAATAAATGTGGAACCCTTAATCTTCATTCGAAAAGAAACTTTTTTAAATGTTTTTTATGGTATTCAGTCCTGGTCTCCTCCATGCTAATCTATTTTGCGAAAACCTTTTCATAACTACCACATCTTCCATAATCTGTAATAATATGTATCATTAGAATAAAAGACCACGATGGGAATTCAATATAATATTATAGTACATATTCTTAAAACTGGTAACTGATTGGAGATACAATATACTTACACGACGTCACGAGCCACTTTTTAATTACATTGGAGAAGAAATAATTTGCGAAATATCTGGCCAGATTGAATTTACTTCTCTATTTAAAAAAACGTCCAATCTTATATAAGTATTTTATTTACGTAGAAAATATATCAACAAATGGTAATGACATTGCTCTTTGAATAAAAAATTATAAGAGAAATTACTTAGTGACCTCACTGAGGTTAATAAGATTTTTCCCACTTTCACTAATTTTATTACACAGCTTTTAAGCCATTTCACAGCCCGGAGAAGACAACAAATAATAACCGAAATATTTTACTTTTTAACTGAGCTGTTATTTGTCATAATGCATTTCATTAAAGATTAAAACAGACTGATAATGTAATCTGATATTTTTAATTAGTAATAGTTTGTCTTTAAATTAACTTACAAATACAGTTAACTGTAGCGAAACACTGCACACGTTGTAATTCAGTTGCAATAGAAACTTTCATTGCTTAACGGATTAAATATATTTTATAAGTTGGTGTCTGTATGCGACAGAATAGAAACATTGTTGTAGGATAACAATCCATGAAATGTTTTTTTTAGCAAAAATTAACATTCGTTCACGCTTGGTTGATATTTATTCCATTATGATTTTCATTTGTCACTCCATATCTAAACGATAATTCGTGCCGTGTTAACAACCGTAAATTTGCCAGATAAAATGTACGGTATCTTCGTGGTGTAATAGTAACATACCTAACACGTGTCTTATTCGTCTTTACGGCAAGTCATGTTGTCACTCGCTTTTGCACAGCCGAAACGGGTTATGCAAACGAATATATGCTTTAGTGTGAACGTCGGCCTTAGTTTGAAGGCTTGCTGCTAACACCAACTCCCGGGATCCTTCCTTAATATTCACCCCTTACTGGCATAACAACGGAACGGGTTGTTTGCTCTGGGTGACGGGAGCTTCAGAGTTTCATATCTTGACGAGATTATCGGCACTTTCGGCTCCGTGAAATGTTGAAGGGCGTAACTTGGCTGCTTATTGCTTCATGAAACAGGCGAAAAAAAATTGCATTGACATCAGATTTTAGAAACGTGCATTTTCTCAGATAATAAGCACTAATAATAACATTAGAAAAATTTTGTCTCACGAATACTTCTACGATCTTTTCTATTCTCTAGAAACGCACCAAGCCTCATATCATTATGGACTGCTCCAAAGCTTTTAGTTTTTAGCAAAAACAAGTAAAGCCATAATGCTTGTATTGAAATTCTAAAATAGTGTAGCATTTTTACAGTGTACCTTATTTGCCTCCAGGGCGGCCGGTGCCATGTGCGAACCGTCCACCGGATACGACTCTCTGGGACGGCCAGGACCAATGCAACCCGTGTCTTCCGCAGCCATGGGTCTTCCCCAAGGACCCGCGGGAAAGAAGTTGCAGGAGGACCACATCAAACGGCCCATGAACGCCTTCATGGTGTGGTCTCGCCTGCAACGTCGGAAGATCGCGCAAGAGAATCCCAAGATGCACAACTCGGAAATATCAAAAAGACTGGGTTAGTATTACTTCTTACATTATGAATTAACTTTCTGTAACGCTTTCAAGTCCATCAATACTCACTGTCCAAGTATTCTTACTTTCTCAGTTACTTAATTCTCTTATGAGACGACATTGCGACAAATAAGCACATCAAACCACATATCACTTGCTAAACACAATAATGTTCATTCAATACTTTAATTAATATAACATTCTTGATGGCGGGTTAAGTATTTACTGTTATACAACGTATTCGTGGACGTCGCCGTCAATTGGTTACTCGTGTTAAAGTTGCCCACTTTTTGCGGTTTCACTCAATTTGAATCTGTAACCTCAAATGAGATAGTTAACAAATTTAACTCACCTCTTCTGACGATAATGGCAGAACACTCTGTGGAACATTTTGGAATCGTGAATAATTGACCCGGTAGTGCACACGACAGTTTTTCATTCGCAACTGACACCGAGAAAGTCTGCGAGATCATAATAATATATATTTATCATCATTTTAATATGAATCAAATTACGCAGCTTTCTTCAATAGCTGAAATCTGCGAGAATTTATTTCTAAAAATACTTTACTTCATCGAATCTGCAATAACGTCAACGTAACAATTTTAACTGTCTTGAACGTCCTAGTGACATATTTGCGTTTGTCAGACCCTTACCCAAACAAATAAAAATTTTAAGGCCAATAGTCACCCGCCACTTATACCTGACATCATCCCAGTCCTAAAAGGAACCCTTACTACTCGTTTGTCAATTATTATTAAAAAGTAAACTTGACCGATTATCAATCTGGACCCATTTTCAAGAGAAAAATGGTCTGAAATGGCTAAAAGACAACCTACATAGTGGTACTAGAAACTCATTCTCACTTACAATAGCAATAATCTTTTTTCTAACCTAAAACTTTGATTAAATTTCTGATATTTTGCCAGAAAAGCGTTCAGCAAGAATTTTCATTAATGAAAACTACATGTACGCGTAGATTTTTGTTTTGTATGAGTACAAGCGATGTTTGATTCGTAGTAATTTTCGATTTATTTCGTACATCTGTTATTATTACAGACTTACAGACGTTGTAGAGGGGATGTAAAATAGTTTTGAATAGAAATTCGATTTCAAATCTGCCTGCATAACGGTACGCAAAATGGTCAGAGGGTGACTCGTGTCGAATCTTCAAATCGTGTATTCTTCAACCCTACTCTGTCTCGTTCTGTACCGCTCAATGAATGAACTGACACACATTACTGAACAAATAAAAATACTACGAGTTTCAAGTTTAAGAAAATATAATCAATAACCATAAGAGAAAATAAATAAGGGAAACCAGTAAACCATGAAGTGAAACGTTCGTGTAAAATAAATTCAATTTCATAATAAATACTGAACTTATGTATGTTATGCAACAAAAGAAATCTGAGGTGAAATTACTATGGAAATAAGTATATAGTTTACGTATACAACACTGATTGAGCACTGTTTCAAGAAAATTCTTTTTAATTGGGTGTAGATTGAATGATAAATTCAGGTACTGAGCAATATTCCCCTTGTAGCAGAAGAGTTCGGTGTCCGATAGACTCTTATAAAATTTTATTTCAGAACAATGGAAACTCATTTCGTAAAGGCGGTGACGGATGTGTATGATCCAAAATACTGATTGGTTTCTGCTACCGTGTTCATGATATTCGGCGGTTATGATTTTGCAAATATTTACATCTTTTAAATTTCTAAGAACTTGGCGCAAGGAAAGGTTAGGATGTCTAGGTATATGAAGAGATGTTTGACACTTTCCCTAAATGCTTACTTTCGTAATTATATTACACTTTTTAGGTGTTTGAATATTTTGGAGCTCTAAGCACACTGCTCCCAAACTAGTGATTTCGTTGAATATGTTGGTATGAAATTAAGCGTAATTAACCACGGAACTCAGTTTACCGGTAATTAAGTTTATTGATAATTCCCCCGAAGTTATAATGATCATTAAGGTGTGCCAGTTAAATTTGTTATAAATAAGACCAAAAGCAAGAAATGATAGTATAATAATCCATTCCATTTAACTATGGAAATGAACGGGTTGCAACCTCATGAGAGAACATATCCAGGAATAAACACGTTGCTTACTTAAATTAAATTGATTATAATAAATCTGTGCCTACCTCCTGTGGTGTAGTGGCTAGCGTCATTGCCTCACAACACGACGGTCTCGGGATCAAATCCTGGCATGGGCTTCGATGTTTGTGACGTCATATTCACGTAGACCGGGATTACAACTGATGGAGAATCCATTCGCTGACCACGTATCACTCCAGATTCGGAATTTGTAATGCAAGATGACAGTCCGCAGTCGACCCGGTAGGCCAAGGCCCTGAATAGGTAGCAGAACCAAGGAAAAAAATTATAATTCTAGTGTCTGTTTTTGGTCTTATTTATAACTAGATGCCGGTAAAGATGATCGTTAAACTGAAGGCCAAGAAGTGGCGCAAGGATGTGTTTTCATCAACTTATTCTAAAGTTCATACACACTTACGTATTGTTGTTTTTGCATCAATTATTTGGAGGTGCTAAAATTGAACTAATGTAGTTTTTTTAAAACTCCTGTATCTGTAAACGATCATAAGTGTCTGTATAACTTGGTGAATAGAATCATTGATTTTATTATGCATTTGAACGAGTTTTATTGTCATCTTGTAATTCTGTTTTCTATTAATATTGCTTTCTGTTTAACCTCGAACGAAATAACGTGGTTATTGAGCAAAATTATATTACAAGAATTCTCCTTGTAATGTCTACTTACTTCTAGACCAACTGTTTTCTTGATAAATAGTTTCCGCATGCAACTTCATGTTCCAAAGTTCATACACACGTATGTATTGTAGTTTATAGTACAGTTATGTGGAGTTTATCCGTGACAAGCGTTCTCTGTTCATAAGTTATTCTTGTATGGGGTCCAAACTAGACTTTTACCGTTTTAACACGCGGATATAAATCAGCAGAATGTTTCACCTCGACATTTATGTACTCATAACATCCACGCAAATCTGTCGCCGTATCCAGGAGATTTATCGTCGGTTATGGAAATGAAGACAATGGCCGGGGATTGTCTTGCGCAATTACCCGCCCCTTCAGGAAGACCGGCCCGCATGCGCGGATTTACCCGACGAATGGGAACGCGTGTTTCGGCCTTCCCTACAAAAGACAGCAGCTCTCTCTGTAATTAATTCTTATCGGCCGCGAGCAGGCTTCGCGACAACGAAGCTTTGTGGCAAGACGCACAAGCGCGTGCCAGAATTACCGCGACGACAATGCCACTACTTTATAATGCACCGCTGCGGAAATGTACCTTTTCAGGACGAGCTTTGTTCGGTCGTAATGCCATTCGCCTCATTGTGTAGATGCGGATCATAAATGAGGATGGCGCTCGTACGCTCGCTCGCTTTGCTCTGCTGCATCTCCGTAGCATCGTATTGACAAGACCCACGCGACAAATAATTAAAACCTACCACAAGACAAGATGGAAACAATACAGTACAGCCATTTTTACAAGTCGCTCGCACAGTTCTATTACTCAAGTTAGGCTCATTATTTCGTCGGTAATGTACCATTTCAGATCTACCTTTGACCTACAGTAACATCCCCCGCCTCATAAACCAAGTGGTGAACGGTAAGGTGCTCACACGTGTCTTCGTGTCCAAACCTCAATTCCGAAACACACGAGTTTTTTTATTAATCTTCAAATTTAACTTTTAAATAGGGACACGTCGACGACAACTCAAGCAATGACAGTTGAAAAAAATATATTATTCATATGTCATTATTATGAGGGCTATGGCAGGAAGTTTGTTGAAGGTTCGGTCATGGTTTTCTAACGACACATAGTTCGAAAATCTAATCAATTTTTACTCTTAACCATTACTAGGTAATATGTCCGCAAATCAAGCCTTACCGTCATGTGCATGTATTTTGGTCATAGTTCATGATCAAATATAAGTTTTCACGCTCTAGAATGAAAATTTAAACTGGAAGCCATTACCGTGAATTAGAGATCCTAACTTGCGTCATTCACGTTCTGCCTTGATGTACTTAATACCTCGAAAAACTGTTATGACGTTTATGTTTGTTTGATGGTGTAAGGAATAACGATGACAGAAGGGGTAATGTGCAATAATCCCGTCAACCATGAACCGACTTCAATAGCAAAAAAATTCAATTTTTTTATTTAAATGTAATAGTTTGATATTCTAACGTGAACTAGTATGTAGCCGTCCAAAAAGCTCCAATAAACAGGTCACATAAATCGCTATCGGCCGTTCAGTGCTCGTCGAAACGGTGCCTGCAGAAGTGAGTAGTCCCGAGTACGAGACGGATGAGTTCTTCACCCAAGTGACTGCCCATCCATTTGGAAAAGACCCCTAGGGCTAGTTTATGAGTGGAAGTCAATCTCAGTCAATTTGATTGCAAATGACAAATTATTCTCATAGCTTACAAAGCTGCTGATTATACCGGGTGATTATTAACGTTTACTAGTCCACCATCTTCGATTCGTTATTTTGCATGTCTCTCATAGTGGGGTTGATAAATAATCATTGAGCTTTTGTCTAGATAGTTGGTGTGAAACATTAAAAATCAGTTGTTATAGATATTATGCGTGTTCTTTTAAAGAAAAATATTATTTCCTCAAATTATCTCACATTCTCTATTCCAGAATATGGGTACCTTGGAACTACATTTAATTTACTAGCTCCAGCTAACGACACGAATCCCTCCAATGATGTCAATCCAAAAACGATTAATATTCAAACATGCGACTGTCTCTTTCTGACTAAATAAACATAATCACTCTAAGATTGATGATAATTTTTGTTATTTCCCCAATTCACTTGACCATTAAATAGAAATTATTGAAAAAAGTGTACTTCTATTGTATAAGTCAGGTCGTTATTTTATTTTTTACAATTTTCTGCTACGTTGTGCTAAAAATAAATTTTGTACGTATGAGAAGTGCTAATCGCATCCCCCGGAAATCATTTAACTAGCCCGTATTTTTATACCATTTCTGACGTTCAATTCGTCCTCATGCTCGTCTTTGCGCAGGTGCTGAATGGAAATTGCTGTCTGAAGACGAGAAGCGACCCTTCATCGACGAGGCGAAGAGACTCCGGGCCATGCACATGAAGGAACACCCGGATTACAAGTATCGACCTCGGCGCAAACCCAAAACTCTGCGCAAGGAAGGTTACCCTTACTCCATCCCGTACCCGTCGGTACCCATGGACGCGCTGCGAGCAGGTAACTTCAACTTTTTTAATTCTTGAGCCGTTTACATACAGAACTTAAGTTGTACTGTAGGTCGGAACGCGATAAAGCGCTGTTTCTCATTCTTCGTTCTTCAACGCACTGTGAACAGCAAAATATATCCAAGAAGATTTGAAATATTTTTCGACTGTTAAACTGGACTATTTTTCACATCTCATAACTGACCATAGTTCTCCGTTATTCTGCGACTGCTCAAAGACATTTAATTTGTATATAGGTTATCTTATCCTGACGACATTTAGGGATTCTACAGTCTGCTGGAATCAATATGTTAGCTGAGTAATAAAATGATTGAGATCGGTTGCTCAATACTTAAAGCTCTACTCTTTTTATCTCGTAGTAAACCATTTGTCTATTATTAAATTTTTGCCCATTACGATTTTAAATTTTTAAGATCTGACGTTCAAGGTGTTCATAAACTCGTATTCGTATTAACTTTGGTATGGCTACACATTATCTTCCTCTTGTTAAAAACGCTTATTTATGGTTCGTTCTGAATGAATAGTTTATATTATAAGTTTCGCGAAGTAACCTTAGTGAAATGGATGTAAGATTACAGGGTGATCAAACATATTTTATCATGATGATTTTTTCTCCGTACGAATAGAGCCCCAAAAATTACTTATTCAGCTATTTCTGATTCCTTTTTAAGTTCTTCCTGTTCCCTTCCACCAGCGCAACCTATTTTCATGAGTGAAATGTAAACCCGTGCGCCACTCCACTCCACTTTTTAGTGGTGATTGGACGAAGCGCTGCATTCTTGGGTGCGTGGTGACAATGCTCCTCTGCGTGTGTCGCACACCTGTTGGCAGAGATCACCACAAAGCCGCAGTACCGCCCAGTTCTTGTGGCGTCCCCGTCAATAGACTGTAATGAGAAGCATCATGGCCGCCTGTGCCAGCCAATCACGACAGACTAGCTTTTTATACAGCTTGCGTACGAGGAGCCTCAAAGAGAAGAGTTGCCCGATTCCACGAGTACTCAATCAGACTTTCATGGCGACTATTTTTGAACACTGCCTGAGACGAATCCTATGACTTGTCCGCTGATGTTCGCTCGTTATAGTCCAGATCTGAACTTTGTCATGAAGAATGAGTTTAAAGACCTTTTTGTAGTCTGATAGGCCCATGAAAAGAACGTGCAGAAATATATCACTGATAATAACTAAAATATTTTTAGTATCTCATTTAAGACGCTTTGATCGTGTCTTGCATCCAATTTAATTTGAAGTCTTCTACAGAACTGAATCTATAACAAAGCGAGTGGATACAAATCACCACAAAGGACGTGAAAACGAATTTAATGTGTCTAACAAACAGTAAAGAGTTCTACAATCAAATCATTTTAAGTCCCTGCAGTTTTCTGTTTTCACGTACTTCCATTCCCGTGACTTCCCAATAGTTTCCTACCATTTTTACATCTGTTTCATTACCTCATTCTCTGTACAAATGAATTGGGCATCGATAAAACGCCTTGATCTGTAGATGAATAACCGAAATGAACAGCTCATTACTCCAAAATTACTCTGGTGAAGAAGGATAAAAGATAAATTTTTGTATAAGTGTAATAGTGAATAAACTCCCTTGGACGGCATTACAGTAAATAAATTAAACGGAGGATAGTAATAAAAATGGAAGAAATGCTGATCATCACAGGAAAATCATTCAAAAATTTTGTTATGAGAAATGAATGACACTCATTGTGAAGTGCACCAGTTTCTGTTCACTAACTTTTTCAAAACACTTACATATTTGTTTTATATTACGTCTATACTCCCAATATAAGTCCAAACTGAAATATCGATTCTATAACCTCATCATAGCAGTTGGTTAGCCTCAACTTTAATAGTTATGTACGTTTGCCAAGATTGTATCAGAATTATTTAACTCACAGCCAGCACATCTAAGCCTCATCTCACGACGTCTAAGTTTGCTGGCCTACATAGTTCTATGGTAGCCTAAGTTGATCCTCACGAACCAACGTTGAAAATCATCGCGTGGCTGTTATTTTTTTTCCGTCATGTTATTCGTAGTTGTTGGTTTTGCTATTCAGTAGAGGAAATATTCCGTGAACATCGCTTTAAATATTTAACAATCAACAGTGGCAACATACGCAATAGATATGAGTCCATATTTTAATTATTGTCTGGCATTTTTTAATAAGCGTCGTCCATTTCATCAGAAAATTAATCATTTGGGTCCACGAATCGTCCAACCCATCTTCCTAAAATATTTCCTATGAATATATTTACCGTTTTGCTAAATGTGGTTAAATGCTCCCCCTGTTTTGGACTATGAGTATCTTCAAGTAATAACTTATTTAGTTATATCATAACGTTGTCATCAGAATACTTTTTATGAATTCAAAAGTATTTCCTTACTGACGGTATTATAACGTAGGAAAAGTATTTTATAGATACTATAATTAGATACTTAGGTACATAACTCATGGTCTTCGAGAATATTCCTGTAGGAGGCATACAAAATTCAATATAAATATGAATTAAAACTAATTTTTAATTTAATGAACAAGACATAACAAATTAATCAACGTCCCTCAGCATGGAATTAATGAGAGGAATGGAATATAGGACAGAAACTATCAACCGTGTTTCACGTTTATTCTTCAATGATTTTAGATAATTCTGGAACCATATTATGTGTTTTATTGAGATGACGCAAATTTTACTTTATGGTACTCTCTCGTACTACAGAGGAAAGATTAAATTAATCAGATTGGATAAGAGTTATTTATACCATCAGCACCAGCAGAAATTGTTGCCTTTTATCTCCATTTTAGAATCCATTAAATAGTTTCGGGATACTCGATGTAAATAAAAGGACAGGCACACGAGAAAAATCATCTAATTGATCTCAGATATCAGGTCAGCAATAAGGAAGCATTCATTAGTAAAATCTATTACTCAGTGCCAAATTTGGCGTATCTCATAGTTGAAAATTCTAATAATATATTCTATTAAAATGTACGAGAAAACCTGTGGGAGCTTTTATTCGCTTGAATTTCTCCGCAGAGTGGCGATGTGGCTCATTTTCTCCAATTCCAAGGTTCGCACATGCCGAGGCATGTTAGGTGGTGTATATACTGGGGTCGAAGACCCTGGGCCTACGGGAACAGTTGTCCATTGGTCCCATTGGATCAGTCAGCCAGATGACTTTTAAAACTTGTGTACACACAGAGAAGGGAATGCTGCGACCCCACAGCTAACTCGTCTCCTGCCATTCGGAAGGGTGTGAGAATAGTGTCCAATAGCCCGACCTACCTGATGCAGGTTGTCTAGGGTTTTCCCTGCATCTCTATTAGTACCGGGCAAACTTTTTAAACTATAGTCCGGGGGATCTAGTCAATCCTTGCCAACCTACTACATCCCCCCTATCCAATTTCCTTCCTATGCCATTGGTTTTCCGTTTCAGGCTCAGTCTCATGTAGCCTTTAGCCCAAGATTTCGCAATTTAGGTGAGTACTCGAATGTTTTTATAGGGTTACCAGTAATTGGAGAATTTAATCACATAATTGCAGTTGGCGTAAATCTGAATTTTAATTTTAACACACCTGGAAAATATTGTAAAATACTCACTTGAAACATTCCGTTCGATATTAGGTTAAATGCAGTTGGTTGACACTAAGCGCCTGACGTGATAGGACATTAGATAAATATGGAGACAGGATCTGGAATAGATCCAGGGCTCCATCGTTCTGCTCCCGGGGCTATCACAATGTTTCTCTAATAATTCCATAAGTAATTCGATTGAAAACGGTGGTTGATTGTGCACAACACCTGCGGTAGTCGAGGGAGCAGCTGACGCAGCTACCAGATAACACAGAAATTGACCATTGTGTGTAGCGCCGTTCCAAGATGGCCGCATTGTCTCCGCGATAGGCCCAGGTGTCGGCCTCTTCCGCCACGACGCACCATACGGCTCTACAGTAAACAACTTACTTGACGATGCGGCAATTTTGCGCCGAAACGTTGCCACTAAACCTATTGATTCAGTATACTCGGCGAGACTAAATTAGAGTAAGTAGATTTTTCTTCTGAATGTTGATTATGTTTAATTGTTGAGAAAATTAGTACCGTTCATAAGCCGTCCCAAAATAATTTTATGCTTGTAAAAATACCTGATATACCCAGGCTATCAGTTTATTACGTAAGTAACCATTCTGAAAAGGTTTTGATATCTCTGATACCTAATAGAAATTTATATTAGGAATAAAATTAGGTCGGCGTGTTGGGTAATATTATTCTTCCTTGATTTCGTTACAGCAGCTACTTAACAACACAAAATTATTTCATGTTACAAAATCCTTTAAAATATTATTTATGCTTCGTACTCGGTTGTTTAGTTCTAATTTGCCCTCTTTTTCCCCTGAAGACGGCCGGATAATTTTCTATTATAATCGTTGGACCTAACTCACTCGCCTATTGCCCACTCTCACTTCATCGTTCTACTTTACCTTATCCACGTTACATAAAATATATTCGGGAAAAAGTATAACACGCCGTTATCGAAATATTGCTAATATAGAGTAATCATATGAATGCATTAATTAATCCGTACTCTTACCGGTACTGGTGCCTAATAACTCAACAGCCTAGAGTCTTCCATTTATACATAACAATAACATAGTTGGTTAAAAATCAATATAATACCAGTCATTATTTTATTCGAAGTTGACAGATTCACTTTAAAAATCCGGTAACCTTCGGGATGTATATCACTCCACATATTCCTTTTCGTTGTGTATGTCCGGAAGGACGAAAACTCCTGTTCAGTGTTAATCTGGCAGTTGGTAATAATGTAAATAATGCTATATGGACAACTGGCTAATAAAATGTCTTCAACTAATCATTGTAAGCTACCAAAGTTTATTACAATAATGATTTTATGAAATTATGAAACACGTAGCCCGTCGTTTAGAGACAGAAAAAAAATGAAAGCAACGAAAATAATGAAGATAGAACGTAAATAAAATAGGGGGGCAATTTAATAAAATAAATAAAGTAGATAAAATAGTAACCTGTGGAACAATAGACGTGATTGTGATGTTTTGAGGTGGATAAATATTTCCGCCACTGTGTTTGTGCCAGAATTTGAGCACAACTGATTTGTCCACCATTAGTTTTTAACTTCTCTGGCATTTAAAGGGTCCAGGTCATAATTTTCTATTGACCGGACTCTCCATTACGTAAACCGCGAAACCACTTACCATTTTTAGCCGTGATATTACATCCGGCAGATCAAAAATACTGGAAGGAAACGATAAAGGGAGAGGATGTACAGTTATAATTTGGCGATTCAGCCGCAGTATGGGGAAAGGCACGTTGTGTCGCAGTGTGTGTCGTCATTGAGCACTGTACCTCCTCACAGGACTGCAAATTAGCGTCATTTGCAGTGGGGGTGGGATGGTGGAGGCGACAGGACGTCTGGCAGTGAGCGGAGTCCCCAGGAATGCGGTGGAGCCAGGTGCGGCCAGGTATGCCAGCCAGGACACGTGGTCGGGCTCGGCGGGGGGCGAACTCGGGCCCTCACTACCTGTGCAACATCGGTCATAGCCCAAAGTGCTCATCACACAAGCTCTTTCCATTTCGAACCCTTCCCGGGAATATTTTAATGTAAAATCATATCTCAAAACCCCACTTCCTCATTATTTTAAGATTAAATTTTATCCATACACCAAATATTTGTTTATACTTTTAGGAGCTGTACGCACACTTAATCAAAGAGTATTCGAAAGTTAGTCAAAACGCTGATTCACTTTTAACTTCATTCCAAATAAATTGATTCTGTAATATTTTCCGGTATGTGTTAAAAGAAACCTGAAGATATTGAAAATTTAATAATATTCTGTTATTTGATTCCAAAAAAGTATTAATGTATGTGAATAATTATAATAATAATTTTACATTTATTTATTACAATGTTCATTCAATAATTGAATGAATCTTACTCTTCACAGCCGTTCTTTTATCATATACACAATGTTTACAAAATTGATACTAGTTAATTTTCTTAAAACTAAATAGATGAGTTCAAACATCAGATCGCCTAAACGGTCCATCCCATAAAGCAGAATCACTAACACAAATTCTACTCGGAATTGGCAGTGCCAGGAAATCAGCAAAGTGTTACAAACAGCTTCCCTGGAATTAGACGCTGGCCCATCTGGACTTCCACGTTCAGCGATGAAGAGCACTTTGGAACCCCGGACTGGAGTTATTCCGTAATTTAGAACAATCTCTAATTTCTTATTTCTCCCTCTTAAAATTCAACCTTCAAATATACTTCACGTTCCATCTTAACCTCCAATCACAAACTAATTAAATATTCAATCTTAATCATTGGCTCTTTAATGATCACAAACTCCACGTCCTCAATAATAATGTCCAAAATCTATTTTCGTGGGTTTTTAATCCTTTGTCCCCACTTTATTATTTTATATTCCGTCGGTGGTAGGGCTCGTTATTGTCCAGTAAAAATTCTTATCTGTACTCTGAAAGGAACCGTTTGCACCTCTTCAAGAACCTTTGTTTGCGAAACCACCACCCGTTGCCACCAAATCTCACCATACTTGGAGAAAATCCCACTCCGACCGTGGTATCTGATTTTTATTACCCCTGTCAGCATTCTGTACCTTCACTCACTCAGACTGCCTTTAATCCCATACCGCCAAATTCCGCAAGTGGTTGTGTTTCATCGTTACAATTTCGAACTGAAAATTCACAAAGTTAGAAAGGGGGAATATTATTGATTGTTTTTAAACACTTAGCATTTGACAGTTCTACCAAGGCTGTGCAGACCTGATCATAGACTGACCTACAATTTATAAAATCGCATACTGTGTGATATTGTGTATCATAGGTACAGTGATTTATTTGAAGAATAGAATATATGATTTCAATCAAACCGAAGATCTAAAGACTGTGAAGTTAAAGAGAATCGTTCATCAGTGTTGAGGTGTATAGAGGGAGAATAAAAATTAAAATCCTTTTTTGAAACATCAAATATAAAACTGTCGTCGGGTGTTATGGCTACGAAAGTCTTTATATTCGATGACTCATTAATTTTTTTAAATATATGCTGTTACATTTATGCTACCGTTTTATCCGCAAACATTTTACAGCTTTTTACGATTCCATGCACCCATTTCCCATCAGTTTTATCTGAATTATTATGGCAAACGGTTTAAATCTGTTCTGGAACATTCTTAATACACTTATTAACTGTATTTTACAGATTCTAAATCCGTGATCCAATCAATCTCTTATTTACTTTCCCGTCACGAGAATCAGTTTTTTATTATCATATACGTTTGTCTAACCTACCGTTTAACAGATACAATTAATTAAAGAATATCTTGATATTCTTTAAATAATACACAGTTAAGTCAATATTTTTCTCTTGTTTTTCGTTAACTGATATTCAAAACCTTCAACTCTGAGCTTATTTAATAGGATTATCAGTTAAATCACCAAACGTATTAGGGTTAAACATTTATTGCATTCAGATATGATTCAATTAATAACGCCCGAAAGCCTGTAGAAAGAAACTTTCTGGATGCAGATCATGCAGAAGGAAGAATTATTATTTGGGAATCAGCCCGGGGTTGAGTTTGGAGATAAGACCGAGACTGCAGAGCTAGACGACGGCCTCGTCTCCTCGTCTCGTTTCGTCTCGTCTCGTCGCGAGAGCAAGCAGATATGATTGTATGACGCTATTGAAGGCAATTTTGGCGGACGCCGAAGAGCCTTGGCGTGGAAGTGCGGCACAAAGCGGCCATTAGCGGCCTGTGATCGGCTCCACGCTGTGACGGGGTGTTACAGCTCTTCTTTGTGTGTCACACTGAACCGTCTTCCGATGGCCAGATAGCAACGCTCCGACACTTGCGTTCCATCTAGATAAAGTCAGTCGGCCTGGCTGCGGGAAGGGCGCTCGTGCTATGGGAACTGCTCTCTTCATTGTCCACAGCTGACTCGGACCTTGATACCCACAAAAAGAAACGCAGGTCAGCAATCATTGTTTCTAATATAACCAAGTTACGAAACTATATTACCGTGACCTTGTTTTTCCGAGGGAATCTTCAGCTCCGGATTTTGTTGTTGAAACGCCTGAACAACTCGCTGAGTCATCAGGAATCAACGTAGCAGTAGAATATACAATACCAACAACATAAAATAGCGTAAAATATTTTTATGTAAGCATGCATATTGAATCGTTTATTGCCGATCAATTTTGTGGTAATTGTTTGTTTCTTTTTTCAGCAGCTAGATTATTTAAATCTCGAAAATTATCTCAAGTACCCCGAGTTTCTCGGGCTTACGCAAATAATCAGACAGTAGTGTAAATAAATATAATAATATTACAGTACTTGAGTGTACACTACAATCTATTTCTGTTGTGAAATCCAAATCCTAGGTTGTGTAAATGGCAGAAAAACGTAGTTTTTTTATAGAGAGGAATCATATTGAACCATTTCTGGTGGTCTGAGAAGGAACAGTCAAAATTGTAGAGATTCAAATTTCAAATCAACAGTGTGTCCTGGGAATCATTCAGATTTAGAACTGCAGGAGCCCAAAGTTGAAGGGGTACCTAATTGCGTCTTGTAGCTCAGTGGGGGTCAGCCCACCTTTGAAATAAAGACATCTATCGACAGAACTCAGCGAGACAAAGAGAATAAACCCTTACTCGTATCTTAAAGTTGCTACAGGCGAAAAAACACCGAAAAAAACTTCCAAAAGAGTAAAAAATAGGTATGTTGACATTTTCAGTTATTTCACATATATTCAGTATTGTTGTGATTAAAGTTTGTTTAATTTAATACTTCTACCTGTGATGAATGTCACTATCAAAGGCGTAGTATTTTATTTGCCTTTACAAATGAGTAATTACTAAATATTCAAATTGACTCGAAGCAAAAATTAGTCTAATTTACGTATACATAGTATAGACGATCCATATTAGTTTATTGCTTCTCAGGCAGTTACTTCTCTGCTAACGATAGGTTAATTACGACGCGAAATGTTTATAATAACATAAAACCGTTTACGTAAAATGGTTTTCACTCTTTTCACATATATAACTTAATTATAGTTTAAAAGTTAAATATCATTGGCAGCTTCGGACCCTGATGAACACGTGTGGCAAATTTGGTCAAATTACGACCAATAGTTTTGGACGCCCAAAGCTTACTTTTTTACCAGTCCAACAGAAGTTGATCTTCAAAACTGCTCTCTTTTAACTAAGTACAATATTCAAACAACCTGTAGTACGATAGAATAACTTTCTTCAAAAATTATTAAAAGACGATTATCGCACTCCCACAGACGTTATGACAGACAGACATATAAGAATTTCACATCCGGTTTAAGCGAGAAGAATATCTTTAGGAGAATCATATTTACAAATATAAAAATGTCTGGCCATAAAGCTACTAAAGACAAAGATAACTATAATCAGAAAACTATGAAAACGTGAAATACATTTCCTGAGTCTGGGTTATGTGGACATATATTATTAATGGAGACTGGTAAAATGTAACAGGAACTTTTATGAACGGGAAAAGATTTTCCCTTAGATTTGTGGGTGACGGTAGTAAAAGGTCATTGTTCGCGTAGGGAAGGTAGTGAGCGAGGGTGAGGGAGGATTGTTGGACAGCCCTTACTCCAGAGGGCGTGGGCGGTCGAGGCCTGCTGATTCATTCACACTTGCGAGGACTGTTTCCTCCCGCACACAGTTCCAGATGGCTCCCTGAAACTTAACACCGATGTCACATTCTGCACAGACAAACCGAGGGAGACCTTGGGAAGCTGGGAGGTGACCATTGTTTTCTTACCAAGAGTGTTACCACTTTTTCGTACACAAACACCAAGCTTCAAAGTGGTAATGGATGTGACCTTAGTTTTCGTCTATCCTCTCTATCAATATTATTTTATCAACATTGAAATAACTTCAAAACCGTCACACTTAGTACTTAACAGATACTTATATGTAGGCTACGTTAATTATAAATTAAAATCCTTCATTGAAAGATAAAAAATAAAACTGTCGTCGGTTGTTATGGCTACGAAAGTCTTTATGTTCGATGAGTTTCATTTTTACTACCGTTTTATCCGCACGCCTTTTACAGCTTTTTACGATTCCATGCACCCATTTCTCACCAGTTTTATCTGAATTATTATGGCAAACGGTTTCAAACTGTTCTGGAACATTCTTAATACACTTCTTAACTGTATTTTACAGATTCTAAATCCGTGATTCAATCAATCTCTTATTTACTTTCCCGTCACGAGAAACACTTTTTTATAATCATATACGTTTGCCTGACCTTCCGCTTAACAGATGGAATTATATTCTTATATTATTTAAATAAATTATAAATGTTAATGGACAAATAAATCAGGATAAATTATTTAAAAATAAATCTCGTTTGTATGATATATTTAAAGTTTTTATCAGTCACCATTTGCAGCAACTGACGTATAATTTTTGAAAATAACTAATATTGATATTATATAAATCTTTCGGAATTATGGTCGCATTGTCTTTACAAAACATTTTCTAAATCTCTAATTCACAAAAATTTCATACACCAGAATATAGAAGTTTCAAATTTTTCTCAGCGATGTTTTTTACCCAACATTAATATATCATCAGGTATTAATCTACAGATGCTATAAATATTTTATTCTGACTCATAAATATTAATTCAAGTCATTTATTTTTTATTGTTATAACTTTTGCAACATAATTGCAGTTTTACGAAGTATATATCTTAATTTAAAGAAACAATAAATTATTTGCTATTGTCTATTACCAATGTACAGTTTCTTCCTGTTGTCATTATAAATTAAATATTACATTTGCCTTAAAATTTTAATTTAGCTTTACGTTTCGCTCATCAAGGGAGTTCTACTCGTATAATGTAACTTTTGAACGTATCACGTCAAAGTTTCTTTCTATATATATAAAAACGACCGAACCGATTCCATTGAAACTTTCTATAGGTATTATTTGTTGCATTATCAAACTGCATCGTGTTCTCCTCGAGACGAAATGACGGACTCTACAAAAGCAGGATATTTGCTCGACTTACAGAATTATGGAATTCTTTCTGAAGCGGTAAATAAATATGAGGGCATTGTTATCCATTATTCATAGTGATAGTCTTTAAAATTTCAGTCAGCCCATAGTAACTTTTCTAAATACATATATTGGTACGTTATCAACACTTAGTGAAGACATGGCGAGAAAAAAAAGGTAGTTGAGACCAATAAATTTGAAAACATAATATTGGAGCAAGTCCTGTCAGTAATTTGTACCGAAAAATTTTGTTGTGAAATGCAGCTTCCTAACGTTTAAGATCCGTGCACATATTTTTTTATTCTCTATAAAGAGAAGGCACCCAATTAGTGCCTCTGGAAAGAATTTGTGCAATACAGTTGGAACAAAAAAAAATTGATGGACCAAAACCGCGCGGAAGGTTTTCCTGAAGGGGTGGTAGAAGTGTGTCGTATTGTTTGTGTGCGAAAAATGAGGGGAATGCCAAGAGTGGACCCTAGAGGAGCGTGTGAAGATCGGGCATTCCTGGACCCCAGGAGGGCGACCCTGGAATGCAGAGATCGCATAATCACAGCCGCTTCCACGGACATCACACCAGGGACCGCCTACAATCGGGAAATTTATATAAATCCCCTACTTACACATTTTAATCAACTATACTCTTAAAATTATTATTAAATAATGGACTAATGAGAGAATGAGTATATTCGTAACAAATATAGCATCGCATAAATACTATAGATATTATTTAACGTAATACTTTGTCAGGCCCTGTGGTCTCTGTTTCGGGCTGGAATTTTTTTCTGTCCATTATAGAATATTTAATAGACTTCTGAAACTTGACTGAATAGCTCATTTTTTCGAGAGGGCAAAATACACACTGAAGAGGAATAATACTAAAGCCAACAGCGTTAAATGGTTGTCTAGTATGCAGGTAAAGTCATAGAGGTCAGGTGATTATTAAGTACATATAATGTTAGAAAAATTAGGGTACATTACTTTCCGTCTTCTGCAACTCTCCTGCATGGACTACAAATAAACGAAGCAGTCAACATTATTCTGCAATTATATTTTTATTTGTATTACAATTCGGAATGAACCCTTAAAATTTTATTTTTCCTACAGATTCTATGGGTGTTAATTAGTTTGAAAAACTGAATTATAGGACTTATTATTGTAGCCTTTAAATACAGAAAAACGAACGTTCTCAGGCAGAAATTTGAAAGTGATCGAAAACGTCTCTGACGTCAATCCCGGTGGCGTGACGTCAGAACACATGACAAAGTGAAGTTCTTTTTGCTGCAAGCTGTTGTTCGCACATTTGCGAGTATCGTTTCTTAATCTCAAGCACAATTATGACGGATGAAGGTTTTCAGAAAGGTCAATCTGACAATCTACCGAAAGTTGATTCCATTATGGTAGCTAGTTATTTTCTAATACCAATAGTTGATGTTGCAGTTTGTTCAAGGTTTAAGAGTAGAGTACAATTATTTTTAGCAGAACAGGACACTAAAAATCAAAGTGAAAATGCAATGTGACACGAGTTACGATACATGAATGAGAATAACTGCCACAAAAATACACGAGGCAGTGAAGTGCAAGACTCCTCATTGAACTCTTGTAGATCATATTATAGGAATACTACAAGTGCTATGTAAAGAGGACTTGCACTAGAAAGGAAAGCAGTAGATGTCCTGGAAGAAAACTTAATGTGAATGTTAAAAAAATCTGGGCTTTCATAAGCATCTCCTGATGTCATTTCACAAGACTGTGAACTGTGTGCGAATACAGGAAAAATTAAATGCATGTCATTAATGTAGAAAATGTAACGATACTTGATTCTTTTTGACTTTTTTTGTTGCAAATGATTTGACAATATTTTAGTATGTATTAACAATTATTATTTTCTCTTTGATTTCTATATTTCTCATCTTCAATTGTATCGGGCCACGACTTCAGTTGATTTTTAGTATTAATATTAGAATTCACATAATTTTATGCAAACCACACTAATGATAGAAGGAAAATGTATGTGACAAAGAATGTTACATATTCAACGACGTGGTAATTTCAAGGTTATATTTATTAAGTATAGTTTAATTGCTAGTCTGAGTTTATGGTTTTATAATTGCGGCTCATCTTCGAATGTACGTAAGGACAATGTAATTGTGTATCGGTCGCCATATTCATGAAAAGATATACATACAAATTTAAGGTATTTGTAGATTTATCAACAAAATAATGCTAACTATTGATTTGGATGGGACACGTGTGGTCTGACAGTTAATTGCGTTCACGCGATCCTGAACAGGAACAGGGTACGTTCGTTCTCTGGTCAGGAGGGAGGATTATTTTGCAGGAACGTTTGGTGGGGATTTGTTTTCCTGCGGTCGTTCGAGTCTCAAGCTAGTTGTTATCGCCTTCTGAGCTAAGCGACGCGAATAACAAGCTACTACATCGCCGACTAGTAATTGGCGAAGAATGGCGCCCCATCTCGTCTCTTGCTCGGTCCCCTTCCTGACAAGAGTTCCACGCGCGCCGTGAAACACAATATGGCTGCACGAGTTTTGAACCCATCAAGAAATATATTCTGTATACGTTCTCGTCATGGTCTGGCTATTTTCGTCTCCAGAATTCAGTTAATATCTGACACATTACAGCCAATAAAATATTTTATTCCCGATCACTTTTCGAATCACAGCTACGAGCACTAATTTCAGCTACTGAAATGCTCTTTCGTCGACTGATTTCAAATAGCTCATTTATATCAAAACTTTGATTTTTGATTATTTTGTGTATTTAAGATTTACTAGTTAATATTTTGATGATGAGAATAAATATTCAAGAAACTAAATGTGTACATTTTATACGGTTGACAATTTTTGCGGTCGCAAAAATTCTGTTATCGAAATTCGTGGTTAATCGTTAACATATTTTTTTCTTCAGGCAAAGTGTATTTAGATCATCAAACAAACACAAAACTATATCATACTAAGCTATTTACCAGATAATATATCCGAATAATGTAACCTTTCGTTGACGAACTCATTGATTGATATAATCATTAACTTCTGCGGTCATTACCTACTGATTAATTACAAATGAACAATAACGTATACAGGAGATTAATAACGGCCAAATTAGTCAGAATTGTAAAAGCAATATTTATTAACTAGAGTACAACACAACATTTTGTTCCTATCATTGGAACATCTTCATCTGTGAACTATAAGTTTTAATAAAACACCAAATTAATTTGCAAAGGTTGTTGACACATAGCACTCATATTTCATATAAAAATTAAAACTGAAACACCAGCTGTCTGCGAGGTTTGTTGTACATCTACTCTGTTATTTATAATTATTACTAATTTGACCGTCATTAATCTCCTGTATTCTTCTAGATATATCCATAACATGATAACATTTTGATTTTAATGACGTACACAATTGATTAGATCTTTAAACAACTTTTATCTTGCAATTGTTAAATTTTTTAATATCAGACTATTACTTTTATAAATTGTATCGTTTTTCTTTGAATCTTGGATTCATTCACTATTTAGTGTATTTTTTCGTCGCAGTGTGCTCCTTTTGTAATCATTTGACTGTATCTTGCATTGACGTTTGTACGTAGCACTAATTGCAGATTAGTGGGGACTTTTTTCTCTTGGATAAGCATTAATTATTTTTAAATGGCCGGTCCAAATTCTTCAGTTGGCGATTTTCTCTCTACGGTTTATTTCGGGTTTGCAGTTGTGCCTAAAATTTTGGCAGATTTCGTTCCAGCGATTTTCCATTTTTTTTAATTAGCTTCCTGATGTCTTTGGCTGAGGTTATTACGCCTCGAATTTTTTTTATATAATTCCTGTTTTCAGAATTGATTTAATTGTAATAAAACGTCAATAATGATTTGAAATACTTGGAAAAAATTGTCGGTATATATTAATGCCATGAACCAGAGTTTTGTGTGATAATGCTATAATGTTCCTCAATCTAAACCAAATAAATTATATAATTACAGAATCAAAATTTAAAACCTATTAAAAAACAAATAAGCTAAATCCAAACTTATCGCAATTGGTTCCACCGGTAGTAATTCTTAGGAAATTTTGGAAAGAAATTCTAATTTGTTAATTCATAACTGAATGTCCATAACTTTATTATTGCCAATATCCCTTTTGAGAAAGCTGTAAACAATAGTTTCAATTAGTGGTTAATGTTTTAGACAGTTCTTCAACTCAACTTGCAAATTTATTATCTCCTGTGTCCCACAATGCAGTTTTATATGAATTGTGAATAACTTAACGTTACACGTTTCTCAGGGGAAATATTTATTGTTTAATTCACCGAGATAGAATTAGTTGTCTTAAATTTAAGTTGCACAATAAAATTGATTATTTCGTGCAAATTGAACCCAACGAAATGCTGCATTTTTCCCCGTCAGCGTTTAAACGAATATCTAAAGTAGAATATCTGGGTAGGTGTTGCTCCGCCCTCCTAATATTGGGGGGTTTCTTTATTTCTCTGGCGAGTTATGGCCGAGGCAGACAAAGCTTGCTGTCCAGAACAATAGTCTGTCGTACGAATATTCCTCCATTCAACGGGGAAATATTTCTTCGTTACACGCGCCCATTATTAGAGTAAAATATTGTTAGAAGCTCCTCCCTCTCTCATTATGATTAACACTAGCAATTCATACAAGTTTCGTCATGCTTCCAGAATATATAAAAGGTAATTAGATAGCATGCTTTATTTAAAAAACATTGAGCCGACTTTTTCGCTTGTTAGGAGGGAAATAGTGGAATACATGTAATAGATTATGAGACAAAATGAAAAAGGCAAGCGAACAGTTTCAATTATCTTTGCAGTTATATTTTACAAATTTCAATGTTTATTTGGTATTGTTAGATTTTATTCAACGAAAACATTTCGTCACTAATGTACTATACAAGGCTGTCATCAATTGCCTTGAATGTATTGATTCTAACACATCTATCCCTAAAGATGATATTTCGTTTTCCCATTTAGAGTAGAATTAAAGAATAATGGTCAATGGAGACCTTATTTCTTAGTAGACCTTTCACGGTATGGACACACGACACGGAATCCACGTCACGATTCGAACCAGGTACCTCTACAGGACACCGCAATAATTTATTTATTCCTGCTATAAACCTAACATTTATTTCTGATTTCCTACCTCTGGTGAAGAAGAGGATCTAAGAATTATAGAATTAACTAGCTCAAGTGCCGGTTCACGTAAATAATTAAGTAGGAATTAAAGGTAACATTATTATTATTATCCATCCCTGTTGTCAAATCCAACCAAATATCAATCCTAGGTTGTGTATGGTGAAAAATTGTTAAAAATATCATACAGATAGGGGTCTTTTTGACTCATTTCCGGTGGTTTTAGAAGAATAGGTGCTATGACCAAAATTGTAAAGAATCGAATTTCCAGAATTTCCTCAGTTTTTTATAAAATCTTTAGTCGAACTACAAGTGCTTAAAGTTGAAGGGGTCCCAAAATAGACTTTTTTGATAGTTTTGTAGAATGGGGGGGGGGGTTCTACCTTGGAAACAAATATATAGACTGATAGGTTTAAGCTAGACAACGAGAATATGCCCTTACTCCTTTCTTCAAGTTGAGTACTTACAGAGATAGAGGAGGAATATCCACCGAAAAAGCAGCTTCAAAAAGTGGAAAAACAGAGCTTTGTTGAAATTTTCACATTTGTTGTTATTAAAGTCTATTGAATTTAATACTTTTACCTTTGATGATTGTCACTACCAAATGCATAAGATTTTATTTACTTCTACAAATCAGCAATTACTAAGTATTAAAATTTACCTGACGCGAAAAATAAATAAAAAATTAAATACATTGTAAGTTAATTATTTATTAGTGAGTTAGCTCTCTGCCAGCGTTAATGTTTATCATTAAAAAATATATGGTATTATAGATGAAGGTTATGAGAAACCCGCATTGGCTTTAGAAGATCTCGATAGTTTTATGGGACACGAAAACTTTTACGTAAAATGTTCTTCACTCTTTCCGCATATATAACCTCAGTATATTGTAAAAAAATAAAGATCATGGGCGACTTTGGACCCCGAGGAACACGTGCCCCAAATTTGGTCAAATTCGGTCCTCATCAACTATGACATACATATTGACGCATTAAGGTTTTTAGATATGGATTAACGTCTTTTATCGTCCTTTATTTTTCGCAATTGCGTAGAACATAAATTTCCTATTTGCGAGCACCAACCACGATAGTTTATACATTTTTATCCAGTGTTGAAAGTTCATTTTCCATGCGACTTTATCTTCAAATTATTATTAAATGTAATTATTTCTTTAATTTTATCTTTGTTCCTATAACCCTATTTATTAACTATAATATGCCTTTTTATGTAAGTAGATAATGTTTATAAATTTTTATAGGCATCTGCGTATTGTCGTGATTTAATCAGTTATTGCTGCATGCATAATTGAGTTAAGCGGTAACTGTGCATTGAACAGTTGAGGTTGATCTTTCTCAAAACTTGACAGCGGGAATTAACCGCACATCATTACGATTACGAAAGGCTTTCTCTAGTGAGCCGTATAGGAACCGGATTACGAAACGATCAAACAAATAATGACGAACCATAAGAGACTAGGAGGTCGCTGTCCTCAAAGAATACGGAGAAACGGAGGTAATTGTCTTCAACCCCCCCTCCCCCTCTTCCTAAGCCCCCTACCCTTCCTATTCACAATGAAAGAACAATCTCAGTCCTAGAGACAGAGATGTGACAGAACACAGTGTGCGTTAGGAGTGCATTACATTTTGGTTTATTCATCATGAAACGTCGGTTTCTGTTTATCAGCCTAGTTTAAAAAGGTAAAAACCAGGATATGTCTATAAATCTCAGTAACCAATGTTAAATTCACTTTTTTTCTTTTGCATAGAGAACAAAATTGTGTTCCTGAGATTTTCTGCTATCTCGAAAGTAATCTCTAATTCTTTCCTTACTTAAATATTTCCGTTTAAAAATTGAGTTAAGTGTAATTATTTACTTTCAAATAATATCCTCCTCTCACGACTTATCCAGCACGACCATAATGGATTTCTTTTTAGAAAAAAGTATTGCATTTTGAAGTGATAACATTATTACTTTACGTACATTATTCTAGTATTTTATTCTGATACTGTACCTTCATTGATTTAGTTTCGAGTTCTTTTAAAATATATAAATAATTATATATTTTTGATTTCAATGAATTATGAAATCATTAAACAACTTAATTACTAAAAAATATATTTAAATTAATTAAAAATTAGCAATCTATTGACAATAGGCACGGCGTATCGTTCATTTCCATTGAACCTCATGAGGTGCACATTTAATAATTATACAAGTCAGAATATAAATTATTTCTTGAAATACCAATTCTTAATTAACAATATCAGTACAATGTGTGGATAAGGAATAGACTTTTACAAAATTTCCATTAATTATTTCGATAAATATATATTTTTATTTCAAGTTTAAAGTCGTTTCGACAGCTAGATCATTAGCGACTACATTTAACTTTTATATAGCTTTAAATAAATAAATTCTGATTCATACAATTATTTAGTTGTAGCTGAAGTTACTAAAAATACTATACGCCGTGAAATTTTATTTTTTTAATGTCTTCATTTTTATCGTACTAAAATGTATTTACAATAAATTTGTTCGGTCAATTGTTTCATAAAACTGTACAATGTTAATAATTCTTGCGGTTTCGAAGGAAATATATTTTGTAATGATGGAGAAAATTGTATCATTGGTTTTGTAGTAGCACATTTTAATTAAATGGTAAATAATGATTCGAAAGATTATTTAGTTGAATATATTATTTAAATTGCAGTTTTATCATATTTTTACTAACGGTTTTCGATTGTAATTTCACATTCTGATTCTGTTCAACTATAAATTATATATACATATCGCAAAAATTAATCGGAACTGTTTGATTTGTTGTCGAAACGTTATTCATATATAATAAATTTTGTAATGTATAATTTTCACAGCGTTGTAAGTGCGAATTCTCCCAAATGTTTGTCACATTTAATAAAATAAATGCGAACGACAGCAATGACTGAATACCTCGGTTTGTCCTAATAATGTGTTACAATTATGAAAAGTGTTAAAATATGTCACGTAGGGTATTTTGCAAAGATATCATTATAAAGTACAGAATAAAATATTTTTTGAGTGTTTCGTACTGTATCTTCCTTAATTTATTTGATTGAAGTTAAACTTTTTTGTGAACAATACTACATTCAAATTTGACACTGAGTGTGTAATTACACATTTAAAACGGGTTCACATGAAAGACCTAAAATTTGTTATAACGTCCGATAAGTGGATAATCTTTATGCACGACGATAATACGATTTTACATACAACAAATTTGTCATTTTCGTTTTCTGTTGTACGCCGTGTGCCTTGGGCTAGGAAATTATTGAATTTTGTTTCAAAGTTTGGATTAAAACGCACTTCAAAGCGGATAAATTTAAATTACGACAATATTTAAATAGCGCAATCTTATTTCAACTTAAATTTCTATTAATTCAAGAGAATTTATTATGAAGTACCCTGGAAACTTATTTTCATGCAGACTAATCTTTATAGATCAAGAGTATTTCTCTTAAGTAGAATTCCTTACACCAACCAAAATAAATGTTTTCTATTTTACTAATGAAATTAAATATGTTAAATAAGGTTGTGGATGAGTTAAGTTTTTTATATGCTTTTACAAGAATTTAGTTATTTTTTATAATACAAAAGTTTAGCATTTGTCAATTATAAATTTTAAACGAATGTATAAGCCATGATAAGTTATTTATAAAATTGTTTATATGTACCTGACTATTAAGCTGTGCTATTCATTTATATAATTGAAGTCAGGTAAACTTAGCTTGCAAAAATTATTTATGAGCAAATTTTATATGTTAATACACTACATGGTTAGATAGCAAACATTTCAATTATTGGCAATTAAAAATAATTTACCAGCCTCCAAACAATTTTATTTATTTTATAACAATTTTCATAATCATTTGTTCAATAAACAAAAATTACAGAATATCTATAAGCTGTAATTTTATTTTACTGATCCATAATGACAATTGTTGAAATATACTATCACATCTGAAAGAAAGTGTCTGGACGATGGTTAATGTTCATTAATTATCGATAGCTGAAAATAATGTAACAGACAAATTATGTGCACATAGAAATAATATATATAATACGTTCTTTCGCTAGGCGTTTCTTAATGCTGTGGTAGTTTATTTCGTTCTACATTCTAAATTATTGATACAAAATGTAAGCACCTCGTTCATTAAAAACATACACGGGAATCTCACAAAATTTCTGTAGATACCGTTAAGTAATTAAATGCGCGTTATAATTCCCTTCTTTGGTATATCATTCCAGTAAATAAACTTCAACACTTAATTGCGAACGGCCCGCATTTTAATTGGTCACGCAGCCGAAAGCTGAAATGAATCGCTCGTCCTATAGGTGCTGCTAAATGACCTTTTTCTCTCTCGGTTTATGTGGCGCTCCTCTTAAACAAACTGAAGAGCATCCGATGCAGGCGCAAGTGCACTTTTTATTGAATCCGGCTGGGAACTTTTTTATTCCATTGACACGAACGCCCCTGTCCACGAAAATATTCGAAAACAAAAGCATCCAACCGGCTTTATTTGCTGCCATATTCAGCGCGGCAAAACTGGAATTAAAATACACAGCCCTCGAGCATAAATTAAACACTTTTGCTAATGAAAGTGCCAATAAATGCAGAATAAATCCATAGATAAAGCACATGTTTAGCAGTTGTTGTTGCAGGGAATGTGGGGTGGGGGGGCTGTAATTATGGTAGAAAAAAAGGGCAGATGATTGACGCGATTGTGCCTGGTGATGCCATTGAAATAGGTCTGTTGTATTGAGTCCGTGGTACGTGTTAATGAGTAGAGGTTGACGGTTGGAGTGGCTCTCCATCAGCTGGATGTTCAAAATGCTCATCGCGTGTCATCCGAGAAGGACACAGAGCCGTAATAGGAGTTCTACTGCGACTCCTCGGCAACGCCGACTACGTCCAAGATAATTACCAAATGTGTAAAGAATTGAACATACACTGATGCAAATTTTTGTACTTCAATAACGTCTGCACATAGAAGTAGTTAACCCTGAAAATTAAGGTTTCAAGGTACTCTAAATACTTGCAATCTAGAAAAAAATACCTTATAAAGGGAAAATAGTATTTGTGTGAATATTCTCAACGACGAGAAACCCTTAAAATGTGTCCGCTCAAAGAAAATCATTTTCGTCGAGTGAATATTAGAAAAATTATAAATGCTGCATTCTATTTGTGAAATATATTCCTCAAATCTTTTCAGTATTTAAAAGTTTCAACATAGGCGGATCGTGATTTCTTAATCTTGTTCTTATATTTCATTACGCTCTTGCACAACTTAGATCCCAATATCAAAGTGAAATGGCTATACACTTCACTATCTTTCCTTGTATTTACGGACTATTTTTGGCTAAATTTTTCTAATATTTAACCATTGCTTAATGTGTGTGTAGTCTATATTATAATACGATTTTTTATATAAACGAATTGCAAATAATTCCAGCCTTCCCTTCTGAAGTTTGTCAAGAGTTCATATAATTATGTTGTATTTTCATTTGTTCTATTTTCTTACTGTCCTAAAAGAAATTTCTTAATAAATAAAAGAAACAATTCTGCTATCAGACGAATTTCTTTTCTACGACGAAGATTTATTGTTCGATAAAAATACTTCTTTTATTATTAAAATCTTAATTTTTTTATAATTTGACATATTTGAATTAAATTTTTATTCAGGAGCTTTCGGTCAAATTCTTCGGATTTCAATAATTAAAATGTGACACAAATTTATTATAAAATACTGCAAACTCCTTAGACACGAGCTACGTCGTTATGTTGAAATTTTGATGCAAACCAAATGATGATAAATATTTTTTATATACCAGCGACCTGATAAAGTTATTTAATTCAATCAGAATCATTAGAAAAACCTAATAAGTAATTTGACTGCGTTTAGTCCTTACTTAACCAGGTTTAAATTAGAGTATTTTAGCACTTGGGTTATTATAAATAATTTTTATACATTGCCAAGTTCATATTGCGCAAATATATTTTAAATAATTACTTGATTAAACTTTTTCTGTCGTATTACCTATTAATTAACTTGTTATAAAATATTGACCTTAAGTTTGATGACTTAGTTTTTGGCCGATAATTCTATAAATCGGAATTTTCAGTCGCATTAGAAACAAATCAGCGTATCATTTTTGATAATCATGTTTCTGTGACGAACGCATCAAAAACTGTTGATATTTTCTCCTCTTTTTACTGCTTTTCATAATTTTATACTCTTCTGTACTCCTGTTGTAATTTTTCTTCTATTCAGTCCTTCGGCCACCATTAAACATTACTTTTTTTCCAAAAGCAATTATTTTAACTTTCGCTTTACGATATCACTCTTTTGCAGATGTAAAAATATTTTTCTTCCAGTGTACATTTTTGAGGAAAGCCGATCCGTATCTCTTATTATCTTAATAGTCTATTCGATACTGTCATCAACAATGCGTTTAAAATTTGCCACACAAAGTGACTGCGATATGAGGAACATGTTAAGATGATCTTGGCTTTCAAACAGTACTGACATTAGACGAATGCGAATACGAATTTTATCTTTTCTGGAGCTGAGTCTCTTATTTCTAAACGTAAAAGTACTTGTGAAAAGGATAAATGAGATTTAAGACGTGCGGGATTCAGACAATGTAAAGACAAGGCAAGGCCCCTTTTTGTTTTTACGATAAACAAGTTGTAGAGAATTATTTCTTTAATTTTTCTCTGGAGTCTACCACGAAACGAAGTCTTTGCATTAAAATTTTGATAGTGGAGTATGAAAGATTAATTTCCTCAGTAAACAAATTAATTACCAAAAATTGGACGTCAGTTTAAATCTACACATATAAAAACATTGTTTTGTCGAGTGAAATTTTTTTAACCATACATTTCGTGCATTAAGTCACCCAATACTCATCTCATCAATTTTTATCACGTTTTTTGTTTCTCACAAAGTTTAGGCAGTTTTATATGTAACGTCATTTGTTATTATTAGATCCGTAATAAAGTTTCTTGAATTGTAAGTTTACTTTCAGCCATCTTGAAACGATTGCAAATACTCTGAAACCGGCATTTAACTTCTTCAACAAGCATTTTTACAGACAAATGTTTCAAATTTTTTTCCCTGAAGTGGTAAATAACTTTAAGACTACCTTTACCATCCATAATTTAAAAACGTTAAAAATTGATATGAAGCACGTATTTGTTGTGTGGGGACTTTTTAAATGACAACGAGGCTAACATATAAGTAAATGTGGAGACTAAAAGTTTGAACAACTATGATTTTTGACGAGACTTTAACATTGTAAAACGACCTTTGAGGTAATTTTACATGATTATCAATCATTTGAAAATATTAAAATTTAATATTTCAGCCTGCCGAATTTACTTTTATTATAAGAAGCAATAATTAATAGTTGAAAAGTCATTTTTCCCAAGTAAAGGCGAGAAAACTAAATAGACAGAGCCAAGTGTAATAAAATGTATTAAATGAAAAGGCTGAATACTTTTTAAGAAAGAAAATTTAGGAAATAATAAAGAAATAAACTGGACGGAAGTACCATTTTGCCAAATATAGGTAAATTGCTGGTATAATTCATTTTTTGTTTGTTCATGTTTTAATTATGAATATAAAAATAATTATCAAGAGATGAAATCGTATTCCATTTTAATAACAGTGGTACACTTCCGGAAACGAGTGTTCTAGACGCGTGAAAAATTAATTTCAATCAAGAATTTGTCTGTAGATTTGACAGTTTGGTAGCATAAACACGGGGACAAATTGTGACCATGTTTTGTTTTTTATTGTTTCAGGGATGGCAGCGAGTCAGGTGGGATCTTACTACGCCCCCGCGGCGGCGTACGGCTCCCTGAGTGCTGCGAGCATGGCAGCTGCGGCAGCCGCAGCGGCGGCCCAGCAGTCCGCCATCTCTGGCCTATCAGCACCGGCACAGGTAAGAAGCACACCTTTAGATCAGATAAGCTGTGAACCAGGTTTAACTTCACCAGTACCCACAAAATGAATCGTCTCGATTGAGTTTTTATCACGATATATAGAGAAATACGCGTATTAAAGCCATCGGTTGTACTATCGTCGGTGTGAATGTAACTCCTTTGTCGACCCCAAATATTTCTTAGTGCGTGTTAAAACATTTTGGGCGTTAAAACGATTAGAACACTGTTTCCCAACTTGCGTCCGACGCTCACATTGATGGCAAGATGAAAATGTGATCCTCTAGAATTTCAAAATTAATGGCTGCTATGATTGTAGTTTTATAAAAAAAAATTAAAACAAATGTTCTTTAAGTGCTGCGCTTCCTAATACAGTCACGATTAAAAAATTTGGGTTATTCTAGCTACAAAGAGTATTGTTTATATACCTTGAACGATATGCTGAAACACACCGAAAAATTAATAAAAGAAAAATGGCACAATGTATGAAAAAAGAAAATTTAATTCAGCCACAACCACAGATAGGAAACTTCTACAGTCTAATAAGGAACAACGCCGATTTTGGAAATATGGAACTAGTAGCAATTACAGGAACTGGACACTGCTGACTGAGTCATATTTATCTCACCGTCATGTGATCTGTGTAATACCACCTTAAATACAGACCATTTGATTAATAAGTGCCCCAAATACCACCAATATAGACTTAAGTACGGTTCGTGAGATTCTGCATGGCATGTTTACATGTCCTAGTGCCAATCTTTTCATAATTGCTTTTACACAACGAAGTTCCGTTTACGAAATTGAAATTAAAGTAGGCTCCTGTCTACCCCCCCCCCTCAACTATAATATGGGCCGTTAAGTCCACTTGACATCATGTTGACTAATGACTAGCTTAATTTGATACGAGGTATTCCCATCAATATCAAGAAGACATTATTATTATTTTTTAAATAATAACTATTAAGCGCACAAACCAATCCCACTGTTGTCATCTTCTAAGTGAAATGCCGGAGACGTTGTTCATATTTTAAATACACACAGTTACCAAGTTTCGTTTAGGATATCATCACCGAATGAATTTTCTTTTTATCTTCCACTATACATTCAAAATAAGCTGGTTACAGCATTTTCTTACAAGACGTATTACGACCATCCTCTTTCTCTATAGCATTTCATTAAGTCAGAAACTTAAAAGTGTTTCCCGGTAGCCTCCAGCCGTCTAGTGAGCAATATTACAGACAGTTTCAACGACTATGGGGTATGTTAAAATCTATAGCATTAATTTTATTCGTCTTAAAATTAGAAAAGGCGTGCCATTTATCATGTTCCTTGTCAGGTTCTCCTAAAATATTGCTGGAAAACAATCTGTACTAATACTGTACCAGTATATATATATATATATATATATATATTGACAATAATTGCATATTGTGTGTTCAGCAAAGAATCGTCGTTATTATTTCTTTATACATACATTTTTATGATTATAATGGTTTTACTAGATTTTCCGCAAAAGTATTGTCTTTACAAAACACAATTACTGACTAATATAAAATTTCTTATTTTTATATCGTCGCAAATAGAAAAAATCTCTGGAATAGAAATTTCTTATAAGACGTATTCCAACTCTAATTTCTAAATTAATGTACATATTTAATTGATCGGGCCGGTTATGTTGTAGATGTATAAAACAATCAAATATGGCGAAAAACAGTCATAATAAATTTATCTGTTGGTTTATTCAGTCTATAAGTTAATAAATTATATTTTGCAATAAAAATTAAAGTAAAGAAGAAACCTGCTATATATATATATATATATGTGAGTGTGTGTGTGTTTATGTGGTATTCCTTCAGTTATAAATTGTAAAGAAACGTTCTAATTTATTCCAAATATATTAAGTACTAATTCAGTGTTGAATATACAAATTTTAAGTTTATTAACAAATAAATATTTAAATTATCACTTGATGATTCCTAATTAGGTGAGTGTTTTCAGTTGCGTAACGTTTTTTAGTACCATGTTACTACATTTCTTTAAATTTTTGTGAATTAGTGTTGATTCTCCATATGAAAATAATCTAACGAAGATGCAAATAACTACGAAAACGTTTTTCTCCTCTTCGGAAATTGTTTAAAATAAAGTCTGAAAATGGTCGAAATTTTTTTCTTATTATTATAGAAATCAGACGTAAAAATACATTTAAATAAATAATAATTTTTTGAAAACTTATTTAGCGTATATTTATTTATTTGTAGCTGAATATAGTTGCAAAGATAAGAAACGCTGTGTTTACTTTCATTTTTATTATAACTGCTTCATATTTGTTTGTTGATGTAACTTATCTTATGCCAGTGATCAAATTTATTCTGACATCTTCACGACCATATATCAGGACTCTATTAAATTTACATAAAATAATTCTTTTTAAAATTGGTATAATTTTATGACGAAAATAATTCTAGAGTAAGTATATGTTGACAAACATAGCTAGTTTTGTTTAGGTGTGAGAATACTAAATCAATACAAGTGCGTCGTTCCCGAATAGGACTAGAAATTTTTTTAAATACAAATCATTTATGTACTATATAGATAATTACGAAAAGTCTATATTATCATATAGATAATATTGCTAGGCATTTTTGCGATAATTTTTTCCGCTCTACTATGGCTAATTTGTCATGATTGCGATAATAAACTGTGAGATGTGCGTTCCTGTTTGGTGATATTCGATTCTCCAGTGTGCTCAATGTGAGGGTGTGGGACTCATAACTTTGTACGCGCCTTTGAGTTGTCAAATAGTTACATTTGTGCTCTAAGCGGCCGCCTAATCTCAGTATTCTACGGCGTTCCCATTGAAACAGAGTTTACGTCGCGTGAGAATTCCTTTCAAGGTGGAAAGCTATGCCGTTGACGTTTCGACGAACACCCATCTCCTTCTGAGACGTTTGTCGGAATCGGTAATTACGGTGTTTGAGGTCTCATTGTGCCTCGTGCGCCGAACAATCTCGCCACTGAATCATTCAGTCCCACACAATGGACGTCATTACCTTTTAACGAGACACAAGCCATTGTGGAATGTCGTCATTATGCAGGGAAGCCAATATTGGCTCGCGGGGTGGGCGCGTTTCCGTTCCAGGAATCCTCATGTCGGGACGTGAGATCTACCTGGGAACTACTGTGCTTACCACTGGGTTACACTCTGGTGCTCCGTCTCATCCACAAGTTAGGTCTGAATCCGGCTCCGAGCAGCACGTGGCATCAGTCGATCTCATGATGTGAACAGAACAACCGGAAATCTCCGATACGTTTTATTGGAGCGTGACAGGGACGTGACCTACATTTCACGAATTTCTGTGGACACTGTCAACCCCAATGGTCCACGATGTTCGTTATGGCTGGCTGCTTTCAGTTCACACCGCGTGGGCACTGAACCACAGGAACCAAATCCTTCAAAGTTTACTCAGGTCCAGCACAGTTTCAAACGAAGGCGAACCTCAAAAACCCGATTCATACTTGGTCAAACAAAGTCACAAGAAGGTTGTCCGCATCATTTGTAGCATGTTAATCATTGTGACATTTTTATCACAGAATTTTTAAAACTAATAAGTATGAAAGCCATTCAGCCTATGTGAAACCCGCCGATACTGATGTTATTAAGATTGTAATTACTCAATTAATCTTATTGTAACAGTCCTGGCATTGATCTAATTAGTCCGTTATCCATGCTTGATCCCCAAGATTCAGGGAATCGATAACATGCACGAAAAATTAATATATTTCTACGCAAAGGAAACAACTAATTGTGTTTCGTATTATACTGACTTGCTTTTCTCAGATGAGCACAGTCAAACAGACCAAAGCTACAGGCAGTGAATCAATAAATACGGTGAATGACAAAATTTTTTATTGTCTTTCAGTACCAAAACTGGACACCTGCATAAGCAATTAAATTTTTAGCGTAAATGGTAAAGACTATTTTCGCCACGTCTCAAAGATGGAAACCGCACTTGAAAATGCAAGTAGTTGCTTCATGTATAGAAATATATTTTAGGTTCCAGAGTAAAGAAGGCTAAATGAGACATTTTCCACAGTCTTCTGAATAGTCTAGCGTTCAAGAATTGTTTCTATCAACTAGTCGTACACACAGGCAGTTCCAAGATTACCCTTAGGTCAGGCCGTAATCACGACTAATTACCTAGCTGGTCAAACTTCTATTTATTTTATGAAATTTTATTTTAAAAATATATCAGTTCTACGCACTGTTACGAGAAAAATGATACCAAATAGTCTATTATTCAATGAAACAGCCAATGTCGGAGCGAAACCTAATTTTTCAATTCATAGTAAGATTTAATTAAACATTAATCTTTAATTTATGTTAATATTATAAACAAAGAGTTAAAATATAGAATATTAGCATTTAAAAGATTTTACACGTATTACGTCTATCAAAAAAATCTCTACTGATGTGTTAAATTCAGTAAACTATATATTGGCTAGTATCATTTTTCTTGTAATGGTGCGTCGCACTGTTATATTTTTAATATTTAAAAAATGGATTAAAGTTTAGTAGTAAGTTAGGTAAGTAATGAGGTGTGAAGACGGTTTGCAGAGATAGCTCAGTATTGTCTACCTAATCTACGACAGCCCAGCTGTACTCACTACTTGACATTATACGATGCACTCTAACCAGGTCTTACCAGTAAAATATAAACAGTGTTAGCTGACGGGATGAAAATAGAACATCTCTCTATCATAAACGTCGATGACAACCGATTATTATAATCCAAGAAAATTTTATCGAGATATCCTTAAGCATCATGAATAGTGCTAAGTTATTTCTAAGAAAGACGCTTTGGGTTTGAGTTTCAATGTTCATGTAAAACTTTTTACAGTGTTTTTATTTAAAATCTATACCTTCTGTCTTTGCTCGGGGTAGATTATTTTGTGCAAGAGTAATACAGAGTAATTATTAAGTTCATGAAACATTACATGTTAAACATAATTTAAACATATGATGTAAAATACGTTCTTGCACTTAAATAATTCACATCCAATCTGAAGTCGAATGGCAGAATTATCAGCAGCTACGACCGGTGGCGCCCTTGTTGATGATTTTCCAAAAAACCTTTCTGTTACCACAACTTTTGAGAGTTTATCTTTCAGACATTCCATTAATTTTTACATGCATGTACCCATTTACATATTGGGCTGTAATTGCCGTTTATATAGAAATATATCTTGACGTATAGTTGTTCGCACCCATAAAAACGAGACGTTTTCTGTTTGTTCTGTGCAGGTGGTGAGCTCCATGGACGCAATGAAGTATTCGATGGAAGCTGACAAGTACCGGTCTGCGTACATGCCCCCAATTTCCATGTACTCCCCCGACCCCAAGTCCTACATGGACCGTGGAGGAGGTTACCTCGACCACACGTCGGCGCTAACCAAGGCGTATTTCGAATCGTCCAAGATGTACGTCGAATCCGGTCGCTACGACGCGGACGCCGCCGCCGCCGCGGCTGCTGCAGCTGCAGCCGCCCAGCAGCGCTACGACGTCAGTAAAATGTACGCGTCGGCCTCTGTCCCGACCGACAGCCATCCTTCTCCGAGGACGCCTACAGAGTCGCCCGACGCCGGCGGCGGCAACGGCGGGTCCATCAAGAGCGAGCGTCCCGACGTGGGAGGTGCGTCTTCGTCGGCGTCGTCAACCTCCGCGTCCCCGGGATTGTCTAGCTATTACCATCCCCAACAGACCTCGGCCGCGGGGATGCCGCCCCTGATACCCATGTCACAATACGGCGGCCACTACCACCAGGCTGCGGCGGCGGCAGCAGCGGCGGCGGCCGCGGCGGCGTCTGGAGGTGGTGGCGGCGGCGCGGGGGGCGGCACTGAGTTCCGGCGTCCCCTTACCGTCATCTTCTGACCGGACGGCAGATCTTAGGAGTCGGCGAAACGGATCTTCCAAACGTTGACCAACAAGGCCTTCGACACGGCGCCGCAACGAGACACCTGTTCCACGCGACGCTGAGGGACGCCGCTGTTGAGACTGTGATTCCGACAAATGATCGGGTCACATGTTAACGCGTTTTTATTGTTGAGTACTTCCCTTTATTATAACACGTACGTAGCTCAAGTTTTCCGTTCGAGTGTATGTGAAACAAATATATCCTCCGACGACTGCTGTACCCAGGGAATATTTATATAACTGTAAAACTGTTTTCAAGCAGAGATCGCTCTTTTAGGCGCTAGGGACAGTTAAATAGTGCAATATGGAACGGTTGTTTAGTGAGAAATATTCCGCTGTAGGTCTTTATTGATTTTAGAGAGCTGTCATGTGGTGGAAAAACTTTTACTATTGCATTTATTGATTGTGCATGTGAGACAAATCTTTTGAATTGACTGCTACAAACAACCCTGCTACTTTATGTTTAATACGAGTACTTCAACCTTAAACCTGTAAATTCAATACATAAAACATTAAAATTTTCTTTAAAACTACTACTTCTCTGCCCGGTTCTTCCTTTAAAACTTACTATAGGAGTGAATGTTAGTGCAGCGTTTTATATTAGTCCCTTTTATACCACCGCTATGGACAAAAATATATCTAAATTACTGTGCAGGCATGTGTACTTAACGATAATTTGTTTTTGTTTTCTTTCGGAGTAGACGAATACCAGCTTCGACCCGGAGCGAATTGTTGCGCAAGGTTGTTTGAGATGAATCCAGTTTTGTTGCATTAGCCATATTAGCTATATTCATCGTTAATCTTTTAAAATCAGTGTATGTAAGAAAAATATATACCTAATTGTTGTGTTTTATCCTTGTTTCGATCGCCTTTACTTTGGGAAAAATTCTTTTTATATTTTTCTGTTGTAAATATGTATAAAATATGTATTACGAAAAATATTTATATAAGTACGTAATTTATGACTTTATATGTTAATTATTTTTATTTTTGAATGTTCCTATTTCATGTAATTGTTGGTCACCTTACGCAATAGATACTCTTTAAAAAGTAAATATTCAATTCTAATAGTGATAGGCATATCGGAAAAAATAAATAAATAAGACTATCGAATGACATACGTGTTTAATTTATTTTCCTTTAAGTCACGTCGCAACGGTGGGACATAAAATTGACACCTGGGAACGAGTCAATTAAGTATTTCTAAATCTAGAGAATACACCACACTCCAGCTAAATCACTTATTCTTTAATTATATTGGATCGTAAGTAATAATTTAACACAGCCTGCTTAGTTGGCAACTGTAGATTAGAAACCTGGAACCATTAATCTCATTAACTGGAGGAATGAAAAATATCAATAATGGATGTTATTCACTAATTTCTGTTACGTTTCTAATTCAAACTCTATAAAGCTATATGAAATCCTAAACAAATATTTAAATTTTCTTCGTGATTGCCAGTTGCTCTACCAGATTTTCTGTTCTTTTCAACATCTGTATTTTTTTAATTGTTTAACATTTTAATGTATCTTACTAATCTGTACCATATTTAGTAGTGTTATAGTATTCACATAATTTTATATACGTTTCGCATTTTTGAGGGCTTCTCAAAATTTTAAATTTATTCTATGTCAAAGTACTATTTACTTAAATATAATTTCCACGCTATTACTTGTTATTCATAATTGTTAAATTATTAACTATTCGCTTCCACGGGATATATACTAAAGCTCTTTAAAATCTTGAAAAATAAATGTAGAGTATTCATCAAATTAATAAATCAGTGATCTACACGTCGTAGAAGTTTTTGGCCCTGATTAATTAAAAAAGAATAATTCATAGAATTCATTACATATGAATTCATTGTGGTCTGGATTAATCAAAATATTTCAAACCATGTCTCAGAAAAGAATTCTGCTATGCCAATATTTATAAAATTATTTAAAAACCTAGAATTAAAAGTACAGATTACTTAATCTTATAGTCTTATAACGTATTCTATCCTTTTGTAATTTTATTTTGTCTTACGAGTGCTTATTTCACTTGTGAATCCAACTTTGCTTAGTATTCCATTTTCTCAGTTAGAAACTCTGAAGGTGTAATTGTGTCATAGGAATTTCGATGAAAAGTTAAAATACAAGTTATGTGGTAGTGCATTTTGAAATATTATTTTGTGCATAATTAAAATTGATAAAATACATTTTCCGCCGTCAAGAGCTTACGTTTTATGAACAAAAAATCGTTTTTACTGTTTCGCCAATAATATTAAAGGCTTTTCCGTACCGTGAATAAATTTTAGAAATAGTTATATCAAAGTTTTACAAAAAGTAACCTTAGAAAATTACAGTGTCTGATTGGAATTATAATTTTGGATTGGTTTGTCTATTAGAATTTAGTAGAATAATGTACCACAATTCTTCGATAAAGCTCTGTAATCTTCATAAGTTACCTGGCTTGTTTCACAGTCTGACACATAAGTCATTGTTTTATAATTGTGTACAAACCTAGGTGTACTCCTGATTTGTCCTCAAATATCTTTCATATCATCTTCTTGACCGAAGGAAACAGAAGTATTTTACTTTTGACCCCAAGTTCCATTAATATAGGAATTATTGTCACAGTATTGTAGTTTATAACTAGCAGCTCTTGTTTTTTAAAAATCTATGTTACATCATGTATAATCCAATACCCTCCTGCTACTTACTCTCAATATTGTCACGTTTCTGAAGGATCGTGAGGTTCAATAACACACACACGTAACTGATTCGGAATCCAGTACAATTTATATGTAGATGGAATATTCCAGAAGCAGAACATTCTCGAAACAGAAAATACTAGAAATTAAAGGCAAACAAAGTAAACAAAAAAAAATTGTTGCATCGGGTGGGACTCGAACCTGAGTACACATTTCTGCTGTTCAGCTCGATACCGCTCTGCTCTCACTGCAATATATTATTGCAAGTTTATATATCGCCATTTTGTTCAAATCTTTAAATAACGTCAAATACCAATCATTAACAAATATACGCTTTCCTGCATCATCTATAACTATAAGGACCTACTTGACAACTATGGCAAGGTTTAAAAAAATCTGTGGTTGTACCTCCTGCTGCCTTAGGCACAAAAACCCAGTCCAAAAAAAGAATATATGAAATAACACGTCGTTAAAAATGTCATCTTCAAGGGTATTATTACCTTTGAACATTGTTTTGATTAGCAGAATAAAAAGAATATAGATCTTAACACCTGGTAATATGCTAGAATTACATCTGAAACTCTTTATGTTAAATCTAGATATGGAATTTAATCTACAGAAATTTTGTTTAATTGCCAAGAAAATTTCTTTGCTTTTGTATCAGTATTTCTGATTTATTTTCCAGCTCCCGAATTCTGCTTAAAAACCTTTTCTGTTTTTAGTTGCGTCATTATTTTTAGTTTATCTGACGAACGAAATTAAAAAATATGCAGATAATTTATTTAGAAATAAATTTTAATTAAAATAAAGAAACTAGCATAATAAAAAAGACAACAACTTGTTTGGAAAATCTTCAGCTGCAATAAGATATTTATCTCGTGAATTATATATAAGGCATGGCTTCCTATCGTTAATCTAATATAGGTTAAGATTTATAAATTTATTTATAATATATTTGCAGTATAGCTGTAAATCTTTAAAATTTTAAGATTATTCTGTTAAATATGGTTGGGAATGAAGTCAGGCAAACTACAGAAATTTTTATTAAACTCTTGCTTTAATCAATTTGTAAGACAAATTGTAGCAAAAGGTCAAACTTCAGATGCAATAAGTTTCTTGTATGTACGCGCATATCTACTGAAAGGCTGCACAAAAATAAATAATTAGGTTTTGTATAAAATAATTTTTTTTTTAAATCTTACGGAAAAGTTTCAAAATCTCATAATATGAAAAAATTCTACGGAGAATCTGCCTTATATCCGCGTGTTTGACTCTCTAACGTGAATGTGGGTTTCCTATACTCTATGTTCCGAAACGGCTCAACAGATTTCAATGAAAATTTCAGGGATTGAAATAGGAACGTAGCATTAAATTTTCCTGTATGTTTCATTTCGATGTCTTGCTAAGTTCAGAAGATATTATGTAAATATTTATAAATCCATTGTTTGCCGTGCGAATGGAGGCGTAATAATAATCTGTGAGTTGAAAGTCCTAAAATAAGTTCCTATACCATTCACCCACTTACTGTGCTATAAGCGTAATTTTGTCAGCATGTGTGAGAAGGAGGGAGGAAGGGCGAGCATTCTCATTCCATCTATTGTTGTAAACGTGAGAAGCCGGGACCTCTTCGAAACCAACTGCGACTGTTTGCAGTGAAGCGATCATAAGCTCAATTACTGGACTGGACGGACGTGTTCATACAGTATTGATAGTTTGGCATTCATTCGTATTCAATTGCCGTTTCTTTCGCAACAGTAAAACTTAGTGTGTTTTGATGTGTTTTTCGTCGTGTTACTTATTGTGAGTGATAAGAAAGTGCCACTAGTCAAAATTTCGGTTAGCGTACGTGTAACGCAAGTCGAGTTCATAATCACAATGATACTGAAGAAGTGAATAGGCAGCGTTTGGAAACAAACATAATGGGAATTTACCAAGCGAGATCTATCATGGCTCCGGAAGGACCGTCGGGTTCAGGCGACAAAACAGACGGTCAAACGTAACAAGGACCTATGAATGTTTGGCGTATAGTTTCCAAACGACTTAATTTAATTGAGAAGAATTCTTGAGGTTAATTACTTTCAATGTGTTCTCCCCGACAATATTTGTCTATATTTTGAACCCCTTGTAGCATATGAAGGGGTGGAAATGAGTCATATAAAATAACAAGGAAATTATCTACTTTGGGGTCTAAACCAGTGTAAAGGGGGTCACTGTGTTACATTATGGTCTTCAATATGCGATTTAAGCAAAATTTCAACCCTTTACTGTGAAGAAATTCTATTCTTTCAGAGTACTGAAAATATTTTTAGTCCGGGAGTATTTTTGACTGTCGAGATACTGGGAGTATATTTGAGGTTCATATTGTGACGGTTTCGATGCCGGTTTGGTCATGTATCGATCAAGAATTATATAATATACCGGGATATTATGAATAAATACCCGGTCAACGCCGGGTCTATAGCTAGTTAAGTGTAAAAAGACATAATTACTGAATAAATTAAAAACATAATAAACCAACGTACATTGAATCAAGGAACGACACGTGTGCGTTTTTCAGTGCGTTCTAATTTATTATTTACAATAAACTAATTCCTCATTTTTTAAATTTATTTATTTAATCTAAACGTATACGGTGTTTTAATAGAAATTTCTGATTTAATATTTTTAATTATTCATTTTAAATGTTTACTTTAGAAGAATTTAATTTAATACTTCAACTAATTGTATTTGTAGTTGAACTCTAATATTACGTCAAAAAATAATTGATAAAATCAGATTTTGCTTTATAAGGTATGAATCCGCCTTTTAAATAAAATGGATTTATATTAACGCTCCAGATTCCAATTAACTTTCCGTTCTATTTCTTTTCAATTATTCAGTGTATAATACGTAATGTTACAGTGATGAAGGAGACTATTATTACATGTTAAATCCACTTACCTGTCTAGTATGTATCCTCTTGTGTCATACGTGTTTTTTTTATTATTTTTTCCTGCGTATTAAGTTCATAAATTGAACTTTCACAAGAAAATTTCATTATAACTCGCTCTACGCAGCAAGAAAATCCGATTATCCACGGCTGTCAGCGAAGCCCGTAACATGTTAATATAGCCGCGTCATGTCGCCTGTAATAAACACAACAAAATAACGGGATCTTGATAATGCCTTTTCAAAAATATGTATTTTCGTAATAGGTTCATAAGTTCGAAGATGACCAGATCGAATCGGATCTCAGAAACGAAGTAAGAAAATCCATTTATTATCCACAAGTCTTTTTTCTTAAGATATCTTTTCTCCTATTTCAAATATTGTAATAAAGGGAGAAATTAGTTCACGATACTTACAAATATCTTTATTGTACCACGACTTGCATAGTTAAAAACCTTATTTAGTCCTTGCAGTGAACTACAGCGTTCATTGCAATACTTTCAAATTTAAAAAACGACTCCGTACAAATATTTTTCGTATTAAGGCGTTATTCTGGCAGTTTACTAAATTGTTTAGATAGATAATTTTTCAGTTAAACTACAAATACTTATTAAATAAATGAATTATAAAGTAAACATGATTAAAGAATGCAAATTAAAAACTATCAACAGACATTAAACTTAAAAAATATTTTATTGATAATGTTTTATCAAAAACGTTTCCGTACATTAATTTAGTTTCATTAATTCGATTACATATATAAAAAATGAACTAAAGCGTTGTTGGTATAGCACAATATTAATAAAAAAGAATCTTTACTTGCAATTTGGCGATTATTACACATTCTTCAAAATATTAAATACAGTTTTTAAGGAACTCCTAATATAAAAATTTCCATTAGACAATCATGTGTACCGTATATAAGAAACCTATACAACTTATTATTTAATTATTAATATTGGGCTTTATGTATTGTTTTTATATAACAATATTTTTGTTAATGAAACACTTCCTTTGTAATGTATTTAAAATCATCATTGAACATTACTAAATCACGTTTTACGTGATGATTTTAGTTTTGATCCTCACATTAATACAGTAAATATCTACTAGCACGTTTTGATTTTATACATACAATATTCAATATTTTTAGCGGCTATGAAAGCTATCAACATTGTAGAATTTCTAAAATCATAAAAATAGATTGATTTCTTCTCTGTTCACCCTATTATGAGTAAATATGAACAGTCACAGATTTTACATAAAAAAATTTGATGTATATAAATAAGTTTCTGAATGTTTTATTCAGATATAATAGGCAGAATTTAATTTTCAGTAATAAGGTACTGTGTGTAACAAATGTATTTGTCTGCAAAGTATGTTTACATACAAAATATTGAACAAATCACTTAATACACTGGACAGGTTTTTTTTGGACTGCCACAACTATAAATATTTATCTGGTGTGCCTGTTCAACTGTCGACGGTCATGAGGGAATTTCGTCATAGAAAAACGAACGGGAAAGGATAAATTGTTCGTACTATTTGATACCTGGAACCTAGGTTATCAGTTTTGTAAACACGATAAACTAGCCGCTTGGAGTCAGATATAAAAATTCACGTTAAGTGTAAATATAGAATTATGTTTACATGTGACTGAAAGAAAAATAATGTGCATCCGTAATAAATGATTGCAGCAACAATGACAGTAGAGTTTTTTATTTTGGTCGTGTCAACCGTAGTGTTATTGGCGAACACATCGCGTACATTAAAAAATCAAAGAGGATCATATCTTTACATGTGTAAAATTTTCTTGAACTAAATTTGGTCACCCACGTTGATCAAATTTATAAATTCTTAAAGTGTTTTGTCTGTTTGAAAGATAGGATGTCCAGTTGATCCTAGTATATTTCTTCTCCGAGTGTAGTACGATACAGATTTGTTTAACGTCGCATTAACCTATAGGTTATTAGTGACTCCGTTAACAAAAAGTGACAAAAATTATAACAATGTTGTACAGTTTTGACATATTAGATACTGTTGAATATCTGTTTTGATCTGATACTCTAGTAAGCTGTAGATTTCATCAGGTGAAGTACAAACATGGGTAGTAGCAAAGCGTTTCTTTCTGGGGTGAATTTCTGGCAGGTGAAGATAATCAATAAAGTTGCCAGCTTTTAAAACGTAAGCATACATTATTCAGTATATATATATATATATATATATATATATATATATAACATCTCATGTTCGTTCAATTCATTCGAGTATTTGAAGAAGAAAATGTTTTAATGATATCATTCATCAAAACTTTTAAGGATATTTTGGACAATCTATGATAAAAAGTTAATATCCAGTGTACGGTTCGTCGCTCATCGCGTCACAAAATAATTATTTGGGTTTTAAAACAATTTCCTGCGCGTTTCCGCAACAGATCGATCAGATCAATGAGAGTTAAAGATTACTGTAATTATTGTTTTATTTTAACAACTGTCTCTTTGTAATACCTAATAGGTGTATTAATTACTTGATGTGGTACTGAAAGAATACCTCGAGAGATATGGATCAAGAGGAGATATTGCGTTACGTCCTCTCGTTAACCCCTTATTGTGTCAATATATGCACGCGTCCGTTGTTCGCCGTACACCTGCTTCTATCTCGAGGACCGAAACTCTTCTTCTCCCTCCCCACCATCCCTTTTTTTATCGTTCTCCACTTCTTCCTTTTTTTTCAATTTCAAAGTAAGATTTATCGCCTTGCCAGCCCAACAATGGCCGACAGGCCTGACTTAACGCCGCCGCTAACAATTCGACCCGTTATGTCATGTTTGGCTTTCGAGACATCGATCGCGAATGTCTTGTCCTATTTCTGGGCAATCTCACTCCCCCTCGCGTCCCCGTCTACCCACACGCGTTTAATAATGGGACCGCATTGTGCGGATAAAAGGAAATATCAATACAATGGAGGAAGAAAAACCTATTTACACATTCGGAGGTGTTCGTGAGGGCTTGAATAGCGCTCTAGTTAAGGCTACTGTCAATCAGCCAGGCCTGACATGGACTTCGATAACAGCTTTGCTGGCTGCCTAGGGAGGCAAACTTGCTTCCAAAACTTAAACTCACTCGTTTAACCTTCTCACGGGAAATAAGAAAATAAGATATGCTACATTTACCACAGGAGCTTACCTTACATCTGTCTCGTATCAAGTTACAGAACTTTTCGATTCACAGTAGGCAAAAGTAATTTCCGTTTCCAAAGAAGTTACTTTAAGTTATTGCAATTTATTTTATGATAATTATGATAATATTAGATTATTATGATCATCACCCTCAGTGTTCTGCCCACAGGCAAATTTTTCATGGCAACTTTCCATTCTCTCATGTCTCCTTTCACCCCCTTTAGGTTCATATATTTTATATATCCTTTTTTTATACTATGTATTATCTCATGTCTTCTTTAAATACAGGAAAATAAAAAACAGGCCTACGTTCATGGCATTTGTAGATTTTAAAAAAATCATTTAATAATGTGAATTGGAACCCAGTTTAAGAATTTTGAAGATGGCAGGAATAAAATATCGAGATGAAAAGCTTACCCATAACCTCTGCAGAAGGCTGACGCAGTCAGCAGGAAATAAAATTGAAGAACTAGTAAAGAAAGCAGATATTAAGAGAGGAATCAGACAAGGACGCTGTCTCTCGCCCATGCTGTTTAACTTATATATACAACAGGTGATAAAAAAAAGTTAAAATTAAATATGAAAAAGGAACCATACTGAAAGGAAAATAAATAGAAACCCAACGCTTTTCCTATGGTAATGTAGTATTAGGAAAGTCAGAAAAGACTTGGAAAACATAATAAATGGCATTAACGTGATCCTGGAGAAAGATTTTAATAGGATTAATAAGGGGAAAACCGAGGCAATGGAGTGTAGTATAGGAAAAAGTTAAATAAATTGGGAAGAGTAATTATGAACGGAGTTAAGGAATTCTGCTACTTAGGAAGCATAATAACTAGTGATGGTAGAAGTATAATAGCCATAAAGAGTAGGAGAGGAATTTACGTGCGGCTAATACAAGTATTACTTAAAATGTTATATTCATGCGAAATGTAGACGATAGGACTTTCAGACAGAGAAAGTATAGAATTTTTCTAAATGTGGTGCTGAAAGAGAATTCTGTACATCAGATGGGTGGATAGAGTTTTTAACCAGGAAGTTTAAGCAGAATAGAGGAAGCGAGAACAATGTGGAGGACTTTGACCAAGGGAAGGGATGGATTATTAGGCCGTGTTTTGAGACATGAGGTTCTTGTAAAATTAGTATTCGAGGAAAGGGTGTGGGGTAAGAACAGAAATGGGATTAGGGCAGATTAGGGCAGTAGTTATGAGGAAATTTAAAAGCTTGCGCAGGATAAGTTAGCATAGAGGGTTGCATCAGATCAGTCTTAGGACTGACTATCTCAATAAATCGTGTCATCTCCTTCATTTCATTTCCTTCCTGCAAACTAGTCCTTCCGTAGATTAAGACCCGTCTTTTTTATCAGTACCACATCCAATTATTCTTCCTTATAACTTGTAGCAGTCTTCTCTCACCAATACTACAGTATTCTTTCCACTCTCTTCCACAACCACGTGTCGAAAGCTTCCAATTATCTGGTATGTTATTATAGAACTAATACGATGAGGATAAGGATATTTGGTAGAACCTTTACAACATAATTGGCCAAAAAGCTCAAAAGATGTCTTATGAAATATATTGTAAATTGAATAGGAGTCAATGCTACTTTGTCACTATTACTCTACTTAATAACACAATGGATTTAACCTATCCTATTTTAATGGTAGTTGTTAAACCGATTAACTAATTGTTGAATATATTATTTGGGAAGGATCCAAAATATATCATCTACATATATATGGTGGTACAAAATTTGGAAATTTAATTTCTTAATGCAAATAGTTTCTAAATCTCTCATCACTATTTCAGCGAAGAATGGGGAGAGGAGGATTCCCATAGGAGAGTCGGTGATTTGTTGATATACTACTTTATTGAAGGTGGAAAGATGAACTTTAGGATTAGGTTGATGAGGGATAAGATGTTATGGAAGGGTGTGTAGGTTAATTTTGATATAGGTTTATCCTAACATTTGGATAATTATTTCATTTGTAAGAGGGCTAACAAAGAAGTTACGTCAAGTCCTAATTTTCTTTTTTTTTGTAGATTTTATTTAACTTTTTGTCCTAAGACTGTACAGTTATGTTCACAAAGAGTATAGTAAGCACAAAAAGGTTTAATTGACATGACATGTGCTATCCGGCACAATAGACCAACCGCCACAAAACAAAATTTTTGATTGTGTGGTTAATTAAAAAGATAAATGCTAATGTCTTAAAACGTGGACTATTAATCTATCCCTTCTCGTAGTCAAAGTCCTCCATATTTTTCACTTTTCCCCTATTCTGTTTAGAACTTCCGCGTTAGTGATTCTATCCACGCATCTGATTTTTAGCAATCGCCTATAGGACCACTTTTCAATGGCTTTCTATTCTTTTCCTTTCCCCAACTCCTATCGCCCACGTTTCGTACCCATAAAACGCCACGCTCCATACGAACATTTCTAGCAAACGATTTCCTAATATTCACATTTATATTACCCGTAAGTAAATTCCGCATTTCGCGAAAGCCTTCCTTGCCTGTGCTATCCTACTCTTGATGTCTACTATACGTCTACCATCCCTAGTTATTACGCTTCCAAGTAGCAGAATTTCTTAACTTCCGTCAAAATATCCCTTCCCAATCTAACACCATTTCTCTAATTCTTAATGATTATTATCTAACGTCGAAATATTGGAAAGCTTTCTTTTAATTATCGGTTATGCCAAGAAATAGAACCGTCAATCACCAAATGCTCTCGAGAGGCACGTACTTGAAGCATATGGCCAAAAAAGTAGTGGTTGATGACCGAAATTAAGTGATGTCATGTCAGAAAAATTTTAGTAAGATGAAGACCAACTACATAATGCTCTTTTTTTTAAGAAAGAAAAAATCAGTTTGGGTGTTCTGACAGGGTACTTATTTTAGTCTTAATTCTATGTGATTATAGTGAACAATACAAGCTAGAGTTATCGATGGGTTAGAAGTAAAATATAGTAAAGGCATATGGCGTAACACTAGATGGCAAAAATAAATTATTCCTAAAGCTTCATGATCTATAAGAATTTTTGATTAATTGATTTTGCTAAGATGGCTCTGTAATGTTCAGATTTTGGTGAGGTATAGAGAGATTTTATATGCCTATCGCCATAAGCTTTTTCTACAACAGTAGACGAGAAATAAAGAGTCAATATAAACGAAAAACACGGATGGACACAGTGGAGGAAGACATAATTAAACTGTGGAGAAGCATGTAGCAGCTGATTCATAAATGGTTGGCATAATGAAGGAGTTATCGTTTCGTGGTGAGACGAAACTGATAGATTTGAAACTTGAAGTGACGACGATAAAGGTGTAATAGCTACGACAATCGAACAAGTTTTCATAACCAATGAATTAGTCAATAGTCAAAAACTTGGATATTTTACGTGCTGTTAAATTCGGGAATTAATTCTACAATAAAATTAAGAATGCACTGTTTCGTACAAATATGTGACTTTATCTGGTGATACATTAATGAGAAAAGATAACTAAATTAACGTAAATCTAAAGAAAAAAATTCAACATGATGTTGATATTACGTACATAAATAAAAAACCTAATTACAAACAGAAATAAACCGAACTTTTATCAAAAAATAGTTGCAACAAATTCTATGCAATAAAATGAAGCTTACGTTTGCATTCCATTAATTGTTCAAAATTTAGTTCACAAGTTCCAACACAAACATATTTAACATAAATTAGGTTATAGGGTAGGGGGGCGAACAAAATGAGCACTAAAAACAGATTCAATTAAAAATATCTACTTATAAAGCACTTAGTGGTAGTATACACATTTTTATCTAATAATTTTGGAGGAAAAAATTAAATATTTTCCAAAGACTAAACAGCAAAATTTATACATTAGTTCAAACACTACAGAAGCTGAAGTTTAAAGTGCTAAAAGTAACCTGAGCAGAATATTATGTATCTAATTTTCACCTATTAAACCCTTGTTCGCTTCTAATTGAGCCCAGTTCCATTAATGTTTGCTGATGTTTGTTTAAATTTTAATTTTCAGTAATGTAGTTAGTATTTAATACATTTTACTTCTTCAAGTTTAATTAGTATCGGTCCATATTTTTCAAACATTTTCAATAATGTATTAAAGCTGAGGCTCAAATTTGTGATAAAACGTTCTTTTTCTATGTATTCAAAATTTATTTGGAGATAAAGTGTGAAATTTAACAGTACAGTTTCTTTATTGTATGTATTGTACGTAATGTCAAACGGATATCAACTTTTTGAACTGGATCTGATGAATAATTTTGAACTCCACTTATTTGACTGCCAGACTGTAAATTTCTCTTCATCGTGTACTCTTTTGTGTAATCTTTTTATTAGAATCGTAACGACGTGTAATTGAGCCCAGAATTCCCGTTTTGAAACAGACTGTCTTAATTATCAAGGTTGAGTTTTTGAGGAATGAACTAAAATGTCTGTAATGATTTTTGTAAGTTCTTCTTCTCAATGTTCAATTAAATCGTAAAAAAATCGTATTTGATGTAAAAGTCATATAATAATATATTACTTTCTATATTTTATTACACGAGTGATAATTCTGTAAAAATTCCAATTATTTTTATGCAACGAATTTAAGCAAATATTTCGTAAGTTCCTCGGCGCCGAGTGTTTAGTGAAATATAGACCTACAAATAGCCGACATATGTGCACATCTAGAAACGACACTCTTTATTCTCTTTTTGACAAAGTACTGCTGAGGGATGTTTCTGTGCAGCCGTAAATCTTCCCCTAGCCTTTCCGTGATTTGTCGGTCTGTTATCTTATAAATCTTTGGTACACGGAGAACACCGCACAACTAAATTACTGCATAACATATTGCGTTTATACTCGAATGGTCTTAAAATTAATGTCAACTAGTTTGCTCTTTTGTGACACGTAATATATCGCTAAGTCTGCGTCAGAGTAAAGAGTAAATGTACTCCACAATTATTTGCAGCGACCTTAGTCTACATGTTCCGTTGAACACGAATTAATCACGAAGAGCTGTTTAAAACTTTATCCGCAGCGTTACATGGTTGGCTACTTGTTACTACAAGCCTTTAATACGATTCATAATTACGATCTCTCACGCACACTTATAAAAACACAAATCTCATAGCGCAGCATGGCACAGTTAATGTGTGACGCAATCTAGGGAACAACGTTTCTAACAATCACGTCTTACTCACATTATTAATTATTCACTACTACTTCTATATTCATCAGAGAAAAGGGAGAGACGTAGAAACAAAATTACAACCAGTAATTTTCCGAGTGAGTAATGACAATATGGAATAAGAATCCTTGCAAATATTTAAATATCTTAGATAATAAACCATTGAAAATTAATAATTATTAATAATTGCGTGAAACACATTGAAAATATATCAGTTTAACAATATCAAGTATCATTTTCTCATATTTTTCCCATTACATCTTTATTACAAATTAGTCAAAACAGATTGAGGTTTTATATTGCAATAGAAGAAACTACATATTCACTGATTATAGTCTCGATTAACAAAATGCATTTTATTTTTTCAAATACTACTGTTGTAAATTATTATGATTATTATTATTAAAATAATGACTTCTTACAGGTCAAGAATTTGTTCTACATAACAAGTTTTATGCAAGAGAAATACTCTGACATCTAACAGGCAGTGTTAATTATTTAAATATAAATTTCGCAAGCACTAGTTATATCAAATTTTAGACCCAAATAAATTAGTTTATCCATCAAAATGTCTAAGTCTTTTATGTATTTCACTTCATTAATTCATGTTTTAACAAAGGATATGTATTCATATTTATTTTATAATTTTTGTATCTAGTACCTGAAGAAGCCCACAAAATTGGAAGAAATGTTTTATTTATGTTTATTAAAGTTGAGATAATTATGTTGACATGTTTGGCTATATTTGTATTTTAAGTAAATATAATTAATTAAAACGGCGAACAAGTCATCAATTTATTTGAAACATTATGAAAACTTAATGTTTTTTCTTATGTTCCATTGTATACAATTGTTTACATATATATACTTTTATATAATTTAATTGTAAGTAAAATATGTATACATAAGTTTCAATCATGAAAGTGTTAAAGAGGTCGCTAATTTCTTCTGATGTAGATGTGGCTATAAAGAATTCTAGTTTATATATATATATATATAACAAAATAACTTCCATTGGAAGATATGTCAGTAAATTTTCTATTTACGAAAAATAAAAATAAAAATTTCGTATTGATGAATATATTTCAATTTCAAAGTTATTATATTATTTCCATGAATAATAAAGTATTGTAGAGAAATGTTTTCTGTTGTATTTTGAGTCAAAAGCGTTCACGTTTAGAAATATTTCACAAAATTTTATTATTTACGTAAAATGACCAAATTATAGAGTTAATAAATTATATTCATCAATCAGAAATTTGTTACTTAAAACTGGTAGAATAAATACGCAATGTATTATTTTAAAAGCTGGTACACCTGAAGATGTTTCCAAGGAACGAACGAGATGTGTTATTTTTAACTAATTTTTCTGACTTTCAGGACATTTCAGTTATTTATATAAGTAATGTCGAATAAATATACCTATAAATTAATATTTTAGCACAAACAGAAAAGTGTATAATCTGTAGTATGTCGTTATTCTGTGGGTCTTTTTATTTTCTTCTAACCTCGTGTCATCAAGGAATTATATTTATTTGTTAATGAATTCTGTTATCATAAGCTTGGGAAATTCTATTATCATAAGCTTGGGAAATATTTATATTTCATTATAAACTAAGAATATATTAATTTTTCGTAGCAATCTTGAAATATAAGTTAATTATATTCCGTAGATCATCGAAACAACTGCTTACTTAATGTCGCATATTCCTGTTCCTTTTTAGAGTAAAAGGTAAATATTCAATCTATGATCCATGAAAATAATTAATTCTGAAAATATATTCTGTGAAGATAATTTTGTTATTCAGTATTCTTATTCTTAGATCAGCGATTAGTTGATATGACATGTTCATTTCGTTGATGTATATATTCGTATATATATATAAAGAATATTTGAAAAACTTTGTTCACATTACGTATTACGTATTATTCTATTCTATCTGTTTATTACTATTTCACCTTATACAATTTTATTACTTTCTGATACCTTACTAATTTTTATTTAACAACGAAAATTTTCTTCACGTATAAATTTGTACTTTCATTACGCTCGTCAGATTGAATTTGTGAGTGTTACAGTCATGAACTCAATCAATTAATGGCCTTGAATAATATTTAAATCAAAATATATTTTTTCTTTCAACATCGTTCTGTCAAGTCTGCACACCGTTTGAATCTTCTTTCCATGTGTTGATGCGTTAACTTTTTAAGACCCAACTTGCACTTGCTACTGTTAACTGGGCCCAAACTTACTGCAACACTTTTAGCTGCATCTTCAACAGTAATGACAGGTTTTAAGCGAAGGATTTGGCACTTCACCTGACGTTGTGCATCGGTCACCGAGGTTCGACCGATATGAATTGCTCTACCACTATATAAACATTTCCGCGGATCACAGAACTTTTACCATACTGTAAAATCATTCGGTAAAAGATTCTACCCCCTACAGCCCAAAATTCAGAACGTCTCCTAATTCTCCCATTGTGTTAACCAAGGTAAAGCAGCTCCTCGAAGATTATAACTAATACTTGACCTCACGGGCACTTGTGTCAACAAGATGAGCCGAAGCTGAATATGTTACAAGTTCTCCCCCTCAAAAAAGTTATTCTTCTGAACAGAAAGGGATAATCTCGGGTCTCCTCACTTCCTAAAACAATTATCTGAAAATTAAAGAATAAATATAATTCCACGGCTAAAAAAATTCTTCTTCTGCACAGAAAGGGATAATTCCGGCTATGTCAATTTCACCACATATGCCTCTCCTCACTTTCTAAAAAAATTATCTGAAAATTAATGAATAAATATAATAAAATATAATTCCACGGTTATCCAGTATTAATGTCAAAATAATCTTGTTTTGGAAATTATCTGTTAAAATGGTTACCTTATTTCAGTCAAAAAGTCATTTAATCTACCATATTTCCGGAGCGAACTAAACTGCCGTAAATAAAGAGAAAGAAACGAAAATGATAATTTGAATCAAAGATGATAGAATTAAAAGAGCAAGATGGGAAAACCTCGGGAATCGAAATCAAGACCTCCACCTACGCAGGTGAAAAAATACAAGAGAAATAATTTTTGGTCCAAGCTCACAACACTATCGTCCTTGAGTGTTATTTTAAGAGGGTTGTTATTTATGTCGGCTTTTAGGGCAATGTCTTGTACACTTAAGATTTCCTGAATGAAGGGGTCCAGTATACTCATCTTAGAATTTTAACTGTAATTCACATAATTGTGGAGGCTGTTGGCAGTTTTTACTTCTAACCCAGCTGTCAGTATAACAATGGTTGACAGTCCCATTTTTCTTCCCCCTTCTGAAACTAGGTTATTTGTAGGTTTCTCTTGACCTGCAGCGGAAGAGAAGCACAATGGGCGTCGCGATAGGATCAGGTAATCACACGGTTTCGCTGCGAGCTAAATCATGTAATGAAGGCGCGACAACAGAATCGCCTACACACATCCACACAACGGGTAATTATGAGTTCTGGACGCGAATGCAACAATAGCTCGATGTTGCTTGGTAATGTTTTCTAAGGAAGACGGCCCCACCGGGTAATTAGAGGAAACGCAATTAAGCCGAAGGTGTGAGAAGAGATGTGGAAGGGTAGGCGGAGGGAAGGAAGACTAGCGAAATGGCAGACCGGAAGGGTCGTTCCCTTAGCAACCGAGACAAGCCGCTGGTATAGATCCTGGTCTACCGCTAGGAACAACGGAGGCTGCTGCTGTCACTTCATAATGATAAGTTTTCACGCATCTTTGTGAAGCCAAATTACAGTCGGAAGGCCGCGTTTAATAATGACCGTGGAGAGGCAAAAGAGATAACAAGGACATCTGCAATAGAATAATTGCTATATAGAAAGCCCACCGAAGGAGTCAAGTATCTTCCTTTTAAAGAGGCTGCGAAAATAAAACAAACAAGAATACAATGGAAAGACAACATAAGAAAGACTGTCCAAGGAGAAGCGTTTCAAATCGTAAACAAATTGAAAATAACGTCAATAATGATTACTTGTAAAATAAAGAGGAAAGACAAATAAAAAGAAGAAACTAATAATGACACACTATTGAGGTATGTAATATAATTTAGAAAGAAAAACGAATACTGAAAAACAGAAATATTAAAACGTGAAAATCAAACTAATACCTGAATTAATATTTTATTTTTGAAAACCAGAGCGTTAAACATAATTATCTTTTGTATTTTGTTACATAGGAAGGTGTACTTGTAATGTGATGTAATCTAATTCACTTTCATAGAACTTTTCGTACATAAGCTCCGTTGTCATCTTCACGTGAAATGTTCAATATGGGTCATATTTCACAACAAGTTAATTGTAACTAATGTTTTATGGTCGTACATATACATGAATATTTACGGTGAAGTTCTATTAATCGTTTGCTTTATATGAATATAAAACACTTTTCAAAGTGTACTAACTAAAGAAAAAGTAGCCAGTTACAGAGAAAGTTAAGTGACAGAATGAATACCACTCAACGTTTCTGAAATTATTTTTATGTAACACAAAACAGTAAAAGCCGTAAGAATCGCACAGCCTCAAAAGGTTTTGAATCACTTGTAGAAAGCAAATAATTGCAGAAACCTTCAGTGGTATTTTATTATCAATTAATTTTGCCTAAAATTTAGCTACTTCTGAAATTCGTAAATAATTTAAATGCTACTTTTTTACAGATATACTACTTGTTCCGGAAATTCGAGTGTTACTACGGTTTTAAATCAGTCTCAAATTTAACAAATTCGTTAAGAAATAATATTTAGATTTTTTTAATTTGATAAAAGATTGTATAAGCACAATCGTGATACTTGATTTGCTTGAAAAGTATCCGTGCCTATACTATATATATTCTTAATCCAGTTTACTTAGATCTAAAATATACAGAAGATATTTTGTGGAAAATATTTTATAGACAAATTTGAAAATATTTAGAATATAATCATATGTCACTTTATTGTTTCATTTTAAAAAAAGTTTTGTTTGTTATTATTTCTATAATGTTTGACGAAAGAGTATTCTCAATTGTTATGAAAAATTTTAACAGTTATAAATATTATTTCGATTAAAAAAATTATTTTTTGTATAGATGCCTGTTTGACCGAAAGCTCCCGTACAGAATTAACGAAATTAATAAATATTACTTAATAATGAATTTCTAAAATTAGGAGTGATTTAAAACCTAAGGGGATTCTACTTCATTATCATCAAATTTCATAATTCGTCGTGGTAAATTCGTATTCATTGAAGAATAATTTGAGTTTAATTTAAATAAACAAACTCTAATTCTGATTATAGTTAACAATTGATTAATTAAGTGGTTTTATTTTTATACTTTATGTATTAATTATGAGGTACTATGCATTTCACATAAATATAGAGTAACTTTCTAATCATGCTTAAAAATGTTAATTGCAAAAAAAATTGCATAATCTAAACTAAGAGATCTTAAAAGTTGCTTATAAATAAGAATTTAATTTATTATTTTCTGTTTTATACAACTATTTTCTTTATAAATCGTAATCCATAGTTTATTTGCATAATTATAGATACATAATTGAACTCTATTTTGTAAATTAATATTTTGAATTTTATGGCTATTGCTAATTAAACCCAAGGAAACGTAGTTTATTCGCAATTTATTCGAAAGTAATTTTTTGAAATCTCTCGTGAATAAGCTGAATCTTATATGTTTCGTTAATAAGTATTGGAACTCGCACTTAGTTCTTAATCCTTAACCGTTTTCTCTGAAGACGAACAGACTTTGTACGGTTGGAAACGTTTTATTATTATTTTATCCATCTTCCAGCTTCTCATCATCTTTTGCTACCATAGACAATGGTACGTCAGTTAATTTCTTCTCCTAGCTTCAAGTTCCAAGTATATTATGTACATTTTAATTTTAGAATTGATGTATTCATACTGCCTTGTATTCTATTTTGTATATAATATTGGTGGTTTTTTAGAGTCTTCACAAAGCTGTTGGATAGAACAGCAAGAGAAGTGATGGAGGACTGGCAACATCCGTTTTCGTGCCCCTTCTCCCCCTTTCTCCACCCATTTTGTAGTTGGCTACCTATTCGTACCGAGTTTCCGTGTGCTGGCTGCCTTTCTCTGTCGGGTTTCGTGGTTTGTAACTGCAGAAGGCGTCGTGTTCCTGTACTTCTAATGAGACTGGTTCTAGTGCGACTCATCCCTGGTAATTGGGGCCGACGGCAGCCAATCGTCTGCCAGACTAACAATGCACCACACTCGGTAAATCAGCGCTGTGAGCTGAATACCCGCCCATTAAAGCCATTCCTAGCTGTCCACTACGTTCACAAAGTCCTACGTCCAACCTCTAATCTTTAACCTGAATGCAGTTTTGTTCTTTTTCATATACGCTCCTCGCGATAAACTCGAGTCGCACACAATTCGGTTCAATTTTATTACGTTCGAATGCAACTAATAACATCGTCTCGTTTTACAAACCTGGACTAAAATACATCTTTAATGTATGGAGTTCTTAGTTCAACACTATCATGCAGCGATTGAAGTCAGCGAAGCACTATCAAATTCACTCAAAATATTTGCATTATCTCTAAAACCTCATTTTGTAAAATATAAACAATTATTCACAATATTTATTTAAATGTTGTATTCGACGTAGAGCTCATTTCATGCTACATAACTGTCCAGACTTCCTTTTGATTATAAAAAGCTTAACTAGATTTTTTATTCATATGTAGGAAAATAAATCATATTTGTAGGTAGTAGACCTATGTAATTCACACTATAGAATTAGTTTTTATTATTTATCGTAAATGAAGGAAAAAAGTTATGTCACATAAGATATAAAACTATGTGAAAACGTCCTTAAGGTTCGTTTGTAATTTCTAAATTATTTATTATTTGGTTCAGCAATACCGTAGCAGGTTGATTCTATATCTTTCACTGAGGGAAACGGCATTAGAGGCCGCAGGACGTCCGATAGGCACGACTGTAATGAATTTATTTTCACGTACGTTTTCTAAATCCTTCCGAAGTGAAGATAGTTTTTAAAAAGCCGTGAAGTGAGGAAATCACACATGTCTTTTAAGCAGATAAGGTTGGAGAGTGATTGTAGACTCTAAGGTGGAGAAGTGAAGGTCCAGGAAGGAGCTAACAGCCTTTGCCGGTGTTTCTGGGGCTCGAACCTGTGACCAGCGAATCTATTGGGACGCTGTGCAATGCGTGAGGGGATACCAGGGTGGTTATTTCGTCTTGTAGAAGGTTATGGTGGGTGAGATTCCCACACTACCCAGGAGTGCGAAACATTCTGGATGTCCATTAGGATTTCCACAGTCGTCCCTCCGAAAAATAAATTGTTTGGAGTTTTTCCATGTAGATAATCTTCAAGGACGTTTTAAAGTAAACGGTACATTTTGGACAAATATTTCTTTTCATTATGGAACTTTTTAAGGTTTGTTTTTTTTTGTTAACAGGCAACTCCCCTTTAATATCATAGGAAGGGAATTGAAAAGGGGGGATGCGGAAGGTAGAACAAGGTAGCCAAGGGTTAACTAGGGCCCCCGGGCTATGGTTTAAGGATCCTACCCGGTGTTTCACCTAAAGAGATGCAGGGAAAACCCTATAAAACCTGCATCAGGTAGGTCGGGCATTGGGTACTATTCTCACGCCCTTCCGAATGACGGGAGACGAGTCTGCTGTGGGGACGCAGCATTCCCTTCTCCGTGTCTCCACCAGTTTCAGGAGGCAGTTGGCCGACTGATCCAATGGGATCAGCGGACAGCTCTTGCCATATACCCAAGGTCTTTGACCCCTAAAATAGGTGAAGGTGTCTCGGCATATGAGAACTTTGATAAAAAGTACCCAGAGAGAGTGCGAGGCATCCCCGACATGATCAGGTAAGCCCCGCAGTCACTCTGGGCTGAAGCGTCTACGAGAAACTCGCAGCGCCTCCTATTCACTTATTAAGTTAGTTTATCTAATAATAAAATTGTTTTTAAAGTAGTCTAAATGCGAGTGCGAATTTAAAAAGTAACAATCAACTATTGAAGATTCTTGTGGCTTAGCTTACTTCAGTAAAATGTTGATTGTGAGCTAAATGATATGTTAAATTATAATTTTGTGATTATCTACCCACCATCCCCAAAATCAAAACCAAGACCTTTGCGAGTGTCGTATTTGGCTTAAGTATATGCGTATCTTGGTCGTTGTTTACCAGCTTCCTGTGCTGTTGGCCGATCGCGTTATTTAAAATTTCAAAGACGATTGTATTATACATCAATAACTAAATTAATTCTGCACACGTAGTGGCGCCCGGTCCGCCACTCGTCAACAAAATGATTCGTTCCAGTGCTATAAACAATTCACAACGTTAACAAATAGCTAATTATAATATTGACGATCGTTATATAAATAAATAACTACTCGACACGGCTAAAGAAAATTAATAATACTCATAATTGGTCGAATTACAGACAATGTGGCTTTTGTGTTTTTCAATCACCTGATGAAACTAACAAGGATTGCAAAAACGTTGTGAGGTATTTATTTTATCAGTTATTTTTGTTTGTAATTCGGTTACTTCTCCATATAATTAGTAGATTTTCACACATAGATTTTATATTTCGTGTTTTCCATAAAAGAAACCCAAGAAAATAGGTCGAGCTTCAATTAATAAAAACTGTTCAATTAAATCGACGAAAGAAAAAGTTTAGTTTATAGTTGAGATAGGCTTAGTAAAAGTAAAGAAATAGGTTAACTATTATAAAAAGTGGAAGTACTACGGAGGGACCCAATAGGGTTCCTATAACAGCAACGGAAAGCGTAGTATTGAAAATTATTTTTGTCGTAATGTTAGTGTTAGTATTGATCGTGTATTCCATTGCCTGTACAAAAAGAAGAAGAACCTCGAAATGAAAGGAAGATCAAAGATTAACAAGGTAAACGGTAGTGACTTGGCAGAGAGAAAATCAACAGTGACAAGCGAAACGTAGTAGCTTACAAAACAAGAAGGACAAACCAGATGGATAAGATTTTCTTTAACGATAGTGGCAGAAACGAAGAAATAGACCACGAAGAAGAAAATTTAATCATAAGTATAAAAAAAGTCTCTTCGCCTTCAGGACAAAATTAACTTGCGTAATCTAGATTTACAATATTCGGCCATCTCGGTATTTTGTATATGAGTAAAAAAGGAGGAGAGAATGGAGCGCGGAAGGAATGAGGAGGCTGAGGCAGCGTCAACAAGTTAAGTCGCAATTAATAGATGAGATGGAGAATTAACTTTATAAAATAGTGAAAGAATACTGAAAGAAATTGGAAAAAATTATTAGAATAGTTCAACTTTGACTATTGTTTTCAATATAAGAGAGGAACTAAACTTTTATTTTTGTCCCTCAATTAAAATTTACTTTCAAGTATATATTAATAAACAGAAAACTGAAAGAGAACATGAAATAGATATAAGTAATTGAGTAATATTAAATGGACGTCCATTTTTTTTCACTAACTACTGTTTTCACACTAAAATCCGTTATTGATAAAAATATGTACACAAAATGTCGAAGTACCATTCCAGTTAGTAATTTAAAACTTAATACTTAAAACATAAAACAATATTCGAGGAACACTTGAGTTGTTGTCAATCCGGCGTCATTTGTCATACGGGGAACATTTGCATTGTCGACCTTGATAGCTATCAGAAATCGATACATAGTGTTTCATGATTTTATAATTATAATCAATATAAAATATATACAAAAATTATGAACATATAAATTTCATACATCTCAAAAACTAAATCCAAAACTACGGGATAACCTCCAAAGATTATAAAAATAATTCTGTCCCGTTTGTTTACTTAAAATATCCTAAATCAAAAATCAATCATGAATGATATTGCATATAAAAGGATGAACAATAGGAACAAGTTGTCAATGTTTATCATTCTTACAAAATATATTTTATTTTATTCTATTGTAAATGTTCACATAATACGTTTCTACTCTTCGTTTTGTAACTGACAATATATTTCTTCCGAATTTATCACAGATATTATCTGCTTTTGTAAGTTTCAAATAATAATTATGCTCTATCTAACAATTGTTGAAGCTGTTGTAAAGATTTAGCGTGTGTTGATAATCCTATTTCATTCTTAAACCTAGTTGTTATATATTGATTAGTAAAACAAATATAGGATTTTTACAGTGTTAAACAAATTTGTTGGTTTTTAATGTAAAATTAAAGTCATTAATTTTAAATACTTGTAATATGTTCATTATCTTATTAGTAAACATTCAAATGAAAATATGGTTTATAACTTCAATATATTGAGCTAAGTTTGACTTTCACTGGCATCAGTAAGCGGGATGATTTCGTTACAGCCATGTTAGACTAGTATTTTTGCTTTATTAGATCCGTTGAACACAGGAAATTTATTTGATCCCTTTTCTACCCGATACAGTCAATGTCAGTAAAACGGTTTGCTCGAACGGAAGTGAATTACTTACTATCTATATGTATTTCTATTTTCCTTTTCTATGAAGACGTGCCTTTTGGAAGACAGTTTCCATCATCAGATTGTTAGATACAGTCTGCGGAGAGAATTTTACGGAACCTATCAAATAATGGCTTCCTACACATTTACTTGGGGAAGACGCCTCGACAACTATATAGATTGAAATGGGGTTTGCGTTGAATATATTAATATAAAAATTGTGAATAGTTGATGAAAACAAATTTATTCTTTTCTAAAAAAAGGAGTTTCATTAATAAAGTATATATTTTTGATGAACTAGAAATAATTTTAATTGCTTTTTTAGGAAATCCCGAATTTAATTTTTTTTGTAAATTAAAAAAAATCTATTTCTATAGTCGCACCAACATTTAGGGTCAATAACGACCATCTGGTTAGGTAACTTATTTCCTTTTAGTCAAGTTTTATTCGGTCAGGGAACGTGAAAGCACACACAAACACACAGACCGTTGCCAGGAATTGAACACGGGACCTCTGTGGTAGGAAGCTGAGGTGCTAGACCAGAGAGGTGACCTTGTAAGTGTTGTCAATATAATTTATGTAACTTAATTATTGTTGAAGTAATTGTTTTCAGTAGATTCTTAGTTGTGCCTGTTAAGTTTTATCTTGAAGTACCTGTAGGTGTTGTTTACTCATACAACTACGAGAATTTTTTTTTTAAAATGAGGCAACGTCCTTAATGAGGGACTATTGCAAATGTTGAGAGGTGTAGTTTCTAAGAGCTTTGGCAATTCGGATCGCAGCGGGTTTGAATTTCGCCAGAGTGGCAGCCTGAGCGAGGAATTCCCTGAGTCACCGGCCGCTGCTGCTTTCCAGATATCGCCCACGCTCCCATAACTGGAACCTTTATTCCCCAATCACCGTCTCCCCTCTATTAAACCTCATTGTGGCTGATTATGTTTTCACTGCCGGGCGACCGTGACTGGCGCACATTCCTCGACAATTGCCACGGATTAAAGAAACACAAACTGGTCGTTCTGTCACCGGCTACCTTTTTCCCCGACACCCAGGTAAGCACAAACGCTACAATGGGACCGGAATTAAAACAGGATACAAAGCATAATGAAGTGCCTCCATTGAATCGACTCAAATTGAAGTTGGCACAGCGCGGCATTGTGCATTGTTTAAACACTTTCAGTCTTGTGAATGTTTAACTCCGTCTTGAAACGCTGAGTTATTTTAACTCACAACAAAGAAGAGATGACAATAACAACAAAAACTGTTGGGCCTATACCATCAATTAAATTAAGTTTTAGATAATAAATATTCCGATTTCGGAGCCGTGAAAACTTGAAGCTATTCCACATAAAAGACGTAGTTAAAGAAAATAACTATTTCTCGCTAAAACAAATTACCACAATGTAGAAAAAAAAGGTTTTAATTGAAGGTTTGTGATTACTTTTCGTTTCCCCTAATAATACTATAAATGTTTGACAAAAAATAGTACTATTTAGAGCGTTGTGGAATAAAAATATTTTGGTGTAGTTCACAAGTGAAAAGATATAATCCCCATATGTAGGAGTAACAAGAAAAGCGCTACTGTCCCATTAGTAAAGAACTGACAGGACCAACCACTAATAAGCAAAAATCATGTCAGTGATCGCGTCTACTAAGATATTATTTGCGACTGCAGACGTTACCTTAACAAATACAACGTGAAAATAATTTTGAGATTAATTTATCAAATAAGGTTTACAACTTTCTTGAGTTAGATTTTATCATACACATTGATCACTTTTAAATATTCCAATAGGCTTTTAATTGTCTCTTCCGAGGATGTGATGTCCTTTGGTCCATATTATCCAATTAATTTTCTTCTCTGAGAGTTGTAATTGGGAAAATTATGTGTGTATCTTGCGAGTGTTGCATTGGGGAAGAAAAAGATAGCAGTGAGAAATATTTGTGTGGTTGGCCCTTACCCTGGAAAACATCATTTGATCCTTGGGGAAGAGTAGACCTTGATGGTTGTTCAGGTATAGGCGGAAGGATCCATTGTTACTTGATCTTCTGCTAAGGTTCCAGTGGTCCTGGCATTTATAGTTATATATCTTTCATATACCATCTGCGGAGCATGTATGATTTGTGTTTGGAATTTGCTGTGAGTTTAGATTTTGCTTTGAACAGGAATCCAGCTTATGGTGATTGTTATTATTCAATTTCCGAAAATTGTCTCTGATGTCTAGTTAGTTCAGATATAAGTTAGGAATTTTTATCGTGTTGTTAGCATTTAATGAGTTGTATTTGCTTAACTTCTTGGAGCAGGATTTTCCATGCTATCATTTGTGGCCATCGATAGCGCGTCAATCTCAGTCATAAAAGGTGAAGTGTCTGGATATCGCAAGGTCCTGGGTTCGATTCACTGGTCCGGTTGACATTTTTTCCATTCTTGTCTTTCTTGTAAAGTCAATAATTAATAGTTTAGTGCTTAGTGAAGTGATGCGATGTTAAAAGCAGGATTCTGAACTTAAGATTTTTAATTTAAGCTAAAAAAGAAAGATACGAGTGCCTCGTGTCACTTAGGTCCCAAATTTTAATCAAAGACAATGATGTGAATTTCCATACTGTGAAACCCTTACAGCAAACAAAACATGATCTCCCCGAAGAAAGTCGATAATGACCTTCGCAGTTGAAGCTATTATAAATGGAATTAAAAAGAAAAAAAGACGTCTTAAATTCCACTTAGATTCAGTTTTATATTTTTCATGGTGTCATGTAATGCGTACGTTTTAATTATTGCATTTCATTTAAATATTAGCGATTTAACTTATTTAGAAACGTTCCAGGAGTCACAAAAGTTCTTCTTAGGAACGTGACTGAGAGACCATACGTATTTTGTTACACAATTACGGTTTAACTTCCGTTTAGGGCAAGTGAGAAGTAATTGGACTGCAGGCTGCTTACTCCTCTGAGCACTTCTCTCTTTTCTTTATGTAGCTGCTGATTGCCAGGCGTCAGACAACAGGGAGGCGGCTTGTTAAGCCCCACAGAGTCTTACCGTTGCGTATCTAAGGAGTCAACGAGCGTTACAAACCAGCACTCATTATTGCGCAGTATCGCTTATTATTACGGCCACCCGCCAGCTTTAATTTAGTCTGAATTGAGCATTTAAATATTTCGCCACGGTCAACGTTTAGAATGACCCGTTTCATACTGCACCAATACGGTAATTACGGGTCGGGCTCCAATTACGGCCTCAACAGAGACCTCTCCGACCCGCAGAAAAGAGCTTCGTAAGAGTAATTAATAAGACAGAGCGGCAGGAAGCGGCGGTCACGACGGTCTGCTGGCGAATCTGAAGACCAAGGAAGCTTCCAGCAATCAATCAATCCCCTGGCAGCAACAAAAGGCCTCGGCCTATTGTGGGGCAAAGCAGCGCAGGTCCGCTGCTCTTGATGGCTTCATCAACATTGTTACGCAGCTTGTTTAAACGTCTGCGAGGGCTCTCAACTCTCATCACCAACACGCTTCGTGTATTTGCAAACATAACCGACGAAGCTACAGCAGAAATAAACGGAAACAAACCAAGTACATTCAACTTTGATAACTGCGGTTCATGTAATAACAGCTAATTTAATTTTAAAAATATTTTAGCATTTGGTGTGCATTTGCACCCACACAAATAATATAGACAATTATACCCATTACAACCGCTTATCGACCTTTTAATTTTTTTTGTATATATACCGTACGTATCTAAGGAAAAGAGTGAGGCTGCTTACCAAGCCAACGGCAGAGAAATAATGACCACGATTGGTAATTTTTACATCCAATTGAGATTATACATATAGCCAGGTGAGAGACGGGAACCCAATACCATTAGTACCATTGACTGAAATATTTTGGAAAGGGAGCCCAGTAGAGCGAAAAACCTGTGACACTTGTAAATCAAGAGCAACTGTCACATGCAACTTTCCTTTGCAACAATAAGCAGGAAGAGACAGCCACTCTTTTCTCGCCCAAAGATTCCGGAACACTTTCGCAAGTCTGGATATCTGACCTGCACCTCCGTGCAAGGGGTTGACAGAAAAGGTCACTACAAACAAACAAGAAGAGTTTTTCACCCACTTTTTAACTCCGCCAGACCGACAAAGACCAAGCAAAATAAAAAATAGACGGAACTGAGGAGATTTTCGGTCACTTATTATTATTTGGAGATTTTTGGAAACTAAATTTAGAGTATCGAGTCTCCAGCATTCGGCAATTATCTGGAGGATTCCCTTCATGCACATGGCTGATTATGAGGGTCCGAGACGAGTATCTTGTTTCCGGCGACATCAGCAGACCATGCGTGAGCTGGACCAACATAATTATTTGCGAACTGAGCGGTGAAGTACAAATTCACTTTTATCACCGCTGTTTATTTTGGGCGTTAATTTAAAATTCCGATGCTAAGTTTTTTATTCCCACTAGATTCTTATAAAAAACGATTGATTTCCATATTCTGTTTTAACTTTCTTCATCGCCTTTTCTATATATAAGTTAAACAGCATGGGTGACAGACAGCATCCCTGACTTACTCCTTTTTCTTGTACTTCAATTTTAATTACTGCTGACTGCCTTCTGTAGTGGTTATGAATAACACTTCTACATTCAGTTATAGAATTATAAGTTCCCTGAAAAGCGTAAAGGAGAAAATATTTTAGGCAGAGCGAAGATGTAAGAAGAAGTATTATATTAAAGAATAATTATATTAGATCAATAATTTATTATTTACGCTATCAGGGAAAATTATAGACGCTATCTATGCCTTATCAACAGAATTGTATTGTAGGAAACTGTTATAACAAAATGCATACTGTAATGATAAGAAGCATGCATAATGATTTCAATTCCGTATGAGGGATATAAATACACCAGTAATACATTATTTGGTCCAGTAAATTTTTCATTCCACTTTAGTTTTCAAAGAAGAACCAGTTCTTGCTGATCTAGAATACAGACGTAATGTGACTGTTAGCGTTCAGTACATGTAATGTTTGCCGCTGTGTAATTGTGAAGGCGTGATGACGGGAGATTCCCCTGGAAGTCCGCTTCCCGCAGAGAGACTCATGCGCTTTTAGGCCGGGGAATTGGACGTAACGAGAGTTTTCTTAGCGAGGAATTGGACGCTTCCCCAACAGCCATTATAAAAGAACGCAACAACGACGCCGAAGTGGGGGAATTAAGCTTTATCAGTCGGCAAACAGGTGCTCTGGCAGGAGTGCTGCGTGCCACTGTTCACTCTTAATTGGATTTCCCCGAAGCGTCAGCCGACTGTTAAATTGGCGGCTCCACACGGCTTTGGTCTCGTTCTGCAACGTCTTATGATGCGCTGACATCACGCATCATGCTGACTTCTCGTGGGAATAGAGACGTCATGTCAAAAGTTATTGTTAAGTGAGCTGACTTTCATTTCAGCAGAAAATACCCTCTACACTTCACTTGTAGATGATATTTCGTCGCAACCATCCTTATTTGTCCTCAACTGTTACGGGAATAACTTGATTCGTTTCTAAAATTTAATTCAGGTGTCGTTAGAACCGTTTATCAATAACGATTAATATTGTGCAGCAATACATCGGAGTCGAGGTCCATATTTTCGATTCAATGATAAAAAATGCTCAAATTCAAAAAGTGTGTATGGGGGAAGTCATTGAAGTACTATATATATAAACAAAACACTAAAAATAGGGGAAAAAATCTTTATTTCTCGAATAACCTTTCTCACTGATGTTCCCATTGAGATTATCAAAATAGCCATCAACGCAGAATCAACTTCTTCACTGTTTCCAAATATTTTACAAAGTAATTTTTTTGAACAAAAAATAATCCGATTGAGTAAAATCTGACGAAATGGGTGCATGAGGAAGAAGTTCTAACTTTAACTCTTTGATTATTGACAACGCGATGCTATATGTGCGAACTGCTACTTTTTCGTGATAAGCCAACATTTTATTTTCCGCCAAATGCACCCGTTATTTCATGACATAATGATAATGAAATTTTGGTATAATATTCTGGAGTATTACATCAAGGAAAGACAAAGTTTTTAATCTACACAAAAAAGACGTCAGAGTATTATGGCAGGTTCCACCAGAAAACTTCAAGCAGGTTTTTTTTTCAAGAAATTGGGAATACTTACTTTTTTCGCCAGTATATTCAATGACTGATATTATTTGTGATTTATAACAATCATCTATTTACAACGCACTCAGATGTGATATCAGAAATGTAAATAAATTTCACAAGGAAAGGAAGTCTGTAACTTTAATACTATGCTATTAGCATATTTAATAAGCTTCCAGCCTACGCTAAACAGTTAAAATAAATATTAACAAGTTCAAACATGAACTAACTTACTTTTTACTTATCCAGTCCTTCTACTTTGTTGAATAATTCATTGAGTTGAGTGTTTCTTAGTATAGAAGTTACCATAGTATTCAGTGTTTACACACTAGTATAAGATATTAACAATATTCATCAATATTATATAATGGGTACAAATTATATATCTTGTGTTCTCTGTAGTATTTAAGCTTATCTTATTCTAAGTTAAACATAATCTTATGAATGGAAATAGTAACATAAGAGTTAATAGTAATTGTCCAATTTATGTACAATCTCTGACTCGTTCCACATCCCTGAAGTTCTACTTCTCTGTGGAATCAATGGAATATATTTTAATATCAATACTCAGTCAAGCGCTGCAATACGTTCGCACAATAATAGCAGGTGTTTTTTTTACATTTTTGGAGATAATCAATGAAAAGTATTCCATGCGCATCCTAAACAAATTACACCGTGGCTGAACGAGCAGAAGGAGCTGCCATCGCGTTTCTTAGAACACATTCTCCCCTTTCAATCCATTGTTTTCATTGTCCCTCCGTCTCACGAGTCAAGTGATAGTCCTATGTTCCATTCTTTGTCTTGAAACGGCGCAGAGACTCGATTTTATTTCTGTAAAACACTCAAGACGATTTTTTAATTTCATTGTTAAGCAAACGCGACACCCTTTTTGCGTAAAGCTTTCTCAGGCCCAAATATTTAGTCAGTAGGCGAAGTACAGAACAAACATGCTTATCTTGTATCCTGTCTCGCGCACTTTCATTCGATGGTAGTCTGATACCATTTTGTTGATTATCGTCACAATTTCTGGCGTAATCACTTCTTTTTTTGCTCGATCGCTGTGATATACGTCTTAGAAGATCCTACAGCCTCTGTCACGGAGGAGTTAAACCTTGCTTGACTTTCATATTGCTTGCACTGACGCCTTTAAAATGACGAATATTGTATAGCCCAACCATGACCACTATGTATATGAATGCAACGAAAGAAAGTTCTGGAAAACCCAAAATGTGCTGTTGTGGTAATCTGTCCTGAGACTGGTCTGATGCCAGCCTTCATGCTAACCTCTCCTGCGCAAGACTTCTTTTCTGCCAAAATTTTATAATGTTAACATTTACAAGATTGTATAAAAAATCCTGGAAGTAACGGTTTTAATGAAAATTTACATATATCAAATATGAATATACGTCGATTTTTAAAGTTGATATATATATATATATATATATATATAAACTGACATGCACCTCAGTTCATGATTTATATTGATTTAATGTTGTTAGACAATCCAAATTAAATAAATATAAAAGAGATATAATTGCTTATAATAAGAACTATTTTAAAAATTTGACAATGTTCTGACATAGATTCGGATAAGGACTCAAGTTTATCGGGACTCAAGATTTTACAGTAGTTTGGTAACGTCTGAATGGAAAATCCGTTGTTCTGAAAATCTAAAAGAGTAAATATTTCAAACAAGTGGGAAGTATTTGGTGTTGTTACAATTTTCATTAACGATAAAAAATATTAAAAAGTATTGTCACAAAATTGTTAGTATGAAAGTTTAAAGATTGTTTATGTTCAAATATTAATTTTTTTAGTTGCTTGGATCAAATTCCCAAACGTTCCTAAACATTTAGAATAAAAATAGGAGTAATGTATTAAAATGTGGTTTTATATGAATTCCTTGGCTTCCAGGTAAAGATATGAAGAGAATTAATCATAAATCAGCTAAATTTGAACATATAATAAAGAAAAAAGGCTTCTGTAAAGTCCTGTAAATGAATTTAGAGAATAAAAAATGTTCCATACAATTTAGCAGATATGGTCGAAAATTACTGGCAACAAGTACTTCAATTCAAATTAATTTAGTCCGAATCAAAGAATTGTAAAAACGTAATGACCTTGGATTAACGAAACAGTGTGCTACATTGTCGTTTACTGGAAAAAATAGAGAAAATTATAGAGAAGTTAAAGGGGGGCACCTACTTCTTAAAAATAACATAAAATTTTATTTATTACTCGACCATTTATCAATAATCTGATTTTTTAAAATATGTTGCTTAATCAGCAAGATGAGTTTTTATTACAATCTTTGTTAGTAACTATTGTAACGTATAGATGGTGTAGTCTCATAATTTGTTTTCCAGTATTACAATTTATGTATACATTATAAACACTAAATAGTTTTAACAACAATTTTGAAAGGATGAATATAGAAGTTCAACAACAAAATCTACTGCATTATCAAAATATTTTAAAATTTAATACTTTAACAAAAATAGCAACAAAATGGCCTATTTGTGGGTTTCGTTATTGAACATAATTATATTATGACAAATATTTTAGAACTTTATCTTTCAAAAAGGAAACATATTTGAAGTTCTTTATCATCCTAACAATTAAAAACATTACTACAAGAAAATTAAAAGTGTAAAATTATAATAAGTTTGTTACGCATATATATATAATTAAAGTATATATAAGTTAATACACCAACGTAAATCCACAAAACTCGTTTTTACTAATAAACTTTAAACTGGTAAATTATTGTTTAAGTATTTGATTTAATTCTATCTAATTTTGACATTTGTATATGTGAAGAGAATTTAATAGAATTACTCTAGTAACTTCATATTTTTATTGTAGTATCTATAATGTGACGACAATAATTCCATAGATTCAATAACGTATGTACAATTTATATTTTAACGAAATTAATTCACGTATGTAATTTTAAATAGTTTATAGATAAATGAAATTAATTCAAGTATCAAAATTTATTCAAGTTTAAAAATTTGATTAATTTATATTTTCACGAAAGTATTGATATTTTACATAAAAAATGATATTTTATTACATAATCGTTGCCAAAAATATTGGACAAAACTTCGTAATGTAATTGTGTTGATTAATAAAGTTGTGTTCAGACAACTTGACCGAATTGTTATTTATAATGTTTTAAGCTTTTTTAAAGTAAACGCGATAAATATTTTACGTTGTATTTTTTTTTCTTAAATCGGAAATAGTCTCGGATAGAATATTAATTTTAGAGAGGAGATAGAATTAGAATAATCTCATAAACATCGATGTTTCATATTCATTAAGAATATAAAGAAATAAGAAGAAAACGTGTGTATGGATCCCCTCCCACGTTTCAATCGCAGGTAACGAAGCAGTTGAAGTTGCAGTTAAATCTCCATTATCCAGAATAAACCCATCGAACCTGCCAGTGCTCCACAAGAGCGTAATTATGACGATAAAAGCCAAAAACAGGAATAATTGTAACAATTAATGGATAAATAAACAGACTAAACTCTACGAAATAAGAAACACTAACTACGAAGTACAACCCTATCAATACAATTTAAACAGACGTGTTCAAACAGTATTCACCCGTCTAAGAATTGGTCATACTAGATTTTTTGGGAGGTAAACAGGCTACATGAGGGTGATCCTGAAACAGGCAACTCCCCTTTAAGAGCATTAGAAGGGAATTGAAAAGGAGAGATAGATTCTCTCATGGACATTTAATGACCAAATCCAACCCAATCACGTGCGACAAATGTAATTCTTCATACACCACTCGACATCTAATAAATGAATGTGCGTACATATGGCAAAAATGGTCTCTGGGACGACCTCAATGAACCACGATTTATAAACCCCATAATAAAATAGACTTGAACCTATTCTATAATATGTAACGTATCTCAAGTAGTTTGCTTTGCCCCCTCTTATTATTATTATTATTATTAATAATAATTAATATGATGAGTATATTGTATATAGTATTATTATAAGAGTAAAGTGAACGTGGTAATTAATAACCACGTTAGTTGGCGTGACAATAAACAAAAAGAATTCTATAAACAAAAGTAGAAGTTATTTTATTTATGATTTCAGTGGTTTCCATCTAAAGATAGAATCGTGTACTTTTTATATATTTGTGTAATTTGTTTTAATATTTATATCATATGCATTGCATTAAAATATGTTAAAGAATGTGTTTAAAAAATGTTTGGTAAAATGAGGGAGGTCAAAAAATTGTCATAGGTGACACCAGCGGGAAATCAAAACAATTGGAATACGTAGAGGATTTAAAAACAAACTAATATAGCTGTTAATTATGATGATGGTACAGAAGTAGGATCTGACGTGGAGACAAGAATGCGGATTCCGCAATCCAGCGTAATGCTCGTCCCGACGCAACAATGGCCAATAGTTGCCCGTACCGCAACGGTGCTGCCGACTTCCTTCATTACAGCTCGTCTGTCTTCTTTCCCTGCCTACAAAACACGCCCTTGTCTTTTCCCAGAGGCAAATCAACGGAAACGAGTTTTTTCCTCCCTTTCCCTTTCTCTTCTGGTTTGCGTAGCAGAGCGGAGGGTGTAGGCCATTGCGACTGTCCGCTCTTTATTCATGGCTCACACAAAGCCGCTGCAAAGTTGGCAACGTCGCCGGACAATAACATTCGACCTGGTTCGCCCTGCTTCTGGTTTTACGCTGATTAGAAGGTTCCCGTGCCAAAATCTTGTATGTAGCCACAGAATGATTTTCTCCCTTTTCAGAAATTGTTTGAGCCGAGATATGGTCTGGAGTAATAGACAAGAATGTGCATTTTAGCAGATCTTCTTTCATAACATGAGCCACAAACAGTATTTAGTGTGACACGTATTCCCTCGTTACAATGATTAACCCCAGACGCGACTTTTGTTACGGATCCATGAATAAGCAAACATCCAGAAGCAAGCATGCGTGGGATTTAGACCACATAATAGACTATATCAAACAGGAATTATAATACCAGCGTTCACCTTAATGAAGATGTATTTTAACATTATTATCACTTCTTAATTTTTCCAGTCCCAAATGAAACGTTATTAAGGTTCGTCGACTCAGGACTTGTAAAAATTATTTCCAGTGCTACTTACAAAAATTATTTACATGTACGTAGAAGCTCACGAGTGAGCATTATTTAGTATACAGTATTATCAAACTAGACACGCAGCTGTATATAAAACTTATCAATCGTAAGGCTTTTGCGCCGCACTAAGTTACATACGTGTCAAATCACATGTCAGATGACATTGCTCGGTTCGCGAAGAAACCAAACATTTGCCGACTGATTCCAGCTCTTTTAATGAGTGGACATGGCAACCGCCATTTTATTTCACCACTGGGTGAAGATTTCCCCATATTGGAGAATTCTTCAGCCCAGGTAAACACCAACGTCCCAGAGAGGTGAGACGGACGGGTTGAGATCGAATCAAAAACGCCACCTTGAGGCTTATAATTCTGATACCTGACTTCAGTTCTTTGACCCCGAGAATTTTGGAAGGCCAGAAAGTTCGGGGAAGAAAGCGTGGACCAAGGGGAAAGGTGATTGGCGACGGAGGTCAGGTGATCCGCCATGAAACGCATTGTGGGGTGATTGAAGAAAAGTTACCTGCGAGGATGGAGGACAAAAACTTGATCAGTCGGACATGGATTGTTGAAGGTGAAAGATTTTTGGAGCTTGCGTGCGGTTTGATCCACCGCACGTCAGTCGGGCATGGAGAAATAAAAAAGGAAGAGGTCTGGAGGGTGCGAGGCTTTGATTCACGGCAAGGCTAATTTTGGTTTTCTGTCTAATTTGGGAGCAAATTGCAAATAAGAAGACGGCAACCAGCAGAGGGTGCCCGTCTACTTAATCGGGTCCAGAATTCTTAGAAAGAACATCACGTATCGGCGCCAGAAATCAGCGCTGGAAGGAAACCGCCATTACGCAAATAAGAAAAACAGGCGCGTGTCTGTGCCTCTAAATGAGGTGAGGTATGACTATCTTACTGCTACAATGATAAGTCCATAAAAATGACCCTTATGTGATTAACAATAAACTGAGTTAGTCGAGGAATTTTCTTTAAGTTGGACCCTAAAGTTAATAATAATTGTTGTTACTTATTTTTTGTTTGCAAAAAAAAATTAATTTGTTTTAATTAACCAAATTTAATTTTATAACTCATTATTATTTAAATTAAAATAACCCAACCCCAGTCCATCACACACAGACATCGTGGATAAATCGGGCGCATGAAGACGTCGATTAATCCGTCGCTCAATTATTGACTGGACACTGGTATTTCAGGAACTACCTACACAAGTTAGCTAAAGTAGACAGTCATACCTATTTTGTGAAAGTAAGGGCGACGTCCACCATACTTTCTTCGAGTACACGAGATGGAGCGAAGCGCGGAGTAACTTTGAAGCAGAATCTGGACAAATTACGCTTACGAATGTAGTTCCAAAAATGCTGGCAACAAACAGGCGTTTGGCAAAGTCATGATTTTTATACAGACCGTCCTCGGCTAAAAGAAACTCGAAAAGCACTTGCAAAACTTTCACCAACACGGGAAAGACACGAGCGACACCACCCGATGCAATGCTAACGGGATGGATACGAACGTGGAGCGGGATGTGTTTAAAGCTTGTAGTGGCTTAAAGCCCACACTGCTGGCTGTGTGCTGACCCCGGACAGTGCCCGTTAAGTAAATTTCCTGATTTCCCATCCTAACTGGAAACTTTAAGTTGTTGCGATGCTACTTATTCCTGGATTTGAAGGCTCGTAGCGTTTGACCAATGTACATGACATTGCAAACATTGCACTGTACCTTGTACACAACACTATGCTCATCACAAAGATTTACGGGATTTTTGCTGATCTTTATCACTTTGGCATTAGTAACTTTAAACACAACGGAAAAATTAATTTTTTGTTAAAAATGTTTTTGCTATATGAAAACGATAGCAATATGGTCATTTTTCATTATCTTAGGAATTAAGAATTTTATGGAGTCAATTCTTGATATTATGATTAAACAGTTGATAAAGATAAACTTTGCCGTCAATACGTTAAAAAACTTTTAATTCTCAAAATGAAACTTATATTCATAAAGTAAAAAACTCATCTTGAAACATATTTGATTTATTATTCATTCGTTTAATTGGGAAAACGTCAAAAACTAGATATTGAGAATAGGAATCATACTAATTTAGTTTCTGAAATTATTAATATAAAATCCCAAAATTGTACTTCAAGTATGCAGAACTTATAGATATTGATTTCCTTTAACTTTCTCCTTGGCGCTAAAGCCCATTCTAGGGTCTTTACTACATCTTTCATTAGACATACTGGCCGTTTTAAAGGATAACATGGCCACAATACCGACTCTTCGCCAGTTGTAACTCCATATTTTGTAACGAAGCTCAAACAGTTATGTTTCTGCCGGGATACAAAACCAGGAACATCAGTGTTGCGACTCTATGACACTGTCGAAATACTTATCTATTTCAGTTATAAATATAACATTAAAACCAACCGGTGAAAATGGAGTAATAAAAATATGCGTACGAGTATCACTGGGTGATCATGACCTTCGCGGGTACGTTGACCATCAGTTTGGGAGAAACGTCGTTCGATCTTGAGTGTAATGGACTGTTTTGAATATATGTAGTATATACGGCATAGTGAAAATAGACAAACAAATTTATTGCTAGAAGACCCTCTGCTTGAAGGCACACTAATTTACACTTGCATCAAATGCACAAAAAAGAATAGAATCCCAAATAAATTAGGAAGTACCACTCACCAGGCCTACCCAATATAGATTTCTGTGGCTCGTCATAAATACTTTTTAGGAGAATATCGGTCAGGATCCTTGGATGAAATTCTCTTCCTTTATTACAATTCCCTTTCTATGCTTTTAAAGGGGAATTGGCACTATGAAATCTGTCACCACAAAACAAATGGAATAATACGGGGCTTACGACTTATTACCATAATCATCTACACATATTCTTTTTCTTCTTTGGCATACCGAGTCGACTGCAGACTGTCGTCTTTGAATCCCAAATTGGGATACGTGGTCAACGTATCGATTCTCCAGCAGTCTTAATCCCACTCGTGACCATTATGGTACAAACATCCAAGCCTATGTCAGGATTCGAACCCGGGACTTCTGCGTTGTGAGGCAGCGACGCTAGCCACAGGAGGTCAGATCTTAACATATACAGAAACATAATTTAAATTTACTCAATCATATGCAGAAGTGTCAAATATTTTGAGAGGAGCTCGTAACTATTACAACAAGAAGAGAAGTACAATAATTATGCTTCCAAAAAGGCATACTTTCTGAGGTCCGTTCATGGTAATGCAACCTTCTGCCCTTCTGCGTAAGGAATCACGCACTCTTGGAAATGTACCAGTAATTGCTTTCGTATACTGTAGCCGTGATCCTGAAGTGTCTGGAAGTCACTGACTGCGATGACACAGTATCTTGTCTTCAAGTGTTCCCATAATCGAATCTAGGGGATTGAATACTGAGGAGTGTAGAAGTTAGGGTGTAGGGTCTTTCCACCTAATCCATCGGTCTTGAAATATCAGCATCAGATGTTCACTTGCATTGCGAAGGAAATATTTTGGTGCGCTATCGTACATAAATCACAACTGTAGTCTTGGCTGGCATGGCACATCCTCCAACAAAACAGTGAGCTCCACTAAATATTTGTGGTAGAATGTATTTCTCTAGTGATACATTACCAAGAACGCATGGCCAAACGTTGATGGAGAAATGATGTTGACGTCCTCTTTCTGCAAACATAGCTGTTTATGAAAGTTCACAACGTCATCTCTTAGTAAATAAAACTTCATCTAAAACACTGGATGTGAAAACACACTTTTTCAAGACACCATTGCAATTCTCAGCCTTATAGTATGGATACAGGATTGATCACGTAGTACTTATCAGACAAGAGAATGACTCTGCCTTCTGCTGTTACCAATCGCCACACACTGGAACCATCTAACACATGCTGCTTGCATCATTTGATTTTTCAGAATCTATTTCCTTAAGACATTCATAACCAAACGTGTTCAGGCTATATGGAAAAATCTCATTAATTATGCATTTCCTGACAAATATTTATGGGACTTTTGTTTTGATAGTTACTACTACCTCGTAAAATAAGACACTTTTTTGACTTCCTGTGTATAAAATTATTCGACAAAATTTTCTTTTTTTCCTAATGACCAAAGTAATTTTTTAATTTTACACATATTCGAGTTGTCCTAATAGAATATTTCCAAACATCATTTTAAGTCTCATTACACATGTCCCAAAAAATTTAAAATTAATCAATCCTGAAAAATCTTCTTTTTATAAATTGATAAACATAAATGCAATGAAACCAAATCAACCAAAATAAATTTAAATAATTCTAAGAAAAAAACTATGGAATTTTACAATCATGTTAGTTTCAAAGGATAATTATGATGTTCACGACACAAAACAGGGTTATAAATAATTTCTATTTCAGTTTAAAGTAAATATTTTCATGTTTGAGTTGTTTTGGGTGTTAAACATCTATATGATTTAATAGAATCTTAACAAAGATGTATTTACAGTGATTTATTTATTTCTTGGTCTAAATGAGAGAAAGGAGAAACTATCACAGAAGGAAATATGATCGACCCATGTTTTTCTTCAAAAAATCAGTCATTTCTCACTATTCTTCATCCTTGATTCTGTGTACACAATAAAGTTCAACTACTCTAACGATCAATTAAAGCAATGGTTGCTCATAATTAAACTGAGTCTAATTTTAACTTTGATAGCAGGGATCAGCTGTGTGGCTCAGTTATGGACGATTCTCGTGAATCGATCTATATTGAGGCAATATTTGTTAGGCTCGTTAAGTCGCATTACGGCCATGACGCTATTGAGCGTTGCGACCGACCACCTGTAAAGTCACAGGCGATTCGACACAGTGACTCAGGACTTCGGGGGACCCCTACGACGACCTGCTCACCAGCTTGCATCGGTACACCACCAACTGTTACGCAAAGCTGCAAAGGACACCTCAAGAGTTACAACGATTACCGCGAAAGCTAGACTGTCGTAGCATATTTCGAAGGATCGTAGTATAATATAAAGAAATATAAGATGGGCAGAAGGAATATGACGCTAATTAGTAGATTTAGATTTATTGTTGTTTCCATTAATCCTCGATTGAGGAAATAGGATACGTCATACATTAAAAATGAACCAAATAAAGTACATAATTAAAGACAAATAATCTTAAAATAAATTAATAAAAGAAAATGTATATAGACAAAAGTCAATATAAACACAACACGGACACACGATGTCACACACACACCCTGGGAAACACAAACAAGCACACACTGAGAAACACGCAATGGAGTTTTAACTACTTGGAGCTCTGTGACCAGGAAACTGTCCTTCCGTCGTAGCTCCAGGCAATACATGAAACAAACAAACAAAAGAGCAGAAAAAACTGAATAGAAATTTTAAAGATATGTGGTGTGTGCTAATTTTCAAGGCAGCTCAATCAACACTTTTTGCAGGAACCTTGATTTAAATACTAGAAGGACGATTAAGAAAATCCTGTACCGAGTAAAACGCGCCATTTAAAAGAATAGTTTTACTCTGCTTCACGAAGCTTTTGTAGGTACTATTTTTAACCTCTGGCGGAAGGCTGTTGCATTAAATTATCCCGGTATTGTGAATACGTTTCTGGTGTAGAGCAAGGCGATGCATGTCCGACCTTAGAGCTGAACGATTTCTGGTCGCGTATTCATGAAACTCGCCATTTGTTTGAAACAAATTAGTGTTCCGCTTTACAAACTTTAATATTTCATAAATATATACCCTTGAAATTATTAGTATTAGAAATTATAAAAAAACGTATAATATCTTGCTTTTCTCAGACTAATAATTTATATTTTTCTACAAGTCGTGATCGAAAAGTAAGTACCGTTTTGGAAAGAACTCATAAAATAACCTTTTTCAAAACAAAATTTATTTTTACAGGAAACAGCATGTCTTAAACTATTTTTCTACGAAGTTGACACCATCAGACATTTGTCATAGCCTCCACTCAATCAAATATTGTTTTGATTCTAGAATGACATGACAAACCCAAGTATCAACACCGTTTATAATACTCATCTCTCATCACTGAATCCAGTAACAAATGTCACAGCACTGTTAAATATCTTCGTTTTTAGACATCCGTAAGAATTTTTGGAATCCAAGGGGAACACAATTTGCAATCATTTAAGAAATATGACAATGTTATGCAAAAGAGTTTTTGAAATTTGTGCTAACTCATAACAAAGCATACTTATTGAGAACTGTTGTTTCCCGAATTTTCTTATTCACTTTTTCAACCAAACAATCATTGACAACAGAAGGCCACCCACTCCGTGCTTCGTCCTGAGAATTGTTTCGTCCGCCATTGAATTCCCTAACCCACTTTCTCACCATTGCATCCGTCATTATATTTTCACAATAAAACTTTCAGCTGGCTTAACATTCTTCGCGTTCAAAAACCGTATTACAGAACGCACTTTATAGTGGGCGGGATCAGAAATTGTCTTCAACAAATATAAACAAACACAATCCAGCTGTAATGGCGTCAGTGCAAAATCGATGAGAAACGTGAGAAAACGCATAACTACGACACAAGCGTTGCGTCGGCGGAAGAAAGGAACGGTACTTACTTTCCGGACACTACACGTAATATCTTCTATTATTTTTTCTATTATACCACGATCTATCACATTACTACTACCAGTTCCAATGGTTCGGCAATGGTAATCACAGAAATTGATATTTCAAATACATTCATAGCAGTATCATTTTCTCACAATGAAGATTAACGATACAGAATTCTTACGGATTACTATTAATAAAATGGACAATCTATTAATGACACCAATAGATAAGCAGACTTGAAATGAATACGTGCTTGTAGGAGGGACGAAGACACTCCTGACGAGAAAGATGCCAAGGGAGCCACTTTAGTTAGATGGAAACTGTAATAAAATATTTATAGGTATTCTTAGAAAATAGAGAACGGATTTTCTGCAATTAGGTAAGTTGTAGAAAAAAGTATAATGGAAGGGTGGTGAGTCTTTTTTTGAACATAACATATCAAAATAAAGTTTTTGGAAGCGGACCTTTTCTAATTCAATTCTTTTTGAGTAGTAAATAAATATAAGAAGTTATAAAATGCCAAAGGGCAAAGGATCAGCTATAATGTAGGTAGTCATCATGTATTAGCGTTCCAATTAGTAATCAATCAGAGTGTGAAGCAGACGGTAATGACCATCCGTGAAGCGTTCTAGTAATTTTAGAGCTCGAAGTTCGACACCTTTTTACATAACCATTTAATTCTTTTGCACTAAAAATAATTTCCAATCTGAAATTCAATATACCTTGAATGAAGAATTTATTTTTAAATATAATTTTCATTCTTTTTGCTAAATAAATAATAATCGTTAGTAATATGAGAGTTTAATCATTTTAATTGCAAAACTGTACTATAAATAAAAAGGTTAAAATTTTAAATACAGACAGGAAAAATAAGGCAGCAACAAAACCCAAGCTTCTGCTAAAAATGATACGTTTCTTTAATATATCTGGAAAATATTGACGCAAAAAATCTTTCCGTACATTATATATAAAATATTACATTCCTCTGATAACTGAAATGTTTAAGTCTGTTTAAAAATTATGTCGAATGGTACAAATAGCAAGATTCAATAATCCCCACACATTTATTTACATTATCCAAAGTTAAAACACATCTATTTTTATAAAGAAAAATTATTATTCCCTCTCTAATTCGATGGTATTCGTACAAAAAAGTTACCTCACTCTCATCCTTACATTTTATTGCTGTGTTACATATTGCGCCATCGTGTAATCACAGGATTCACATAATACCTATAATATTAAGACAATAATATATATTAAAATTATAGGTACTTAATAAATATATTCATTTTTCCTTTATAATGATTCATAATGGTTAAATAAGTTAACATAAAATAAAACATTTTGAGTCTCAATATATTATGACTGACATTTGAATCAATAGAATAACAAAGGATAATTGTTTGAATATTTGCACGGATAGATTGCGATAAAAATAGTACATATATTCTTACAAATAGGAAGAAGAACACTGGTGCGGTCATAAACCCTTAGCATAAACCTGTAAAGTATGTATGTGTCAAATAAAAATTTCATTAACTGAATATAGGAAAATATACCATATTTGAAAAAGAAAGATCGGGATAATATTTACAGTCTCACATTTTTATAAATGGATACATATTCTGAAAAATACAAACAGGTGGAAGAATGATGATAATTCGATATATTTTCTTAAATACGTAAGTTCTTTTCCCAAATATTAAATAATCGTGGAATATTTCAAACTACAGGTGACAAAAACCCATAGGTAAGATTTTTTAATCTTTATAGGTGAGATTTCTTGATAAACTTAATTACGTGTGTATTTTGAATTTTGTGGATTTTTCTATTACGAAATCTTCAATTAATTTGGAGAATTTCTCACATAATTAATATATTTTACATTAATAAAGACGTTTAGTGACAAGCCAATATTATTACATCGTTTTAGCTCATCAGAATAACATTGTCATTCTGCTTAAAACAAAATTATGAAGTTAGAGGTCATTTTAATTACGAGAAGTAATTGAAAAATAATTCTTTTACGTGTATTAGAATCATCACGAGTATCTAGAAATGACAAAAATGAAATTAATTTAGGGTCTGACGGTGCAATTTGACGTCACAGATTTACAAAGAGCAATTGAATTAATCTTAGTTAATAGGGTAAACACAGAAAAAGACTTTCTTAAAACGTTCTTCGAACCACGTGATAGGTAGGCGTGAACGTTCAAAAGTTACAGTTAAATCACATCAAATACTGTACCTGGCTAATACAAATAAGTACTGTGGCAATGCCCGGAAACTTGCTAGTAATTATTTAATACGGGTGAATCCTTCAGGACAATCAACGTTACTTCTTAATTGAAGAGTTATACAATTTAATTACATGAAGAAATAAAAGTGGAACACAACTAGAATCAATAAATGGTACGCAAAGAATTCACATGTCACAAACTAAGAGAATTAAATAAATTATTGTTTCCCATTAATTATCTTTTTTTCGTTTAAAACATTTTTTACAATCCTTTTATCCCACAACACCTGTAAACTGAGAATATATAGAAAATGAAATATATCTCTTCCTCAATGTTTTAATTGTATATTTGCAAAGAAAATGGTTTCATTCCTTATAATGTATCTCGACATGGCCGTCAAAGACTAATTTTGTTAGCACGACCCTGTATAAATAATTAAGAAAGGTCATGAAACTAAATGTAGGAGATAAGAACCTCCCGTTTTCCGGGCGGAGCTCTAACCAACTGAGCTACTCCAGTTCGACTTACTCGAACTAAAATAAACGAATGGGTTCGCTACTTTTAGTGCACTGTCGTTAAGCAGAAAGCCTATCTTCTCAACAGGCCATCTTTCTTTCCAAGAAAACTCTGTATAAATATTTTCCGTGTGTTGTAAACATATATATTCGTATGCTAATATGAAGGATTATGTGAATTGTTTTCTAAGAATTAAGTTGAAAATAATATACGCAGTGGAAATTTAAAAATAAGTTTGCTGATCAACACGTAACGGGAACTAAATATAAAATTAATAATTTATAGATTACTGAAAGAAATTATCAATATGGAGTATCAAAATGTATGATTTTTCCGTTAACATAGTAACCAAATAGTCTGAAGTTATACTAACAATGTCTACATTTTGGGAATATTTATCAGAATCGTTCCTATCAAATTAGTAGTAAATAATTTCATAGCTCAATTAAGCAGATGCTAGTTGTGTTAATAAATGCACATCCCTTTGTAATTGTTAAGAGGTATTGAGAACACCCACAAAATTCTCATTCTTGAACTAGTTATTAGAAAGGTTTCAAAACATCGTACATCGGCACTCGTACAAACCTATTTTACGGCTGTCCGCTTGTTAACTTCGTTTGCAATGTTTGAATGCGTCCCATCCGTGCACGAGCAATAATCTTTTATTCATTTTATATAGAAATTCAATTCTGCGATGCGCAGTACGCTATGTACTGGAAAGTTTGCATGGAAGCACTAACGTCCTGAAGTAAAATTCGTGGAAGTAAATTTTGTCTTAAGTCAAGAGCTTCTCCGTTTTTCCGAATATAAATTTCCTTATAATATATTTTTTAACTAAGTTTCCTATAGATTGGTTAACTTCAGATACATAATACAATACGTTAGATATTCTAACAATATACTACTAATATAATATATTTATAATATTAATATAATATAATTCTAATAATAACAGCGCTAATCTTTGGTGACAAAATATACGAAAGGTTATCGGACTGAAACAGGACAAATGAACTAACTTCGCTAAAGATTTGTTTATTCACAAAAATGGCTCCTGTTTTACAGCTGTTTTGTTATAGTAAAAAATTATATAACTGCTGGAAATACTATTTCACCCTTGTTTCAATCAAACCTTTGAATTGTTTACTTCTCATCTAAGGACCCATTTAAAGTATCGGGACTGATATCGGTATTCGCCTTTCATAGCGGTTCTTTTACTATTACATTCTTCTTTGCACTACCTTTTAGGTGCCTATACTTTTTCTCCAATATTTCTTAGTTTTAAATTAATGGGGTGGTCGTTTACCCGATTGCAAGTTTTTGAGTCCCTATTCATTTTATTAAACGCGAGTTCCTTGTTCTGCCGTCATTCTGCCGTGCGCGAATAATAACGTAAACATTCAGATTCATAATAATGGGATTTAAATTTCAGCCCAGAAAAACATGTCTCAATTTTTCCGGTAAAATGTTTTTCTTTAAATACGTATAACATTTTTTAATTATATACAACTGAAGAGATCCATGACAATAGGAATCAAAAGTTTTGTCTAATGTAAACTTTTATTTTAATCAATTCTGAATTTTTTTTGATATTGTACTTTAATTTATTATTATTTAGAAGATAATAATAGAAAATTTTCTTACGGACCCTAGAAGAGTGGGGGAATGTTACATGAAATCTGGTAGTTGACCTGAACTAACTCATATGGCAGAGTTACTCCCAGAAAGCGGTTGGTCCCGGGATCAATTCCCGGGTCTGGACGACTTTTTCCCATTTTTATCTCCGTATTAAGTTTTATGGCCTCTAATTGTTTTTCTCTCTTTGAATTTTTATTATTATTAACTATCTGGGGGTATTTAATTATTTTAGCCCGGTACATTATTTAATTCTTCGTCAACTCACATCGAAAGCATCATAGTATGAACCTCAAACATACAGTATTTCGAGATAGTAAAAAATACTCCCAATACAACAGCAGGGCTAAAAAAATTTTAGTCGTCTAACTTACACCGTCCCATCCCTCGGTTAGGGGATGAACTGCAATTTAAATTGCATGTTAAATATCAGAATCAAACCCAATGGTTTGCATATCATCGATTTCCATACCGAACTTGCCTGTTTTATTTTTATTTTCATGTGTCCTTCGCCCGTATGAATACTCCCCTTCGACGCTTAATAGCGTTGAAATTATACGCAATCTAATTCAACAAAGACAATATAAAATTATTTGTCCCATAAAAATATATATCAGAAGGAAATAACAGTTGTTTATGGATATTTAAAAGTTTCACCCCACTCCATCCCCTCCCTAAGTGGTGGTAGCCGTGTCTTACCACAGCAGAACTGATGTTTAGTTGCCAAGAACATGTGTTCAAAATTTCGTTGAAATTGTTCCATCTGTTAAATATTGTATGTGAATGTTTGCTTTACTCCCTACCATCTCCAATTACAGGATGAACTATAACTTGATTTGCATTTGTAATGTCAGAACTAAGAGAAACGGGGACTTAAATTTCGGCCAAAATTTGTAAATAATATATTTTCTAATTTTTTTGATATTATAAGCCTTAAAGATTATATAGCAAAACTTTCAATTGTAATTATACATTTTTAAAGGATCGGGATCTATTTAAAGGGATTTAATTCCAATTTAATAAATTATTACTTTCTTCAGAAAAATGTGTTTTTCTTAGCTTCATGATTTCTGCTACCAAAAACCTTCTATGCGACACAAGTATTAATATTTTGTCTTCATTCTTTTAGTACATAATCTACATGCTAATACCTTTAAATACGGGTTTTCGTTTTCTAATTGTTAAAGTAGTTTTGGTGAAGCAAATTTTCAAAATGATAAAAACTGTAAATTTTTATATTTATCCGTAAAAAGCTCTTAGAAAAAAAAATTTCTCCCCACACTTTTATTCAATTTCATAAATAATACTGACAATTGATAACAATGATCAGCACTACATATTAATATAAAAAGAATAAAATATATTCAAGTATGTAAAACAAGGAACATTTTCAAATCTGATAAGTTTTGAAAATTATTTTAAAAAATATGGCAACAACAAACAAGTTTACAGAAACAAAATTTTGTACGTTGCTACATATGTGTGTTTTTAACACATAGTTAAAATTTCCATTTTTAAGAATTTCAAGTTTCAGTCCCCATATCCCTTAAGCTCAGCGGCACACATTACACTGGTTTAGAGCTCAATATCGATTTTTTCCTAAGTATATTTACATAAATTAAGGATGGGGTTGAAATTATACCCTAACAGTATTTGAGAACAAACCATAAATAATTGACATAAACATGTATTTGTATTATGGAAATATTGATCTTATTTAAAAATTTACACCCCCTCCACCCCGCCCCTACGGATCATATCCGAGTCTTACCCGAATAGTACCCATTTTAAAATTGCAACTAACACGTGTACAAAGTTTGGTCGAAATCGGTCCACCAGTTTCGATTACTATGCAAAATATACATACAAACTAACACTCACACATACTGGAATTTTTTTATATATAGTAATGTTAATTACTTACACGGAGTCGACATTTTCTATTCTTATATTCTAAATTTAGCTTCATGGCCATTAGCTGAGCTTTTGTTGAAGCAGTTCTTCTCTCTGTGAATTTATTATTGTTATTATTAATGGTTTATACAGGGACGTGTCGAGATACATAAAAACCTGAATACAAAAGTAAACATTCAAAATTTTATTTATTTTTTAATATCAATGAGATTAAATTTTAGTAGATTTTTTAAGAAACACATCTTGATGATAATGGTTATTCTATTGTTAAACATTGTATTAAAAACTGACATATTGGCTGTTTTTTTATTTGTAAGTTGATGACTGTCAGATATTTCATTTATTTCATTATTATATTTGCCTGTTTATTGTATTAGTATTCAGTACAGACGCTTTTCAGTTAAATAAAGAGTGGAAGAAGTTGGGAAACTGCTAATATGTTTTTTTAGAAACAAAAAAGCATAATTTGTAAGAAATTATTATATTTAATATTTGTTTTGAAGGTACGCTCATTTCTAGAGAAATACCATAATTTCAATTGTAGATTTAGACTACATAGAACTCTAATACACCAAGTAAAGCGAAATGATTTAGCATCCGCATCAAATACGTTATATTAAAATAATGTGTGTAAAAATACATTTAATAAAGACGAAAGTGTAAGCGTTATAGTATTTCGGTACACTTTTATCTGTTAATGGCGTACGTCACTCTAAACGACAAGTTTCTTTGTGGGGGGTAAATAACCAGTTATGATCCGTCAACGTCAACTGTTGTAATAATTCTTGTGACGTTCACACTTGGCCGGAAATACTGCAGGAGTTTGACTTGACTATCAGAAGAAAGAACCCGGAGCAGATTGCAAACTGTTTTCATTTGACGACAATGTGGTACGACAAAGGACGAAATAGAAGGGTTCTGCAAATGTAACGGAGAATCAGCGTGAATTGAAGTGCGTCTTTTGAAATGGGAAATCGTCACTGCGTTCCGCCTTGTTAGGCATTCTTTTCCCCTGGAGGGTGTGGTCAGGGCCCTGGCTACCGTAGTCGCTAAGTGCGGCGACCCATGCCAGGGGGTGAAATTAGACCCAGCAGCACACTCCTCTCGTGATAAATTACCCTTTTTGTGGGAAGGGGGTGGGTAGTTGCACCCGACCCCTCCCGGCGTCCATTATGAAGTTTGTTTTGAATTACTGCGGCCCACAAAGGACACGGCCCTGCTTGATATTTCTGTTGCACAGTTAAAACACGAGCTGCTGAACGTTCCGCCCGTGAGGAAGGGGAAGGGGGTGGAGATTTAGCATTATTCGCCATTATTGCCGATTCAGAAACTATTCACACATAGCGCATTGTTCGCTTTGTGACCCTGCACAATGGAGGGCCAAGGGTTTTGTGTGCTCCAGCCCGCCATGAATAGAGAATTGGCGACCGAGGAAGCAACATCATTTCAAAAGTGTTTTGTGCCGTGGCAAGGGGGAGTGTGGAGGTGTTATTATTAGTGGCACCGGACAACGGGGAGAATGACAGTAAACACCGACGAGAGCCGTGGAAATGAGAGGAATGCGGCCCTCCCAGTAGCGCGAGATAAAGGCGCGTGGAGAAAACAAGAGGACGAAGCGAAAGGAGACCGCAAATGGCAAAGGAGCCGTAATGAAGAGCCTCCACCTCCGCTTCCCCTTCAACATCTCAATCAAGAAAGTCCATGGTTCCATATTTCTCATATTCGTGTAGTTCTTTTGCAAACAATTTAATTGGTGATCCAATGCACGTATGTATGGAATCCTTAGGATTTCTGAGTGATTCTACCGCAATTCCTTCCCTATGGCATGCATAATATAGGTAACCATTCTTTTCTCAAGGCCTAAAAAAAGGATACTGAAAAAAATGTGGTTTGGTAGAATGTAGGCGAGTCCTACTCCCATGTTAATCTAATTTTCACAGGACTGGAGAGTCGACTCGGATAGCTACGATGCGAGAGCGCCCACCCAGTAAGCGGCAGACCCGAGTCTAATTCCCAGTCCGGTAATCATTTTTCCATATTCATGTTGTAATTCGGTTTCATAGCATACATGACTGAGCTTCATTGTAAACACTTCTTCTGTTCTTGAGTGTTTTTCTCTTGCAGGAAGATCGTGCTCACAAATTGTATAGAAACTGGTAACCGTCTGGAGGTACATGTACCGGGGTCAAAGACCTTGGGCATATGGCAAGAGCTGTCCGCTGATCCCATTGGATCAGTCGGCCAACTGCCTCCTGAAACTGGTGGAGACACGGAGAAGGGAATGCTGCGTCCCCACAGCAGACTCGTCTCCCGTCATTCGGAAGGGCGTGAGAATAGTACCCAATGCCCGACCTACCTGATGCAGGTTTTCTAGGGTTTTCCCTGCATCTCTTTAGGTGAAACACCTTAAACCATAGCCCGGGGGCCCTAGTTAACCCTTGGCTACCTTGCTCTACCTTCCGCATCCCCCCTTTTCAATTCCCTTCCTATGCTATTAAAGGGAGTTGCCTGTTTCAGGATCACCCTCATGTAGCCTGTTAACCCAAAAAAATATATATAACCTATGATAGAAGGTACCGGTGGGAGTTTTCTCTCGCAGGCATTTCCCTCCAGAGTGACTGCGGGGCACACCTGATCTATGTCGGGGATGCCTCGCACTCTCTCTGGGGTTTTAATCAGTTCTCAAATGCACCTTCACCTATTTGGGAGATTTATGTACTGGGGTCGAAAACCTTAGGCATAAGGCAAGAGTTGTCCGCTGATCCCATTGGATCAGTCGGTCAACTGCCTCCTAATACTAGTGGAGACACAGCAAACTCGTCACCCATAGCGATGGAGAGTCGTTACATAAAAAGAACACGAAAACATTCGAAATTACGGTCGAAATAAATGTCGAGGTGTCGCTGAGTTCATTATTGACATTCAATGCATTTAAGATGCATTTCAGTTGGAGGTGAAACAAAGTTGTATTCATGACTGTTAACAGTAAAAAGCATTGGTTATACGGCTAGGTCTATGTTCTTGCATATTATTAGTTAAAATAAAAGTATAGTTACTATTGTTGCGGAAAAATGTGCACCGTGACTCATTACACATTTTTGAAGCTGACTTTTTGCACAGGATAAACGGAATATGACTTATTGTTATGAAAACAAGTGCTGATATCGAAATTAAAGTTTAACCTAAATGAATGCTTCAAATATGAATAAAAATAAAATAATTATTTTTTACTTTGATAGGTGCATTTGCCTCTGTAATGAATGATGTGATTATATTGGTGTCTAATAATAGAATCTTAATATAAGAGTACATGTGTATGCTTTCTTCGCAGACAAGCATATCGTCTTTGGAAAGTTGTAGAAATAAATGTGTTCTTGGGGATGTATAGTTTTTAATAAGTATGATACGGCGACGTAAATTTCTGATGCTCTTAAGGAAATAGTTACGTATTCCTGGGGAAAAAATATTAATTACAATTTAATAACTTGATATTCCGATTTTGTGTGATGAGAGTTAATACTAGAAATGAGGAAGTTGTTGGATGACGTCACTATTATGTAGAATACTGATCCAACAACTGGCTTTTCACGAAGCTTCCTGTTATGTAGTATCATTAATTCCGGTGACGAATTAAATATACAGAAATTAAAAACAGAATTTAAGGGAAACTCTTGGCTTATGTATTTTTAACAATGGACATTATGTTCTAAATAATTTGTTTTACATACGTGCTGGGAAAAATAAGCATTGAATGTATATGCTTAATACTTGGAAATGAATTTGAATATATCGCAACTGAGAGTATAACAAGTATAGGTATATTTGTTGTCTAATTTTTTATTTTGCCTAATTCTAAGATAATTGGAACGGAGCGTTACACTTCCTTAAAGAATTATGAATTTTAAATTTCACTAAAGCACACTTAACTAACCGAATACGATAATATACCACCTAACTCATGCATGCAAAATATTAATGTAAATAGTACATAGGAGGATGGAAACGCCAAATAGAATTCGTATCAGGAAAAGATCAGATTAATTTCAGGAAGAATGTAGGGACAAGAGAAACAATATTGACTCTGCGTCTAAGTATAAAAGACAGGATAAGAAACAACATGCCTACCTTAATGCCATTTGTAGACCTAGAAAAGGCGTTTGGTAATTGAACTGGAACACACTATTAAGGATTTTGAAGAGGAGACGAATACAATATCGAGAAAGAAGGCATACCCATAACCTTGATAGAAGGCAGTCAGCAGTAATTAGAATTGAAGAACGAAAAGAAAGCAGAAATCAAGAAAGGGGTAAGACAAGGATGAAGTCTATCACCCGTGCTATTTAACTTATATATATATATATATATATATATATAATATTGTGTAAGGTTACACCAAAAACATCTTGCATCTTGTCAGGTGCCTGTTTCAAAGCATATATTATCATAACTATATTGTATTATTTTTACCAATAAATTCAAGAAAATGGAATACTTACTCTTACTTGCCAGTGTATTAAATAACTGATGTTATTTGTAGTCAATATTAGTCAGTCTGTTGGAGGATCGATACGCTGACCACGTGTCACTCCAAATTCGTAATGTGTCATGCAAGATGACAGTCCGCAGTCGACTAGGTAGGCCCAGGCCCTCAATGGGCTTTAGAGCCAAGGAGGAAAGGAAACCAGTCACCTATTCACAACATACTCAGATATAGTACATTGTTGAAACACTCATTTCCTAGTATGAGATATTAGCAATATTTATCAACATTATAAATCAGCTTCAAATTATATATCTTGTCTTCTCTGTAGTACTCATATGTAGTAATCATATGATTTGAAATAGCAACAAAGAAATTAAGCAATCGTAATAATTTATGTCCAATCTGTGACTCGTTCCAAATCTCTGAAGTTCTACTTCGCTATGAGATTAATGGAATATGATTTAATACTAATTCTATCTCTGTACTCAGCAACATCAGAATTTTAATTATTTCCAAGAGTGTACTGCGATTTATCGTTTGCGTGGAATGTCAAATTAAAAACAATTAGCGTGTTCACTCAGGATTAGTTTCTGTGCTACTTAAGGAGAATTTTTTTATTGATATATATTCTTCCAGAGGGTCTAAAATTTGTAGTCAACAAATTTGATAGGATTTTGACGTGCTTCGTAGTTGAGATACTGATTACATGCTTGGAACAATATATTTCCTTAAAGTGAAATTTCGTTGATCTGGAAATCCTTTATTCTGAAATAATTGTATACCTAAAGGTTATATATTTCTTTCCCCAGCTGGTAGTTAAAATTGGCCAAAAGGAAATCAAAGTAAGTTGTGCCTCGTGCCTCATCATAGATTAGAGTTGGAAGTATTTCATCTTACAATAACTATCAAGGACAGCTGCTACTGTTGACGTCCCAAGCTATTATCTCTTACCTGACAATTATCAGCTACTCATTATTTTCCTTTATCCACCTTTGTTTTCTATAGACTGTCCCGATATGCTTTCGTCACGTTTTCTAATAACGTCTATTACTGCCTTCTCATGGCGATACACAATTCAGAGTAACAAAGTACTATTGTGTCAATCTAAATTCCCTTCTTCTACGAAACAGGAATTGTTTCAGAGATGACAATGGGTGTTTTTTGCTGAGTCGGTTGATTCAATATAACACCTTACCAATTGACATTAACTCTCCTGAAAAATGTTTACGAGTTTTTATTTGGTGACGAAAGTGTAATTGCATCGGTCCATGACTTTCCTTTTCTATTAAAACCGCGTTACGTGACTTCCCGGTATTATCTCCACTAATAATGTATTAAAATTTCATATTACTTCCTCAGACTGAAACTTTTAAACATATACTAATTATCAACGGCAAATAACAGTTCATATAGTTTTATCTATAATAATGGCAACGCTATAACATTTCGTGAGCGTTTTCTCTAAAAAATATTGCCTATATTACATTTACAAGAATGTAATGTTACTCGTGATGTGTAATTTTTATTTCGAATAATTTCATTTTATCTAATTTTTCATACAATCCTTTCCTAGGGCCATTTTAAATATTTTGTTGCATTCTACTATGTTTTTTTATGATAATTTTATAGCTCTCGTTTTGAAAATAAAGAGGACCCATGTTTTTATTGTATACCGTTTCTATACATATTAATACGCATGCATAGATTGGTAGAAATATTCTTAAAACCCTGAGCATAAACATGGTGGAGATGAGAAACCACTACTACAAATATGAAACGAATTGTATTTTTTTTATTTAAAAAAAATTATGATGTCATCATGCAACAGTACGGGCCTAGTGTTCTGAAATAGGCCATCTTTAATTACAGAATGTTTTTGCTGTGTCCTAATCTACCATTAGATAGACGATATTTTGCAAAATTCGAACACATGGAAGGATGATAATGAATCATACTTAAGTTTACACTTTCCAGTTTTATTGTTTGAGATGATAAATATTTCACAGAAGAATGAGATATGTAAAAAATTACATTTCCTCCAATCTTATCTTGGAATACAAACTTTATAAACTATCGAAGGTCGATAACAAACAGAGGAAAAATTATTTAAATATTGTCATATAATTATATTTTTTGATAATTAAATACGTCTAAATTATCGTTAATTATGTATATAATTTGAATTTTATATGAAATATGACTGGATAATTACAATTAATAATTTCAAGAATAATCATGTCATATTTTTACTATTGAAGAGTTAGAGAATTTCGTTATTTTTCTATGTTTTATGTAATACATGATTTCAGCAAGATCCAAAAGCTTGTTATTTTTGACTGGTTTTCTTCATAATAAGAGACTGTCAGAAGAAGTTTTAGTAACAATCCAATATTATTACAACACCTTTATTATTTCAGCATAAAATATCAAAGTTTTCAAAACAAAATTTTGAGGTTATAGGTTCTGTTGCCGCATGTATGTAGTGAAAGAAAATTATTTTATTTTAAATGAATTACTTATTCCTTTCCTAAGCTGTTAAAGGAGAGTAGCCTGTTTCAGGATCACCCTCATGTAGCCTGTTACCCCCCAAAAAATTATAAATATGTTTTAGGTTTTTCTTATGATTCTGTAGGTATTTCCAATTTATATTACCACAAAATATTTCATCGCCGACTAATTGTTCCCTCTATTTCTATAGTACTTTTAACTTAAGGATTCTTGAAATTTTCTCAATAAGTAGCACACCAAAATGAGTGTCACATTTATAATAATACGTTAATTCTGATTAATGGATATACAATTTAATATATAAAAATGTTTATAAGCCTATTATTTGTAATATGTTTATAAACCAGGTGATAATATAATTACAATTTGAGAAATTATAACTTTTAAATTGGAAGAGATAATGTAGGGTATTTTCGTGTTACTTTAGTATTTAATTTTAGCCAACTCATTCTTCTTTGTGCTGGCGAGAATATTATGTCCATATCAGTCTTAATAGATTTAATAACTGACGTCCTCCTCGTTTACAGTTCTTAAAACATTTTTGTAGAAACTGCAAAGCGTGGCATCAGCGATGCTGAAATTATTGACAAGTAAACACGTAATTTTTTCTGATAATAATTTTCACTCAAATAGGAAACATATTCTGAGGCACAGTTAAGACAGAGGATGAGCACGGATCCAGTTGCTCGCTGCCCTTGTGAAGTTTTAAAAATAAAACCCCAATTGTTTGGAGACACGGTCAGGCATTCATCAAAACAATTTGGTGAAAACTGCAAGGCGTGAAAACGGCCGCGTGGCGAATGGGCGTTATCAAATTGTTTTCGAGTATTTGGATTGTTTGATCGGAGCCGACAACGGCAGCAGCGTCGCGGGGGGCGAACAAAGGCCCCCGCGGGGGCCGCAGAGGCCCAACAATTACACAGAGTCGCAAGTCACGGCCGCAAGTCGGGGGCCCGAACCCATCGACTCCCGCACATTCAGACAATCGCGCCTTCCCAATGCGGACAATGGCGCTTTGTTGCTGCGCCGCTCGCTAGAAGTGGAATGTCATTCCGGCCAGGAATGTGTCTGTCTGCGTCATTAGCGCCCAATAGGGAAATACGTGCTATCGAAACACGTCTTACCCAATAATGGACACAACAGTGTGTCCCGACCTCCTTAGCAACCTCCGTACTCACTTCACTAACCTCGCGTGCATGAGACGTCACAAACACTCTCACCTACAGACACATATATGTATATATGAAGAGTCTATCATACAGTTAATTAGAGTGGACGCATATATCGTGGATGAAATAATACATAGTAACAAACCATTAAAAATATATTAAGGAAGCTGGCATGGACTTGGATTTTTGTGGTGTGATCGTCACGGAGACTGGGAAAAGACTGCTCGAGAATCGATACGCTGACCACGGCTCACTCCAAATTCGGAATTTGTCATGTAAGATTACAGTCCGCCGTCGCCCCGGTAGGTCAAGGTCCTAAATGGGTTGTAGGGTCAAGAAAGAAGAAGAAGATTTGTAAGTCCATTAATTTACCGCGGTAATGCCGGACCTGTTCGAAACCAACAGCGATTTACAGGAATTGCCCTAAGGCGTTCCTATTCCATTCAACCGATAGCCTCGAAATTTTGAAGTTCAGCGCTGATAATCCCAGACAGAGTACAGGAATAAAATATCGAGAAAGAAGGCTTATACATAAAGAACTGAAGATCTAGAAAAGAAAGTAGAAATCAAGAAAGGAGTAAGACAAGGATGCAGTCAGTCGCCCATGCTGCTTAACTTATGTATAGAACTGGCGATGAAGAAATTTAAAATGGAATATGAATCATTCTGCAAGGAGAAGAAATAAAAAATAATATTATAGTATTAGGGGAGTCAAAAGAAGACTTGGAAACCGTAATAAATGGCATGAACGAGGTCCCGAAGAAAGAGGATTAATAGAGGGAAAACAAAGGTAATGGAGTGTATTATCGGAAATAGTGTAATATGAACGGGAGTTAGATTTGGAAGGGATATTTTGAAGGAAGTTAAGGAAAATTCACTACTTGGGCTGCATAATAACTAGGGACGGTAGAAGTATAGTAGACATAAAGAGTAGGATAGTGCAGGCGAGGAAGGCTTTCAAAAAAAGAGGAATTTTCTTACGGCTATATAAATCTGGATATATTGCAAAATTGTTGGTATGGAGTGTAGCGTTATATGGGTGCGAAACGTAGGCGATAGGAGTTGCGGAAAGGAAATGACTTTGAAATGTGGTGCATTAGGCGGATGTTGAAAATCAAATAGGCGGGAAGAGTCACTAACGAGGAAGTTCTAAGCAGAATAGGGAAGAGCGAATAATATTGAGGACGTAATAACTAGGAATGGTAGAAGTATAGAGGGTTAAGAACAGAATACGGAGGACAAGGATTGAATTCTCAGTCAGAACATATAATATGTAAATATAAGCAAATGTCAATTAATTTAAATTGTTTTAAATATAACATGTTTTTCGCTAATAACCAGCACATTAGATGCGACTTGTAAAAAAAGTTAAAAAATTAGAGATTGCTGTCGAATTAATAATAGTTATACTGTAGCGGGTTTGTGTCACGCAAGATGACAGTCCGCAGTTGTTCCGGTAGGTCCAGGCCCTCAATGAGCTGTAGAGCTAGAGAAGAATAAGAATACTGTAACGGGTAATAAACGGAATTCATGGACATCGCCGAGCTCCCAGCTAGAGTATAAAAATTTTAAGCGAGTTTATAGGTAAAATAATAGTTAGAACCTAAACATCAGTATAGAGAAATACGAAATGCTAAAAACTGACAAACGTAATTATTGCAATTATTAAGAAATGTTATAAAATTCTTACCTTATTGGGTGTGAGTGACGGGAAGCGCGTGTAACGTCACGCACTGTCACACGGGTTGCGCTCGACCTCTTCAAGTTATCAATATATATATATTCTGCTACCGGATTTAATATGAACACTTTTGTAGGTAGATAGTTCCAATCCCTTAGTGTCCTATTAACGAATGCAAATTTTCCTACGTCCATTCTTTAATTCCTAGCTTCAATTTTGAATTTGTGATCCCTCTCTGCCTTCTATTCTTTAGCGTATCCCTGCCTAATTTATAATATATATTCATTCGCGTTTGATACAAAATTTTCGACTCGTTTCCGATTCTTTACGAATAACTCTATCTCGTCTTTATAATAGGTAATCCCAATATGCCCCTCCACACTCCATTAGGGGACGTACTAATGATAATTATGCTATTTATTTCGATTTAGCAGTGCCTTCTTTTCTGTTTCTCATGACAAATTCCGTTCTTATCAAATAAGTTGAGTCACTTACTCTTCCTAGAAATATTGTTGCTAAGTTGATGCTCAAATATTTCCTATAGACGTTGTTTATAAAACGTTATTGAGTTGCTTTTATTGCTATTTATTTTTTTCGTGTCGTCCAGTCACTGACTAGGTCCTTTAATAATTCGGCTGTATCTTGTTCGTTCCTAATTCTTCTGTAAGTTATGTACCACGGGTAAGAAGTTTATAAATAATAGGATAATTAGTGAACCAATCACAGACCCTTCTGGAATGTCACTACAACAATTACTGGCATTGCTTACCCATTATCTGCATTTTACAGCACGAAATTTAATTAAAAATGAGTGAAACTAAATATTATTTGAAAAACCTTGCGCATTGTCGTTTTGAAAAATACTTGCCTAATAAACTTGCTTAATAAAAAATTATTAAGAGGCATTAAATTATAGTAAACACGATATCATGTTAAGTATAAATATAATAAAACAGCTCCAATTAATTTCAGTTTTAAAAATGCTACAGAATTTATTTATAAAATATTCATAATTAAATCATTTAGTGGAAAAAGACGTAGATATACAGCGGCGCAAATCTCATGGGCTCAAACATTACCAAACGTTTCCCTTTCGAATCCTCTAAAATCTTCCTGTCACAAAAAATATACGAAACATCATCACATTGGATGAGAAAACTCCCGGGTTTTACATTCTTTTATAATTGAGGTGACATGCTTACCGTAAGTGAGTTTCGTGTCAAAGGTAATTCCTAATACTTTTATGCTTTGGATAGTGTTTATCGTCTCGTTTCCGAGTTTTAGATCGAGGGGGACTGAATTAAATTTCTTGGAGAACAACATTGAAATGCACTTTTGTTTGCAGAACTTAAGTCCCGTTTTCTGAGACCAGGAGTGCAGCTGATTGATTGCTTTTTGGATGTTTTTGTGTGTCTTGCACGCTGTTTCCTCTGCCCAGAATTGCCAGATCGTCAACATATATACGAACAATCACAGGGGGCGTTATGTTTTGATCAACCTCATTCATGGCCAGCAGAAACAGCGTAATACTTAGGATTTATCCTTATGGAATTTAAAACCCGTATAAACCTCTTAAAAGCACTTGCAGGTAAAAACTGGGGAGGAGGCAGATTTATTTTACTTCTCACCTATATAAATATGATTAGGTCAAAAATGGACCAAGCATGTATACTACATGCAACAGCAAATAAAGACTTTTAAGCAAATCGGACACCGTACATAATAAAGCACTAAGAATAGCAACAGTCTGCTATAGGTAGATCCTCCTCATGGAAGCTCATGGTTACAGAAGGGGCATCCTATGTGACAAAAATACGTATTGAAAGAATTACCTTCCCCCAGCCTATTAATTATAAATGTAATCGTCTCCAGGTATCAATCCTGCAGCAAGTATTCATCCAGATAGTCCGTTTCTGTACAAGATTCAGAAAAATTTGTGACCAAATAGAGTATGCCCTGCTAGATATTAAAACACTACAAAACTGCAATGACCCTCCGTGGAAAATTTCCCCGAAAACCAGCCAACAGAAATCACGAATGCTTTAAAAAATTATGGATAAAAGCACACAAAAAGCTAACACAGAATGGAATACAATATGGAAGTCTTTTTAAGTCAGCGAGCACCATTATGAAACAAACGACTTGTAAGCATTGAAACAGAACCAAAAAGAAGATACCAAGTAAATAATAAGAACTTGAAATACAAAAATTACTCAACTTTGCATTGTAACAAAAGAAACCCTCCCCCTTCCCACGATTTGTGATCAGTGCAATATCCAGATTTCAATTGAACGCCTGTTAAAGTACCAGCGGAAAGAAATTTTAAAAGAAAATGATTTCAACGAGTTTATGAAAGGAAAAAATGGACCAGAAAATTTAACAAAATTCTTAAAATATTTGAATTGTACCATAAATTGTAAACTATTATTTTATATGAGTATTAGTTTATTGATACAGCAATTGAGTAACACTTAGTGGCATTTACAAAACACTAGCTTAAAATAAGGCATGTGAATAGTTCCAAATAATAATATTAATTACACCTTAAAGAATAAACATAAAAAGTACCCATTGTTCAGGGTTTTTTTTCTACGCACTACACTTGCACTTCACGATCACTTAAACTTCCCAATTCTTTCGTGAAATACGTTGCTATTTGGAGGGAATGTTTCAATAACTTATGCAGATAAGTTTTTCCAATCCCTTACACTCAGATTTAAAAATTAATATTTCCCAACGTTAGTTTTAAAGCTGCTCTGCCTAATTTTACAACTATGATCCCATTTACTGAAATAATTCACTTCTAAAAACTTAGACGCAATATTCTCCCAGGATTGTTGGCCTGCGTGCGCTTTAAAAAGAGCCCCAATACATAAATTTTGTCGTCGTTTTTCTAATATATCCCAACCTAATTGATGAACCTTCTCATTTCCGTGACCAGGACGCCACCCTGTACCCCTTCCAGTGCCTCGAACTGATATTTTCGGAACGGATCCCAACAAATACAGCCGTATTCTAGTACTGGATGCACTACAGATTTATACGCAAGTTCCCGTGTTTCATACTTTCCTTTTTTTAAAATCCGCATGACGAAATGTAGTGCCTACTATGCTTTCCTAGTCACATGTTCTATTTGATATTTCCAACACGTATTACTGCTCAAGTATAGACCCAAATACTTAGTTACTTTCTTGTACTATTTCATTACCGCTGAGCTTATAATTAAGTACTGTTTCAACGTGACGCCTACAAAAGCTTATTTTCATTTTTTTTAACAAATCCCAATCTCTTAATGTATCTAAATCGTTTTGTAGAAATTCTTTAACGATCACAGTTTTTATTTTCAGATACATTACGCAATCGTCACCAAAATGACGCACGAATTAATGCCTGATACTAAGTCTTTTACGTAGGCTAGAAATAATAAGGGATCAATAACGGAACCCTGCGGCACTCCCGATTTAACATTCACAACTGAGGATAATTGCTTCCCTTGGCCTCATAAAAATTCTCTAATCCAACCACTCGTCTATCAATCCCAATTTCGGACATTTTTTTGTAAAAATATGTCGTGAGGTTCAAGATCCAAAGCCTTTGCAAAATCTATGATGACAGCATCCACTCTTCCTCCTTTGTGAACCTCATCAGGAATGTTTGGTACAAGGAAACGACTTGGCTCTCACATGAGTAACCGTCTGTGAATCTATGTTGTCCCTTCAAAAACCAGCCGTTATTTTGAAGCTCCTTACGGATGTACTCTACGACAAGGTGCTCCATCAGCTTACAAACCACATACGTAAGACTTATCGGTCTATAATTATTCACGACACTTTAACTACCCCCTTTATGAATTGGGACAATATGTATATTTAAATGTTTACATTGAAAGCATAAATATCAAGTTAAATTTTATACAATTGTTAATTTAAAAATCAAAATGTATTGATAATTGTAATTTTGTATAAGTCGCTAATGACTAATAATGGAACTATAAATAAAATGAACAATACTCGCTGGGAAAGCTTCAATTTTGATTTTCCGGTGAAACACTGTTTTCGATCTTCGGTGCTTGATTTTCAGCCTTTTAAACTCTTTCTCAAGTGACGTTTCCCTTTTGTATAGTGCCCTGCTGATGAATAACACCAATAACTACAGTCATTTTAGAAGGACATTTTTTTTTCATCTATTCTACACCATGACCATTATCCTTTTGGAATCTGAAAAGGAATTCCGAGATAAGAGAACTGAGTACAGATACAGGCAGAATTAAATAAACACGAGTTTCGGCACGTGAAGTGAATCCTGTTTGTACAACTATAGCGAATAATTTCCTAATCCGATAAATTTTTAACCAAACGTCCAACTGAAACCATTTATTGGTTAAACATTAACTTTAATCCTTAATATTTAAGAATATACATATAGGAAGAAAATTGAAGCTCAAGGTAAAAACTTTTTTATTGACAAGCTGACAACATGACTGGCAGGTGCCTAAGCTACTATTATCACTTGGTCATACTAGAGATTGAGGGAATACAGAGCCAAGAGACTTAAGAGAAGGGTTCCAGTTCTGGGTCCTTCCTTCTACATATACCTCATCTGTAAGGTCTTTAAGCAGTCTTATTAAATGAATTTGAAATTGGTATTTGACTTCAAAATGTTGAGAATGAAAACGTTTCACGCTTTATACCATTTCTTAAGTATCTTTACGTTTTAATAAATGTGATTATATTAGAAGGTTCTAGATTACGATAACGATTGTACAGAAACTTCAAAAACGCTTTACTGTGGATTGAAAAGGTTATAGTAGTTTCATGGTAAGTATTCCGAGAGAGATTATAAATTTCAATAAATTGCTGTACTTAACAAGTGAAATAAAACGCGAGTTTGGAGAAGGAGAGTTTGGTTTTAGGAAAAATATAGTGAGAAGAGGAAGCAATATTGACTCTGCGTCTAATTTTAGAAGAAACAGGTCTACGTTCATGGCATTTCTACATTTAGAAAAACCCTTTAATAATATAAACTGGAACCCACTACTAGAGATATTGAAGAGGATAGGAACAAAATAGCGAGAAAGAAAAGTTATCCATTTGCGACATTACATAAATAATTATCGTATGTAACCGAGTAAAATAAACAGGTCTTCCTTTAGGTATACTTTGTTACATATGGGGTGTTTGTTTTGTCTATTTCCGTTTGTGATAATGCAATGAAGATATACTCGTGCACTCTAGTTGTTATCTAAGGCCGTATTGGGCTATGTATAGGGTGGGCCAGTTGTTTATGTCCTCGGATTATTGCTTGTGTACCGGTTGTAAGCTGGTTCTGTTGCACCAGTAGTAAGATGGACTGGAAAGAGGGCAGGATCTGGTGCTTTGGTTCGCGTCTCGGGAAATGCAAGCGGGGCCTGGTCCTGACGTGACGTCACTGGTCGTCAGCCACGGCGAGTTTGATTACTCTCTCGTTTCAACGTACAAAGTACATGTAATATTTTGAATGAATATAATTAATAAACATGGAAACAACAATTTCGGTTGACATATATGTATTATAATTATTTAAGTAAATTTATTCAATTGACTAATTGAATAAATTGTTTATATATATAAATGTATACAGACAATGAATCGTCCGTGTGCTGATACACTCCCTTGGATGTCTCAACAACGCATCCAGGTCCAAGCAAAGCAAAGGAATACAGACATCAACAATACGTTCAGTTCAAAGCAAAATATAACATTCAATTGTTTTTCGTTACTGTTTATTCATTGTAGTTTTCCCACTATTTGTGACCAGTATTAATTTCCTTTGTGGTCAACAATTTAACATCAAACGTATATTAATTGTTACACTTTTAAATTAATTAAATCACGCGAAAAATAATAATAAATGCGAAATGATCATATTTGCGAACTCAAAGATATTTCTGTTTCCACTCAGGGAGATGCTAACATACCAGAGACGTTGCTTACGCGCGATATTATTTTCTATTATTGAAAAAGAAGAGAATATGCGCGGTATCGTGTTTACATATGTCACGTGACTTATACCCTCCCGTACCGCCAAATATAAATTATTATACGGAACGTTTTATAATCTATTTTTTGAATTCCTTATCCCATATGCGAAGTTGTT